>JALGPY010000007.1:38597947-39847947 GCA_023055425.1 Linanthus parryae
GATGGTGCAGAAAGGAAAGGACAAAAGGTTTGCCTCATCCTCCAAGGGCAAAGGCAAAGCAGTTGCCTATTCCAAGGAACCTTCCCTTAAGCATGTTGGTGGCATTGCCAAAGGTGTGAATAAAGGTGAGTGTCACTACTGCAGTCAGCCTGGACACTGGAGGAGGACCTGCCCAAAATATCTGGTGGACAAGAGGCTTGGAATAGTGATTCCACCACCACCAGGTATTTTTGTTGTAGATGTCAACTTAACTATCTCTACATCATGGGTATTGGATACTGGATATGTATCTCACATTTGTCGAAATGTGCAGGATCTAAAAAGAAGTAGAAGATTGGATAAATGGGAGATAGACCTGCCCGTTGGGAATGGAGCAAAGTGTGCTGCATTGGCCGTAGGCGTGTACGAGCTGTCTCTGCCTTCAGGATTAGTTTTAGAATTTAATAATTGCTATTTTGTGCCTGCTATGAGCAGAAACATTATTTCTATTTCTTGTTTGAACAGGGAAGTTTTTATTATTTCAATAAAGAACAATTGTTGTTCCATTTATTTTAATAATATTCACTGTTTTAGTGCGCAATTATTTAATAGACTGTACGTCCTTGATCTAAGCAATCATGTCTACAACATGAATACTAAGAGGATTAAAATAAGTTATTTAAACCATTCTTACTAATGGCATTGTCTTTTAGGCCACATAAACGAGAAGCGTGTATCTAGACTCCATAAGGATGGACTTCTAGACTCATTTAATTTTGAATCACATGAGACATGTTAGGCTTGTTTATTGGGAAAAATGACAAAGTCCCCTTTCAATAAGAAAGGTGAAAGGAATAGTGAGCAATTGGCGCTGGTGCATACTGATGTATGTGGGCCATTTGCCACGCTTTCCAGGGGTGGTTACGTCTACTTCATCACCTTTACTGGTGATTTCAGTAGATATGGATTTGTATACCTTATGAAGGCCAAATCTGAATCCTTTGAAAGGTTCAAAGAATTAAAGAGTGAAGTAGAGAAGCAACTTGGCAAAAATATCAAGGCTCTACGATCGGATCGTGGAGGAGAGTACTTGAGCCAAGAGTCTGACGACTATCTTAGAGAGTGTGGGATCGTGTCCCAACTCACTCCACCCGGAACGCCACAGTGGAATGGCGTGTCCGAGAGGATGAATCGAACACTCTTAGATATGGTTCGATCTATGATGTGTCAAACCGATCTTCCATTATCATTTTGGGGCTATGCTCTATTAAGTGCATCTTTCACCATTAACCATTTTCCATCTAAATCAGTCATGAAGACACCACATGAGATGTGGAGTGGGAAACGTCCCACACTGTCGTTCATGAAGATTTGGGGGCTGCGATGTCTATGTAAAACGTTTACTCATCAGACAAGCTAGGGTCAAATTTGGATAAGTGTAAATTTGTGGGGTACCCTAAGGAAACTAAGGGTTACTACTTATACAATCCAACTAAGAACAAAGTGTTTGTTGCTCGGTCCAGCGTGTTTCTGGAAAGAAAGTTTGTCTCTAAAGAAGCAAGTGGGAGGACTGTAAAACTTGAAGAAGTTCAAGAACCACAATATACTGATCCAACTATGGAACATGAATAGGAACCACAAGAAGTTGTGGAGCAGCCTATTCAAGTAACACAAGAGCTTCGTAGATCTAGTAGAGTGCACCAGGAGCCAGAGAGGTATGGACTTCTCGTGACTTCTCGCTACACCTCTCCTGGTGACACGATGCTCATAGATGATGAGCCTACTACCTATGAAGAGGCCATGAAAGGGCCGGACTCTCAGAAGTGGCTTGAAGCCATGAAATCCGAGATGGAATCCTTGTATACCAACAAAGTATAAACTTTGGTGGAACCACATGTAGGGGCGCGACCCATAGGGTGCAAGTGGGTCTTCAAGAAGAAGATCGACATGGATGGTAATGTGATTACCTATAACGGCCGATTGGTGGCTAAATGATTCAGACAGATTCATGGTATTAACTTTGATAAAACCTTTTCACCAGTCGCTATGACCAAATCCATCCGAATCCTACTTGCCATTGCAGCATACTACGACTATGAGATTTGGCAGATGGATGTCAAAACAGCATTCCTCTTGGGAATCTCCTCAAGAACGTGTATATGATACAACCTAAGGGTTTTGAAGATCCAAAGCAAGCCAACAAATTCTGTAAGCTGCAACGATCCATTTATGGATTGAAGCAAGCTTCTAGGAGTTGGAATTGATGTTTTGATGAAGTAGTCAAAGAGTTTGGCTTCATCAGAAACGAAGATGAGGCTTGTGTCAACAAGAAAGTTAGCGGGAGATCTTTAGCTTTTCTGGTCTTGTATGTGGATGACATACTACTCATTGTAAACGACATTCCCATGCTGTAATCTATTAAAGATTGGGTAGGAAAGTGTTTCTCACTGAAAGACTTAGGGGAAGCAACTTATATACTTGGTATAATGATCTATATAGATAGATCTAAAAGACTGCTAGGCCTAAGTCAAAGTACATACATTGACAAGGTGTTGAAATGGTTCAACATGCAAGATTCCAAGAAGGGATTCTTGCCCATGTCACATGGAATCACTCTTTCGAAGAGTGATTGTCCTTCCAATGAGATTCAGAAGGAACACATGAGTAGAATTCCCTATGCCTCGGACATAGGATCTATCATGTTCGCCATGTCATGTACTATACCAGATGTGTCATATGCCTTGAGTATGACAAGAAAATACCAATCCAATACAGGTGAGAGTCAATGGATTGCAGTCAAGAACATCCTAAAGTACTAGAGAAGAACTAAGGATGCTTTTTTGATATTTGGTGGTGAGGAAGAGTTGCGTGTAAGGGGTTACACAGATGCAAGCTTCCAAACCGACAGAGATGATTTTAGATCACAATCAGGATATGTGTTTTGCCTAATGGAGCAGCGGTGAGTTGGAGGAGTTCCAAGCAAGAGACGGTGGCTGATTCTACAACAGAGGCTGAGTACATTGCTGCAAATGGCGCAGCAAATGAAGCTATTTGGATTAGGAAATTTGTTTCTGAACTTGGTGTGGTTCCTAGCATTGCGGATCTAGTAGAGTTGTATTGTGACAATACTGGGGCGATCGCGTAATCAAAGGAGCCCCGGTCACACCAAAAATCCAAACACGTGCTCAGGATGTTCCATCTTATTCGAGATATTATTGATAGAGAAGACGTTCGGATATGCAAGATTCCTACAGATGAGAATCTGTCATATCCACTTACAAAGCCACTTGTTCAGCGCAAGCATTAAGGGCACACTAGGAGCATTGGCATACGAGATGCATCAGATTGGCTCTAGAGGAAATGGGAGACTGTTGGAATAGATGCCCTAGAGGCAATCTAGTTTAGTATGAACTTATTTTGGCTAGAATATTCGTTGTATTATTTAATGGATATTTAATATAATGAAGTCCTTAGATTTACAATTGTGTTGTTTATCTTAAATATCCCTAGTCCATTATAATGATTAAATGGGACAATCATTTATAGACTAGTATGGGGTTGGATTGATATAAAGATATCATGATCCAACACATGGGTATGCATTAGGGGTAATGGCATACTGGATTGACCCATATTTGAGAAGGCTAAATACATGTTATGTTGAGTCACAAGCTCTTCTCGTGGTGACAACGGTATTGTCACCCTTAGACTTGAAGTCACTAGATTGTCTAGTTGTGGAATATTGTGATTTTGGTAGCGTCAAACGCTACACCTGATAACTCTTTATTAGAGTTACATTTCTTGCATATTTAGTATCGTTTTGCGTGATTCTGGGGTTGAAATATGAGTTTTACACTATGAATGTTGAGAAAACGTAGAAAGTTGAGTTTTTAGCACTTTATTGTTAATCCGGGCGTTTCGATACATATTTCGATGTTATTTGTCAAATATAATCGCTTGGTATAGTTTTTCATGTTGTCTTGACAGGAACGGATGCTAAACTATGTCTAGGAGGCATGAAACGAACTTCGGAAGCAAAGAAAACTCAAGAGGAAGCAAGAGAAGCAAATTCGGAGGAGCAAAAGTGACCAATCTCCACTATTTTGATTGTATCTTGAGTTCCACAATACATTTTGGAGTGATACTAGTGGAAAATGAAAGTAGACTCAAAGAGCTTTCCAACGTAGGTCACGGAGCTAAAACGGAGATCGGACGAGAAAGATATGGTCTGTCAAAGAGGATGCAAATTTGAGAAACTCCCCAGGGGTGTTCGTGCAAACAAAATTTTGTTCGCACGAACAAAATGCCTTAGAAAAAATTTTAAGATGGCCAAAAGGGTGAAAAAGGGACTGCTGGAAAATAAGAACAAAATTCCTGTTCGCACGAACAGTCGGGTGTTCGTGCGAACAGAGATGCAAGACACGAATTTTTGGGTTCTTTTGGTAATTTCTTGAAAGTTTGAAGACTATAACATATTTCCAACGTATTGGGACGATCCGAAGGAGGTATTGATGCATATTTGGAGCAAGAAACAAGGGGAGACGACGATTGAAGGCGGAAATCATCAATTCTTGAAGATTACTCGTTTGATTTCTCTTCTTTCTCCCTTATTGATTGATTATGGAGATTTATGTATTGCTAAACACTTACATGTCTAGCTAAACACTGTAAGCTAGATAATCAATGGAGAACTAGGGTTTTGATAGGTATTTTCCGGATTATGACTCAATTCATGCTTTAAGCTTAATTATATGTTTTTGGTTGGATTAATCATTGTGTTCTTGTTCTTATCTTTATGTGTGTTTGGCTTGATCATCCATAGCATGCTAGTTACCCTCTTAGTTGCACGAAAGTGAACTAATCTGGGTGTGTTAAGAACGCAATTGACATTCTTGTAGTTCTTGGAGACCGAGAGGAGAAAAGAACTTGAGTGACCGAGTGTGGGTTGTTTCGGTTGGGATTGGTTAGGTTTTAGTGAAAGCGGTGGACCGATAGGACCCGGTGAACGGACCTAACAAGCCAACTAGAGTGGAACGGTAGACGGAGGTGGACCGAAAGGACCTGAAGCTAACCGTGAAGCAAATTTACATGAGATCGATAGAAGAGTGTAATGAGCGTGACCCAGTGTAATCAACCATAACTAGAGTGTCTTAAGCTTAGTCCAGAAATCGTATTCAACCCTAGGGACCCTTGGTTATCTAGTTCTCCTCCATAATCGTATCAAACACAATTATTTTCTTTTAAATTGAAAAATCATACAAAAATAGTTAGCTTAGTTGTTATTTAGTTTAAGTCACTTGTTTGTGGGTGACGAACCTTCAAATCAAACACTTTTTACCGGTTACTTAGGTATCATAAATTTAATTCTTAATTAACTAATGATCATCTATTTCCCTTGGGTTCGATACTCGGAGTCGTAAAATACTCCACTTACTACTTGACCGTATACTTGCGTTTAAGCGCGTTAAGAATTCGCGTCAAGTTTTTGGCGCCGTTGCCGGGGAATTAAACGGTTTATTAGTTTAGTTAAAAATTAATTTAGGATACTTCTTTTAGTTTCTTTTTGTTACTATCTTTTTACCTCACGGGTGTGCTAGTGTTGCTTTTTCAGATAGCTATGGCGGAAGGTCAAGGGCAGATTAGCCTCACCACAGAGCAGCTACAAGCTTTGGTGGCTAAAGCTGTAGAGAAAGCATTGGCAGCAAAATCTATACCGCGCCCGACCTCAATGCCATATAATCGATCAGAGCAATAATCCAGGCATTTGAGGCGGATCTTAAAGGAAGGGAGCCAGCAATTGTGGTGCCACCAATTCAGGCAGAAACCTTCTGTCTCAAGCTGGGCACAATTCAATTTGCTCAGGACCAGTGCACTTTTGCTGGGACAGATGAGGAAGACCCACATGCATTCATTGGGAGATTTCAGAGCCACTGTGGGCTAATCCGTTATAGTGGGGTCACTTCCGAATCAATAAAACTGATGCTCTTCCCTCATTGCCTCAAGGGAGCTGCTATGGATTGGCTGGATTCATTGCCATCCAACTCAATCAAGACATGGGAAGACTGTGCCTCCCAGTTCATGAGTAAATTCTTTCCCATCTCACGCATGATTCAGATTCAGAACGAGATTTGGTCATTCAGGCAAAAGCAACATGAATCCATGGTCAAAGCATGGGAGCGTCTCAACTTCTTGATACGCAAATGCCCCAACCATGGCATTGCAAAAGCCCAGATCATACAGGTCTTCTATGATGCACTTGGAATGCTTGACAAATACAAGATTGATAGAGAAGCGGGGGGCAGTTTCTTGTTCAAATGTGATGTTGACGGTGCATATGAGTTGATGAGACGTGTGGTTGAGCAAGAGGAGAGCTGGGATTATGAGCACCAGCAAAAAGAACCGATGAAGCATAACTCAGTGGCATATAGCACAGTTCAGGTGAATGCGGTAGAGGTAGTGCATGAAGCAAATGTTTTAGAGATGCATCAGCAGCAGCCAGTACCACCATGAGAGTTGACCGAGATGACAGGGATAATAAAGACGATGGCTCCGCACATGATAGACATGTCCACACAGGTCAGCTCTGTAGCAATTGCACTTCAAGTTGCTCAAGCAGAAATAAAAGATCTAAAGGAACAACTTGAACAAAGGGAACTGGGTAGCATTGTTGACACGTCGGAGGAACATGCTCAAGCCATCACCACTCGAAGTGGTATTGGACTTACAGATCCTCCATATCCGATTCATGCCAGAGCAGAAGCCTCAGAGGCAAAGGAACATGAAGTCTTTGATTCTGAGAAGACACCTGTCATGGTCCCCCAATCAAAGGGCATGACTCCACCAGACGAGGAGGAGCATACTCAGGTACCACTTTCATCTTCTCCTTCTTCTTCATAACTTCCATACCCATTACGTACTAGGAGGAAGAAGGATGATTCAGAAGAATACAGACGCTTTTTGAATGTCTACCCAAACTGCATATCAATATCCCATTGATTGATGCACTTCAAAAGATGCCTAAGTATGCTCGATTTATTAAAGATGCAGTTCTTGGAAAGAAAGGGGTGGATGAATTTCAGAGGGTAAACTTAAATGAACAGGTTAGTTCATGTGTTTTGCATGGGTTACCTAAGAAAAAGAAGGATCCAGGTAGCTTTTTCATTGAGTCTACATTGGGTGATTCCTACACTGGAAGAGCTCTCTGTGATCTGGGAGCGAGCGTGAATTTGATGCCGTTTTAGGTATTCAAAAAGTTAGATGTGGGGGAGCCCCCGAAAACCTGGATAACTCTCCAATTCGCAGATAAATCATCCAAGAGAGCATGTGGGATGATAAAAGATGTGCTTGTGAGAGTTGGGAGCCTGATAATTCCAGCTGACTTCGTCATACTAGACATGCCAGCGGGTGATGTGCCTATAATTCTAGGTAGGCCGTTCTTGGCGACTAGTCGTACTCTCATTGATGTAGAGAATGGAGAACTGATTATGAGGGTACATGATGACATGGAGACTTTTCGGGTCTTTAAACAGTCACCCCAGTGTTCATGGGAGTATCAGCCAGGGGTGCCGTTTGCTGTACAAGTGAAGCGCCAAGTCCCAGAGTTATCGCAAGGGGATCCACCTGATTATTCGGATAGGAACAAGCCATCAGCGGTGCACACACATGAAGCAGTGCTTCAAATCCAACACAGAAAAGCTAAGCTGGAAGCGGCACAATGTGCCAGATCACCCTCCTGAGGTGGCAGAGGTAACTGGGTCGGGTCGTCGACCTTAAATTACAAGCGCTTGTTGGGAGGCAACCCAACCTAGGAGTAGAATTATATACTTTGTTTAGTCGAATTTTATATATTTATCTCCATATGATATCTGTGATAGGTGAGAGAGAGGGACTGATGAGTTGTCTAGTTTTGCAGGTAATGTTAGCGATGAATCTACCCAGTGTGCCATGACACATTTGACCCACACGGGGGCTCTTGAGGGAGTTGGGGATTTTTCGTGCATTCTTGTAGGATGGAGCAATCTACCCCGGTGTGGGAGGCACACGTGACCTTCGGGGGTTACATTGAAGCTTGATGTGGCTTGGGGATTGCTCAGATGATTTTCATCAGCGGAAAACTGTCTACGGTCCACAAGACCCCTTCTTGTTGCAGTTTCGCAGCATGGTGCCCTTGTAGTTTCGGGCACCTCAGGTATCTCTTCCTCTCTCGACGTCTAATTTGAGCGGTAATTGTGGAGATCCACCGCCTACACATTTAAGCGATGAGTCCTCTTATTATATCTCTAAATTCGTTGAGGACAACGAAACGCTTAAGTGTGTGGGGGGGGGGGTTGGTGTATACTTATGCTAGCCATGTTTGTTTTGCATAGCCTTGTTACATGTAGATTGCGTTAGTACTGTGAGTAGTGTGGTTAGTGTAGCGTGTTTTAAATATATTGACGTTTTGTGTTAGATTGCGTATTTTATGCATTGCTAGCACTTTTACATTATTGAGTCACCCTACCCATGTTATGTGAGTAGTAGAGTTGGCCAATGCATATAGAGTTAGGAACAATCGAAAAAAATAAATAAATTGAAAAAGTGAAAAATCAGAAAAATTTAAAGTGATAACTCATTATTAAAGTTATATTTCTTGCATATTTAATATCGTTTTGCGTGATTCCGGGGTTGAAATATGAGTTTTACACTATGAATGTTGAGAAAACGTAGAAAGTTGAGTTTTTAGCACTTTATTGTTAATCCGGGCGTTTCGATGCATATTTCGATGTTATTTGTCAAATATAATCGCTTGGTATAGTTTTTCATGTTGTCTTGACATGAACGGATTCTAAACGATGGCTAGGAGGCATGAAACGAACTTCGGAAGCAAAGCAAACTCAGGAGGAAGCAAGAGAAGCAAAGTCGGAGGAGCAAAAATGACCAATCTCCACTATTTTGATTGTATCTTGAGTTCTACAATTTATTTTGGAGTGAGACCTGCGGAAAATGAAAGTATACTCAAAGATCTTTCCAACGATAGGTCACAGAGCTAAAACGAAGATCGGACGAGAAAGATATGGTCCGTCAAAGAGGATGCAAATTTGAGAAACTCCCCAGGGGTGTTCGTGCGAACAAAATTTTGTTCGCACGAACAAAATGCCTTAGAAAAAATTTTAAGATGGCCAAAAGGGTGAAAAAGGGACCGCTGGAAAATAAGAACAAAATTCCTGTTCGCACGAACACTGTTCGCACGAACAGTCGGGTGTTCGTGCGAACAGAGAGGCCAGACGCGGATTTTTGGGTTCTTTTGGTAATTTCTTGAAAGTTTGAAGACTCTAACCTATTTCCAACGTATTGGGACGATCCGAAGGAGGTATTGACGCATATTTGGAGCAATAAACAAGGGAAGAAGACGATTGAAGGCGGAAATCATCAATTCTTGAAGATTACTCGTTTGATTTCTCTTCTTTCTCCCCTATTGATTGATTATGGAGGTTTATGGAGCTTTATACCGTGACTGGGTAGCCATAAAGGCGCATACCGGATACAATAAGAATCAAGCTTAGAAATCGTAGTAGACATAGACATAATTTGTCCCTCCCACATAACGGGAGCAAATATCCGAGGCCACTCGAGGGATAGTGCTTATGGAATGTATGACAAGGCTCAAATAACATCAATATTGATGTTATTTGCACGAATAAGGCTATTCCCAGGATCGAGAAACTATGGATTGGATATACAAGTGTGATTGTATGTCTCGTGTCCAATCCGGATATAGAGAAAAAGGGATGTGACAATCACTTGCACAAGGTTTGTCGGATGACTATTTTATTAGTTGACTAGAATGGATGTCTTGCTAGAGACCGCTCCATATTAGCAAATTGTTTCTACCAACTAGATAAAACCTACGGGGTCACATGCTACATAGGGTTGAACTAGATTTGGCAATTAATTAATATGATTAATTAATTAGATGGATCACTTTGCAACACCTTGCAAACTTAGTATGAATTATATGCAAGGAAGGGAGTAATCCGAACTCATGTTGGATTAGGAAGGGCCTTTAGGTAGTTGACAAGGAGTTGTTGGACTATATAAAGGACACTCCTAGCTTCCTTACCACACTAATTCTCATAACATAAGTTGAGTGGGAGAGAACAAAGGAGAGAGAGCAAGACAAGCTAGAGGCCGACCGCCCCTAGCCGTCGGCCACAAATTCTCATAACAAGCGAAGCCCTCTCTTTGGTCCCCGTTGTGTGATTTTTTTCTTCCTCTTCCTCCGGTCCAAGCTAGCACAAAGAAGAAGGACGATCTAGACATCAACCCTAGGCGTGGATGAACCGTAGTGACGTGACACAATTCACGTTACAAGTCATCACAGGAGATCTCTAAGGTGTGTTGCTTGTTTCTTCCTTTACCATCGTTATGATTCTCTTCATGTGATCCTTGGAGGGTCTTGAATGGATCCATGATCAAAACCCTACATGGAGATCAATCAGAGAGCCATGCTCTCGATTAAAGCGATTCCCAACCCTCCGCCGGTTCGCCGCCCCAGAAGCTTGCCGCGATTGATGACCACCACCATCACCACCGTCACTCTCACTCCAATTCTGGGTCGCATCTTAAATTCCACTCCGATTCTGATTCGGACGATTTAGAATCGTAATCTGAATCTCACCTGCATCTTCACTCTGGGAGCAATTCGCCGATTCACGGCTACGGTCAGATTAATTACGGAGATCAACAACAACATATGACTTCGATGTATACTAGAGGTGGGTTTATGGGTATGACATGAATTATATGAGGAATTCAGCTACGCCATCGGTGACGTACGAGCAACGACTGATGAGCTCCGAGACTGTACTGATGGGTGAATCCTCGGCTTCTTATTACCCCCTCCTTACAATAACCAAAACCCTAAGCCCTATTACAATTAATAGGGCTACAGCGGTGGGGGTGGTCCTCCGGGGTACGACGGCGGTGGAATTAGTGGGTTCTACTCTGCTCCGCAGCCTTACGAGCCTTCTTCGTATCCCCCGCCTCCGGCGGGACCTTCAGGGGGGGCGTCTAAGACGGCTTCGAATTCCAAGCCGCCGCCTTCGCCTCCACGTATCTCAGGTTGGGAATTTTTAAACCCTTTTTGAGAGCTATGAGATCTATTATCCAATGGAGGTTGCGAGAGAGAGAGATATCAGATACGAGAGAGGGGCGATAAAGATGACAGAGGTGGAGAGGGGAGGAGGGAGACGAACCAGGGGAAAGAGGAGGGAGGCGGGCTAGGTTTAGGAAATGAGGAGGAGGAGAGGAACAGAAGGCTTTATAGTATGTACTTTTCTTAAATCTTGAGGGTAATTGTGTCTATTTTCCCCTCCATTAGTCAACCGTTATCTTTTAACACTGACAGGGGTGCAAAATGTATTTTTCCACAAATCAGGGGGAAAATGTCATTTGTCCATAGTCAGAGGGTGGAAAATGTCTTTTACCCTTTAATTAATTAGTCCAACTAATTAATATCCAAATCCAGTTTAATCCTTCAGGCGTGTGACCCCGTAGGTTTCTACTTAGTCTGTAGTAACAATTACAAATATAAAGCGGTGTCTAGCAACACATCTATGCCACCAACTAACATAAATAGTCAGTGATCCGACAAACGATGTGCCCAATGTTACCGTGTTGTGTATATCACTTTGTCTCTATATCCGGATTGGACACAGGACATAATTAACATACTCGTATATCCAATCCATATTTTCTCGATCCTGGGAATAGGCTTATCTATACAGATAACATCAATATCCCCATATTGATTTATATGAGTCCTACCCCTCGAGTGGCCGTGGATATTTACTCCCATTATGTAGGAGGGACAAATCCTCTCTACATCACTACCATCTCTTAGCTTGCTTCCTATCATTCCCGATTACTATCTTTATAGTTACCCTGTTATGATGCAACGTTTGATAATATCAAAACATGATATTTCACAACTAGAGTATCTAATGACTTCAAGTCCAAGGATTACAACACCATTGTCACAACGAGAAGCACTTGTGACATTGACATAGTTTATATGTAGCATTCTTGTACTGGGTCAATCCAGTATGCCATTACTCCTAATGCATACCCATGTGTCAGACTTGATATATCCATATCAATCTACCGACATACTAGTCTATAGTGATCGCCATATTAATCAATATAATGGATTATGAATATTTAAGACAAAAAACAATTGCAATCTAAGGACTTCATTATATTAAATATCTCCATAAATAATAAATGAATATTCTAGCAAAAAAAAGTCCATATTAAATATAGATTGCCTCTAGGGCATTTAGTTCAACAACCCCCCCCTACTTGCACCAGAGCAATCTGGTGCATCTCGTATGCATATAGATCTAGTGTGTCCTTCATGCTTTCACTGAACAAGTGACTTTGTAAGTGGATATGAAAGATTAATCCTGCATATCTTCACATATCCTCTGTCGATGATTTCACGAATGATATGGAATCTCCTAAGTACATGCTTGGATTTCTGGTGTGACCTGGGTTCCTTGGGTTGTGCAATCACCCCAGTGTTGTCATAGTACAAGGAAATGGGATCCACGATGCTAGGAACCACACCAAACTCGGTGATGAAATTCCTAATCCAAACAACCTCCTTTGTTGCTCCTGACGTAGCAATGTACTCAGCTTCAGTTGTAGAATCAGCAACTGTCTCTTACTTGGAACTCTTCCAACTCACAGCTCCTCCATTCAAGCAAACACATAACCCGACTGCGATCTATAGTTATCCTTCGGTTTGGAAGCTCTCGTCAATGTAACCAATTACACTACGTTCTTCCTCACCTCCAAATATCAAGAATGCATACTTAGTCATTCTCAAGTACTTATGAATATTCTTGACAACAATCCATTTACTCTCACCCGTATCGGACTGGTATCTGCTTGCCATACTCAACGCGTATTACACATCTGGTCTGGTACATAACATGGCATACACGATTCATAGCCGACGCACATGGGATCTTACTCATGCGCTTCTTTGCAATCTGATTGGAGTGACAGTCAGCCTTCGTAAGGGTGACTCCGTGTGACATGGGCAAGAATTCTTTCTTTGATTCTTGCATGTTGAACTGTTTCAACACCTTGTCTATATATGTACTTTGGCTTAGGCCGAGCAGCTTCCTAGATCTATCCCTATTGATCTTGATACCAAGTATATAAGCTTCATCCCCTAAGTCCGTCATTGCGAAACACTTCCCTAGAAAATCTTTAAAAGATTGCAAGGAAGGAATGTACTTTCCAACGAGTAGTATGTCCTCCACATACAAGACCAAATACGCAACAGAACACCCACTAACCTTCTTGTAGACACAAGGCTCATCTTCGTTCTTGATGAAGACAAACTCTTTGACCGCGTCATCAAAACATCAATTCAAACTCCTAGAAGCTTGCTTCAATCCATAAATGGACCGCTGCACTTACAGACTTAGTTTGCATGCTCTGGATCCTCAAAACCCTCTGGTTGTATCATGTACACATCCTCAAGGAGGTTTCCATACAGAAACACTGTTTTGACATCCATCTGCCAAATCTCATAGTCGTGATAAGCTGCAATAGCAATTAAGATTCGAATAGATTTCGTCATCGCGAATGGGGGAAAGGTTTCATCGTAGTCAATACCATGCCACCAAACGGCCCTTGTAGGCAACTACAATTCCATCCATGTCATTCTTCTTCTTGAAGACCCACTTGCACTCTATGGGCCGAGCCCTTTCGATGGTTCCACCAAAGACCACGCTTTATTGGTATACATGGATTCCATTTCGGATCTCTTGGCTTCAAGACACTTCTTTTAGTCCGGCCCTTTATGGGCCTCTCCATAGGAAGCAGGCTCATCATCCATGAGTAGTACGTCACCGGACTCAGTCACGAGAATACATATCTCTCTGGCTCTTGACGTACCCTACTCGACCTATGGAGTTCTTGTGTTACTTGAGCAGGTTGCTCCACAACAGCTTGAGGTTCCTGCTCATGCTCCATTGTAGGATTAGTGTTTTTGGTTCTTGAATTTCTTTAATTTCGACAGTCCTCCCCCTAGCTTATCTAGAGACAAACTCTCTTTCTAGAAACACAACGGTTCGAGCAACAAAAACTTTATTCTCGGTTGGGTTGTAGAAATAATATCCTTTCGCTTCCTTAGGATATCCCACAACTTACACTTATCCGACTTGGGTCTGAGCTTGTCTGTTTGTAAACGCTTTACAAAGACGTTGCAAACCCAAATCTTCATAAACGACACTATAGGACGCCTCCCAGTCCATATCTCATATGGTGTCTTAATGACCGATTTGGATGGAACGCGGTTAATGGTAAAAGCTTAGTCAATAGAGCATGACCCCAAAACAATATTGGAAGATTTGTTTGACACATCATAGACCGAACCATGTCCAACAGGGTGCGATTCCTCCTCTCGGACACTCCATTCCACTGTGGCGTTTCGGGTGGAGTGAGTTGGGACAAGATCCCACACACTCTAAGATAGTCATCAAACTCTTGGCCTAAGTATTCTCATCCACGATCCGATCATAGAGCCTCAATAATCTTGCCAAGTTGCTTCTCTACTTCATTCTTGAACTCTTTGAACTTTTCAAAGGATTCAGATTTGGCCTTTATAAGGTATACAATCCATATCTACTGAAGTCATTAGTAAATGTAATGAAATAAAGATAACCACATATGGCAGGCGTGGGAAACGGGCCACACACATCAGTATGTATGAGTGCCAATAACTCACTAGTCCTCTCACATTTCTTATTGAAAGGGCACTTTGTTATTTTTCCTAATAATCAAGACTCACATGTCTCATATGATTCATAATCAAATGAGTCTAGAAATCCATCCTTATGGAGTTTAGAAATGCGTTTCTCGTTTATATGGCATAAACCACAGTGTCATAGCTAAGTAGGATTTAAATCATTAGTTTTAATTATCTTGGTATTTATGTTATAAACAAAGTTATTTATATCAATGATATACAATCCATTAGACAAAAGCGCACTACGATAGTGCTTACTATCAAAATAAATGGAGCAATATTTGTCCCTTATTTTAATAGAAAAATATTTCTCGTCCAAACAAGAAATAGAAATAATGTTTATGCTCATAGCAGGCACATAATAGCAATTGTCTAATTCTAAAATAAGTCCTAAAGGCAAAGATAACTCATAAACGCCTACGGCTAATGCAACAACTCTTCCTCCATTCCCCACGCGCAAGTCTATCTCCCTTTTAGCCAGTCTTCTACTTCTCTTTAGATCCTGCACATTTCGAAAAATGTGAGATCGACATCCAGTATCCAATACCCAAGATGAACATATATCAAAATTGATATATATATATATATATATATATATAAAATGGTGGTGGTGGAATCACTATTCCAAGCCTTTTATCTTCTTGATACTTTGGGCAGTTCTTCTACCAGTGGCCTGTCTGGCTACAATAGTGACACGCGCCTTTAGAGGCGCGACCAGCAGGTTTTAAGGCAGCTTCCTTGGATTTTGCAACTTGCTTGCTCTTTCCTTTGGAGGTCGAATCAACTCGCTTGCTCTTCCATTTATCAACCATCATTATGGCCTTGCATTTTTCTTTGTTAATGCTCTGTTCAGCGGTCCTTAACATATTGAGCAGGCATGGCAGAGGTTTGTTGATCTCATTCATGATATAGTTCATGATGAACTGGCTATAACTATCTGAAAACGATTTTAGGACGAGATTAGTGGCCAGCTATTGGCCGAATAGGAAGCCTAACCTCTTGACATTTTCCATTTATCCGATCATGCGGAGTACATGAGGCCCGACTGGGTCCCCTCTGACAGACTACACTTGAACAGGGTTCTGGATACCTCATACTGCTCATGCCTTGCCTTCTCTTGGAAGAGTTGTTTCAAATGTATGATCATATCATACGCCTTCATGTTCTCATGTTACTTATGAATCTATGTGTTCATGGTGCAAATCATGAGACAAGTCACATCATTAGAATCGTCCACAAACTTCTAATGTGCCCTTGTTGCGGCAAGAACGACATCCTCTCCTGGTGGTGCTGGAATAGGATGGTCTAAGACGTACAATTTCTTTTCTTGCTTGGGAACAATTCTCAAGTTTCTGTACCAGTCTAGGAAATTTGTTCCAGATAACTTGTCATTCTCAAGGACAAATCGTAGGAAGTCAATATTTGTAGATTGTTTGCCATTGGAATTCTACAAAATGAGAAATATGTAATTTTAGTATTTGTGAACAATTAACTATTTAACATGAGGTAGATTATTTAAATATAGCTCCCACTAGTTTTCTCAGATTAATAGCCCTCACCATTAATGCGGAAAATATCATATACTTTCTAGTGGGCCACGATCTCAGTTCCTCCTTGAGCTTGCTTTGGCAAGTCACTCAAAGATCAGACCATTACCAATTTCATCATATGCAACTCTTGGTTCAATTAGGCGAATAACCCCTTATTCTTTATTTATCCCATAGCTAACTCCTGATTGCCTTGCCTCTAATTTTTTCAATTCTATTGAAAAAACCTAGTTGCGTTCAACCTCTTGCTTCAACAATCACACATTACTTGCTTGTGCTTCCGCATCACACCATGATGAATTAAATATCCTTGCTTTGGCTAGCCCGAATTTAATAGACTCTGATCATGATGGGTGTTAAGTAAGAGAAGGAAAAACTTAATATTTATCGTTTGAGAGATTTTCTTGTCATTATTAATTTTTTTATTGATCCCATCAACTTAATCTACTTATTTGGAATGAGCAATCCCAAATAAAAGATCCAACTTCTTTATTGTTATCTTGTTACGTTTTGCATGCTTAAATCATACACCAAAAATAAATAACAAGACAATAAATAAAAATAAACATGGTATGGATATGGCCCCTAAGACTAAGATATTTCCAAGCCAATGAGGATATCTATAAGCCCTAAGGTGACAAACTCATCTCCATGTGCCTCCATCTTTAGTCCACGCGTCATAGCTTGGGAGTTCCAACTTGATCTTTTTATCAATGCTTTCACTATCATCTAACTACCTAATACTAGCTAGCATCTATACTAAATAGAGAGACCTCACAGGCGAGGGAAAAGAAGACACGCAAGACATAAATTAATTACACTAAAAACCAAAACCAAAACAAAACACAAAATTAAACATCCACAACCTGGGCAATATCCATCCACTATGCGACAAATCACATGATACAGTTAAAATCCAATTTTAACATGCTTGGTCAATTTTAGTGAATTTGGAATTTTCTAGGGTCAAAACAGACAAACGGTTGCGTCAATCCCATTGGCCAACACGTTTGGACTATTCGAGCCGGGCCAAAACCGGTCGGACCAGCTTGCACGATCAAATCGGCGGCTGGCCAAACCCGGTAGGCCAAGGCTTCAGTCCACGCACCAAGGGAAGGGGCGGTCGGCTAGGGACCGAACCCCTTAGGGCTGGTTTCCAAAAACATTCCTTCTCCCTTGTGGGCATATACCCAATTGTAGAGAAAAAACCTTTTTTCTCCCATTGTGCCCAAACCCTAGCTCTTTGAAAATCCAAAACTCACATCATATGTGAATGAAATTCGCCAAACTTTATACGATATGTAAAATTGGCTCATTCCCCATTCATTCATATTCAATTTGCATCACTATGCCAATATCAGTTTTTTGCGAAAAGTATGAAAAACAGTGAATAATTGATAAAACAGTAACACATAATATCATGTTATGCGCTACGACCTGTGGCTCTGTAGGGTTTTGATGCAGGTAACGCAGCGGAATAACAAAATTAACTCATGATTAAAGTCGTCCACGGATCACAGGCAAGCATTCATAACATGATGAAAGTAAGCGAACTGTATGCCTTAATTGGTTGTGTGATCACAGCGTAGAATGATGTCCATGTCTCTACAAGTATCCACACCTAGAATTGCAAGCTGGAATCCTATTCATGTCTTAGTGCTAGCTACGCGAAGAAGGAGGCACAAGGATCACGCAAAATGGAGCAAACCTGGGCCGCGAGTTGAGGCTGACGACAAAGGGGGCTGACGACTCTATGGGTCTCTCTCTCCTTGCTTTCTTATTTCTCACAATAATGACACTTGTTTGAAACAATAACCTAGGGTTTGCCTTATATAGTTAATAACTCCTTAACTACATATTTGTCCCAATACTAATCCTGTCCATACACGAATTAATCCACCTTGCAAACTAGTCCTACTAACTTTGCTTGTGGTTGCGTTTTGATCATTTTAATTAATTATTCCAACTAATTAATATATGAATCCACTTTAATCCTTAAGGCGTGTGACCCCGTAGGTTTTTTACTTATTTGTTAGTAACAATTACAAAAATAGATCGGTGTCTAGCAACACATCTATGCCACCTAACTAACAGAAATAGTCAGTGATTTGACAAACTATGTGCCCAAATTTACTATGTTGTGTATATCCCTTTGTCTCTATATCCGGATTGGACACGAGACATAATTGTCACACTCGTATATCCAATCCATAATTTCTCGATCCTGGGAATAGGCTTACGTATACAGATAACATCAATATCCCTATACTGATTTATCTGAGTCTGGCCAGACATTCCATAAGCACTACCCCTCAAGTGGCTGTGGATATTTACTCTCATTATTTAGGAGGGACAAATCCTGTCTACATCACTACCATCTCTCAACTTGCTTCCTATCATGCGCGATTACTATCTTCATAGTACCCAGTTACGGCGCAACGTTTGATAATATCAAAACATGATATTTCACAAGTAGAGTAACTAGTGACTTTAAGTCCAATGATTACAACATCATCGTCACAACGATAAACTTGTGACATTAACATAATTTATATGTAGCCTTCTCGTAGTGGGTCAATCCAGTATGCCATTACTCATAATGCATACCCATGTGTTAGACTTGATATCTACATTATCAATCTTTCCACATACTAGTTTATAGTGATCGTCCTATTAATCAATATAATAGACTAAGGATATTTAAGATAAACAACAATTGCAAATCAAGGACTTCATTATATTAAATATCTCCATAAATAATAAACGAATATTTTAGCCAACAAAAATAACATACTAAATATAGATTGCCTCTAGGGAATCTACTCCAACAATAACAAGTAATGAAGTGGAGCTCAAAAGAGCCTTCGCTGACTGAGGATCCGCGGTCAACGTACATCCTCGCGCAGTTGCGATTTGGCTGGAATAACAAATGACAAGATTGTGGGACGACCAGCTCCCCTATGCATTTGTGGAAATGACTCACATATGACCCTGAGCTTTTTCCAAGTTAGGCTGCAGGTAGGGAAGATCGACAATTCAACAAAGTTTCACATGATAGGCGCGAACACCACGTATCACATGATCTTGGGCAAACCTTCATTCACAAATTCGACGCTGCCCCATCGGCCGGACATTAGATCATGAAAGCCATGTGGAAGGGAAGAGTGATAGACGTTTCTATGACATTTAACCCCTTCAACCCTAACGAGTACCATATTACAAAAATTGCAAGGTGGAACAAACTTGGGGCTAAGTCAACTACGGGGCCGTTCAAAGCCACTCCTTTTCCAAAGTTAAAAGCAAGGAAAAAAAATCACCAGTGAGGCTGATTCTCTCCAGAAAATAAAGAACGACAGATAACGGGAGAAGGCTTGCATATTCCCTTAAGAGATATGCATAGTACGACGTGCAACAAGAAGATTTTAACACCTTCTATACAATGGGAAAAAATGTTATCGTACATGAAGGTTTGCGGGGTCACTCAATTCGTAAGAAAATGGTATCCCTTAGATCCAGGAAATAAGCGCTCCTGCACAATGACAGGTATACATAGACACAAAGATAAAGGAGGCTCCATAATATTTTCAAGATAACCCGAAAGTACAGAAAGAAGAACTTGAACATGTACACTTAGACCCGCAAGGAAGCAAGATAAGACCCATGTTCATCTCCGCAAGTTTAGAGCAAAGTGAGATAGACAGACTCATGAAGCTGTTACAACAATACCTGGAAGTTATCGCATGTGATTACGACAAAATGACAAGATTAGAAACATAGGAGATATGCACACGCTTAACATCCTGCCCAGTGCGAAACCAATTTAATAAAAGTCGCAAGTTTTTTGCAGCAAGGGAATGCAACTTGCTAAGGGGCACAAATGTGTCTAATTCAACAGACACTAGTGTAGCAACATGGAAGACTAATACGTCGGGAGTTGGAAGAAGGATCTCTATGTTGAGTAGAGCCAAGGCTGATGCTTCTCATAGCATCGTGAGTGGTACTTTTCTTGTTCACAATTTTCCAACATTCACTTAATTTTATTCCAGAGCATCATATTCTTTAATTGCATCATCTTTCGTTAAGAATTTGGGTTCTGAGTCGACAAATAGTATTTATATTCCTATTGAAACTTCAACAAGAAAAGTAGATGAGTGTGAGATATTGTATGAAGGAGCAGAAGTGAGCATATTGGAAAGCGTGTCGCCAGCTAACCTAATTAAGTTTGATCTTAGAGTTATCGATGTGATTTTGGGAATGGATTTATTAGGAAAATATCATGCAATGATAAGCTGTTTTGATCATTGAATAAGGATTAAAGTACCTAAAGGTGAGAGCATTTGCTACATAGGCATCGTAAGAGAGCCCCGTGTTAGGTTTTGGGCAACCAAACGCAGCGGAAATAAAAAAAATACTTACCTAAAACCCACCAAGGACCCATGTGAATGTGCATAATCAGATGATTAGAGGTTTACCTCAGTTAAGCTGGTTAGTGTCGATCATTAGCATAGATCAAAGGAACGGCACCTCTACGGTATCCACATGAACATATCGAAACCGGACTTCAACTTCTAGGTAGCTAGCCTCTTGAAGTATAAGGAGGATTTTGGCTCAAACGATTAATGAATCTGGACGCACGCGGTGTCTAGATCCAATCCAACCCGTGGCAGCAAGGAGAGGGGCGACCATTCCATAGTCTTGGGCTCCTACGGGCGAGGCGATGGGGGGCATGATGGTGTCCGAACCCTAGAGATACCATCTCTATTTTGCTCTCTTGCGTGTATGTATATGTGGGAATGTATCTGACCTGGATTTTCATAGCCTATTAATCCTATTTAAAGGCTAGAAAAATTCATCTTGCCCTTTAGTCCTATCACTTAGGATTAGTTTGTATTCTAGTCCACAATTGCTCTTTATTTCAACTAATGAGCATATTTTACACTTTAGCCCAAACAGTTCATTATTGCTCTTTAGTCCAACTAATGAGCAACTAATTCCAGTTAGTTACATTCTATGTGTGTGTCCCATTATGTTCCTATTACCTTGGCAGTAAAAATTACAAACATTAAGCGGTATCAAGCAGTACATCAACGCTACCAAATTAATAGGAATGTCAGTGATCTTACTAACCTCTATGACCAATATTACCGTGTCGTATAATCCCATTATCTCTTCTATCCAGATTAGACACGATACATGGAGTGTCAAACTTGAATATCTAACCAATAGTTTTTCGATTATATGAGTAGACTTAGACAAACAAATGACATTAACATCTCATAATGATTCATTTGAGCATGACCATGCATTTCCTTAAGTCTGACTCATCGTGTGGCCTTGGATATTTATTCATGCTATGTTGGAGGGACAAATCCTATCTACATCACTCACACCTCTCAGCATGTTTCATAGCATGTCCAGTTATCGATTTTATAATCACCTTGTTACAGCGCGGCGTTGCCGACATCAAAACATGATAATTCATATCTAGAGAATGTATCAAGTCTAAGGATCACAACACCGTTGTCACTATGAGAAGTACTTGTGACATTCACATAACTCTCATGTAGCCTTCTCATGATGCGTCATCTAGTACGCCATTACTCCTAATGCGTGCCTATGTGTTAGACTTGATATCCCATATCAATCTACCCACATACTAGTCTCTATATATTACAGTCATCCTAATTAACTGTAATACTTGACCAGGGGTATTTCAGAATACAATATATTCTAAGGACTTCATTATATAACATATCTTCATATCGATAATACAATGAATAAAAAGCATTATACATGTCACGACAAACAGATTGCCTCAAGGGCATATTCCAACACTGCGTGTTAATTTAGTGTTAGTGTTGGCGATTATGGAAGAAGTAAAAAAGGTTGACAAGCTTATTTATGTTATATGGAAAAAGATGAGAACAAGGATAATGTTCTGGAGAGATACCCGTAGTAAGGGAATGTCTGATTTTTCCCAACCAAATACCAGGGATGCCGCCTAATAGATAAGTGGAGTTTATTCGATAGGTTCTCTCCAAGGGAAAGGGATTGTTAGGTATTGACCCCATTTTTGCAAGAGACCTTATGAAGTAGATTACCTTTAGCGCACTGATTTTGTCTATGAAGAATACAAATAGTAGTTTGGTTGTGTATTTATTATTGAAGTTTGAATAGCGTGACCGTGAAAAACAAGTACCCGTTGCCTAGGATCGATGATTTGTTCAATCAACTTTGGGCAGTGAGTTATTCTCAAATAGTTACCTTAGATCAAGATATCATCAACATTTTGGACGAGGTAGGAACACTACGAGTTTACTGTTATGCCATGTATATATTGCACCAACAGTTTTCATGGACATGATGAACCGAGTGATGTCATCGTTTTTGGAGATAATTTTGTAGTAGTATTTATTGATGATATTTTAGTTATTCGATGAGTGAGAAGGAGCATGAGAGAACTTATGGGAAGTGTTGTCGACGTTGAGGAAGGAGGACTTGTAGCTAAGTTGTTGAAGTGCGAGTATTGGTTGAAACAGGTTCCATTTTTGGGACACATTATCGTGAAGGAAGGCAATAAGGTAGAGCCAGGAAAGATCTCTGTAGTGAAGGATTGGAGTACACGGAAGACCGTGAAGGAAATACGCTTAGTACTGGTAGGTTATTATGATATTTGTGAAGGACTACTCTAAGATTGCGAAGCCGTTGACGTAGCTAACTGATAATGGAGTGAAGTATGGTGGACTCAAGAGTGTGCGCAAGCATTTCTTACGTCGAAGGAGAAGTTGACAACAACACCAATTTTGGTGTTACCTAACAACTCATGAGAGTTAAACGTTTACAGCGACACGTCAAAGAGCTGATTGGGATGTGTGCTTATGCGGGATATAATAGTGATAGCTTATGCATCAAGAAAATTGAAGTTGCATGAAGAGAATATGTGACTCGTGATTTGGATTTGGCAGCTGTGATATTTGCGTTGAAACTTTGGAGACATCATTTGTATGGAATGAGATGCTAGTTGTATATTGATCACAGTAGTTTAAAGTATATATTCACGCAAAGGGAGTCGTACAACGGGCAAGGGAGATGGTCGGAAGTGATCAGGGATTATGATTTGCATGTTCAGTACCATGAAGGGAAGGCTAGTGTAGTGGCTGACACGTTGAGCAGGAAGTGTAGTCATTCGTTTAATACGATGTTTTTATTGATCAGTAGGTTATGTGAAGAATTCAGGAAGCTTAAGATTGAAACATTTGAAGGAGGAGGAGTGGAAGGAATGATTAGTATTACGACCTTTGTATATGATGTTTTTAATAGATAAAGAAGAAGCAAACAGGAGATGTGAATCTTGAAAGGATCAGGAAGAAGATCGAAGGAGTGACAAATGATTTTAAGATTTGAAGATGTGAGTACTCGAAATAAGGGAAGATGGTATGTACCGATGAAGTGTGAAGGAGTGAAGGAGAAGTTGATGCGTGAAGCGCACAACAACCCTTGTTCAGTACATCTAGGAGGCGATAAGTTGTACAAGGATTTTAAGAAGACGTATTGTTGGTCTATCATGAAGAAAGAATCAGTGAAGTGTGTAACATGTCAAAAGGTGAAGTTTGAACACAAGAGAATAGGAGGACTAACACATCCGTTGGAAGTTCCAGTATGAAAATAGACTCGATTTCTAAGGATTTCAAAATACCCCGTTTTTCATTATAGGGGTAAAATAATCTTTTTGGATCCTTTAGGGGAGTTATTATTAATTAATGAAACATTGGGTCTTTTGGAGAAGTTGTGTAAAGTTAGTTTGGACTAAAATAAGTTAAATTAGTTTCCAATGGGATTTTCAAAGAACCCTAAAGTCATTCTCCTACTCTTTTTATTTTCTTGTCTTTTCTTTTATTTTCTTCTTTTATTTCTTCTCCTACCCGTCCCTCACTCTCTCCCGATCTCTCTCTCTCGTGCTCCCGGGTCCGCCACCGCACCCCACCACCGTCGCCGCCGCTGTTTAATTTATTTGGTTTTTTGGGTAATCAATCTCACACTCTGTTTTCTCATTCTCGCAATCAATCTCTCATTCTCTAATGTGATCACAAGCAAGGGTTCTTACCCATGTTATTTTGTTGTGTTGATGTGATTTTCAGTTACTCTATTGTGATAACCGCTACGTTCTTGTTACTGGTGAGTGATTCAAAGACCCCAGTCTAATCTTCATTCTAATACCTTAAATTTCGGTTTTATATTGTTTATCTCATAATTCATGTATTCGTTGTATCAATAGCCAATTATTAGTAATCATCGTGTTCTTAGGTTACGGGAAAAGCCCTTGTTAAAGAGGGGATGTTTTACAAATTGTTTTAGGTGATTTAGTAACCCTAGTATGTGGGTATTAACTTTTTTTAGAGAGGGTAATCTCTGGACTTTGTAGTTATATAGAAGACGGGATGGTTGGATAGATGTTCTAGGTGTTAGAATATGTAGAAGATGTTGAATTTGGATATAAACAACATTTAAAAATGTGCTTTATTTGCTGAAATTGTGACGAGTGAGTTTAGGGAGGTCATACCTTGTGTTTCAGCCGAATTTAGTTCTGTTTGATGCTTTAGTTTTCAGAATGTTTTGGATCTAATGAGACTATTATTGGCTTGAGAAAAGTTTTGGAAGTTTGGGTGATAGATTAGTGAAGTTATGATATGTTATGTACATAATAGGTTATATGATTTTAAAACAAAATTTTGGGTTATGTTTTGGAGTATGATTTAAGGGGTGAACTAGAGACATAAAGTCATACCATGTAGGGTCATTATCTTTTTAAGTTGGCATTGTCTATTTATTTTAGTATTGTGTTTTGCTAAGTGAATTATTAACTTGTAGGCGACGATTTTGTTGACGAATGATGTGTCGAGTATTACTAGGAGTTGTTTTGTTTTGCTTATGATTCAAGGTGAGTTAATATGCTTATCGTTGAGCCTTATCTTCTTTCTTGTCTACACGAGTTTTATTATATACGTCTCAAAATGTGTTTCATGTTTACATGCTTTACTTGAGAGTTTATGTTAACTGAAGTAATCTTGTGGAGCGATTACATGGAAAATGTTATTGATGTGTAATGACGTAAAGTGAAAATAATTGTACTTAGACCAATAGCTGATATTGTCATGTTCACTACGGTCACTAGATCAGAGATCTATTTTCGTGTTGACTAGGGTCACTCGGCCTATTACAATACTCGGCCGGTAATGAGCCCCAAGTCCGTCCTAGTACTCACTTGTCTGGCCTCAAGATGTGTTAGGGGGTATCAACACTTAAGGTCTGGGTTTCTAGTTAGTAGAGATGTTGGTTACTCTTCTCCATACAATACAAGCACAACTTAAGATTTTGATGGAGGACATGATACTTTTCTTGAAAAAATAATAATATGAGATTTTGTAAGAAGTTACATTTGGCAAGTAAGAAGAAAGATAAAGAAATGGTTTTGTTAACTTGTGAAATTTTTACAGAATTTTTTATTTCAAATACTCTTGTTATTCCTTCAAATAATACTTTTACATGTCTTTTCGTGTTTACATGTGTGGGTATTATCTCGCCCAATATTTTTGGTTGATTTGCAAACGGTGGTGTCTTTGTATTCTTCCAACACCACAGGTCTAGGTGACAGAGGCATGATCTAGCTTGAGGACGTTTTACTTCTTTAATTTCTTAGTTAATAATCATGCAAACTTTAGACATTTTATTTATTTTCAGTAGTTTGTGCGTGCGTTTGAGGCAAATTGTTTGATAATTTAAATTGTAATATTTCAAATAATTATGAATTGGTAGTTTAGTTTGATTGTCGCCTTTAAATTTCCTTGCACTTTGTAGAATTCTAGAGTGCGGAGTGGCACCCTTCTGGTTTTCCGGGGAATGGAATGTTGGGTTTTTGTCTTGATTTTGCTGATTTGGAAATATTAGGAAATCATTGTTTTTGGAAGCTAGTAGAAATATGGAATCTACTAGTATTCCTAATTGGGGTTATTTCCTAATATTTATACAATTATGATTACTTGGAGAGCAAGTTGGTGTGGCCTATTTATAGGCGGCTCTACAATAGTTCTAATTGAGGAGAGGAGAGGGGCAGTGAGAGAGAATTTGAGAGAGATATTAGTGAGCGGATGTGAGAGGTTAGGGTTTCATAGATGTAGTCTATGAGAATGAGAGTACCGCGTCGACGTGGTCCGCGGATTGAGCTATCTCTCCCCTACAATGTATTCCCTCATTGATATAGTGAAATTCTCCTCCTCCCGTGGATGTAGGCGGTTTTGCCGAACCACGTTAAATTCTTGTGTTGTCGTTTTTCTTCTCCTATATTGCATGTGTTGAGTGTGTGATCGTGTGACGTGTTTTTACTTCCGTTGCGGCGGGAATTCGGGTTGACGAATAATTCTCCAACAAGTGGTATCAGAGCCAGGTTCACGATCCGGGTGGAGCATGCAAGTGAAAGGACGAAGAAGAAGACACTGAAGAAAAGAATTGAAAAAAAGGGACAAGTAAAAGAAAAAAAATCATGGAATGTGTTTTTTTTCCTTTGTCCGTGGGGTGCTGCAGTAATCTGCAGCATGTGAAGGAGGCAGCAGGAGGACCGATCCGGTGTGGCAGGCCCGCGGTACTCCAAATGCTCCAAGAAGCGATCGAGTAGTCCAAATTGATTTGGGTGTTCTGAGATGCCTGTAAGTCCGATTGGGCTCGAGCTGGAGGTGAACTCTAGGTTTATGGTCGTTCCCGACGCAATGGCGGGGTCAGATTCTGCAAATTTTCGCTGGATTTTTCAGAATGCTGACGTGGCAGTTTCCGGTGAGATCCAACGGTCCAAAATTGTTCGGGTGGTTACGGCGTGCCTGTAGATCAAATTGGGATGAGTCAGGAGTCTAAACCCATGTTTTTGGACGTTGCGGATTCATCGGTATGGTCATAATTTTGAGATTCTAAGTGGATTGTGAATATTGTCATCAATCGATATCGGTTGGCGAGATCGAAGACGACGGGATGCGATCAGGGTCAATCAAGTTCAAGTCCAATCAGGTGGGGTCAATTAGAGGCGTTTTACTAATTGAAAGTTTTATTGGAAACCTATGCTAAATTGGGAGTGTGTTGACAGGTGTAGCTGTTGTTCAACATAGGCAAGAAGCATAAGCTTTGTGTGATTGTGAGCACGAGACGCAATAGTTGTAGAGGAGTCTGGTCAGATACGTCGGCAACTATTGCAAGGAAATTCACAAGAAGCTCCAGGGCAGAGATCGAGGAGATGGACGCAGTTGACGAGGCCATGGCAGAGGTGGCGTCCTGATATATCTGCAAGCGGTTCGTGACGATAACTCTTAAGAAACTTGAGGCAAGAAGAGAGGTAAGTCGCGGCGGGTTCACAAAGTGGTGGCTTTGCTAGACGTCTTGGTGAAGGCGTGTAGTCGAATAGGAGAAGCAACAGCGAAAGGAGAAGCACTCAGGGCTGGCGTGAAGAAACACGTGGTTGATGTGTGAGGACGCTGAAGCATGGAAATAGTGCAGGTTATGCAGCAGTTGCAGGTTATTCGAGACGGAACTCAAGTGACGAGAATGGTGATGAAGAACACTACTGCAGTAGTGAAGAGGAAGGGAGTCTCGTTTGCACTTGACATGGTTGGTGGTGAGCTCTCCAGTGATGAGCTAGCTGGTGGAGAGATGGAGCCACACCACCCCCCAAAGTAGCATACTTTGGGACGCACCTGTGTTGGAGGTGTGAGGCGGCGCCCTAGGAGGGGGTGCAGAGAATCTCTATGAAGATGTGATGGCTGTCCATGCAGGTGGAGCATGGCGGATGCAGCGAAATCGACATCAACGTTGGAGAGCTCCGGGATGGATAAGGAATCTGCCAGGATGGTTGCAGAATTCAAGCCAAGGTAGAGTTTGTTGGGTTTTTGTCTTGATTCTGCTGATTTGGAAATATTAGGAAATCATTGTTTTTGGAAACTAGTAGAAATATGGAATCTACTAGTATTCCTAATTGGGTTATTTCCTAATATTTGTATAATTATGATTACTTCGAGAGCAAGCCGATGTGGCATATTTATAGGCGGCTCTACAATAGGTCTAATTGAGGAGAAGAGAGAGGTGGTGAGAGAGAATTTGAGAGAAATATTAGTGAGCGGATGCGAGAGGTTAGGGTTTCATAGATGTAGTCAATGAGAATGAGAGTACCGCGTCGACGTGGTCCGCGGATTGAGCTGTCTCTCCCCTATGATGTATTCCCTCATTGATATAGTGAAATTCTCCTCCTCCCGTTGATGTAGGCGATTTTGCCGAACCACGTTAAATTCTTGTGTTGTCGTTTTTCTTTTCCTATATTGCATGTGTTGAGTGTGTGATCGTGTGGCGTGTTTTTGCTTCCGTTGCGGCGGTAATTCGGGTCGACGAATAATTCCCCAAAAAGTGGTATACTACCTATGTATCTAGTTTAGCAATTAAATTCAATTCACACAAGTAAAAAGGTTTGTAGTTTGAAGTGTTGTCACCCTCAAACAAGTGACTAGCAATGGTATTTAAATAACGCTAATAAAATGATTTGATGTAAATTAGAGGAGAGAAATCTAGGCAATCTATAGATCACCTAGGGTAGTTTTGACGATTCCGAATTTCATGTTCTAACTCGAAAATTCATAGTTAGTTAACCTGGGTAATGGCATTGACAATTACCTATCGGTCTCATGTCGTTCCACACAATAGTAATGATTTGCCCCTCTCAGGCCAGGTATACTACCTATGTGTTCTAGTAGGTTAACGATATTGTAAGGGATAATGTCCTATCAGACCACTATTCACGAAAATTCACTACATCCTACTGAATTTACCCTCATCTAGCCATTCCTATTCAAATCACTTCTCAGTCTAATTGATTACGAATGTCTTTGTTTATTCATCTGAACTAGGGTAGAGTTGCTTTCACACACTCACTGGTTATGTAGTAATTTCGGGTCATGACTCCTACGTCACTAAGGATTAAGCACAATAAATAAGTAATTAACTGCTACGAATTATCTTTAAGACTAGTTCATGATTACATGGAGAAATAGATAATCAATATCACACATCCTAGTTCTAGCTTGTCAATGGAAGAACTCAACATCAAATAGAACATAACAATCTCCATAGAATCATAACATGAAAGTTCATCCAAGATCCGAAAAACATTCTCAAAACATAAACCCTAGGCTCCCCATAGATGCCTAGGTATGATTTTAGCTACTCATAGAAAAAGATAACATGGTGTTCAAATATTTCATACAAGAAAGTAGAGAGAAAATAGATCAAACGCTAGAAATCGTGATTTTCTTGGGATCCGGGCTCTTCTCCTTGCTTGATGATGTTACCCAATGAATTATCCTTGCTCTTCTCCTTGTTCTTGGCTCTCTCTATGCGTGATTGTATGTATTTCCGCCCCCTAGGTCGTCTTTCAATCTAAGCCCGTCAAAAGTCTTCAGTAATTGAACAATAGCCCCCTGAAATCTGCTCCTGACTTCAATAGGCCATATCTTTTTCGTCCGAACTCGGATTAAGATCCGTGACCTATCGTTGGAAATCTCTTTGAGTATACTTTCATTTGAACATGTATACCCCCCCCCCCCCCCCGAATTAATTTTACAACTCCAGCTAGGATGAAAATAGTGCAAACTGGTCATCCGAGCTCCTCCAATTCGGCTTCTCTTGACTCCACTTGAGCTCCTGTTGTTTCCGAAGTTCGTTCCATGCCTCCTATCTATTGATTAGCATCCGTTCCTGCCAATAAAAAATGAACAAACATACCAAGCAATAATATTTGACAAATATCAAAGAAATATGCATAGAAAATGCATGAACTAACAATATAGCACATGGTGAGCAACAAGTGATAAAACGACTCATATTCTCTAACATTGGGCTCAAATCACTCTCCAAATACCTATTAACATGTGGTAAATGCTAAATAATTATAGCTCCTAAAATGTTTTATCAGTGGGTTGATAAGTTTTCGTTGACTGAGTTTTCTTACAACAACAACTATCATGCGAGTATAGGCATGGCACCTTATGAAGCTTTGTATGGAAGAAGGTGTACATCGCCTTTGTCTTGGATGTACATGAGTGAAATTGTAGTTCCTGGACCACATATGATTGAAGAGATGACGAATCAAATGAGATCAATTCAATATAAAATGAAAGCAGCGCAGGATAGACAATAGTCCTATGCAGATGAAAAGAGGAGACCATTGAAAATTTAAATAGGGGAAAAAGCATCTTTGAAAGTATCACCGACAAAATGAGTAATCAGATCTAATCGTAAAGGAAAGTTGGGCCAGAATCTTATAGGATTACCAGCAATTTTGAATAAAGTATACAATGTTTTTCATGTTATTGGCTGAAGAAGTATGTAGCGGATGAATCACATGTTTTGGAAACTGAACCAATGGATTTAGATGTTGGGTTTTGACGTAGGTAACGCAACGGAATAACAAAATTTTCCTACTCAAAGACCACTAAGGATCACAGGAAGAGACAATCATAACATGATAAGGGCATTGATGATGTGTACCTTTTGGTTCGGGAGATCACACGAAGAATAGTGTCTTCGTCTCTACGGTTGATCCACGTCTAGAGGTGAGATCTAGATATTCCTTCTCCAAATGCTAGCTTGGACCGGAAGAAGAGGAAGAAGGAATCACACAACAAGGAACAAAGAGAGGGTTCGACCTCTCTTTGTGGCCGACGGGTAGGGGGCGGACGACAAGGGGATTCGGCCTCTTGTTGTCTTGCTCTCTCTCTTGATTTCTCTCCAACTAACTTATGTTTAGCATTAGTTGTGGGAAGGAAGCTAGGAGCATCCTTTATATAGTCCATCAACTCCTTGTTAACTACATAAAAGGCCCTTCCTAATCTTACATGAACTTAGATCAGGCCCTTCCTTGCATATTATTCCAATGCATTATGTGAGTCCAACATCTCCATATTGATTTATCTGAGTCTGGCCAGACATTCAATAAGCACCATCCCTCAAGTGGCCATGGATATTTGCTCCCATTATGTGGGAGGGACAAATCCTCTCTACATCACTACGATCTCTAAGCTTGCTTCCTATCATGCCCGATAGCTATCTTTATAGTTTATCGGTTAAGGCACAACGTTGGATAACATCAAAGCATGATATTCCACAACTAGAGTATCCAGTGACTTCAAGTTTAAGGATTACAATATAAACGGCACTACGAGAAGCGATTGTGACTTTGACATAATCCAATGCATCCTTCTCGTCGTGGGTCAATCCAGTCGTTACTCCTAATGCATACCCATGTGTTAGACTTGATATCTCCGTATCAATCTACACACATATGACACGATTTCTGTATGCGCAAGTGCACGGTCAAGTAATATAGGGTAGTATTTCAACCCCGAGTTATCGATCCCACGAGGACAAACTTGAGATTATTTAATTAGTTATTAACTTATAGTTCTGTAACAAGAGGAAGAATTGTGATTTAAAGACTTGTCATCCTCAAACAGGTGACTGAAATAAAATAAACAACTAAAATAATATTTTTGGGTTTTTATTTTTATTAAACTAATATGGAAAAACTAGGCAATCTCTAGATCACCTAGGGCTGTAGACAATTTCCGGATTAGCTATGTAACACGTTAATCCTATTCTAGTTAAGCCGAGTAATAGTACTGACAATCTCCTCTCGGTCTCATGTCGTTCTACATCACGGCCTACTTGGTGTCCTGTCGGTCCACCTACGTCTACCGGTCCTTTCTAGTAGGCTAACGACAGTGCATGGAATGATGTCCTCTCAGACCACCACCACACGAACACCTCACTATCTCCTACTGAATCTACCCACTAAGGCCAATCCTACACACTTCTCTTCTCAGTCCGAGTGATTAAGGATTGTTGTTCATATCTCATCACAACTAGATCTAATCCGCTCTCACGCACTCGCTGGCTAATTAAAAAGTCCGGTTAATTACTCCATTCTTGCCAATGATGAAGCATAGTATATGAACAATAACTAGAAAAAAAAAGTTAACATTAAGCAAGATCACAATCTAAGAATAAACCCTAGGGTTCATGAATATCAATTCCTAACATAGTCGTGTCAATAGACTACACTCATTAACAAGTTCATGAAATTAAACTTCATCCAATAGATCAAAATCCAAAAGCATGAGACAAGTCTAAAATCCGGAAAACATATTGTCTACATAAACCCAAGGCTTTCTAGAGAAGCCTAGGAAAACGTCTAGCTACTACTTGAAATCTTAGCAACACAACAAAGTTTCTCCATACAAGTGATTAAAAGAGGGAAGAAGAGATCAAACGCTAGAAATCGTGAAGATTGGCGCGATCCGGGCTCTTCTCCTTGCTTGAGGTTGCTCCCAATGGAGTCTCCTTGCTCTCCTCCTTAATCGTGGCTCTCAATAGGCGTGAGTGGTGATTTTTTCCGTCCCTAGGTCGTCCTTCCTTCATAACCCGCAGAAGTCTTTAGTAATTGCACAATAGCCCCCTGAAATATGCTCCTGACTTTAATATGCCATATCTTTTTCGTCTGAACTCGGATTTAGCTCCGTGACCTATCGTTGGAAATCTCTCGGAGTCTTTTCATTTGGCACCAGTCTCACTCCAAATTATTTGTATAACTCCAGCTAGGATCAAAATAGTGCAGACTGGTCATCCAAGCTCCTCCAATTCGGCTTCTCTTGACTCAACTTGAGCTCCCGTTTTTCCGAAGTTTATTCCATGCCTCCTATCAACCGATTAGCATCCGTTCATTTCAAGACAACATGAACAAACATACCAAGCGATTATATTTGACAAATAACAATGAAATATGCATAGAAAACGCCCTGACTAACAATATAGCACGTGGTGAGCAACAAGTGACAAAACGACTCATATTCTCTACAACTAAGCTCAAATCACTCGTGATAATGTGGTAAAATGGAGGTAATATATAGCCCCTAAAAGGTGCTATCAAATTCCCCCACACTACCTTCTTGCTCGTCCCGAGAAACACTTGTTTTCGAGATTCACATATATCTTTACTTTGCCTTGGACACAACGACTCAAACGCTGGACTATGCAACCTGAATTTGGACAATGCAACTCGATTATGTACAATGCAGGAAAGTAAAGAACATATTTTTTTCTTTTTAGTTAAAGATTGGGCAATCTCGAATAACAAACGGGTAGAACTTGCGGCCAGTTTCGTCAGACAGAACGGGCACGAACACTCAATAAGTTGATCTTTCACACTCATCAAACGTATCCCTATAACCTACCATCCGAGCTATTTATCCACGGGTTTCAATTGTTGACGGATTTAGTACGGGTAGGATAGGATATTTAGAAGCGTAGTCCTAGACGTCATGATACAACTCACAAAACCCATTCTCACACTCCCTCACCAAAATCCAAGGAACTCCACCGAATCTAACTACTCCGGCCCTCATTCCCTCAATATTGGTGCAACGCCGTTCTCGCGACCACAAACGTGAAGAAGTGATCAAAACTCATAGCTAATCTCCTCGGTCTTCATGAAGTTTAATTCCGGCTCCCTATTTCATTTCACTTCAATTTTATTTTTTCTTTTTTTTTTCTCTCTTATTTTTGAAATCAGCACAACAAATCACATGGATCTCATAGTAATAGTCAATATATGAGGAGAACAATTCGTCAAAGAAAATAACGTAGGGGTGGAATGTGTCAAATCAAATGTGTAATCGCGATAAATGTCGACACCCCCACACACAATGTAATGCATATCACAAAAACCCGGTAATCAATGTATATATGTGCTTTTTCCAACATATCCTCCTCATCAGCTAAGATATAGAGAATAATCATACAAACCGAAGCACATCATCCTATAAGATCAATCATCCCCCACCCCATGATGTGCAGAAAAAGTATCACGCACTACGGCACTCCACCTGTGGTCGTGGTGTATGGACACGACTCACCGCCACACCGAAGTGTGCTGCCGTCTCTAACTCACCCTCACATCCCCTCAAAAGATGACATGTAAGAAGATGCACGTAAGATGTATGATATGAGCTCACTCTCAACGAACCTTCCGAACTCAACTCCCTCTATCATGACGCATAGGAAGGGACCATTCTAACTATTGATGAAAGTCACAAGGAATAGCTTCCTAGGCTAGAGGTTGTGAATAAAAGGGATAAATGGATCAAATTGAGGTAACTAGTGGACCTAGGCGATGGAGACGGGACATGAGGTCCCCATATAAATCACTCGCACAGCTGTTCCGTTGCCACTGCGAGGAGGGTTGACGACTACCTAAGTGACGGTGGTCTAGCGCTAGTAGGATCACTAGTCTGAGAGACAGCTACTCACAATTCTCGAGTGCATTAGCCCTATAGCCTTCCTACTCCAGATTCTCGCGTCTACCTCACCTCAGATTGTCCTACTTCTAGGAAATTTCTATCATTGATCCCTCTCCACGCTTACTCTCTTCAATTTCCATTTCTCAAAAAAAATCAATTTTTAGGGTTTTTTCTTGTTTTTAATTTTTTTGTATTTTTTCGACACTATATGTAACTGGCCAACTCGATTAACCAACAAAATAGGGTAGGTGGACTCAATAATTAAAAGTGTAAACAATATATACAATGCAATAATTAAACGTGCACATGCAATTCTAACTCTGACACCTACGTGCAAACTGACTCACTAATCTACATGTAACAAGGCTAGGCAAGTTAAGGAAAGCAAAGATATGTGAACCCCCCCCCCCCACACACACACACTTGAGATAATCATCGTCATCAATGAATTTAGAGAGTACCCAAAAGACATGATCTCAAAGTGTAATGATTTTTTTTTTAAAAAAAAAACAAGTGTTGCATGGCATTTTGCGTATAATGAATCGTATCGTCTAGAGCGATTATTTAAAGCGAGAGAGAATATAGTACATATGATCCCGGAGTACCATTCTTACGGTATTGGTTTTGCGAAAATTGGTCAAGAAAGGACCGAATCGGTCGACCAAATTTTCCGAAAACTCGAGCAAGTTGAAGCAAGCATACCCTTGATGTGCTCCTCAGTGTTCCCGTCTTAAGTTCCTCTTTGAGCTTTGGCCGAATCCCCCTCAAAAGCAACAAATTGGAAGATTTAAGTTCTTGGAGCTCTTCCTATTTGAATTCCCCCACACTCAATCCGCTCACTATCTCAAAAGCTCAAGAGTTAATCTTGTAAATTTTGCGATTTGGATGCGTTTTGGGTTTGGGGTGTGTTGGTGTTCTTGAGGGTTTGGAGAGGAAGAAGATGAAGACAAGGAGTGTTTGATCCAAATCGGGGTGTTAGGGGACTTGTTGGTTGGTTCTTGTCTTAATAAATCCTCCAAAATGTCAAAATAACCCCCAAAAAATATCAAAAATACCCCCCAAAAGTGAGCTGTCCGGCTGATTTCGGCCCGAAATCAATGGATTTCGGCCCCCATTAGGCCCGAAATGGGGCCCGAAATCACTGGGCAAAAACCAAGAAGAACCTTTGTTTTATTTCGGGCCGAAATAGGTTGATTTCGGCCCCCATTTCGGCCCGAAATGGGTGCCGAAATCACTGGAGTAGACCACCTTGTTTTTGCTCTAGTTTCTTCGTCCGATCTCCGATTCACATGATTCTTTCACCGATGGACTCAATATTCGACGAGGGATCCATTTTTGACTAGAAAAATTCCCAAACCAAGAAATTTTCCATTTCTTCTAAATTTATCTCTCATGCGCAAAGAATCTCGCCTCCAAAGCTCTTGAACTCTATATTCACTTCGGATTCTGATGCGTGCAACCCCGATACTCTAACTCACTACCATGCTCCTCATGACTAATTGGATACTCCTCGACCTCAAATAGCTTCTTTATCAAGCTCAATGCTCCCTGTTAGCTAGTTGTTCCTCGTTTTTCGTGCGAAATCGTGCACATGCATCAAGAATGGGAATCCGGAGAGTTCTTCGGTACCTGTGTCCTGCACACTCATAGAAAATATTAAAACAACTCTATCTCAACCCTCACAATTAAATATGGAGAACTCAAAAACAAAAACGAAATAAAATATCAAACTCTACTCTACATTCGGTTGCCTCCCAAGAAGCGCTTGTAATTTAAGGTCGACGGCCCGACCCGGTTACCTCAACCGTCTAGGAGAGTGAAGGATGCTTAACTCTCCACTTATTATTCTTCCACCATATCTTTTCCAGAACTTCACGTGCACCCCCGTGTTGTGTAAATGGTGGAGAAGTGTAGAAGTTGACTCTTTTCATCTTGCATTTTTTCGTCTTTATCAACTTCCACGAAGTACTATTGGGCTCAAATGAATCTCTGGCCATAAAGTTTCCCTAGTAGTACCTCTTTGGTGCTTTATGGTCGTCAGTCAACACATGCAGTTCACTCACACCCCCACACTTGCTGATTCCAAATCCTCAATAGAAAAAATCACAAGTGTTTCATCAGCTTCATCGTTAGCACCCCACAAGCTCCCAATGCAGGGGTCATCCAAATCGTTCTCTGGTGGTGATGATGATGGAGGCTCAAATTTAGGCTCAATGTCACGTGACAAGGGATCCTCTTGTGGCACTTGGATACCTGATTCCCCTGCCGCTGACAGTTTCTCTACTCGTTTCGTTAACCTCTTCATCATCTCCCTCACGTATTCCATACCTGTGGCTGAATCCTCTTGTGAAAATTGTGTAGAAACAGGCAAGAACTTGACGCACACTTGGATATCCTCCATAATACTACGCCGTTATGCCATATTTGCTGACGAGTCTTCTTGGTGCTAATAAAGTTGGGGTGGATCAAAAATGCACGCGTCTTAATACTTGTGATCCTTCTTGCATTTATAGCACCAAATTACTGAGCAGTCATCCGTGTGCCAAATTCTGCATCTAGCACAATAGTAGGGGTAATCAGAGATCCCCTCATAATCGTCCTCCCTCGACATGCTCATTATATCTCCTGCTTCCTGTGTCTCTGCGAAAACAAATTCACAAGATACCCGTGAAGCACAGAGATAAAAAATAAAAATTAAAAATAAAAACAAAACTGAAAGAAATACTCTAAACTAACTCCTAACTAAATAATCTACCGCTTTCCCCGGCAACGGCGCCAAAAACTTGACACGATTTCTTACGTGTATGCGCAAGATTATCGATCCCGAGTTATCGATCCCACGAGGAGAAATTTGATATTATTTAATTAGTTATTAACTTATGGTACTGTAACAGGAGGAAGAATTGTGATTTAAATACTTGTCATCCTCAAACGGGTGACTGAAATAAAATAAAAAACTAAACTAATAGTTTTCGGTTTTTATTTTTATTAAACTAATATGGAGAAACTAGGCAATCTCTAGATCACCTAGGGTTGTAGACGATTTCTGCATTAGCTATGTAACACGTTAATCTTATTCTAGTTAGGTCGGGTAATAGTACTGACAATCTCCTCTCGGTCTCACGTCGTTCTACGTCACGGTCAACTTGGTGTCCTGTCGGTCCACCTACGTCTATCGGTCCGTTCTAGTAGGCTAACGACAGTGCATGGAATGATGTCCTCTCAGACCACCACCACAGGAACACCTCACTATCTCCTACCGAATCTACCCACTAAGGCCAATCCTACACACTTCTCTTCTCAGTCTCAGTGGTTAAGGATTGTTGTTCACATCTCATCACAACTAGATCTAAGCCGCTCTCACGCACTCGCTAGCTAATTAACAAGTCCGGTTAATTACTCCATTCATGCCAAGGATTAAGCATAGTATATGAACAATAATTAGAATAAAAATTAACATTAAGCAAAATTACAATCTAAGAATAAACCCTAGGTTCATGAATATCAATTCCTAACATAGTCATTTCAATAGACTACACTCATTAACAAGTTCATGAAATTAAACTTCATCAAATAGATCAAAATCCAAAAGCATGAGACAAGTCTAAATCCGGAAAACATATTTTCTACATAAACCCTAGGCTTTCTAGAGAAGCCTAGCAAAACGTCTAGATACTACTTGGAATCGTAGCAACAGAACAAAGTTTCTCCATACAAGGGATTAAAAGAGGGAAGAAGAGATCAATCGCTAGAAATCGTGAATATTGACGCGATCCGGGCTCTTCTCCTTGCTTGAGGTTGCTCCCAATGGAGTCTCCTTGCTCTCCTCCTTGCGTGATAATGTGGTAAAATGGAGGTAATGGATTGCTCCTAAAAGGTGCTATCAACATACTAGTCTATATTTCATTGTCCTATTAACTAATATAATGGACTAGGATATTTAAGATAAACAACACATTGTATCTAAGGACTTCATTATATTAAATATCACAATAAATAAAAAATTAATATGCTAGCCAAAACATTGTTCATTCTAAATATAGATTGCCTCTAGGGCACATATTCTAACAGTCTCCCACTTGCACTAGAGCCAATCTGGTGCATCTCGTATGCCTACAGATCCATTATGCCCTTCATGCTTTCGCTGCGCAAGTGGCTTTGTGAGTGGATCCGAAAGTGTGTCATCCGTTGGAATCTTTCACATCTTCACATCTCCTCGATTGATCATATCACGAATAATATGGAATCTCCTAAGTACATGCTTTGACTTCTGGTGTAATCTTGGTTCTTTGGCTTGTGCGATCGCTCCAGAGTTGTCACAGTACAACTCAATGGGATCCATGATGCTAGGGACCACACCGAGCTCAGTAATAAACTTATTTATCCAAACTTCCTATTTTGCTACTTCCGCAGCAGCAATGTACTCAGCTTCAGTTGTAGAATCAGCAATTGTCCCTTGCTTGGAACTCTTCCAGCTCACAGCTCCTCCATTCAAGCAAAACACGTAACCAGACTGCGATCTGTAGTCATCTTCGTCGGTTTGGAAGCTCGCATCAGTGTAACCTATTACACTTAGCTCTTCCTTACCTCCAAATATCAAGAACACATCCTTAGTTCTTCTCAAGTAGTTAGGATGTTCTTGACAGCAATCCAGTGACTCTCACCCGGATTGGACTGATATCTGCTCACCATACTCAACACGTATGATACCTCTGGTCTAGTACACAACATGGCGTACATGATGGATCCTATGGCCGAAGAATAGGGTATCCTACTCATGCGGTCATTCTCAATCTTATTAGAACGACATTCATTCTTGGATAGAGTGACTCCATGCGACATGGGCAAGAATCCATTCTTGGAATCTTGCATGTTGAACCTCTTCAACACTTTGTCTATATATGTACTTTGACTTAGGTCGAGCAACTTTCTAGATCTATCTCTATAGATCTTTATACCAAGTGTGTAAGCTGCATCTCCTAAGTCCTTCCTAGCTAATCTTTAACAGAATGCAAAGTCGGAATATCGTTTCCAATGAGAAGTATGTCATCCACATACAAGACCATAAACACTAAAGAGCTCTCGCTAACCTTATTGTAAAAACAGGGATCATCTTCGTTCTTGATGAAGCCAAACTCTTTGACTGCGTCATCAAAACATCGATTCCAGCTCCTAGAAGCTTGCTTTAATCCATAAATAGATCGTTGCAGCTTACAGAATTTATTGGCATTCTCTGGATCTTCAAAACCCTTCAGTTGTGTCATATACACTCCCAGAAAGGAACGCTATTTTGACATCCATTTTCCAAATCTCATAGTCATTATATGTTGCAATAGCAAGTAGGATTCAAATGGATTTAGTCATGGCGACTGGTGAAAAGGTCTCAACATAGTCCATACCATGAATCTGTCTATACCCTTTAGCCACCAATCGCCCCTTATAGGCAACAACCTTGCCATCCATGTCGGTCTTCTTCTTGAAGACCCATTTGCACCCTATGGGCCGAGCCCCTTCAGGTGGTTCCACCAAAGTCCATACTTTGTTGGTGTACATGGAATTCATTTCGGATCTCATGGCTTCTAGCCAGTTCGAGGAGTCTCGACCATTCATTGCCTCCTCGTAGGTTGCAGGCTTATCATCCATGAGTAGTATGTCATCGGGCTCAATCACGAGAAGTCCGTACCTCTCTGGCTCATGACGTACCCTTCCTGACCTACGGAGTTCCTGTGTCACTTGAAATGGTTTTTCCACTACGACTTGCGATTCCTTCTCATGTTCCATCATCGGTTCAGTGATTTGTGGTTCTTGAATTTCTTCAAGTTCTACAGTCCTCCCACTTGCTTCTTTAGAGACAAACTCTCTTTCTAGAAATACGCTGGTTCGAGCTACAAACACTTTGTTCTCGGTTGGGTTGTAGAAATAATATCCTTTTGTTTCCTTAGGATATCCCACAAATTTACACATATCCGCTTTGAGCCCGAGCTTGTCTGTTTGTAAACGCTTTACATAAACATCATAGCCCCAAATCTTCATAAACAACACTGTGGGACGCTTCCTAGTCCATGTCTCATATGGTGTCTTCATGACCGATTTGGATGGAACACGGTTAATGGTAAAAGCTGACGTCATTAGAGCATGTCCCCAAAATGATATTGGAAGATCGTTTGAGACATCATAGATCGCACCATATCCAATAGTGTGCGATTCCTACTATCGGACATGCCATTCTATTGTGGCGTCCCGAGTGGAGTGAGATGGGATACTATCCCACACTCTCTAAGATATTCATCAAACTCTTGGCTCAAGTATTCTCCTCCACGATCCGATCGTAAAGCCTTGATACTTTTACCAAGTTGATTCTCTACTTCATTCTTGAATTCCTTGAACAATTCAAAGGATTCAGATTTGGCCTTCATAAGGTATACAAATCCATATCTACTGAAATCATCACTAAACGTAATGAAGTAGGTGTAACCACCTCTGGAAGGCGTGGGGAACGGCCCACATACATCGGTATGTATGAGTGCCAGTAACTCACTAGTCCTCTCACCTTTATTATTGAAAGGGGACTTTGTCATTTTTCTTAATAAACAAGATTCACATGTTTCATATGATTCAAATCAAATGAGCCTAGAAGTCCATCCTTATGGAGTATAAATATGCGTTTCTCATATATATGGCCTAAACGACAGTGCCATAGATATGTAGGATTTAAATCATTAGGTTTAATACTTTTAGTATTTATGTTATAGATGGAATTATTTAGATCAAGGATATCCAATCCATTAGACAAATGCGCACTACAATAGTGCATACTATGAAAATAAATGGAGCAACACTTGTCCTTTATTGAAATAGAAAAACCCTTCTCGTCCAAATAAAAAATGGAAATAATGTTTTTGCTCATAGCAGGCACATAAAAGCAATTGTCTAACTCTAAAATAAGTCCAGAAGGCAAAGATAGTTCATAAATACCTACAGCTAACGCATCAACTCTTTCTCCATTCCCGACGCGCAGATCTATCTCCCATTTAGCCAATCTTCTATTTCTTTTCAAATCCTGCACATTTCGACAAATGTGAGAACCACATCCCGTATCCAATACCCTAGATGAAGAAATAGAAAGATTGACGTCTATAACATAAAAACTTAGTGGCGGTGGAATCACTATTCCAAGCTTCTTATCCTCTAGATATTTAGGGAAATTCCTTCTCCAGTGACACGGCTGGCTACAGTAGTGACACTCACCTTTAGCCACGCCCCCACTAGGCTTTAGGGCTACTCTGGACTTTGCAACTTTCTTGCGCTTTCCTTTGGAGGTAGAGGCAACTCCCTTGCCCTTCCTCTTATTCACCATCATTATGGATTTTCCCTTGCCTTTGTCGATGCTCTGTTCAGCTGTCTTTAGTATGTTCAGCAGGTCTGGCAGAGTCTTACTGATCTCGTTCATGTTATAGTTCATGATGAACTGGTTATAACTGTCAGGCAACGATTGCAAGACAAGATCAGTAGCCAAATCTTGGCTGAGTGGGAACCCCAGTCTCTCGAGGTTCTCAATGTACCCGATCATTTGGAGTACATGAGGCCCAACTGGGTTCTCTTCTGCAAGACTGCTCTTGAACAGTGCTTTGGACACCTCATACCGCTCATGCCTTGCCTGTTCCTGAAACAACTGTTTCAAGTGTATGATCATATCATAGGCCTCCATGTTCTCGTGTTGCTTCTGAAGCTCATAGTTCATGGTGCAGAGCATGAGGCAAGTCACATCATTAGAATCATCTATATGTTTTTGACGTGCTCTTACATCAGCTAGAACGGACTCATCCTGGGGTGGGTCTGGAATAGGAGTGTCCAAGACGTACAACTTCTTTTCGTGCTTAAGGACAATCCTTAAGTTTCTGTACCAGACATGGAAATTCATTCCAGACAGTTTTTCATTCTCAAGGACAGATCGCGGGGATGAAGTCGATGCGTGATTGTTTGCCATTTGGAATTCTACAAAACGAGAAATATGCAATTTTAGTATTTTGAAAAATTTAACTATATTCAATAATGGCTAGATCATTAAATATAGCTCCCACTATTTTTCTCGGATTAATAGCCCTCACCATTAATGCGGAAAATATCATGTATATTTTCTAGTAGGTCCAAGATCCATATTTCACTTCTTCTTGAGCTTGCTTTGGAAAGTCACCCAAGAATTGGTTATTTAGGTAGGAACCATTCCAATTGCATCTTATGCAACTCTTGGTCCAATTAGGTGAATAACTCGTTATTCTTTATCTTTTAGATAACGCCTAATTGTCATGCCTATAGGTTCATCAATCCAATTGATCTTACCTAGTTGCGTCCAACCTCTTGCTTCAACAATAACACATTACTTGTTGTGTCGTCCGCAACACATCATGGCAAGCCCGAATTTTAATAGACCCTGATCATGAAGGGTGTTTAAGCAAGAGAAGGCAAAACGCAAAATTCTATTTGAGGGATTTAATAGTCATAATTCGTTTGGTTGATCCCATCAACATGATCTAATTATTTGGATTGGGCAATCCACAATAAAAGACCATCTTTGTTTATTATTATCGTGTTAACGTTTAGCTTGTATCGCCATACACACAAAAATAAATAACAAGACATAAATAATAAACATCCACAAAAGAAAAATTAATGTGGCATCGATATGGCCCCTGGAATAAGATATTACCAAGCCAATGATAATATCTATATGCCCTAAAGTGACAAGCTCATCTCCATGTGCTCCATAGTCGCGCGCCTAGGGTTGGGAATCTTCATCGTCTTTGTGGCTTCTTGGTTCTACAGTCTTCCCCTCCATGCTCTTGGCTATCATCTAAATATTTCTAATTCTAGCCTGACATCTAGAATAAATAAATAAAACCTCGCATGTCGAGTAAGATGATCATCTCGCATGCCGTAAAATTAACTAACTATTACATTAATTTGATCAGCTCACAGGCCGTAAATCAAACCACAACAAACACAAACATCCACAATCAAGGCCATATCCATCCACCATGAAACAAAGCACATAATACATTTAAAACCAATTTTTAACGCGCTTGTTCAATTTTAGTTGAAATTGGGTAATTAGGGTTACAACCGTCCAAGGGGTCCAACCTAGGCATAGGCCGAACCCCTATGGACCGCCGCACGCCACCTTGGGCCGGCCCTAGGCCGGCAGCTGTTGGGTTTTGACGTAGGTAACGCAGCGGAATAACAAAAATTTAATCCTACTCAAAGCCCACCAAGGATCACAGGAAGAGACATCATAACATGATTAAGGTCATAGAAGATGTGTACCTTTTGATTTGTGAGATCACACGAAGAATGATGTCCTCGTCTCTACGGTTGATCCACGTCTAGAGGTGAGATCTAGATTCTTCCTTCAATCAAGTGCTAGCTTGAACCTTGGAGGAAGAGGGATGAAGATCAAAGCAACAAATCACCAAAAGCACAAGAGAGGGGCGGCCTCTCATTGCCGTCGGGTAGGGGGGCGGACGGGTGGCTAGGGTTTCGGCCCTAGCACCTTTTCTTGCTCTCTCTTTTTCTCTCTCCCACTCTTTGTGTGTTATGACTAATAACTCATGTAGTGGGAAGGAAGCTAGAGCCTCCTTTATATACTCCAACAACTCCTTGTTGTTTCCATAAAAGAGTTTTCTTGTTCTAGTAGGACTAGAACTATTCCCTTCCTTGCAAATTAGTCCTACTAAGTTTGCAAGGTGTTGCACAATGATCCTTCTATTAATTAATCCATATTAATTAATCCCAAATCTAGCTCTACTCTATTTGACGTGTGACCCCATAGGTTTCTATATAGTTGGTAGTAACTATTACTAACATGGAGCGGTGTCTAGCAACACATCCATGCCACCCAACCAATAGAAATAGTCAGTGATCCCGACAAACCTTTGTGCCCAATATGTCATATTGCATTATCCCTTTGTCTCCATATCCGGATTGGACACGAGACATAAATAGTCACACTCGTATATCCAATCCATAGTTCCTCGATCCTGGGAATATGCTTACGCTTGCAGATAACATTAATATCTCCATATTAATTTATCTGAGTCTGGCCAGACATTCAATAAGCCTCATCCCTCGAGTGGCCGTGGATATTTACCCCCATTATGTGGGAGGGACAAATCCTATCTACATCACTACGATCTCTAAGCTTGCTTCCTATCACGCCTGATAGCAACCTTTATGATTACCCAGTTACGGTGTAACGTTTGATAACATCAAAGCGCAATATTTCACAACTAGAGTATCTAGTGACTTCAAGTCCAAGGATTGCAATAAAATTAGCACTACGAAAAGCGATTGTGACTTCACATAATCTAATGTATCCTTTTTGTCGTGGGTCAGTCCAATATGCCATTACTCCTAATGCATACCCATATGTTAGACTTGATATCTCCATATCAATCTACCCATATACTAGTCTATATTTGATTGTCCTTATTAATCAATATAATGGACTAGGGACATTTAAGATAAATAACACAATTTATCTAAGGACTTCATTATATTAAATATTGCCATAAATAATAAATGAATATTCTAGCCAAAACATTGTTCATACTAAATCTACGATTGCCTCTAGGGCATCTATTCCAACAGTCTCCCACTTGCACTAGAGCCAATCCGGCGCATCTCGTATGCCTATAGATCTGGCGTGCCCTTCATGCTTTCGCTGCACAAGAGGTTTAGTAAGCGGATCTGACACGTTGTCATCTGTCGGAATCTTGCATATCTTCACATCTCCTCGATCGATCATATCACGAATAAGATGGAATCTCCTAAGTACATGCTTTGACTTTTGGTGCGATCTTGGTTCCTTTGCTTGTGCGATTGCCCCAGAGTTGTCACAGTACAACTCCACGGGATCCACTATGCTAGGGACTACACCGAGCTCAGTGATAAACTTCTTTATCCATACTGCCTCTTTCGCCGCTTCCGCAGCAGCAATGTACTCAGCTTCTGTTGTAGAATCAGCAACTGTGCCTTGCTTGGAACTCTTCCAGCTCACAGCTCCTCCATTCAGGCAAAACACGTATCCAGACTGCGATCTGTAATCATCCTTGTCGGTTTGGAAGCTTGCGTCAGTGTAACCCTTTACACTTAGCTCTTCCATTCCTCCAAATATCAAGAACACATCCTTAGTTCTTCTCAAGTACTTTAGGATGTTCTTGACAGCAATCCAGTGACTCTCACCCGGATTGGACTGATATCTGCTCACCATACTCAACGCGTATGATACGTCTGGTCTAGTACATAGCATGGCGTACATGATGGATCCTATGGCCGAAGCATAGGGTATCCTGCTCATGCGGTCTTTCTCCATCTCGTTGGAGGGACAGTCATTCTTGGAAAGAGTGACTCCATGTGACATGGGCAAGAATCCCTTCTTGGAATCTTGCATGTTGAACCTCTTCAACACCTTGTCAATATATGTACTCTGACTTAGGCCAAGCAACCTTTTAGATCTATCTCTATAGATCTTTATACCCAGTATATAGGCTGCGTCTCCTAAGTCTTTCATTGCAAAGCACTTTCCTAGCCAATCTTTAACAGATTGCAGAGTAGGAATATCATTGCCAATGATTAGTATGTCATCCACATACAAGACCAGAAATACTATAGAGCTCCCACTAACCTTCTTGTAAACACAAGGCTCATCTTCGTTCTTGATGAAGCCAAACTCTTTGACCGCGTCATCAAAACGTCGATTCCAGCTCCTAGAAGCTTGCTTTAATCCATAAATGGACCTTTGCAGTTTACAGACTTTATTGGCATTCTCTAGATCCTCAAAACCCTCGGGTTGTGTCATGTACACATCCTCAAGGAGGTTCCCATAAAGGAACGCTGTTTTGACATCCATTTGCCAAATCTCATAGTCGTAGTATGCTGCAATAGCAAGTAAGATTCGAATGGATTTAGTCATGGCGACTGGTGAAAAGGTCTCATCATAGTCAATACCATGAATCTGTCTATAACCTTTGGCCACCAATCGGCCCTTATAGGCAACTACCTTGCCATCCATGTCGGTCTTCTTCTTGAAGACCCACTTGCACCCTATGGGTCGAGCCCCTTCGGGTGGTTCCACCAAATTCCATACTTTGTTGGTATACATGGAATCCATTTCGGATCTCATGGCTTCTAGCCACTTCTTAGAGTCTGGGCCACTCATGGCTTCTCCATAGTTTGCAGGCTCATCATCCATGAGTGGTACGTCATCGGGCTCAGTCACGAGAAGTCCATACCTCTCTGGCTCATGACGCACTCTTCCTGATCTACGGAGTTCCTCTGTTACCTGAACAGGTTCTTCCACAACTTCTTGTGGTTCCTGTTCATGTTCCATTATCGGTTCAGTGGTTTGTGGTTCATGAATTTCTTCAAGTTCTACAACCCTCCCACTTGCTTCTTTAGAGACTGTTCTCTTTCTAGAAACACGCCGGTCCGAGCAACAAACACTTTGTTTTCGGTAGGGTTATAGAAGTAATATCCTTTAGTTTCCTTAGGATATCCCACAAACTTACACTTATCCGCTTTAGGCCCGAGCTTGTCTGTTTGTAAACGCTTTACATAAACGTCGCAGCCCCAAATCTTCATAAACGACACTATGGGACGCCTCCCAGTCCATATCTCATAAGGCGTCTTCATGACTGATTTGGATGGAACACGGTTAATGGTAAAAGCTGCCGTCATTAGAGCGTGTCCCCAAAAGGATATCGGAAGATCTGTTTGAGACATCATAGATCACACCATATCTAATAGAGTGCGATTCCTCCTCTCAGATACACCATTCCATTGTGGTGTTCCGGGTGGAGTGAGCTGGGACACTATCCCACACTCTCTAAGATACTCATCAAACTCTTGGCTTAAGTATTCTCCTCCACGATCCGATCGTAGAGCTTTAATACTTTTGCCAAGTTGCTTCTCTACTTCACTCTTGAATTCTTTGAACAATTCAAAGGATTCGGATTTGGCCTTCATAAGGTATACAAATCCATATCTACTGAAATCATCGGTAAATGTGATGAAGTAGGTATAACCACCTCTGGCAGGCGTGGGGAATGGCCCGCATACATCAGTATGTATGAGTGCCAACAACTCACTAGTCCGCTCGCCTTTCTTATTGAAAGGGGACTTTGTCATTTTTCCTAATAAACAAGATTCACATGTCTCATATGATTCCAAATCAAATGAGTCTAGAAGTCCATCCTTATGGAGTCTAGATATGCGTTTCTCATTTATGTGGCCTAAACGACAGTGCCATAGATATGTAGGATTTAAATCATTAGTTTTAATCCTTTTAGTATTTATGTTATAGATTGGATTATTTAGATCAAGGATATACAATCCATTAGACAAATGCGCACTACAATAGTGCATACTATCAAAATAAATGGAGCAACACTTGTCCTTTATTGAAATAGAAAAACCTTTCTCGTCCAAACAAGAAACGGAAATAATGTTTCTGCTCATAGCAGGCACATAAAAGCAATTGTCTAATTCTAAAATAAGTCCAGAAGGCAAAGATAGCTCATAAACGCCTACAGCTAATGCAGCAACCTTTGCTCCATTCCCGACGCGCAAGTCTATCTCCCCTTTTCGCAATCTTCTACTTCTTTTCAAATCCTGCACATTACGACAAATGTGAGAACCACATCCGGTATCTAATACCCAGGATGATGAAATAGAAAGATTAACGTCTATAACATAAATACCTGGTGGTGGTGGAATCACTATTCCAAGCTTCTTATCCTCCAGATATTTAGGGCAATTCCTCCTCCAGTGACCCGGCTGGCTGCAGTAGTGACACTCACCTTTAGCCACGCCTCCACTAGGCTTTAGGGCTTCCTTGGATTTCGCAACTTTCTTGCGTTTTCCTTTTGAAGTAGATGCAACTGACTTGCCCTTCTTCTTGTGTACCATCATTATGGCCTTGCCCTTTCCTTTATTGATGCTTTGCTCAGCTGTCTTTAGCATGTTCAATAGGTCTGGCAAAGACTTGTTGATCTCATTCATATTATAGTTCATAATGAACTGATTATAACTGTCAGGCAACGATTGCAAGACGAGATCAGTCGCCAAGTCCTGGCCGAGTGGGAACCCCAGTCTCTCAAGGTTCTCTATGTACCCGATCATTCGGAGTACATGAGGGCCTACTGGATTCCCCTCTGCAAGACTACTTTTGAACAACGCTTTAGACACCTCATAGCGCTCATGCCTTGCCTGTTCCTGAAACAATTGTTTCAAGTGTCTGATCATATCATAGGCTTCCATGTTCTCGTGTTGCTTCTGAAGCTCACCAGTCATGGTACAAATGAGGCAAGTCACGTCATTAGAATCATCAATATGTTTCTGACGTGCCCTTACTTCCGCTAATAGAGACTCATCTTGTGGTGGGTCTGGAATTGGAGTGTCCAAGACGTACAACTTCTTTTCTTGCTTGAGGACAATCCTCAAGTTTCTGTACCAGTCAAGGAAATTTGTTCCAGACAATTTATCCTTCTCAAGGACAGATTGTAGGGATGAACTCGATGCGTTGTTGTTTGCCATTTGGAATTCTACAAAACGAGAAATATGCAATTTAGTATTTTGAACAATTTAACTATATTTAACAATGGCTAGATCATTAAATATAGCTCCCACTATTTTTCTCGGATCAATAGCCCTCACTATTAAAGCGGAAAATATCTTTATATTTTCTAGTGGGTCCAAGATCCTTATTTCACTTCTTCTTGAGCTTGCTTTGGCAAGTCACCCAAGAATTGGTTATTTAGGTAGGAACCATTCCAATTGCATCCCATGCAACTCTTGGTCCAATTAGGTGAATAAATTTCTTTTATTCTTTATCCAATTGGATAACTCCTAATTGTCATGCCTCTAAGCTCATCAATCCAATTGATTCTTGCCTAGTTGCGTCCAACCTCTTGCTTTCAACATACATGCAATACTAGCTTGCGTCGTCCGCAACACATCATAAAAAATTAAAATCGCCTTGCTTTGGCAAGCCCGAATTTTAATAGGCCATGATCATGAAGGGTGTTTTGGCAAGAGAAGGCAAAACACAATATTTAATTGAGGGATTTCTTTTAATTTGTTTGGTTGATCTTTATCAACATGGTCTACTTATTTGGATTGGGCCATCCACAATAAAAGACCAACCTTGTTTATTATTATCTTGTTATTGTTTTGCTTGTAACGCCATACACACAAAATAAATAACAAGGCATGAATAATAAACATCCACAAAATAAAAAAAACGTGGCATGGATATGGCCTCTAGACTAATGATATTATCAAGCCAATGATAATATCTAATTGCCCTAAAGTGCCGAGCTCATCACCATGTGCTCCACCATAGCTGCGCGCCTAGGGATGTCTTTTGGCTCCTTTGGTTCTCCAGTCTTCTTCTCCATGCTCTTGGCTATCATCTAAATATTTCTAATTCTAGCCTAACATCTAGAATAAATAAATAATAAAAGCCTCACATGTCGAGGAGAAAAGGAACGACTCGCAGGCCGTAAAACTTAATTAATTATTACATTAATTTGATCAGCTCGCAGGCCGTAAACCAAACCACAAAACAATAAACATCCACAATCCTAGGCCATATCCATCCACCATGCAATAAAGCACATAATACAGTTAAAACCAATTTTTAACGCGCTTGTTTAATTTTAATGAAATTGGGTAACTAGGGTTTCACAACGGTCCAAAGGGTCCAAGCCAACAAGTGGCCCGAACCCTAGGACCGCCGCACGCCTAAGGGGTCGCGGCCTTGCTTGGCGCGCAAGGGAGGGGCGGGCGGCTAGGGTTTCGGCCCTAGTCCCCTTCCTCCTTCCTTGTTTCCCAAGCAAGGTTGTTTCCTTATGGATTTAATTCCATAATTTTGTTTCCATAATTGAAAACCCCTTTTCAATCATGTGCCCATGAACCCTAATTTTTCAAGAACCCAATTATTCACATCCTATGTGATAAAACTCACCAATTCTAACATCCAATGTTAAATTGGGTCTTGTTTGATTGAATCAAATTCAATATTGCATCTACTATGCCAATTTTTCAGTTTTCGCGTAATAAACAACAATACGGTGTATGAACTGAAATCGTAAACACATAATATCATGTTATGCTCTACGACCTGTGGCTCTGATACCACTGTTGGGTTTTGACGTAGGTAACGCAGCGGAATAACAAAAATTTAATCCTACTCAAAGCCCACCAAGGATCACAGGAAGAGACATCATAACATGATTAAGTTCATAGAAGATGTGTACCTTTTGATTTGTGAGATCACACGAAGAATGATGTCCTCGTCTCTACGGTTGATCCACGTCTAGAGGTGAGATCTAGATTCTTCCTTCAATCAAGTGCTAGCTTGAACCTTGGAGGAAGAGGGATGAAGATCAAAGCAACAAATCACCAAAAGCACAAGAGAGGGGCGGCCTCTCTTTGCCGTCGGGTAGGGGGGCGGACGGGTGGCTAGGGTTTCGGCCCTAGCACCTTGTCTTGCTCTCTCTTTTTCTCTCTCCCACTCTTTGTGTGTTATGACTAATAACTCATGTAGTGGGAAGGAAGCTAGAGCCTCCTTTATATACTCCAACAACTCCTTGTTGTTTCCATAAAAGAGTTTTCTTGTTCTAGTAGGACTAGAACTATTCCCTTCCTTGCAAATTAGTCCTACTAAGTTTGCAAGGTGTTGCACAATGATTCTTCTATTAATTAATCCATATTAATTAATCCCAAATCTAGCTCTACTCTATTTGACGTGTGACCCCATAGGTTTCTATATAGTTGGTAGTAACTATTACTAACATGGAGCGGTGTCTAGCAACACATCCATGCCACCCAACCAATAGAAATAGTCAGTGATCCCGACAAACCTTTGTGCCCAATATGTCATATTGCATTATCCCTTTGTCTCCATATCCGGATTGGACACGAGACATAAATAGTCACACTCGTATATCCAATCCATAGTTCCTCGATCCTGGGAATATGCTTACGCTTGCAGATAACATTAATATCTCCATATTAATTTATCTGAGTCTGGCCAGACATTCAATAAGCCTCATCCCTCGAGTGGCCGTGGATATTTACCCCCATTATGTGGGAGGGACAAATCCTATCTACATCACTACGATCTCTAAGCTTGCTTCCTATCACGCCTGATAGCCACCTTTATGATTACCCAGTTACGGTGTAACGTTTGATAACATCAAAGCGCAATATTTCACAACTAGAGTATCTAGTGACTTCAAGTCCAAGGATTGCAATAATATTAGCACTACGAAAAGCGATTGTGACTTCACATAATCTAATGTATCCTTTTCGTCGTGGGTCAGTCCAGTATGCCATTACTCCTAATGCATACCCATATGTTAGACTTGATATCTCCATATCAATCTACCCATATACTAGTCTATATTTGATTGTCCTTATTAATCAATATAATGGACTAGGGACATTTAAGATAAATAACACAATTTATCTAAGGACTTCATTATATTAAATATTGCCATAAATAATAAATGAATATTCTAGCCAAAACATTGTTCATACTAAATCTACGATTGCCTCTAGGGCATCTATTCCAACAGCAGCCCCTAGGTGACCCGCGGCCTTGCTTGGCGCGCAAGGAAGAGGGGGGCGGCGGCCAGGGTTTTGGCCCTAGTCTCCCCTTCCCCTTCCTTCCTTGTTGCCCAAGCTTGGTTGTTTCCATATAATTGTTTCCGTAATTAAAAAACCCCTTTTCCAATTATGTGTACATGAACCCTAATTTTCAAGAAACCAATTATTCACATCCTATGTGATCAAAGTCACTAATTTATACATCCAATGTTAAATTAGATCTTGTTTATATTGGATCAAATTCAATTTGCATCTACTATGCCAATTAAATTCAGTTTCCGTAATATGAATATAACGGTGTATAAACTGAAATTGTAACACATAAAATCATGTTATGCACTACGACATGTGGCTCCGATACCACTGTTGGGTTTTGACGTAGGTAATGCAGCGGAATAAAAAAAATTCCAACTCAAAGCCCACAAAGGATCACAGGAAGAGACAATCTTAACATGATAAGGGCATAGATGATGTGTACCTTTTGGTTCGGGAGATCACACGAAGAATAGTGTCTCCGTCTCTACGGTTGATCCACGTCTAGAGGTGAGATCTATATCTTCCTTCTCCTAGTGCTAGATTGGACCGGAGGAAGAGGAAAAAGGAATCACACAACGAGGAACAAAGAGAGGGTTCAACCTCTCTTTGTGGCCGACGAGAAGGGGGCGGACGGCAAGGGGATTCGGCCTCTTGTTGTCTTGCTCTCTCTCTTGCTTTCTCTCCCACTCACTTATGTTATAAGCATTAGTTGTAGGAAGGAAGCAAGGAGCATCCTTTATATAGTCCAACAACTCCTTGTTAACTACATAAAGGCCCTTCCTAATCCTACATGAACTTAGATTAGTCCCTTCCTTGCATATTAGTCCTGCTAAGTTTGCAAGGTGTTGCATAATGATACTTCTCATTAATTAATCATATTAATTAATTCCCAATTCTGGTTCAACTCTGTTAGATGTGTGACCCCATAGGTTTCTACTTAGTTGGTAGTAACTTATTACTAACATGGAGCGGTGTCTAGCAACACATCCACGCAACCCAACTAATAGAAATAAGTCAGTGATCCCGACAAACCTTGTGCCCAATATCACTTATTGCATTATCCCTTTGTCTCCACATCCGTATTGGACACGAGACATAAATAGTCACACTCGTATATCCAATCCATAGTTTCTCGATCCAGGGAATATGCTTATGCAAGCAGATAGCATCAATATCTCCATATTGATTTATCTGAGTCTGGCCAGACATTCAATAAGCACCATCCCTCGAGTGGCCATGCATATTTTCTCCCACTACATCACTACGATCTCTAAACTTGCTTCCTATCATCACTACGATCACTAGCTATCTTTATAATTGCCTGGTTAAGGCACAATGTTGGATAACATCAAAGCATGATATTACACAACTAGAGTATCCAGTGACTTCAAGTCTAAGGATTACAATATAAATGGCACTACGAGAAGCGATTCTGACTTTGACATAATCCAATGCATCCTTCTCATCGTGGGTCAATCCATTATGCCGTTACTCCTAATGCATACCCATGTGTTAGACTTGATATCTCCATATCAATCTAGACACATACTAGTCTATATTTGATTGTCCTATTAACCAATATAATGGACTACGGATATTTAAGATAAACAACACATTGTATCTAAGAACTTCATTATATTAAATATCACAATAAATAATAAATAAATATTCTAGCTAAAACATTGTTCATACTAAATATAGATTGCCTCTAGGGCACCTATTCCAACATTAGATTCATCCTGAGATATGAGGAGAATTCATTGAAGATAATGGAAGAGAAGATAAGGAGTAGGCTAAACAAATTGGTCGGATTGGTGAAAGTATTATGGTATGACCAGATCAGAGAGAAGCGATGTGGGAAGTAGAAGAAGGGACGAAAAAAATATCCAGATCTATTTGACGAGGTACGTTGAGTGTTGCAGACGTAACTCTCTATGGAGATAAGGATGTAAGAGCCTATTACATAGCATCATTTACCGTTTTCCATTTAACCTTAACCGTGATTATAGACTTGTATATCGCGTAGTTTCATTATCACAATTGCATATTACTTTCATTAAATGCTACGTGTACATATCATTGCAAATCATTTCCTATCGTATTCTTATGGTAATCTTATAATTAATTATCCCTAATTTCTATTTGTCCCAAGCTTTGAGGGTGAAGTTTTTCCTAAGGAGGGAAGGATGAAATACCCTAAATTTTTTACAATGGGCATTTTAGTAAATTCTCTCTTGCTTTGTATCCATTATTGTGAATTGACTGAGTTCTCAATAGTTTATGGTCATTTTGCAACGCATATAACTATATTCTCTTCATCTTTTCTATATGAATCTTTTATATTTATTTTATTATTTACTATGTTTATTTTAATTACTCTTATTCCTTAATTTCACTTTTTCCCTTCATTTAACTCTTTTGAAATCTATTCCAACTCCAAATTACTCGTCACCAATCGCCAATAGTTCTTAAACTATATAAATCATTAAACTCTAAAATTTTCCTCGTTAATCAAAGAATAGGAACTCTAAATCACTCACATTTCACTCTATATCTCTCTCCCGATATCCACCTATCTCTCTCTCAGTTCATCCTTAGAAGGAGCCGAAGCCGACCCTTTGGGTTTGTCTTTCTCTTTTGTTTGTTCGTCTGATAGGATCTCGTTGTGTGCGTAGATATTTGGTCATCGTTGTAAGGAATTTGAATCTCAAATATATTCAGCAAGTATTAATCTTCTTCATCATCTAAATTAATTCAGATACTGATGTTAGAATCTCATAAATTTCATGCATAACCGGTGACGTAAAACCCTACTTTTTGACCCGATTTGTATAGCGATTGGACGAAGTTTGCCGAACTGTTTTATTATGTTTAAATTACTATTTTGGAGATTTTTTTAAATATGATTTAATTCTTTGATCAATATGACCTAACGCGAAAAGTTGGCGTTACACAATTAACCAAAAAATTGTATTTCCGTAATTTCAGTTGGTTTTGAGAAGTCCAGCAAACATTCTGAATTTTCTGAAATTTGAGATGAGAAATATGATTATGTTGATCTTTTATGATCATGGATCGTTGGACAAAAGGACGAAACTCTATGTTGAAAATTGGCGAAAATCTAACTAGTAAACTAGTGACTTTGTAAGAAGACTTAACCCTACTTATGCATTCATGCGGTGCTTTGCATTAGACATGCTATTGATTAGGTTATGTTTGATACTTGCCTTATCTTCTAAATTGTAGATACCGATTTCGTTGAGGAAGATTTCATATCTTACAAGTAGTCGTGCTTGTGAAGCTTGTTGTTAAGATAAACTTTTATGCCAAATATTGCGTGCCTATATTCCTTTCGTGTCTAAATTGATTTATGTGGCTTATCACTTGGTTACTTGTTTACAAGAATTCATACTTACTTTATAAGCTTGATTTGAGATACATTGATTTTATTCATCCATATTCAACTATTGTTCTCACATAATCTAAAAGATACTAATCACCTAAAGTGAAACATTGTGCGAATTACCGATGGCAGGGCATTGACCCATTATTTATAGCAAAGATTTCCATGATTTATTATATGGCGAATGTGCCAGTGATTCTAAGGACGGCCCAATGGGATTCCATTATTTAAAGAGTTGCCAATGTGAAGTATATCCCCATATCTCCAATGTGTTATGGGTAAGCAATCTAGTACTACTTTTGAACTGATGATTCGTAAGGGGGTGTATACATTTGATGTATAGTTGGTTGATGTGGTGGTTCAGCGGGAGTGTACGCGTTCCATTCCACAACGGTGGTGGCAAAGGTGTTGAATGTAAAGTGGGTAGTTACAGCGACCCCTTATGTACATTATTATGACGATCAATTATTTTTGGTTCCGGTATCTGACACAACTACTAAATAGATTTTGTTGGTTCACCGTAGTAAAATTTTCGTAGTACTCTGAGTTTTACGGGCGAAACCAAGGGCGACACAAAGTTCAACTAGGAAAACCCAGCGCCATGATGACGGCTAACGGTGAGAAGATGCAACCAAGCTTTACGAAGGTGGAATTGAGGGTTTGTGTGTTCGAGGGTGAGTACAATGAAGAAGTGGAGAAGGATTTTGGCCACTGTTTTATTTGTAGTATGTAGCGGAAGAAGTGAAAAATCCTATAATCATGTGAAGCACGCCCTCAAATATTTGGAGTCAAGGAGATCAGGTTACCATGCTTGAAGTTGATTTCAAAATCTATCTCTTTTGTTGCCCCGATGAGAGAAGCAAGAAAAGGGTCATGTCAGGTGGTCTGTGGGGCTTCTACGACAAGACCCTCCTCCTTAAGGATTGGACCTTGGGTGACGAAACTAAACAGGTGACATTACCTACTATTGATGTTTGGCTACATGTATTTAATCTTCCGATCCATCTTGTGAAGGTTGAGTATGGGGATGAGGGTTGTAGATATTGTGGCCGAGGTGCTAGACTTTGATTAAAGAATCGAACGACACGAAGGCAACAACTACGTCCGGGTCAAAGCAAGATTACCAATTAAGGATCTTGTCCCTTATGGTACACACATCTAAGTTAAGACAGAAAACATTTTGGTGGAGTTTCGATACGAAAGAGTCCCCGATATATGTCATTGGTGCAGATTTTAACACGAAAGTAAACACTGTATTTTCCTTCCTGAAGATATTCGAGCTAAAATGGGTGAGGGCTATGGTGAGTGTCTTTTATTCCACCCACAACCGAGGAATATAGATAAGAAACCATCAAATCATAATGAAAGGATGAATGAAGGAGAAAACCAAGTACTAGAATAAACTCAAGGATGCGATAATATGGAACCGAATGAAGTAGGTGATGATGAGGATGATAATACAACCGATGTTGCAAATATGGAGGATTATAACATATATAGAAGGAACACGAGTCAATGGTGATAGAGAGCTCGGACCAGTTACATGAGGTAGCATCGGGTATCAATCATGCTGATCCTTTTGGTCTCGATGAGGCTATTATCATCACTTATAGTAGATGCATAAACAATCAGGTGGAGGGACAAGGACTTGAGGAGCGAGGAAACTCAGCTCCTATGATCACATAAGAAGGAGGACAGGGGGTCTCCAATACGATCAAAGAATGAGTATTAGACTTCGGCAGAAATAGCAATAGCAGCCAGGGGAGAATGAGTATGAAGGAGAAAGCGAGAAATAAAGGCAAGGAAAGATAAGAAGAAGTACAATTAGCAACACGGAAGGGTTCCACAAATATATTCAGCCCAATTGCGATCGAGGTGTCTTAAGTTTCTAATTTCAAGAAGGACGACAACTTGATTTTAGTAATGAGCTGAATATTCCTCAAGGAAGCAATACAGGACAAGTACAGAGTAAGGGGCTCCCTAACCCTTCAACTAATTTGGTGCCGTCACCTATACAACAGGACGCTAAGACAAATGATCATCCTCAGTTGGAACGTGCGTGGGATCAGGAACCCCACAACGTACGTAATGCTCCGTGGTCAAATGTGGAGTTCAGTTCCCGACATGGTCTTCTTGATTGAAACAAAGTTGAGTTTCAAGAAGATGGAAGTAGTGCAGAGGAAACTTAAGTACACGAACAGGGTTCATAGAGGATGCATTGGACGAAGCGGTGGTGTATCACTGCTTTGGTCCAAAAAGGTTGTGTTTGTTGGAATAGATGCCCTAGAGGCAATCTAGTTTAGTATGAACGTATTTTGGCTAGAACATTCATTGTATTATTTATTGGATATTTAATATAATGAAGTCCTTACATTTACAATTGTGTTGTTTATCTTAAATATCCCTAGTCCATTATAATGATTAAATGGGACAATCATCTACAGACTAGTATGGGTTGGATTGATATGGAGATATCATGATCCAACACATGGGTATGCATTAGGGGTAATGGCATACTGGATTGACCCATCTCCGAGAAGGCTACATACATGTTATGTTGATTCACAAGTGCTTCTCGTAGTGACAACGGTATTTTCATCCTTAGACTTGAAGTCACTAGATTATCTAGTTGTGGATTATTGTGATTTTGGTAGCGTCAAACGCTACACCGTGACTGGGTAGCCATAAAGGCGTGTACCGGATACAATAAGAAGCAAGCTTAGAAATCATAGTAGACGTAGAGAGAATTTGTCCCTCCCACATAACGGGAGAATATATCCTAGACCACTCGAGTGATAGTGCTTATGGAATGTCTGGCCATACTCAAATAAATCAATATGGGATATTGATGTTATTTGCACGAATAAAGCTATTCCCAGGATCGAGAAACTATGGATTGGATATACGAGTGTGACTTGTATGTCTCGTGTCCAATCCAGATATAGAGACAAAGGGATGAGACAGTTACTTGCACAAGGTTTGTCGGGTGACTATTCTATTAGTTGGCTAGAATGGATGTCTTGCTAGAGACCTCTCCATATTAGCAAATTTTTTCTACCAACTAGATAGAACCTATGGGGTCACACGCCCAATAGGGTTGAACAAGATTTGAGAATTAATTAAAATGATTAATTAATTAGAAGGATCACTTTGCAACACCTTTCAAACTTAGCAGGACTAATATGCAAGGAAGGGACTAATCCGAACTCATGTAGGATTAGGAAGGGCCTTTAGGTAGTTGACAAGGAGTTGGTGGACTATATAAATGATGCTCCTAGCTTCCTTCCCACACTAATGCTCATAACACAAGTTGAGTGGGAAGGAAACAAAAGAGAGTAAGCAAGACAACTAGAGGCCGACCACCCCTAGTCGTCCGCACCCTACCCGTCGGCAACGAGCCCTCTCTTTCATCCTCGTTGCGTGATTTCTTCTTCATCTTCCTCCGGTCCAAGCTAGCACAAAGGAGTAGGAAGATCTAGACATCAACCATAGGCGTGGTCAACCGTAGAGACGTGACACAATTCACGTTACAAGTCATCACATGAGATCTCTAAGGTGTGTTACTTGTTTCTTCCTTTACCATCGTTATGATTCTCTTCCTGGGATCCTTGGAGGGTCTTGAATGGATAATTCTTTCTTCCGTTGAATATCCATGATCAAAACCCTACAGTGGTATGAGAGCCACAGGTCGTAGAACATAGACGTGGTTTATGTGTTACATTTCGATAGTTTTACACTTTAAAATTGTTGTTTATCGCGTAAAACGGACAAATCAAGCATATGATGCAATTTGTTAATAATTCAAACAAACAAGATCTATTTTGTGCATTAGATGCATGAATTAGTGAGTTTGAGAAATTTTAGGATATTAGATCTAAGGTTTGGGCACCAATTTGGAAACTAGTCTCATATTTTGAAACGTTTTGGTCTTCGGCAACAAGGAAGGAGTTGTTTTGGAAACAACTTAAGAGGTTCGGCCCTAGGGACAGCCCCTCTCCTTCCTTGCCGTCCAAGACACCTAGGCGGTCGGCCAACCCCACGGGCCCCTTGGACCGTTTTGACCATAGTAATCCTAAAATCAATTAAAATTGACCAAGCCCGTTAAAACTAGATTTTAGATGTTTATGTTCAAATCGCATGGTCATTGTATATGGCCTTAGGGTGTGGTCTGGTGTGATTGTTTAATTTTGTGGTTTGGTTTACAACCTGCGAGCCGGTCAATTTGATGTAATAATTAATTAGGGTTTACGGCCTGCGAGCCGATTTTTTTTTCTTAGCTTGTGAGATTTATTCTATTTAGTATTGTTGTTAGCTAGTGCTAGATAGAATAGATGTTATCCAAGACCGGAGACAAAGAAGACTAAAGCCAAAGAAAGCCACAAACATGGAGCATGGAGCACTCCACAAGACTATGAAGGATGGACCAAAAGATGGAGGTGCATGGAGATGTGTTTGCTATTTAGGGTTCATAGATATTCCCATGTCTTGGGAATATCTTAGTCTAGAAATGCCATATCCACATCACACGTTATTGATTTTTGTGGTTGTTTATTTTTTGTCTTATTATTTTGTGATTTCTGTATGGATGATGCATGCAATTAGTATAATAAGATAATTAACAACCCGGACCTATCATTTAGAGTTGTGACCAAACTCAAAATAGATACGTCAGTTGATATGGATCAACAAAATAATTAAAATTGAATTTTAAAATCCCTCAAAATTCAAATATTGTGTTTTTTACTTCTTGTTGTTTAAACACTCATCATCATCATGATTTATCAAGTTCATGCACGCCAAAGCAAGGCGACTTGGTTCATAATGATGTGATGACACAAGCAAGTAATGTGCAATTGTTTAAATAAGAGGTTGGACACAACTGGGTATTAATATGATTAAAACCTAGAGGCAATCAATTGGGATTATCCATGCGGATGGATAAATAAGGAGTTATTTGTCCAATTGAACCAAGAGTTGCATTGGATGCAATTGGAATTGTTCCTACCTAAAGTAGTCAATTTTTGGGTGACTTGCCAAAGCAAGCTCAAGAGGAGATGAAACATGGATCTTGGCCCACTAGAAAATATAATGATATTTTCCACATTAATATTTTGAGGGTTATTAATCCGTAGAAAAATAGTGGGAGCTATGTTTAGTAATCTAGCCATTATTAAATGAAGTCAAAAGTTCACAAATACTAAAATCTGCGTATTTTTTTTTGTATAATTCCAAATTGAAAACAACTCATCGAGTTCACAACATTCCCTACGCTTTGTCCTTGAGAAGGACAAGATTTTTGGAACCCATTTTCTCGACTAGTACAAGAACTTGAGAATCATTCTCAAGTAAGAGAAGAAACTGGTCGCAATAGAGGAGCAAGTTCGTGCAGGTCCAGAAAACAATACTCCTGCAGCCCTAAAGGCGTATCAGAAGCGTGTTGATGAGGCTAATGATGCGGCCTGCCTCATGCTTTTCACCATGACCTCTGAGCTTCAGAAGCAACATGAATGCAGTCGATAGATCGAACACTTGAAGTAGCTCTTTTAAGAGGAGGCAAGGGTTGGGAGGTATGAAGTTTCTAAGGCATTGTTCAAATGTCATATGGCTGAAGGAAACCTTGTGGGACCTCATGTACTCCGTATGATCGGGAATTTGGAGAAACTCGCACGACTAGGGTTACCGGTCGGCCAAGAGTTTAGAGTGAGCAAAACAACTAGAGGCCGACCACCCCTAGCCGTCCGCCCCCTACCCGCCGGCCACAAAGAGAGGTCGAGCCCTCTCTTTGATCCTCGTTGCGTGATTTCTTCTTCCTCTTCCTCCGGTCCAAGCTAGCACAAAGGAGTAGGAAGATCTAGACATTAACCCTAGGCGTGGATCAACCGTAGAGACGTGACACATTTCACGTTACAAGTCATCACATGAGATCTCTAAGGTGTGTTACTGGTTTCTTCCTTTACCATCGTTATGATTCTCTTCCTGGGATCCTTGGAGGGTCTTGAATGGATAATTCTTTCTTCCGCTGAATATCCATGATCAAAACCCTACACTGGTATCAGAGCCACAGGTCGTAGAACATAGACGTGGTTTATGTGTTACGTTTCGATAGTTTTACACTAAAAAATTGTCGTTTATCGTGTAAAACGGACAAATCAAGCATATGATGCAATTTGTTAATAATTCAAACAAACAAGATCTAGTTTGTGCATTAGATGCATGAATTAGTGAGTTTGAGAAATTTTAGGATCTTAGATCTAAGGTTTGGGCACCAATTTGGAAACTAGTTTCAAATTCTAAAATGTTTTGGTCTTGGGCAACAAGGAAGGAGTTGTTTTGGAAACAAATTAAGAGGTTCGTCCCTAGGGACAGCCCCTCTCCTTCCTTGCCGTCCAAGACACCTTGGCGGTCGGCCAACCCCACGGGCCCCTTGGACCGTTTTGACCCTAGTAATCCTAAAATCAATAAAAATTGACCAAGCACGTTAAAACTAGATTTTAACTGTTTATGTGCAAATCGCATTATCATTGTATATGGTCTTAGGATGTGTTTTGGTGTGATTGTTTAATTTTGTGGTTTGGTTTACAACCTGCGAGCCGATCAATTTGATGTAATAATTAATTAGGATTTACGGCCTGCGAGCCGATTTTTTTCCTCAGCTTGTGAGATTTATTTTATTTAGTATTGTTGTTAGCTAGTGCTAGATAGAATAGATTGTTAGCCGTGACCGGAGAAAAAGAAGCCCAAAGCCAAAGAAAGCCACAAATATCGAGCATGGAGCACTCCACAAGACTATGAAGGATGGACTAAAAGATGGAGGCGCATGGAGATGTGTTTGCTATTTAGGGTTCATAGATATTCCCATTGTCTTGGGAATATCTTAGTCTAGAAATGCCATATCCACATCACATTTTATTGATTTTTGTGGTTGTGTATTTTCTGTCTTATTATTTTGTGATTTCTGTATGGCTGATGCATGCAATTAGTATAATAAGATAATTAACAACCCGGACCTATCATTTAGAGTTGTGACCAAACTCAAAATAGATAGATCAGTTGATATGGATCAACAAAATAATTAAAATTGAATTTTAAAATCCCACAAAATTCAAATATTGAGTTTTATCCTTCTCGTTGTTTAAACACTCATCATAATCATGATTTATCAAGTTCGTGCACGCCAAAGCAAGGCGACTTGGTTCATAATGATGTGATGACACAAGCAAGTAATGTGTAATTGTTTAAATAAGAGGTTGGACACAACTGGGTATTAATATGATTAAAACCTAGAGGCAATCAATTCATGCAGATGGATAAATAAGGAGTTATTTGTCCAATTGAACCAAGAGTTGCATTGGATGCAATTGGAATTGTTCCTACCTAAAGAAGTCAATTTTTTGGTGACTTGCCAAATCAAGCTCAAGAGGAGATGAAACATGGATCTTGGCCCACAAGAAAATATAATGATATTTTCCACATTAATATTTTGAGGGTTATTAATCCGTAGAAAAATAGTGGGAGCTATGTTTAATAATCTAGCCGTTATTAAATGTAGTCAAAAGTTCACAAATACTAAAACTTGCGTATTTTCCTTTTGTAGAATTCCAAATGGAAAACAACTCATCGAGTTCGCAACATTCCCTACGCTTTGTCCTTGAGAAGGACAAGATTTTTGGAACCAATTTTCTCGACTAGTACAAGAACTTGAGAATCATTCTCAAGTAAGAGAAGAAACTAATCTTAATAGATGAGCAAGTTCGTGCAGGTCCGGAAAACAATACTCCTGCAGCCCTAAAGGCGTATCAGAAGCGTGTTGATGAGGCTAATGATGCGGTCTGCCTCATGCTTTTCACCATGACCTCTGAGCTTCAGAAGCAACATGAATGCAGTCGATATGATCGAACACTTGAAGTAGCTCTTCCAAGAGCAGGCAAGGGTTGAGAGGTATGAAGTTTCTAAGGCATTGTTCAAATGTCATCTGGCTGAAGAAAACCTTGTGGGACCTCATGTACTTCGTATGATCGGGAACTTGGAGAATCTCGCACAACTAGGGTTCCCGGTCGGCCAAGAGTTGAGAGTGAGCAAGACAACTAGAGGTCGACCACACCTAGCCGTCCGCCCCCTACCCGTCGGCCACAAAGGGAGGTCGAGCCCTCTCTTTGATCCTCGTTGCGTGATTTCTTCTTCCTCTTCATCCGATCCAAGCTAGCAAAAAGGAGTAGGAAGATCTAGAAATCAACCCTAGGCGTGGATCAACGGTAGAGACGTGACACAGTTCACGTTACAAGTCATCACATGAGATCTCTAAGGTGTGTTACTTGTTTCTTCCTTTACCATCGTTATGATTCTCTTCCTGGGATACTTGGAGGGTCTTGAATGGATAATTCTTTCTTCCCGTATCCATGATAAAAACCCTACAGTGGTATCAGAGCCATAGGTCGTAGAACATAGACGTGGTTTATGTGTTACGTTTTGATAGTTTTACACTTTAAAATTGTTGTTTATCGTGTAAAACGGACAAATCAAGCATATGATGCAATTTGTTAATAATTCAAACAAACAAGATCTAGTTTGTGCATTGGATGCATGAATTAGTAAATTTGAGAAATTTGAGGATCTTAGATCCAGGGTTTGGGCACCAATTTGGAAACTAGTTTCAAAGTTTGAAACGTTTTGGTCTTGGGCAACAAGGAAGGAGTTGTTTTGGAAACAACTTAAGAGGTTCGGCCCTAGGGACTGCCCCTCTCCTTCCTTGCCGCCCAATACACCTAGGCGGTCGGCCAACCCCACGGGCCCCTTGGACCTTTTTGACCCTAGTAATCCTAAAATCAATTAAAATTGACCAAGCGCGTTAAAATTAGATTTAACTGTTTATGTGCAAATCGCATGGTGATTGGATATGGCCTTAGGATGTGGTCTGGTTGTTTAATTTTGTGGTTTGGTTTACAGCCTGCGAGCCGATCAATTTGATGTAATAATTAATTAGGGTTTACGGCCTGCGAGCTGATTCTTTTTCTCAGCTTGTGAGATTGATTTTATTTAGTATTGTTGTTAGCTAGTGCTAGATAGAGTAGATTATTAGCCAAGACCGGAGACAAAGAAGTCCAAAGCCAAAGAAAGCCACAAATATGGAGCATGGAGCACTCCACAAGACTATGAAGGATGGACCAAAAGATGGAGGCGCATGGAGATGTGTTTGCTATTTAGGGTTCGTAGATATTCCCATTGTCTTGGGAATATCTTAGTCTAGAAATGCCATATCCACATCACATTTTATTGATTTTTGTGGTTGTTTATTTTTTGTCTTATTTTTTGTGATTGCTGTATGGATGATGCATGCAATTAGTATAATAAGATAATTAACAACCCGGACCTATCATTTAGAGTTGTGACCAAACTCATAATAGATAGATCAGTTGATATGGATCAACAAAATAACTAAAATTGAATTTTAAAATCCCTCAAAATTCAAATATTGTGTTTTTTCCTTCTCATTGTTAAACACTCATCATCATCATGATTTATCAAGTTCGTGCACGCCAAAGCAAGGCGACTTGGTTCATAATGATGTGATGACACAAGCAAGTAACGTGCAATTGTTTAAATAAGAGGTTGGACACAACTGGGTATTAATATGATTAAAACCTAGAGGCAATCAATTGGGATTATCCATGCGAATGGATAAATAAGGAGTTATTTGTCCAATTGAACCAAGAGTTGCATTGGATGCAATTGGAATTGTTCCTACCTAAAGTAGTCGATTTTTGGGTGACTTGCCAAAGCAAGCTCAAGAGGAGATGAAACATGGATCTTGGCCCACTAGAAAATATAATGATATTTTCCACATTAATATTTTGAGGGTTATTAACCCGTAGAAAAATAGTGGGAGCTATGTTTAATAATCTAGCCATTATTAAATGTAGTCAAAAGTTAACAAAAATTAAAACTTGCGTATTTTCCTTTTGATGAATTCCAAATGGAAAACAACTCATCGAGTTCACAACATTACCTACGCTCTGTCCTTGAGAAGGACAAGATTTTTGGAACCAATTTTCTCTACTAGTACAAGAACTTGAGAATCATTCTCAAGTAAGAGAAGAAACTGATCGCAATAGAGGAGCAAGTTCGTGCAGGTCCAGAAAACAATACTCATGTAGCCCTAAAGGCGTATCAGAAGCGTGTTGATGACGCTAATGATGCGGTCTGCCTCATGATTTTCACCATGAACTCTGAGCTTCAGAAGCAACATGAATGTAGTCGATATGATCGAGCACTTAAAGTAGCTCTTCCAAGAGCAGGCAAGGGTTGAGAGGTATGAAGTTTCTAAGGCATTGTTCAAATGTCATCTGGCTGAAGGAAACCTTGTGGACCTCATGTACTCCGTATGATCGGGAACTTGGAGAATCTCGCACGACTAGGGTTCTCGGTCGGCCAAGAGTTGGCCACCGATCTCGTGTTGCAATCGTTGCCTGAGAGTTATGGACAGTTCATCATGAACTATAACATGGAAGAGATTGTCAAACCACTGCCAGATTTACTCAACATGTTGAGGAAAACTGAGCAAAGCATCAACAAGGGTAAGGGCAAGGCTATTATGATGGTGCAGAAAGGAAAGGGAAAAAGGTTTGCCTCATCCTCCATGGGCAAAGCAAGTCTGTTGCCAAACCCAAGGAACCTGCTCTTAAGCCTGTTGGTGGCATTGGCAAAGGTGTGACTAAAGGTGAGTGTAACTACCGCAGTCAGCCTGGACACTACAGGAGGAACTGCCCAAAATATCTGGAGGACAAGAGGTTTGGAATAGTGATTCCACCACCACCAGGTATTTTTGTTGTAGATGTCAATTTAACTATACCTACATCATAGGTATTGGATACTGGATGTGGATCTCACATTTTGTCGAAATCTGCAGGATCTGAAGAGAATTAGAAGATTGGCTAAAGGGGAGATAACATGCGCATTGGAAATGGAGCAAAGGTTGCTGCATTGGCCGTATGCGTGTACGAGCTGTCTCTGCCTTCAGGATTAGTTTTAGAGTTAAATAATTGCTATTTTGTGTCTGCTATGAGCAGAAATATTATTTCTATTTCTTGTTTGGACAAGGAAGGTTTTATTATTTCAATAAAGAACAATTGTTGTTTCATTTATTTTAATAATATTCACTATTGTAGCGCGCAATTATTTAATGGACTGTACGTCCTTGATCTAAGCAATCCTGTCTACAACATTAATACTAAGAGGATTAAAATAAATGATTTTAGATCATGCTTACTTATGGCACTGTCGTTTAAGCCACATAAACGAGAAACAAGTATCTAGACTCCATAAGGATGGATTTCTAGACTCATTTGATTTTGAATCATACGAGACATGTGAGGCTTGTTTATTGGGACAAATGACAAAGTCCCCTTTCAATAAGAAAGGTGAGAGGACTAGTGAGCAATTGGCGCTCGTGCATATTGATGTATGTGGGCCATTTGCCACGTCTTCCTGGGGTGGTTACGTCTACTTCATCACATTTACTGATGATTTCAGTAGATATGATTTGTATACCTTATGAAGGCCAAATCCGAATCCTTTGAAAGGTTCAAAGAATTCAAGAGTGAAGTAGAGAAGCAACTTGGCAAAAGTATCAAGGCTCTACGATCGGATCGTGGAGGAGAATACTTGAGCTAAGAGTTTGACGACTATCTTAGAGAGTGTGGGATCGTTTCCCAACTCACTCCACCCGGAACGCCACAATGGAATGGCGTGTCCGAGAGGAGGAATCGAACACTATTGGATATGGTTCGATCTATGATGTGTCAACCGATCTTCCATCATCATTTTGAGGCTATGCTCAATTAAGTGCAGCTTTCACCATTAACCGTGTTCCATCTAAATCAGTCATGAAGACACCACATGAGATGTGGAGTGGGAGGCGTCCTACACTGTCGTTCATGAAGATTTGGGGCTGCGATGTCTATGTAAAACGTTTGCAATCAGACAAACTGGGGCCTAACTCGGATAAGTGTAAGTTTGTGGGGTACCCTAAGGAAACTAAGGGTTACTATTTCTACAATCCAACTGAGAACAAAGTGTTTGTTGCTCGGTCCGACATGTTTCTAGAGCATAGTTTGAAATACCGTACCAGACGTCGTTTCGTTTTTACTATTGGAATGAAACATTTTGGTAACGGTATGTTTCGGTGATTCGTTTCGGACTAATTTTCTTAAATATTATAATTTCCAAAGGTTCTTATAATTTTAGAATTGTCCAACTTTTATTTAAATATTTTTCAAAATAAGCATTTTACTAAATTTTGATTTTTATACTTATTTTTTCCTAAAATATAGTATGTAGTGAGTGAAGGAAATGATAAATACTTAGAAACTATTCATCTAGAATATCAACATAAGTGTATGATTTTTTTACTTTTATATAAGTCCCCGAAACTTGTTTAAATACAAATAGAACCCCGACCGAAATCCACCTAAAATTTGCTATATCGTCCGAAACACCCCGAAACCGGACAAAACACACCGGTACACACCGAATTTCAGCCCGGTATATATCGGCAATACTTCGTTTTAAGACCGAAACAGAACGAATCAGCCGAAACAGGCCGAAACGGAACGAAATTTCAAACTATGTTCTAGAGAGAGAGAGTTTGTCTCTAAGGAAGTAAGTGGGAGGACTGTAGAACTTGAAGAAGTTCAAGAACCACAAAGCACTAATCCTACTATGGAACATGAGCAGGAACCACAAGTAGTTGTGGAGCAACCTGTTCAAGTAACACAAGAGCTTCGTAGATCTAGTAGAGTGCGCCAGGAACCAGAGAGGTATGGACTTCTCGTGACTGAGACTGGTGACACGATGCTCATAGATGATGAGCCTACTAGCTATGAAGAGGCCATGAAAGGGGCGGAATCTCATAATGGCTTGAAGCCATGAGATCCGAGATGGAATTCATGGACGCCAACAAAGTATGGAATTTGGTGGAACCACCCGTAGGGGCGTGGCCCATAGGGTGCAAGTGGGTCTTCAAAAGAAAGATCGACATGGATTGTAATGTGATTACCTACAAGGGCCGATTGGTGGCTAAAGTATTCAGACAGATTCATGGTATTGACTATGATGAAACCTTTTCACCAGTCGCTATGACGAAATCCATCCGAATCCTACTTGCTATTGCATCATACTACGACTATGAGATTTGGCAGATGGATGTCAAAACAACATTCCTCTATGGGAATCTCCTCAAGGACGTGTATATGATACTGCCTGAGGGTTTTGAAGATCCAAAGCAAGCCAACAAAGTCTGTGAGCTGCAACGATCCATTTATGGATTGAAGCAAGCTTCTAGGAGTTGGAATCAACATTTTGATGAAGCAGTCAAAGAGTTTGGCTTCATCAGAAATGAAGATGAGTCTTGTGTCTACAAGAAGGTTAGTGGGAGCTCTGTTGCTTTTCTCGTCTTGTATGTGGATGACATACTGCTCATTGGAAACGACAATCCCATGCTGCAATCTATTAAAGATTGGCTTGGAAAGTGTTTTTCAATGAAGGACTTAGGGGAAGCAGCCTATATACTTGGTATGAAGATCTATAGAGATAGATCTAGAAGACTGCTAGGCCTAACTTAAAGTACATGTATTGACAAGGTGTTGAAATGGTTCAACATGCAAGATTCCAAGAAGGGATTCTTGCCCATGTCACATGGAATCACTCTTTCAAAGATTGATTGTCCTTCCAATGAGGTTGAGAAGGAACACATTAGTAGAATTCTTTATGCCTCGGCCATAGGATCTATCATGTACACCACGTTATGTACTAGACCATATGTGTCATATGCCTTGAGTATGACAAGCAGATACCTGTCCAATCCAGGTGAGAGTCATTGGATTGCAGTCAAGAACATCCTAAAGTACTTGAGAAGAACTAAGGATGCCTTCTTGATATTTTGTGGTGAGGAAGAGTTGCGTGTAAGGGGTTACACAGATGCAAGCTTTTAATCCGACATAGATGATTTCAGATCACAATTGGGATATGTGTTTTGCCTGAATGGAGCAGCGGTGAGCTGGAAGAGTTCCATGCAAGAGACGGTGTCTGATTCTACAAAAGAGGCTGAGTACATTGCTGCAAATGGCGCAGCAAAGGAAGCTGTTTGGATTAGGAAATTTTTTTCTGAACTTGGTGTGTATTGCGGATCCAGTAGAGTTGTACTGTGACAACACTGGGGCGATCGCGCAATCGAAGGAGCCCCGGTCACACCAGAAATCCAAACACGTGCTTAGGAAGTTCCATCTTATTCGATAGAGGAGACGTTCGGATATGCAAGATTCCTACATATGAGAGTCTGTCAGATCCACTTACAAAGCCGCTTGTTCAGCGCAAGCATGAAGGGGAACACTAGGAGCATTGGCAGACGGGATGCATCAGATTGGCTCTAGTGCAAGCGGGAAACTGTTGGAATAGATGCCCTAGAGGCAATCTAGTTTAGTATGAACTTATTTTGGCTAGAACATTCATTGTATTATTATTGGATATTTAATATAATGAAGTCCTTAAATTTACAATTGTGTTGTTTATCTTTAATATCCCTAGTCCATTATAATGATTAAATGGAACAATCATCTAGAGACTAGTATGACGTTGGATTGATATGGAGATATCATGATCCAACACATGGGTATGCATTAGGGGTAATGGCATACTGGATTGACCCATCTCCGAGAAGGCTACATACATGTTATGTTGAGTCACAAGCTCTTCTCGTGGTGACAATGGTATTGTCATCCTTAGACTTGAAGTCATTAATTTATCTAGTTGTGTATTATTGTGATTTCGGTAGCGTCAAACGCTACACCGTGACTGGGTAGCCATAAAGGCGTGTACCAGATACAATAAGAAGCAAGCTTAGAAATCGTAGTAGACGTAGAAAAAATTTTTCCCTCCCACATAACGGGAGCATATATCCTAGACCACTCGAGTGATAGTGCTTATGGAATGTCTGGCCAGACTCAGATAAATCAATATGGGATATTGATGTTATTTGCACGAATAAGGCTATTCCCAGGATCGAGAAACTATGGATTGGATATACGAGTGTGACTTGTATGTCTCGTGTCCAATCCGGATATAGATACAAAGGGATGAGACAATTACTTGCACAAGGTTTGTCGGATGACTATGTTATTAGTTGGCTAGAATGGATGTCTTGCTAGATACCGCTCCATATTAGCAAATTGTTGCTACCAACTAGATAGAACCTATGGGGTCACACGCCCCATATGGTTGAACTAGATTTGAGAATTAATTAATATGATTAATTAATTAGAAGAATCACTTTGCAACACCTTGCAAACTCAGTAGGACTAATATGCAAGGAAGGGACTAATTCGAACTCATGTAGGATTAGGAAGGGCCTTTTAGGTAGTTGACAAGGAGTTGTTGGACTATATAAAGGATGCTCCTAGCTTCCTTCCCACACCAATGCTCATAACATAAGTTGAGTGGGAATGAAACAAAAGAGAGGGAGCAAGACAACTAGTGGCCGACCGCCCCTAGCCGTCCGCCCCCTACCCGTCGGCCACAAAGAGAGGTCGAGCCCTCTCTTTGATCCTCGTTGCGTGATTTCTTCTTCCTCTTCCTCCGGTCCAAGCTAGCAAAAAGGAGTAGGAAGATCTTGACATCAACCCTAGGCGTGGATCAACCGTAGAGACGTGACACAATTCACGTTACAAGTCATCACATGAGATCTCTAAGGTGTGTTACTTGTTTCTTCCTTTACCATCGTTTTGATTCTCTTCATGTGATCCTTGGAGGGTCTTGAATGGATAATTCTTTATTCCGCTGCGTATCCATGATCAAAACCCTATAGTGTTTTATATGGTTTAATTTAACCGCTTCGTTATCCATGGCTGGGTATGTGAAGAGGATGGAAGCAAGAGTTGGCTTTTAACTTGCTTCTATGGAGATTCAGATGCCCAACAAAGGGAAAACTCTTGGAACCTAATCGAATGTTTGAAGCCACAGACGATTACACCATGGTGCGTGTTAGGTGATTTTAATTCTATTACTTCGAGCTCGGAGAAAGTTGGAGAACGTGCAATTAGATTCAACCAGATTGAGCCTTTCATCCAAACTATAAACCGATGTGATTTGGGGTTATGAGGTGTTCAATTCACGTGGACCAATGATCAGAGTGATGAAAGCAACATTAAGGATCGACTTGACAGAGTATTAGCAAATGTGAAGTGGGAAGATAAGTTCTTAGGAGCTTCAGTTTCTCAACTAGTTTTGGCTAATTCGGACCATCTTGCGTTATTATTGAAAATAGAGAACACTTCCTCTTTTTAGAAGATGCAACAGTGATTTATGTTTGATTCGGTATGGCTAAAAGACAAGAGATTTCGAACACAAGTCTCTGAAGCCTGGTCCGAAAAAGGGCCGGATCTTGTGTCGAACACATGACCGGCTGGCAGGACGAGTGCAACAATGGGACATAGAATAAATCGGGAACATTCGAAAAAAGAAAAGGAGTTGAAGAGGGAGCTTGGAGGGCTTTGGTTGCAAATTCAAACCAGAGAAGTTCGAACTCTGATGGAAAAATGTCAATAAGAGCTGAACGAGTTATTACCCCTTGAAGAGGAGATATGGAGACAAAGGAGTCGTACACGGTGGTTAAAGATGTGACCGAAATACGACTTATTTTCACTGAAAAGCCTCCAATAGACGAGGAAAAAATTTCATTAAAGGGCTCGAGAACGGGGAAGGGTGCTAAAAGGACACGAAGGAAGAAATCATGGAGGTATTGATAAAGTATTTCAGCGTCAGTTTTGAAATATGATAACACTACGAAGGCCGAGATCAGAGATGTATTAAAATAAACAGTTTAATTCATGCAGAAAGTAGTGGTTAAAATAACAAAATTGATAACACTTAACTTGCGACGATAATTTTCTACAATGTTATTGTGTACATCTGACAAATTAGATTTGAATAACAAATGTAAACAACCACTTGGTCAAAAAAAATATGTAAACAACCACTCAAATAGAAAATTGGAGGTAATTCTCTTCAGGAAAAAATAAGAGAGAAACGATGGCAAGGTGTGAAAATGAAAAAGTGTACTTAATCCGCTAAATTATAGTAGTATTTCAGCATGATAATGAATGCTTACCTAACTTAACCACCCGTGGTTAAAAGTCCAAACACTCCGATTGTATAGGATCGAAGCACGTGATAACTTCCACGAAGGGGCAAGACCGTCAATACAACACCTCAATAATACACGGTGCTAGAAAAGCAATTCTTTCCCTTTCAAAGTGCTTTTACATCTCCAACTACTTTCCCAACCCCAATCTCGTCATTTCACAAACCCACTCCACCCCACGTGTACCTCAACGAGCCCCGAGATGCGAACACGTGTCAGCAAAGAAGCACAAAGAGAAAACACAAAGCCAGAGACCCAAAGAACAGAAACCAGAGAGGAGTGTGATGAAGAGAAAACAGAAGCACTTGGATAGATGACGTGGCATTTAGATATTTCAAAATCCCGCCTAAACCACGGACTTCAATTCTCTTTCGTGATTCAGTTTTATTTTTCCCTTTGTTCTTATCCCTCCCTTTCTCTACTCTCTTCTCACACACCGCACAAGCTCAAGCCACAAACGCTCTCTCTCTCTCTACACGGCATATTCTCTCAAAAGGTAACTGACTCGGCCGAGTCGACTCGTTTCTATCCGGTTCATAGCGATTCTCATCGGTTCTCGGCGTTTTCTCGCAGGTTTCGTCATGACGGGTGGTAGATCAAGGGCTGCGTCGAAGAAGAACGACGCGAAGTGAGTCGATTCTGCTCCGTTTTGTGTAATTTCATCTATGAATTCAATTTTTTGATGTAGATCTGAGATCTGTTCTCTGCAGGTTGTCGGTGAAGAAAGGCGCTGCGGCTAAGAAGCCGGCGGCGAAGGGGAAAGCCGCCGCGAAGGATCCTAACAAGCCGAAGAGGCCTGCCAGTGCCTTCTTCGTTTTCATGTAGTTTTCTCAATCTCCGAGACCTGAGATTCGAAATTTATTAGATATGATCATGTTTTTTGAGCTCTGTGTTTATATCTGTGTTTTCGTGCTTGTTCTTCGCAGGGAGGATTTCAGGAAGACGTACAAGGAGAAGCATCCGAACAACAAGTCCGTCGCCGCTGTGAGTACCACCGTCTTCTCCGGCGATCTAAACACAGCTTTTTTGAGTTCAATTGATTTTTTTTATTTGCGGTTATTGTTCAATTTTTAGTATTGAAAAGATAAAACATGAATCAGGTTGGCAAAGCTGGTGGAGACAGGTGGAAATCTCTCACGGAAGATGTGAGTCGTTGATCTCTCTCTCTCTCTTTTTTTTTTTTTTTTTTTTTCTAGTATATATAATTTTGTTTTGGATTTATAGTTTGATTAGGTTGTTTAGGTTTAATTGTGCTCTGAAATGTAGGAAAAAGCACCTTATGCAGCCAAAGCTGAGAAGAGGAAAATTGAGTACCAGAAACAGATGGAAGCCTACAATAACAAAGAGGTATTCATCTACATATATCATACTACTATTACTATGAGTTTCAATTATTGAATTAGGTCAAGCTTACTAATCCGATTATTGAACAATTCAGGCTGAGGAGCCAGCTGAGGATGAGGAATCCGACAAGTCGAAGTCCGAGGTGAACGACGAGGATGATGACGACGAGAGCGGCGAGGTATTAATCATCGTAGTTCCGATTCGTTTATATGCGTACCAGTGAATTGTAGATATGAGTTGGGACTTAATATGGGTTTGTTGTGGTTATTGTAGGATGATGAGGATGATGATTAAATGGTGGAAAAGCAGTGGTACCTGTACAACACGGAAAAGATTAAGCCTGAAGCTCTATTTGTAGTCTTAATCCAATGTTAACAATAGCTGTTTTGTTTCTCTCCTTTTGTTGGGTAGGTCAGCCAAGAAGGAAATTAGTTTCAGGTTTATGCTGAAGCTCAATCATATCTATGTACTTTTATGTTCTTCAATGTTAATGGTAAAGTTAGGGTTTTCAATGTCCTGGGTCGCAGTAGTTTTCAGTGAATCGGTGATTTGTTGCTTGTGAATTGTGATAGATTACGAGCAGGAATTAAATTTGTCCAGGAACCTGTTTTCGACAACTGCCAACGTTTCTTAAATATATATTTTCAGTGAATTGTATGCCTTGGAGTTCAGATTTGCGCAAAATTGCAATCTCCAATTGTAGTTTACCTTCTTCACTAAACATAGTCCCCAACTAATTACACAAACATGAGAAGTAGGGGTGTACACATTTCGGTCTGGATTGAGGTTGAGTTGATCCGATCCGTCGGTTTACGGATCGGATCTGCTTTTCGTGGATCGGACTGGATTAATCAGCTGATCGCAAATATTTCAAAATATTTTCGAATATGTTCAACTAACAACATAAACACTAATATACAATTATTATCTAGTATAGTTTTTAGTTAACTTACGAAATATCTTACTCTTTACATCATAAAAAATCAAAATTATTCAACACAATATTGATAAGTAATGACATTTCTAAGTTAAAATTAGCATTAGAATAAATCATATTGATGAAATTAGTAAAAATTAACGTAATAATAAGTATAAACGGATCGAACGGATTGAATCGGATTTATATTTTTCGATCCTAGTCCGATTCGGACCCAATCTGTCAGGGATCGGTGCGGATTGACGCATTCTTGTGCACCCCTAATGAGAAGTCTTGTAACCTTGGTGATTGTTGATTTCACTTTCATCTGGGTATTTTAAACATTGTACTCCCTTCGACTTCTCTGTCCCCTCTGTTTTACTCATCTCTTTACATCTCTTTTATTCACCTAAATTTCCCTAGTCAATGTTCTATGTCCCATCCTCTATCGACAGAGCCCCAAAAATGGCATTTCTCTTTATAAATCCTTCACTACCTGACAACAATTCATTCAAGTTATCATTGACATTTTCTAATGACTGATGTATAATCCATCCATTTTTTTTAGGAACCAACTGATTCATAAAAGCGCACTACGGCGGAAAGAGAGAATCATCTGTTACATCTTGTTGAGCTAACTCTAAAACCCGAGTGGGATACTCAGAGAATCATTCTAAAGCTCCATTATGAAGTTTAGACAGACTAGCAACCGTGTGAGCAACCATAGCCCAAACATAAAAAGATCAACCGTGTGAGCAACCTTGTTTCCCTCTCTGGCTATGAAATTGATAGACCAAACATAAAAAGAACCAACTCGTGAGAGGAAATAGGAGACTTCATCCTCTGTTTCGGAGACAACTGTAGCATCTAGACCCTTGTAGTGATTCAGGACTTTCAACCAAACTTTTTGCATCCCCTTCAAAAATCACATTCTTGAGAACCATTTGAATTGCAACATCCAAGGCCAAATTCACAGATTTAGCTTCAGCTATTAAAGTTGAAGAGCAAAAACCAGTAGGGGGAGAAGCTGCTGCCATGAGTGACCCATCCTTGTCTCGCGCTACCATATCCGCGTAAGAGTTACCGGAAGTCGAATCCCAAGCGTCGTCGAAGTTTACTTTCACAAAAGACTCACCGGGAGTGCTCCACCCTCTGCTACGATGCCCAGGTGCTGCTGTCTGAAGATCAGAGGAAAGGAAATCCAATTTCTCGACACGCTGCGCCAGCGAGTCCGCCACCATTGATGCATCAGATAGTTGATTGTTTAAAAGAACCACATTTCTACCATACCAAATCCCATGTAAACCAAGAAGTACTTTTTGAAGGAAATTCCCACTCCCAGCCACCAAACAAACACTTAGCCAATTTTCCGTCGTTCCATTCAGAGAATTAACAAAAGCTGCCCCCATAATTTTTTTTCACACTTCCTGAGCCCAGGAGCAGCGAAGAAAAATATGCCCTGCAGTTTCTTCAACTTCACCACAAAAAGGCCACAGTGGGTTTACCTCTAACCCTGGACGCCGTAAATTATCTTTAGTTGCAAGGGAATTGGTTAAGATACGCCAAGCAAAGTGAAGGGTCTTCTTAGGCACTCAAACTGCCCACAGTTTCCGGAAAGTTTGAGACTCATCAACTTTTTTTTTTTTTTTTTTTTTTTTTTTTTGCATAAACTGTGACTTCGTTCACCAAATTAGTAGCAACATCATAACCCGTTTTAACTGAATAAAAACCATTTGGGCTATGAGACCAAATAAGCTTATCTTGACAAGTAATCCAGGGAAGAATAATTTTCTAAATGGCTTCGCAAACCACATCCTAGAGTAGGTTTCTCATCTTCTGAATATCCCAAATTTTCCGGTCTTCTGACATGATACTTTTGACAAGATCAGAGTTTGTGTCCGGAAGAGTGGTAATAAGTTTGGCCGAGGGGTTACAAGGGATCCAAGAATCTCCCAGTTTGCACCTATCTCCGTTTTCAATCTTCCATCGCAACCCCTGTTTCAACACAGCTCTACCTGCTATGATACCCCTCCACGCAAAAGAAGGGGCATGACCAATATCAGCTCGCATCAAATCCGAAGTGGGAAAATACTTGGCTTTAATCACTCGACTACAAAGTGAGTTTTCTTTTTGCAAAATCCTCCACCCTTGCTTGGCCAGCATTGCTAGGTTGAAAGCTTTTAGATCCTTGAACTGCATCCCCCTTTTGCTTTTCGGCCTTTGCATTATGTTCCAAGCCACCCATGATATCCCTTTTTATTGATTCGCTTTACTCCACCAGAATCTTCTAATGAGTATATCCATCTTCTCACAAGTGCCTGCTGGGAGCTGAAAACATGACATTGCATAAGTTGGGAGCGCCTGGCCTACCGCTTTGATCATTACCTCTTGCAGCTGTTAGATCCTTTTCCTTCCACCATTAGATTTTGTTCGCAAGATGCTCAATTAGCTTTATAAAAGCAATCTTCTTGTTCCTCCCCATAGCTGTAGGGAGCCCCAAGTACTGCTGATGCTGACTAACTTCCGGTATACCCGCCACATTCAGGACATGAGCTCGAGCTACTTCTGACACATTGGGAGAGACAACCACAACCGAATTCTCTATATTTATAAGCTGACATGAGGCTCTTTCGTAGCTTTGTAACAACTGCATGAGAGTGTTGATGTTATCTTCATTAGCCTGCGTAAAAAACATTTAATCATCAGCGAAAAAAAGATAGGGAGACCACTGGTCCTCACTGCAAAGATGTGACCCCTTTTAATCTCTCTTTATCTACAGTCGCGGTCACAGTGCGCGACAAAATCTCACCACAAAGAAGAAACAGATAAGGAGTCAAAGGACATCCCTATCTGAGTCCCCTCTCTGGCTCAATTGGCCCCACTGGGGACCCATGCCTGAAAATCGAATAAGACATTGTAGAAACACAATCCCCATAGCTCAAAATCTTTGGCCGAAGCCTAGATGAAAGAGAACTTCCTCCAAATACTTCTGTCGTAGGCCTTACTCATATCCAACTTGATCGTCATAAAACCCTTCTTGCCTTTTTTCCTTGTCTTCAGGGAATGAATTACCTCAAAAGCTGTTAGAATGTTATCTGAGATCAGCCGCCTTGGGACAAAAGCACTCTGATTCTATGAAATAAGCTTAGAAAGAAATTTCTTCAATCTGTTAGCTACACACTTAGCAACTATTTTGTATAAAATAGTACACAAACTGATGGGACGATAATCAGAGGGCTTATGTAGTTTTTTGATCTTTGGAATCAACGCAATGAGGGTATGGTTAAATTCCTTCACCGTACCACCATTGTTTAGAACATTAAGCACCTCACTAGTGACTTCCTCTCCAACTTGATCCTAATGTTTCTAAAAAATCCAGCATCATAGCCATCTACTCCTGGTGCCTTGTCTGGGGCCATACTAAACAAATCTTCTCTGATTTCCGCTGCTACGTTGGGAACTTCCAACCTATCTTTCTCGTCCGAAGTTAACATCTCCGCTGATGGGGCCAGCAACGGTTCTATATCATCCATAGTCGGATTTGTAGAAGTGAAGATATCCATGAAGTAATCTTGAAGAATTCCAGTAAATTAGGCTTCGTTAGTCACCCAAACACCTCCATTGTCCTCTACACCCTCGAAGCTATTTATTGATCTTCGGATTGTAGCTTTAACATGATTTTTTATGTGTTCTGATTACCATGCCAAAGCCAATTAACTCTATAGCGTTGTTTCCACATTATTTCTTCTCTTCTTTGGAGCACGTTGTACTCCTGAGTCAAGCTTATCTTTTCTGAAATCACTGCCTCACTTTGCACCTGTCTATCTAGAAAACTGCCCCTCTCTCGCAGCATGTTGCGTCTTCTAGAAACTTGTCCGAAAACTTCCTTATTCCAGGAAGCGCACTTCTTCGTCACAAACTATAATTTGTCCAAAACAGACTGAGCTGAGAACTGCCAGGCTTCGGCCATAAGAGGTGCAAAGCCTTCATGAGTTTCCCACATATCCTCATACTGAAATATCTTCTTATGTCGCTACACACTATCCTGTTTTTTCCATTCCAGCAGGATTGGAACATGATCTGAGTTAGGTCACTATAAGTGAGAAACTTTAACTCCCTGAAACATATCTAGCCACATAAATTTTGCATCTACACGATCGAGTCGTTCTCGAACATTATCATTATCACTTTGATTAATTGTCCAAGTAAAAGGGTTATCTTGGAATCCCAGATCCAGCAGTCCAGCGTCACTAAGAACCTCCTTAAACTGATCAAGCTGGCTATAGTTAACCTCGACACCTGCTTCCTTCTCGCCTTGGGAAGTGATAGCATTAAAATCACCCGCAACACACCAAGGATCGTCTGGCTGTGGTATTAGTCTGCGTAGCAGTTCCCAAGAAAGGGACCGCTCGTCTCTGCTGGGATTGCCATAGAACCCCGTGAACTTCCAACCATGTGTAGGGTTTTGATCATGGATATGCAGCGGAAAAACAAATTTTATCCATGAAATACCCTCCAAGGATCACATGACAAGAGACATAACAATGGTAAGGGAAGAAATCAAGTTACACACCTTAGGGTTTCTCCTGTGATGACTTGTAACGTGAATTGTGTCACGTTCTCTATAGTTGATCCACACGTAGAGTTGAGATCTAGATCTTCCTTCTCCTTTGTTCTATCCCGGAACGGAGGAAAGAGGAAGAAGAAATCACGCAACGAGGAAACAAGGAGGTGGCGTCCTCCTTGTTGGGCCGACGGGAAGGGGGCGGCGGCAAGGGGGGCGTTCGGCTTCTCTTGCTTGCTTGCTCTCTCTCCTTTTTTTATCTCCCACTCAAGTTATGAACTAAAGGCTCATAAGTGTGGGAAGGAAGGAAGGAGCATCCTTTATATGGTCCAACAAATCCTTGCCAACTACCTAAAGGACCTATTCTAGTCCTACTAGAATTCGATTTAGTCCCTTCCTTGCAAATTAGTCCTACTAAGTTTGCAAGGTGTTGCAAAGTGATCCTTCTAATTAATTAATCCCATTAATTAATTCCCAAATCTAGTTCAAATCTATATAGCGTGTGACCCCATAGGTTCTATCTAGTTGGTAGCAACAATTTGCTAATATGGAGCGGTTTCTAGCAAAACATTCATTCTAGCCAACTAATAGAATAGTCATCCGACAAACCTGGTACAAGTAATTGTCTCATCCCTTTGTCTCTATATCCGGATTGGACACGAGACACACAATTCACACTCGTATATCCAATCCATAGTTTCTCGATCCATGGGAATAGCCTTATTCGTGCAAATAACATCAATATCCCATATTGATTTATTTGAGTCTGGCCAGACATTCTATAAGCACTATCCCTCGAGTGGCCTAGGATATTTGCTCCCGTTATGTGGGAGGGACAAATTCTATCTACGTCCACTACGATCTCTAAGCTTGCATCTTATTCTATCCGGTACACGCGTTTATAACTACCCAATTACGGTGTAGCGTTTGACGCTACCAAAATCACAATAATCCACAACTAGAATATCTAGCGACTTCAAGTCTAAGGATGACAATACCATTGCACCAGGAGAAGCACTTGTTACTTAACATAACATGTATGTAGCCTTCTCGGAGATGGGTCAATCCAGTACGCCATTACCCTTAATGCACACCCATGTATTGGATCATGCTATCTCCATATCAATCCAACCCCATACTAGTCTATAGATGATTGTCCTATTAATCATTATACTGGACTAGGGATATTTAAGATAAACAACACAATTGTAAATCTAAGGACTTCATTATACCAAATATCCAATAAATAATACAATGAATGTTCTAGCCACAATAAATTCATATTAAACTAGATTGCCTCTAGGGAATCTATTCCAACAGTCTCCCACTTGCACTAGAGCCAATCTGATGCATCTCGTATGCCCATGCTCTTAGTGTGCCCTTCATGCTTCCACTGCACAAGCGGCTTTGTAAGTGGATCTGACAGATTCTCATCTGTAGGAATCTTGCATATCCTAACGTCTCCTCTATCGATAATATCTCGAACCAGATGGAACTTCCTGAGCACGTGCTTGGATTTCTGGTGCGACCTGGGCTCCTTTGATTGCGCGATCGCCCCAGTGTTGTCACAGTACAACTCAATTGGATCCGCAATTCTAGGAACCACACCAAGTTCAGAAACAAGCTTTCTGATCCAAACAGCTTCCTTTGCTGCGCAATTTGCAGCAATGTACTCAGCCTCTGTTGTAGAATCAGCCACCGTCTCTTGCTTGGAACTCTTCCAGCTCACCGCTGCTCCATTCAGGCAAAACACATATCCCAATTGTGATCTAAAGTCATCTCTGTCGGTTTGGAAGCTTGCATCCGTGTAACCCCTTACACGCAACTCTTCCTCACCGCCAAATATCAAGAAAGCATCCTTAGTTCTTCTCAAGTACTTTAGGATGTTCTTGACTGCAATCCAGTGACTCTCACCTGGATTGGATTGGTATCTGCTTGTCATACTCAAGGCATATGACACATCTGGTCTAGTACATAACATGGCGTACATGATAGATCCTATGGCCGAAGCATAGGGAATTTTACTCATGCGTTCCTTCTCAATATCATTGGAAGGACAACCACTCTTTGAAAGAGTGATTCCATGTGACATAGGCAAGAATCCCTTCTTGGAATCTTGCATGTTGAACCGCTTCAACACCTTGTCAATATATGTACTCTGACTTAGGCCTAGCAATCTCTTAGATCTATCTCTATAGATCTTTATACCAAGTATATAGGCTGCTTGCCCTAAGTCCTTCATTGAGAAACACTTCCCTAGCCAATCTTTAACATATTGCAGCATGGGAACGTTGTTTCCAATGAGTAGTATGTCATCCACATACAAGACCAGAAAAGCTGCAGAGCTCCCACTAACCTTCTTGCAGACACAAGACTCATATTCGTTTCTGATGAAGCCAAACTCTTTGACTACTTCAACAAAACGTCGATTCCAACTCCTAGAAGCTTTCTTCAATCCATAAATTGATCGTTGCAGTTTACAGACTTTGTTGGCTTGCTTTGGTTCTTCAAAACCCTCTGGCTGTATCATATACACGTCCTCGAGGAGGTTCCCATAAAGGAATGCTGTTTTGACATCCATCTGCCAAATCTCATAGTCGTGGTATGCTGCAATTGCAAGTAGGATTCGGATGGATTCGGTCATAGCGACTGGTGAAAAGGTTTCATCATAGTCAATACCATGAATCTGTCTGAATCCTTTAGCCACCAATCGGTCCTTTTAGGTAATCACATTACCATACATGTCGATCTTCTTCTTGAAGACCCACTTGCACCCTATGGGCCGCGCCCCGTCGGGTGGTTCCACCAAAGTCCATACTTTGTTGGTATACATGGATTCCATCTCGGATCTCATGGCTTCTATCCACTTCTGAGCGTCTGGGCCTTTCATGGCCTCTTCATAGCTAGTAGGCTCATCATCTATGAGCATTGTGTCACCAAAATCGGTCACGAGAAGTCCATACCTCTCGGGTTCCAAGCGCACTCTACTAGATCTACGAAGCTCTTGTGTTACTTGAACAGGCTGTTCCACAACTGCTTGTGGTTCCTGTTCATGTTCCATAGTTGGTTCATTGATTTGTGGTTCTTGAATTTCTTCAAGTTGTACAGTCCTCCCACTTGCTTCTTTAGAGACAAACTCTCTTTCTAGAAACACGCCGGTCCGAGCAACAAACACTTTGTTCTCGGTTGGATTGTAGAAGTAGTAACCCTTAGTTTCCTTAGGGTACCCCACAAATCTACACTTATCCGAATTTGGCCCTAGCTTGTCTGATTGTAAACGTTTTACATAGACATCACAGCCCCAAATCTTCATGAACGACAGTGTGGGACGCCTCCCACTCCACATCTCATGTGGTGTCTTCATGAATGATTTAGATGGAACACGGTTAGTGGTGAAAGATGCACTTAATAGAGCATAGCCCCAAAATGATAATGGAAGATCGGTTTGACACATCATAGATCGAACCATATCTAATAGGGTTCGATTCCTCCTCTCAGACACGCCATTCCGTTGTGGCGTTCCGGGTGGAGTGAGTTGGGACACGATCCCACACTCTCTAAGATAGTCGCCAAACTCTTGGCTCAAGTATTCTCCTCCACGATCTGATCGTAGAGCCTTGATACTTTTGCCAAGTTGCTTCTCTACTTCACTTTTGAATTCTTTGAACATTTCAAAGGATTCGTATTTGGCCCTCATAAGGTACACAAATCCATATCTACTGTAATCATTAGTAAATGTAATGAAGTAGACGTAACCACCCATGGCAGGCGTGGCAAATGGCCACACACATTAGTATGTATGAGCGCCAATTGCTCACTAGTCCTCTCACCTTTCTTATTGAAATCGGACTTTGTCATTTTTCCCAATAAACAAGCCTCACATGTCTCATATGATTCAAAATCAAATGAGTCTAGTAGTCCATCCTTATGGAGCCTAGATACACGTTTCTCGTTTATGTGGCCTAAACGACAGTGCCGTAAGTAAGCAGGATTTAAATCATGTATTTTAATCCTCTTGGTATAATGTTGTAGACATGATTGCTTATATCAAGGACATACAGTCCATTACATAATTGCGCACTAAAATAGTGAACATTATTAAAATAAAAGGAACAACAATTGTTCTTCATTGAAATAATAAAACCTTCCTTGTCCAAACAAAAAATAGAAATAATGTTTCTGCTCATAGCAGGCACAAAATGGCAATTATTTAATTCTAAAACTAATCCTGAAGGTAGAGATAGCTCGCACACGCCCATGGCTAACGCAACAACTTTTTCTCCATTCCCAACGCGCAGATCTATCTCCCCTTTAGCCAATCTTCTACTTCTCTTTAGATCTTGCACATTTCGACAAATGTGAGATCCACATCCAGTATCTAATACCCATGATGTAGAGACAGTTAAATTGACATCTACAACAAAAATACCTGGTGGTGGTGGAATCACTATTCCAAGCCTCTTGTCCTCCAGATATTTTGGGCAGTTCCTTCTCAAGTGTCCAGGCTGACTGCAGTAGTGACACTCACCTTTAGTCACACCTTTGGCAATGCCACCAACAGGCTTAAGGCAGGTTCCTTGGACTTGGAAACTGACTTGCCTTTGCCCTTGGAGGATGAGGCAAACCTTTTGCCCTTTCCTTTCTGCACCATCATAATGGCCTTGCCCTTACCCTTGTTGATGCTTTGTTCAGCTGTCCTCAACATATTGAGAAAATCTGACAGTGGTTTAACGATCTCGTTCATGTTATAGTTCATGATGAACTGTCCATAACTCTCAGGCAACAATTGCAACACGAGATCGGTTGCCAACTCTTGGCCGACCGGGAACCCCATTCGGGCGAGATTCTCCAAGTACCCGATCATACGGAGTACATGGGGTCCCACTGGGTTCCATTCTGCCAGATGAAGCTTGAGCAATGCCTTAGAGACCTCATACCTCTCAACCCTTTCCTGCTCTTGGAAGAGTTGCTTCAGATGCTCGATCATATCGACAGCATTCATGTTTTCGTGTTGCTTCTGAAGCTCAGAAGTCACGGTGCATAGCATAAGGCAGGCCGCACCGTTAGTGTCATCAACACGCTTTTGATACGCCTATAGGGCTGCAGGGGTATTGTTCTCTGGACCTGCTGGAACTTGCTCCTCTATTGCGTACAATTTCTTCTCTTGTTTGAGACTGTACCAATCAAGGAAGTTGGTTCCAGAGAGCTTGTCCTTCTCAAGGACAGGGAATGTTGTGAACTCGATGAGTTGTTTGCCATTTGGAATTCTACAAAAAGGAAAATACGCAAGTTTTAGTATTTGTGAATTTTGACTATATTCAATAATGGCTAGTTTATCAAATATAACTCTCACTATTTTTCTACGGATTAATTACCCTCAAGATATTAATGCGGAAAATATCCTTATATTTTATAGTGGGACAAGATCCATGTTTCACCTACTTATGAGCTTGCTTTGGCAAGTCACCTATAATTCGGCTACTTTAGGTAGGAACAATTCCAATTGCATCCCTTATGCAACTCTTGGTTCAATTGGGCAAATAACTCTTTATTTATCCATCCGTATGGATAATCCCAATTGATTGTCTCTAGGTTTTAATCCTATTAAACACCTAGTTGCGTCCAACCTCTTACTTAAACAATTTGCACACGAGGTGTGCCATCGTACCACAACATTATTAACCAAGTCGCCATGCTTTGACACGTACGACCTTGGGAAATTATGATGATGATGAGTGTTTAAATAACGAGAAGACAAAAACGCAATATTTAAATTTTGAGAGATTTTTCAATTCAATTTAATTGTTTTTGTTGATCCATATCAACTAATCTACCTATTTGAGTTTGGGCACTACTCTAAATAATAGATCCGGGTTGTCTAATTATCTTATTATCCTAATTGCATGCATCATCCATACACCAACCACAAAATAATAAGAAATTAAATAAACAACCACAAAAACGTGATGTGAATATGGCCTTTTATAGACTAAGATAATTCCAAGCCAATGGAATTATCTATGAACCCTAAAAGCAACACATCTCCATGCGTCTTCATCTTTTGGTCCATCCTTCATAGTCATGTGGAATTCTCCATGCTCCATCTTTTGTGGCTTCCTTTGGTTTTGGGCTTCTTTTCTTCAAATTGGCAAACAATCTATTCTATCTAGCACTAGCTAACAAACTAAATAAAATAAATCTCACAAGTTGAGAAAAAAATGGCTCGCAGGCCATAAAACCCTAATTAATTATTACAATTAATTGACCAGCTCGCAGGCCGTAAACCAAACCACAAAAATTAAACAATCACACCAAACCACATCTTAAGGCCATATCCAATCACCATGAGATTTGCATATAAACAGTTAAAATCCAATTTTAACGCGCTTGGTCAATTTTAATTGATTTTAGGATTTTATAGGGTTAAAACGGTCCATGGGGCCCAACAATCAAATTGCCCGGAACTCAAAAGAGGACCGCCAAGGCCTTGGGCCGGCCTGCCCCTAGCCCACACGGCTAGGCCGTGGGTTAGGGCTATCCCGGCCCCTTGGCCGTCCCTTGCTTGGGCGGCAAGCAAGGAGGGGCGGTCCCCTAGGGGGGCCGAACCTCCTTTGGGAGTTGTTTCCAAAACAACTACCTTGCTTGGTGCCCAAGTTTGGTTGTTTCCTTGTGTGAAAAGAACTCCTTCTTTATATAGGATGCCCAAACCCTAGATCTAAGATCCTAAAATTTCTTAAACTCACTAATTCATGCATCCAATGCAAAAACTATGTCTTGTTATGATTGATTATTGACAAATTGTATCATATGCTTGATTTGTCTTGTTTTACGCGATAAATAATAAATTTAAAGTGTAAAACTATCAAAATGTAACACATAAACCACATTTATGCTCTACGACCTGTGGATCTGATACCACTGTAGGATTTTGATCATGGATACGCAGCGGAAAAACAAATTTTATCCATGCAATACCCTCCAAGGATCACAGGACAAGAGACATAACGATGGTAAGGGAAGAAATCAAGTTACACACCTTAGGGTTTCTCCTGTGATGACTTGTAACATGAATTGTGTCATGTTCTCTATAGTTGATCCATGCCTAGAGTTGAGATCTAGATCTTCCTTCCCCTTTGTGCTAGCCCGGAACGGAGGAAGAGGAAGAAGAAATCACGCAACACGAGGTAACAAGGAGGTGGCGTCCTCCTTGTTGGGCCGACGGGAAGGGGGCGGCGGCAAGGGGGGCGTTCGGCCTCTCTTGCTTGCTTGCTCTCTCTCCTTTTGTTCTCTCCCACTCAAGTTATGAACTAAAGGCTCATAAGTGTGGGAAGGAAGGAAGGAGCATACTTTATATAGTCCAACAAATCCTTGCCAACTACCTAAAGGACCTATTCTAGTCCTACTAGAATTCGGTTTAGTCCCTTCCTTGCAAATTAGTTGTAATAACTGCATTTCTTAAGCTTATGTTACATCAGTTTATTTCATATTGAATTGTTTAGTAGTTGATAGATGTACTCAAAATTGCTAAACTATAAATGTTAAGCTCGGCCAGAAATACACCGAAAGTTGTAATTTCTTATTCTATTTCTAAATTAAAGATAAAAATAATTAGGGAATGATTAGTGCTAATCACCAGTTTAAGTGTTAATTAGTGCTAATCACAAGTTTAAGTGTTAATTAGTGCTAATTACTAGTTTAAGTGTTAATTAGTGCTAATCACTAGCTTAAGTGTTAATTAAGTATTGTTTATGCATCTTGTGATATGTGGCTTGCTAAATGCTTGACGTGACTAAATTACATGTTTAATCGCCGCGGTGGTTGATGATAAGCATTTAGATTTAGCCGAATGAATGTGTGACACACATGCAGACATGTGTCACGACATCTGCGACTTTCCCTGCATGCGCGACACGTAGGGGGGTTACGTGTCATGCTCTAAGGACATCCTTATCCATGTGTGACACACAGGCGACATGTGTCGTCGTGTGACACAACTTTCATTGCATGCGCGCCACGTGTCCCTGTGACTCGTCGCGATCTGATTGGTCGCTGAATTCTATAAATATGGTCCAGTGCTATAGTTATTTCTCATTCTATATTCGATTCAACTACCGATAAGTGAGATAGAGAGATATTTGGAATATTCCGAGATAAAAGATTTGGAGCTACTCGTATCATTTCAATGCTGTTATCGTGAAGCTGATATAAAGGTAGGGGAAATATAGTTTTCACGTTTTACTGTAATTACGGTCTATACATGATTATATGCTTATATGTTGATTGTTAAGTTATTGTTTGTTATTCGCATGAAGTATAAAGCATGATAATTATGTGATTTGTGATCGATGTTACGGTTTAATTGATTATTATATTTCTACGCCAGTGGTTAGGCGGTACCTACTGGGCTTTTTGCTCACCCTAAAATATCTACAGGTACCAGAACGGACCGATCGAAGACAATAGACGGGCTAGAATTATATCTTTTTCGAATAATTGTAATATCTGTTAAGATTGTATATTTTGAGATTTGTAAATCATTATTTGTCAAATGAATAGGAAAAAAATGATATTATTATTCAAATTGAAAAAGGGTTGTGTATTTCTAAGCTTCCGCTATTTATATTATCGAAAAGCGAAAAAGGTTCGTATTTCCGTCGCGGCCAAAAACGACGCGTTTACTCTGATGAATTATTAATCAACTTAAAGCGAAACAAAAGGTACGGGTCGTGACAAGTGGTATCAGAGCGGTGCCAGCCCGGTGTGTTAAATCCACCTTACCCGACATCTGCGCCCGGGACTCGGTCTTGGCTAACTTGATCCAAGCGAGGTATGCCGGATACGTTTTGGGGTAGAGTGTGGTACCTGCATCGCTCGTCACCTACGCACGGGACTCGGTCTTGGCTAACTTGATCCAAGCGAGGTATGCCGGGGCGCAAGGGGAGTGTTGTAGGCATGCTGTCTGGCTATGCAAAAGTGATGAGATTGTTTATGTCATGATAAGAATAATTTTTGAAATAGAAACCCACTATAATTAAAATTCAAATTTCGAGGACGGAATTTTATTAAGGAGGGAAGAATGTAATAACTGCATTTCTTAAGCTTATGTTACATCAGTTTATTTCATATTTAATTGTTTAGTAGTTGATAGATGTATTCATAATTGCTAAACTATAAATGTTAAGCTCGGCCAGAAATACACCGAAAGTCGTAATTTCTTATTCTATTTCTAAATTAAAGATAAAAATAATTAGGGAATGGTTAGTGCTAATCACTAGTTTAAGTGTTAATTAGTGCTAATCACAAGTTTAAGTGTTAATTAGTGCTAATTACTAGTTTAAGTGTTAATTAGTGCTAATCACTAGCTTAAGTGTTAATTAAGTATTGTTTATGCATCTTGTGATATGTGGCTTGCTAAATGCTTGACGTGACTAAATTACATGTTTAATCGCCGCGGTGGTTGATGATAAGCATTTAGATTTAGCCGAATGAATGTGTGACACACATGCAGACATGTGTCACGACATCTGCGACTTTCCCTGCATGCGCGACACGTAGGGGGGTTACGTGTCATGCTCTAAGGACATCCTTATCCATGTGTGACACACAGGCGACATGTGTCGTCGTGTGACACAACTTTCATTGCATGCGCGCCACGTGTCCCTGTGACTCGTCGCGATCTGATTGGTCGCTGAATTCTATAAATATGGTCCAGTGCTATAGTTATTTCTCATTCTATATTCGATTCAACTACCGATAAGTGAGATAGAGAGATATTTGGAATATTCCGAGATAAAAGATTTGGAGCTACTCGTATCATTTCAATGCTGTTATCGTGAAGCTGATATAAAGGTAGGGGAAATATAGTTTTCACATCTACTGTAATTACGGTCTATACATGATTATATGCTTATATGTTGATTGTTAAGTTATTGTTTGTTATTCGCATGAAGTATAAAGCATGATAATTATGTGATTTGTGATCGATGTTACGGTTTAATTGATTATTATATTTCTACGCCAGTGGTTAGGCGGTACCTACTGGGCTTTTTGCTCACCCTAAAATATCTACAGGTACCAGAACGGACCGATCGAAGACAATAGACGGGCTAGAATTATATCTTTTTCGAATAATTGTAATATCTGTTAAGATTGTATATTTTGAGATTTGTAAATCATTATTTGTCAAATGAATAGGAAAAAAATGATATTATTATTCAAACTGAAAAAGAGTTGTGTATTTCTAAGCTTCCGCTATTTATATTATCGAAAAGCCAAAAAGGTTCGTATTTCCGTCGCGGCCAAAAACGACGCGTTTACTCTGATGAATTATTAATCAACTTAAAGCGAAACAAAAGGTACGGGTCGTGACATTAGTCCTACTAAGTTTGCAAGGTGTTGCAAATTGATCCTTCTAATTAATTAATCCCATTAATTACTTCCCAAATCTAGTTAAACTCTATATAGCGTGTGACCCCATAGGTTCTATCTAGTTGGTAGCAACAATTTGCTAATATGGAGCGGTTTCTAGCAAAACATCCATTCTAGCCAACTAATAGAATAGTCATCCGACAAACCTTGTACAAGTAATTGTCTCATCCCTTTGTCTCTATATTCGGATTGGACACGAGACACACAATTCACACTCGTATATTCAATCCATAGTTTCTCGATCCATGGGAATAGCCTTATTCGTGCAAATAACATCAATATCCCATATTGATTTATTGAGTACGGTCAAACATTCTATAAGCACTATCCCTCGAGTGGCCTAGGATATTTGATCCCGTTATGTGGGAGGGACAAATTCTATCTACGTCCACTACGATCTCTAAGCTTGGATCTTATTGTATCCGGTACACGCCTTTATAACTACCCAGTTACGGTGTAGCGTTTGGCGCTACCAAAATCACAATAATCCACAACTAGAATATCTAGCGACTTCAAGTCTAAGGATGACAATACCATTGCACCACGAGAAGCACTTGTGACTTAACATAACGTGTATGTATACTCCTCGGAGATGGGTCAATCCAGTGCGCCATTACCCTTAATGCACACCCATGTACTGGATCATGATATCTCCATATCAATCCAACCCCATACTAGTCTATAGATGATTGTCCTATTAATCATTATACAGGACCAGGAATATTTAAGATAAACAACACAATTGTAAATCTAAGGACTTCATTATATTAAATATCCAATAAATAATACAATGAACGTTCTAGCCACAATAAATTCATACAAAACTAGATTGCCTCTAGGGCATCTATTCCAACACCATGAACATCATCGTCTTTCTTTACCCAGGGATCGATAAAGAAAAAATACTGATTGAGAACATTAACTTGCATACTATCTTTCCACAATAATTCCAATCCTCCCTTTCTGCCAGCAAAATCAACAACAAAACTGTTATATAGGGGAAGTCTAGCAAAACTATCCTGCATATCCTCTTTCATTGACTTAGTTTCTGTGAGAAAAACCAAAGTCGGGGACTTGTGCTTCAGTAAGTCGCGAAGCGATAGGAACGTACTAGGGTTCCCAAGCCCACGTACGTTCCAACATAACAGACTCATTGGGGTTGGCGGGACCGACCAGCAGTCGCCGCCAAAGAAACTAGTGGTAGTCCTTCCTCTTCACTCACCTCTTTTACTCCTTATTTGCTCATATCATATGCGTCCTCCTCATCGAATAGCTGTTTACACACTTCCTTTTTCTCAATTATGACTGCTTTGGGTTGTTGAGGAGTAGGGCTGAAATTCATCGTATCGCTTTTCCGCTTAGTATTCAACCTACGATTGCTGGTACTCGCCACTTGGGAGTTAAACATATTGACCTTAGCCAAAACTAACTGCATGCTCTTGTCCTTCATGACCTGTGGTAGTTAAGAAACATGCCCGTCATTTTTGTTTGCCCCATGTGTCTTCTTCTCACTCACTGTTGGTACCACTGTGTGATCCACATGGTCCAAAGTTGGTGTATTACTATGAACTGGGTTTGTCACCTCTTCGCTAGTATCACGAGCTCCTTCGCTGACTTCTTCACCCAATGAGTTTGTTTCCATAGCATCATGCATTAAGTCTTAGTCGTTTGGGTATGCCGGTCCTCAAAAAAATATTAAAGTTTTAACCTAATCTTTTGAATCCTTGTTGCGAAGTCGATAAATTATACGCCCTTTTTCAAATGATTCATATTACCTATGCCAAATTTCATTCCAATCAAATGATCCGACCCAAAAAGGAATCCTTCTCTTACTTGATAGCTAACTCCATTCTCCCATAAAGGTGAGGTAGGCCCCTCTTCAGGTCTTGTTCGTGCAGAATGTGCCAAAGAGTATGGCTACTCCGATCTAGGAATGTTAGGCAGTCCTTGGAGATGGAAAATTAGACCGCCGGGTTTTGTCAATTTGCAAATTCTTCCTCAACTAGTAATAAAAAAAAAAAACGATTCGTAGCCAAGTTCTCGTTTGGCACTTGCGAATTCTCTTGCCCTCTTTCTGCTGTATTGCGCCCCTTAGTACCTCTGGATGCAGATCTTCGTAGACTTTAAGGGTAACATAGTAAGAATTCACTATACCCGGGCTCAATTTCATTCTGCACATCTTTCGGAATAACACCACACTCGTCGCTCAAGTGAGTGACACAACCACACCAACGACAAACAGTTGGAATCCTTTCGTACTTAAAATCAATCCAAATTTCTTCCCCTTAACCACTAAGTTAACACCTCTAGGGATCGGTTCATCAAGAGGAAGCCGATCCCTAGCACTTATAAAGTTTATACCTTCTTCACATTCGATGCGGCTGCCAACATACAAAGCTTCGGCAACTGAATGATAAATCATCTGTCCCGTCTCCTTTTTCTTCAGATGCAGTGGTATGTTACTAATCTGAATCCAGAATTCAAAATAGCAAAACTCTACACACTTGGTCGGATCCCCTAGCTTCCACGGCTTCAGTAATATTATGCTCCCACTGAACGCCCATGGTCCACCCGGTGCGACAGGATCCATGCTAGATTGATCTGGAAAAACGAACAGAAAAAAGTGTTGTGGTCGAACTCAATCATATTCACCTCATTGCCTTTGTTCCAGATATTGTGAAAGACTGGTCTCATTGTAGAAGCAACAACCTTTTCTTCCGTGACAAAAAACCCTATTAGTGCATAGAGAAAACCCTCCTTTGATGCTTTGCAGAAATCATCATCTAGAATCACCCTCTTTCGCTTCTTCAGCGTGTATTCCGAACTAGCCATCGAGAGATTTGGGAGAAGACGTCGATTATAACTTGCCGGAGAATGGAACTGCTATGGCGTTGCGCCGTGAATTTGCAAACCCTAGAAATCTTTTTCTGAAACCACTTCCAATATTCTCGGAGCTAACTAGTCAAACTAATTGCCTTTGTACTATCTCTCTAATCCATCCTTTATTCATGCTTTCTTTAGCTTTTCTTCAATTATCAATGTCATCTAATGTTTCAATTCTCAATCGTGCTTGAACTCCTGACTAGGGGTGCAACTTGGATGGGCTGAACCCGACCAACCCGAACCCAGCCTGGACTAAAGTCGGGCTTGGGCACATGTTTTGAGTAATTTGGACGGGCTCGGGCAGAAATTCTCAACCCGAATTACAATTAGGGTCGGGCTTGGGTACAAATATTAAATGACTGGTAGCCTGAATTGCCCGATTTGTATATTCATTACCTATATATGTTATATTTGGAGAGTATTATATAGCATATTTATCAAGAATCTATTACTTTTTATTAGTTATTAATGATATTTTTAATTGTGTTTATGTTCACAATTAATAGATTTTTTAATTCATTCTACCAATATATAGTCATCACTTTTTAGCCTTAAATAACAAAAGTTGAATTGTCTACATTCGATATCTATTATTATATGTAAGTTATTAACTTAATTTTAAGGAGACGATTTTAATTGCGTTGAATGTGAAAATTATGTTAATTTATTAGTTGAATGGGTTAGCCCGAATTCAACCCGAACCCGAATTAGATTGTTCGAATTTGGGCTTGGACGGGTTGGCGATGCTCCTAACCCGGGCTGGGCTTTGGCAACCCCAACTGAACTCGGGCTTGGGATTGGACAAGGGTGTCAACCCGCCCGAGTTGCAGTCCTACTCCAGACCAAGAACTTCTTACCAAGTTCACAAGTCCATTAATCCATAAATATCTTCCGAACAAATTATGGAGGTGGGTTGGACTTCACCGAGCTGAGTTTGTGGAACGTCTCCACTTACTCTTCGAATCCCAAGCTCCACCATCTCTTCTCTGGCTCCTTCTGAACCTCCGTTTGTGGAGCTACTTAGAGAGCTCCACCATCTCTTCTCTTGCTCTCAAAATTCTAGAAATCTCTCATTAGAGATACTTAGAGATTACGTCTCTCTATTGAATTTTATTGTGTTCAGTGATAGTTCGTTCTCTTAAATATATTTTATTCAATCAGACCCGTCTTTGATTGCTATATCTGGCGACGAAGAAGTTATTTGTAACAAAGTTTGATGTCTAGATGAAATCGTAGCCAGGTTTGGGCGATTAAGTCCCATAGCCAGTTAAGTTGAAGCATCCATTTCCATTGGGGAGTGGGGAATCTAAGAGAGATGCAAACCCAGTGAAACTAAGAGAGAGTTCCAATAAGTTAGCAAAGGAGATGAGTAGAACAATGAGGATACAGTTAAGGGATTAAAATATTTACCTAACCGAAAATAAACTGGAATTACCAATGTCAAGTTCCATTACTAAGGGCATTATGGTCCTCACAATCACATGTTTGTGTAATTTTCACACGTATAATTGTCCTTTAAATTTATTTTAATTACTTATATAATTAATAATGTAAGTAGTAATATAAAATACTAATAAATAAAATAAAATAATGTTGTTTAACCATTCTCTCTCTCTCTCTAAAGAAGGGATCTCATATGACTCTCTAAGCGGATTTGGACACAAGCAAGGCAAACTTTTGCCAAAACTGCCTCTGACAGTGGTGGTCGGAGTAGATATGGAAGAGGCTCTGCGGTATAGTCAGATTAACGATCAGTGACGATTCGTGAATACTGGAAACGGTTATGTTGAAGAAGGCGGTACAAATCGAAGGTTTGGTGAAGCTCTTCACTGATTGGATCTATATGGCTGAGGAGAAGGCGTTTGAAGAAGAGGAGATCGCTGGGGGTTCCAAAATCAGGAAAAATAAGCTACCGAATGGCCGGATGAGGATCACTATTGGAGGATGGGAATTGTAGAGGCTCCACCGTCCTAGGAGCAGAGCTCTTATTCTTAATGTCATTGGGAAGACACCTGGGTATAAGTATCACCATGATAGGCTTTCTACACAATGGAATTTTTTTAGAGCCTTTGAACTCACATACATAGAAAATGGATTCTATTGCTTGAGGTTTTATTGTAAGGAGGATTATAATCGCGTCCTGATGGTAGGACCATGGATGGTATTTACATTATGTTACAGTGCCTCATTTCGATCGGTTCACTGAAGTGAGGAGAATAATGCCAGTATGGGTAAAAACGAGTGGACTTTCCTTCGAATGCTTCGATTAAGATGCATTAATGGAGCTCGGATGTGTTTTTGGGAAGGCGGTGAAGGTGGATCTCAACATAATTGTTGCATCAAGGGGAAGTATGCTCGAATTTGTGTACATATTGATATGGCTCAAAGCCTCTTTCCGACGACTTTGATCAATGGAAAGGTAATCTTAGTTTATACGAGGGGCTTAATCGGATCTGTTACGAATGTGGCATGTTTGGTCATAAGGAGGAAAATTGGTTGCTGGTGAGGCGATGACTGTTGATTCTGGAGAAGTTACTGACTGATCGGAACCGTTAAAGACGTGGAAGAAGTTCAGCAACAACTGGAGTTTGGAGTATGGATGATTTCCCAATCTCACCAGAAGAAGCAACAGTCAGAGAAGAACCCTAACTCAAAACACAAGGACCGGGTTGACTCACCAGAGGTGATTCAGAAATATAGAAATTCAGATCAAGAGGTGCTAGATGATCAAGTCCGAGCAGTTGGATCCAGATTCGGTGTCATGTCTACTTTGGAGGATGGTGTGATGCGTAGCATTGGACTAGAAGCTTAATTAACGGAAATTGATAGAAGAGCCAATGGGAACGTGCCAGCTAGCACTAATCGTGGGGTTGATTTTGGTCATATGAAGACGGGTTTGGTTAATTAGCGTGGGAATACAAAACCTAAATTGAGAAAGCCTTTAAATCCAATCGATCTAAATGTGCACAGCGACATGGGTTCGTTTCAGGTGGTCTCTGGATCGGAAAATTGTACGAAAAACACGTACGGATGCAATGGGGGTAAGGAGTCTGCAACGTGACAAAGTATTACAGGTAGGTAAGGATAGAACACGCATGTGCTAACCCTAGTCGATCCATGGATCGACATGGTGGAATGTTCAATGCGGTGATTGACGCGAATTCTTAACGGGTATGCGCAAGTGCACGGTCAAGTAATATATGGGTGGTATTTCAACCCCGAGTTATCGATCCCACGAGGACAGGCTTGAGATTATTTAATTAGTTATTTAATTTAGAGTACGGTGCAGGAGGAAAGATTTGATTGATTTTAGAAATTGAAATAAAAACTAATCTAATAATTTTGTATTTTTTTATATTTAAGAAATAAGTTTGGAGAAACTAGGCAATCTCTAGATCACCTAGGGTTGTAGACGATTTCCGAATTATCTGAGCAACACGTTAACTATATTCTAACTAAGCCGGGTAACATCACTGACTATCTCCTATCGGTCTAAAGTCATTCTACTTCACGGTAGACTACAATCTCCTATCGGTCTCCTGAGTCTACCAATCCGTTCTAGTAGGCTAACGACATGCACGAAAACGGGTCCTGTCGGTCCACCGTTGCACGAAACAGTCGAATTTCACCTACCGAATCTACCCACACTAGCCAATCCTAACACGTCTCTTCTCAGTCTCAGTGATACGGGATTGATGCTCATATCTCATCCTAACTATTTAAAGTCACTGTCGCGCACTTCACTAGCCAACTAACGGTTCCGGTTAATTACTCCATCCCCATTAAGAATTAAGCATAGATTATGAACAATTGATTTAGAACTTAATCAACTTTAAGCATGATTCATCCTATGAGCAAACCCTAGTTCATTGATTATCAATTCCTATCTTAGTCGTGTCAATATACTAAGATCCTTAACAAGATTCAAGAACTAACATCCATTCAATAGAAGAAATTAATAAGCATGAAACAAAGATTAAGAATCCAGAAAAAATCATCGTCTACATAACCCTAGGCTCTCTAGAGAAGCCTAACAATGGAGTTTAGCTAATATTAATCAACCAAACAAAACTTACATGTTTCTCCATATTTGAAAGAAGAAGAAGAAGATGAAACCCTAGATCTTCAATGGAGGAGGAATCCTCCTCTTGACCCCCGTCTCTCTTCTTCCTCCTTGCGTGAGTGATGAATAATAGATGAAAAGTGTCTCCTTAAATCAATATTACGTGTATTAATTATTCCCCAACTAGGTTAGGAAATAACATAACACTAAACGACGTTGTTGTGGCTCAAAAAACAAGCAAAATCGTGCATCTGGCTTCAGCAGATCGTGCGATCAACTTTCTCTGATCGTGCGATCTGGGTTGATCCTACGATCACAGAGGTGATCCTACACTTCAGTGGGTTTTCTTTTTTCTTCCTTGGATTATTGGCTAAGTCTTGCATCTGATCGCACGATCACCTATTTTGATCCTGCGATCTCCTTCTGATCCTAGGATCAACTTTTGATTCTGCAAGTCAGTGAGTTTCCCCTTTTTTATTCCGCTCAACTTTTCTAAGTCTTCTCTTCTATTCTTCATTGGGGGTGTTAAGTGTCATTACCCAAACTTATAAAAATGACACTTTAACCCCCTTTTTCCATCTTTGTCCATTTTTCTTCCAATTTCTTTCTCTCCCAAGCTTCCGCATATGTTCCGAAGTTTGTTTTCCTCCTCCTCTTGATCTGTGAGCACTATTTCCTGTCCAACACAACACGAAAACACCCCGTGCGATCAAAAGTGACAACATAAATGTAAATAATGTGAAAAACGCCCAGATTAACAATTTATCACTCAAAGCTAAACTTATCCAATTTCCTCAAGTTCATAGTGTATTTCTAATATATTCAACCCGGAAACTACACAAAACGGTACACAAACGTAGAAGAACTATAACTCTAATATAGAGTTATCAAATCCCCCCACACTACCTTTTTGCGCGTCCCGAGCAAAATCAAAAACATCTCTCACACTATGATTTTCAATCCACCGAATTGCATTCAACTTCACTAGCCATGTGACACAAACAACACACACACCCATGCAATCTACATGACTGTACATTGCAACTCGCTTATCAAACAATGCAAAAATTGAAACAACACCAATTTCTTTTTTTATTTTTAGTTAGAGATTGGGCAATCTCGCTATCACTAACCAAAATCATCAAGCTATCACAAGTATTTTTCGAAATTTCACAACCAATAGCAATAAATTGAGATAAGATGATCATATGCACAAGTTCACTAAGGGGTCCCCAAACATCCACCATAAACAATCCAAGACTTGGGCATGTCCTTTAGCTCAGAGGGTCTAGGCATCTCAAATTCTAAGATAGTCTTTCGTCGCCAAGTCATTTGAGGTTTTCAGACCCTCTTAGCCGTTATTGCATTGAATGCAAGTTGTCCCAGTGACGGGAGACACAACTCCGTGTAATACGGCTTGACTTTAATTTTCCTTAGACGCTCTAATTGGATTGAATCCAAATTCCCCGCGTAAACGGAGGCACATTAGGTTGTTCACCGTATCTAATCCAAGAGAAGATTTTGATTTCTTTTGTGTTTCATTCTCTTCTATTTTTTTTCAACCGTGCATTTAGAGCAACTAAGTGTGGGCTTTTTCGAATTTTCTCTTAGAACCACCTTAAGGGATGGTGGTGTACGTTCCCCGACTTCGCTTAGGCCGAAGACTCGTACCACATAGAACCTACTCTACACGATGGTCCACCCCAGATTCTAAGAGTCCACAAGTTTCCACTCGAAAACAGACTATTCGACTTCTTAGGACTAAATCCTCCTAGCACAATAAAGGAACTAAAGGTGTGCCCTCGTCTTCATTCCACTTTTCCCTGAATACCCGGGACTTCCTTTCGTGAAACAGGTGCGCAAGATACTAAGAATTAAAGACATCCCTACTACAGTGCTTCCTATTCTCAGAGACTCTTTCATTGAACTCTCTTCAGTTTCAATCTTCATCAATTGCCCTTATTCTTAAAATTTTTTAGGTTTTTATGGATTTTTTTTTCTATTGTTTTTCAATTTTTTTCATATTTACCTAGACTCTATATGCTTTTGGCCAACTCGATTAACCACACGTTTTGGGTAGGGGAATCAATAATATAAAAGTGCGGAACAATGCAGAAAAAATTTGAACCTATCACAATACAACAATATATTGAAAACATTACACGAATCACACAATACTCACAATACTACACAACTACATGTAACAAGGCTATGCAAGGACCGACATGGCTAGCAAAATGTACACAAACCCCCCACACTTAAGCGTTTCGTTGTCCTCAACGAATTTAGATAAAAATTAGAGGACTCATCGCTTAAATGTGTTGGCGGTGGATCTACACTATTATGGCTCAAAACGTAGAAACAAGAGAGAGAGTTAAAGGTACCTGGGGTGCCCGGACCTACACGGGCACCGTTGCCGCGAAACTGCAACAAGAAGGGGCTTGTGGACCGTTGACAGTTTCCGGAAAAGTCTCACCTCGCGTCCGGATTCCGATGCGCCTACTCACATTCTCTATCACACGCATCAAGAAGGGGAACCCGGAGCATCTTCTGTACCTGTGTCCTTGCGCACTGATTGGAAGAATTAACACAACTATCTCTCACCCCTCAAAATCAAATATGGAGAACTAAAAGCAAAAACAGAAACAAATTGCATCCTACTCTACATTGGGTTGCCTCCCAAGCAGCGCTTGTAATTTAAGGTCGACAGCCCGACCCGATTACCTCAACCGAAAAGGATAGTGGAGACTGCTTTATCCCTCCACTTCTTATTCTTCCACCATCTCTTCTCGATAACTTCAAGTGCACCCCTGTGCTGTGCAGATGGCGGAGAGTTGTAGAAGCTGATTTTTTTCATCTTGCAATTTATCTTTTTTATCAGCTTCCACCAAGTACCACTGGGATCACATGCATCCTTTTCCATAAATTCATCCCAGTAGTAACTCCTTGGTGCTAGATGGTCTTCAAATGACCCATGCAATTCATCCACACCCCCACACTTGTTTGTTTTCAACTCCTTGACTATGGCGTTTGGATCAATATAATAGACAATATGACACGAAATTGAAAATTTCTCATGATGCTCTTCCCCATAAGAATCTCCATACACAAGTCTTTCCACTCATCACAGACTTGATTAATATGAGATACGGAGAATTCTTCGAAAGTATGAGTAGGGACTTTTACCTCAATAGGTATGGGAACAAGTGCTTCATCAGATTCATCGTCGGCACCCCACATGCTTCCAATGCTGGTGTCTTCCCGTTCATGCCAAGGAAGTGAGGGCTCTTGCAGTTTTGGCTGGCAATACGGAAGGTCCTCCCATCTTGGGCACACAGGTCCACCCCAGTCTGAATCAGAGTCTGAGTCCTCATAAATGGCGGTGTCCACCAATGGTTCCTGGACACTGCAGTCTTCACTCGGCTCAGGTATGTATTCTTCCACTTATGGTGGGGATGATGAAGGTTCAATGTGAGGCTCACTGTCATGTGGCAAGGGCTCCTCTTGTGGCTCTTGAATGCTTGATTCTCCTGCTGTTGACAGTTTTTCTATTCGTTTCTTTATCCTCTCCAACATATCCCTTACGTATTACCTACCTGTGACTGAATCCTCTTGAGGTAATTGTGCATCTATGGACAAAAATTTGGCGCACACTTCGATCTCATTCACAATACTACGCCGTTCTGCCATATCCGCTGATGAGTCTTCCTGGTGCTGATGAAGCTGGGGTTCATGTACTCGACATGAGTCTCTACGGTCGTGCCAAATGCCGCATACATGGCACCAAGTTATGCATGCGTCCTCGTCTTCATGGTTACCCCTGCAGTAGAAACAGTAGGGGGGGGGACCCGTATAACATTCTTCGCTCCACATGCTTAAATTGTCTCTTGCTTCCTGCGTTCCTGAAAAACAAACTCACAAGACACCCGTGAAGTACAGAGATATAGAATAAAAACAAATTAAAGCTAAAACTAAAATAAAAGTACTCTAAACTAACTCCTAACTAAATAATCTATCGCTGTCCCCAGCAACAGCGCCAAAAACTTGACGCAGATTCTTAACGCGTATGCGCAAGTGCACGGTCAAGTAATATAGGGGTGGTATTTCAACCCCGAGTTATCGATCCCACGAGGACAGGCTTGATATTATTTAATTAGTTATTTAATTTAGAGTACGGTGCTGGAGGAAAGATTTGATTGATTTTAGAAATTGAAATAAAAACTAATCTAATAATTTTGTATTTTTTTATATTTAAGAAATAAGTTTGGAGAAACTAGGCAATCTCTAGATCACCTAGGGTTGTAAACAATTTCCGGATTATCTGAGCAACACGTTAACTATATTCTAACTAAGCCGGGTAACAGCACTAACTATCTCCTATCGGTCTAAAGTCATTCTACTTCACAGTAGACTACAATCTCCTATCGGTCTCTTGTGTCTACCGGTCCGTTCTAGTAGGCTAACGACATGCACGAAAACGGGTCCTGTCGGTCCACCGTTGCACGAAACAGTCGAATTTCACCTACCGAATCTACCCACACTAGCCAATCCTAACACGTCTCTTCTCAGTCTCAGTGATACGGGATTGATGCTCATATCTCATCCTACCTATTTAAAGTCACTGTCGCGCACTTCACTAGCCAACTAACGGTTCCGGTTAATTACTCCATCCCCATTAAGAATTAAGCATAGATTATGAACAATTGATTTGGAACTTAATCAACTTTAAGCACGATTCATCCTATGAGCAAACCCTAGTTCATTGATTATCAATTCCTATCTTAGTCGTGTCAATATACTAAGATCCTTAACAAGATTCAAGAACTAACATCCATTCAATAGAAGAAATCAATAAGCATGAAACAAAGATTAAGAATCCGGAAAAAATCATCGTGTACATAACCCTAGGCTCTCTAGAGAAGCCTAACAATGGATTTTAGCTAATATTAATCAACCAAACAAAACTTACAAGTTTCTCCATACAAGATTTGAAAGAAGAAGAAGAAGAAGATGAAACCCTAGATCTTCAATGGAGGAGGAATCCTCCTCTTGACCCCCGTCTCTCCTCTTCCTCCTTGCGTGAGTGATGAATAATATATGAAAAGTGTCTCCTTGAATCAATATTACGTGTATTAATTATTCCCCAACTAGGTTAGGAAATAACATAACACTAAACGACGTAGTTTTGGCTCAAAAAACAAGCAAAATCGTGCATCTGGCTTCAGCAGATCGTGCGATCAACTTTCTCTGATCGTGCGATCTGGGTTGATCCTACGATCACAGAGGTGATCCTACACTTCAGTGGGTTTTCTTTTTTCTTCAGATTATTGGCTAAGTCTTGCATCTGATCGCACGATCACCTATTTTGATCCTGCGATCTCCTTCTGATCATAGGATCAACTTTTGATCCTGCAAGTCAGTGAGTTTCCCATTTTTTATTCAGCTCAACTTTTCTAAGTCTTCTCTTCTATTCTTCATTGGGGGTGTTAAGTGTCATTACCCAAACTTATAAAAATGACACTTTAACCCCCCTTTTCCATCTTTGTCCATTTTTCTTCCAATTTCTTTCTCTCCCAAGCTTCCGCATATGTTCCGAAGTTCGTTTTCCTCCTCCTCTTGATCCGTGAGCACTGTTTCCTGTCCAACACAACACGAAAACACCCCGTTCGATCAAAAGTGACAAACTAAATGTAAATAATGTGAAAAACACCCAAATTAACAATTTATCACTCAAAGCTAAACTTATCCAATTTCCTCAAGTTCGTAGTGTATTTCTAATATATTCAACCCGGAAACTACACAAAACGGTACACAAACGTAGAAGAACTATAACTCTAATATAGAGTTATCAGTGATTCTTCAATCCGCCAATCGAACGGATAGGGTTGACAAAACTAAGTTTCTCTTATTTGCAACAAAGAATGTTGAATCCAGCCCATAATCAGTTTTTGCAAGCAAGCCAAATGCCTAAAAAAACACTCAACATTGTGCTGCTGAATATGCTCACATGGGATTTTAGGGGAATAGGTAAGGAGTCTACTACCCGTTCTCTGTTAAAACTTTGACGTGTTCATAAGCCTAGTGTTGGTTCTTGTGGAGGCAAGAGTTGATTGTTATTATGTTGCAATTATATGCAGAAGGTTCAATTTTACTAACGTGGAGGTTGTGTAGGCCCACGGGTTTGTAGGGGTATTTCCATATTTCGGTGCTCTGGGATAACAATGTTGTGCATTTTGAATTGATTTATTCTACTGATAAAGGTTTTACTTGGGCTGACTAAAGAAGTAATAAGAGCTCATGACTTTTTTTTGCACTCTATGCTAGCCCTTATCCTCTAAGTAGACAGGAAACCTTGGAGGTATTTAGCCAAACTTGCTGAAGCTCATTCATTTCCTTAATATGGGAATACTTACAAATGATGAGGGTTAGCCTTTGAGCATGGTTGTGATTACTTATGAGGTCCTTAATGTGGTCAAGTCTATGGGAAACTTTAAGAGAAAGAAAGAGAATTCATGCCTGAAAGAGGGTTAAGGAAAGGGGATCTTATTTAACCTTACATACTTTTACTCACTACGAGTTACTTGCACAGAAAATTTAAAGTTTAGTTCAACAAGGTTAGTGGAAACGGGTCAAATGTGTTCTTTTAGTTGTTCTTTGTCCTACTGAGTCATGTACTTTTATTGGGGGCTCATGAAAGTTTTCATCTCAACATCGAAGACTTCATGTTCCATTGCTTTGGACGTTATGGACCTGGCATGACTCGGATATGGCGAATCCGTGAGCGCAATCCCACTACAAGTCGTGATTTTGTCCACATGATGGAAATTTTCTTTGGCGAATGGGCGTGTACCTGGAGCTCTAGCATCTATGTGAGTAGGAATCTGTCCAACATGCACTTCCCAAAGTCCGAAGTGAAGTTTATGTTTACTGTAAATCAGTAGCCAATGCAGAAACCTGTGTAAAAATTGGGTTCACATTATATCCCATATGCATCATCAGATTTTTGAGATATGTGTTCTCTGCATTCGGTGCTACTGCAACAGGTGGAGGAGCATGTGACACTGGTGGTGCTGGAGATCTGTGCCGGAAACCAGGTGAAAAGGTGGTCCATGTCTGATCTCAATATCTGAAGCCTTTGTGATCTCAGGTCCCTGGTCTGTAGTTGCTCTAGTTCCAATTTTTCCATTATCATTGTTCCACCACATAGCTCACGTCTTCATTCACGATCTGGGCCAATGTTGTCTCCAAATATTACTCTTCCACTGTAGCAACCGTCTTCTTTTCCTTATAACATGTTTGACCAACACTGAAACAGCCTTGGTCATGCAATTCTTCCACTCGTCATTGGCTGGCTCTGGTAGCTTAGATAGTCTCCTACCATCAAGAGCTGGGAGTCTCGCTTGGATATTTGCCTCATGATCGCATATGCTCTAGCCTTGTTTAACCGGTAGATAAAATTGCCACATGCCTCTCTGTTTACTAACTCCTTGTTAGCGCGATTGATTCCATGGTAGAGAACCTATAAGGTTTTATCTTCCCCAAAGCAGGTGGGGCCTTTTCTGAGCATTCGCATAAAGCGATCCTAGGCTTCTACCAATATCTCACCAGACTGGTGAGAAAAGGCTAGAATCTCTCCCTGGAGAGTGATCACATACTAAGAAGGGTATAACTTGCTCATGAACTCCTAAACATATTGGTCCCATGAAGTTATGGAACTCGATTACCTGGATTCCAGCTAATCCTTCAAACCACCTCTCAGACAATAAGGGAGTAGGATAAGTTGCAATACCTCTTGATCCACAATCTTGTACTTCACATTTCTGCAATAGGCATTGAACTTTCCAATGAAGTCATCGGGGTCTTCTTCGATCTTTCCATATAATTAAAATTGGTTCTCATTGTCTGAATGGAGGCAAACTTGATGTCAAAATGATCCACCTGGATCTCTGGTACTACAGATTATGTCGGTCGTGGACGACATACAACTCTCATATCGAGGCCTACCTAAATTTTTGTGGCATCTGGTTATCACGCTCATTCAGGCGCGTGGTTAGCTGAGCTAGCCGTTGAGCAAGTTGGTCGTTAGTTAATTGCTATTCCATAGTGCTCTCTCTTTGACGTCTCCGCTGATTTCTGAACTGTTGTTTCGGGTTTTAAAGTGGGGGAACAAGGTCTCTAGGGATCCTGGGCATGCACTGAATGTTGGAATAGATGCCCTAGAGGCAATCTGATATTTAGTATGAACATTTTTATTGGCTAGAATATTCATTTATTATATAATGTGATATTTAATATAATGAAGTCCTTAGATACAATGTCTTGTTTATCTTAAATATCCCTAGTCCACTATATTGATTAATAGGACGATCAAATATAGACTAGTATGTGGGTAGACTGATATAGAGATATCAAGTCTAACACATGGGTATGCATTAGGAGTAATGACATACTGGATAGACCCACAACGAGAAGGATACATTAGATTATGTTAAGTCACAATCGCTTCTCGTAGTGCTAATATAATTGCAACCTTAGACTTGAAGTCACTAGATACTCTAGTTGTGAAATATCGTGCTTTGATGTTATCAAACGTTGCACCGTAACTGGGTGACTATAAATGTAGTTATCGGACATGATAGGAATCAAGCTTAGAGATCGTAGTGATGTAGAGAGGAGTTGTCCCTCCCACATAATGGGAGCGAATATCCATGGGCCACTCGAGGGATGTGGCTTATTGAATGTCTGGACAGACTCAGATAAATAAATATGGAGATATTGATGTTATCTGCTTGCATTAGCATATTCCCAGGATTGAGGAACTATGGATTGGATATACGAGGGTGACTATTTATGTCTCGTGTACAATCCGGATATGGAGACAAAGGGATAGTGCAATATGAGATATTGGGCACAAGAGGTTTGTCGGGATCCCTGACTATTTCTATTAGTTGGGTGGCATGGATGTGTTGCTAGACACCTATCCATGTTAGTAGTAAGTTACTACCAACTAAGTAGAAACCTATGGGGTCACACGTCAAATAGAGTAGAACTAGATTTGGGATTAATTAATATGATTAATTAATAAGAAGGATCATTATGCAACACCTTGCAAACTTAGTAGGACTAATATGCAAGGAAGGGACTAATTCAAGTTCATGTAGAACTAAGAAGGACCTTTATGTAGTTAACAAGGAGTTGTTGGACTATATAATGGAGGCTATAGCTTCCTTCTCACTTAATATTATTAGACATAACACAAGAGAGTGGGAGAGAGCAAAAGAGAGAGCAAGAGACAAAGCTAGGGCCGAACACCTTAGCCCGTCCCCTACCCGTCGGCGTCAAAGAGGAGGGCCGAAACCCTCCTTTGCCTCCTTCGTTGCTTGATTCCTTCTTCCCTCTTCCTTCGGTCCAAGCTAGCACTTGAGAAGGAAGAATCTAGATCTCACCTCTAGACGTGGATCAACCATAGAGACGGGGACAATATTCTTCGTGTGATCTCCCAAACCAAAAGGTACACAATTACTATGTCTCTTATCATGTTATGATGACTCTTCCTGTGATCTTTGGTGGGCTTTGAGTAGGAATTAAATTTTTGTTATTCCGCTGCGTTACCTACGTTAAAACCCAACAGTGGTATCAGAGCCACATGTCGTAGTGCATAACATGATTTTATATGTTACGATTTCAGTTTATACACTGTATTGTTGTTATTACACGAAAACTGAAATTAATTAGGATAGTAGATGCAAATTGAATTTGATTCAATATAGAAAAAAGATCTAATTTAACATTGGATGTTATAATTGGTGGGTTTAATCACATAAGATGTGAATTATTAGTTCATGAAAATTAGGGTTCATGGGCACATAGTTGAAAAGGAGTTTTCAATTATGAAAACATCCATAAAGGAAACAACCAAACTTGGGAAACAAGGAAGAAGGGAAGGAGGCTAGGTCCGAAACCCTAGCCGTCTGCCCCTTTCCTTCCGCACCAAGAAAGGCCGCGGGTCACATAGGGCGGACGGCCTTGGGCCAGGCCTAAGTGGCGGGCGGCGGTCCTTGGGGTTCGGCCTAGGCTTAGGTTGGACCCCTTGGACCGTTGTAACCCTAATTACCCAACTCAATTAAAATTGAACAAGTGCGTTAAAAATTGGTTTTAACTGTTTTATGTGCTTTGTTGCATGGTGTATGGATATGGCCTAGTTGTGGATGTTTATTGCTTTGTGGTTTGGTTTACGGTCTGCGAGCTGATCAAGTTAATGTAATAATTAATTAGGTTTTACGGCCTGCGAGTCGTCTTTTCTCCTCGACATGTGAGGATTTTGTTATTTATTTATTCTAGATGTTACGATAAAATTAGAAATACTTAGATGATAGCCAAGAGCATGGAGAAGAAGACCGGAGGACTAAAGAAGCCAAAAGACAAAGAAGACACCCCTAGGCGCGCGGCTATGGTGGAGCACATGGAGATGAGCTTGTCACTTTAGGGCAATTGGATATTATCATTGTCTTGATAATATCTTAGTCTAGGGGCCATATCCATGCCATGTTTTTTTATTTATTTATTTTGTGGATGTTTATTTATGTCTTGTTATTTATTTTTGTGTGTATGGTGATACTAGCAAAACGTTAACAAGATAATAATAAACAAGGATGATATTTTATTGTGGATTGCCCAATCCAAATAAGTAGATCATGTTGATTAGATCAACCAAACAAATTATGAAAATTAAATCCCTCAATTAAATATTGCGTTTTGCCTTCTCTTGCCAAAACACCCTTCATGATCTAGGTTTGTTAAAATTCGGGCTTGCCAAAGCAAGGCTATTTTAATTTACCATGATGTGTTTAGGACGAAACAAGCTAGTAATGTGTGTATGTTGAAGCAAGAGGTTGGACGCAACTGGGTAATACTCAATTGGATTGATGAACCTAGAGGCATGACCATTAGGCGTTATCCAATGGATAAAGAATAAAGAAATATTCACCTAATTGGACCAAGAGTTGCATTAGGATGCAATTGGAATGGTTCCTACCTAAATAACCTATTCTTGGGTGACTTGCCAAAGCAAGCTCAAGAAGAAGTGAAAAAGGGATCTTGGACCTACTAGAAAATATAATGATATTTTCCGCATTAATGGTGAGGGCTATTAATCCGAGAAAAATAGTGGGAGCTATATTTGATGATCTAGCCATTGTTAAATATACTTAAATTGTTCAAAAATACTAAAATTGCACATTTTTCATTTTGTATAATTCCAAATGGCAAACAACAACGCATCGACTTCATCCCTACGATATGTCCTTGAGAAGGATAAACTGTCTGGAACGAATTTCCTTGACTGGTACAGAAACTTAAGGATTGTCCTTACGCAAGAAAAGAAGATGTACGTCTTGGACACTCCACTTCCAGCCCCACCACAAGATGAGTATGTTCTAGCGGAAGTAAAGGCACGTCAGAAACATATTGATGATTCTAATGACGTGACTTGCCTCATGCTTTGCACCATGAATCCTGAGCTCAGAAGCAGCACGAGAATATGGAAGCCTATGATATGATCATACACTTGAAACAACTGTTTCAGGAACAGGCAAGGCATGAGCGCTATGAGGTTTCTAAAGCATTATTCAAGAGTAGTCTCGTAGAAGGGAATCCAGTAGGGCCTCATGTGCTCAGAATGATCGGGTACATTGAGAACCTTGAAAGACAGGGGTTCCCACTAGGCCAAGATTTGGCAATTTCTTGTCATGCAATCGTTGCCTGACAGTTATAATCAGTTCATCATGAACTATAATATGAACGAGATCAGTAAGACTCTGCCAGACTTGTTGAAAATGCTAAAGACAGCGGAACAGAGCGTCAACAAAGGCAAGTGCAACGCCATAGTGATGGTGCATAGAAAGAAGGGCAAAGGAGTTGCCTCTACTTCCAAAGGAAAGCGCAAGAAAGTTGCGAAATCCAAAGAAGCCCTAAATCCTAGTGGAGGCGTGGCTAAAGGTGAATGTCACTACTGCAGCCAGCCGGGTCACTGGAGGAGGAATTGCCCTAAATATCTGGAGGATAAGAAGCTTGGAATAGTGATTCCACCACCGCCAAGTATTTATGTTATAGACGTCAATATTTCTATTCCTAAATCTTGGGTATTGGATACTGGATGTGGTTCTCACATTTGTCGAAATGTGCAGGATTTGAAAAGAAGTAGAAGATTGGCTAAAGGGGAGATAGATCTGCGGGTCGGGAATGGAGCAAAAGTTGTTGCATTAGTTTTAGGCTTTTATGAGCTATCTTTGCCTTCTGGACTTATTTTAGAATTAGACAATTGCTTTTATGTGCCTGCTATGAGCAGAAACATTATTTCCGTTTCTTGTTTGGATGAGAATGGTTTTTCTATTTCAAAAAAGGACAAGTGTTGCTCCATTTATTTTGATAGTATGCACTATTGTAGTGTGCATTTGTCTAATGGATTATATATCCTTGATCTAAATAGTCCAATCTATAACATAAATACTAAAAGGATTAAAACTAACGATTTAAATCCTACATATCTATGGCACTGTCGTTTAGGCCATATAAATGAGAAACACATATCTAGACTCCATAAGGATGGACTTCTAGACTCATTTGATTTGGAATCATATGAGACATGCGAGTCTTATTTATTAGGAAAAATGAAAAAGTGCCCTTTCAATAAGAAATGTGAGAGGACTAGTGAGTTATTGGCACTCATGCATACTGATGTATGTGGGCCATTCCCCACGCCTGCTAGAGGTGGTTACGCCTACTTCATTACGTTTACTGATGATTTCAGTAGATATGTATTTGTATACCTTATGAAGGCCAAATCCGAATCCTTTGAATTGTTAAAGGAATTCAAGAATCAAGTAGAGAAGCAACTTGGTAAAAGTATTAAGGCTCTACGATCGGATCATGGAGGAGAATACTTAAGCCAAGAGTTTGATGAGTATCTTAGAGAGTGTGGGATAGTATCCCACCTCACTCCACCCGGAACGCCACAATGGAATGGCGTGTCCGAGAGGAGGAATCGCACACTATTAGATATGGTGCGATCTATGATGTCTCAAACGGATCTTCCGATATCATTTTGGAGACATGCTCTAATGACGAAAACTTTTACCATTAACCGTGTTCCATCCAAATCAGTCACGAAGACACCATATGAGATATGGACTGGGAAGCGTCCCATAATGTCGTTTATGAATATTTGGGGCTGCGATGTCTATGTAAAACGTTTACAAACAGACAAGCTCGGGCCAAGGCGGATAAGTGTAAGTTTGTGGGATATCCTAAGGAAACTAAAGGATATTATTTCTACAATCCCACCGAGAACAAAGTGTTTGTTGCTCGGACCGGCGTGTTTCTAGAAAGAGAGTTTGTCTCTAAAGAAGCAAGTGGGAGGGCTGTAGAACTTGAAGAAATTCGAGAACCACAAATCACTGAACCGATAATGGAACATGAGCAGGAACCGCAAGTTGTTGTGGAAGAACCTGTTCAGGTAACGCAGGAACTCCGAAGATCAGGAATAGTGCGTCATGAGCCAGAGAGGTAAGGACTTCTCGTGACAGAGCCCAATGACGTACTGCTCATGGATAATGAGCCTGCAACCTACGAAGAGGCCATGAAAGGCCCAAACTCTAAGAAATGGCTAGAAGCCATGAGATCCGAAATGGATTCCATGTACACCAACAAAGTATGGACTTTGGTGGAACCACCCTAAGGGGCTCGACCCATAGGGTGCAAGTGGGTCTTCAAAAAGAAGACCGACATGGATGGCAAGGTAGTTGCCTATAAGGGGCGATTGGTAGCCAAAGGGTATAGACTGATTCATGGTATTGACTATGATGAGACCTTTTCACCATTCGCCATGACTAAATCCATTCGAATCCTACTTGCTATTGCAGCATACTACGACTATGAGATTTGGCAGATGGATGTCAAAACAACATTCCTTTATGGGAACCTCCTCGAGGATGTGTACATGACACAACCGGAGGGTTTTGAGGATCCAGAGAATGCCAATAAAGTCTGTAAGCTTCAAAAATCCATTTATGGATTAAAGCAAGCTTCAAGGAGCTGGAATCGACATTTTGATGACGCGGTCAAAGAGTTTGGCTTCATCAAGAACGAAGATGAGCCTTGTGTTTACAATAAGGTTAGTGGGAGCTCTGTAGTATTTCTGGTCTTGTATGTGGATGACATACTAATCATTGGCAACGACATTCCTACTTTGCAATCTGTTAAAGATTGGCTAGGAAAGTGTTTTGCAATGAAGGACTTAGGAGATGCATCATGTATACTTGGTATAAAGATCTATAGGGATAGATCTAAGAAGCTGTTCGGCCTAAGTCAGAGTACATATATAGACAAGGTGTTGAATATGTTCAACATGCAAGATTCCAAGAAGGGATTCTTGCCCATGTCGCATGGAGTCACTCTTTCCAAGAATGATTGTCCCTCCAATGAGATTGAGAAGGACCGCATGAGTAGGATACCCTATGCTTTGGCCATAGGATCCATGATGCACGCCATGTCGTGTACTAGACCAGACGTATCATACGCGTTGAGTATGGTGAGCAGATATCAGTCCAATGCGGGTGAGAGTCCTTGGATTGCTGTCAAGAACATCCTAAAGTACTTGAGAAGAACTAAGGATGTGTTCTTGATATTTGGAGGTAAGTAAGAGCTAAGTGTAATTGGTTACAATGATGAGAGCTTCCAAATAGACAAAGATGACTACAGATCGCAGTCTGGATACGTGTTTTGCCTGAATTGAGGAGCTGTGAGCTGGAAGAGTTCCAAGCAAGGGACAATTGCTGATTCTACAACAGAAGTGGAGTACATTGCTGCTGCAGAAGCAGCAAAAGAGGCAGTTTGGATAAAGAAGTTTATCACTGAGCTCTCTGTGGTCCCTAGCATCGTGGATCCCATAGAGTTGTACTGTGACAACTCCGGGGCGATCGCACAAGCCAAGGAACCAAGATCACACCAGAAATCAAAGCATGTACTTAGGAGATTCCATCTTATTCGTGATATGATCGATCGAGGAGATGTGAAGATGTGCAAGATTCCAACGGATGACAATCTTTCAGATCCGCTCACAAAACCTCTTGCGCAGCGAAGGCATGAAGGGCACGCCAGATCTATAGGCATAAGAGATGCGCCAGATTGGCACTAGTGCAAGTGGGAGACTGTTGGAATAGATTCCCTAGAGGAAATCTGATATTTAGTATGAACAATGTTATTGGCTATAATATTCATTTATTATATATTGTGATATTTAATATAATGAAGTCCTTAGATACAATGTGTTGTTTATCTTAAATATCCCTAGTCCACTATATTGATTAATATGACGATCAAATATAGACTAGTATGTGGGTAGATTGATATGGAGATATCAAGTCTAACACATGGGTATGCATTAGGAGTAATGGCATACTGGATAGACCCACAACGAGGCTTCTCGTAGTGCTAATATAATTGCAATCCTTAGACTTGAAGTCACTAGATACTCTAGTTGTGAAATATTGTGCTTTGATGTTATCAAACGTTACACCGTAACTGGGTGACTATAAAGGTAGTTATCGGGCATGATAGGAAGTAATCTTAGTGATGTACAGAGGATTTGTCCCTCCCACATAATGGGAGCAAATATTCACGGGTCACTCGAGGGATGAGGCTTGTTGAATGTCGGGCTAGACTCAGATAAATCAATATGGAGATATTGATGTTATCTGCTTGCATAAGCATATTCCCAGGATCGAGGAACTATTGATTGGATATACTAGTGTGAATATTTATGTCTCGTGTCCAATCCGGATATGGAGACAAAGGGATAGTGCAATATGAGATATTGGGCACAAGAGGTTTGTCGGGATCACTGACTATTTCTATTAGTTGGGTGGAATGGATGTGTTGCTAGACACCGCTCCATGTTAGTAATAAGTTACTACCAACTAAGTAGAAACCTATGGGGTCACACGTCAAATAGAGTAGAACTAGATTTGGGATTAATTAATATGATTAATTAATAAGAAGGATCATTATGCAACACCTTGCAAACTTAGTAGGACTAATATGCAAGGAAGGGACTAATCCAATTTCATATAGAACTAGGAAGGAACTTTATGTAGTTAACAAGGAGTTGTTGGACTATATAAAGGAGGCTCTAGCTTCCTTCCCACTTAATGTTATTAGACATAACACAAGAGAGTGAGAGAGAGCAAAAGAGAGAACAAGAGACAAAGATAGGGCCGAACACCCTAGCCCGTCCCCTACCCGTCGGCAGTAAAGAGGAGGGCCGAAACCCTCCTTTGCCTCCTTCGTTGCTTGATTCCTTCTTCCCTCTTCCTCCGGTCCAAGCTAGCACTTAAGAAGGAAGAATCTAGATCTCACCTCTAGACGTGGATCAACCGTATAGACTAGGACAATATTCTTCATGTGATATCCCAAACCAAAATGTACACAATTACTATGTCTCTTATCATGTTATGATGACTCATCCTGTGATCCTTGGTGGGCTTTTTGTAGGAATTAAATTTTTGTTATTCCGCTGCGTTACCTACGTCAAAACCCAACACTGAATACCTGAAACAAAATCATAAACAAGAAATCAAAGTAGCTAATTAAGCTGAAAATAAAAGGATTATATATTAAACTAGTTGTATTATGATAATCAACCGTTGTCCCCTGCAATGTGGCCAAAAAATTGACGCGGGGTCTTAACGTGTGATGCAGAAGTATAAAGTCAAGTAGTAATGTGGAGTATTTTTAAGACTCTGGGTTGTCAAACCCACAGAGAGAATCTCGTGATTATCTAACTAATAATTGGTTTAAGATACTTAACTAACTGCGAGGAATTTGTTCTGATTTAAGAGTTTTCCGCCCCCAAACAAGTGGCTATATTTACTGAGTGAAATGACAATATTTTTGGCTTTTTGGATTAGAAGAATTTTTAATCGAATATGGAGGAAACTAGGCGATCTATGGATCACATAGGGTGTTTTTACAATTACGAAATTCATATTGAAACCCGTTACACACTAATTAGCTATGTGAGGTAACGCTACTTACAATCTTATGTCTGTTGGAATAGATGCTCTAGAGGAAATTTAGTATGAACATTACTTCTGACTAGAATATTCATATTATTATTTATGGAGATATTCAATATAATGAAGTCTTTTGATTGAAAATGTGTTTTTTTATCTTAAATATCCCTAGTCAATTATAATGATTAATAGGAAGATCAACTACAGACTAGTGTGGGGTTGGATTGATATGGAGATATCACGATCCAACACATGGGTATGAATTAAGGGTAATAGCATACTGGATTGACCCACAACGAGGAGGCTACATACATGTTATGTAAAGTCACAAGTGCTTCTCGTAGTGACAACAATATTGTAATCCTTAGACTTGACGTAACTAGATCCTCTAGCTGTGGAATATTGCGTTTTGATATCGTCAAATGCTACACCATATGTGGGTAGCAATAAAGTCGCTTGTCGGACACAATAGGAAGCAAGCTTAAAGATGGTAGTGATGTAGATAGAATTTGTCCCTCCCACATAACGGGAGAAAATATCCACGCCCACTCGAGGGATGGAGCTTATAGAATGTCTGGCCAGAATCAGATAAATCAATATAGGATATTGATGTTATCTGCATGGATAAGACTATTCCCAGGATCGAGAAACTGTGGCTTAGATATACGGGTGTGACTTGTATGTCTCGTGTCCAATCCGGATATAGAGACAAAGGGATGACACAATACTTGCACAAGGTTTATCAAAGTAATGACTATTTCTATTAGTTGGGTGGCATGGTTGTGTTCTATACTCCACTTAGTAATTGTTCCCACCATCTAAGTAGAAACCAATGGGGTCACACGCCATATGGATTAAACTAGACTTGGGAATTAATTAATATGATTAATAAAATATAAGTATCAATACACAACTACTTGCAAACTTAGTAGAACTAATTTGCAAGTTGGACTAATCCGTGTATGGACAGGATTAGGATAAGGGCCCTTACGTAGTTAACAAGGAGTTGTTGGATTATATAAAGGACACTCCTAGCTTATTTTTCTCACTAATTCTCATAACATACTTTGAGTGAGAGAGAACAAATCAAGGTGAGAGAGCAAGACAAGAGGCCGACCCGACCCCTTGTCTGCCCCCTACCTGTCGGCCACCAAGAGAGGCCGAGCCTCTCCGTGGTTCATTTGTTTGCGTGATTCTTATTCCTTTTTCCACCGGTTTCTAGAACAAGACGTAGACGAATCTAGATCTTGATCCTAGGCGAGGACTAGCTATAGAGACGCAAACAATATTTTGCGTTTGAAGTCATCACAGGAGAAAACAAGGTAATTGTTACTAGAACCTTCACTATCGTTATGATGTCACTTCCTGTGATCCTTGGAGGGTCTTGTGCGGATCATTATTATTGTTTTTCCACTGCGTAATCCGTTACAAAATCCTACAGAGGTATCTGAGCCACATGCCGTAGAGCATAACGTAGTTTATGTGTTACGATTATGTCAATTTTACACTTTAAATATTGTTCATCGCGTAAAACGGACAAATAAAGCATAATTGATGCAGTTTGAATATGACTCAACCAAAAAAGACCTAAGTTTACATAATATGTAGAAATTAGTGAATTTGGATCACATTGGATGTGAAATTTTGGATCTAGAAAGCTAGGGTTTGGGCACAAATTGGAAAAACAAAATCCAATTTGGAAACAACTAAACTTGGGCAAAAAGGAAGAAAGAGTTATTTTGGAAACAACTCCTAAGAGGTCCCCCCCTTAGGGGAGCGCCCCTCCTCTTCCTTGCGGCCCAAGGTAGCCGCGACCAAGGTGCAGGGCCTCCCTAGTGCACGACCTAGCCGGGTGGGCTAGGGACCGGCCGGCCCAAGGCTTGTGGCGGTCCTTTAGGGGTTCGGCCATAATGATGGTGGGCCCTCTTGTACAGTTTTGACCCTAGTATGTCCAAGATCAACTACAATTGAACAAGCGCGTTAAAATTGGATTTTAACTGTTTATGTGGATGTTGTGAATGTTTAATTTTTGTGGTTTATTTTTACGGCCTGCAAGCCGGTAAAATTAATGTAACAGTTAATTAGGTTTTAAGGCCTGCGAGCCAGTCTTCTTCTCAACTTGTGAGACCTTTTTATTGAGTATGGATGGTAGCTAGTATTAGATAGAATAGATGATAGTCAAGACATGGAGAAGAAGAAGCCTAAAGAATTAAAGGAACACAAGATGGAGCATTCCACAAGGATAAGGAGCATGGAGCATTCCACAAAGCTATAGAGCATGGACTAAAAAATGGAGGCACATGGAGATGATCTTGCTATTTTTTAGGGTTCATAGCTACTCTCATTGGCTTGGGAATATCTTAGTTTAGAGGCCATATCCATATCACGTTTAATTTTTGTTTGTGGTTGTTTAATTTATTGTTTTGTTATATATTGTTGATGTATGGTTGATACAAGCAAAAATGGTAACAAGATAATGCAACCCGGATCTTTTATTCATGAGCTTGCACAACAAAAAATAAGTAGATCAGTTGATGTGGATCAACAAAACAATTAAAATTGAAAGGAAAAATCCCTCAAATTTAAATAGTGTGTTTTGCCGTCTCGTTACTTAAACACTCATGATGATCATGCTTTACCAAGCTCGTGCCTGCCAAGCAGGGCGACTTGGTTCATCATGATGTGATGCGATGGCACAAGCATGTAATGTGCAACTATTTGAGTAAGAGGTTGGACGCAACTGGGTGATTTGAATAAAATTAAAAGTCTAGAGACAACCAATTGGGATTATCTATGTGATTTTAATAACTCCTTATTTTCCCAATTGAACCAAGAGTTGCATAAGGATGTATTGGAATTGTTCCCACCTAGATAACTAATATTGGGTGACTTGCCAAAGCAAGCTAAAAAAGAAGTGAAATATGGATCTTGGACCCACTAGAAAATATAATGATATTTTCCGCATTAATATTGAGGGTTATTAATCCGAGAAAAATAGTAGGAGCTATGTTTAATAATCTTGCCATTATTAAATGTATTTATTTGTTCACAAAATCCTAAAACTTGTATATTTCTCATTTTGTTGAATTCCAATGGCAAATAATTCATCGAATTCATCACATTCCCTACGAGCCGTCCTTGAGAAGGACAAGCATTCTGGAACCAACATTCTAGACTGGTACAGAACTTGAGAATCGTTCTCAAGCAGGAAAATAAACTGTACACTCTAGAGGAAGAAGTTCCTGCAGGTCCAGAAAATAAAACCCCTACAGCCCTAAAGGCACATCATAAGTTCGTTGACGATGCTATTGATGCGGCCTGCCATATGCTTTGCACCATGAACTCTGAGCTTCAGAATCAACTTGAAAACATGGCTGTGTTTGATATGATCATTCACTTGAAGCAGCTCTTACAAGAGCTGGAAAGGTTTGAGCGATATAAAGTTTCCAAGGCATTGTTCAAATGTCATCTGTCAGAGGGAAACCCTGTGGGGCCTCACGTGCTCCATATGATCGGGTACCTAGAGAGCCTCACACGCCTAGGTTTTCCCGTGGGCCAATAGTTGGCGACTGATCTCATCTTGCTATCGTTGCCTGATAGTTATGGACAGTTCATCATGAACTATAACATGAATGAGATCGCCAAGCCTCTGCCAGATCTACTCAATATGTTGAGGACATATGAATAAAGTATAAACAAGATAAAGGGCAAATCCATAATGACGGTTAGCAAAGGAAAGAGCAAATGGTTTGCTTCTACCTCCAAAGGGAGAGGCAAGTCAGTTGCCAACCCAAAGGAAGCTACCCCTAAACCTGCTGGTGGCGTTGCCAAGGGCGTGACTAAGGGTGATTGTCACCACTGCAGTCAGCTTGAACACTGTGAGAGGAACTGCCCAAAGTATCTGGAGGATAAGAGGCTTGGAATAGTGATTCCACCATCACCAGGTATTTTTGTTATAGATGTCAATTTAACTATCTTCATCTTGGGTATTGGATACTAGATGTGGATCTCACATTTGTCGAAATGTGCAGGATCTAAAGAGAAGTAGAAGATTGGCTAAAGGAGAGATATATCTACGCGTTGGGAATGAAACAAAGGTTGCTGCATTGGCCGTAGGGATGTAAGAGTTGTCTTTGCCTTCATGATTAGTTTTAGAATTAAATAAATGCTATTTTGTGCCTGCTATGAGCAAAATCATTATTTCTATTTCTTGTTTGGAAAAGGAAGGTTTTACTATTTTAATAAAGGACAATTGTTTCTCCATTTATTTTGATAGTATCCACTACTGTAGTGCACAATTATTTAATGGATTATATATACTTAATCTAAGGAATCTAAACTATAACATAAATACCAAGAGGATTAAAATGAATGCTTTAAATCCTGCTTATCTACGGCACTGTCGTCTGGGCCACATAAACGAGAAACATGTATCTAGACTCCATAAGGATTTATTTCTAGACTCATTTGATTTTCAATCATATGAGACATATGAAGCTAGTTTATTAGGAAATATGACAAAGTCCCCTTTCAATAAGAAAGGTGAGAGGACTACATACTGATGTGTGTGGGTCATTTGCCAGGCCTTCCAGGAATGGTTACGTCTATTTCATTATGTTTACTGATGACTTCAGTCGATATGGATATGTATATCTTATGAAGGCCAAATCCGAATCCTTTGAAAAGTTCAAAGAATTCAAGAATGAAGTAGAGAAGCAGATTGGCAAAAGTATTAAGGCTCTACGATCGGATCGTGGAGGAGAATACTTGAGCTAAGATTTTGACAACTATCATAGAGAGTGTGGGATAATATCCCAACTCACTCCACCCTGAATGCCACAATGGAATGGTGTGTCTTAGAGGAGGAATCGAACACTGTTAGACATGGTTTGATCTATGATGCGTCAAACTGATCTTCCATAATTATTTTGGGGCTACGCTATATTGTGTGCAACTTTCATCATTAACCGTGTTCCATCCAAATCGGTCATGAAGACTCCATATGAGATGTGGAGTGGGAGGCGTCCCACAGTGTCCTTCATGAGGATTTGGGACTGCGATGTCTATGTAAAACGTTTACAATCAGACAATCTCGGGCTTAAGTCGGATAAGTGTAAGTTTGTGGGATACCCTAAGGAAACTAAGGGATATTATTTCTACAATCCAACCGAGTACAAAGTGTTTGCTGCCTAGTCCGGCGAGTTTCTAGAAAGAGAATTTGTGTGTAAAGAAGCAAGTGGGAGAAGTGTAGAACTTGAAGAAATTCAAGAACCACAAACCAGTGATCCTACAGTGGAACATGAACAGGAACCATAAGTAATTGTGCATGAACCTGTTCAAGTAACACAAGAGCTTCGCAGGTCCAGTAGAGTGTGCCAGGAGCCAGAGAGGTACGGACTTCTCGTGACTGAGCCTAGAAACGCGTGCCTGCTACCTATGGAGAGGCCATGAAAGGGCCAGACTCTCAGAAGTGGCGTAAAGCCATGTAATCTGAGATGGAATCCATGTATATATGGAATTCGGTGGAACCACCCAAAGGGGCGCGACCCATAGGCTGCAGATGGGATTCAAGAAGAAGACCGACATGTATGGTAATGTGATTAACTATAAGGGCCGATTGGTGGTAAAATGATAAGATAGATTTATGTATAGACTATGATGAAACCTTTTTCACTAGTCGCGATGACCAAATCCATCCGAAGCCTACTTGCTATTGCAACTTACTACGACTATGAGATTTGGCAGATGGATGTCAAAACAACGTTTCTGTATGGAAACCTCCTCGAGGATGTGTACATGACACAACCTGAGGGTTTTGTGGATCCAGTGCATGCAAATAAAGTCTGTAAGTTGCAAAAATCCATTTATGGATTGAAGCAAGCTTCTAGGAGTTCGAATCGGCATTTTAATGATGCAGTCAAAAAGTTTCTTGTGTCTACAAGAAGGTTACTGGGAGCTCTGTTGTATTTTGGGTCTTGTATGTGGATGACATACTACTCATTGAAAATGACCTTTCCATGCCGCAATATGTGAAAGATTTGCTAGCAAAGTGTTTTTCAATGAAAGACGTAGGGGATGAAACTTATATACTTGGTATCAAGATATATTGAGATAGATCGGGGAAGTTGCTAGGCCTAAGTCAAAGTACATACATAGACAAGGTGTTGAATTAGTTCAACATGCCAGATTCCAAGAAGGGATTCTTGCCCATGTCGCATGGAATCACTCTTTCGAAGAATGATTTTCCTTCCAATGAGATTGAGAAGGAACGCATGAGAAGGGTTCACTATGCTTCGGCTATAGGGTCCATCATGTATGCCATGTTGTGTACTAGACCAGATGTGTCATACGCGTTGAGTATGAAATTAAGATATCAGTCTAATCCGGGTGAGGGTAACTGGATAGCGGTCAAGAACATCCTTAGTACTTGAGAAGAACTAAGAATGCATTCTTGATCTATGGAGGGGAGGAAGAGTTGCGTGTAAGGGGTTACACGGATGCAAGCTTCCAAACCGAAAAGGATTATTTCAGATCGCAGTTGGCATTTGTGTATTGCCTGAATGGAGGAACTGTGAGCTGGAAGAGTTCCAAGCAATATACGGTTGCTAATTCTGCAACTGAGGCAGAGTAAATTTCTACGACTGGGGCAGCAAAGGAAGGTGTTTGGATTAGGAAGTTCATTGCTGAGCTTGGTGTGGTTCCTAGCATTGTGTATATAATAGAGTTGTATTGTGACAACACTAGAGCGATCGCACAATCAATGGAAGCCATGTCACACTAGAAATCCAAAGACGTGCTCAGAAATTTCCATCTTATTCGAGATATCATTGATAGAAGAGATGTGAAAATATACAAGATTCCTACAGATGATAATATGTCAGATCCTCTCACGACGCCGCTTGTTTGGCGCAAGCATGAAGGGCACACGAGATCTATTGGCATACAAGATGCACCAGATTCGCTCTAATGCAAGTGGGAGACTGTAGGAATAGATATCCTAGACGCAATCTTATGTAGTATGAACATTACTTTTGGCTAGAATATTCATCGTATTATTTATGGAGATATTTAATATAATGAAGTCCCAAGATTGCAAATGTGTTATTTATCTTAAATATCCCTAGTCAATTATACTGATTAATAGAACGATCAACTATAGACTAGTATGGGGTGGATTGATATGGAGATATAACGATCAAACACATGGGTATGCATTAAGGGTAGTAGCATGCTGGATTGACCCACAACGAGGAGGCTACATACATGTTATGTAAAGTCACAAGTGCTTCTCATAGTGACAACGGTATTCTCATCCTTAGACTTGAAGTCACTAGATCCTCTAATTGTGGAATATTGTGTTTTGATATCGTCAAACGCTACATCGTAACTGAATAGAAATAAATGCGCTTATCGGACACAATAGGAAGCAAGCTTAGATATGGTAGTGATGTAGATAGAGTTTGTCCCTCCCACATAACGAGAGAAAATATCCACGACCACTCGAGGGATGGTGCTTATAGAATGTCTAGCCAGACTCTGATAAATCAGTATAGGATATTGATGTTATCTGCATGGATAAGACTATTCCTAGGATCGAGAAACTATGGATTGGATATACGAGCGTGACTTGTATGTCTCGTGTTCAATCCGGATATAGAGACAAAGGGATGAGACAATACTTGCAAAAAGTTTGTCAAAGTAATGACTATTTCTATTAGTTGGGTGGCATGGATGTGTTGCTAGACACCGCTGCATGTTAGTAATTGTTACTACCAACTAAGTAGAAACCTACGGGGTCACATGCCATATGGATTAAACTAGACTTGGGGATTAATTAATATGATTAATTAAATAGAAGGATCAATGCGCAACTACTTGCAAACTTAGTAGGACTAATTTGCAAGTTGGACTAATCCGTGTATGGACAGGATTAGGATACGGTGTCACGACCCAACTTTTCACTTTAATTTGATTAAGAACTTATCAGAGTAAAGCGCTTGCTTTTCGGCCGCGATGGAAAATACGAACTGTATCGCTTTTGGATAAAAATAGCGGAAGCTTAAGAAAAACAACTCTTTTCCATTTCAATAAAAAATGTCATTTTCCTATTCATTTGACAAATAACATTTTACAAATCTCAAATAAAGGAACCTTAACACATATTAAAATTAATTCGGAAACGCTATATATCTAATCCATCTAAAGTCTTCGATCACCCCGGTACGGTACTTGTAGATATTTTAGGGTGTGCAAAAAGCTTAGTAGGTACCGCCTAACCACTGACGTAGAAATATGATAATCAATTAAACTGTAGCATCGATCACGAATAACATAATTATCATGTTTTATACTTCATGCGAATAACAAACTATAACTTAACAATAAACATATAAGCAGATAATCATGTATATACCGTAATTACAGTAGACGTGAAAACTATATTTCCCCTACCTCATAGTAGCTTCATGATAACAGCTTTGAAATGATAAGAGCAACTTCAAATATTTTATCTCAAAATATTCTCAGTTTATCTCTATCTCACTTATCAGTAGTTGAACTGAATCTGGAATGAGAAATAACTAAAGCATTGGACCCTATTTATAGAAATCAACAACCAATCAGATTGCGACGAGTCACATGACACATGGCACGCATGCGGCGAAAGGGCCGCCACACGCTGACATGTGTCACATGTGTGTCACACATGGATAGGGATGAACTCAGGGCATGATACGCAACCCCCTACGTGTCGCGCATGCAGGGACAGTCATTGATGTTGTGACGCGTGTCCCTCTGTGTGTCACACATTTATTTGGCCAAATCTAAAAGCTTATCCTCAACCACCGCATCAATAAACATGTAATTTAGTCACGTCAAACATATCAAAAGCCACATATCACTAGATTCATAAAAAATGCTTAATTAATACTTAAACTACTGATTAGCACTAATTATTTCTTAAATATTTTTATTCTTAATTTAGCAATAAAACAAGATATTACGACTTTCGGTGTATTTCTAGACGAGCTTAACATTAATAGTTTTTGCAGTTATGGGCTTATGTATCAACTACTAAACAATTAAACATTAAAGAAACTAAATAATATAAGCTTAAGAAATGTGGTTATTACATTCTTCCTTCCTTATAAAAATTTCTTCCTCGAAATTATACTTTTAACTATTGTTTGTTTCTATTTAAAAATCATTCTTATCATGACATAAACAATCTTATCACTTTTGCATAGCCAGGCAGCGTGCCCACACAACTCTCCTTGTTCCCCAGCATTTCTCGCTTGGATCAAATTAGCCAAGACCGAGTCCCGTGCATAGGTGACAAGCGATGTAGGTACCACACTCTACCCCAAAACGTATTCGGCATACCTCGCTTGGAACAAGTTAGCCAAGACCGAGTCTCGGGCCCAAATGTCGGGTAAGGTGGATTTAACACACCGGGCTGGCACCGCTCTGATACCATATGTCACGACCCAACTTTTTTACTTTAAGTTAATTTAGAACTTATCAGAGTAAAGCGCTTGCTTTTCTTCCGCGACGGAAAATACGAACCGTATCGATTTTGGATAAAAATAGCGGAAGCTTAAGAAAAACAACTCTTTTCCATTTCAATAAAAAACGTCATTGTCCTACTCATTTGAAAAATAACATTTTACAAATCTCAAATAAAAGAGCCTTAACAAATATTACAATTAATTTGGAACGCTATAAATCTAATCCATCTAAAGTCTTCGATCACCCCGGTACGGTACCTTTAGATTTTAGGGTGAGAAAAAAGCCTGGTAGGTACCGCCTAACCATGGCGTAGAAATATAATAATCAATTAAACTGTAACATCGATCACGAATCACATAATTATCATGTTTTATATTTCATGCGAATAACAAACAATAACTCAACAATCAACATATAAGCAGATAATCATGTATATACCATAATTACAGTAGACGTGAAAACTATATTTCCCCTACCTCATAGTAGCTTCATGGTAACGGCTTTGAAATGATAAGAGCAGCTTCAAATATTTTATCTCAAAATATTCTCAGTGTCTCTCTATCTCACTTATCAGTAGTTGAATCAAATCTGGAATGAGAAATAACTAAAGCATTGGACCCTATTTATAGAAGTCAACAACCTATCAGATTGCCACGAGTCACAGGACACATGGCACGCATGCGGCGAAAGGGCCGCCACACGCTGACATGTGTCACATGTGTGTCACACATGGATAGGGATGGACTCAGGGCATGACACGGGACCCCCTACGTGTCGCGCATGCAGGGACAGTCACATATGTCGTGACACATGTCCCTATGCGTGTCACACATTTATTTGGCCAAATCTAAAAGCTTATCCTCAACCACTGCATCAATAAACATGTAATTTAGTCATGTCAAACATATCAAAAGCCACATATCACTAGATTCATAAACAATGCTTAATTAATTCTTAAACTACTGATTAGCACTAATTATTTCCTTAATATTTTTATTCTTAATTTAGCAATAAAACAAGATATTACGACTTTCTGTGTATTTCTAGATGAGCTTAACATTAATAATTTTGCAGTTATGGGCTTATGTATCAACTACTAAACAATTAAACATGAAAGAAACTAAATAATATAAGCTTAAGAAATGCGGTTATTACATACGGGTCTTTATGTAGTTAACAAGGATTTGTTGGACTATACAAAGGACACTCCTAGATTATTTTTCTCACTAATTCTCATAACATACTTTGAGTGAGAGAGAACAAAGCAAGGTGAGAGAGCAAGACAAGAGGCCGAACCCGACTCGTTGTCTGCCCCCTACCCGTCGGCCACCGAGAGAGGCCGAGCCTCTTCTTGGTTCGTTTGTTTGCGTCATTCTTCTTCCTTCTTCCATCGGTTGCTAGTACAAGACATGGAGGAATCTAGATCTTGATCCTAGGTGTAGACTAGCTATAGAGACGAAAACAATATTTTGCGTTTGAAGTCATCACAGGAGACAAACAAGGTTGTTACTAGAACCTTCACTATCATTATGATGTCTCTTCCTGTTATCCTTGGAGGGTCTTGTGCGGATCATTATTATTGTTTTTCCGCTAGAAATCCGTTACAAAACCCTACAATGTCGATCTCATGTAATTATACGTATCGGTCTACTATGGGTCTTGTTAGTCCATCGCCGTCTACTGTGACGTTCTAGCTGGCTAATGTACTTCATTTACCAGGTCCTTTATGCCTACCAATTCACTCACCTAACTAGTTCATATGAATCTACCATGTCACGACCACTCCTACTCATCTCTCCTTCCGGTCTCTATGATTCGGGAGTATGAACGTGATCTCTTCCGTAAGTAGGTTAATTCTCTGTCGAGAACCCACCTACTTTACTAACAACTCTAGTTAATTACTCAATTTTTTTCTCAGAATTAAGCCTAGATAATGATTTATATCTAACTAATTTACACCTTTAAGCTATGAAACAATTAACGTAACGGCTTCATCTCACATGGTCGTTCCTCTCATCCCTAACACGTGTCAATAGTTTAGCTCAAGGATTCTCAACAAAATAAAGAATAATAAACAAAAATCACATCGAACACATGAATCAGTTAATCTAAATTCGGAAATAATTCTAGTCGTAACCCATTAGTTTCTCCATAAAGATCAAAGAAAATAGAAGAAAGCGATCAAACGGTAGAATATTCGATCCAGCGGCAAATCCTTGCAATATACAAGATCCAAGCTGTTCCTTACTCCAATGAATGCGTGAATGATGTGTGTGCAGATCCATAGGTTCTACTAAGATTCATTCAAGTGCTTTGTCATCTTAAAAGTCTTCATATTATGCTTTGATCCCCAAAATAAGTGCTCAGTATCCAATGTCATTCGTTCGAAAGGTTTGAGCTTTCGTGCAAATTATTTGCGCTAATGGTAGAACCATTTGTATTGATGGTTATTCTCCAATAATCCTTCTAAGTATTTCCTTTCGTGCGAAGGGTCAGAGGATATATTTCTTTTGTGTGAATGAAGTTTCGGAATTCCTCTGAGTGGCTGTATTCGCATGAATGGAATTCCATTCATACGAATGGTCTTCAAAGTAAACTTCCTCCACTCCTTTTCTTGGCTCTCGACCCTCTTTCCTTGCGCTTCTCGACTTCTGAAGTTCATGTTACACTCCAATTCCGATCCTCATGCTCCTGTTCATGTTCAAAACAACACAAAATTATACCGAGCGATTAAATCTGGCGAATAAAGCTCAAATACTGCGTAAAACGTGTCCACACCAAAATTAACATATTTGGAGATACAAGTATCAAAATGAACCATATTCTCTAAAATGAGGCTCAAAACCTCTTAGAATCCTCACAATACGGTAGCAAGAACTTATAGAATACAACACATAAAAGGTATAGGGTTTTGTAACGAATTACACAACGGAAAAAAAAAAAATTAAGATCTGCACAAGACCCTCCAAGGATCACAAGAACAGACATCATAACTGAAAGTTTGTAATGTAAGTATAAAGCATGATCTAAATAATTTAGAAGGGGGTGGGTTGAATAGAGTATGCTAACTTTTGCTAAAACACAGTAGTTTAAAAAACTTGAGTAGAGTATGCAGTTGATATCTCAAAGCTTTGAAATAGTTTAGAGAAACTAAAGATATAACTGCATAATACATAGGCTTCAAAGCTTTAAGATTTGGAAAGCTCCAAAGCTTTGAAACTTCCTGTTTAGACTGGAATGAAAGAATAAAAAGTAAGCAACAAGAACACAAGGATTTTACAGTGTTCGGTCACAATTGGACCTAGTCTCTGCCTGAGGGATCTAATCCCTCCAGGATTCAAACACAACTTCTTATTAATTACCCATATTTAGTACAAGTGTGAAGAACACAAAATAAAGATAAGCAGTAAAGCTTGGAAGTGTTCTTCAATCTATGATGAGTGTTCTTGCTTTTGCAGTGACAATGGCCTAATGATTTTGAAGATTTGAATGATATGAATTCTCCTGTTTGTAGCAATCTTCAAATATCACGAAGATCACTCTCTGTGTGTATTTAAATTCAAAGCAATAATCTCATTAAATAACAGCCTGAAACAAACTGAGAGATTTTAGGAGCTGAAAACCTTAAAATGCTCTTCTCTGATATGCTTCTTTCAACAACTATGTTTGGATAGCTATTTGATTTTTATGGACGTTGGAACGCCCAATAAACCTGCATACACTCAACAAACAAGATCAAACTATATCCAGACAAACTAGCATCAATATCTGATCAGCAATATGCCAACAGTTCATGAGAAAACTAGGCTAGCTTTTTATAGGCCCAAAAATTATTTCACAAAATATTCTCAAGAATTCATTCACATAATAATCCATCTTTATCTTTTCCGTTACTTGTGCAGGATCAGTCGGGGGAAGATGAGGAGAAAGATTATAAGATATGTCTTTTTTTAAGATTTGTTGATAGATAGATTTTGACCCTTTTTTGGAAGAAAAGGAGGATCCGGACTTTTTTCTTTTTATATCTTTCGAGAATCCCCTTTTGACTAAAAATTCCTCTTGGATGGGATTCTAAGAATGAGCTTTTTTTTGAAAAAAAAAAGTATGAAACTAAACTCAGCTAATACACCCAATCTGATGAATATATCATCACCACATTATGGAATAAGTATTAATAGATAATAATAGATTCATAAGAGTTTATGAATCCCAAAGAAATAACCAGCATACACAGATTTAACCAGATGAACTTAGCAGTGAAGAGTATTCAGCAAATCTCAAAGCTTCGAAGCTTTGTTTGCTAGTTCATCAGAATGAACCTTAATTTTTAATCCAACTCAAACCTGCATATAATGTTAATCCATCCAAAGCAAGGATTGCTAAAGCCTGCATAGTATTGTAATCCATGTTAGTAATCGTTCCAGCAAAACTTTGTGCAAGTATTGTCTCATCCCTTTGTCTCTATATCCGAATTGAACACGATACATACAAGTCACACTCGTATATTCAATCCATAGTTTCTCGATCCTGGGAATAGTCTTATCCATGCAGATAACATCAATATCCCATATTGATTAATCTGATTCTGGCCAGACATTCTATAAGCACCATCCCTCGAGCGCCCAGTGGATATTTGCTTCCGTTATGTGGGAGGAAAAAATTCTATCTACATCACCACCACCTCTAAGCTTACTTCCTATTGTGCCCGATAAGCGCCTTTATTGCTACCCAGTTACGGTGTAGTGTTTGACGATATTAAAACACAATATTCCACAACTAGAGGACCTAGTGACTTCAAGTCTAAGGATGACAATATCGTTGTCACTACGAGAAGAACATGTGACTTTACATAACATGTATGTAGCCTTCTCGTTGTGGGTCAATCCAGTATGCTATTACCCTTAATGCATACCCATGTGTTGGATCGTGATATCTCCATATCAATCCAACCCCATACTAGTCTATAGTTGATCGCCCTTTTAATCAGTATAATTGACTAGGAATATTTAAGATAAACAACACATTTTCAATCTAAGGACTTCATTATATTAAATATCTGCATAAATAATACAATGATTATTCTAGCCAAAAGTAATGTTCATACTAAATAAGATTGCTTCTATGGAATCTATTCCAAAAGTCTCCACTTGCAATAGAGCCAATCTGGTGCATCTCATATGCCGTAGATCTAGTGTGCCCTTCATGCCTGCGCTGAACAAGCGGCTTCGTGAGAGGATCAGACAGATTCTCATCTGTAGGAATCTTGCATATCTTCACATCTCCTCTATCGATGATATCTCGAATAAGACGGAACATTCTGAGCACGTTTTTGGATTTCTGGTGTGACCTGGGTTCCTTTGACTGTGTGATCGCTCCAGTGTTGTCACAATACAACTTTATTGGATCCACAATGCTAGGAACCACACGAAGCTCAGAAATGAACTTCCTAATCCAAACAGCTTCCTTTGCTGTACAACTCGCAGCATTGTACTCAGCCTCAGTTGTAGAATCAGCAACCGTCTCTTGCTTGGAACTCTTCCACCTCACAGCTGCTCCATTCAGGCAATACACAAATGCCGATTGCGATCTGAAATCATCCTTGTCGGTTTGGAAGCTTGCATCCGTGTAATCCCTTACACGCAACTCTTCCTCCCCTCCATAGATCAAGAACGCATCCTTAGTTCTTCTCAAGTACTTGAGGATTTTCTTGACCGCTATCCAGTGACCCTCACCCGAATTAGACTGATATCTGATTTTCATACTCAACGCGTATGACATATCTGGTCTAGTACACAACATGGCATACATGATGGGTCTTATAGCTGAAGCATAGGGAACCCGATTCATGCGGTCCTTCTCAATCTCATTGGAAGGACAATCATTATTTGAAAGAGTGATTCCATGCGACATGAGCCAAAATCCCTTCTTGGAATCTTGCATGTTGAACTAATTCAACACATTGTCTATATAAGTACCTTGACTTAAGCCAACAACTTCCTCGGTCTATCTCTATAGATCTTGATACCAATTATATAAGTTGCATCCCCTAAGTCTTTCATTGAGAAACACTTTCGTAGCCAATCTTTCACAGATTGCAGCATGGGAATGTCGTTTCCAATGAGTAGTATGTAATCCACATATGAGACCAGAGATACAACAAAGCTCCCACTAACCTTCTTGTAGACACACAATTCATCTTCGTTCTTTATGAAGTTGAACTCTTTGACTGATTCATCAAATTGTCAATTCCAACTCCTAGAAGCTTGCTTCAATCCATAAATGGAATGTTGAAATTTACAGACTTTATTTGCATGCTCTTGATCCAAAAGAACCCTCAGGTTGTGTCATGTACACATCCTCGAGGAGGTTTCCATACAGAAACGCTATTTTGACATCCATCTGCCAAATCTCATATTCTTAGTAAGCTGCAATAGCAAGTAGGATTCGAATGGATTTAGTCATCGCGACTGGTGAAAAGGTTTCATCATAGTCTATACCATGAATCTGTCTGAATCCTTTTGCCACCAATCGACATTTATAGGTAATCACATTACCATCCATGTTGGTCTTCTTATTGAAGACACATTTGCACCCTATGGGTTGCGCCCCTTGGGGTGGTTCTATCAAAGACCATACTTTGTTTGTATACATGGATTTAATCTCGGTTTCTATGGCTATAAGCCACTTCTGAGAGTGTGGCCATTTACTGGCCTCTCCATAGGTAGTAGGCTCATCATCTATGAGCAATGTGTCACCAGGCTCAGTCATGAGAAGTCCATGCCTCTCTGGCTCCTGGCGCACTCTACTCGACCTACGAAGCTCTCGTGTTACTTGAAAAAGTTCATACACAACATCTTGTGATGCCTGTTCATGGTCCATAGTAGTATCAGTGGTTTGTGGTTCAAAAACTTCTTCAAGTTCTACAGTCCTCCCACTTGCTTCTTTAGAGACAAGTTATCTTTCTAGAAACACGCCGTACCGGGCAACAAACACTTTGTTCTCGGTTAGATTGTAGAAGTAATATCCCTTATTTTCCTTAGGGTATCCCACAAACGTACACTTATCCGACTTGGGCCCGAGCTTGTCTGATTGTAAACATTTTACATAGACATCGCAGCCCCGAATCCTCCTGAAGGACACTGTAGGACGCCTCCCACTCCAAATCTCATGTGGTGTCTTCATGACGGTTTAGATGGAACACAGTTAATGGTGAAAGCTGCACACAATAGAGCGTAGCCTCAAAATGATAATGGAAGATCAGTTTGACACATCATAGAACAGACCATGTCTAACATGTTCGATTCCTCCTCTCGGATACGCCATTCCATTATGGGGTTCCGGGTGGAGTGAGTTGGGACAAGATCCCACACTATCTAAGATAGTCGTCAAGCTCTTGGCTCAAATATTCTCCTCCACGATCCGATCGTAGAGCCTTAATACTTTTGCCAACCTGCTTCTCTATTTCATTCTTGAATTCTTTGAACTTTTCAAAGGATTAGGATTTGGTCTTCATAAGGTATACAAATCTATATCTACTGAAATAATACGTAAATGTAATGAAATAGACGTAACCACCCCTGGAAGGCGTGGCAAATGGACCACATAAATCAGTGTGCACGAGCGCCAATTGCTCACTAGTCCTCTCACCTTTCTTATTGAAAGAAGACTTTGTCATCTCACCTTTCTTATTGAAAGGGGACTTTGTCATCTTTCCTAATAAACATACTTCACGTGTCTCATATGATTCAAAATCAAATGAGTCTAGAAATCCATTTTTATGGAGTCTAGATACACGTTTCTCGTTTATGTGGCCTAGACAACAGTGCCATAGATAAGCAGGATTAAAAATCATTCATTTTAATCCTCATAGTATTTATGTTATAGACATGATTGCTTAGATCAAGAATATAATTTAACAATTGCGCACTACAATAGTGAATACTATAAAAATAAATGGAGCAACAATTGTCCTTTATTGAAATAACAAAACCTTCCGTGTATAAATAAGAAATAGAAATAATATTTCTGCTCATAGCAGTCACAAAATAGCAATTATTTAATTCTAAAACTAATCTTGAAGGCAAAGACAGCTCGTACACGCCCATGGCCGATGCATCAACCTTTGCTCCATTCTCAACGAGCAGATCTATCTCCCCTTTAGCCAATCTTCTATTTCTCTTTAGATCCTGCACATTTGGATAAATGTGAGATCCACATCCAGTATCCAATACCCAAGATGAAGAGATAGTTAAATTGAAATCTATAACAAAAATACCTTGTGGTGGTAGAATCACTATTCCAAGCCTCTTATCTTCCAGATACTTTGGGCAGTTCCTCTTCTAATGTCCAGGCTGACTGCTGTAGTGACAATAACCCTTAGTCACGTCCTTGGCAACACCACCAACAGATTAAAGGGCAACTTCCTTAGGCTTGGAAACAGACTTGCCTTTCCCTTTGGAGGTAGACGGAAATCGTTTGCTCTTTCCTTGATAACCAACATTATGGCCTTGACCATTCCCTTGTTGATGCTTTGTTCAGCTGTCCTAAACATATTCAGTAGACCTGGCAGAGGCTTGACGATCTCATTCATGTTATAGTTCACGATGAACTGTCCATAACTATCAGACAACGATTGCAAGACGAGATCAGTCAACAACTCTTGGCCCACGGGAAATTCTAGGCGTGTGAGCCTCTCCAAGTATCTGATCATACAGAGCACGTAGGGCCCCACAGGGTTTCCCTCTGACAGATGACATTTGAACAATGCCTTGGAAACTTCATACCGCTCAAGCCTTGCATGCTCTTCGAAGAGCTGCTTCAAGTGAATGATTATATCAAATGCAACCATGTTATCATGTTGCTTCTGAAGCTCAGAGTTCATGGTGCAAATCATAAGGCAGGCCGCATCATTAGCATCGTCAACGAAATTCTGATGCGCCTTCAGGGCTGCATCGGTATTATTTTCTGGACCTGCAGGAACTTCTTCCTCTAGAGTGTAAAGTTTCTTTTCATGCTTGAGAATGATTCTCAAGTTCCTATACCAGTCTAGAAATTTTGTTCCAGAAAGCTTGTCCTTCTCAAGGACGGCTCGTAGGAAATGTCATGAATTTGATGAATGTTTGCCATTGGAATTCTACAAAATGAGAAATGTATATATGTTTTAGTATTTTGTGAAAAAATAACTATATTTAATAATGGCTAGATTATTAAACATAGATCCCACCATTTTTCTCGGATTAGTAACCCTCAATAATAATGCGGAAACTATCATTATATTTTCTAGTGGGGCCAATATCCATATTTCACTTCCTTTTGAGCTTGCTTTGGTAAGTCACCAAAAAATTAGTTATTTAGGTATGAACAATTCCAATTGCATCCTTATACAAATATTGGTTCAATTGGGCAAATAATTCCTTATTTATCTATCCCATAGATAATCCCAATTGGTTGCCTATAGGTTTTTTAATCTTATTAAAATCACCCAGCTGCGTCCAACCTATTACTCAAATATTTGCACATTACTTGCTTGTGCCATCGCATCACATCATGATGAACCAAGTCGCCCTACTTCGGCACGCACGAGTTTGGTAAAGCATGGTCATTATGAGTGTTTAAGTAACGAGAAGGCAAAACACAATATTTAAATCTGAGGGATTTTCCTTTTCCTTTTAATTGTTTTGTTGATCCATATCAACTGATCTACTTATTTTGAATTGGGCAAACTCACAAATAAAAGATCCGGGTTATTAATTATCTTATTATCAATTTTGTATGCATCGTCCATACACCAACAATAAATAAAAAGACAATAAATAAATAACCACAAAAAAAAACGTGATATGGATATGGCCTCCTAGACTAAGATATTCCCAAGCCAATGAGACTATCATCTATTCTATCTAATACTAGCTAGAATCTATACTAAATAGAAATATATCAAAATGTTGGAATTGTGCCCTAGAGGCAATCAATTAATTGTGACATTTATGGATTTACGATTCATTATGTTATCGATATAGAGATATGTCAACATGAATGAAGTCCTTAGAATATAAGTGTTATATTCTTAAATATCCCTAGTCGATTATAATGATTAATAGGACAATCATCTATAGACTAGTATGGGGTTGGATTGATATGGAGATATCACGATCCAACACATAGGTGTGCATTATGGAATGTTGCACTGGATTGACCCATCTCCGAGAAGGCTACATACACGTTATGTTGAGTCACAAGCGCTTCTCGCGGTGCAATGGTATTGTCATCCTTAGACTTGAAGTCACTAGATATTCTAGTTGTGGATTATTGTGATTTTGGTAGCGTTAAACGCTACACCGTAACTGGGTAGTTATAAAGGCGTGTACTGAATACAATAAGAAGCAAGCTTAGAGATCGTAGTGGACGTAGATAGAATTTGTCCCTCCCACATAACGGGAGAAAATATCCTAGGCCACTCGAGGGATAGTGCTTATAGAATGTCTGACCAGACTCAAATAAATCAATATGGGATATTGATGTTATTTGCACGAATAAGGCTATTCCCATGGATCGAGAAACTATGGATTGGATATACGAGTGTGACTTGTATGTCTCGTGTCCAATCCGGATATAGAGACAAAGGGATGAGACAATTACTTGTACAAAGGTTGTCAAGATGACTATTCTATTAGTTGGCTAGAATGGATGTTTTGCTAGAGACCGCTCCATATTAGCAAATAGTTGCTACCAACTAGATAGAACCTATGGGGTCACACGCTATATAGAGTTGAACTAGATTTGGGAATTAATTAATTGGATTAATTAATTAGAAGGATCACTTTGCAAACCCTTGCAAACTTAGTAGGGACTAATTTGCAAGGAAGGGACTAAATTGAATTCTAGTAGGACTAGAATAAGTCCTTTAGGTAGTTAACAAGGAGTTGTTGGACTATATAAAGGACCTTCCTTCCTTCCTTCCCACACAACTTATGCTCATTAGTGAACATAACAAAGAGTGGGATAGAACAAAAGGAGATAGAGCAAGCAACAAGGAGGCCCGACCGCCCCCTTGCCGCTGCCCCGTCCCCGTCGGCCAAAGGAGGCCGAGACCCTCCTTTGGGTCTCGTTTTGCGTGATTCTTCTTCCTCTTCCTCATTCCGGGCTAGCACCAAGGATTGGAAGATCTAGATCTCACCTCCAGGCGTGGATCAACCGTAGAGACGTGACACTATCCGCGTTTGAAGTCATCAAAGGAGAACCCTAAGGTGTGTTATTGATTTCTTCCTTTACCATCGTTATGTCTCTTGACTTGTGATCCTTGGAGGGTTTTGCATGGTTTTATGTTTGTTTATGCTTCCGTTGTGCAATCCATGAATCAAAACCCCTACAGTGCTATCAGAGCCACAGGTCGTAGAGCATAAACGTGGTTTATGTGTTATGTTTTAGTTGTTTTACACCTTAATTTGATTTTTTATCGCGTAAAACAAGACAAATCAAGCATGGGATGCAATTTGTCAATAATTAATCATAACAAGATCCAATTTTTGCATTGGATGCATGAATTGGTGAGTTTGAGAAATTTTAGGATCTTAGATCTAGGGTTTGGGCATCCTTGGGGAAGAAGGAGTTCTCCCAAAACGAGGAAACAACCAAACTTGGGCACCAAGCAAGGGAGTTGTTTTGGAAACAACTCCCTCAAGGAGGTTCGGCCCCCCGAGGGACCGCCCCCCCCCCTTGCTTGCCGCCCAAGCTTGGCCGCCCTAGGGGCCGGGCGGCCCTAACCCGCGGGCCTAGGCTTGTGGGTTTTGGGCCGGGCCGGCCCTAGGACCTTGTGGTTCACTTTATTGGGCCCGGGCAATTTGATTGTTGGGCCCATGGACCGTTTTAACCCTAGAAATGCTAAAATCAATTAAAATTGACCAAGCGCGTTAAAATTGGATTTTAACTGTTTATGTGCAAATCGCATGGTGATTGGATATGGCCTTAGGATGTGGTTTGATGTGGATGTTTAATTTTGTGGTTTGGTTTTACGGCCTGCGAGCTGATCAATTAATTGTAATAATTAATTAGGGTTTTATGGCCTGCGTGCCATTTTTTTTCTCAACTTGTGAGATTTATTTTATTTAGTATAGAAGTTAGCCAGTGCTAGATAAAGTAGATTGTTAGCCAAGATTGAAGAAAAGAAGCCCAAAGCCAAAGAAGCCACAAAAGATGCAGCATGGAGCATGGAGCATTCCACAACACTATGAAGGATGGACCAAAAGATCAAGACGCATGGAGATGTTTTTGTTTAGGGTTCATAGATAATTCCATTGGCTTGGAATTATCTTAGTCTAGAAAAGGTCATATCCACATCACGTTTAATTTCTGTTTTGTGGTTGTTTATTTTATTGTCTTATTATTGTGTGGTCGGTGTATGGATGATGCATGCAATTAGGATAATAAGATAATTAGACAACCCGGATCTATTATTTGGAGTTGTGCCCAAACTCAAATAGATAGATTAGTTGATTTTGATCAACAAAACAATTAAAATTGAATTTAAAATCCCTCAAAATTCAAATATCGTGTTCTTGCCTTCTCGTTATTTAAACACTCATTATCATCATTATTTATCAAGTTCGTGCGTGCCAAAGCATGGCGACTTGGTTCATCATGATGGAATGCGATGGCACGTAACAATGTGCAATTGTTTAGATAAGAGGTTGAACACAACTAGGCTATTAATTTGATTAAGAAACCTAGAGGCAATCAATTGGGATTATCCATATGGATGGATAAATAAGGAGTTATTTGCCCAATTGAACCAAGAGTTGCATATGGGATGCAAATTGGAATTGTACCTACCTAAAGTAGTCAAATTATGGGTGACTTGCCAAAGCAAGCTCATAAGGAGATGAAAGATGGATCTTGGCCCACTAGAAAATATAAGGATATTTTCCGCATAATATCTTGAGGGTTATTAATCCGTAGTAAAATAGTGGGAGCTATATTTGACAATTTAAATCCTTGTTGAATATAGTTATACGTCACAAACTTTTCATAATCCTATTATGTTGAATACCCATGGCATTAAAAAAATAAATACGCGACTCTATCTATTTCCTAGACTGGTATAAAATTGAGAATTGTTCTCAAATAAAAGAGAAATTGTTGTACATCGTAGAACATAAAGATCTCTTCCTACCAGCTACCAAAACACACTAAAACCTAATGGAAGGGACATCAAAGAATGGTTCTTTGGATGTGACTTGCCTCATGTTAGCTGCCATGAACTCTGAGCTCTAGAGGCAAGAAGAGAGACATGGAGAAGTATGATATGATCACACATTGAAAGAAGCTCTTTCAAAAGGGGGAGCTAGACATGAAAGGTTTGAAGTGTTGCTCCACTTTGCGTTATGAAAATAAGCTAATTCAATATGATTGAAACATTAGTGAATGGGTATTATCTATGAGATAGGTAGAGAATAAACGGTTATTCACCCAAGTGGACCAAGAATTGCATTGGATGCAATTACAGTTTTGTTTTAAAGTTGATTTACTTAATATGATTGAAAAATCACTAAACAAAACACTCATAATGGGCATGGGCAAAGCTGTTAATGGTTAACAACATGGGTAAGGGCAAATGGTTTGTGCCGACCCCATGGGTATAAAGCAAGTCTGTTGCTAAAACCAAGTTGCCTTGGAGTCCCATAGGTGGTGTAAAGGAAGAGAGACTACCCAAAGTACCTGGAAGCAAATATTAAAGGAATTATGAATTCCGATTTGGGTATTTTTGTTATAGAAATCAATGTGTCTATCTCATCATCATAAGTATATGATACTAGATGAGGATATCACATTTATGGGAGTGTGTAGGATCTCAAGAGACGAAGACAATTGGATAAGGAAGAAATAATCCTACACGTGGGGCTATGAAGCAAACGGTTGCTGAATAAGCCGTAGGGAATTATTTCTACCTTTAAGAAATTGTTCATGAATTAGACAAAAGCGATAATATCCTAGCTATGAGTAGGATCATTATCATAGTTTCTTGTTTGGACAAGAAAGCTCCTTATCATAATAAAGGACAAATGTTGTTCCATTTATTATGGTATGCATTATTTTAATGCAATTTTGTCTAAGTGAATTCTATATCCATGATCATGATAATTTCATCTATAACATTAATACCTAGAGGTTTGCATATAATGATATGAACTTCATTTATCTTTAGCATTATCGTTTAGGCCCCATAAATAAGAGACACATATCTAGAACCCCATGAGGATGGATTTCTAGAACTCATTTGATTATTGAATCATATGAGACATGTAAGACTTATTAGGAAAAGATATGATCTTTTGTGAATCATACATATCGATGTATGAAGGCCACTGAGCACAAATGCTAAAGATGGTTTTCAGTACTTCATCATATTTACTGATGGGATCAGAGAAATATGGATTTGTGTATCTTATGAAGAAACAAATCAGAATCCTTTGAATTGTTCAAGGTATTCAGGAATGAAGTAGGGAACCAGCTTGGCAAAAGTATTAGGGCTCTACGATTGGATCATAGAGGAGAGTACTTGAGCCAAGAGTTTGACAACAATCTATGGGAGTGTTGGATATGATCCAACACTCGCTCCACCTAGCACGCCACAAAGGTTTGGCGTGTCTAAGAGGAGATTTCGGACCTTGTAGGACACGGTTCGATCCATGATGAGTCAAACAAAACTTCCAGTTCACTTTTGGGGCTATGGTTCTAATTACAACAAATTTCGCCCTTAACCTTGTTCCATCAAAAACTGATCATGAATAACGCCATATGAGATATGGACTAGGAAGTGTCCTAGTATGTCATTCATAAAAATTTGGGGGTTATGAAGTTTAAGTAAAAGAGTTTACAAATAAACTTGGACCCAAGTCGGATAAATGTTTTGTGGAATATTCTGAAAAGGATATTATTTCTACAACCTAATCGAGAACAAAACTGTTTGTTTCTCGAACCACATTGTTTCTAGGTAGAGATTGTCTCTAAAAGAAACAGTGGGAGGACAGTAGAACTTGAAGAAGTTCAAGAACCACAACAGAACATTGATCCTTTTGATGGAACATGAGCAGGATCACAAGGTGTTGTGGAGCAACCTACTCAGAAAAACACAAGAACCTCGTAGGTCAGGTATGATATATCGAGGGACTAGAGAAATAAGGATTTCTCATTACCCATGATATATTGCTCATTGAGATGAGCCTACAACCTATAAAATGGCCACGTATGGGCCATACTCTCAGAAACGGCTAGGAACCATGGGATACAAAATGGAATCCATGTATACCAACAAAGTATGGACTTTGGTGGAACCACCTAAAAGGTGCAAGTGGGTTATGAGGAAACCAACATGGATGGTAATATGATTACCTTTAAGGGACAATTGGTTAAGTAAGGATTTCCTGTGAGTTCATAGTATAGACTATGACGAAATCTTTTCAGTTGTGATACTTAAATCCATTCGTATCTTGCTTGTAGCAATCTATTTATAGATTGGATCAAGCTTCTAGGAGTTGGACTCTTCAAATGGATGATGTAATCAAAGGAGTTTGGTTCCATCAAAATTGAAGATGAGACTTGTGTCTACAAGAAGGTTAGTGGGAGCACAGTTATGTTTCTGGTGGTGTATGTGGAGACATACTTAATCATTGGGAATGTTGCCCCTACTTGGCAGTCTTACGTATATTGACTAGGGAGTTGACTTTCTAATGGTAGACTTAAGCGAAGAAACTTGTGAAGATCTATTTAGGTAGATCAAGATGGTTGTATAGCTTAGGTCATGGTACACAAATTGACAAAGGTGTTGAAATGGTTCAACGTGAAAAGAATATTGATTCTTACCCATGTCACATGGAATTAGTCTTTGGAAGGCTAATTGTCTTACCAATTAGATTGGGAATGGACCGTATGAATTAGATTCACGAGATACGCCATGAGATGTACTAGGCAACACGTGTCATAAAGCATGACACAAAGATACTAGTCATATCCGGGTGAGAGTCACTGGATAAAATATCAAGATTATCCATTAGTACTTGAGAAGCACTAAGGATGAATTATTGATAAATAGATAATATGAAGAGTTTGCTGTAAGGGGTTACAGTGATGCGAACTTCAAATCTGACAAAGAAGATTTCAGATTATAAGTCAAGTTTTGAGTTTTGCCTTAGTGGGAGCGACTGTGAGCTGGAAAGGTTCCAGGCAAGATTCAGTCACTAATTCTAACATAGAGGACTGAGTAAATTAATGCATAAGATGCATTTATTCAGAATATTCAATCTCAATCAAATTGTTGATGGAGGAGATGTGAATATTTGCAAGGTGCCAGCATATGTCTCGCCCCTACGCAGTGTAAGTGTGGAGGGCCGCGCTAGATCAATAGGCATATGATGCAGGAGATTGACTCTAGTGCAAGTGGGAGACTGTTGGAATTGTGCCCTAGAGGCAATCAATTAATTGTGACATTTATGGATTTACGATTCATTATGTTATCGATATAGAGATATGTCAACATGAATGAAGTCCTTAGAATATAAGTGTTATATTCTTAAATATCCCTAGTCGATTATAATGATTAATAGGACAATCATCTATAGACTAGTATGGGGTTGGATTGATATGGAGATATCACGATCCAACACATAGGTGTGCATTATGGAATGTTGCACTGGATTGACCCATCTCCGAGAAGGCTACATACACGTTATATTGAGTCACAAGCGCTTCTCGCGGTGCAATGGTATTGTCATCCTTATACTTGAAGTAACTAGATATTCTAGTTGTGGATTATTGTGATTTTGGTAGCGTTAAACGCTACACCGTAACTGGGTAGTTATAAAGGCGTGTACTGGATACAATAAGAAGCAGGCTTAGAGATCGTAGTGGACGTAGATAGAATTTGTCCCTCCCACATAACGGGAGCAAATATCCTAGGCCACTCGAGGGATAGTGCTTATAGAATGTCTGACCAGACTCAAATAAATCAATATGGGATATGATGTTATTTGCACGAATAAGGCTATTCCCATGGATCGAGAAACTATGGATTGGATATACGAGTGTGACTTGTATGTCTCGTGTCCAATCCGGATATAGAGACAAAGGGATGAGACAATTACTTGTACAAAGGTTGTCAAGATGACTATTCTATTAGTTGGCTAGAATGGATGTTTTGATAGAGACCGCTCCATATTAGCAAATAGTTGCTACCAACTAGATAGAACCTATGGGGTCACACGCTATATAGAGTTGAACTAGATTTGGGAATTAATTAATTGGATTAATTAATTAGAAGGATCACTTTGCAAACCCTTGCAAACTTAGTAGGGACTAATTTGCAAGGAAGGGACTAAATTGAATTCTAGTAGGACTAGAATAAGTCCTTTAGGTAGTTAACAAGGAGTTGTTGGACTATATAAAGGACCTTCCTTCCTTCCTTCCCACACAACTTATGCTCATTAGTGAACATAACAAAGAGTGGGAGAGAACAAAAGGAGATAGAGCAAGCAACAAGGAGGCCCGACCGCCCCCTTGCCGCTGCCCCGTCCCCGTCGGCCAAAGGAGGCCGAGACCCTCCTTTGGGTCTCGTTTTGCGTGATTCTTCTTCCTCTTCCTCTTTCCGGGCTAGCACCAAGGATTAGAAGATCTAGATCTCACCTCTAGGCGTGGATCAACCGTAGAGACGTGACACTATTCGCGTTTGAAGTCATCAAAGGAGAACCCTAAGGTGTGTTATTGATTTCTTCCTTTACCATCGTTATGTCTCTTGACTTGTGATCCTTGGAGGGTTTTGCATGGTTTTATGTTTGTTTATGCTTCCGTTGTGCAATCCATGAATCAAAACCCTACACAAAACACAATATTCTACAACTAGAGGATCTAGTGACCTCAAGTCTAAGGATGACAATATCGTTGTCACTACGAGAATCACTTCTGACTTTACATAACATGTATGTAGCCTTCTCGTTGTGGGTCAATTCAGTATGCTATTACCCTCAATACATACCCATGTGTTGGACCGTGATATCTCCAAATAATCAAGGCCCATACTAGTCTATAGTTGATCGTCCTTTTAATCAGTATAATTGAATAGGGAACATCACATTTACAATCTAAGGAATTCATTATATTAAATATCTCCATAAATAATACAATGAATATTCTAGCCAAAAGTAATGTTCATACTAAAAAAGATTGCCTCTAGGGCATCTATTCCAACAAAAGGCGCCATCACGAGGCTTGGTATCTATTTGTCTTTGAGAATAGTGATATCTTCAACGTATCTCACTTTCCATTTGACACCCCTTTTGAGAAGATCTCTTCCAAATAGAACACTTTCACAAGCCCACGATTTTTTCTGGGGCAACCGGTATCCATGAAACTCTTCTTTTTGTTGTAATACTTTTGAAGTAAGAAGATTTGGGTTCTTATGAATGTGCCAAGTATTTTTAGCATGAAGAGCCTGGTTAACTTAGTTGATGTTCCTCAGCCCTAGGCCTCCCCTAGATTTAGAAACGAAAACAGTGTTATTAGGGATAGTTCTCATAGGGCCTTTTTTATTTGGGTTCCACACAAAAAATTATATCTTGTTAGTATCTTATTTTTGAGGGATATGAGCAATTTGAATGAAGAGAAGATTTAGGATGGGAGGGCAGAAAGAACTGGTTTGGCTAAGGTAGGCTTTCTAGCACTCTTAATAAATTCTAATTCCAACATTCAAGCCTAGAAGCAATAATTACTTAATAAAGCCGAAGATCTCCTTTTTCTTACCTCTCAGAATCATGGTAGGTACAAGATAAGAACTATAATGGTTATGCACTTTGATTAAAATAAAACTTCCCAGAGATTTTCCCTAGTTCTCGAGGGACATTGGGACTAAGAACAAGAGATGATTTTTCTTTATTAATGTCTTGTTCTGAGAACCTCCAGAAGGTGTCTAGAGCTATACTAATCTTGGCGCAAGAAGAGAGCGATGGTTGGAAGAAAACTTGGCAGTCGCCTGCGAAGAAAATATGGGATAGATTGTATCCACCTATAAAAAGGGAAATGCCCGGACATGCTCCTGAAGAATTGAGATTAGATAGGGTTGTGGAGAGTGCTTCAAGGTAGTTATGAGGAATTGATTTTATTGTGTTCCCTCCTTAAAGTGGCTTTAGTATGAAAATCCTAGTGTTCTTGTCTCCCCTTTTTAGTCATTGGACAGTGGTTCTTTGAATCCACATTTCTTCTTCCCTCAACAAAATAAAATAAACCCCATCCTTCAAACTTTTTAATTCCTCAACAATACCATCGATCAGCGCCTCCTGTACAAGCACCTTAATTCTTCTTCTTAGACCCTAAGTCGAGCCTTGACTTTCCCGACCACCTCATGTTCCCATATTTTTAGTTTTCTTCCCATAAGATTGAGTTTGACTTCCAAAGGATCGTCCCGCGAAGAAAGTCATTCTTCCTATATAACTTTGCGACAACCACATGAACTAAAGCATAATCGAGAATTATTGCCTCTTTTGCTCGGACCACACTAATTGAATTGGTGATACGATGTAGTACTCCTAAGATGATTAACATGTGCCGCTCCAAACCGTTCCATCCAAGAAAGATTAGCTACTCCCAGTCCAAATGTTTTCTGATGCGAACTCAATTAATAGGTTTGCTGGTTCAAGTGAACCTGTTATCGTTGAACCCCAAATTAATTAAATCTTTTTCCGACAAAGCTTTACGGAAGTAAACATTTAGCTGATTATTAACTCTCACTCCTACTTCTTATTCCTCAACCGAGTGATGGCATTAAAATCCCTGATCACGTACCAATAAATATTCCTCCATTCACTCCTAAGATGATCCCTCCATTCAACTATATATTTTATTATATGTTAAGGTTACAATTGAATTAATTATATCCAGAGAGAATTTTGGCACACTAATGACGAGGGAGATAATTGAAATTTCATGCAAAATTTACAAAATATTTTTTAATGCAAGATTTCATTAAAAAAGAAATAATTATATAGTAATTATTTTATTAAATATATGAGTTTGCTAAAAATGCAATCAACGATTATCAAATTTATTGAGATTTATTAAAACTATCTTAATTAGTGACTTGTCACTTAAAGCCCTAATTGTTATATATATATATATATATATATATATATATATATTATAAAACAGCATGGTTTAACAAACTTTTGAATTTTCAGCCGTTAGATTAAATCAGCCCCATCTCCACCATTAGATCTCACCTACTTATTACATTTCTAACTACCCACTCTCTTTAGACATTCCTAACTACCCACTCTCCTTGGACATCCATAACTAATAGGAGAGAGCTTTTCTCAATTACATCCCTAACTTAGAAGTTGTTATTTTTTTTTTTCACCACATTTGTAAATATAATAATTTTTGGATAACACCTCTAAATTCATTTAAAAAAACAGATCTATATTAAAAAACTATCCAATTTAGGGATAGTGCCCTCGGGCACGGGTAATACTCTTGTGTGTGTGTGTGTGTGTATACTAGGTATTGCCCGTGCCTTTAGGCACGGGCGACCAGAAAAGAAAAAAGTGTTGATTCGAAAATTCCCATTACACAAAATGGTCGAGGCAAAACAGTCCAATATATCCTAAAAACTATTCAAATGCCAACATGTTCGGTTAACAAAGCTACAAAGGCAAGGCATATCAGAACTGCATAAAGGCATATAGCCAAATACTATCAGAATTTTCGAAGTGAAGAGATTAGTCTAGTTGACAAAAAATACTCATAACCAAAGGTTTGATTGTTTATGTGAAATGAATATACTTCTAGATTTACTCATTCGAATCAGTGGTAACAAATAAAATTTGGTCGAGTTAATTAATGGTGCTGGCATTTTGACCCTTGCAAGTAAACATCGATAGATGTTAGTTATACGTGATATAGACTAAAGACAATATCAAGTACAAATTAAGTCCTTCTGAACGTAAGTGAATTGTATAATTCTTTAGAATTTGCAGCTTGACCACCCAAGAAGCAAACACGCACATGTGAATTGAGCAACATAAAAACGCTTTTGAGAAACAACAAAAAAGCCTAAAACCATACAAAAATCTCATGGGAAAGAACTCCCTAGACTGATGTACCTTAATCATAAAAATTCTTAAGTCTGGAATGCACTTCGCAACAAAATTGATGACTAAGCAATATAATTGTCTTTATCGTGGTAAAGAAAGGGAGCTAATCTCGCCGGATTCGTACGGCAAACACTACTTTCATATTGATAGCGCCTTTTAGGATATATAATTCTTTAACATTTACCACATGTTATTATGTATTTGAGACTGATTTGAGCCCAATTTTAGAGAATATGAGTCGTTTTATCACTTGTTTCTTACCATGTGCTATAATGTTAGTCCGGGCGTTTTCTATGCATATTTCGCTGTTATTTGTCAAATACAATCGCTTGTTATGTTTGTTCATGTTGTCTTGGCAGGAACAGATGCTAATAGGATGATAGGAAGCATGGAACGAACTTCGGAAAAAACGGGAGCTCAAGTGGAGTCAAGAGAAGCCGAATTGGAGGAGCTTGGATGACCACTTTGCATTAATTTGATCATATCTAAAGTTATACAACTATTTTGAGAGTTATAACTGTGCAAAATGAAAGTAGACTCAAATAGATTTCCAACGATAGGTCACATAGCTTAATCCGAGTTCGGACGAAGAAGATATGGCCTATTGAAGTCAGGAGCAGATTACAGGGGCTGTTGTGCAAATACTGAAGACTTGAGACGGGTTTTGATTGAAGAACGACCTAGGGGCGAAAATACTAAAACTCACACATAGAGAGAGTCAAGAAAAAAGAGGAGAGCAAGGAGACTTCATTGGGGAACATCGTCAAGCAAGAAGAAGAGCCCGGATCGCGCGAAACATCACGATTTCTAGCGTTTGATCTATTTTCTCTCTAGTTTCTTGTATGAACTATTTAAACAAGATGTTAAATTGTGATATTAGTATCTAAACTCATACCTAGGCATCTATGGATAGCCTAGGGTTTATGTTTCGAGGATGTTTTCCGGATTTTGGATGAACTTTCACGTTAGATTTATGATTTTATGGAGATTGTTATGTTCTATTTCATGTTGAGTTCTTCCATTGACAAGCTAGAACTAGGATATGTGATGTTGATTATCTATTTATCCATGTAATCATGAACTTGGATTAAAGATAATTCGTAGTAGTTAATTACTTGTTTATTGTGCTTAATTCTTAGTAACGTAGGAGTCATGACCCGAAATTACTACATAACTAGTGAGTGTGTGAAAGCAACTCTAACCTAGTTGGGATGAATAAACAAGGACATTCGTAATAAATTAGACTGAGAAGTGAGTTGAATAGGAATGGCTAGATGAGGATAAATTCAGTAGGATGTAGTGAATTGCTCGTGAATAGTGGTCTGATAGGACATTATCCCTTACAATATCGTTAACCTACTAGAACACATAGGTAGTATATCTGGCCTGAGAGTGACAAATCATTACCATTGTGTAGAAAGACATGAGATCGATAGGTAATTGTCAACGCCATTACACAACTTAACTAACTATGAATTGTCGTGTTAGAACATGAAATTCGGAATCGTCAAAACTACCCTAGGTGATCTACAGATTGCCTAGCTTTCTCTCCTCTTATTTACATCAAATCATTTTATTCGTGCTATTTCACTACCATTGCTAGTCACTTGTTTGAGGGTGACAACACTTCAAACTATAAACATTTTTACCGCTTACTTGTGTGAATTGAATTTACTTGATAAACTAGATACATAGTAGACACCTTCCCCTGGGTTTGATAACTTGGAGTTCAAAATACTCCATTATATTACTTGACCATACACTTGCGCAGCAACACGTAGTTTACATGCGTCAAGTTTTTGGCATCGTTGTCGGGGAAGGCATTTTTTACTATTTTAGTTTAGCGATTAGTTTAATTTACCTTTTTCTTTATGTTTATTATTTCTGTGATTCCTGATATGTTTTCTGAATTTTTTTTTAGGTTCTCAGTGTATGCACAGGATCTCTAGAGACCTTGTGCCCCCAATTGAAGACCTAGAACAGCTATCAGAACTCCGAGAAGAGATCCAAGACAGATCGCAATGGGTGAGCAATTGACTAACGCTCAACTGAATCAGAAGTTGACTAAACCTCAGGAGAATCTTGATGAGCAGAAGAACCAGATGCCCTACAATATGTCGGGCCAAGATTTGCTGTAGAAGTTCCAGTCAACTCAGAGAGGACACAAGCCAGCTACTGTAGTGCCAACTATTCAGGCTGAGCACTTTGATTTGAAGCCTGCCACCATCACGACAGGGCAGAATCAGTTCCAGTACTATGGAAACAGGGATGAAGACCCAAATGACTTCATTGGGAAGTTTGATTCCTTCATCAACACTGTGAAGTACAAGAACGTCACTGATGAGACCCCGAAGCTGATTCTTTTTCCTTATTGTCTGAAGGGTGCGGCAGAGAAGTGGCTAGAGTCCAGGGAGCCAGAATCGATGACTACATGGGAGCCGTGTTTTGATGAATTTATGAGCAAGTTCTACCCCGCTCAACGTGTCATAGGTTTACAGGAAGAGATCCTTGGTTTTTAGCAGCATGTTGATGAGACGGTTGTTGATGCATGGGACCGATTTATGAGGACGATATGCAAGTGTCCTAATCAGAACTTCGGTGACTACAAGATTCTTCAGGTTTTCTATCATGGCCTGGATCGTCCCAACCAGAATTTGCTGAACAGGGAAGCGGGTGGTAACTTTCTTTACAAGGTTGACAAGGATGGAGCATATGCATTGATGAAGAAAATAGAGAAACAGGATGCTCAATTTTATGACTCTAGGAGGTTGTCCAAGCTGCCTGAACCGAAGAACGATGAGTGAAAATATGGGATTAAAAAGATGGTTTCTGACATGGCAAAACATGTCTATCAGGATAAGAAGATTGTGGCTGCAGTTGAAGAGCAGGAGTTTGATGCAGCTTTGACTCAAGCTTCTAATGAGGATATCATCTATGTGGGGGCACAGGGGCAGCGCAACTGGAATCAGGGGAACTACATACCAGGTACCAAGGATCATCCAGGATTCAGGTATGGAGATCAGTTTGGAGCTTCATATGTACCCGGTTTTCAACACAGGCCACCTGCGCCAGCTGCTCAGGCACCACCACCATTAGCTACGGGCCAGAATGCTGAGATGACAGATCTCAAGAACATGATGTATCAGATGGGCAAGAATGTGAATACCTTCCCTTCTCAGGTGGAGACACTGACTGCGGATCTGCACATCACGAAGACCTCGCTTCGTAACTTGGAGGTGCATGTAGGACAGATCGCCACTCAGCTCTCAGCTAGAGCACCAGGGTCTTTTCCATCCGATACTGAGAATGTGCGTCAGATTAATGCCATCACTACTCGCAGTGAGATTGTTCTTGATGATCCACCATATCCAAGCCACGCTAGAGCTGAAGCCTCGAAGGCTAAGGAGCATGAGGTCTTTGACAAGACCCCTGTCATGATACCCCAATCAAAGGGCGTGACTCCACATGATGAGGTAACACCACCTTCTATGGCTAAGAATCTCCCATATACTCTTAAGACGAGGAAGAAGAAATATGATTCAGAGGAGTATAATAGATTCTTGTCTATCTTTTCAAAATTGCATATCAATGTTCCATTGATTGAGGCAGTCAAGATAATGCCTAAGTATGCCAAGTATATTAGAGATGAAATTTCAGGAAAGAGGGCGGTGCCAAATTTTTAAACTGTGGATTTGACTGAGCAGGTGAGCTCATGTGTTTTGCATGGATTGCTAGAAAAATAGAAGGATCCGGGAAGCTTGGTGATAGAAGCTATCTTGGGAGGAGCTTACAGGGGACATGCCCTATGTGATTTGGGGGCTAGTTTCAATTTGATGCCACTTTCAGTCTTTCAGAAGCTGGGAGTGCAAGCTCGTTCCACGTGGATCAACTTGCAATTTGCTGAAAAATATTGTAAGAGGGCATATGGTGTGGTGGAGGACGTGCTGGTTAAGGTAGGGAATTCTATGATTCCTATTGATTTTGTGATACTGGAGATGCCTGTGGGAGATGTTCCGATAATCCTGGGTAGGCCCTTTTTAGCTACCAGTTGGACTCTCATTGATGTTGAGAACGGGGAATTGATAATGAGGATCAATGATGCGTGGGAAACTTTTCGGGTTCCCAAGAAGAGTCCACATCAGTCTCAAGAGAAGACACTGTTTCCAGTGGCAGTGCAGTCAGTGCACAAGAGTTCTGAGGTGGTTTGTGATAAGCCACCGGTTTCGCAAGTCAAAGTGCATAGAGTTGTGTAGAGGATCCAGCAGAGGAAGCTATATGAGATGGCATGAGGTGCCAAGGCCCCTGTTTAGGGGCATTTAGGTAACTGGGTCGGGTTGTCGACCTTAAATTACAAGCGCTCATTGGGAGGCAACCCAATTTAGGCAATTCGTATTCTGTTTTTGATATTCGTACTTGATTGAGAGATGTGAGAGAGAGCGGTTTAAATTTTCCATGAGTGTGTAGGACACATGTACCGAAGACCCTTCGGATTCCCCTTCTTGATGCATGTGCACTACATTGCACACAAAACGAGGCACAACGAGCAATTTGATAATAAGAGCTTGAAAGAGAGGCTACTCGAGTTCGAGGAGTATCTATGCATTAATTGAGTATATTGGCAACTAGTTGTGGCCCGGATTTGCACGCATCGGAATCCGAAGAGGGATGAAAGAAAACACAAGTTTAAAGGGGCACATTTCTTGCGCTAGAAAGCAATTTTGGAGATGAGATTCGGGAATATTTCAATCAATATTGGATTCTACATTCAATGACGAGTCCGTGAGCGCGAGAATCGAAGGAATCGGACACCGGATGAAGAAACTAGAGCAAAAACAAAAACCGGTAAGTCCAGGGCATTTCGCGCCTAAATACCCTTGATTTCGGGCCGAAATGAAAAGAGGGATATGTTTTGAGAATTCCAAATCATTTCGGGCCGAAATGCTCTGGAAGCCTCATTAATTGGGGGCATTTTGGGTATTCCAGGGCTACTATTTAAAAACAAAAACCGGATTTATCACACTCCCAACCCCAATTTCGGATCAAAACACTCTTCTTCATCTTCTTCCTCTCAAACTCTCAAGAACACTCACACACACAAAACCCTAAACTTCTCCAAATCCAAAACTTTTTGGTGGGTTTTGCTCCTTGCAAGCTTGCCATCAACATTAACTCGCGGAGTTTTGAGAGATAGTGCACGATTTTAGTTTGGGGGAAAACAAAGAGGAAGAGCTCCAGGAACAAAAAAAAGTTACGATTCGCATACTTGGAGTAGGATTTGGCCTTAGCTCAAGAAGAGACTTGTGACAGGGACACCGAGGAGCTTAAGGAGGTACTCTTTCCTTCACTTGCTCGTGTTTCTGAAAAATTTGGTACAATTTTCTCTCTCTCGGCTTTAATTCTTGGTTAGGCACTCCTAGGGCTTAATTTTCTCGCAAATTATACGTGTTCATTGCTTGTACCCTGGGTTAGTTTGTGTAGTTCACGGCTAAAACTCACGAGCACTCGTTTTTCTTATTCATATCACTATATCTACATCTAGGAATGTTAATAAGAGGAGACGGGGTCTTTTTCTTGATGACCAACCGAACTTCAACCCTGAGGAGGATGTAGTTATGAGTGAGGAGGAGGTAGAAGTGAACAAGGGAGACGGGTCGGGAAACCGCCGTCAGGTTCCGTCGTCTCCAATTCGTTATGAGCTTAACACGGAGATGCCCACACTCCCTAAGATAGGAACTCGAGGCATGACACCTAAGGATGTAGACCTTAATGCTATATGCAGTACCAAATTCTGCAACTTCAGGTTTGTTAGTGCAAACGCCCACAAGGAGTATTGCACCGACAAGTTAATGAAGAGGGAAGGGACTTCTGAAAAACCTTTCCCGCTACTACCTAAGATTCCCCAACAAATTAAGGGCCTCTTTATGAATGAGAAGTTAGAAAAATGGTTTAAAATCTGTCAGAAGTCTAGCTCCGCTCTTGAAAGAGAGTTTATAGTGAATGCGCGTTTCTATAACGAGGGAGAGGGTGATGATGAGACACACATATTTTGCCGGCGTGCTTATATAGTTCTCACGCCCGAGACTATCGCGGCTGCCATGAAATTCGATCCCCTAAAAGAAGGGACATGTGCCTACCATGATACTATCCGTAGAGTTGATGCTGTTGAGGTGGTGAGCGCTTTGTTTTGAGGGGGTGTCTGGGGCGGGATGGAATGAGAGACCCACCCTACCTGAGTAGAACGTTTCTAGGAGGGTCGTGCTTCCACATGCGAGGTGGTTGTGCGAACTTCTTGAGAACTGGGTTGTGGGCGTCACTGCTCAAACCACGTACTCCTTCCAGCTTTGCACCATGGCCTATTGTTTGTGGACCGGTAAGAGGATTAACATCCTGTACTTCATTTATTGCTTTATTATGGAGAAGACCGTTCCTAATAACCTTAGATCTCCCGGCCACACTTGCCTTTTCCTAAAGCTAGCAAAAGCTGCTGGCTCATATTTGAAGGGTCTAGTTTATGACCTATCTAAAAAGAACAATGGAGAACGTAAGTGGGATAAAGTACCCAACATCCTCAGAGACCAAGAACCTGTTGGTCCCACACAACCTAGCGAGGCAAGTACCTCTAGTTTTTTCTTTAGGACTGAGAGTCAGCTGACCCATATCACCCACTTGCTAGACCAACAGAGACTGCATGCAGATGCTGACAGAGCTAGGTCTAGGAGGCAGTTTGAGCATGTCCGGAGTAGTCAGCGTCAGCTTGGCTGAGGCGTAGAGCGGCTAGGCGTGGATAGTGTTGAGCAGAGAGGATGGATTCAGGACATGACCCTCGCGGCTAATGTCACCTTGCAACATCCTGACACCTACGAAGGACTGTACCATTACATGTCCGATGTGTACCCAGAGTCGAGTCCAGATCCCCCAGTCGCTGAGAACGAGGGGGGCCACTTTAACTAGACCCACGTCCCTGCATTTGAGCAGCCGAGTCCTCTTGATTTCAATTTATTTTTCATTGAGGACAACGAAGCGCTTAAGTGTGGGGGAGTTTTTAGCTATCCGCTAGTTAGCCATTGCATAGCCTTGTTACATGTAGTTAGTGAGTCGAGTTTGCATGTAGGTGTCGAGTCGGTTAGTTTTGCATGTGCACGTTTATTTTATGCATTGTATATAATTTTTGCACTTTTATTTATTGAGTCCACCTACCCATACTTTGTTGGTTAGTCGAGTTGGCCAGTTACATAGTGTCAAGAAATAAATATAAAAAACAAGAAAAATCCTAAAAATTTGAATTTTTTTTAGAAAGGGAAATTGAAGAGAGTAAGCGTGGAGATGACTTAATTATAGTATTCCCTAGGTAGTATGAAAAACTTAGGTAGGTAGACGCGAGAATCTGGAGTAGAAAGGCTATAGGGCCAATTCACTCGAGAATTGTGAGTAGTTGTCTCTCAAACTAGTTATCCTACTAGCGCTACACCACCGTCACTTAGGTAGTCTTCAACCCTCCTCGTAGTGGCAACGGAACAGCTGTGCGAGTGATTTTTATGAGGACCTCACGTCCCGTCTCCATCGCCTAGGTCCACTAGTTACCCCAATTTGATCCATCTACCCATTTTATTCACAGCTTCTAGCCTAGGAAGCCATTCCTTGTGACTTTCATCACTAGTTAGAATGGTCCCTTCCTATGCGTCTTGATAGAGGGAGTTGAGTTCGGGAGGTTCGTTGAGGGTGAGCTGATATTATACATCTTGAGTGGATACTCTTACATGTCATATTTTGAGGGGATGTGAGGGTGAGTTAGAGACGGTAGCACACTTCGGTGTGCCGGTGAGTCGTGTCCATACATCACGATCACAGGTGGAGTGTCGTAATGTGTGACATTCTTTCCACACGATATGGGGTGCGGTTGGTTGACTTATAGGAGGACATTCTTGTGCTTCTTTTACATTCTCTATATCTTAGGTGATGAGGAGGATGGGTTAGAATAAGCACGTTTATACATTGACTACCGGGTTCGTGATATGCTTTACATTGAGTGTGGGGGTGTCGACATATATTTGATTACATCATTGATTTGACACATTCCACCCCCACATTATCTATTGTGATATTTGATCTCCTTGGATATTGTTATCATCATTGGTGGCTCCATGTGCTTTATTGTTGAAATTGAAAAAAATAAGAGAAAAACATAAATTGAAAGTGAAATGGAATAGGGAGCCGGAAATTAAACTTCATGAAGACCGAGGGGATGAGCTATGAGTTTTGATCACTTCTTCACATTTGTGGCCGCGAGAACAGCATTGCACCAAGATTGAGGGAATGAGGGCCGGAGTAGTTAGTTCGGTGGGGTTCCTTGGATTTTGGTGAGGGAGTGTGCGAATGGGTTTTTGTGAGATGTATCATGACGTCTAGGACTACGCTTCTAAATATCCAATCATACCCGTCCTAAGCCGTCAACAATTGAAACTCATAGATAAATAGCTCGGATGGTAGGTGCTAGGGATAGGTTTGATGAGTGTGCGGAAGCAACTTATTTTGTGTTCGTGCCCGTTATGTCTGACGAAACTGGCCGCAAGTTCTACCGATCACCGAAGTTATAGAATCTTCTAAGGAATGTGAGAACCTTATGACATGTCGGTTTGTTCTTTGAGATTGCCCAATCTGTAACTAAAAAGAAAAAAAAATGTTCTTTAATTCTTTGCATTGTACATACTTGAGTTGCATTGTATATATCATGTAGTTTGCATCGTCGTTTCTTTGTGTATTGAGTCGTGAGTTGTGTTGGCTAGCAGAAAGTGAAGTATGCAAAGAGGTGGGGTATGCATCGGTTTTGTATTGGTATATGTATGCAATGTCTCAAGTGTGGGGGTTTTGAGCGTCATTGTTGGTCGACACGAGCAAAGAGTAAGTGTGGGGGAATTTGATAGCGCCTTTTAGGAGATATAATTCTTTGGCATTTACCGCATGTTATTATGTATTTTAGAGTGATTTGATCCCAATGTTAGAGAATACGAGTCGTTGTATCACTTGTTTCTTACCATGTTCTATATTGTTAGTCCGGGCATTTTCTATGCATATTTCGTTGTTATTTGTCAAATTTAATCGCTTATTATGTTTGTTCATGATTTCTTGGCAGGAACGGATGCTAATCGGTTGATAGGAGGCATGGAACAAACTTCGGAAACAACGGGAGCTCAAGTGGAGTCAAGAGAAGCCAAATTGGAGGAGCTTGGATGACCAGTTTGCACTAATTTGATCATAGATAAAGTTCTGCAACTAATTTGGGAGTTAGACCTGTGTCAAATGATAGTATACTCAAATATATTTCCAACGATAGGTCACAGAGCTTAATCCGAGTTCGGACGAAGAAGATATGGCCTATTGAAGTCAGGAGCAGATTTCAGGGGCTGTTGTGCAAATACTGAAGACTTGTGACGGGTTTTGATTGAAGAACGACCTATGGGGCGACAATACTAACATTCACGCATTTAGAGAGCCAATAAAAAAGAGGAGAGCAAGGAGACTTCATTGGGGAACATCGTCAAGCAAGAAGAAGAGCCCGGATTGCGCGAAACATCACGATTTCTAGCGTTTGATCTATTTTCTCTCTAGTTTCTTGTATGAACTATTCAAACAAGATGTTAACTTGTGCTATGAGTAGCTAAACTCATACCTAGGCACCTATGGAGAGCCTAGGGTTTATGTTTTGAGGATGTTTTCTGGATTTTGGATGAACTTTCACGTTAGGTTTATGATTTTATGGAGATTGTTATGTTCTATTTCATGTTGAGTTCTTCCATTGACAAGCTAGAACTAGGATATGTGATGTTGATTTTCTATTTCTCCATGTAATCATGAACTAGGCTTAAAAAGAATTCATAGTAGTTAATTACTTGTTTATTGTGCTTAATTCTTAGTAACGTAGGAGTCATGACCCGAAATTACTACATAACTAGTGAGTGTGTGAGTTGAATAGGAATGGCTAGATGAGGGTAAGTTCAGTAGGATGTAGTGAATTGCTCGTGAATAGTGGTCTGATAGGACATTATCCCTTACAATATCGTTAACCTACTAGAACACATAGGTAGTATACTTGGCCTGAGAGGGACAAATCATTACCATTGTGTAGAACGACATGAGACCGATAGGTAATTGTCAACGCCATTTCCTAGCTTAACTAACTATGAATTTTCGTGCTAGAACATGAAATTCGAAATCGTCAAAACTACCTTAGGTGATCTATAAATTTCCGAGCTTTCTCTCCTCTGATTTATATCAAATCATTTTATTCACGTTATTTCATTACCATTGCCAGTCACTTGTTTGAGGGTGACAACACTTCAAACTACAAACCTTTTTACTGGTTACTTGTGTGAATTGAATTTAGTTGATAAACTAGATACATAGTAGACACCTTCCCTTGGGTTCGATAACTCGGAGTCCAAAATACTCCATTATATTACTTGACCATACACTTGCGCAGCAACGCGTAGTTTACACGCATCACATATCAATGTGAATTTCCTTACTACATAAAACTTGCAAGGCTACATAATTTTCATGGTCACAGATCAATGAGATATTATCATGTGAAGTTACTTCCTAAGTTACACTTTAATATTTAAGTTAGCTAATCTTCACAGTCACAGTTAATCAAGTAAAACTGAAATATAAACATGATATCTCCCCCATTCCAATCATAACTCGCCGCCCCTCACCGTAACGATCTGTACTCAGGTTTGAGAGTCAATTTTGTCTATTAGGTGAAACCTTGTTTCAATTTAGTGACATTGTTTAGTATGCAGAAATACAATTGTCCCATGTGTAACACCCCCAAACCCGGTCTAGCCGGAAGCCCGGGGATGTCACTCCGTACCTGAGATTAAACCCATATACAAGGGGATTTTATAATAGAAAATCCAAACCAAATCCTTAAAATAAATAATTAAAACTTTGAAACTTGTCTCGCTACAAACATGGGCATTATCCAGCTGAAACTTAAAACTACTTGATGAAACACGTCTAAATGTGAAATTTAAATTACTAGAGTGATGATTCGCGCCCCCAATTACTCCATGCATCCATCTAGTCCTGTGGTGCAGAAACAAAAAGAAACACCACAGTTTCCAAAGTCACCGGAAAATACTGAGTAAGCAACACCCAGACATGTAAACAGATTATGAAACAGTTTATAAAAGACACGTAAGTTTCAAGAGAAAAGAATTCGAGTAAGAGTATAAGTATGAAATAAGAATTCACCAATCTTTTCCTTTAATCACTTCACTTGTGGGGAAACATTTCCAAACACTTTTCACTTTAGTATCTCAATTAGGAAAACATTCCCACACTTCCTTCCTTGTCCAATCGGGACTTTCAAATTTAAACAGTAAATGTCCAATCTTGAAAATCCATCTTTTATCATGTTGATACGGGGAAGATCTACTAATTACTGGCTACCATACCATAAGTGTCGACACCCCCCTAAGACTTCTTGCGGCCAGAGAGGTAAGTACTGGAGCGAACTCGGGGCGGTTGCGGCCGAGCAAATTAAAATATAGGGGTCGAGAGACGTAGTCCACATCGACGAAAGCTCAAAATATTAGTCCCCGATACAACTATTCCACTTTATGTCTTTACGTCTTATTAATTTATCATGTGATAGTTGTGATAGAATCACCTTTACAAAATCAGTAAACTTTCTCAAATAAACAGTTCAAGTAGATATTCAAATTTTGAGACAATAAATCAAAAAAGCAGTTTAGACACGAAAGAAGGTATGGGCGCTAGGCCTGACATGTTTACTTACCTCAACAAATAGCAATCACAGCAAACTAGTCGTAGTACTCGACGTATCCTTCGTCGGAGAACTCGTTGCCTACAATTCGATAATATTCTAATCAATTATCGCTAACACACAAATACAAACAAATTCCTATTTGCAATGCAAGTGTAACCCCCTTATTATTCCCCAAACTTTAGTGATAATAGTTCTATTAATAAAACATGATTTATGCGGACTATCGTTTATTATCGTAAAGCATAGCTATAGTTATAAAAATATAACTTATAAGATTAACTAAACTATTGCTTTTATTATTTAGGGTAGAGAAGCATATTATTTCCTCCCAAAAACAACTATAATTTTATTAGTAGTTTCTCCTACTCCAAACAAGCCTTAGTAGAGAATATAAATTATAAACTAACGAACTTTATTTAAAAGAAATAACAAATATATTTGAACAAAGTAACATATTCTAACTTGTTATAAGTCTATAAAAATAAATAGGAAAAATACTTTTATCACCCTTATTCTACACTTTTAATTTTTGGGTAAAGACGAGTAAAAAGAAAATTACTTAAAACATGTATAAAAATTCTTGCCTCTTTCGAGGTTTGAACATGGAACCTATTGTTATTCTATGAAATACTTTAACCACTGGGCCACCATCCCTTATGTTCTCTACTTCCAACTAACAGTTAACTTAATATGATACTAATAATAATAAATAAAAAGAATAAAACAAAAAGAGAAAAGAAGAGAAAGAACAGACGGGTTTACCCGAACGCAGGAGAAGAGACGACGATGGTGATGAGACCGGCGGTGAAAGGACGAACGGCGGTGGCTCATGGCGGAACAAAGGCGGACGACAACGGGCTTTCCTTCTCCAGACCTGGGTTCGACGTCGGACCTAGGCTACGGCTATGTTTGTGATAACGCCCAAATAGGGGTTATCCTTTAGCCTGATTTGACGTACCATAGTGGCGGAAAGCCGTGTTTTAGCCAGAATTCACCCTCGGAAAGCCTCGGTTTTAGGAAAGAGACGTTTATTTGCTCTTCGTAAATTTCTGCATGTTTAGTACTTTTATTGGATATGATCGCGGGGTTGTTCATGTTGTCTTTGCAGGAACAGGTTCGGAAAGTGCATTGGGATGCGTGCCGAGACAGAACCGGGATTGCCTCGGGAAACGTGCAGAAAATTCTCGGAGCAGGATTGGACCGAGACTGGTAAAAATTAGAGTGAAATGGAAAACGGAAAGACTGGAGGAAAAACGAGCAGTGAAAACCGACCGAGGAAGTGAAAACGCCAAAACCGAGAATCACCGGGATGCGCTCGGTTGACAATATCTTGAGCTTGACTTGGAATTTTGAAGTGAAACCAGGGGCAAAAGAACGGAGACGTCAAGGGCTTTCCGAAAACAGGTTATAATGCTGAAACAGAGTCCGACCGAAAAACCGACTCCCGTCAAGTGTGGGTCCCAGACAGGCCACGCCCGAGTAATGAGTCTCGGTTCCCGATGCCCGGAGTCATGAGCAACTATTTCATGTTCATGACGATTTCCAGGACAGTTTTGGCCTAGGGACATTTTGGTCATTTTGGCACCGGGCCAGGGTTTCTGGAGTCGAGTTCAGATTTTGTCTCCCAAATTCGGTCAGCAGTTTTCCTATGGCCAGAGTCAGGATTGGGCCGAATTTGGAGCGGTTTTGACCCCGGGGTATTTTGGTAATTTTCGGGTCAAAACGCAAGACGGGAACACGGAAAAGCAGGAAGACACCAAGGGAGGCAAACCAGAGACTTCAGACAGAAGTGTGGAACCCAGGAGACCCAACCGGGCCCAGCATAGGTCCAAGCCGGGCCAGGGCAACCCCTTGCCTGCGTATATACGCAGGCAGGAGGTGGGGGAGTGATTCTTGTGGGCCTTGGTTGCGTATATACGCAGCCAACTTGACTTTTTTCCGAGTCGGTGGACCGATGGCAGTTTTCGTAAATTCTGGCACAAGCATTTCGGGAAAAACAGCACTATTTAAAGACTCGTCTAGACTCGTTTTGAGACACAGCACACAACACAGCACAACCGAAGGACAAGTCAAAGCATCCCCGAAGAGCACGGAAGAGCGATTCGAGATTCGAAGACTTAGTTTGATTTCATTCTCTCTATTTACATTCAGAAACTGTGTTTAGTATTATGTCAATTCGTATCTTAACTTCTTACCTAGGTTCTCGGTGAACCTAGGGTTTCGTATCCAGATTTTATGACTACTTTGATTATGGATTCATGATTATTATCTTAATTCAGCAAGTTATATCTGTTATTCTGGATTTGATTATTCTCGTATATGCATGATAGGATTGATCACCCAGGATTGCTATAGACCCGTGCCTGTAGGTGAAAACGTCAGGTTAGGGTTAGGAAGAAAAGTCAGGATTTAGTACCTTACCCTGATAGACCGACCAGAGAAAGGGAGATAGGGCTAGCACCAAAAAACGTGAGACCGACTGTTAGAGAATTTGACACGGGCCATTAGGACAGGTTAGAAACCCTAACAGGATTAGATCGAGACTGCAGACTTAGGCAGCTTAACAGGAATCCGAAAGTCTGCAGGATCGAGATTACGTGTGGAAGCTGAAAGGTCACTGCACAACCGGTACGTTGCACAGATAACAAAACTGCTGAGTGTTTTCATATCAAACGTAAAACTGAAATCTGTAGAAACCCTTGGGGATCCTGGAGCCTGGTTCCCATCCATTATAGTAACAACCAATTCAGCTTATTTCAGAAGAACGTCACAAAAAAATATTTTCGTTTGCGTTTTTAATTTCTGTTTTTAGGTTAGTAAACTGCATTCACAACCAACTCCTCCTCGTTACTACACTCGGTTAACTAAAATTGATTATGTGAAAAAACCCAAAACAGTCTATGTGGGATCGACAACCCGAGTTGAAATACACCCGGTATTACTTGATTTCGTATACTTGCGAACATCCTGTATTCTGCGCATCAAGTTTTTGGCGCCGTTGCCGGGGACTTTTTAGGGTTTATTTAGTAATCCGAATTAATTTTCAGAGTATTTATTTTTTATTTTTATTTCTCTATTATCTCACTGCTCTTGAGATCTCTACGTTTTCAGGATGGGCGACAATACCGAGAGAACGCCAGAACTGCCCGAGACACGTACTCCAGCCGAGATGGCTCGGTACATCGAGGATCTGATCGCAACAGGGTTCGCTGACCGGAACAACCAGAGGACGTACAACAGGTCTGGAAAGGCGTTGGTGGAAAATTTTGAGGTCCCGACGAGAGGACATGGGCCAGCTATTGTGGTGCCCGAGATCACCGCAGAGCACTTTGACATAAAACCCTCCACTATCCAGACTGTTCAGACCCTCTGCCCATTCCATGGCAAAGCGTACGAAGACCCGAACGACTTCATTGGGAAGTTCGAGGACTACTGCAACAAAGTCCGGTATAAGGGAGTTGGAGCCGAGGCGCTCATGCTAATACTCTTTCCATACTGCCTGTACGGAGTGGCCAAAGACTGGCTCGAATCCCGACCACCCAGATCCATCACCACGTGGGGAGGATGCGTCACAGATTTTCTGGCCAAATTTTACCCCGCTTCCCGTGTCATTCAGCTACAGAGCGAGATTCTATCATTTAAGCAGAAGATGGGAGAAACGGTGGTAAATGCTTGGGACAGGCTGATGAGATTGGTGAAGAGATGCCCGAATCACGGTTTTGGAGACCCGAAGATCCTGCAGGTATTCTACCATGCCCTAGACAGGGAGAGTGCTGAAAGGATTGACAGAGAAGCCGGAAGACATTTTCTGTACCATGTGGACAAGGACGGTGCCTATGAGCTGATGAAGCAGTTAGCCAAACAGGACAATCGCCTGTTTAACGATCGCAGGATCACCGCCCGAGCCGAGCCAATGGAAGACGACCGGATAGATAATCTGGCCAAGATCGTGAAAGACTTGGTTAAGAAAGTTTACTCAGAAAAGAAGACTGTTGCAGTGGTGGACGAGAGAGATTTGGACGCAATCAATGAGGGGCTCAGGACTGAGGATGCCAATTACGTACAGCAGCAGTGGGACCCGAGCCGGTACAGACCGGGTACGAGAGATCATCCCGGGTTACGTTACGGAAACTCGAATTCCGCAATTTATGTACCGGGTTTCCAGCACAAGCCACCGGCTCAGCATGCCGCAGCGGTACCGCAGGTTCAGTCGGGCCCATCTGCACAGCAGTACGACAGTCAGATGAAGAAAATCGAGTCCATGTTTCAGACCATAGAGTCCCGGTTCGCGCATATGGATGCCCTGACAGCCGACGTGCAGTCAACCAAAACGTCACTGCGCGCTTTGGAGGTACAAGTAGGGCAGTTAGCACAACAGCTAACTTAAAGAGCACCAGGGAACTTGCCCTCGAATACAGTGAATAATCCACGTGCTCAGGTCAATGCCATCACCACTCGGAGTGGATTAGTACTACATGATCCGCCGTATCCTAGCCATGCACGTGCAGAAAAACCGAAAGAAGTTGAGCGCGAAGTATTTGGCCAGGATAACAGCTCTGCCGACCGCCCCCAGCCGAAGGGCTCGGTTGAGCAGGTTGCAGTGCAAAACGAAAAGGAAGTTGAAACAGTACCTATCTCCAAGGAGGTGTCGTATCCTTTGAAGACACGAAAGAGATATGATAGCAAGGACTACGCCATATTTCTCAAGATTTTCAAACAGCTGAACATCAACATACCATTTGCGGAGGCATTGGCAAAGATGCCCACTTATGCCAAGTTACTCAAGGATATTTTGTATGGACGAAAACGTATGAGCGATTTCGAGACAATAAATCTGACGGCAGAAGTGAGCAGTTGTGTGAAAAATGGGCTACCGAGGAAGAGGAAGGACCCTGGCAGTTTTGTCATCCAGGTGACCCTAGGTAATGCTTACACAGGAAAGGCTCTGTGTGACCTAGGGGCCAGTATCAATCTGATGCCGTTATCAATTTTCAAAACATTAAAAATCGGTGAACTCAGGCCCACCAGAATCAAGCTGCAGATGGCGGAGAGATCCGTGAAGCAGGCTTACGGAGTTAGTGAAGATATTCTGGTGAAAGTCAGAGAACTGATTTTTCCGGCTGATTTCGTAATTCTGGACATGGAGGCAGGAGACGTACCACTCATTCTAGGCAGACCGTTTCTGGCCACTGGAGAAGCCATGATAAACTGCAAGAGCAGAGAACTGACCATGCAGATCAATGAAGACAAGGTGAAGTTCAACGTTTTCAAAAATCTGCAATTACCGAATTATTACGAGCATGAAGACATCTTTGCAGTGGAGGTAGTCGAAGAAGGCTGGGAAAACGAGGAGATGGATGAGCTATGGGCAGAGATTGACAGAGTAGACAGAGAGAACGAGGAGAGATTCCAGGAGGAGCAGGCCATGCAAGCTGAAAAAGCGGACCACTTTACAGCTGGACGAAACAAGTGGGCAGGAATTAGTCCTGGTCCCGTCACTCAAAGAGCCACCAACCCTAGAGCTGAAATCGCTCCCGAGCCATCAAACTTCAGCACAGCCAAAGCAGTTTCAAGTAGGTCTGAAAGTACTTATCTGCGATTCTCGGAAGCAGTTTTTTCCAGGAAAATTGAGATCTCAGTGGTCAGGACCGTTTATCATCAAAGAGGTACTTTCATGGGATGCGGTTGAATTGGAGAATCCGCATGACGGTACAACTTGCAGGGTGAGCGGAAACCGGGTCAAGCCATATCTGGGCCCAGAAGCAGACGTCAAGGTAGACCCTGGCGGTTTTGACGTCCCTTGAGCAGACATGAGGTAATTGGGTCGGGCCGTCGACCGTAAATTACAAGCGCTGGTTGGGAGGCAACCCAACGGAGTAAGTTAGTTTAAATTATTTCAGTTTTATTTTCAGTTTTGAATTTTGAGAGAGGTAAGATGAGTGGGTGTTGACTTTGAATTGAGCATGTGCAGATACAGCAGAGCACAAAACGGAGCAGAAATACTCTCTGTGTGTATTTTACGCCCATCCTGTGCGTATAATACGCACACAGGGGGTAGTGAGAAAAAAAATTAAAAATTGAAATTTCACTGCTGCCTGCGTATATACGCAGCCAGCAGTAAAATTTTGATTTTTTTTTAAATATTTTTTTCACTGCTGCATGCGCTGCGTATATACGCAGCCAGCAGAGAAAATCAGGGAAAAAAAAGAGATAGAGAGAGAGAGAGAGAGAGAGAGAGAAGACCCTTAATCTGCTGCCTACGTATATACGCAGGCTGCTGAGTATATACGCAGGTTGCTGCATATATACGCCGACAGCAGCACGTTTTTGCCCCATTTTTCTCTCTCTACCTCCATACACATATCCGTGGAGTTTGAAGCGAATTCAGAAAATTTCGTAGAAGGAAAGGCAGATTTTCAAAATCTTGATGAATCGACCCTGGTGTGTTCTGGCACACTCGACCACCACAGGGACTCATACGAGTTGGGGATCCTTCAGGAACAGTTTTTCTGCAGAATAGAGCAATCGACCCCGGTGTACGGAAGTATACTCGACCATATGGGAGCACATTGTCAAACATAATGGTGCTCGAGGATTGCACATTTGAAGAGCGCATATAGAGCCGAAAGGTTGACAACTTACGTCGAGAAATTTTCTGGCGACCGGTCAACGGTCCTGCTCCACCGGAATCTGCAAAAAAATTATGCACCTCTAAGAACTGACTCCGGGTGCACAGGTTCAATTTCTGTCTCTCGCTTTATTTTTCTGCATATGCTACCAGTTGTTTCCATTCGATGAGGCAAGCCAGCTCATCCAATCCAGATTATATTCCTGATACATAGTACCATGAGGGCATGGCACCTTCCAGTGTGGGGGTGGTGGCGTTGTAACTGCATTACTTTTTATTTTAAAAAAATAAAAATTTTCAAAATTTGATAAAAATTGAAAATTTTGAGACAGGGCGGAGGATTTAGCTTAAACTGGAGAGAGCTTAATGATTGAAAATTTCCCGAAGTGGACGAACTTAGGTGAGGAAGAGCTGCGAGAATCTGTCTAGGGGAGTTAATAGAGCCAATGCACTCCAGAAAACGCAAGTAGCTGTCTCCCGAGCAATGTATTCGACTAGCTGCCAGACCACCGTCACCAGATAGTCGTCAACCCGCCATCACGGTCACCACATCATTTGGTGGAGTGATAGGCCATAGGGGACCTCACGTCCTGTCTCGCGCCTTAGGTCCACTAGTGAGCCCCGTTGATCCATTAATCCTTTCTTGGTAACCGTTTGACCTAGGAAGCCGTTTTTTGATACTCGCATCATTGTTAGTATTTTTACCTTTCCTACGCGTCATGGCACGAGGGAGTTGAGTTGAGGGGGATTTTATGGGGTAGGGCAGAATTGTCATATTTGATAGTGGATGAGCTTCATTAGTATATTTGAGGGTGTGTAAGGGTGAGATGGTGACGGCAGCACACTTCGGTGTGGCGGTGACTCACGACATTACGCCGTGAGCACAGGAGGAGAGCCGTAGTGCGTGAAATTTTTCCGCACGACATGGGGTACTTGGGTTGACAGGGTTATTGGAGGACGCGCTGTGCTATTTAGACATCCTTGGAGTGAGGAGGATCAGTTGGAAAAGCGCGATTATTTTACAGATTGACTACATGGTTCGAAATTAGTGTGGGGGTGGTCGTTTCAGATTTTATTTCAGTATTTTTCTGCCACCCCACGTTTTTGGTTTATCATAGAGTTGGCCTGGTTTATATTATTGTTGTTTATTGTGTTGCCCCGCAAAAAAAAATGAGAAAAAAAAGAAAATAAAAAAAAGAGAGGAGAGGAAGAAAAAAGAAAACAAAAGAGTATCAAAGGCAGAAAATTCAGGGTGCTTGATTAATTTTATTTCAAAACGTCGGGCCGACAATTTTTATAACAGTTTCACATTCGTTCACAGTTGTGGCCGCAAGAACGGCAGTTACACCGGGACTGGGGAAATTGAGTGTCTAGAATCTTAGGTGATTTAGGTCAGTTTCTATCATCTTGGTGAGGGAGTGTGAGATTGGGGTATGTGTGAGTATGCTGTGACGTTTAGGACATCGCTTCTAAATGACTTATCCTACCGTCCCAAAGCCGGCAGATTTACATTACACCCGGAGTAAAAGCACGGAAGGTGTGCGTTAGGGATACGTTCGGTTTGCGTGCGAAAGCAGAAGTAAGAAGTGTTCGTGCTTGTTCCTAACCTAGGCTGGCCGCGAGTTCTTCCGATCACCGCAGTTTCTGAAATCTAGGGAAATATGAGAACTTAATGATGTCCAGTTTGAGTCGAAGAGATTGTCCAGTCTCACCAAAAAGATAAATTGTTTTTACAGTATTAATATTGTTTTTAAATAAGTGCAGTTACACCGCTCTGGATTGATTCGGCATAGTATGCATTGGTAGTATATGGCTAGAGTTTGCTCGGGACGAGCAAAGTTTAGTGTGGGGGTATTTGATAACGCCCAAATAGGGGTTATCTTTTAGCCTGATTTGACGTACCATCGTGGCGGAAAGCCGTGTTTTAGCCAGAATTCACCCTCGGAAAGCCTCGGTTTTAGGAACGAGACGTTTATTTGCTCTTCGTAAATTTCTGCATGTTTCGTACTTTTATTGGATATGACCGCGGGTTTGTTCATGTTGTCTTTGCAGGAACAGGTTCGGAAAGTGCATTGGGATGTGTGCCGAGACAGAACTGGGATTGCCTCGGGAAACGTGCAGAAAATGCTCGCAGCAAGATTGGACCGAGACTGGTAAAAATTAGAGTGGAATGGAAAACGGAAAGACTGGAGGAAAAACGAGCAGTGAAAACTGACCGAGGAAGCTGAAAACGCCAAAACCGAGAATCACCGGGATGCGCTCGGTTGACAATATCTTGAGTTTGACTTAGATTTTTGAAGTGAAACCAGGGGCAAAAGAACGGAGATGTCAAGGGCTTTCCGAAAACAAGTTATAATGCTGAAACGGAGTCCGGCCGAAAAACTGACTCCCGTCAAGAGTGGGTCCCAGACAGGCCATGCCCGAGTAAGGAGTCTCGGTTCCCGATGCCCGGAGTCATGAGCAACTATTTCATGTTCGTGACGATTTCCAGGAAAGTTTTGGCCTAGGGGCATTTTGGTCATTTTGGCACCGGGCCCGGGTTTCCGGAGTCAAGTTCAGATTTTGTCTCCCAAATTCGGTCAGCAGTTTTCCTATGGCCAGAGTCAGGATTGGGCAGAATTTGGAGCAGTTTTGACCCAGGGGTATTTTGGTAATTTTGATAAGTTTCGGGTCAAAACGCAAGACGGGAACACTGAAAAGCAGGAAGACGCCAAGGGAGGCAAACCGGAGACTTCAGGAAGAAGTGTGGGACCCAGGAGACCCAACCGGGCCCAACAGAGGACCAAGTCGGGCCAGGGCAACCCCCTGCCTGCGTATATACGCAGGCAGGAGGTGGGGGAGTGATTCTTGTGGGCCTTGGTTGCGTATATACCCAGTCAGAATGACTTTCCGAGTAGGTGGACCGATGGCAGATTTCGTAAATTCTGGCACAAGCGTTTCGGGAAAAACAGCACTATTTAAAGACTCGTCCAGACTCGTTTTGAGACACAGCACACAACACAGCACAACCGAATGACAAGTCAGAGCATCCCCGAAGAGCACGGAAGAGCGATTCGAGATTCGAAGACTTAGTTTGATTTCATTCTCTCTCTTTACATTCAGAAACTGTGTTTACTATTATGTCAATTCGTAGCTAAACTTCTTACCTAGGTTCTCGGTGAACCTAGGGTTTCGTATCCAGATTTTATGACTACTTTGATTATGGATTATGGATTCATGATTGTTATCTTAATTCAGCAAGTTGTATCTGTTATTCTGGCTTTCCTTATTCTCGTATATGCATGATAGGATTGATCACCCAGGATTTCTATAGACCCGAGCCTGTAGGTGAAAACGTCAGGTTAGGGATAGGAAGAAAAGTCAGGATTTAGTACATTACCCTGATAGACCGACAAGAGAAAGGGAGATAAGGCTAGCACCAAAAAACGTGAGACCGACTGTTAGAGAATTTGACCCGAGCCATTAGGACAGGTTAGAAACCCTAACAGGATTAGATCGAGACTGCAGACTTAGGCAGCTTAACAGGAATCCAAAAGTCTGCAGGATCGAGATTACGTGTGGAAGCTGAAAAGTCACTGCACAACCGGTACGTTGCACAGATAACAAAACTGCTGAGTGTTTTCATATCAAACGTAAAACTGAAATCTGTAGAAACCCTAGGGGATCCTGGAGCCTCGTTCCCATCCATTATAGTAACAACCAATTCATCTTATTTCAGAAGAACGTCACAAAAAAAATATTTTCGTTTGCGTTTTTAATTTCTGTTTTTAGGTTAGTAAACTGCAATCACAACCAACTCCTCCTCGTTACTACACTCGGTTAACTAAAACTGATTACGTGAAAAAACCCAAAACAGTCTCTGTGGGATCGACAACCCGAGTTGAAATACACCCGTTATTACTTGATTTCGTATACTTGCGAATAGCCTGTATTCTGCGCATCAGTTTGCTCGGCGCAAAACAGAGAAGAGAGATCGAGAGAGAGAGACAGATGGGTTTGAGTTGAGAACAATCTGATTTCGAGGTGGGTATTTATACGCTTTCAATATAAGAATCCGGCGAAGCTAAGGAGTCCGATTTCAGAAACTTTCGGTTGGAACTGGGTTTGAAAATAGGGCAAAATTGACAAACTTGGTGCTAAAGATTCGATCTTTGGCGAGTTTAAATCGAATTGGGACTGTTTTGTGGTGATTTGGTGGCCGAATGGAGGCGGTGGTGTTGGGGCGAAATCGCCGGTGAACTCTCCTGCTAGTTGTAGGAGATGAAGAAGATTATGATTTTAGTTTAAAAGACACTTTCACCCCAACTGGTTTAGGCATAAACAACTGACACCCCCTTAGTTTAAATAAAAGACACTATATAAGTTAAGAATAAATACATAAAAGCACCTAGGTAGTTTATAACTTTAAAATTAACTTTCAAATAATTACAACTAGTACCCAAACTTATACAAATGTCACATTAACAGCCAATACTATTCAAAATTATCAGTTTTAACATATTAACACTTAATATTATCTAAAAATACCCGTTTCTAAATAATGGGATATTTCATCCTTCCCCCCTTAAAGAAAACTTCGTCCTCGGAGTTTAAACCAAATTCTCAACAGCCACTAAGGTATAAGTCTCCATTCTAGGGTATAACTACTAAGTGAACCCTATTGTCATGCACGATGAGCAGTATTCTATAAGAAGTACTAAATGATGTGTTTAAAAAAAACGAAGGATTACACCATGTGACTCTTAAGAGTTGAACCATTCTAAGTTAAGAGTAGTTACGTCAAAAAAGCTTTTACCGGTTCTTAAAATATTTGTTAAATGACCAACACACAATTGAAAAAGCAAAGAAAAAAATGAAATATAAATCATATAAACCACAACAATTGCAACACTGGTAAAATGATAAAAAAGTGGGTTTTGAATTGAATCGGGCTAAAAACGAACCCCTGCTACTCAATACAACATTTAAGAAACCACACACCCAATATGTAGTACCCCCTCTCTACTTTTAGAACTTTCAAGCATAACCTATAAAATTCTTGATTTTCCACCAAATAATACATCCAATGATCCAAGTGATGGGGTCATTTCTCAGTGTCAATACCTAATGTGGTAAATTCAAACACAACATTTCTAGTACGCAGTTTGTAGTTCTAGTTTAATAACAATAGCATAATGATAGGATGACGCAGAGAATTTGTAGCCAAGAAGTTTACCTTGCAAACGGTAGCACGTACTTAGTATTGACCATTGCACGTAGATGAATGTTCAAACGGTCTTATTAAAATCATCCAGTTGCGTCCAACCTCTTACTCAAATATTTGCACATTACTTGCTTATTCTCGCATCACATCATGATGAACCAAGTGGCCCTGCTTCGGCACGTACGAGCTTAGTAAAGCATGGTCATGATGAGTGTTTAAGTAACGAGAAGGCAAACACAATATTTAACTTTGAGGGATTTTCCTTTCAATTTTAATTGTTTTGTTGATCCATATCAACTGATCTACTTATTTTTCATTGGAATAAAAGATTCGGGTAATTAATTATCTTATTATCAATTTTGTATGCATTGTCCATACACCAACAATAAATAATAAGACAATAAAAAAACAACCACAAAAAATAAAAAAATGTGGTATGGATATGGCATCCTAGACTAAGATATTCCCAAGCCAATAAGAATATAAATGAACCCTAAAATAGCAAGCTCATCTCCATGTGCCTCAATCTTTTGGTTCTTGCTCCATAGCTTGTGTGAATGCTCCATGCTCCTTAGCCTTGTGGAATGCTACATCTTGTGGTCCTTTAATTCTTTAGGCTTCTTCTTATTCATATATTTTCGATCATCTATTCTATCTAATACTAGCTAGAATCTATACTAAATAGAAATATATCACAATTTGAGAAGAAGACCGACTCGCAGGTCGTAAAACCTAATTAACTATTACATTAATTTTACCGGATCACATACCGTAAAACAAACCACAAAAATTAAACATTCACAACATCAACATCTAAGGCCATATCCAATCACCATGCGAAATCACATAAATATTTAAAATCCAATTTTAGCGCGCTTGATCAATTTTAGTTGATTTTGGATGAACTAGGGTCTAAATGGTCCAAGAGATCCACCATCACTATGGCCGAACCCCTAAAGGACCGCCACAAGCCTTGGGGCTGGCCAACCCTAGCCCACACGGCTAGGTCGTGCGCTAGGGAGGCCCGTCCCCTTAACCATGGCTTCCTTGGGCAGCAAGGAAAAGGAGGGGCGGTCCCCTAGGGGATCCGAACTCTTGGGAGTTGTTTGGGGGGGGGGGCGAACTCTTGGGAGTTGTTTCCAAAATAAATCCTTCTTCGTTTTTGCCCAAGTTTAGTTGTTTCCGAATTGAAAGACCCTTTTTTTTCCAATTTGTTCCCAAACCCTAGTTTTTCAAGATTTAAAATTACACATCGTATGTTATCCAAATTCACTAATCCTTACATCTCATGTAATATTAGGTCTCTTTTGGATGAATCATTATAAAAATTGCATCAATTATGCTTGATTTGTCCGTTTTATGCGATAAACAATAATTAAAGTGTAAAATAGACATAATTGTAACACATAAACTATGTTATTCTCTACGACCTGTGGTTCTGATACCAGTGTAGGCTTTTGTAACAAATTACGCAGCAGAAAAGCAATAATTAATATCCGTACAAGACCCTCCAAGGATCATAGAAAGAGACATCATAACGATAGTGAAGGTTCTAGTAACAATTATCTTGTTTGTCTCATGTGATGACTTCAAAAGCAAAATAGTGTTTACGCCTCTACGGTTAGTCCGTGCGGAGGATCAAGATCTAGATTCCTCCATGAATTGTGCTAGAAACCCGTGGAAGAAGGAAGAAGAAGAAGAATTACGCAACGGAGACCAAAAGAGGCTCGACCTCTTCTTGGCCGATAGGTAGAGGGGGGCGAACGGGACTTAGCTTCGGCCTTGTCTTGTCTTGCTCTCTCTCCTTGATTTGTTCTCTCTCTCTAACTCAAAGTATGTTATTATCATTAGTGAGAAAATAAGCTATGAGTGTCCTTTATATAGTCCAACAACTCCTTGTTAACTACATAAAGGCCCCTCTCCTAATCATGTCTATACACGGATTGGTCCAACTTGCAAATTAGTCCTACTAAGTTTGAGAGTAGTTGTGTATTGATCCTTCTATTTTTATTAATTATATTAATTAATTCCCACGTTTAGTTTAATCCATATGGCGTGTGACCCCATAGGTTTCTGCTTAGTTGGTAGTAATGATTACTAACATGGAGCGGTGTCTAGCAACACATCCATGCCACCCAACTAATAGAAATAGTCAGTAATCTGACAAACCTTTGTGCAAGTATTGTCTCATCCCTTTGTCTCTATATTCGAATTGGACACGAGACATACAATTCACACTCGTATATCCAATCCATAGTTTCTTGATCCTGGAAATAGTCTTATCTTTGCAGATAACATTAACATATTCATTTATCTGAGTCTGGCCAGACATTCTATAAGCACCATCCCTCGAGTGGCCTGTGGATATTTGCTCCCGTTATGTGGGAGAGGCAAATTATATCTACATCACTACCATCTCTAAGCTTGCTTCCTATTATGACCGATAAGCACCTTTATTTCTACCCAGTTACGGTGTAGTGTTTGATGATATCAAAACACAATATTCCACAACTAGAGGATCCAGTGACCTTAAGTCTAAGGATGACAATACCGTTGTCACTACGAGAAGCACTTGTGACTTTACATAACATCTATGTAGCCTTGTCGTTGTGGGTCAATTCAGTATGCTATTACCCTAAGTGCATACCCATGTGTTGGACCGTGATATCTCCAAATCAATCCAGCCCCATACTTGTCTATAGTTGATCGTCCTTTTAATCAGTATAATTGAATAGGGAACAACACATTTTCAATCTAAGGACTTCATTATATTAAATATCTCCATAAATAATACAATGAATATTCTAGTCAAAAGTAATGTTCATACTAAATAAGATTGCCTCTAGGGAACCTATGCCAACAAAAGGAGCCATCACGAGGCTTGGTATCTATTTGTCTTTGAGAACAGTGATATCTTCAACATATCTCACTTTCCATTTGACACCCCTTTTGAGAAGATCTCTTCTAAATATAACACTTTCACAAGCCCACGATTTGTTTCTGGGGCAACCGGTATTCATGAAACTCTTCTTTCTGTTATAATACTTTTGAAGTAAGAAGATTTGGGTTCTTATGAATGCGCCAAGTATTATTAGAATGAAGAACTTAGTTGATGTTCCTCAGCCCTAGGCCTCCCCTAGATTTAGTAACGAAAAGAGTGTTATTAGGGATAGTTCTCATATGGCCTTTTTTATTTGGGTTCCACGCAAAAAATTATATCTTGTTAGTATCTCATTGTTGAGGGATATGAGAAATTTGAATGAAGAGAAGATTTAGGCTGGGAGGGCAGAAAGAACTGGTTTAGCTAAGGTAAGCTTTCTAGCTCTATTGAGAAATTCCAATTCCAACATTCAAGCCTAGAAGCAATGCATTACCTAATAAATCCGAAGATCTCCTTTTTCTTACCTCTCATAATCATGGTAAGTACAAGATAAGAACTATATGGTTATGCACTTTAATTCGAAGAAAACTTCCCAGAGATTTTCCCTAGTTCTCAAGGGACATTGGGACTAAGAACAAGATATGATTTGTCTTTATTAATGTCATGTTCTGAGAACCTCCAGAAGGTGTCTAGAGCTATACTAATCTTGGCGCAAGAAGAGAGCGATGGTTGGAAGAAAACTTGGCAGTCGCCTGCAAAGAAAATATGGGATAGATTGTATCCACCTATACAAAGGGAAATGCCCGGACATGCTCCTAAAGAATTGAGATTAGATAGGGTTGCGGAGAGTGCTTCAAGGTAGATATGAGGAGTTGATTTTATTGCGTTCCCTCCTTAAAGTGGCTTTAGTATGAAAATCCTAGTGTTCTGGTCTCCCTTTTGTAGCCATTGGACCGTGGTTCTTTGAATCCACATTTCTTCTTCCCTCAACAAAATAGAATAAAACCCATCCTTCAAAATTTTTAATTCCTCAACAATACCATCGATCAGCGCCTCCTCTACAAGTAGCTTAATTCTTCTTCCTAGACCCTCAGTCGGGCCTTGACTTTCCCGACCACCTCATGTTCCCATATTTTTAGTTTTCTTCCCAAAGATTGAGTTTGTCTTCCAAAGGATCGTCCCGCGAAGAAAGCCATTCTTGATGTATAACTTTGCGACAAACACACGAACTAAAACATAATCGAGAATTTTTTCCTCTTTTGCTCGGACCACACTAATTGAATTGGTGATCGGATGGAGTACTCCCAAGATGATTAACATGTGCCGCTCCAAAACCGTTCCATCGAAGAAAGATTAGCTACTCAAGGTCCAAATATTTTCTGATGCGAACTCAATTAATAGGTTTGCTGGTTCAAGTGAACCTGTTATCGTTGAACCCCAAATCAAATAAATCATTTTCCGACAAAGCTTTACGGAAGTCAACATTTAGCTGATTGTTAACTCTCACTCCTACTTCTTTTTCCTCAGCCGAGTGATGGCACTAAAGATCCCCGATCACGTACCAAGGAATATTCATCCATTCACTCCTAAGATGATCACTCAATTCAACTATATATTTTATGAATATTGTTATATTTTAAGGTTACAACTGAGTTAATTATATCCAGAGATAATTTTGGCAAACTAATGACGACGGAGATGATTGAAATTTCATGTAAAATTTACAAAATATTTTTTAATGCAAGATTTCATTAAAAATATAAATAATTGTATAGTAATTATTTTATTAAATATATTTGTTTGCTAAAATACAATCAACGATTATTAAATTTATCGAGATTTATCAAAACTACCTTAAGTACCGACTTGTCACTTAAAGCCCTAATTGTAATATATATATATATAACACTAGGTATTGCCCGTGCCTAAAGGCACGACCAGATAAGAAAAAAAGTGTTGATTCGAAAATTCCCATTACACAAAATGGTCGAGGCAAAACAGTCCAATATATCCTAAAAAGTATTCAAATGCCAACATGTTCGGTTCACAAAGCTACAAAGGAAATGCATATCGGAACTGCATAAAGGCATATAGCCAAATACTATCAGAATTTTCAAAGTAAAGAGATTAGTCTAGTTGACAAAAAATACTCATAACCAAAGGTTTGATTGTTGATGTGAAATGAATATACTTCCAGATTTACTCATTCGAATCAAAGGTAACAAATAAAACTTGGCCGAGTTAATTAATGGTGCTGGCATTTTGACCCCTGCAAGTAAACATCGATAGATGATAATTATACGTGATATAGACTAATGACAATATTAAGTCCAAATTAAATTCAAAGTTCTGAAAGTAAGTAAATTGTATAATGCTTTAGATTTTGCAGCCTGACCACCCAAAAAGCAAGCACGCACATGTGAATTGAGCAACATAAAAATGCTTTTGAGAAACAACAAAAATGCCTAAAACCATAAAAAAATCTCATGGGAAAGAACTCCCTGGACTGATGTACCTTAATCATAAAAAATCTTTAGTCTAGAATGCACTTCGCAACAAAATTGATGACTAAGCAATATAATTGTTTTTATCGTGGTAAAGAAAGGGAACTAATCTCGCCATATTCGTACGGCAAACACTACTTTCTCAATGTGAATTTACTTACTACATAAAACTTGCAAGGCTACCTAATTTTCATGGTCACAGATCAATGAGATATTATCATGTGAAGTTACTTCCTAACTTTCAGTTTAATAATCAAGTTAGCTAATCTTCACAGTCACAGTTAATCAAGTAAAACTGAAATATAAACATGATATCTCCCCCATTCCAATCATACCTTGCCGCCCCTCGTCGGAACGATCTGTAATTAGGTTTGAGAGTCAACTTTATTTGTTAGGTGAAACCTTGTTTCAATTAAGTGATAGTGTTTTGTATGCAGAAATACAATTGCCCCATGTAACTCTTAAGAATTGAACCATTCTAAGGTAAGAGCAGCTACGTCAAAAAAGCTTTTACCGGTTCTTAAAATATTTGTTAAATGTCCAACACATAATTAAAAAAGCAAAAAAAAAATTAATATAAACCATATAAACCACAACAATTGCGGCACTGGTAAAAGGATAAAAAAAGTGGATTTTGAATTGAATCGGGCTAGAAACAAACCCTGCTATGCAATACAACATTTAAGAAACTACACACCCAAGATGTAGTACCCTTACTACCTCTCTACTTTTAGAACTCTCAAGCATAACCTATAAAATCCTTGATTTTCTACCAAACAATACATCCAATGATCCAAGTGATGCGGTCATTTCTCAGTGTCAATACCTAATGTGGGGAATTCAAACACAACATTTCTAGTATGCAGTTTGTAGTTCTAGTTCAATAACAATAGCATAATGATAGGATGGCGCAAATAAGTTGTAGTCAAGAAGTTTACCTTGCAAACGGTAGCACGTACTGAGTATTGACCATTGCACATATAAGAATGTTCAAATAGTAGCACCCAAGATAGGTCCAATGCCGAACCTCTAATGTCAAATCATATAGAAATAAAAAATAAGATTTACCAAGAGTCTATACAATCAAAAGGAATTAGCTTACATGTCTACATAAGATAAATTGACAGTGATGATGAAACAGTCTGAACACCAGCCAAACTTAAATCACCTGTTCCATATTCTAGGCTTTCACCCACATTAATTGACATGTAAGTTACTGAGAGAACATTCGCTCGATACACAAGCACATAAGTCGTGAAGAGAGACACAAATGTTACCAACATACTTGAGTTACGAAGTTAAATAAATACCATGATATGAACTCAGAATGGGTTACTATGGTAGCCTATTTCCCGAGTTGTTGTAATTGAGGTGTTGATGGAACTCATTTTCTGAGTAATGCGCCAAAGTGTGATTCTCCAAATTACGAAAGAAAAAAAAAATCGGGATAATGGTGTTGATATACGATTACATGAAATGCTAGAATTTTTAGCCCAAGTTTACCAACATACCTCAGTATACTGGTGATATGAAATTCAAATTTTGTTTTTCTTTTCGGAAATCAATTTTTGTCAATTTTCTTTTCTGCTACACAAATTTTCTTTCAGGTAGCTAATGCAATGAGTCGAGTGGTCTTTAGAGTAAATTATGCTTACCAGAAAGAAGGAACCACGACCCACAACCCCTTTGTGTCTCCGATTTGATCAACAACCAGAGGAATCATCAGACTCCAACCTGAACTGTAGCTGAACCTGAAAAAAATCCTAGATGACCCCGAACCTGAACCTGAAAAATTCCGAAGAAAGAAGCAAACGTACAGAAATGAAGAGATTAATACCCACCAAAAAATCAGAACATAGAAGTAGAAACGAATTCTGAATATTTCATCTAAAAATCCCTTACCCATGAATCGCTATTGCAAAATCACAATGAGGCCTTGCATCAAATATATTTTAGTTGGATCGCTGTTTGCATATTATCTATGTCTCGGTTGCTGAGCTGGCCAATCTCGTCCATTTTGTTCCATGTTAGGCCAGTGGAAGCGGCCCGATGCCGATGGAGGAGACCTTTGACGTGTTCAGCAGGGGTAGCTTTGACAACTTGAAGGAATTGGAGGTAAACAAGACTGGTAGAGAAATACTTATTGAATTGTGAGAATAGGAACTTGTATGGTAAAGTTGAAGTGGGTGATTTTGTGAACCGTCCAAGCTTGCAACTATTGTAGGCAAAGAAGTGAAGTTACTACAACTACTACTACTACTACTACTACTACTACTACTACTACTACGACTACTACGACTACTACGACTACCACGAAAAGGGAGGAATGAAAAATAGAGGTGACTGCTGAAGGGATGGATTAACCCCCCAAAGTCAAATGCTACAAAGAGCATGTTATAACCAACATAGCGAGCAAGAACGATGAACAAGAAAGAACAAGATCGCACACTGTTAGAAAATAAATGCGAAACAAGAAAAGTGTTAGAATACGAATGCGGAAGCACGATACAACTTATTAGGAATCAAGAAGAGTGATGAGACGAACAACAACACAAACGATTTAACGTGGTTCACTAGTTTTGAGACTAGCTATATCTACGACCGAAACAACCCGATTTATTGATAAGAGAGCCAATTACAATCAATGATACACCACACTTATCAATAGCCACGGCTTACACACATATATAGGCCTAAACTACTGACTTGTTCCCAAAGAAACAGAGAAAACATTCCAAATCGAACAAGGAAACAACGAAACCGCCCCAAACACGGTGTGTTCGTATGAACACCTGAATTGTTCGCACGAACATAAACATTAACTCCAATTTCCTGCTTCGTTTTGCTTCCTCGCTTCGCCATTGTTTTGCCGCTTCGTTCGAATGCTAGCTAGGTACTTTGAATCACCAAAATATAACAAATCTCCACCTCGATTCAAGTACCCTAGCAACCAATCCGATTCTCTCATCAATTCAATTTTGGATGCGCCTTACGATAAAGAACGCCTCCGCCCAATTCACCAAATTTTTTCTCCGATTTCCATCTGTCCTTTCAACGAATACGCCAATTGTAGATGCACTTCCAATCAAATTTGATGTGCTCCACCCAAATCAAAACGATCAATCAATCAACCGATCGAGTGTATTCCCAAAATTTAAGTGTTGGAATACATTACCTATGCGCCACAACAAGCCCGTCTTATCATCTCAACAAACTCATAGACTTGTGTGTCCCAATCAGCACACTCTAATGCACCATGACAAAATGCATCTCCCCAATATCATCACAGTGATATTTAATGATGAAAGTGTCTATCAATAATGTAGGGTTTTGATACGGATTACGCAGCAGAAATACAAATAAACTATTCCGTTCAAGAACATCCATGAATTGCAGGACAAACCATCAAAACGTGGTAAAGGAAAAATAATTGTGTACCTAGTTTGTCTGACAGATCACGATACGCAGAATTGTGTCCACGTCTCTATGAATATTTACACCTATGATTGTGTTTGATTCCTTCTCACGTCTGTGTGCTATCTCACGCCAAGAAGGAGGAAGAAGAAGATAACGCAAAATGAGGGCACCACGGAGTCGCGCGCCAAGGAGGCCGACGACCCAGGGGGGGCAGACGGGTTAGGGGCTTCGGCCTCTAGCTCTCTATCTCTCCTTGTTTTATTATTTTCACTCTAATGAGACTCTCATGAAAATAGTAAGCTATGAGTGCCTTTATATAGTCAACAACTCCTTGTTAACTACATATTTGCCCAATATTGATCATGTCCATACACGGATTATTCCACTTTGAAAATTAGTCCTACTAAATTTTCTTGTGGTTGCGTATAGATCCTTTTCTTTAATTAGTCCCGTTGTTTGCCGGAGGCGGGGAACTGTCGTAACCGTGCATCTGCGGTTTTTGGAGGCGCGATTCGAATTGTTGTTCCTCTTCGAACGAATCGTGCTTCTGCGCGTTTCGAGGGAATCGTGCTTCTGTACATTTGAGGAGGCTTTCAATATTTCCTCTTATCCGAATTTGTTTGGGGGAAATCTGACGACTGGAATTGTGTACTTGCCCAATAATAAAATCCGACGGTTGAATGTCTCCTTAAAATGTCTCTCCAAAATGTCTTTTGCAAGGGGTAGGGTCCCACACCCCCTATCTTTTGTATATATATATATATTTATATATATCGAGGAAACATGTAATATGTATTATATTAAAGCATGAAAGGCTGATAAGCAATGTTGTGAGCTCCTCAGACAGAGTCACATTTTACATGATAGGTAGAAACAATATGAGAAAGTAACAAAATAAATTTATGTCTGCAATGATAGTGCTGACGTTGCTGTCTGTGCGTATTCTCGCAAGAATTGAACCGAGATAAGGCTATTAGTTAGGATATTTATATTGCTATACCCATTCGGTAACAACATTTCCGATAACTTGAGGATATCCCTGCTGCCATTGCTGTGGTCGCTTTATAGATTGCATAGCCTTGAGTGATCTGATGATCATCTCGATTTCATCTTGCCGCAACATGGTTTTTGTTTTTTTTTTCATGTGGAGTCCACTTGGAAGGTGATGGTCTTGCATGATTGTGGAGCGTTAAGGAAATTTGCTTGGTTATTCTGTCTTGATTTTTCTGCTTTTGTCTTTGAAGGGGGAGCGTTCTTAGTTATAGACGATTCTAAATGACCTATGGCATCCAATATTTATAGGGGGTGAGGGGGTGAATGATCTTTCAATGAAGAGCCGTCTTGCTTTGGTGGATCCATATTTAACATAAGATGAGGATAAATAATTTTTTTTCAGTCTCATAAGAAAGATAGTGGAGGTTGTCAAAGGTGGTTCTTTTTTCGATGTTGGATGGTCTATTTGGAAGTCAATATCCAATCTTGATCCCTTCCACACATGGTTTGAGAAATCACATTTCTAGAGAACATTCTCAGAGGTTTCATCATGGTCATGGCACTGGGTACATATTGTGAAAATATCTAAAATTCTTTTTCCCGAGATCTAACGTGATTGGAAGGATGTTGTGTGCTATTCGCCAAAGGAAGCATTGGATTTTTTGTGGCAAGTTAATCTTGGAGATGGTTTTTCAAATAGCGTTGCCAATTTTTTATTGGTTTGTGAAGTGTCGGCTACCAGATGGTAGGCTGATTTAACACTCAAGAGGCCATCATTTGTTTATGATGAAATTCTTTCGTCTTCCTGGTGGGTTTGCGGATGTACATTGCCTCGATTTTTCGTCTCCTCTTATTCGTAAAAGCATATCACGACGACACAATCCATTGCTTGGTATTGTTGTCAATGAAGAAATTGGCTATGATATTTTGAAGGTGTACATATGGTCCTTGGGAAATGAGTACGTTACTTTTTGAGATCCAGTGATTGATTCTTGGTTTAATGAGAAGTCCATTTCCATGTTATCAGTGAGATCCTTTTTTACCAGCTCATTTCCCCTTGGATTGCTCTTCCAGCCCCAGAATACTGGCAACGAAGCTAATTGGATGGTTAAAAGATCACGATTGTTGCAGTATTTTCCTTTGGGCACCCGACAGAGGAGGAAGTATGGTTTTGTCCATATATTGTTTGATGTTTTTCCCACGAGTGCTTGATTGAAGTGTTCGAGGTTCCTGAAGGCAAGGCTTCCCTGTGAGACTGGGGTGCAGAGAGTTGACCATTTTTTCCACCGGATACATTTTTGCTGCCATTGCTTCATAGGAATTTGATCATAACTGATTTGAGTTCTTAGAGTAACAATACAGGGGGTGCAGAAGGCTGCTATATAGTATGTTGGGATGGTTGTCTAGCACAATTTTATGAGCAAGCATCTTCCTTAGACAGAAATATAGTGAGAGAGTTTCTTTTCCATATTTTTATTTTAGTTTGAAAGCGATGGAGAACGCGTTTCATAATTTCATTCTTTGGTAGCGTGAAGTCCATGACCGATCCATATAAGCAGCCATGCATGTTCTACGTCAAATTTTTTAAAGATGAAGCTTTCATACGCAAAAAGTAAGTGAAATTTATGAGGAGATGAACATAAAATTTTGATTCCTCAACAAACATTTGTTGAGGCTGTGTGATTTAGCATGGATAAGAGAACTTTAGCGATGATTAGGAAGAGAGATGGTGACACTGGATCACCTTGGCGTATTCCTTTAGATGGGAAGAAGAAGTCTGAGATTTCACCATTTTACAATGGTCGCTGGAGAGACTGTGGTGATGCATTGTATAATGAACTTTGTGTTTTTTTCTCCAAAGCCCATAGAAATAAATTATTTTTTGTAGAAAAGTCCATCGTGATTTGTCAAACGTTTTACTCATATCAAGCTTGAGGGAAAAAAAAACTTCATTTTGTTATTTTCTGGTATCTGATGTACTTGAGAATTTCATGTGCTATCATGATGTTGTAGAAGATTTTTCTTACATGGATGAAAGAAATTTGGTTTTCGAATACGATGGATCCATGAATTTTTTTCGGCGTTGCATAGGCTAATGGGGCGGTAATCTGCTGCCGTTTCTAGATATTTTATTGGGGATGAGGCTGATGTAAATTTTTTTCGTCTCGCTGAGTATGTGGCCCGAGTGAAGAGATGTCAGAAAAACGATGGTGACCTTTTCTCCCAATGTTTCCCAATAAGTTTGGTAGTATTATGCAACGACACCATCGGGCCGTAAAGCATATCAGATCGTTGAATTGGAAGTGTGATGATCGCTAATTTTGGGTGAAGATGGATCCATTCGGGGGTGCAAAAAGCTTTTGTCGAAGTGCTCATAAGTGCATTGGTTCTCTTCTCTATTATTTGTCCAAGTGTAGTAGATTCCATGAGACGGGAATTCCATTAGATTTGAGTCCACGAGCCACTTTGAGAAGCATTCCCCTCCTTGTAGTTTGTGTGAAGGAGCTTAAATTTTCCATGTTCGCCTTCAATTTAATGAAGTCTCCGACAACCACCGTTAGTAGAGTGGATGAGTATACATGATTTTGCAGTTTTTTGAAAACTTATTTTCATTGTTGTTGGATGGGGTGGCCACAAAAAAGAAGAGTCGTCGGAATACTGCTAAACATCGTCTATATGCAGCAGTACAAACGAGTTTTATGAGTACAAAGAGAAAGATTTATGCTAGAGTGTCGTGCCCATAATCCTCCCTTGTTGCCGTTGGTGTCAGATCCCGTGATCGAGAAAAAAAAAATTGATAGGGAAAGAGATTTTGTGAAAAAATACGTGAAAGTATGGATTTAGAAAGAAGAAAAGCAAACGAGGCTGGTCAGTTTGTGTCACATTCAGAAACTGCCCACTTGATGGAGAAAAAATGTTCGAAAGTGAGGAAAAAAGTAATTGAAATACTGAATGAAGTACCTAAACTTAGGAAATTGGAGCCTTACAAAAACTTGAGATCCTATTTGACTACCGAATCAAAAAGAGACATGCGGCTGAAGTACCGTGACCCACATCTCTCTCTCTCAATAAATGAGAATACCTAATATTGCCACAAGGGCGAACGCTTAGTACAAATGATGCTTCATAAAAGCATAAAAAAGCGATAACTGTACAATTGCAGTTTAAGAAGTACTCCTCAAACTGTGTTATTTTTCTAAACCCTCAATGAAAAGTGAAAATCAAGTCAATGTCCAATGGTGTAACAGTTTGAACATCCATAAATTTTCATTACTAGTAGTGTCTATAGCCTACCCTCAGCATCTAGAGAAAAGGGTCTAAAATTGGGTACTTTTTTCTTTGGAAAGGGCATTGGAGTAGTCTCAGCTCCATCTGTCATTCAATTCAAAATTTTCACGAGAAACCAAATGGACTGTTACAGACAAAGACAATGGCATTTCACGATTTACGAACACCCTTCTCTCTATCTCTCTCTTCGCCGTGGGGAGTGACACTGGCGACCCATGCAAACCCCCTCTCTCTTAAAGCCCTCATCTTTCTTTTTCATCTGCCCCATCTTCCTCCTTCACTTTCCTCTCCTCTCTCCCTCTCTGTTGCAAATGCAAGATCACACCCTCACAGCCCTCGTTGTCTTCAGGAACTTCATCTACCCAGGTGAGCAAACCCTCTTAACTCAGATGGGTCACTCTCAAAATCTTAAATTTCCCCTGAATTTGCCTTTTCTTGATATGCCTGCCATGTGTTTGTAGAATTGATCAGGTCAGTGCATGTGTATCGATTGGAGGGTGGAGAGGAAAGGGTTGTGGAGAGAGAGTATGTGTTCCACAGCCGTGGCAATTATGAGGAAATTGGGTCATCAAGAGTCATCACATTGGAGAAGTTTCCAGTTTCTGCTCAGTTCAAGGGGCTTGTGAATGGTGTGTGGCTCTGCATCTATGTGTTTGATGCTGACCGCCCTCTGGCTTCTCATCAGGACGATATTCCAACCATTCTCATGCTTAGGTAAACCGATCTATTGTGAATGGCTCTATGGAGTTTGATTTCCACCCTCTGCATTTATGTATTTGCATGTGTGCATAAGTTGTAGGAGTATGTCTCTATGATTTTCCCCTCAATAAGGAGAATTGCACTTTTTTTGCTCTTGGTTTCAAATATGTTTAATTATTAAGTACATGTACTAGTATACAAAAAGGAAATGCCTTGCAGGAAGGAAACTTGAGTTGTTGGTGGTCTTTATAAAAATGGAGTCTTTTTGAAATTGGTTGGTGGGGGGGGGGGGTGTTCTTTCATCGATTCACAGTTGATACGGTGCCCATAAGCCATGAACCAGACATCCCCAAAATGCTCAGCTAAGAAGCCATAATTGTGTATGCCACTACTTTGAGTGACTTAATCAGCACTTACCGAGTACGAATAAAGCAACATAAAAAAGAGGCTATCAATTAGATAGTTTTGGTTCGTATCAAAAAACAAAAAAGATAGTTTTGGTGAAAAGGTTATTAACAATGTGGATAGAAGTTTGCATATCACACAGTAGAGGCCAGTAGGATCATCCAAGCTACTCACGTATCATCAATCAAATACACAAGCGGATGAAGCTTTCATTTCGCAGACAAACCTGACGACAAGTATTTGAGACATTGGGCTTACAAGCTTTCAGAGGTATGTACAGAAGTGTTTTGCCTTGCGTTCCTGGTGAAAGCCGTATTAGTGCATATGAACTCTGAAATATCATTAGCTGGCTTCATCGGTTGATCACTAGAATGAAACAAGTACAACTTCCAAATGTCTCCCCAGCTCACAATCTTAGCCGGAAAGGACACATATAACAGGAGTTGTTTGCCAAATAGTTGGAATTTACTTAATATGGAGTAGGTGAAGAAAGCTGTGCCGTCTGCTGCACCTTTTTACACCTATCAAGAAGAATGCATCAGTAATACTTGACATGATTTTAGGTGGAACCGAGCTGAAATAGAACTTTTTTTTTCAGTATCTAGTCAAGTTGGAAAAAAAAATCGCAGATGCATTGACAAGAGAAGTAGCATTCGAGGAATGTCCATAAGTGGACATCAAGCTTTCTGAAACATGATAAGGACCTATCATTTTTCAATTATTCAATATGGACGTTAACCACATGCACTTGTTACTGCCATGTTTCTCTCTTTGCTAGACCTATTGCGGTTTAAGTTGATATATGCTGCTCAGCTTTTTCTGTTTTTCATGATTCATTCAAGCTTTTCCTATCATAGGAAAGCAGGTACTTATAGCACTCATCCTTCACATACCCTGGATGGTCACCAAGTTGGCACTAAAGAGCCATTGGTGTGTCATTAATATGACACATATGCCATTGTGAATCTGCTGCTGGTGTTTGTATGCACCTATCAGACAAATAGGGAGAGGAATAGGTAAGGAGATACTACTCTGTAGTAGAAGTATTATCCTGTTGATGTAACAAGCAAAATAATAGTGCTTAGCACAAAACATTTTCTTCGGTTTTTGAATAGAATTGGTCTATATCATGCTTAGCGGATGTAGTGTTTTCTTGCAAGAAGAGAACCCATAAGTTCTACTTTGTGTGGGTTTTTCAAGGACACTATATAGATAAAGAGTCTTAGAGATATAAGCTCATGTATTAAGTAGGTAAAGGTTCTAGAAAATTTAAAGTTAACCTGATATTGGGATGGCCAATCAGTTTTGGACTAAGGTCCATATTTTCGTTTTAAGCAAATGGCTTTTGTAGGAATACTTTGGCTTGATAAGAGCCTAGATTTTCCTAAACAGGGTAGACAGATGGAAATAGAAGCAGAAGATTGTATGGGTCCCAGAACTCTCTGCTTATATACGCAATTCAAGATTCGAAAAATGTCTTAATAAAGAGGATTGCCCATCCCGCCTCGGTTGTTCCCAATTAACATCTCTGACTATGCTATGATGTTACCTTCTTGGTACCAAGGAACCACTACGACTGACGTTGTAATCCTCTCATATGTTAGATCTGTTTCCATGTGATCATTTCATCATTAATGTGGCAGTTATTTTTCTCGCTGAAATTCATTTCTATACCAAAAAAAATTGGGGGGGGGGGGGGAGTGGGGTGGGGAGATACATAATATTGTGATCAATTAATGCTCCAATGGTGCTGATTCATCCATATATAAACCTTAAGTCGGTAGCGATCATTAAGAGTTGGGGGTGGGCTTGGAAAAATAAAGAAAATGAGCTGCACATTTGACTAGGTTTATCATTTTGGCATGTCGTAGTGGCCGTTCACCCTCCTGGGTCTTCGCAAGGACAAAATGATGTTCGTTGTTATGAATCCATGGAGTAGAGCTCAACTTGCAAATTGTCCGGTTAGGTAGGAGTGGAGACATGAATTGAGAAGACCTGGGACACATGAATTGAGCAGATGCACAGAATTGCAGAGCCACACACCATTCACAAGCCCCTTAAACTGCGCGAGACACGAAATTTCTCCAGTGAAATGACTCTGGATGACCCGATTTTTTCATAACCACGACAACTGTGGAAGACATACTCCCTCACCACTACCTTTCCTTCCCACTCTTCAATCGATACACATGCACTGACCTGATCGATTCTACAAACACAGCAGGCATACAAAAAGGTTAATTAAGGACAAATTTCAAATGTTGAGCCTTAAACCTGTGAGGATTCTTTGAATAGAGAGGGTTTGCTAACCTAGGCAGATTAAGTTCCTGAAGATAACAAGGGCATTGAGAGGATGAGCTTGCACTTGCAGAGAGAGGGGAAGAGAAAAGAGGAAAGCAGAGAGCATGATTTGAGCAGGTGAAAAGAGGGGATGAAGAAAACGTGAGCACACTACTTGGTTCAAGGTATGTTCTTTTTCTGAACCAAGTAGTATGCTTGGTCCAATTACCGACTTCACTTGTTTCTAATTGCACCCTACTCAGTATTGTTGGTATCACCTTAAAATCAAATGAATCGGCCCAATATGGCAGGTTCATTTCCAAAAAAAAGGTAATTAGTTGTAATCCCCAGAACTGTCTGGCATGAGCTAGAAATTCGCACGATATTCTCAGCAATCAGAAACCGAAAGATCCATACATTTTAGCCAGAGACTTACATATCTGGAGAGAGTATGTCTTCCAGAGTCGTGGTGATTATGAAGAAATCGGGTCATCCAGAGTCATTTCACTGGAGAAATTTCAAGTCTCGTTGCAGTTTTGAGGGGCTTGTGAATGGTGTTTGGCTATGCATGTACGTGTTTGATGCTGACTGCCCTCGGCCTCCTAATATGGATGACCTTCCAACAGTTCTCTTGGTTTCTAGGTAAATCTTTTGTGAATACCTAATTTCAGTGCGGCAGGATATGTTTTAGACATTATTAATGATTACTTGATTAGTAAAAGTACTTCAAAAGGAAAGGTCTCTTTGTTACCCATTCTAAGATTTAGTTGATGCTGAGGAGGGTTACGTTGCACCAAAAGCCAGATACCAGATTTCTCAAAATGCTCAACTGAAAAACTAGTATTTGCGTTTGTATTGTAACAACATTGAGTGGCTCAATTACCACTCACCAAGTACAAATGATGCAACATCAACCTCTCCTTCAGATGCGTTATGCAAAGCAGTCTTCTTTCTATTTGGGAAATAATATTTCACTCATTTAGGCCTCTCTAAAGTGATGTGTGTTATAGAACAAGGGCAGAGAACTGCACCCATTTTTTTTTTCTTCGTGAGAGCTCATACTCGGTCTGGTGTTAAGCTGTGACACAAAATATTACAAGCATCAATGAGCTCACCTTTGGGAACTGGTTTACTTCGCGTAGGTATTGATGAGCTCAACTACAAACCCCCTGCATACTGCTTCAATATGGTGCGACTATGACTTACTCACTCTCAAGAACTGATACTGCTTACAGACCTTACGGCATGAGTCATTGCCGTACCTGCATTATGAATACTTTGTTGAATTTCTTTTATATAAGATGGCTTTGGCTACTAGACCATGCCAGGAAGCCCACGCACCTCTTCTTGCTTTCATTAAATAGGACAGCTATTCTTGTTGTTTGACTAAAAAAATCATGTCTGAAGATTCGACATTTGTTGCAACGTTGCTTCTCTTCTTGGTACCTTGATTACTCATGTATTAAGCGTAGCATATACATTAACATCTTTATGCAAATAGTTAAACTAAAATTTACTGTTCACTTTCATCATGATTTCTTTCCACATTTCCATTTCAAACCTTTGTAGTATTTCTCTTTCCAGAGATAGCAAGCTGTTGTCAGTCCCAACGTTGGCCAATGACCTAAAAAGGATTTCCCAGTTGACCCACAAAGTGGAAGATGGAAAGAAACTGCAGACTTTTGTCCAGGAAACTGGTAGTCTAGACAATGCTGGAGAGTTACCTTCAACGAGTCAGCAGACCTTTGCACTGGATCTCAACTCATTTCCTCCTGAATTAGCATATGAAGAAAGTGATGAACAATCAGGTAAAAAACTCGTATTTTTGTGTTCTGAAATTCATAAGACAAACCCATCCTTCCGGAGATTAACCCGACATGTTCTGGACATCACAAGTCATAAGTCTAGAGGTACTCATTTTGTTGTTGTTGAGATAGTTGGCCTTGTGAATTTATGCATCATGCGTGTCATTCTTTTGTACATTTCACATTGTTCACAATAGTTTGATTATGTTTGAATTTAATGTACTGCTTGTAGCTCGATTGGTTATTCATTGTTGATTTTGTTTGGTACTGACTTGCTTCCTCCATGTCCCACAAAGATATCGATTACGGGAACTCTTTTCTTGTAAGAGGACACATATGTTGCATCTGTATCAATTTTAAAATGTAGCTCCAAAGGGTAAGTTACAGTAGCACCCACATCGTTTGAGGATTCAACATGACAACATCACTACCTTATTTGGAAAATAACACAAACATTGCTTCATTTGCCAATCTAGCCAACATATAGAGTCCTTGGGGCAACTGATAGTTGGTTAAAAGATGAACAATGCTGATGTTATCCATTAATTTGCCTAATATGCTTTGCCATATTCACTGTGAACAAACAGTATAATGCTCACTAAGATAAGCAGAAACACAAATAATTCACCCGTCTCCTTCTATCTGGACTACATTATATTCGAAAGAACGTATGTCCACCAGCATGAACTGCTACTCTTCTACTTCTATGCAGGATGGTGCCCCTCAACCCACAACCACTCTACCATATACAGGTCTCCAACATTAATGCTGCCACCTGTGTGTGTAACCTCTCTCCTCAAACCCGCCAACTGTGAACAGGGGGGGGGGGATAGATTAATTTGGAGAAAAAGAGACAGAAAGGGAACTAGGGAGAAAATCAAAATCGGAAGAATCACCCATAAAAAAAGAAAAAAAAAAAACTCGAAAGAGAAGGCAGGGAGGGAGACAACTGAGGAGATGAAAGAGAATCGAGATTCTATATGCCCAACTAGGTTCACATCTCTGCACAGTAATTAGACAAACCATTTATGTGGTAAAGAATCTAACAATTGGGAAGCTGAAATTGGGAAATCCCTGGAGACCAAGACAATGGAGGACTTGATTCTGGTGATCAGAAAAAAACATGGAGGAGGAGACAGTTGAAATGAGAAAACAGTGGCGAGTATTCTCGATTTACATGATAGTATGACACTGTGGCGTTGTTGGCAGATATCGAGAAAAAAGTTGGTTGGGACCACTAATCCCGTCATCAAAAACTTTAATTCAATGCAGGTTCTACATGTCAACTGCTTGATTCCTCCACAGGTGCTGAACATATTTCTCCACTTGATAGAGAATGTTCATGTGAATGGGTGGGGTTTTGCGGGCAGGAAAAGTTTGATTATGAACTGATGTGGCTAATTGGTGTTTTCTGTTCTTGTTTGAATTGATTTGCGGTATATTAGGGCTTATGTATCTTTGTTCTTTGATACTGGCCATTGTGGCTTTTTGTTGGTAGGCACAGTTTGATTATAATCTGATATGGGTTCTGAAATTCGGTGTTTCTGTTCTTGTTTGGATTGATTTGTGGCGTCTTGGGGTTTATGTGTTAGTTTCCTGGTTGGGGATGGGAAGAGGGTAATCTCTGTGGTGGTGGTTGTGTATCTGATTGGAGGAAGCTGTACAGAGTGATGATGGTGGACAATGTCTTGATGTGAATTATGATGCTTGATTATTGGTTTTGGTGGTGGTGATGTTGGTAGTCCTGGTGATTGGGTGGAGAACATGTTATGGTGGTGGTTGTTTGATGTCTTTTGGCCTTCAGCTGGCCAACTATGGTGGCTGGGTGTTTGTCATGCTCGTTGGCTTGGACGGGCAATACAAAGTGGCAGTGAGATTATAGTTGGAAGGGTATTTGTGGTTTGAATTGTAATTGGTTTTATATAACTGTATAGATAGAGATAAAAAAACACTCCTCTGTATGTTATTTTTTATCGGTTTTTCTGATTCCAGCTGTCTCTAGATGTTAGTTCACTCTCTCTTTTAAATTGTTTTGAGATAGCATACAGTCAGAGGTTTAAGGTAATTATGATTTTATTGAAAATCGGAGAGGTAGGGAAAGGATAGTAAATTATATAGTTAGTTGAAATGCAATCAATACATGTTCCCTTAAATAGTTAGAGCTTCAAAGTTGGATTGAGATTATGGATTCGAGGGGAGTATTTACTTGAATAGTTAAATATAATTGCAATAAATTGGTTCTTCTGTTATTTTGAAGGGTAAATGAGTAATCATAAATTTTCTGTTACTGTGCTATTTCGTAAGGGATGTGTTTGTGTCATTAGTCAAAAAACAAGGTGCCAAATGTTGCTATTTCCGAACCAACCGGGTGTCTATAATTTACCCGTTTCCAGAACATTGATTTCTTTTCCCTATCAAAGAGATACCACTACCATTTGCAAAAATCAAGAATGTGCTTAGGTATAATTGTAAGAGGAAACAGTTAAGATGCCAAGACATTCTAGAGTAGAAAAATGGACTATCTTTTGGCGGGTGAGGGATTTTTATCCATGTTTGATGGATCGGTTGACGTGTTGCACCAGAGGAAGAAGCGAAGAAAAAGCAAAAGGGCCTTCAATTCTTCAATTTCCATTATAGTAGAGAATGGAATAATCAGTGCGTATAGACGTGGTGTAACTTTTTTAGAGAAGAGGTAGCTGTAAAGTGAGGCAAAGCATAACATGCCTAGTCTCCACTTTTAGAAGGCACCGTAACGGTTAAGTTCTGATTGGTGTCAGGCTGGCAGAGCTGCATACTTGACCTTTATGAGGCAGTGAATTCACTATGGTCCATTTGGAACCATGTAAGCTTCATAAGATGATAAGTTAATGAATCCAATGTAATGGATCAGGTTAAAGTCTATATTTAGAAATAGATCTTATTACCTTATTTAGTTGTTTATTTATTCAAAAATATAACTGTTTTAATATTGTTAATTGTCACATTTTTAACCCTTTCTCTAGATATTTTCGTTGCATGAACAGTCTGCCTATAAGTTTTTATTTTCTTTGTCAATTAGATGAAACAGCACTGACATTTTTTTTGCTTTGATTATCCTTAGCCGGTTTGATTATTCCCGGTGTTCCGATATTCAAACTTTTTCCAATTTAAAAAAAAGGAAAAACAGCTGAAAATAACACAAAAATCGGTCATTCTAGAAATGGCTGTTTTTAAACAAAAAACAGCTTAAAAACAAGCAAAAACGTCATATGTGTTTTGAGGAATAACACTGTTGTAAAATAATTCGGTTTTAAGAAAATGTTTGCCAGACATGCACTTCACCCTTTTTTTTTCTTCTTGTTATTCAAGATAAGATTATGAAATACAACCCGAGAAACAGATCAATTTAGTCTTAACTGAACCTAATCACAGAGCTGTCTCTACATTATCGCATTTCTATGAGCAGTGATGTCATGGTATCTGCAATATATCGTTTACGATTGGATTGGTATGAATTTGAAATTGATGTATGAGAAACATTGCTGATCACTACTAGCAGTTTATGCCTAAGTATCTCAATCCAGTGGCCTGGATTCGCAGTTCACTGGCAGTAATGCCCTTGTGTCATCAAAATATGTATCATAGTCCTGATCCCAAAAGGAGTATTGTTGGTGCTTAATGAATGAGTAGAGGCTCAAGAAAAGGGTTGATGCCCAAATGTGCCTTAGTCAGCTTATTCTTCTAGATTTAAGATCCAACGACATGGTAGTTAGGGAAAGATTGCATTCAGAGTTGGTGGTAATATGATGAGATTTGAGGTTAACCCAAAAGGGAAAGAGAAATGTTGCAGAACAGGTTTGCTTTCTCAAACAATGGACCACTGAAAGAAAGCATGAAGTTGCTATCTATGGTTATGGCCTTTTTACTAAAACATGATTTAACCTTGTGTGAAATGTAGATGAAAAAAGAAAGAAACAGAGATTACTTCGAACAGGTTCCCACTAGAACAGGGTAAGAACCAGAGTTACCAGAAATCGCTCAACAGGGTGCGATCTGCGATCTAGATCGCGCGATCCGAATTCGGGATCATTCGCGATCCAGATCGCTATTTCTGGCGATCCCAAGTTTTCACACATAGACCTAAGTATTTTAATATCATTTACTCTCTGACCTATTATTTCATCAACTAATTCACAATCGTACCCCTACCTTTTCATATGTATGTTGGAATTCCCTCCAAAATTTTACCCGATAATAAAATCAGTAGTACTAGGCAATGCTAATATGAGTATGTATTTAGCAAAATGTTCCCAAAAAGCATTCTTCAAACAAACAAGCTAATCTTGTTCCAACTAATCGCTCCCAAGAAGCCTACCCCTGGCGAACCGCATTCTTAGCAGACCGCGAATCGCGTTCCCGATCCCCTTCCGCGAACTACAGCCGTTCCGCAATCCTGGTAACCTTGGTAAGAACCTCAGTAGTGCTTTAGATGTTAACCAAGTCTAGCATAATAATATACAGCATATTGATATTCCCGCAAGCAGCACAATTTTTTCTTCTTTCTAATGTGTGATAGGCAACATCTATATTCCCCTGGTAATCAGCAATTTGCAAGTCTTCTGAGGTAATAACATGTGAATCTGCTTAGCTAGACGGTTTTTTTCTGTGTTTTTCTTCTATAATAATATTAGCTTTCGTAAATCTTGTTAACTTCCACATTTACTAGTTTCTTTGGACCTAGAGTTTAGTCTGATGATAATGAAATCTTATGGAATGAGTACAAGGTTTCAGGTGCGGGGAAGAAGAAAAGGAGGGCAGCACCCAAGGCTATTTCTCAACTTACTTTAGCAGATCTTGCCAAATATTTTGATCTTCCCATAGCAGAAGCTGCAAAGAATTTGAAAGTTGGAGTGACAGTACTCAAGAAAAGGTGCAGGGAACTTGGCATTCCTCGTTGGCCACATAGGAAAATCAAATCCCTTGACGGTCTCATCCAGGATCTGCAGGTCTGTCCTTATCCCACTTTCCTCTCCTCTTTCAAGCCTGATTTCGCTACCACTGTGTATAATGTCCATTTTCGTTTTCTTCATTTGATACTTCTGAATAATAACAGATTTGGGCTCCACCTTCCGGACATTTAGTTTTACTGGGATGTAGAGAAACAAAACCTCCCCATTTCTACTTGTTGCAGCACATATTCTGCTGACTTCTTTCCTGCGGGATAGGACAACCCAACTTATTTCATAAGTCGAATGTCCGCCAACTGTGGCACAAGTGAAAACCCAAAGCCCTGTCAAAGATCATTTCTCTTTTGACCTCTTCTAATCTAAAAGTATAATTAAATAAAGTTCTATTTAATAACACTAAACCCATTTTTTATCGGCAAAAAAGATAATATATAGTCGATCTAGAATTTGATTTTTATGAACCCAAACTTATTGATAAAACCCTCTAAAATAATACAATGACATTATTTAATTTTCTCTAAATCATCTTGATGGAAGCCTTGTGCTCATTTTTATTAAAATGTACTTACACTATTGATGCCCAATCATTTGAATACTAAATTAATTGTACGGACCACAAAAGGATAATTATTTATTATACATCATGAAGTTGTTCTCTATTTAGAACCTACAGTCAAAGTAACTCTATTTTTTAGTTAGTAATATACTCTGACCTGAACTAGGATTACTCAAGGAAAATTGTTGCTGACATCGGCCTTAGTAGTCAGCATATGACCATATCTAATGCGGGTTTTCATGGAGCATCTTTTTAGAACAAACCCAATTCTCATAGAGAGAGGCTCAACTCTCATACTCATAGGAGTGAAATCTATTAATGTTGCTCCTGTCACTCCAAACTCCAAGTTACAAAATTTTAGGAGTTTTATAAAACCCATCCTCCAAACCGTCGCATGACTCAAACCACATTTGCCGTTATGACCTAAGAAGCACGGGTGTGGCAAATTCCCAAAAATCAAGGGTGCGGGAGCGGTGGGGGTGCAGCGACTGTATTTTTATTTTTATTTCATATTATTTTACACCATAATACTAATACTAATACAAAAACAACAACAATAGTGATCCCAATTTTAATTAAACAGAAAATCATACACTGATTTACACGTACAGAGTTACTACGTCAACAATATTATCTCTTTCTGTGTGGAGAGACAATTAATATAAGGGCTAGAAATGTTCTCATAGATGCACGGTCATTTGGTTAAATTGTAGTTGTATTTTAGTAGACTTCTCAACTAAAACTTTCAAAAAGGTCCTGCCTCATCAACAAAGCACCCGCAAAGCACCTAGAAGCACCCGTTCTTCAGAGATGATGACGGATCCATAAATTGGCATGAAGAGTGTTTCATTCAGCCACTAGATGCTGACTTTTCCATTTACAGTCAGTTACATGATTTTGTCTCTTGGTTGGGGATATCCTCTTATTGTAGACAAGTTAATGAATCCAAATCCATTTCCCTTGGTTAGCGATCTTTGAGAATATACAAAGATTGAACATGGCCTCACATATTACTATTTACCTGTATGCGGTAGTCTATTAATAATGGAATCTGAAGTGCAAGTGACTGAAAACACAAACAATAAACCTAGGGGCCAGTTTGATATGATAGATCGTGGTGACACCGTCTTTACTTTCAGAATGAAATCATGTGATTGGTTGTTACGGTAATTTTCTGGATTAGTAGGACTACTACAGTGCTTTGGCAATTCGCAATCGTGTGATTGGTTGTACAATGTTGAGGAAGTAGCAACTGTTCCTTTTCATCGACGTACTCATTCATTCTTTGTAGACAGACAATGATGTAACAAATCAAATGGGGTGTATGCTAGCTTGATCGGTTTTGGGTCTGTTTTTCTATTTTTTTGACCTGAAGTTAGTAGATTGCATCCAATAGATGCCGAACAAGTTCCTAATTAACCACAAACTTCTGCAGACACATCATTTGGTAGCTGAACCATTTTCTTCTGCGAACTGTCCATCATTAAGGTAGTGTTTCTGACAGCCGTCCACGTAAAGGAGCCTACCCAGACACTCATGCTTTTTAATGAAGGGATTTTCATAGGAAAACCTAAGAATGCAATAAAAGCTGCTCGCTTTGGAATTTTCTGTTCCTTACCCAGAAAACTCTGCAAATGCTGCCACCATTTACGCAAACAAAAACCCCCACCTATATTAAACATTAAACTATCTATTTCCCAACTCTGTGGTAAGCACCGGCCTATCATGTGGCAATTAGGTAGGTTTACTGCATCGAGTTGCGTAAGTGTTTTGACAACTTCGACGAGAGTAGATTTCTAATTTACTACCAAGTCACAATTGAGTTCTACAAACAAAAGTCGAAGAATGTAGAGAATAAGTTAGTGAAGCAGCAATACCATCTGCAACTTGTATGTCTAATAAAAATAGTACTCTCTCTGTCCCAATATTTTGGTCCCTTATTCTATTTTTGGCTGTCCCAAATGTTATGTCCACTTTCCTTTTCTGTGATTCATAATATTGTAATTTTTTTTTTCAATTTTCCCTAAAAACAGTAGGAATGACAACATCAAGAAGTTAAAAAGTGGGGGTATTCAAGTAAATGACATGGTAAAAGGTTAGTGGGAATGTAATGATTGCATGTCCCCAAAAAAAGTTGGAATCCCTAAGGAGGACCCAAATATTGGGACAGAGGGGAGCAAGATTGTGCTTGCTTTATCGCATGGCAGTTAGGGAGGCCTATTGTCTCAAGTTGCCCAAGCATTTTGAAAACTCCGATGGGGGTAGATTTTCCGAGTTCTATAGTATATCCTTTTTTTTTTTTTTTTGATGAAACGAATTCTATAGTATATCATTTGGCCAGAGTTTACTTGCTGGTGGGTTCTATAACCAACAGCTATTGAAGAGGTTACAAAAGAATTCAGTAAAGCAGCAAACACAGTCTGCAACTTTTCCTGCTTTTTATTTGGTTATAGTAGTATTTGTCAATCCCACAAGCAGCAAAAGAACCATTAAGTGATGACATCTATGCTTTAATTGAAATGTTGAGTTCACAATTTAATATTCCCATGCAAACCAAAAGATCAATTGTTTATCCAAAGAGGTATATGCAGAACGAGGTAGCACAGCAGCAGACGGATGAGGCAACTGCTATGATAGTCGCACAGAGGCAAATGATGCTGCAAAATGAAAAAGATAACATGGAGAGGAAGCCTTTCATGGAGATTCAGTTGGAGACCAAAAGATTCCGGCAAGATATTTTCAAAAAAAGGCACAGAGCTAAAGCTCGAGAGCTTCAGATCTAGCAGCATTCTTATTCTGAAGCATCAAGTTCAGCCGTTGCAGTCCTTTGTATATATGAAACTGTAAGTGCATATACAACTGCATGTTATTTTTCTTCGAACTATATTATGTACATATACAACTGCATGTTATTGGTTCTTGAATCTTGGTTTATTACCTGTCATTTAGAATACCTTGTTTGGATGAATAGAATTTTTAAAATTCTGTGTTGTTTAAAATTGCAGTTTTGATTCATCAAATTCCACCAAAATTGGAGTAATTTCGAAATTCCAAGTAAACCTCTGAATTATCTGAGAAACACTTTTGTGTTGGCACCAAAACAAATTTCCGAGGAAAAACCCCATACATCCACTGCTGCACATCTCCCACCACCCACCACCTCCACCACTTCTGTCACCGTTGATCACCACATCTACCACTGCCCACCGTCACTTTTTCTGCGGCCCACCACTACCATTATTGCTCTGTTTGGCAACACTTCTGCCACCGCTCATCACAACCACCACACCACTTCTGCTGCAGCCCTCTACCACCGTCGTCACCACTTCCGCGACTTCTGAGATCTCCCAATCACTAACTTCAACTTCCAATGAAGCAAACGGGCCACCGACAACCTTGATAGCCCCCTGTTCTATACCACACAAAACACTAATGCTCCCATCAATTCGATCATGACTATCGCAGTGCATTGAATGCTACCACATCGAGCAAATTACCAAACCATCACCAGTCCACCATCACCACCACCCAAGGCTGCCGCCTCTTAGTTGTCTTGCCACTCCAAATCTGGCTGCATGACTCCTGAAAGCTGCTCAATAGGGTAACAGATCAATTACTAGTTTTTTTTAGAAGGCACTAATTTAGGCCAATTAATAAGTTAAATACAAGCCCGGATTTTCATTTCATCCAGCCCATAACTAATTGAATTCACTAAGTCGAATCCAAGCAGTGAATTCTAATATCCTTGAAATCAGTATCTCATCTCTCCAAATCCCATAAATTTGAAATATCAAGTAATTCCTAAATTCTCCATCACTAGGCTCTCATTGGAGTTTTACCCTTTTGTTTACTTTTGGGTTTACGGATTAGAGAGGTGCATGTAAGCTGGTCCGGCCTCCTATGGTTATCAAAATGTAAAAGATTACGTGTTTTTTATGTCGTAAATGAAGCTTGCCCAATCTCAGTCTCTCTCACACACACAAAAACACCCACAGCCACACACATATGCAGGCACTATTGCCAACTTTTTTTCAGCTTCAATAAGTCAAAATTAGACTGATTACTTATATTGTTCATTTCATTCATACTGCAATACTGTTCCATTGGTGGATCGTGGTCCACATTTCGCTTCTTGATTAGTTATATCACTTTCTGTATTGCCGGGTTATCTTCCTTTTTTTCCTTAGTTTTTGTGCTTGATGAGCTGTGTCCTCTAAGGCTATTGCAAAATAGAGAAAAACGACATGTTCTGGGTCCAAAATATTTCTTGTTTTTTCTGTTCTTCTTTTGACTTTTTTTTTTTTTTAGGTAGGTCAGACTAAAGGCACGTTGTAGCTTCTGAATTTTCTTTATGAAAATGAACATACCCAATGATGTGCTTGAAGAGCTATTTAGATTTATACCTTTTTTTATTTTCTAAAGTATACTTATCATCCTATAATATATATGTCATGGTATTGGCTGTGGTCCAATGTAGAATGTTTATGTTGTAGTATATCATATTCATATTTTTTTCCAAAAAAGTAGTTGGGTTGTTGGGTTCTGGTTCTGGATTCTCTTGAATTATTTGTGCCACTATTTTTTAAATCCACTGCTGTTGTGACATGTAATTCTTTGAGGTTAAAACATCAGCCGCGTCACTAAATCTAAATCGTGCTCCTGATTTTAAAAAACTCAAAGCTGACACACTTAACGATTGAGATTTTGAGCCATCCATTTACCTCTCGAGCTAATTTATTATGGAAAAGACGTCTCGGTCAACTGAGTTCGTTTTTCTTTTTCTTTCAAAAAGCTCGTAATTTCATATAAATGATGCAATTTAATTGTCTGATTCCGGCTATTTTGTACAATCTGCAGGTACTTTGAGACTTCATCATGTTGCGTGCACTGCTCGCAACCACCTTCAAAGTAGTAGATGATATATGATGTGATGCTGCATCTGGTTGTAAAACTATTTGGTATGCCCTGCCTAATGCAGGAATTTTATACATTTTGGCCGGCATGTATTCGAAAAGTATCGTAAACTGTATCAAAGTTTTTGTGCAAAACTCTTTTCCATTTTGGTTTCCTTTCTTTACTTTGTTTTGGTTATGAAGAAAGTTAAAAGGGGGATGCAAGCAATCGTACACTAGGGTCAGGACATGCCTTAGGTCTCTTATCAGGAGAGACTGTCAGCAGCGGGGCGCAAACCCAAGACTGTTCTTGTTGTCAGCCAACTCTAGTTGGCAGGTTACACTTCCTTTACAATGCTCACGATAGTTTTGGCCGTGAAATTGGATCTGATATTTAGATTGAAATTGACAGGTGAAACCATCTCATGCCAGCTTTGAAAAAGGTCCAGTGGCTAAAGTTTCCGACCCTGACACTGATTCAAATCCGAATTAGGTAAAAGGTCCAGCGGCTAAACTTTCTGACTCTGATTCTGAGTCAAATTCGGAACAGAAAACTCCGAAAAAAGGTCTAGTGGCTGAAATTTCTGACTCCGTTGCTGATTCAAATCCGGAACAGCATAAGTTTTTTGGTGTGAACTAGGTGATGTACTCTAGCCGGTAGTTGAAGACTAATCCTCCCGAGGCTTAGAGATCACCGAAGTGAATATTAGTCATTTTTCATATGCAAGCACTAGGATTCGAACGTTGCACTCCAACATAATTTGCTTGTCACTATCTTGGTCCCCCCACCAAAACCCTAGCCCCACAAGCCCCCACTCATCTACTTAGATGGCCTTAATCGTTGACTTACAGCTCACAAGAAGGATTGGAAGTCAATGCATTTCACTAGGCAAAGCAATGTTAAATTTTGCAGCATTCATAATTTCATAGTACATGGAACGTGTTTGCTTTTGCTAAAGAGTAATGCTATATGTCCCAAATTATGTGTCCCAAATGCATCCCAAACAATTCATGTCAATAACATGGTCCCGCCACTATCAAAGTTCATGTTATTGAATTGAACTGTTTGGGATGCATTTGGGACACATAATTTGGGACATATAGCATTACTCTTTTAGCAAAGAGTAATGCTATATGTCCCAAATTATGTGTTCCAAATGCATCCCAAACAGTTCATGTCAATAACATGGTCCCGCCACTATCAAAGTTCATGTTATTGAATTGAACTGTTTGGGATGCATTTGGGACACATAATTTGGGACATATAGCATTACTCTTTGCTAAATGAGTAATGCTATATGTCCCAAATTATGTGTCCCAAATGCATCCCAAACAGTTCATGTCAATAACATGGTCCCGCCACTATCAAAGTTCATGTTATTGAATTGAACTGTTTGGGATGCATTTGGGACACATAATTTGGGACATATAGCAGTACTCTTTGCTAAATGAGTAATGCTATATGTCCCAAATTATGTGTCCCAAATGCATCCCAAACAGTTCATGTCAATAACATGGTCCCGCCACTATCAAAGTTCATGTTATTGAATTGAACTGTTTGGGATGCATTTGGGACACATAATTTGGGACATATAGCATTACTCTTTGCTAAATGAGTAATGCTATATGTCCCAAATTATGTGTCCCAAATGCATCCCAAACAGTTCATGTCAATAACATGGTCCCGCCACTATCAAAGTTCATGTTATTGAATTGAACTGTTTGGGATGCATTTGGGACACATAATTTGGGACATATAGCATTACTCTTTGCTAAATGAGTAATGCTATATGTCCCAAATTATGTGTCCCAAATGCATCCCAAACAGTTCATGTCAATAACATGGTCCCGCCACTATCAAAGTTCATGTTATTGAATTGAACTGTTTGGGATGCATTTGGGACACATAATTTGGGACATATAGCATTACTCTTTGCTAAATGAGTAATGCTATATGTCCCAAATTATGTGTCCCAAATGCATCCCAAACAGTTCATGTCAATAACATGGAACAAGGATAGGAAGTCAATGCATTAATTGGGTAAAGCAAAGTTTAATTTTACAGCATTCATAATATCACAGTACATGTAACCTGTTTGATTTTACTAAATTTGGATTTGGATTTGGATGAGAGAGAGAGAGAGCTGTGGATCCCACTGAAGCTATATGTGCAATTTCCTAAAATGTTTTCTTTTTCTTTCCTCTTACATTTCCAGGCTCTTGCTTGACAATTTCTTGTTGAATTCATCAAATTCTTGATTTCTTTCTTTCTTGTATTGTGTTGGCTTCTGATTATGACTTCACTCCGCAAAATGAAACCGTATAACCTTTTTTTCAGAGAGACCCCAATATGATGCAATTCATTGTATCCCATTTCTGGGGCACTGATTTTGTTGGCATGCTTCAAGTGTCACACTCATAGGACCATATTCAACCCGATTTGTTTTTCTAGGATTTGGTCTTGCAAACCGTGTAGCCATGTTCACGACAATGTTTAGTCTTCACTTTTTAACTAGTTCTTAGTCCGAAGTTTAGATGGACTATCACAGACTAAGTTATCATTATCTCCTTTAATATGATGTATTCGGATAACAAAAATATTTGTACTAGAAATTGTGCAAAACTTAAAGGAGATTGATTCTTACAAAGCAGAAAATGATTCTTACAAAGCCACTAACATTATTTATGCATCTAATGACCAATGAAATTGCAAAAATGATGCTAGTGGCTTTGTAAGAATCATTTTCTGCTTTGTAAGAATCATTACCCAACTTAAACCTTGTATTCCAACTCCAAAAGTTTCCATGCCAATAAGGAAAGAAGGGTGAAAAGTTGAAATGTAGCTCTTCCTTTTTTTTGAGAAATTGTTTTGTCGACCTCATGCAGGGTAATGTTAATACTAGCCACCCTTGACCCTTGGCGGGTGGTAGCTCTTCCATTTCAATTGAGCATTTCCAATAAACCATGCAAAAGGGTATTATTAGTAAAAAAATAAATACCTTAGTAAAATACCAAGACCCAATATGTTGTGCAAACAAACATGCATTTTTTAAAACATACATTTTCCTCTTTGTATTTAGAGACTAGAAAGTAGGGATGAAAAACAATGTATCTATCTTTCTCCCTCCATAATTTTCACAATTGCATTATTTAACTATTTAATTCACCAATAAATTATACTTTTAGAGTGAACTTTCAAATGCATGCCATGCAAAGTCTAAAAATTGTAATTTTATATTCTTTATTTTGTATATTTATGAATCTGGACCTGTAAATAGCCAATCATAATGAAGCATGTTTTCGCAGCAAAATTTAAATATAGGGTTCCAAATTTGGTTTAAATCTCTAAACGGGTGGGGGAAGTGGAAGGGGAAGGGGAGGGGTGGGGTTGTGGTCTCCAACCAATGAAGGTGAAAGGGAGGGGGATGGGGTGGGGTGAAAATTGGTGATTAAGGGTAAGGGGAAATCCCCTTCGGCTATCCTTCATGGGGATGACTATAAAGTGCATACTTTAGGTAGTTTTAATTAGGTTTAAGAATATTTTTATTATTCATTTAATATTTAATTAAATTTAAATATGTCATAAAAAACTATTACAAATATAATTATTCCTTATTTTTAATTTTAATATATGTTCAACTTTTCCAACATATTTTTTTATACATTTTAATAAATCTTAATATTTTGGGTATTCAATCATTTAACTAAAAATTAATTAAATCTAAATAAATTATTTAGCATAATAAGAAACACTTTACTCATTACATAAATATAAATATTACATGTTATTGTATTTATACTAGTATAAGCCGTAGACCGTGGTGGCCTCGGCCACGGCCAAGTTCCAACTCAAATGTCCACCATTTTTTTTGAGAAATTGTTTAGCTTGAACCCGTGACCTCATGCAGTGGCTTCTAATGCTCTACCACTTGAGCTACTACCCTAACTGCAATGTCCACCATTGATCCTATAAAATCCAACTGACATAATTTAGCCACAAATGCTTATGTGTGAACAGTAGAACCCTGAGATTCATTAATATATAGAAGTAGATTTTTTCATTTTAATGTAATTGTTGTCAATTTTTTTTTAGTAATCTTTGTCAGCATAATTGGTCTTTTTATTGTCGTTTCAATTATTTTCCTAACTTCTCATAAATATTTTCTCTCTGAACTATGAGTTTACCAGTATTCTTTTGTAAACATTATTAATTTATTTTAATTTTTATATTTATTATCTATTTATCATTTTATATTATTTTTTAATTATTTATCAATTGTATAGATGATTAACAATAATTTTAATTTTTCTTCAAAAAAAACAATAATTTTAATTGAATTATATAAGTTTTTCGGTTGCAGACGAGAGGGTAGTAAAGGTGAAGGGGAGGGGGAAGGTGAAGGGCAAAATCTCGGTCTTTAAGGTGAAGGTGAAGGTGAAAGGGGTGAGTTTCGGTTGTAGATGACCTTAGAATACGACATTATGTCTTCTCATAATCTAGTTTAATCAAACAACAGTATAAAAAGGTTGGTCGTTAGTCTGAAGGCGGGATATACAAATTGCAAAACGTTCTGACAATACCATGAAAAAAATTAAAATTTTCATATTATATCACTAGCTAACTTAGTTAGTCAAATTAACCTTCTTAAAATCAACTCGAAAGATCTGGGGAAATAGACCAAAGTACATAGTGGTGGGGAGATCATGCATTAAACTTTATTCTGAGACCATTTCTTTTCGGGGAACTTTGAGACCATTTTTTGTGCTAGCTATTGGAAACCGAAAATATAACTCAGATTCTGGCGAAAATATGGTGGTTGGATGAGAATGAAATGATTTATACAATAAATCAACTTTTTGAGTTAGCAAGAGAGTGAACCATTTCAATAAACTAGTTAACAATATAAAGTGGTTTGTTGTTATCCAAACACCCTCCATGATAAAGGGAGTTTTAACAACAAAAACCAATCCGGCACGTAACGAGGCCGGTGATTTTAACTGAAGGAAGTTCCCGCGAATAAGGTTGTTATTGACTTGGGAACGTCAAGAAGTAATTAGGAATGAAAAAAGTTTAAGTACTGTTTGGTTGTTTTATAAAATTTCCATTGTAGACAAACAAGTAACAACACAAAACCCCCTTTTGAAACAAGAAAAGCTCCACATAAAAAACTCACTAAACTGTTAAAAGTCCAAACAACAAATATCCAATTATTAACAAGAACAAAGAGCGGAGAGAAGACCCTTCTCATCTCTCTCTCTACAACTTCCTCATTCTCTATTCTTCAATTTTGTATGATAGGTTGAGGTCAAACAAGTTCTGGGTTGTTGTTGTTGTTGTTTCCTAGATAGGATCAGAGAATTCTTGAGAAACAAATCAAGAACAATGGGTAATTGCAATTGCTGGGGTTCCAAGTCTGTGGATGTCAACCCAAGTTTCTCCAACACTGAGCCTTCAACTCCAGCCACAACCCAGAAGACCAATCTTCATACAGGTACTACTGATTCCTTCATTCAATCACTACAATGTTTCTTGATTTAATGTTTTCTGTTTCAGTATGTGGAAATCCCCAAATGGGTATGTTCTAATTTTGCCTTTCATAGCTGAAATTGAGTGTCAAAGCCCTAATGATACTTTCTTAGTATAGTTAAGAATTGAAACCCATGATTTGTTGAAACCCATGATTTGTTCTCTGTGTTTTTCCCAATTTGGGAACAAACCCATGATTTATTGATGGTTGGATTTGGGGATTTTTAGGGGTTTTGAATGATTTTAGCGCCGGCGGCGGGCTGTCGGGGACGACGAACAGCAGCGCGGCGCAGAGCGGATTCTCCGCGGCGGCGAGCGACGATTTGTATGTGAATGGAGAGATTTCGCCCTCGGCCAACTTGAAGGTGTATAGCTTTGCAGATATGAAGAGTGCCACTAGGGGTTTCAAGTCTGATACAGTATTGGGGATTGGTGGTTTTGGGACTGTTTTCAAGGGATGGGTTGATGAGAAGACCCTTGCACCGGCGAAATACGGTACCGGGATGATTGTAGCCATCAAGAAACTTAACCGTGAAAGCATGCAGGGTTTCCAAGAATGGCAGGTAATGTTTTGGATTCAGAAGTTCATAATGTGTCTAGTTGTTTGTTGAGTTTTCCTTTGAAAGTTCCTAAGATTGAAGAGGCATAGCTTTCTCTTTGCTATTCAAAGTAGAAAGATATGCATCATGAAGCAAAAGAGAAACAAAGACATGAGGCATGTGATAGCTACAACACTAATAAATGAATGAGGAAAGTGGTGGGTTTCTATTTCTGGTAATGAATGTGATATAATGTGTTTCTACTTTCTAGTGTATTCGTATGTCCTACAAAGATTAGAAGATGCCATGGCAACTAATCTTGTATGCAGTTTTGGAGGGGAAACATTTGTGGTTAATTGGGACGGAAAAAAAAAATAAAATTTTGGGAAAATTTTAGACGGCACATTTGAGGAGAAGAACATACTGTAATAAAGGAAACATATTTCTGTTTGCCTTCTTTTTCTTTCTTTGCCTTTATTATCCTTTCTAGAAATTTATGAATCTAATGTGGCATTCCCATTTCTATTTCAAGAATAGGATGAATCCCATCATAAAAAGTTTATTGAGTATTTCGTTTACAAAGGGGAGTTTTCGTCTACATTTACAAAGCTATAATTGGAAAATTCAGCATAAATAATGTGTTGCATCAATGATTGAAAGAGGGAATAACATGAAAGATATGGAGGAGTAAGAATGGAGTTGTGGAAGGTGTTTTCTTCAGATTTTGTTGGGTCAGTAAAGATATAATTTATACACTTTTTGCCATTTAGATTACTCAGTTCAGTTTTAAGGTAATTGCGACTGTTTTTGTATGGTCTAAAATCTGATGGTCAAAGGGTAGACTTAATACTACTTGTATCTCGCTTTTGTATTCTTTTGCACTTTTCTAGGACTTCCTATTTCACTCTATGGGTGTAAACAAGGACTTTGAATCGGGGGAGCTCATTGCTTCATCCTTATTGATATCCTAGTTCAAAGTATGTTGTTACTCATATGCTTTATGCTTCTATATATTCAGTCACTCGTGAAGTGCTTGTTCATTTTCGCTTTGTAACCTAATATTGCTCTCTCTGGAAGGGGACTTTTTAACTTACATTGAGAGAAGCTGAGAAACAGCAAAAATGTCAAACAAGTAACTTAAAACTTGAAAGAAGACGAGGACGATAAAGTGTCTCAGAATCGGAAAAGTAATTAGGCAGTTACATACGGGTCTTGGTTCTGTTATGTGTGGAGAAATCTTTTTAGAGTGAATCTAACAATTTGTTGTTCTACTGAAAATGCAGTCGGAAGTGAATTTTCTTGGAAAACTATCTCACCCAAATCTAGTCAAATTGTTGGGATACTGTTTGGAAGATGAGGAGCTGTTGCTTGTATACGAGTTTATGTCAAAAGGAAGCCTCGAAAACCACCTTTTCAGACGTATGAACCCGTGGACATTTTTTAATTATTTTCTTTTAAATTTTTTCTTATGAAGTGTACGGTGCATTTAAATTGTGCATTTCTTGGGGTTGTGCAGGCAGTTCTGTTGTTGAACCGCTTTCTTGGGACATCCGAATCAAGATAGCTATTGGTGCAGCTCGAGGCCTTGCTTTCTTGCACGATTCGGAGAGGAAAATCATTTACAGAGACTTTAAAGCCTCTAACATTCTGCTCGACGCGGTGAGTATCTACGTGATTATTGTGTTTTTTTTTAAGATGAGCGTTCTATACTTTTTCCGTTCAGTTCGCTTCGGCATGCTCACTGTTCTACTTTCAGCCAAGAAGTTGATCACTGTGATATGACAAGGTCAAGGCCGTCTCAAATTTTAAGTGGTTAAGGCAACCGCCTAGGGCCCCCAAAAATACAGGGCCTCAAATAATTTTATATACAGTTTCTGAAATAATTTAGCATTTTATATAATTTCTAAGATACTTCAAACATATATCAAATCTCTTTTGAGATTTTTTCATGAATCATTCACTTTGACTATTTAAAATAAAATTTGAGATTTTGTGAAATGGTATAAATAAAAATCGTATAACTCGAATAAAAACATAAAGTGTGCGAGCCAACACGAATATAACACGTACATTGCACGTAGACTGCACAACATGTTCTCACACAAAGTCTTTAATATTAATCATGTCTAGAAAAAAATTGAGGGCCACAAATTTATTATTCCCTTTAGGCCACCAAAATGCTAGAGACGGCCGTGGACAAGGTTTTCCATCATGGAAACATAGGCAGAAAATGGAAGTGTTTGATCAGAAAATGAAGTTTTTTTTATACTTTCGTTGTTCATTTCTTTGTAGGATTACAATGCAAAAATCTCTGATTTTGGGTTGGCAAAGTTAGGCCCATCCGGTGGCGATACGCACGTCACTACGCGAGTCATGGGCACGTATGGTTATGCTGCTCCAGAATACATTGCCACCGGTGAGTAACTTTTGAAGGTGAATATATCAAAATAGTAGGTTTCATGGCCTGATATGAATCTTCTATGAAGACGTAGTATTTTGTGAATGACTCAAACTTAACAAGCCTCAAGTCTTCATGGATCAAACCCTTCCACAGTTTCACTTGGCTTTTGCCTACTTCATTTAATTTGATTAAAATCTTGTTTCTCTCCCTCGTCTATCGCCGTTGAATTGGAGCCCAGACATCTTGTCATTGAAATAGTCAGAATGACTAAATTGTTGTTCGCAAAAAAACCCAAACGCAGCTCTGTTACGGTTCGGTTTCCCTTATATGCGGTTCGGTTAGGTTTAAAGTTCAAACCACGGTAAGCATATAATACATACAATTACCTAAAAGATATGATTAACTTAAAAAAATGAGTAAAATTATACGAAAGGAAAAACCATGGTTTGCGAGCGTCGGGAATGTCATTGATTTGGTAAAGGGGGAATGACACGGATTATAAGTCCTGGTGAGATTTGTTGAATAGAAAAGGTGCGAGTGATGGCGCTTTTTATTTCTTAGCGCTCCGTCCCTGCTGCTAGTAAGCTATAGAGTTTTTTCGACAGGGGCGTCTCCGTTTGGTCAGCTCTAGTCAAATAAGAGAATATAGATACAAGCCCTCTCCTTGGATGGTGCTAATAGTGCATATTAATACATACTATTACGTGAAAATATGCTTAAGATGGAAAAAAGTAAAATTATATTAAAGACCAAACACGTAAAAGTGAAGTAATGACTCAATCAAATCTACCATAAGCATCTTTTATGCAAAACCCAAGCAAGAACTAAGGGATTATGAAAGGTTTGAATCGGTTTATTTGGTTGGGTTCCTGATTGTTTTTTACAGTTTGGCTCGGTTCAACTCATCTCGGTTCGGTTTGCAGTGTTCCTGGTTTGTACTTGACGGTACAGTGTATGCTGGGGGTTCGAGCTTAAAGTTCTAGGCTCGTTAGGCTCGAGCTCCTCTTTTACGGCACTACCTACAAAACCCTATTCAAAATCTACCTAAATAATTAAATTATATACTCGTATTATATTACGAGTAATTGTTTCCGATATAAATATATTATATTATTTTTCAGGATGATACTTATATTTTTATTAATTATTAAATTAGACGTCTCTAGAGCTCACAACCCAGCTTTATCCTGTTCGGACTCATCTCGTTTAATACAGCGACCCTGAGTTAGGCTCTAGTTTGGCTCAATTAGCACACAAGCCAGCTTTGACTAAGCCAGCCCTCGAGCCACCCTCAAGCAGTTTGTCTCATTTGCATCCTTTATGATAAGCGGGGTTTAAGATATGACTTTTGACATATAACCCTAATGCAGTATATGTTTGCCCAGATAACCCCCCACACAATATTGATTTTACTGACATCGCACCCCAAGCATTTTTATATTATTTTACTGACACTAAACTGCGCACCAACAGTATGATATGCTTTCTTTGGGGCGCAATGTCAGTAAAATGAATTATGCGTGGGGGTTATCTGTCAACGCTTATAGTGCATGTATCACTCTGTCGGCGAACATATACTGCATTGGGGTTATATTTCAAAAGTTCTATTAGATATGGTTTACCTGATACAAGAGTATACCTTTGTTATAACTCTAATGATATGTGCTTTATGGGTTGAGTACTTAGGATATCAGGGATGTTTCTAAGGTTGACATTTACAAGTAGTTTATATCGACAAATACAATATTAAACCATAAGTTTGAACAGGTCATTTGTACGTGAAAAGCGACGTATACGGATTTGGTGTTGTGATGCTGGAGTTATTGTCAGGTCTACGAGCACTTGACATCAAAAGGCCCACTGGGCAGCACAATCTTGTGGAATGGATGAGGCCTTACTTGCACAGCAAAAGGAAGCTCGTCCAAAAGGTGATGGACTCAAGGATTGTAGGACAATACTCTACGAAAGCAGCAGTGGAGGCTGCTCATATTACTCTAAGATGCTTGGAGCAAGAACCCAGGAAACGGGCGTCCATGAAAGAAGTAGTCGAAGCCTTGGAATCCATCGAAGCCTTGAAGATTAAGGCGAAAGAACCCAGACATGTCCCTTCCAGATACGGCTCTTCAGGTACCTCAAAAGGTTCCTCAAAGGGTTCCTCAAATACTAATCCATATGCAGCAGCAAGCAGACCTGTCTATCGTGGTTCATCGCGCTGACTGAGGATGGATTTTGAGCAGAAAAAGCGTAAATTGTAGATTCATGGAGTGTCTTCAAGCTATTTTTCTTTTCATTTTTCGAACGTGTTCATGAAATTCCATCCTTCAGAAACTTTTATTTGGGGGTGCTGTTATGTGTATTTAGATCGGAGTCAGACAACTGTTGTAGTTTGTAAAACTAGGAACTAGTTTTCTCTCTTTTTTTTTTCTTCTTTTTTGAAAAAAAAATATAGATAGCCATGGAAGTTCATGTACCTGTATTTCTGGTGAATTTTCAGTAAATGGTTTTGGGTTTGTCCCTCTTATTTATGTAGGGGATGTTTGATACACTTTTTTTTTGTCAGCTACGAATGAAATACAACAAAATTCATATCTATTAGGGTGCGTTTGGGTGCGAAATTTTCAAATGTCTTGGTAATTATCTTTGAACAATAGCCTGATTTTTATTAAGCAATACATATGTTAACTCTCTAAGTTTACTAGGAGGAGCATAGCTCCAAAACTGATCGTAAGAATCTAGCTTAGTGCTTCTAGCTATCCAATGAGCTACAGAATTACTAGCTCCTGGTGTGAAACCAACCGAACAAAACTTCTTGCCTTTGTCAAAAACTGTCTTGTAGGAACATGCGGTGTAACAGGCCTATCGTCCATGAACGATTAGAGTTTCCCATGATGGCATCAATAACAACTTTGGCATCAGATTTAATAATCACATTTTTGATGTTCAGGTTGACTATGAGGGCCAAAGCTTCTCTGATCGCTAGAGTTTCAGCTTCAACAACTGAGCAAGGGAAAGTGGCAGAATGGAGCATAATAATAAGTCCACCTCTATGGTTTCTGAGAATTATACCGGCATAACCATATTTCTTGCTATTGTCAAAAGCTGCATCAACATTAAGATTTATCTTGTCAGCTGGGGGAGGGATCCAAGTAGATTGGGAGATGTTAGAGATTGCAGCAGAATTGATAGTAGTAGCTGTGGGATTTCTGGTGTGTATATAGGAATCAAATGCCTGGATAATAATATCTGGGTTGTGGGATCACTTTCAGATTTGAGTATTTCGGTGGTATACATAAAATCGCTAATCGGATAGAACAGAGATTGTTTCAAGAACGAATATGATTTTTGCTATGAATTCCGAACACAATTTTCACTCTCTGTTTCTTCATTCGACCAAAGTGACAACTTAAAAGAAGGGAGGCGGTTAATCACGTCGGTTATAACCGCCAAAGCAGCGGTTATAAAAGTTGTGATTTCAGTCCGTTTTTCCAACGAAATAAAAATCGGAGACGTTTTTCGTGAAGCAACCGCCACAGGGGCGTTGCCCCTTGGACCCCACCGGGGGCGCTGCCCCCGGACCCTCGTCGGGGCAGCGCCCCCAAACCCCTGTAGTCGTCCGGGAGTTCGTTGTTCAAGACATTAGTATAGTCGTGTACACGCGTGTACTCCACACCTCCTAACGTGTACAATACATATGCCAATGTATATTTGGTCGTAAGCAAATCCAATTACATAAAATGATCGATGACACTAAAATCATCAACAATAGCAACAGCTCTGTTCTGGGCACTGCTGTTGTGAGAATGGTACTCCTGCCAGCTAGTATTTGCCAGAATCACAATGTGTTTGGGCCTCCACACCTCTTTGTTGAAGTTGTAGGCATTTCTAACTTTCCATAAGAACCATAATATGTAGCAAATTCTGCTGAAAACCTCACTTTTATGAGTTAAGGCACGCTCATCAATTGAAATGATGGGATATTAAACGATGCGCTTATAGAATATGAGTTAAGGCACACTCATCAGCTGTGGTTTTTAGATGGATGAGAGGGCAATGAGGTGTTGGTCGAGTGGAGAGAAAAGGATCGAGGTCTGGGTTCAAATGGTAGAAGCGGTGATATGTTGAGGTAATACCAACGGAGGCATTGTATGACGATGGTGATCACTGGCAGTAATGACGTTTCTGATGGGTCAGTTTAGTGGCGGTGACACCAATTGATGGTGGTACACAACAACAGTGTCTAGTTATTTTGGTGGTTCGTCAGAGGTAGATTGGTGGTTCAACAGTGGTTTGGTTTTGTTGAGGAGATGGAATTTAAAATGACACCTCTACTGGGGTCATTTTAAAACAAAATTAGGACTCCAAAAATGACGATGAATTTTGAAAATGAAGAGTTTATCATATCCAAACAAGGTGAAAAGTATCCACTAAAAAAAACATGGTGAAAAATATGATGGGTGCTGTGAAACTAGAATTGAGAGACATAAAATAAAGAGAGACAATAGTGTATGGGGGGAGTATTGAGTTGTGTATTTTTTTTTGATGAACTCCTTAACTTTATTAGCAAAAAACGGGTCTTACAACTTCATGCCTAGTTTCAAAACCAAAACAAACAATCTCCTTCAGAAATTCTGGGAGATGAACAAGCTCTATGCTACCATTAACCCCATGATTCCTTACCCAATTAGCTAAATTGTGAGCATGCCTATTACATTCTCTTCTAACAAAATTTATAGATCTAGATGAGTTCTCCTTCATGAACGAACCCTTTAGGGTTTCGTTTGTGAGAGACGAAGAACAGAGAGGCGGAAGAAGAAAGAACCCAGAATAATAGATTGATTAATGCAGCAATACAACTCACAGCATTATATAGCTGTGATCCAACGGCTAAAAGAGTACGGACTAGATCCAACGGTAGGAACCCTTTTAGGGTTTGTACAAAGAGTAAAAAGACTCTAATACCCTTAAGGGTTTACAGAAATAACAAGTAATTGGTCTGGACTTGTAATGGGCTTTGACTTGTGATCTTTGGGCTTCATTCAGCAGAGTCCATTTAGCTAATCTTGGGCTTGACATGATCCATTCTGTTAATACGGCCCCTTAAACTGTTGGTGGATGGTGAACCAGCAGTTTATCGCGAAAATGTTGAAACTGACTTGGTTGCAGGGATTTGGTGAAAACATCAGCCACTTGATCTGCACTAGAAATATACGATATAGTTAGATGCTTAAGAATAGCTTGTTCACGCACGTAATGGTAGTCGATTTCAATATGTTTTGTACGTGCGTGAAAAATAGGGTTATTAGTTAAAGCAATTGCAGAAACATTATCTGTGTATAATAAGGGAGGATGAGGCAAGTAAATGTGAAGATCGTGAAAAATTTGGCGAAACCAAGACAGGTCAGCAGCAGCTGTTGCCAAGGCACGGTATTCAGCTTCGGTGGATGACCGAGAAACAGTGGACTGGGTTTGGGCCCAGAAAAACAACAAGCCCAGTTGTGCTCCGACGGTCTGATGGGTCACCGGCCCAATCAGCGTCAGAAAAGATTTGAAGTGGTAAGTGACCCTTTTGATAAAAAAGACCCAATGTTTTAGTGCCTTGAAGGTATCGCAAAACACGTTTTGCTCCGCTAAGATGAATGTCAGTTGGAGCATGCATAAACTGGCAAAGGTGGTTTACGGCAAATGCAATGTCAGGACGCGTAAAAGTTAGATATTGCAACGCACCCAGTAATTGTCTATAGACAGTTGGGTCATGAAGAGCATTACCTTGATGAATATGATACTTAATGCCCCCAGCTAGAGGGGTAGAACTGGGCTTACAATGGGTCATATTGAAACGACGAAGAAGATCAGAGATATATTTTTCTTGGGTAATTGAAATACCAAGAGAAGTTCGTTTGATTTGAAGGCCCAAAAAATATGTTAACTGGCCCAAGTTGGTCATTTGAAATTCAGCACTTAATTTGTGTAACAAAGCAGAAATATAAGAGGAATCATCACCAGTCACTATAATATCATCAACATACAATAATAACAAAGTTATGCGATTTTGATGATGTCTAATAAAAAGTGAGCAGTCAGCAAATGATGCAACAAATCCGAGAGATAATAAATAAGATGTGAATCGCTCAAACCAGGCCCGTGGGGCCTGTTTGAGCCCATATATGGACTTGTGAAGAAGGCAAACATGTTTAGGAAATTTAGCACTAATAAACCCAGTAGGCTGCTTCATATACACAGTTTCTCGCAAGTAGCCGTGTAAAAATGCATTTTTCACGTCTAACTGCTGAAGTGGCCAATTAAAAGTAGCAGCTAAGGCCAAAATAGTACGAACAGTGGCGTGTTTGATAACGGGACTAAAAGTTTCGTCATAGTCTAAGCCAGGGGTTTGGTGAAAACCCTTGGCAACCAAACGAGCTTTGTAGCGAGAGATTGAGCCATCTGGGTTTAATTTGGTGCGAAAAACCCATTTATTGCCTATAATGTTTGCTTGTGGAGGAGGTGGAACCAAAGTCCACGTGTGTTGCTGTGAGAGGCTGTCAACCTCAGCAGCCATGGCTTGGCGCCACTGAGGAAATTTGACAGCCTCTGTAAAACATGTAGGGTCAATTTGTGTAGTGTGTGTTTGTGAAATAACAGAAAACCCAGCAGGGGGAGAAGTAAAAGCAGAAAAACCAAGAGGAGAGTTTGGAGAAGCATAATACACCAATTTTCTTTTACTTATGCCATATTTGCTGCGAGTTTGCATTGGGTGAGTTGAAGTGATGATAGGAGGGGGAGGGGGGGGGGAATCATCATAGGGTCACCTGTATTTGCCATTCCAGAACTGAGAGAGGATGGATGTGCACCAGAACCAGGAGCAGCAGGTGTAGTATCTGAATGACAGTGTGTAGTATCTGTGGATGGTGTGCCACCTGGACTAGGAACAACAGTTCTCCTCTCTGCAGCTGGCTGCATAGGATCATTTCCCTCAGATAAGTGTGTATCTGGTATAAAACCAAATAGAGACCCAGGTTGAACCTGGGTTGAATCCGAAGGGACAGTATTAGAACCTGAAACAAAAACATGATCATGTGAGAGTGGTGAAGAATTAGAAGCAAAAGGAAATGAAAATTCATCAAAGAGTACATCTCTACTAATTTAAAATTTGTTTAATTGAGCATCAAAGCAGAGATAACCTTTATAACCAGAAGCATAACCCAGAAAAGTGCATTTCTTAGTTTTAGGATCAAGTTTAGATGGATTATGATGAGTTAACCTAGGATAACAACAACAACCAAATACTTTTAATTGATTATAATCAGGTTTTGTTTTAAATAAGAGCTCATAAGGTGATTTATTATTAGTATTTGAACTTGGCACGCGATTAATCAAATAAACAGCTGTGGCTACTGCATGATACCAAAATTTTTTGGAAGAGAAGTTGTATGTAACAAAGTAACTGCAGTTTCTATAATATGCCTATGTTTTCTTTCTGCCACCCCATTTTGTTGGGGTGTATAGGGGCAAGTTTTTTGGTGTTGAATACCATGTTCTTGTAAATTTTTTTGAAAGGTGTAAGCTATAAATTCACCACCACCATCTGAGCGTAAAATTTTAATAGAATAGCCAAGTAATTTCTCAACAAATAACTTAAATGTAGCAAAAGTAGATGAAACTTCAGATTTCAGTTTTAAGGGAAATAGCCATGTAAATCTAGACAAATCATCAATGAAGAGAACATAATATTTGAAACCATCATAAGAAAGTGTAGAAGCAGGTCCCCATACATCACTATGGAGGAGATGGAGAGGTGCAGTAACATGAGAATCAGACACAGTATAAGGCAATCTTGTCATTTTTCCAGCCAAACAAGATTCACATAAGGTATCACTATGATTAGCAGATAATTTAACAGAGGAAGAAAGACATTTAATGCATTTAAATAAAACAGAGTTTGAAGGATGTCCCAGTCTGGAGTGCCACAAATGTGATTTAACTCGTTGATCTAAAAAGGCTTGTGGACTGCACGAAGAAGACTCAGAAGAGAGGGGATAGAGGCCATTTTTACTGGGTCCCTGAAAAAGGATTTGACCCGTAGATTTGTCCTGAACATAAAAGTAATCTCTATCAAATATAAATCTGGCGTGATGTTCATAACAAAATTTATGCACAGAAAGTAAGTTGACTGAAATACTAGGAACGTGAAGTGCATTAGATAAAGTATAAGAACAATTTGCAGTTGAGAGAAAGGCAGTACCGGAGTGGTGAATAGGAAGAGAAGAACCGTTACCGACGTTGACCGAATCAGTGCCTTTGTATGGTTCTGTGAGAGAGAGATTGTTGAAGTCTGTTGTCATATGGTTGGATGCGCCGGTGTCGGTGAGCCAGAGATCAGAGGTAGGTTGCTGTGCCGAAGAAGTAGAAGCAGCCATTGCAGAGAGGTGTTCGGGTGGATGTTTGCCTTGATAGGCATAGTCCATTCTATGATAACAATCAATTGCGGAGTGATAGTCATACCCGCAAATTTGACAAGTAACTGGAACCGAATTGGACCGAACCGAACCACCTCTGCCCCGGTTATTGGACCGACCCGAACCGCGACCCGAACCATAACCCGATCCACCTCCAGATCCGAAACCATTTCCGTAACCCGACCCGAGTCCGGATCCGGATCCATAGTTAGGATTGAATCCAGAACCGTACCCGGAAGGCGAACGACCTCCTCGAGAATCCGAACGGCCACCGCCACCACCTCGGTGACCGAATCGACCGCCACCTCTCTGACCGGTAGGGTTTCGACCGCCGTCACGGCCGCCACCACGCTGGAGGTAGAAGGCGGTAGGATGAGGGAGATCGGAAAGTGGAGCTTGAGAGGCATGCATCTGCTCTTCAGCCTTCAAAAGAACATGAAGTTCTTCAAAGGGGATCGGGGCCGAGTGAATACGGAGAGAGGATCGGAAGGAGTTGAACTCCGGTGGGAGGCCATTGAGGGCATATAATAGCAGATCCTCATCAGCGGTATAGACCCCAGCAACAGCAAGCTTATCTCTGATGGTTTTGAGCTTCTGCATGTATAGATCTATTGGATCTGAGCCCTTTCTGAGAGTATGAAACTCCGATTTGAGGGTAAGAACATTAGATCTGGTGAGAGAAGCATAACGGCGCTCAAGAACAAGCCAGGCCTCACGAGAGGTTTGTGAACCAATCAACAGGGTAAGAGCTTCTTGGGACAGTGTGGCGTTGAGAATAGTTAACACCGCCTGATCTTGAAGCTGCCAGGCAGTGAACGCCGGATTTAGCACCGGAGAGCCATCGGAGGACAAAATTGTAGATGGTGGACAAGGAGAAGATCCATCTAAGTAACCGTATAGTGTATGTGTGCGAAAAATTGATGAGATCTGATGCTTCCATAAAACAAAATTGGAAGAATCAAGTTTAAAAGGTAGTAAGTTGTGTATGTTAGAAAGAAGATAGATCGGCTGGAAGGCCTGTGAGGTATTGGCAAGAGCCATGAGAAGGCTCTGATACCATGAACGAACCCTTTAGGGTTTCGTTTGTGAGAGACGAAGAACAGAGAGGCGGAAGAAGAAAGAACCCAGAATAATAGATTGATTAATGCAGCAATACAACTCACAGCATTATATAGCTGTGATCCAAGGGCTAAAAGAGTACGGACTAGATCCAACGGTAGGAACCCTTTTAGGGTTTGTACAAAGAGTAAAAAGACACTGATACCCTTAAGGGTTTACAGAGATAACAAGTAATTGGTCTGGACTTGTAATGGGCTTTGACTTGTGATCTTTGGGCTTCATTCAGCAGAGTCCATTTACCTAATCTTGGGCTTGACATGATCCATTCTGTTAATACTTTACCCAGCATTGATAGCTTGAATCCTGACTCTTCTTTTCCAGCAAGGCTCCACCACACCATTACATTCTTTAACTAGATGAAGATTATCAAAAGCACACCAGACATTAACTCACCTCTTCTCTCTGCTCATTCTAATTCCCAGTTCCAGGGCTTGGAGTTCAGCTTCTTCCACATCATCATTCACCCAGCTTCTACCTTCTAATAAAACCACATTATTGTTATCATCAATGGAAACAATTTCAGTCCCTGATACTGGCATCTTCAAAAATAGCTGCACCATTAGCAATGTTAGGTTTGGCAATCCTTGTGATTTCTGCAGGCACCTCATGTTTCTTCTTACTAACTGCACCCCCTTCCAAGATTGCTGCTTCATAATGCTCTTTATAGAAAGACAAAACTGTTTGTACAATCTGGATCATATTAATGTTAACCTTGTCATCCTCTTCAAATAGACATTGGTTTATGTGTTGCCACACTCTGTCCATAATGATCATCATCAATGTTTGGAGTTGGTCTTCTTTTCAGCATCTCATTTGAAAATGGTCTCCATTTTTTCAGTAATAGTATTACCATCAATGTCTTCTCCTCTAATACCAAGGCATGCAAACCAAATGCTTCTAGCAAAAGGGCACTGGAAAAATAAATGTAGTGTGCTTTCCTGATTAGAGTTGCAGAGGCCACATCCTTTCTTTTCAAAACCAAATATTTTACTCACCATGTCGTCAATAGGTAGTATGCCAACAGCCACTCTCCACAAGATCATCTTGAGTCTCTTGTGGATATCCAAATTCCAGAGGGTCTTCCAAAATTTGCGATTAGAAGACTCTCTTCCTTCCACCCCCTTTCTTTGCAAAAAATAGTTGGTTTTGGCAGTAACGTTTCCTTTTTTCTCACCATTCCATATCCATTGATTAGTGCCTGCTTGGATTGGAATGACCATTTCCATTATTGATTTCCTTTCCACTTCATCCATCCACATTTCTAATAGATTGTATTTCCATCTGCCATTTTCCCAATCAATCAATCCCGAGACTAATTTTGGAGCATTTACCATATCATCTGGAGGTTTGGGTTTGGCATTCTCAAAGTTGGGAACCCAAAGGTCTTACCAAATCTTGATATCATTCCCATAACCTATCACTTTAATAGCATATTTTTCAACCACTTCTTTGCAATCCACTATACCTTTCCAGAAAAAGGAATCATGTTTCCTTTTTTCCACAAACTGGAAATCAGTACTCTTGCAATATTTTCTTAGCAATTGTTGAACCCAAAACACATCATCTTTACTCCACAATTGGAACAGTAATTTACTAACAAGATCTCTGTTATATAATTGAGCTTCCTTGAATCCAATACCTCCACACTCCTTTGAGTTGCACAGCTTGTTCCACCTCATCCAGTGAGTTTTCTTCTTCTGATTTTCATTTCTTCCCCACCAAAAATTGGCTTGAAGAGAATCAATGGCATTCAAAGTTTTCTTAGGAAGCAAGAAAATTAACACAGGGTAGGTGGGAATAGAACTTACAGTGGCTTTTATGATGATCTTCTTGCTAGCATAAGACATTAATTTGGAGATCCAACCATCAATTCTTGTAGACATCCTTTCTAAATTTCTATGAAAACTCTGATTTCTTGATCTTTTCATAAACATGGGAAGGCCCAGATACAAGGAGTCCTTACTTCCTTGCTTAAGTTGTAGCACAGCCTTGATTTTTCTTTTAGAATCAGAGGACACATTTATTGTAACACCCCTCATTTTGAGAGAATTCTTAGTGCAATATCAAGACTTTGGGGGCGAATTTGTAAATAATTTTTCACGTCTTTAAAGTTGGAACTTTGGAGTATTTTCAATTTTTAGAAGTTGCTAGAATGATTTTGAAGCACTAGAAATATTTGGGGTGGTTGTGCAATTCTCATAAATTAAGTAGAAGCTCTAATTCTAATTTATACCCAAAAGTTTAGAAAACTACACTTTCGCCCCCTATGCATGAGAGACACTTGTCCAATTCAATTTGACACCTCACTAGATGAGAAGTCAACACCAACAACTCCCTCTTCACCAGCACAATCTGGAGAGAAAAAAAAAATCTCTCTCTCTCATCCATCATCTTCCTCTTCTTCCTCCTTCATCACCACCACTCCTCCACCACAATCTCCATCGTCTCTTCTCCTCTTCCCGACCTGCTACTACCCGGAGTAGCCCTCACCACAAGGATCAAAACGCCCCAAACAATTCGGGATTTCATCAAGAATCGAGTGAGAAATTCGGGTTTGAAGGTAAGAACCCTAGTTCGGTTTTTTGTCGATTTCTCCCTCATCGTTGTATTTCAGTTTGATTAACCCACATAATCTTGTTCCTGAGGTTGAGACGAGTCCGGGAAGCACAAGCTCGTCCCTCAAATCGCCGGAAAAGGGGTCGCCGGAATCCGGGTTGAAGAACCCGACGGAAACCGCCACAAGCCGCCGATTTCTTGGGCGTTCTCTCTGTTCCTGGCCGTTCAATCCCTCCAAACGGTTTCCCCAAGGCCTCTAGACATCGTGGAACACTCTGGGCAGCCTTGAAGCTGCTGGGTATTCGTTGAAAAGTCGGAACAAGGCGGCAAAGTCGCCGGAAAACTCCATGGCCGACCAAACCTTGGGTAAGCTTCATTTCTCCACCAAATTTCGCGTTCTATGCATCAAATTGCTCCCAATCATGTCGTGATCCTATTTGAATGGTCCAAATCTGCCCAGATTTTGTTAGAGTCGAGTTTGATTTCATTTTTCACTCTTGGTTCGTTTTTCCGTCATGCATAAAAAACCCCTTTTCAAATGATCATATCTCTCTCGTTTTTAATCCGTTTTGAGCGATTCTGGACTTTCTGGAATCCTCAGATGATTGGCTACAACTTTCATGTCTTAAATTTTGTCAAATTCGGTCTCTAACCCATCTGAAAATCGAGTTGAAGTCGCTGCGATTCGTGTTGTACAAGCTGTCCGGAGCAGTTTTTTTTTTAAGTGTTGGAGTTTTAGATTGAAACACTCATTTTCAAACCATCATAACTCCCTCAATTTTCGATGAAATCTTGTGTTTCTTTCTCCTATGTGTAGCTGGTATATAATAGTTCAAATCTTCGTCTCTGGGTCATGTTCAAAGTTGTAACGGATTTCTCACAAAACGAGCCTAAAGTCGCTAGTTTGAACTCATGAAATTTTCTTGAATTTTCTAAGTATTGAATCGGATTTTTTGTCCAACTTTGACTAGCGATATCTCTTTGAATAATTAGAGTTTCTAGGAGTTCAAATATGTTCTGGAATCCTTGAATTGTCATCTTCAAAGCCCTATTTCCACTTTCTCAAAACTCCTTCTCAATTGATCAGAAATCAGCCGCAAAGTTGACTACTTGAAACGATTTTTCGCTCTCTTTGATATTCAGTTTTGACCATTTGAATGACATTTTTTGCCTTAGCGTTCTTCACGAAACTTGTTCGTATTCATATTCTCAGTCTAAATATCAATTTTGACCAAGTTTGACTTTCCGTAAACTCTAGTTTGACTAAACTGTATAGGAGGGGCAAAATAGTAATTTCACTTAGCTTTGAATTGAGATTCGTTTAGTAACTTGGAGTTTGTCAGCATGTCTTGTATGCGTATTTTGAGTACTTCTATGTAATTATGGGCTAGTGTTGACCAAGTCAAATGTTGGGGTCTTTTTGCAGTTTTACTAAACTTCGGGGGCCTATGTGCAATTAATTAAAACCTTGCATTTGAACAAAGTTAATGTTTTGAGACCAACAACCTGACTTAGGAGGATACTTGGAGCCTTAAGATTGAATTATTTGACTCGGGAGTTATCAAATCAATAGTTGGGGTCTTTTTGCAATTTAAGCAAATTTTAGGGGCCTAAGTGCAATTTATTGAAAGTTGTAGATTTCGTTGCATATGGAAGAGTTTGAAGTTAATTCTCGCATGTTTTCGGGCAAACATGAGTATAATTTGGGATCTAGGAAGTTTCAGACACTGTACCGGACAGTTTCAAAGTATTAGGGGCATTTTGGTCAAGTTAGCTTGCGTGACCTGCATTTTATTGCATTCTTGCATAAAACCTCATATAGAGGATATATGCTAATAGGTTGTATACTTGTGTATATCCAGCCGTTATTAAGGATCGTTCGAAGTAGACGTACGTTTTCGTGTTGCTGCATCTACGATGAGACTCGGAGACGAGCGTTGTAGGAGTGCTAGTGTTGCGTTGCGCCTTTCATGGCTCAGAGGTAAGTACATATGTACGGCCTTTTTATATCAAAATGTGCGTATGTGTTTGATGTTTCAAATGAATGTTTGCTATATGAAATAGTATGAGAATGCATGTTTTCCACTCAAAAGTTGTTAAACTATTTTATTCATCTCCTTTGAGAACTCTCGGAAATTACTTGTGAAATTTTGATATTCCGATTCTGGTTATGTGAAAGAGAAGAAATAAAATACCTCTAATAGACTTAGGACGATGTACATGTTGGGTTTTGACGTAGGTAACGCAGCGGAATAACAAAATTTAATCCTACTCAAAGCCCACCAAGGATCACAGGAAGAGACATCATAACATGATCAAGGACATAGAAGATGTGTACCTTTTGATTTGTGAGATCACACGAAGAATGATGTCCTCGTCTCTACGGTTGATCCACGTCTAGAGGTGAGATCTAGATTCTTCCTTCAATCAAGTGCTAGCTTGAACCTTGGAGGAAGAGGGATGAAGATCAAAGGCACAAAGCAACAAAGCAACAAAGGAGGGGCGGCCTCCCTTTGTGCCGTCGGGTAAGGGGGCGGACGGGGCTAGGGTTTCGGCCCTAGCTCTTGTCTTGCTCTCTCTCTTGCTCTCTCCCACTCTTTGTGTGTTATGACTAATAACTCATATGTGGGAAGGAAGCTAGAGCCTCCTTTATATACTCCAACAACTCCTTGTTGTTTCCATAAAAGAGTTTTCTTGTTCTAGTAGGACTAGAACTATTCCCTTCCTTGCAAATTAGTCCTACTAAGTTTGCAAGGTGTTGCACAATGATCCTTCTATTAATTAATCCATATTAATTAATCCCAAATCTAGCTCTACTCTATTTGACGTGTGACCCCATAGGTTTCTATATAGTTGGTAGTAACTATTACTAACATGGAGCGGTGTCTAGCAACACATCCATGCAACCCAACCAATAGAAATAGTCAGTGATCCCGACAAACCTTTGTGCCCAATATGTCATATTGCATTATCCCTTTGTCTCCATATCCGGATTGGACACGAGACATAAATAGTCACACTCGTATATCCAATCCATAGTTCCTCGATCATGGGAATATGCTTATACTTGCAGATAACATTAATATCTCCATATTAATTTATCTGAGTCTGGCCAGACATTCAATAAGCCTCATCCCTCGAGTGGCCGTGGATATTTACCCCTATTATGTAGGAGGGACAAATCCTATCTACATCACTACGATCTCTAAGCTTGCTTCCTATCACGCCCGATAGCCACCTTTATGATTACCCAGTTACGGTGTAACGTTTGATAACATCAAAGCGCAATATTTCACAACTAGAGTATCTAGTGACTTCAAGTCCAAGGATTGCAATAATATTAGCACTACGAAAAGCGATTGTGACTTCACATAATCTAATGTATCCTTTTCGTCGTGGGTCAATCCAGTATGCCATTACTCCTAATGCATACCCATGTGTTAGACTTGATATCTCCATATCAATCTACCCACACACTAGTCTATATTTGATTGTCCTATTAATCAATATAATGGACTAGGGACATTTAAGATAAATAACACAATTTATCTAAGGACTTCATTATATTAAATATCGCCATAAATAATAAATGAATATTCTAGCCAAAAACATTGTTCATACTAAATCTACGATTGCCTCTAGGGCATCTATTCCAACAGTCTCCCACTTGCACTAGAGCCAATCTGGCGCATCTCGTATGCCTATAGATCTGGCGTGCCCTTCATGCTTTCGCTGCGCAAGAGGTTTCGTGAGTGGATCTGACACGTTGTCATCTGTCGGAATCTTGCATATCTTCACATCTCCTCGATCGATCATATCACGAATAAGATGGAATCTCCTAAGTACATGCTTTGACTTTTGGTGCGATCTTGGTTCCTTTGCCTGTGCGATTGCCCCAGAGTTGTCACAGTACAACTCCATGGGATCCACTATGCTAGGGACCACACCGAGCTCAGTGATAAACTTCTTTATCCATACTGCCTCTTTCGCCGCTTCCGCAGCAGCAATGTACTCAGCTTCTGTTGTAGAATCAGCAACTGTGCCTTGCTTGGAACTCTTCCAGCTCACAGCTCCTCCATTCAGGCAAAACACGTATCCAGACTGCGATCTGTAATCATCCTTGTCGGTTTGGAAGCTTGCGTCAGTGTAACCCTTTACACTCAGCTCTTCCATTCCTCCAAATATCAAGAACACATCCTTAGTTCTTCTCAAGTACTTTAGGATGTTCTTGACAGCAATCCAGTGACTCTCACCCGGATTGGACTGATATCTGCTCACCATACTCAACGCGTATGATACGTCTGGTCTAGTACATAGCATGGCGTACATGATGGATCCTATGGCCGAAGCATAGGGTATCCTGCTCATGCGGTCCTTCTCCATCTCGTTGGAGGGACAGTCATTCTTGGAAAGAGTGACTCCATGTGACATGGGCAAGAATCCCTTTTTGGAATCTTGCATGTTGAACCTCTTCAACACCTTGTCAATATATGTACTCTGACTTAGGCCAAGCAACCTATTAGATCTATCTCTATAGATCTTTATACCCAGTATATAGGCTGCGTATCCTAAGTCTTTCATTGCAAAGCACTTTCCTAACCAATCTTTAACAGATTGCAGAGTAGGAATATCATTGCCAATGATTAGTATGTCATCCACATACAAGACCAGAAATACTATAGAGCTCCCACTAACCTTCTTGTAAACACAAGGCTCATCTTCGTTCTTGATGAAGCCAAACTCTTTGACCGCGTCATCAAAACGTCGATTCCAGCTCCTAGAAGCTTGCTTTAATCCATAAATGGATCTTTGCAGCTTACAGACTTTGTTGGCATTCTCTGGATCCTCAAAACCCTCTGGTTGTGTCATGTACACATCCTCAAGGAGGTTCACATAAAGGAACGCTGTTTTGACATCCATTTGCCAAATCTCATAGTCGTAGTATGCTGCAATAGCAAGTAAGATTCGAATGGATTTAGTCATGGCGACTGGTGAAAAGGTCTCATCATAGTCAATACCATGAATCTGTCTATAACCTTTGGCCACCAATCGCCCCTTATAGGCAACTACCTTGCCATCCATGTCGGTCTTCTTCTTGAAGACCCACTTGCACCCTATGGGTCGAGCCCCTTCGGGTGGTTCCACCAAAGTCCATACTTTGTTGGTGTACATGGATTCCATTTCGGATCTCATGGCTTCCAGCCACTTCTTGGAATCTGGGCCATTCATGGCTTCTCCATAGTTTGCAGGCTCATCATCCATGAGTGGTACGTCATCGGGCTCAGTCACGAGAAGTCCATACCTCTCTGGCTCATGACGCACTCTTCCTGATCTACGGAGTTCCTGTGTTACCTGAACAGGCTCTTTCACAACTTCTTGTGGTTCCTGTTCATGTTCCATTATCGGTTCAGTGGTTTGTGGTTCATGAATTTCTTCAAGTTCTACAACCCTCCCACTTGCTTCTTTAGAGACTAGTTCTCTTTCTAGAAACACGCCGGTCCGAGCAACAAACACTTTGTTTTCGGTAGGGTTATAGAAATAATATCCTTTAGTTTCCTTAGGATATCCCACAAACTTACACTTATCCGCTTTAGGCCCGAGCTTGTCTGTTTGTAAACGCTTTACATACACGTCGCAGCCCCAAATCTTCATAAACGACACTATGGGACGCCTCCCAGTCCATATCTCATATGGCGTCTTCATGACTGATTTGGATGGAACACGGTTAATGGTAAAAGCTGCCGTCATTAGAGCATGTCCCCAAAAGGATATCGGAAGATCTGTTTGAGACATCATAGATCGCACCATATCTAATAAAGTGCGATTCCTCCTCTCGGATACACCATTCCATTGTGGTGTTCCGGGTGGAGTGAGCTGGGATACAATCCCACACTCTCTAAGATACTCATCAAACTCTTGGCTTAAGTATTCTCCTCCACGATCCGATCGTAGGGCTTTAATACTCTTGCCAAGTTGCTTCTCTACTTCACTCTTGAATTCTTTGAACAATTCAAAGGATTCGGATTTGGCCTTCATAAGGTATACAAATCCATATCTACTGAAATCATCAGTAAATGTGATGAAGTAGGTATAACCACCTCTGGCAGGCGTGGGGAATGGTCCGCATACATCAGTATGTATGAGTGCCAATAACTCACTAGTCCGCTCGCCTTTCTTATTGAAAGGGGACTTTGTCATTTTTCCTAATAAACAAGATTCACATGTCTCATATGATTCCAAATCAAATGAGTCTAGAAGTCCATCCTTATGGAGTCTAGATATGCGTTTCTCATTTATATGGCCTAAACGACAGTGCCATAGATATGTAGGATTTAAATCATTAGTTTTAATCCTTTTAGTATTTATGTTATAGATTGGATTATTTAGATCAAGGATATACAATCCATTAGACAAATGCGCACTACAATAGTGCATACTATCAAAATAAATGGAGCAACACTTGTCCTTTATTGAAATAGAAAAACCTTTCTCGTCCAAACAAGAAACGGAAATAATGTTTCTGCTCATGGCAGGCACATAAAAGCAATTGTCTAATTCTAAAATAAGTCCAGAAGGCAAAGATAGCTCATAAACGCCTACAGCTAATGCAGCAACCCTTGCTCCATTTCCGACGCGCAAGTCTATCTCCCCTTTTCGCAATTTTCTACTTCTTTTCAAATCCTGCACATTACGACAAATGTGAGAACCACATCCGGTATCTAATACCCAGGATGATGAAATAGAAAGATTGACGTCTATAACATAAATACCTGGTGGTGGTGGAATCACTATTCCAAGCTTCTTATCCTCCAGATATTTAGGGCAATTCCTTCTCCAGTGACCCGGCTGGCTGCAGTAGTGACACTCACCTTTAGCCACGCCTCCACTAGGCTTTAGGGCTTCCTTGGATTTCGCAACTTTCTTGCGTTTTCCTTTTGAAGTAGATGCAACTGACTTGCCCTTCTTCTTGTGGACCATCATTATGGCTTTGCCCTTGCCTTTATTGACGCTTTGCTCAGCTGTCTTTAGCATGTTCAATAGATCTGGCAAAGACTTGTTGATCTCATTCATATTATAGTTCATAATGAACTGATTATAACTGTCAGGCAACGATTGCAAGACGAGATCAGTCGCCAAGTCCTGGCCGAGTGGGAACCCCAGTCTTTCAAGGTTCTCTATGTACCCGATCATTCGGAGTACATGAGGGCCTACTGGATTCCCCTCTGCAAGACTACTTTTGAACAATGCTTTGGACACCTCATAGCGCTCATGCCTTGCCTGTTCCTGAAACAATTGTTTCAAGTGTATGATCATATCATAGGCTTCCATGTTCTCGTGTTGCTTCTGAAGCTCACTAGTCATGGTACAAAGCATGAGGCAAGTCACGTCATTAGAATCATCAATATGTTTCTGACGTGCCCTTACTTCCGCTAATAGAGACTCATCTTGTGGTGGGTCTGGAATTGGAGTGTCCAAGACGTACAGCTTCTTTTCTTGCTTAAGGACAATCCTCAAGTTTCTGTACCAGTCAAGGAAATTCGTTCCAGACAATTTATCCTTCTCAAGGACAGATCGTAGGGATGAACTCGATGCGTTGTTGTTTGCCATTTGGAATTCTACAAAACGAGAAATATGCAATTTTAGTATTTTGAACAATTTAACTATATTTAACAATGGCTAGATCATCAAATATAGCTCCCACTATTTTTCTCGGTTTAATAGCCCTCACCATTAAAGCGGAAAATATCTTTATACTTTCTAGTGGGTCCAAGATCCTTATTTCACTTTTTCTTGAGCTTGCTTTGGCAAGTCACCCAAGAATTGGTTATTTAGGTAGGAACCATTCCAATTGCATCCCATGCAATTCTTGGTCCAATTAGGTGAATAAATTCCTTTTATTCTTTATCCAATTGGATAACTCCTAATTGTCATGCCTCTAAGCTCATCAATCCAATTGATTCTTGCCTAGTTGCGTCCAACCTCTTGTTTTCAACATACACGCATTACTAGCTTGCGTCGTCCGCAACACATCATGAAAAATTAAAATCGCCTTGCTTTGGCAAGCCCGAATTTTAATAGTCCATGATCATGAAGGGTGTTTTGGCAAGAGAAGGCAAAAACGCAATATTTAATTGAGGGATTTCTTTTAATTCGTTTGGTTGATCTTTATCAACATGGTCTACTTATTTGGATTGGGCTATCCACAATAAAAGACCAACCTTGTTTATTATTATCTTGTTATCGTTTTGCTTGTAGCGCCATACACACAAAATAAATAACAAGGCATGAATAATAAACATCCACAAAAATAAAAAAAACGTGGCATGGATATGGCCTCTAGACTAATGATATTATCAAGCCAATGATAATATCTAATTGCCCTAAAGTGCCGAGCTCATCTCCATGTGCTCCACCATAGCTGCGCGCCTAGGGATGTCTTTTGGCTCCTTTGGTTCTCCGGTCTTCTTCTCCATGCTCTTGGCTATCATCTAAATATTTCTAATTCTAGCCTAATATCTAGAATAAATAAATAATAAAAGCCTCACATGTTGAGGAGAAAAAGAACGACTCGCAGGCCGTAAAACTTAATTAATTATTACATTAATTTGATCAGCTCGCAGGCCGTAAACCAAACCACAAAAACAATAAACATCCACAATCCTAGGCCATATCCATCCACCATGCAATAAAGCACATAATACAGTTAAAACCAATTTTTAACGCGCTTGTTTAATTTTAATGAAATTGGGTAACTAGGGTTTCACAACGGTCCAAAGGGTTCAAGCCAACAAGTGGCCCGAACCCTAGGACCGCCGCACGCCTAAGGGGGCCGCGGCCTTGCTTGGCGCCCAAGGGAGGGGCGGGCGGCTAGGGTTTCGGCCCTAGTCCCCTTCCTCCTTCCTTGTTGCCCAAGCAAGGTTGTTTCCATATGGATTTAATTCCATAATTTTGTTTCCATAATTGAAAACCCCTTTTCAATCATGTGCCCATGAACCCTAATTTTTCAAGAACCCAATTATTCACATCCTATGTGATTAAACTCACCAATTCTAACATCCAATGTTAAATTGGGTCTTGTTTGATTGAATCAAATTCAATATTGCATCTACTATGCCAATTTTTCAGTTTTCGCGTAATAAACAATAATACGGTGTTTGAACTGAAATCGTAAACACATAATATCATGTTATGCTCTACGACCTGTGGCTCTGATACCACTGTTGGGTTTTGACGTAGGTAACGCAGCGGAATAACAAAATTTAATCCTACTCAAAGCCCACCAAGGATCACAGGAAGAGACATCATAACATGATCAAGGACATAGAAGATGTGTACCTTTTGATTTGTGAGATCACACGAAGAATGATGTCCTCGTCTCTACGGTTGATCCACGTCTAGAGGTGAGATCTAGATTCTTCCTTCAATCAAGTGCTAGCTTGAACCTTGGAGGAAGAGGGATGAAGATCAAAGGCACAAAGCAACAAAGCAACAAAGGAGGGGCGGCCTCCCTTTGTGCCGTCGGGTAAGGGGGCGGACGGGGCTAGGGTTTCGGCCCTAGCTCTTGTCTTGCTCTCTCTCTTGCTCTCTCCCACTCTTTGTGTGTTATGACTAATAACTCATATGTGGGAAGGAAGCTAGAGCCTCCTTTATATACTCCAACAACTCCTTGTTGTTTCCATAAAAGAGTTTTCTTATTCTAGTAGGACTAGAACTATTCCCTTCCTTGCAAATTAGTCCTACTAAGTTTGCAAGGTGTTGCACAATGATCCTTCTATTAATTAATCCATATTAATTAATCCCAAATCTAGCTCTACTCTATTTGACGTGTGACCCCATAGGTTTCTATATAGTTGGTAGTAACTATTACTAACATGGAGCGGTGTCTAGCAACACATCCATGCAACCCAACCAATAGAAATAGTCAGTGATCCCGACAAACCTTTGTGCCCAATATGTCATATTGCATTATCCCTTTGTCTCCATATCCGGATTGGACACGAGACATAAATAGTCACACTCGTATATCCAATCCATAGTTCCTCGATCCTGGGAATATGCTTATACTTGCAGATAACATTAATATCTCCATATTAATTTATCTGAGTCTGGCCAGACATTCAATAAGCCTCATCCCTCGAGTGGCCGTGGATATTTACCCCTATTATGTAGGAGGGACAAATCCTATCTACATCACTACGATCTCTAAGCTTGCTTCCTATCACGCCCGATAGCCACCTTTATGATTACCCAGTTACGGTGTAACGTTTGATAACATCAAAGCGCAATATTTCACAACTAGAGTATCTAGTGACTTCAAGTCCAAGGATTGCAATAATATTAGCACTACGAAAAGCGATTGTGACTTCACATAATCTAATGTATCATTTTCGTCGTGGGTCAATCCAGTATGCCATTACTCCTAATGCATACCCATGTGTTAGACTTGATATCTCCATATCAATCTACCCACACACTAGTCTATATTTGATTGTCCTATTAATCAATATAATGGACTAGGGACATTTAAGATAAATAACACAATTTATCTAAGGACTTCATTATATTAAATATCGCCATAAATAATAAATGAATATTCTAGCCAAAAACATTGTTCATACTAAATCTACGATTGCCTCTAGGGCATCTATTCCAACAGTCTCCCACTTGCACTAGAGCCAATCTGGCGCATCTCGTATGCCTATAGATCTGGCGTGCCCTTCATGCTTTCGCTGCGCAAGAGGTTTCGTGAGTGGATCTGACACGTTGTCATCTGTCGGAATCTTGCATATCTTCACATCTCCTCGATCGATCATATCACGAATAAGATGGAATCTCCTAAGTACATGCTTTGACTTTTGGTGCGATCTTGGTTCCTTTGCCTGTGCGATTGCCCCAGAGTTGTCACAGTACAACTCCACGGGATCCACTATGCTAGGGACCACACCGAGCTCAGTGATAAACTTCTTTATCCATACTGCCTCTTTCGCCGCTTCCGCAGCAGCAATGTACTCAGCTTCTGTTGTAGAATCAGCAATTGTGCCTTGCTTAGAACTCTTCCAGCTCACAGCTCCTCCATTCAGGCAAAACACGTATCCAGACTGCGATCTGTAATCATCCTTGTCGGTTTGGAAGCTTGCGTCAGTGTAACCCTTTACACTCAGCTCTTCCATTCCTCCAAATATCAAGAACACATCCTTAGTTCTTCTCAAGTACTTTAGGATGTTCTTGACAGCAATCCAGTGACTCTCACCTGGATTGGACTGATATCTGCTCACCATACTCAACGCGTATGATACGTCTGGTCTAGTACATAGCATGGCGTACATGATGGATCCTATGGCCGAAGCATAGGGTATCCTGCTCATGCGGTCCTTCTCCATCTCGTTGGAGGGACAGTCATTCTTGGAAAGAGTGACTCCATGTGACATGGGCAAGAATCCCTTTTTGGAATCTTGCATGTTGAACCTCTTCAACACCTTGTCAATATATGTACTCTGACTTAGGCCAAGCAACCTATTAGATCTATCTCTATAGATCTTTATACCCAGTATATAGGCTGCGTATCCTAAGTCTTTCATTGCAAAGCACTTTCCTAACCAATCTTTAACAGATTGCAGAGTAGGAATATCATTGCCAATGATTAGTATGTCATCCACATACAAGACCAGAAATACTATAGAGCTCCCACTAACCTTCTTGTAAACACAAGGCTCATCTTCGTTCTTGATGAAGCCAAACTCTTTGACCGCGTCATCAAAACGTCGATTCCAGCTCCTAGAAGCTTGCTTTAATCCATAAATGGATCTTTGCAGCTTACAGACTTTGTTGGCATTCTCTGGATCCTCAAAACCCTCTGGTTGTGTCATGTACACATCCTCAAGGAGGTTCCCATAAAGGAACGCTGTTTTGACATCCATTTGCCAAATCTCATAGTCGTAGTATGCTGCAATAGCAAGTAAGATTCGAATGGATTTAGTCATGGCGACTGGTGAAAAGGTCTCATCATAGTCAATACCATGAATCTGTCTATAACCTTTGGCCACCAATCGCCCCTTATAGGCAACTACCTTGCCATCCATGTCGGTCTTCTTCTTGAAGACCCACTTGCACCCTATGGGTCGAGCCCCTTCGGGTGGTTCCACCAAAGTCCATACTTTGTTGGTGTACATGGATTCCATTTCGGATCTCATGGCTTCCAGCCACTTCTTGGAATCTGGGCCATTCATGGCTTCTCCATAGTTTGCAGGCTCATCATCCATGAGTGGTACGTCATCGGGCTCAGTCACGAGAAGTCCATACCTCTCTGGCTCATGACGCACTCTTCCTGATCTACGGAGTTCCTGTGTTACCTGAACAGGCTCTTTCACAACTTCTTGTGGTTCCTGTTCATGTTCCATTATCGGTTCAGTGGTTTGTGGTTCATGAATTTCTTCAAGTTCTACAACCCTCCCACTTGCTTCTTTAGAGACTAGTTCTCTTTCTAGAAACACGCCGGTCCGAGCAACAAACACTTTGTTTTCGGTAGGGTTATAGAAATAATATCCTTTAGTTTCCTTAGGATATCCCACAAACTTACACTTATCCGCTTTAGGCCCGAGCTTGTCTGTTTGTAAACGCTTTACATACACGTCGCAGCCCCAAATCTTCATAAACGACACTATGGGACGCCTCCCAGTCCATATCTCATATGGCGTCTTCATGACTGATTTGGATGGAACACGGTTAATGGTAAAAGCTGCCGTCATTAGAGCATGTCCCCGAAAGGATATCGGAAGATATGTTTGAGACATCATAGATCGCACCATATCTAATAAAGTGCGATTCCACCTCTCGGATACACCATTCCATTGTGGTGTTCCGGGTGGAGTGAGCTGGGATACAATCCCACACTCTCTAAGATACTCATCAAACTCTTGGCTTAAGTATTCTCCTCCACGATCCGATCGTAGGGCTTTAATACTCTTGCCAAGTTGCTTCTCTACTTCACTCTTGAATTCTTTGAACAATTCAAAGGATTCGGATTTGGCCTTCATAAGGTATACAAATCCATATCTACTGAAATCATCAGTAAATGTGATGAAGTAGGTATAACCACCTCTGGCAGGCGTGGGGAATGGTCCGCATACATCAGTATGTATGAGTGCCAATAACTCACTAGTCCGCTCGCCTTTCTTATTGAAAGGGGACTTTGTCATTTTTCCTAATAAACAAGATTCACATGTCTCATATGATTCCAAATCAAATGAGTCTAGAAGTCCATCCTTATGGAGTCTAGATATGCGTTTCTCATTTATATGGCCTAAACGACAGTGCCATAGATATGTAGGATTTAAATCATTAGTTTTAATCCTTTTAGTATTTATGTTATAGATTGGATTATTTAGATCAAGGATATACAATCCATTAGACAAATGCGCACTACAATAGTGCATACTATCAAAATAAATGGAGCAACACTTGTCCTTTATTGAAATAGAAAAACCTTTCTCGTCCAAACAAGAAACGGAAATAATGTTTCTGCTCATGGCAGGCACATAAAAGCAATTGTCTAATTCTAAAATAAGTCCAGAAGGCAAAGATAGCTCATAAACGCCTACAGCTAATGCAGCAACCCTTGCTCCATTTCCGACGCGCAAGTCTATCTCCCCTTTTCGCAATTTTCTACTTCTTTTCAAATCCTGCACATTACGACAAATGTGAGAACCACATCCGGTATCTAATACCCAGGATGATGAAATAGAAAGATTGACGTCTATAACATAAATACCTGGTGGTGGTGGAATCACTATTCCAAGCTTCTTATCCTCCAGATATTTAGGGCAATTCCTTCTCCAGTGACCCGGCTGGCTGCAGTAGTGACACTCACCTTTAGCCACGCCTCCACTAGGCTTTAGGGCTTCCTTGGATTTCGCAACTTTCTTGCGTTTTCCTTTTGAAGTAGATGCAACTGACTTGCCCTTCTTCTTGTGGACCATCATTATGGCTTTGCCCTTGCCTTTATTGACGCTTTGCTCAGCTGTCTTTAGCATGTTCAATAGATCTGGCAAAGACTTGTTGATCTCATTCATATTATAGTTCATAATGAACTGATTATAACTGTCAGGCAACGATTGCAAGACGAGATCAGTCGCCAAGTCCTGGCCGAGTGGGAACCCCAGTCTTTCAAGGTTCTCTATGTACCCGATCATTCGGAGTACATGAGGGCCTACTGGATTCCCCTCTGCAAGACTACTTTTGAACAATGCTTTGGACACCTCATAGCGCTCATGCCTTGCCTGTTCCTGAAACAATTGTTTCAAGTGTATGATCATATCATAGGCTTCCATGTTCTCGTGTTGCTTCTGAAGCTCACTAGTCATGGTACAAAGCATGAGGCAAGTCACGTCATTAGAATCATCAATATGTTTCTGACGTGCCCTTACTTCCGCTAATAGAGACTCATCTTGTGGTGGGTCTGGAATTGGAGTGTCCAAGACGTACAGCTTCTTTTCTTGCTTAAGGACAATCCTCAAGTTTCTGTACCAGTCAAGGAAATTCGTTCCAGACAATTTATCCTTCTCAAGGACAGATCGTAGGGATGAACTCGATGCGTTGTTGTTTGCCATTTGGAATTCTACAAAACGAGAAATATGCAATTTTAGTATTTTGAACAATTTAACTATATTTAACAATGGCTAGATCATCAAATATAGCTCCCACTATTTTTCTCGGTTTAATAGCCCTCACCATTAAAGCGGAAAATATCTTTATACTTTCTAGTGGGTCCAAGATCCTTATTTCACTTTTTCTTGAGCTTGCTTTGGCAAGTCACCCAAGAATTGGTTATTTAGGTAGGAACCATTCCAATTGCATCCCATGCAATTCTTGGTCCAATTAGGTGAATAAATTCCTTTTATTCTTTATCCAATTGGATAACTCCTAATTGTCATGCCTCTAAGCTCATCAATCCAATTGATTCTTGCCTAGTTGCGTCCAACCTCTTGTTTTCAACATACACGCATTACTAGCTTGCGTCGTCCGCAACACATCATGAAAAATTAAAATCGCCTTGCTTTGGCAAGCCCGAATTTTAATAGTCCATGATCATGAAGGGTGTTTTGGCAAGAGAAGGCAAAAACGCAATATTTAATTGAGGGATTTCTTTTAATTCGTTTGGTTGATCTTTATCAACATGGTCTACTTATTTGGATTGGGCTATCCACAATAAAAGACCAACCTTGTTTATTATTATCTTGTTATCGTTTTGCTTGTAGCGCCATACACACAAAATAAATAACAAGGCATGAATAATAAACATCCACAAAAATAAAAAAAACGTGGCATGGATATGGCCTCTAGACTAATGATATTATCAAGCCAATGATAATATCTAATTGCCCTAAAGTGCCGAGCTCATCTCCATGTGCTCCACCATAGCTGCGCGCCTAGGGATGTCTTTTGGCTCCTTTGGTTCTCCGGTCTTCTTCTCCATGCTCTTGGCTATCATCTAAATATTTCTAATTCTAGCCTAATATCTAGAATAAATAAATAATAAAAGCCTCACATGTTGAGGAGAAAAAGAACGACTCGCAGGCCGTAAAACTTAATTAATTATTACATTAATTTGATCAGCTCGCAGGCCGTAAACCAAACCACAAAAACAATAAACATCCACAATCCTAGGCCATATCCATCCACCATGCAATAAAGCACATAATACAGTTAAAACCAATTTTTAACGCGCTTGTTTAATTTTAATGAAATTGGGTAACTAGGGTTTCACAACGGTCCAAAGGGTTCAAGCCAACAAGTGGCCCGAACCCTAGGACCGCCGCACGCCTAAGGGGGCCGCGGCCTTGCTTGGCGCCCAAGGGAGGGGCGGGCGGCTAGGGTTTCGGCCCTAGTCCCCTTCCTCCTTCCTTGTTGCCCAAGCAAGGTTGTTTCCATATGGATTTAATTCCATAATTTTGTTTCCATAATTGAAAACCCCTTTTCAATCATGTGCCCATGAACCCTAATTTTTCAAGAACCCAATTATTCACATCCTATGTGATTAAACTCACCAATTCTAACATCCAATGTTAAATTGGGTCTTGTTTGATTGAATCAAATTCAATATTGCATCTACTATGCCAATTTTTCAGTTTTCGCGTAATAAACAATAATACGGTGTTTGAACTGAAATCGTAAACACATAATATCATGTTATGCTCTACGACCTGTGGCTCTGATACCACTGTTGGGTTTTGACGTAGGTAACGCAGCGGAATAACAAAATTTAATCCTACTCAAAGCCCACCAAGGATCACAGGAAGAGACATCATAACATGATCAAGGACATAGAAGATGTGTACCTTTTGATTTGTGAGATCACACGAAGAATGATGTACTCGTCTCTACGGTTGATCCACGTCTAGAGGTGAGATCTAGATTCTTCCTTCAATCAAGTGCTAGCTTGAACCTTGGAGGAAGAGGGATGAAGATCAAAGGCACAAAGCAACAAAGCAACGAAGGAGGGGCGGCCTCCCTTTGTGCCGTCGGGTAAGGGGGCGGACGGGGCTAGGGTTTCGGCCCTAGCTCTTGTCTTGCTCTCTCTCTTGCTCTCTCCCACTCTTTGTGTGTTATGACTAATAACTCATATGTGGGAAGGAAGCTAGAGCCTCCTTTATATACTCCAACAACTCCTTGTTGTTTCCATAAAAGAGTTTTCTTGTTCTAGTAGGACTAGAACTATTCCCTTCCTTGCAAATTAGTCCTACTAAGTTTGCAAGGTGTTGCACAATGATCCTTCTATTAATTAATCCATATTAATTAATCCCAAATCTAGCTCTACTCTATTTGACGTGTGACCCCATAGGTTTCTATATAGTTGGTAGTAACTATTACTAACATGGAGCGGTGTCTAGCAACACATCCATGCAACCCAACCAATAGAAATAGTCAGTGATCCCGACAAACCTTTGTGCCCAATATGTCATATTGCATTATCCCTTTGTCTCCATATCCGGATTGGACACGAGACATAAATAGTCACACTCGTATATCCAATCCATAGTTCCTCGATCCTGGGAATATGCTTATACTTGCAGATAACATTAATATCTCCATATTAATTTATCTGAGTCTGGCCAGACATTCAATAAGCCTCATCCCTCGAGTGGCCGTGGATATTTACCCCTATTATGTAGGAGGGACAAATCCTATCTACATCACTACGATCTCTAAGCTTGCTTCCTATCACGCCCGATAGCCACCTTTATGATTACCCAGTTACGGTGTAACGTTTGATAACATCAAAGCGCAATATTTCACAACTAGAGTATCTAGTGACTTCAAGTCCAAGGATTGCAATAATATTAGCACTACGAAAAGCGATTGTGACTTCACATAATCTAATGTATCCTTTTCGTCGTGGGTCAATCCAGTATGCCATTACTCCTAATGCATACCCATGTGTTAGACTTGATATCTCCATATCAATCTACCCACACACTAGTCTATATTTGATTGTCCTATTAATCAATATAATGGACTAGGGACATTTAAGATAAATAACACAATTTATCTAAGGACTTCATTATATTAAATATCGCCATAAATAATAAATGAATATTCTAGCCAAAAACATTGTTCATACTAAATCTACGATTGGCTCTAGGGCATCTATTCCAACAGTCTCCCACTTGCACTAGAGCCAATCTGGCGCATCTCGTATGCCTATAGATCTGGCGTGCCCTTCATGCTTTCGCTGCGCAAGAGGTTTCGTGAGTGGATCTGACACGTTGTCATCTGTCGGAATCTTGCATATCTTCACATCTCCTCGATCGATCATATCACGAATAAGATGGAATCTCCTAAGTACATGCTTTGACTTTTGGTGCGATCTTGGTTCCTTTGCCTGTGCGATTGCCCCAGAGTTGTCACAGTACAACTCCACGGGATCCACTATGCTAGGGACCACACCGAGCTCAGTGATAAACTTCTTTATCCATACTGCCTCTTTCGCCGCTTCCGCAGCAGCAATGTACTCAGCTTCTGTTGTAGAATCAGCAATTGTGCCTTGCTTGGAACTCTTCCAGCTCACAGCTCCTCCATTCAGGCAAAACACGTATCCAGACTGCGATCTGTAATCATCCTTGTCGGTTTGGAAGCTTGCGTCAGTGTAACCCTTTACACTCAGCTCTTCCATTCCTCCAAATATCAAGAACACATCCTTAGTTCTTCTCAAGTACTTTAGGATGTTCTTGACAGCAATCCAGTGACTCTCACCTGGATTGGACTGATATCTGCTCACCATACTCAACGCGTATGATACGTCTGGTCTAGTACATAGCATGGCGTACATGATGGATCCTATGGCCGAAGCATAGGGTATCCTGCTCATGCGGTCCTTCTCCATCTCGTTGGAGGGACAGTCATTCTTGGAAAGAGTGACTCCATGTGACATGGGCAAGAATCCCTTTTTGGAATCTTGCATGTTGAACCTCTTTAACACCTTGTCAATATATGTACTCTGACTTAGGCCAAGCAACCTATTAGATCTATCTCTATAGATCTTTATACCCAGTATATAGGCTGCGTATCCTAAGTCTTTCATTGCAAAGCACTTTCCTAACCAATCTTTAACAGATTGCAGAGTAGGAATATCATTGCCAATGATTAGTATGTCATCCACATACAAGACCAGAAATACTATAGAGCTCCCACTAACCTTCTTGTAAACACAAGGCTCATCTTCGTTCTTGATGAAGCCAAACTCTTTGACCGCGTCATCAAAACGTCGATTCCAGCTCCTAGAAGCTTGCTTTAATCCATAAATGGATCTTTGCAGCTTACAGACTTTGTTGGCATTCTCTGGATCCTCAAAACCCTCTGGTTGTGTCATGTACACATCCTCAAGGAGGTTCCCATAAAGGAACGCTGTTTTGACATCCATTTGCCAAATCTCATAGTCGTAGTATGCTGCAATAGCAAGTAAGATTCGAATGGATTTAGTCATGGCGACTGGTGAAAAGGTCTCATCATAGTCAATACCATGAATCTGTCTATAACCTTTGGCCACCAATCGCCCCTTATAGGCAACTACCTTGCCATCCATGTCGGTCTTCTTCTTGAAGACCCACTTGCACCCTATGGGTCGAGCCCCTTCGGGTGGTTCCACCAAAGTCCATACTTTGTTGGTGTACATGGATTCCATTTCGGATCTCATGGCTTCCAGCCACTTCTTGGAATCTGGGCCATTCATGGCTTCTCCATAGTTTGCAGGCTCATCATCCATGAGTGGTACGTCATCGGGCTCAGTCACGAGAAGTCCATACCTCTCTGGCTCATGACGCACTCTTCCTGATCTACGGAGTTCCTGTGTTACCTGAACAGGCTCTTTCACAACTTCTTGTGGTTCCTGTTCATGTTCCATTATCGGTTCAGTGGTTTGTGGTTCATGAATTTCTTCAAGTTCTACAACCCTCCCACTTGCTTCTTTAGAGACTAGTTCTCTTTCTAGAAACACGCCGGTCCGAGCAACAAACACTTTGTTTTCGGTAGGGTTATAGAAATAATATCCTTTAGTTTCCTTAGGATATCCCACAAACTTACACTTATCCGCTTTAGGCCCGAGCTTGTCTGTTTGTAAACGCTTTACATACACGTCGCAGCCCCAAATCTTCATAAACGACACTATGGGACGCCTCCCAGTCCATATCTCATATGGCGTCTTCATGACTGATTTGGATGGAACACGGTTAATGGTAAAAGCTGCCGTCATTAGAGCATGTCCCCGAAAGGATATCGGAAGATATGTTTGAGACATCATAGATCGCACCATATCTAATAAAGTGCGATTCCACCTCTCGGATACACCATTCCATTGTGGTGTTCCGGGTGGAGTGAGCTGGGATACAATCCCACACTCTCTAAGATACTCATCAAACTCTTGGCTTAAGTATTCTCCTCCACGATCCGATCGTAGGGCTTTAATACTCTTGCCAAGTTGCTTCTCTACTTCACTCTTGAATTCTTTGAACAATTCAAAGGATTCGGATTTGGCCTTCATAAGGTATACAAATCCATATCTACTGAAATCATCAGTAAATGTGATGAAGTAGGTATAACCACCTCTGGCAGGCGTGGGGAATGGTCCGCATACATCAGTATGTATGAGTGCCAATAACTCACTAGTCCGCTCGCCTTTCTTATTGAAAGGGGACTTTGTCATTTTTCCTAATAAACAAGATTCACATGTCTCATATGATTCCAAATCAAATGAGTCTAGAAGTCCATCCTTATGGAGTCTAGATATGCGTTTCTCATTTATATGGCCTAAACGACAGTGCCATAGATATGTAGGATTTAAATCATTAGTTTTAATCCTTTTAGTATTTATGTTATAGATTGGATTATTTAGATCAAGGATATACAATCCATTAGACAAATGCGCACTACAATAGTGCATACTATCAAAATAAATGGAGCAACACTTGTCCTTTATTGAAATAGAAAAACCTTTCTCGTCCAAACAAGAAACGGAAATAATGTTTCTGCTCATGGCAGGCACATAAAAGCAATTGTCTAATTCTAAAATAAGTCCAGAAGGCAAAGATAGCTCATAAACGCCTACAGCTAATGCAGCAACCCTTGCTCCATTTCCGACGCGCAAGTCTATCTCCCCTTTTCGCAATTTTCTACTTCTTTTCAAATCCTGCACATTACGACAAATGTGAGAACCACATCCGGTATCTAATACCCAGGATGATGAAATAGAAAGATTGACGTCTATAACATAAATACCTGGTGGTGGTGGAATCACTATTCCAAGCTTCTTATCCTCCAGATATTTAGGGCAATTCCTTCTCCAGTGACCCGGCTGGCTGCAGTAGTGACACTCACCTTTAGCCACGCCTCCACTAGGCTTTAGGGCTTCCTTGGATTTCGCAACTTTCTTGCGTTTTCCTTTTGAAGTAGATGCAACTGACTTGCCCTTCTTCTTGTGGACCATCATTATGGCTTTGCCCTTGCCTTTATTGACGCTTTGCTCAGCTGTCTTTAGCATGTTCAATAGATCTGGCAAAGACTTGTTGATCTCATTCATATTATAGTTCATAATGAACTGATTATAACTGTCAGGCAACGATTGCAAGACGAGATCAGTCGCCAAGTCCTGGCCGAGTGGGAACCCCAGTCTTTCAAGGTTCTCTATGTACCCGATCATTCGGAGTACATGAGGGCCTACTGGATTCCCCTCTGCAAGACTACTTTTGAACAATGCTTTGGACACCTCATAGCGCTCATGCCTTGCCTGTTCCTGAAACAATTGTTTCAAGTGTATGATCATATCATAGGCTTCCATGTTCTCGTGTTGCTTCTGAAGCTCACTAGTCATGGTACAAAGCATGAGGCAAGTCACGTCATTAGAATCATCAATATGTTTCTGACGTGCCCTTACTTCCGCTAATAGAGACTCATCTTGTGGTGGGTCTGGAATTGGAGTGTCCAAGACGTACAGCTTCTTTTCTTGCTTAAGGACAATCCTCAAGTTTCTGTACCAGTCAAGGAAATTCGTTCCAGACAATTTATCCTTCTCAAGGACAGATCGTAGGGATGAACTCGATGCGTTGTTGTTTGCCATTTGGAATTCTACAAAACGAGAAATATGCAATTTTAGTATTTTGAACAATTTAACTATATTTAACAATGGCTAGATCATCAAATATAGCTCCCACTATTTTTCTCGGTTTAATAGCCCTCACCATTAAAGCGGAAAATATCTTTATACTTTCTAGTGGGTCCAAGATCCTTATTTCACTTTTTCTTGAGCTTGCTTTGGCAAGTCACCCAAGAATTGGTTATTTAGGTAGGAACCATTCCAATTGCATCCCATGCAATTCTTGGTCCAATTAGGTGAATAAATTCCTTTTATTCTTTATCCAATTGGATAACTCCTAATTGTCATGCCTCTAAGCTCATCAATCCAATTGATTCTTGCCTAGTTGCGTCCAACCTCTTGTTTTCAACATACACGCATTACTAGCTTGCGTCGTCCGCAACACATCATGAAAAATTAAAATCGCCTTGCTTTGGCAAGCCCGAATTTTAATAGTCCATGATCATGAAGGGTGTTTTGGCAAGAGAAGGCAAAAACGCAATATTTAATTGAGGGATTTCTTTTAATTCGTTTGGTTGATCTTTATCAACATGGTCTACTTATTTGGATTGGGCTATCCACAATAAAAGACCAACCTTGTTTATTATTATCTTGTTATCGTTTTGCTTGTAGCGCCATACACACAAAATAAATAACAAGGCATGAATAATAAACATCCACAAAAATAAAAAAAACGTGGCATGGATATGGCCTCTAGACTAATGATATTATCAAGCCAATGATAATATCTAATTGCCCTAAAGTGCCGAGCTCATCTCCATGTGCTCCACCATAGCTGCGCGCCTAGGGATGTCTTTTGGCTCCTTTGGTTCTCCGGTCTTCTTCTCCATGCTCTTGGCTATCATCTAAATATTTCTAATTCTAGCCTAATATCTAGAATAAATAAATAATAAAAGCCTCACATGTTGAGGAGAAAAAGAACGACTCGCAGGCCGTAAAACTTAATTAATTATTACATTAATTTGATCAGCTCGCAGGCCGTAAACCAAACCACAAAAACAATAAACATCCACAATCCTAGGCCATATCCATCCACCATGCAATAAAGCACATAATACAGTTAAAACCAATTTTTAACGCGCTTGTTTAATTTTAATGAAATTGGGTAACTAGGGTTTCACAACGGTCCAAAGGGTTCAAGCCAACAAGTGGCCCGAACCCTAGGACCGCCGCACGCCTAAGGGGGCCGCGGCCTTGCTTGGCGCCCAAGGGAGGGGCGGGCGGCTAGGGTTTCGGCCCTAGTCCCCTTCCTCCTTCCTTGTTGCCCAAGCAAGGTTGTTTCCATATGGATTTAATTCCATAATTTTGTTTCCATAATTGAAAACCCCTTTTCAATCATGTGCCCATGAACCCTAATTTTTCAAGAACCCAATTATTCACATCCTATGTGATTAAACTCACCAATTCTAACATCCAATGTTAAATTGGGTCTTGTTTGATTGAATCAAATTCAATATTGCATCTACTATGCCAATTTTTCAGTTTTCGCGTAATAAACAATAATACGGTGTTTGAACTGAAATCGTAAACACATAATATCATGTTATGCTCTACGACCTGTGGCTCTGATACCACTGTTGGGTTTTGACGTAGGTAACGCAGCGGAATAACAAAATTTAATCCTACTCAAAGCCCACCAAGGATCACAGGAAGAGACATCATAACATGATCAAGGACATAGAAGATGTGTACCTTTTGATTTGTGAGATCACACGAAGAATGATGTCCTCGTCTCTACGGTTGATCCACGTCTAGAGGTGAGATCTAGATTCTTCCTTCAATCAAGTGCTAGCTTGAACCTTGGAGGAAGAGGGATGAAGATCAAAGGCACAAAGCAACAAAGCAACAAAGGAGGGGCGGCCTCCCTTTGTGCCGTCGGGTAAGGGGGCGGACGGGGCTAGGGTTTCGGCCCTAGCTCTTGTCTTGCTCTCTCTCTTGCTCTCTCCCACTCTTTGTGTGTTATGACTAATAACTCATATGTGGGAAGGAAGCTAGAGCCTCCTTTATATACTCCAACAACTCCTTGTTGTTTCCATAAAAGAGTTTTCTTGTTCTAGTAGGACTAGAACTATTCCCTTCCTTGCAAATTAGTCCTACTAAGTTTGCAAGGTGTTGCACAATGATCCTTCTATTAATTAATCCATATTAATTAATCCCAAATCTAGCTCTACTCTATTTGACGTGTGACCCCATAGGTTTCTATATAGTTGGTAGTAACTATTACTAACATGGAGCGGTGTCTAGCAACACATCCATGCAACCCAACCAATAGAAATAGTCAGTGATCCCGACAAACCTTTGTGCCCAATATGTCATATTGCATTATCCCTTTGTCTCCATATCCGGATTGGACACGAGACATAAATAGTCACACTCGTATATCCAATCCATAGTTCCTCGATCCTGGGAATATGCTTATACTTGCAGATAACATTAATATCTCCATATTAATTTATCTGAGTCTGGCCAGACATTCAATAAGCCTCATCCCTCGAGTGGCCGTGGATATTTACCCCTATTATGTAGGAGGGACAAATCCTATCTACATCACTACGATCTCTAAGCTTGCTTCCTATCACGCCCGATAGCCACCTTTATGATTACCCAGTTACGGTGTAACGTTTGATAACATCAAAGCGCAATATTTCACAACTAGAGTATCTAGTGACTTCAAGTCCAAGGATTGCAATAATATTAGCACTACGAAAAGCGATTGTGACTTCACATAATCTAATGTATCCTTTTCGTCGTGGGTCAATCCAGTATGCCATTACTCCTAATGCATACCCATGTGTTAGACTTGATATCTCCATATCAATCTACCCACACACTAGTCTATATTTGATTGTCCTATTAATCAATATAATGGACTAGGGACATTTAAGATAAATAACACAATTTATCTAAGGACTTCATTATATTAAATATCGCCATAAATAATAAATGAATATTCTAGCCAAAAACATTGTTCATACTAAATCTACGATTGCCTCTAGGGCATCTATTCCAACAGTCTCCCACTTGCACTAGAGCCAATCTGGCGCATCTCGTATGCCTATAGATCTGGCGTGCCCTTCATGCTTTCGCTGCGCAAGAGGTTTCGTGAGTGGATCTGACACGTTGTCATCTGTCGGAATCTTGCGTATCTTCACATCTCCTCGATCGATCATATCACGAATAAGATGGAATCTCCTAAGTACATGCTTTGACTTTTGGTGCGATCTTGGTTCCTTTGCCTGTGCGATTTCCCCAGAGTTGTCACAGTACAACTCCACGGGATCCACTATGCTAGGGACCACACCGAGCTCAGTGATAAACTTCTTTATCCATACTGCCTCTTTCGCCGCTTCCGCAGCAGCAATGTACTCAGCTTCTGTTGTAGAATCAGCAATTGTGCCTTGCTTGGAACTCTTCCAGCTCACAGCTCCTCCATTCAGGCAAAACACGTATCCAGACTGCGATCTGTAATCATCCTTGTCGGTTTGGAAGCTTGCGTCAGTGTAACCCTTTACACTCAGCTCTTCCATTCCTCCAAATATCAAGAACACATCCTTAGTTCTTCTCAAGTACTTTAGGATGTTCTTGACAGCAATCCAGTGACTCTCACCTGGATTGGACTGATATCTGCTCACCATACTCAACGCGTATGATACGTCTGGTCTAGTACATAGCATGGCGTACATGATGGATCCTATGGCCGAAGCATAGGGTATCCTGCTCATGCGGTCCTTCTCCATCTCGTTGGAGGGACAGTCATTCTTGGAAAGAGTGACTCCATGTGACATGGGCAAGAATCCCTTTTTGGAATCTTGCATGTTGAACCTCTTCAACACCTTGTCAATATATGTACTCTGACTTAGGCCAAGCAACCTATTAGATCTATCTCTATAGATCTTTATACCCAGTATATAGGCTGCGTATCCTAAGTCTTTCATTGCAAAGCACTTTCCTAACCAATCTTTAACAGATTGCAGAGTAGGAATATCATTGCCAATGATTAGTATGTCATCCACATACAAGACCAGAAATACTATAGAGCTCCCACTAACCTTCTTGTAAACACAAGGCTCATCTTCGTTCTTGATGAAGCCAAACTCTTTGACCGCGTCATCAAAACGTCGATTCCAGCTCCTAGAAGCTTGCTTTAATCCATAAATGGATCTTTGCAGCTTACAGACTTTGTTGGCATTCTCTGGATCCTCAAAACCCTCTGGTTGTGTCATGTACACATCCTCAAGGAGGTTCCCATAAAGGAACGCTGTTTTGACATCCATTTGCCAAATCTCATAGTCGTAGTATGCTGCAATAGCAAGTAAGATTCGAATGGATTTAGTCATGGCGACTGGTGAAAAGGTCTCATCATAGTCAATACCATGAATCTGTCTATAACCTTTGGCCACCAATCGCCCCTTATAGGCAACTACCTTGCCATCCATGTCGGTCTTCTTCTTGAAGACCCACTTGCACCCTATGGGTCGAGCCCCTTCGGGTGGTTCCACCAAAGTCCATACTTTGTTGGTGTACATGGATTCCATTTCGGATCTCATGGCTTCCAGCCACTTCTTCTCGGATCTCATGGAGCGGTGTCTAGCAACACATCCATGCAACCCAACCAATAGAAATAGTCAGTGATCCCGACAAACCTTTGTGCCCAATATGTCATATTGCATTATCCCTTTGTCTCCATATCCGGATTGGACACGAGACATAAATAGTCACACTCGTATATCCAATCCATAGTTCCTCGATCCTGGGAATATGCTTATACTTGCAGATAACATTAATATCTCCATATTAATTTATCTGAGTCTGGCCAGACATTCAATAAGCCTCATCCCTCGAGTGGCCGTGGATATTTACCCCTATTATGTAGGAGGGACAAATCCTATCTACATCACTACGATCTCTAAGCTTGCTTCCTATCACGCCCGATAGCCACCTTTATGATTACCCAGTTACGGTGTAACGTTTGATAACATCAAAGCGCAATATTTCACAACTAGAGTATCTAGTGACTTCAAGTCCAAGGATTGCAATAATATTAGCACTACGAAAAGCGATTGTGACTTCACATAATCTAATGTATCCTTTTCGTCGTGGGTCAATCCAGTATGCCATTACTCCTAATGCATACCCATGTGTTAGACTTGATATATCCATATCAATCTACCCACACACTAGTCTATATTTGATTGTCCTATTAATCAATATAATGGACTAGGGACATTTAAGATAAATAACACAATTTATCTAAGGACTTCATTATATTAAATATCGCCATAAATAATAAATGAATATTCTAGCCAAAAACATTGTTCATACTAAATCTACGATTGCCTCTAGGGCATCTATTCCAACAGTACAGAGTATATTGTTATTAATGGGAGGCGTCAAGCGATCCTCCATTTTCTTATGGCTAAGACCATTGAAGCAATGCTTCTTATTATTGGATAGAACGTCAATGTTCAAAAATCCGCCCCCGATGAGCCAAAATGTACCAAGTTATTGAGGCCAATGGTTTTATAGAGCTATAGAGTGCTACTTATACTTGTAAGGGTCACTACGGTATAGGGGTGTCGACACTTAAGGCCTTTTAGCTAATGTTGTGAGCGGGGTTGACGAATGGGCTCCCTTAACGCTCGGGTGAAATAGGGTTTGATAGACCCTAGAAGGAACCCTTAGTGGTTATTTCGTGATCCCTCTGTCTACATCGATCCTGCTGGTGGCTCTTGACATGCCTCAGCTAAATTAAACTATTGATTGAAGTCGAAATTCAAAATTGGCTACTTATTAATGTTGTTTGTGGCTCTTGATATGCCCTAATTGATTTGGAATGATTTGTAAATCTTGGCTTCTCATGAAGTACTATCGTTATCAGTTCAAATGAACTTGTTTACTCTGGATATTTTACCAACTACTCGTGGTTTCTCAATGTTATTAAATTGAGAGGTTTTTGTTACTCGTTTACTTCCAGTTGTTCCAAATTCCCCAACATGATAGCTTTACTATTTAAATCTTCTAATTTGTTTCAACTCATGCTTCCGTGCCACTCGATGCTTTACATGTCGTAGTATGTATTTACTCAGTTTTTACTGATTATTTCTTCAAAACTGCGTCGGCATTTTCCATTTTAAAACCGCAGGTCGTCAATCAAGTTTGGGGAATGGGAACGCGGATCGAGATAAAGAAGTATAGGTTAACTTAGATCACTTAGTAGATTACACACGATTTGTTTAAATTGTACTTATTTTCGAAATTTTGTTATGTACATTAAGCGAAATGTAATCTTAATAGTATATTTCTACTTTTGGTTGTCGATTGTCTCTTTAACCCTGAACCGAGATCCCGGGCCGTTTCAGATGGTATCAGAGCATCGGTTCTCCGGTTAAAGTGACTTTTCGATTTCCATTTGTAGAGAATAAGAAAGATAAAACGTTTTCAAAATTTAAAATTGATTAGGATAACCCAATTTGGCAATAAGAAGTAAACTAGCCGTCGGGAAGTTTGAGTACTTACGTATTATGAAACTCGACTTGTACCATATTTGTTGATTAAATATCAATGATTATTTCAGATGTTCATGCAAAATTTACTTGCCCATTTACAGGCGCAATACTTATGTGACATGCCCATTTATATCGAAATGCTTGCCATAGTTTTGTGATGCGTATCTAAGCCTTTTTATTTTACTATGTTATTTGTCGACGAGAGAGTAACGACGTTGTGACTTAGAAGACCCCGAGACCATTCTTTCGCACCTACGAGTGACGAACCTTAAAACATTAGTTTGAATTTGGTTTATTTTGAGTTAGTTTGACATGGTTCTTTCCAAAATTAGAAACTTTTGAAAATAAAATATTAATTACAAAAAAGAAAAAGAAAAATGGTTTCTGAAAATTATTGACGTTTCGAGCTACCAAATGTCAAGTGATGTGGACCACTTTGTTTATCAGTCCGCTGGCGCGACTGTTAGTACGACGGTACTATAAGTTGTACCCGCTGTGTAGACTAAGTTGGAACATTTGAAGCACATGCGAGTTGTGTTAGAAAGGCACGTTGTGTGACGACACATAGTGTTCTTTCTCCCTCGTATGCGTGGAACACTTTAGGTGATTGGTTTATCTAACCCTATAGAGGTAAGACAACATTTTTAACGCGGATGACTCAAGCAAAACGACAAATTAGTCTTGATAAAAGTATTTGTCTAAAAAGTTTCGAGATTTGTATAAATTCTTGCAAATTTTTGAGTCATTTCTAAAATTGAGAACTTGTATGTTGTTATCAAACTTTCAAAATCTTGTTTCGAACTTTTACTTGTACTAATCATATATGAAACCCTATTGTGATGCGAGTCTAGGCTGGATAGTAATATAGACTCATAATAGACCCCGTCGTGCGGAAAGTAAGAATGAGAAATTTCTTCCAGTTAAGGTGTTTCTAGCTGATCATCTAAGGAAGCCATCTATTCAGAGCAAAATATCCGACGAGAGCGGTTTATGTGCTTGTCTGATTAAGTCAAATATACTGAGTCAATTTGCTGCATTTAACCTGCATTTCATATATATGAGGAAGTATAGTATGAGATCTTCGGGGACGAAGATTCTTTTAAGGTGGGTAGATTGTAACACCCCTCATTTTGAGAGAATTCTTAGTGCAATATCAAGACTTTGGGGGCGAATTTGTAAATAATTTTTCACGCCTTTAAAGTTGGAACTTTGGAGTATTTTCAATTTTTAGAAGTTGCTAGAATGATTTTGAAGCACTAGAAATATTTGGGGTGGTTGTGCAATTCTCATAAATTAAGTAGAAGCTCTAATTCTAATTTATACCCAAAAGTTTAGAAAACTACACTTTCGCCCCCTATGCATGAGAGACACTTGTCCAATTCAATTTGACACCTCACTAGATGAGAAGTCAACACCAACAACTCCCTCTTCACCAGCACAATCTGGAGAGAAAAAAAAAATATCTCTCTCTCATCCATCATCTTCCTCTTCTTCCTCCTTCATCACCACCACTCCTCCACCACAATCTCCATCGTCTCTTCTCCTCTTCCCGACATGCTACTACCCGGAGTAGCCCTCACCACAAGGATCAAAACGCCCCAAACAATTCGGGATTTCATCAAGAATCGAGTGAGAAATTCGGGTTTGAAGGTAAGAACCCTAGTTCGGTTTTTTGTCGATTTCTCCCTCATCGTTGTATTTCAGTTTGATTAACCCACATAATCTTGTTCCTGAGGTTGAGACGAGTCCGGGAAGCACAAGCTCGTCCCTCAAATCGCCGGAAAAGGGGTCGCCGGAATCCGGGTTGAAGAACCCGACGGAAACCGCCACAAGCCGCCGATTTCTTGGGCGTTCTCTCTGTTCCTGGCCGTTCAATCCCTCCAAACGGTTTCCCCAAGGCCTCTAGACATTGTGGAACACTCTGGGCAGCCTTGAAGCTGCTGGGTATTCGTTGAAAAGTCGGAACAAGGCGGCAAAGTCGCCGGAAAACTCCATGGCCGACCAAACCTTGGGTAAGCTTCATTTCTCCACCAAATTTCGCGTTCTATGCATCAAATTGCTCCCAATCATGTCGTGATCCTATTTGAATGGTCCAAATCTGCCCAGATTTTGTTAGAGTCGAGTTTGATTTCATTTTTCACTCTTGGTTCGTTTTTCCGTCATGCATAAACAACCCCTGTTCAAATGATCATATCTCACTCGTTTTTAATCCGTTTTGAGCGATTCTGGACTTTCTGGAATCCTCAGATGATTGGCTACAACTTTCATGTCTTAAATTTTGTCAAATTCGGTCTCTAACCCATCTGAAAATCGAGTTGAAGTCGCTGCGATTCGTGTTGTACAAGCTGTCCGGAGCAGTTTTTTTTCTAAGTGTTGGAGTTTTAGATTGAAACACTCATTTTCAAACCATCATAACTCCCTCAATTTTCGATGAAATCTTGTGTTTCTTTCTCCTATGTGTAGCTGGTATATAATAGTTCAAATCTTCGTCTCTGGGTCATGTTCAAAGTTGTAACGGATTTCTCACAAAACGAGCCTAAAGTCGCTAGTTTGAACTCATGAAATTTTCTTGAATTTTCTAAGTATTGAATCGGATTTTTTGTCCAACTTTGACTAGCGATATCTCTTTGAATAATTAGAGTTTCTAGGAGTTCAAATATGTTCTGGAATCCTTGAATTGTCATCTTCAAATCCCTATTTCCACTTTCTCAAAACTCCTTCTCAATTGATCAGAAATCAGCCGCAAAGTTGACTACTTGAAACGATTTTTCGCTCTCTTTGATATTCAGTTTTGACCATTTGAATGACATTTTTTGCCTTAGCGTTCTTCACGAAACTTGTTCGTATTCATATTCTCAGTCTAAATATCAATTTTGACCAAGTTTGACTTTCCGTAAACTCTAGTTTGACTAAACTGTATAGGAGGGGCAAAATAGTAATTTCACTTAGCTTTGAATTGAGATTCGTTTAGTAACTTGGAGTTTGTCAGCATGTCTTGTATGCGTATTTTGAGTACTTCTATGTAATTATGGGCTAGTGTTGACCAAGTCAAATGTTGGGGTCTTTTTGCAGTTTTACTAAACTTCGGGGGCCTATGTGCAATTAATTAAAACCTTGCATTTGAACAAAGTTAATGTTTTGAGACCAACAACCTGACTTAGGAGGATACTTGGAGCCTTAAGATTGAATTATTTGACTCGGGAGTTATCAAATCAATAGTTGGGGTCTTTTTGCAATTTAAGCAAATTTTAGGGGCCTAAGTGCAATTTATTGAAAGTTGTAGATTTCGTTGCATATGGAAGAGTTTGAAGTTAATTCTCGCATGTTTTCGGGCAAACATGAGTATAATTTGGGATCTAGGAAGTTTCAGACACTGTACCGGACAGTTTCAAAGTATTAGGGGCATTTTGGTCAAGTTAGCTTGCGTGACCTGCATTTTATTGCATTCTTGCATAAAACCTCATATAGAGGATATATGCTAATAGGTTGTATACTTTACTTGTGTATATCCAGCCGTTATTAAGGATCGTTCGAAGTAGACGTACGTTTTCGTGTTGCTGCATCTACGATGAGACTCGGAGACGAGCGTTGTAGGAGTGCTAGTGTTGCGTTGCGCCTTTCATGGCTCAGAGGTAAGTACATATGTACGGCCTTTTTATATCAAAATGTGCGTATGTGTTTGATGTTTCAAATGAATGTTTGCTATATGAAATAGTATGAGAATGCATGTTTTCCACTCAAAAGTTGTTAAACTATTTTATTCATCTCCTTTGAGAACTCTCGGAAATTACTTGTGAAATTTTGATATTCCGATTCTGGTTATGTGAAAGAGAAGAAATAAAATACCTCTAATAGACTTAGGACGATGTACAGAGTATATTGTTATTAATGGGAGGCGTCAAGCGATCCTCCATTTTCTTATGGCTAAGACCATTGAAGCAATGCTTCTTATTATTGGATAGAACGTCAATGTTCAAAAATCCGCCCCCGATGAGCCAAAATGTACCAAGTTATTGAGGCCAATGGTTTTATAGAGCTATAGAGTGCTACTTATACTTGTAAGGGTCACTACGGTATAGGGGTGTCGACACTTAAGGCCTTTTAGCTAATGTTGTGAGCGGGGTTGACGAATGGGCTCCCTTAACGCTCGGGTGAAATAGGGTTTGATAGACCCTAGAAGGAACCCTTAGTGGTTATTTCGTGATCCCTCTGTCTACATCGATCCTGCTGGTGGCTCTTGACATGCCTCAGCTAAATTAAACTGTTGATTGAAGTCGAAATTCAAAATTGGCTACTTATTAATGTTGTTTGTGGCTCTTGATATGCCCTAATTGATTTGGAATGATTTGTAAATCTTGGCTACTCATGAAGTACTATCGTTATCAGTTCAAATGAACTTGTTTACTCTGGATATTTTACCAACTACTCGTGGTTTCTCAATGTTATTAAATTGAGAGGTTTTTGTTACTCGTTTACTTCCAGTTGTTCCAAATTCCCCAACATGATAGCTTTACTATTTAAATCTTCTAATTTGTTTCAACTCATGCTTCCGTGCCACTCGATGCTTTACATGTCGTAGTATGTATTTACTCAGTTTTTACTGATTATTTCTTCAAAACTGCGTCGGCATTTTCCATTTTAAAACCGCAGGTCGTCAATCAAGTTTGGGGAATGGGAACGCGGATCGAGATAAAGAAGTATAGGTTAACTTAGATCACTTAGTAGATTACACACGATTTGTTTAAATTGTACTTATTTTCGAAATTTTGTTATGTACATTAAGCGAAATGTAATCTTAATAGTATATTTCTACTTTTGGTTGTCGATTGTCTCTTTAACCCTGAACCGAGATCCCGGGCCGTTTCATTTTTACTAAAGAAGACCCCAGATTTCTCTTTATTTACTTTCTGCCCAGAGACACCACCATACAGTTTTAAGCAATGGTTGACATACTCATCTTCCTCACAAGTTGCTCTAGTAAGCACACTTAGGTCATTTGCAAACATTAGATGATGGATTGGTTGACAATTCCTAGCAAGCTTTATACCATGAATCCACCCTTGATTTGCTGCATAATTAAAAATTCTATATTGGACCTCAGAGCACGTGATAAAGAGGGTAGGAGAAATTGGATCACCTTGTCTGAGGCCTCTCTTGGCTGTAAAGTTGCCACAGGGAGAACCATTAATAAGAATGGAGAATGAGCTAGAGCTTACACACTTCATGACCCAAGTAATGAAGTTATCTGGAAAATTACACCATTTTAACAACTTTTGAACAATTCTCCATTCTAGCCTATCATAGGCTTTTTCCATATCAACTTTCACTTCCATGAGCCCACCCTTTCCAGTCTTCTTACTCATTGTATGAAGCACTTCATGCAAGAGGATGAGATTGTCTTGGATATTCCTTCCAGGAACAAATGCTGCTTGGAAAGGACTTATGAATTTGTCAAGATAAGGTTTAATCCTTAAGGTGAGAATCTTGGATATGACCTTATAGACCAAATTACAAAGACTAATAGGTCTAAAGTGGGACACTTTGGAGGGAGTGCTACTCTTGGGAATAAGAGTTATGAATGTAGCATTTAGAAATGTAGGCATATTTCCAGTGGTAAAGAACTCAATAACTATTTTGCAAAAATCATCCCCCACTATATCCCAATAATGCTTAAAGAAGAAAGTTGACATACCATCAGGACCTGGAGCTTTGTAGCTCTCCATTTGAAATAAGACATCTTTGATATCCTTAGGGGTAGGAATACTGTTAAGAGCTTCTCAATCCTCTATGTTCACCACTTCATTCATAATCTTCTTCATCCAATCAAAAGGTTCAACCATTTCACTATCAAACAATTCAGAAAAGAACTTTATAAAGGCTTCGCTTATCTCACTTTGCTTCTCAGTCCAATTCCCATCTTCTTTCTGTAGCATCTCAATTCTGTTTCTCTTCCCTTTGATGGCAGCAAGAGTATGGAAGTATTTGGTGTTAGTATCTCCTTTTTGAAGCCACTGTGATCTTGCCTTTTGTATCCACACGATTTCTTTTCTCTTTAGAAGTTCTTGCCAGGTAGCCTTCAAACTCTTTTCTTTTTAAAAAATCAAGGTCATCTTCTTCTTGAATTTTAAGAAGCTCATTGCAGGTGACTTTAATCTCCTCACCAATTCAGCCAAAACATTCTTTGTTCCATTTTCTTAAGGCAGGGTTTCCTTCATTTGGAAGTACCAGGAGCTCATACCATTTCTTTCAACACCTACTCCATGCATTTTGAATCACATCCCAGCTACTAAGGTCTCTGACCCACATTGGTTCAAACCTAAAAGGTATGGCACTTCTGTTCTTTGAGAAATTTGTGTCCACCACTATAGGAATGTGGTCTGAGTTGCTTGCAGTCTTGTGGAGGATAGCTGCATTAGGGAATTGAGTTCTCCATTCACTTGTGGAAAATTCTCTATCCAATCTTTCTATTATAAGACCTTTCTTAGACCACCCATTTCCCCAGGTGTACTTAGCTCCACAGAACCCAAGGTCAATCAGACCATCTTTGAAGATTAGGTTAGCTAAGCCCCCCGACGAGCTTTGAGCAACATCAACACCACCGCTTTTATCTTTCTGAACTAATACTTCATTGAAATCTCCTACCACAATGGCAGGGAGATCACACAGCTGAATAATATAGCTCAGATCCTTCCATAAGTTATTTCATTTTTTTGTATTACATGGCGCATATATGCAATGTAGAACCCACATAATTTGTTTTGCTCTCCAGAAATCATAACAGAGATAAGAGACTCAGACTTGTACAGTATTTCCATATCACAACTAATTCTCCAACCAAACCAGATTCCACCAGACTTGCCCTTTGGGTCCTTAGCACAATATTGATCAAAACCAAGACAAGATTTTTTTTTTTTTTTTGTGTGTGTGTTTTTCTTGACATACCTTTGTTTCTGCTAGAAAACGCCAGTCAACTTGTTCCAGTTTTATTAGGGCTTTTGCTTGACGAACCACCGTGGTCTGCCCGAACCCACGACAGTTCCAGACGAGTCCTCTCATGGCGCCTTTGGGGGCGTGATTAGGCTCGCCTCCTCAGCCACATTAGAGTCGGTTCCCTCGCGCTTCCCCATTTCTCTCTGTATGAAGTCTTCTACAGAGACCGTTACTCTTCTAAAGATCCCATCTTTCCCTCTTTCAATAAATTTTCTTGCCTCCACCATTTTCTGAGTAATGAAATTTTCTTTGTCCTCCGAATCATAGTTTTCTTCTTCAATAATCTCCATCAATCTTTCCGGGCGTACTCCCATCCCTCTTCTTTTTGCTTCAGGCCATTCTGGAATCATCACATTCCTAAATTCCCTCTTCAATTGTAGTTGAGTTCTGAAATTCTCCGCTACTAGTTGATTCACCACCATTTTCCTTGTTTCTTCCGCAAACTCTTTAGGGGTCGGGAAGTTCATCTCCGTCGATTTCTTTGATCCTGATCCTTTCCAATCGTTCTGTCTTCTGATTTCCATTTCTTCTTCTTTCTCTTTCCTTTCTCCTTCACTTTCTTCAAACGACCCCGTTTCTTCTAATGGTTGAATAAATAACATTGGGCTTTCATTTGTATTCTCTTTTGGGCTTCTTCCTCCCCATGGGCCTTCTGATGAGTAGAGAAGGTCCTCAAACAATTCTGAAGGATATTCATCAAGAATATCGAATTCCTCGTTCTTTGCAGAACATTCTGATAAATTACGTTTAACTCGCTCGAGGTAAAGGTTGTATGCCGCTGGAATTACACCATTGATCCCGGAAAGAACATATAAGGTGTCATATAACAAATTCTCCAACTCTAAGCCTCCTTATATAGGCATTAGGGTGGACTATCGGGTCAATAACAATGTATAAGTGGACTTACAACATGTGGTGGGAGTTCACAAAATAAACTAGCCCATACATCATAACAATGAGATTTATAATTATGATTTTATCGAAATTCCACCGTTTGATGCCTCATCCAGACGCCCCGTAAATTGGGGATGTAATGGGCCTCTCCATCCCACGTACTATTTCTATTACTTAATTTACCTAAAAAAGAACCGGAAAAAAAAAATGAAAGTGACCAAAGTTCCCAGATCGGAGGTCGCTGCAGCCCATGCGCTTGCCAAATCAGCCCAGGAAGATGTTCGCTTTTGCCCCTAGCTATGGCGGAGTCCCCCTTTTGTCCCTCTATGTTATCTTGCTTTCCTGTTATGTATGCTATTTTGCGGGGGATATGTCCCCCCTGAACTCTTTTGTACGAATGTTTGCCTTAATTTTAATCCTTTCGTTGCTGGTGAAAAAAAAAAAAAAAAGAAAAGGGTGTCAATTAATTTAGGGCATTTGAAAACACAGGGGGGTGTGGTGGGTTTGGGTTAAGAATAAAGTCTTATTGGATTTATCGTCCCGCTTAATTGGCACCAAAAATTGTCCATGCAAAGCATCAATCTCCTCCTCCCAAAAAAAAACCATCTTTGTTCTGCCCTTCTCATTTGCAGCTAGCTCTCTCTCTCTCTCTGCTATATATATGATACGTTTCTGGGTCATCACTTTCTTGTTCACAAATCGTTCCTGGTAAGATTATATATATGGGTTTCTTCTTCTGCTAGTTCTTGATTGAGTTATTTCTATTCCTGCAATTTGAATTCGTATTTGATACCTTTCTGTTTGCTAATTTGTGCTCATGTGGTGATAACAATCTGAATGTGGAATCTTTCTGCTCTCCGTGACTTCCCTTTCTTACGTGGGTCTTTTGCTGAAAATGTAGGTGATCAACACCTGTTCGATAAAATGCCCCACTGAGCTTTCAGTTCCTGTTCTTGAAGTTTCTTTATTAATCCATTACTTGGTGAGTTCCTTTATCAGCTGTGTGGCTTGATTCTTTTGTGCCCTAAGTTCTTGCTGTCTTCCCAGTATATGGTTTCCATCTGTAGAGACTAATTGATAGATTTTCAAACATTCATTGGCTGAGCATTTTCTTGAAATTACAATATGATAAACAGAAGAAAGATTTTCAGTTTTCCAATGTCGAGTCAATCCACTTTGATCATAATAGTTGGGAAAACTAGTAGTTTTTCAATTTGATTCCTTGAAAGATTTAAATGTTTAGTGAATGCAATAGAACGCGAAAAAAGCTTGTACTTGGAGGAGAAGCGTATTAAAATATTGCCTTAAACTGTAGATGCTTCCTGCCCGAAGGCCGAAGCTCCCTATCTGGTCATATGCACTTGAGATTAAACCGTGTATTTTGGGGCTATTCTTCCAAATTCTATTGGCCACACCAATTTAAAGAATATATCATCCATGTCTTCGTGTGTTTCAATATTCGAACAGAAAAAATTTTGCTTCAAGCTTTTAGCAATAGAGAAATTTCTATCTGTAAAAACTGAAGGCTATAAATGTTTATGGGAGGAGAGATCTCAAGTTATTCAACCTTCTTTTTGGTTCCATTCCTTCATTTCAGATGTACAGAGATTGATATTCTTAAAACATCATTTCACGTTTCCTTTTTGTATGATTGTGAAGTGAAACTTTCGCATTCCTTTCTTGCAGATTACATCAACCGAAGCTATATTTTTTTGAAGTTCACCATTGAAGTACAAATGCTGGGAGAAATAGTTGTCCGGCTGAGGAAGATGTTCCAGAGCTGGGGTTTCTATCTGCGAAGACTCTTGTTCAGCATTCTATCCGTGGGTCCCATACCTGCCCACATCGCCTTCATCATGGACGGAAACCGAAGATATGCCAAGAAGATGAACCTCGAAGAAGGGGCTGGACACAAAGTAGGTTTCTTAACCCTCCTCTCCATACTCAAATATTGCTACGAATTGGGTGTGAAGTACACGACAGTGTACGCATTCAGCATCGACAACTTCAACAGACGACCTGAAGAGGTCCAACTAGTCATGGACCTGATGCTGGAGAAGATCGAAGGATTGCTCAAGGAAGAGAGCATCGTGAGCCAATACGGAGTCAGAGTTTACTTCATTGGGAACATGAAGCTCATGAACGAGGCAGTTAGATCCGCAGCTGAAAAGGCCATGAAAGCCACCGCCAACAACAAGAGGAGCGTGCTTTTAGTCTGTCTCGCCTACACTTCTTCTGATGAAATCGTGCACGCGGTTCAAGAGTCCTGTTTGGAGAAATGGCGTCAGATTCAGTCATCCAGTCGTCAACAAGACGAAATCCAAGGGTTTGAGAATGGTAATGGAGAAGGAAAGGCAGATATTGAAAATGGTGATATTGAGAGGCATATGAATGGTAATGGAGAAGGCAAGGCAGATATTGAAAACGGTGATATTGAGAGGCATATGCAAATCCAAGGGTTTGAGAATGGTAATGGAGAAAGCAAGGCAGATATTGAAGTTGGTGATATTGAGAGGCATATGCACATGGCGGTGGCGCCTGATCCGGATATATTGATAAGGAGTTCAGGAGAGACGCGGCTCAGTAACTTTTTGCTGTGGCAAACTTCGAACTGCGTGTTGCTTTGTCCGAAGGCGTTGTGGCCGGAGATGGGGTTGTGGCATTTGGTAGCGGCTGTGGTTAGTTTTCAGAGGAATTACCCTTACATCGAGAAGAAGAAGAAGAAGCAGGTATAAACATTTTCTGGTTTCTCGAAATTATTATCTTTCGATTCTTAGTTGCAAATAAGTTTGGCTTTTAAGCCTTTAGATAGTATGACCAGTTCTTGCGTTATGTAAGTGCGACGGTTTGGTTTTTACTCGGTCGTGGTTATATGCGGTTCGATTGGGCTAAGTTAAAACCGGCAGTTTACCTAGAGAGTGAACTAGACTCAGTCAAATTTACCACATTTTCTTTTTTTTTTTCAATGTTCAGCCTTTTACGTAAGAGAAAATTTGAATCATGTTTTTTGTTCACGACTTCTATGCAATATTGTTTTAACGGTTTGGTTGTTTTAATTGTTTCTGTTCGGTTTGCGTTTCGTACGGTTTGTGCTTGTTTCGATGTATTTCGGAAGCTGTAGCAAAGTTGATAATTCCCAATTCTCTTTTGATTGTGTGTTTATATTTCAGAAGTTATGCTTTTTGCCACATTTGAGAGTATTGGCTCTTGTGGATCTTCTCATACTTCGCTTTTTAGCCTAATTTTTTTGATCGTGTATTACGTTTTATTATCTCACAGGTGAAACAAAGAATTGACGAGTTTAGTATAAGGAGTTGCGCTAATAGTCGTCGAGTCACTTGTGTGACCTTGTTACTGCTGAGTTTGTACGTTTGCACGTCGGGTAAATGTGAATGAGCTTTTGAAAATTCCAAGTTTTTGAATCTTTTTCTTACAAGTTTCTACAGTGCATTGGAGTCTCGATTTGGACATTTTACCAGCTCCGTTTTAACTCTAGTGAAGAAATCAAAACCCATTAGCACAAGATTACATAAAAATGGCCCAAGTGGTTGCCTTTTTCCCTTTTCTTTTCCTTTTTATATCTTTTTTAAAACTATTTTCTGATGTGAAAATGGTGTGTGCTTTTGACTAATTTGCCTCTAATTGGGTTTTGAATCATTTACACTTGGCAATTATCTTTCTAATTGTTTGCCCCTAAACCCATGTTTCTGACTTCTAAAATTTTAGCATCTTGCTACACAGTAATTCGCCTTACATGTTTCACATCGTTATTATTTTTATTTTGTAAATTTAGCGTCAACTACACAACACATACATCCGACCCCAATCAAAATGCAAATTGTTGGGTTAAACGCAGCCATAAGAAAATGATATTGAACGTCATGAATCACACAACTCATACGTCAATGGTTTGACAAGTTCGAACATAGGTTGTCACCACAAAATTTGTCTCCAATTCATATATTTCTTTCTATAAATACACTATAGATTCATCAGTACCATGAAGATAGACAACCAACCAACCACCAACCATGGTTTTCTATCTCCACCACTTCCTTCTCCTCACTCTTCCTCTCTATCTCCTCTCAACCGCCGCCGCCTCCCACCACCATCACCACCACAAGGGATTGAAGTCTCTCCATTTTTCACTATACCAACATGAAACCATTAACAAAACTGGTTTCCTAGTAGTGAATGGAGTGGCAGGACCAGGAGTGAGCCAAACCACAACTCCTTTTGGTACCTTGTTTGTTTTCAACGATCCAATGACTCTCAAACCAAACACAACCTCCAAAGTCGTAGCAAGATGTGAGGGGACTTCAATAACCACTGGTCTTGATGGGCTTCAGGCCATTTCTATAGCTAAGATTAGTCTCAACTTGAAGAGCTACAAAGGGTCCTTGTCGATCGCCGGAGTCACCCACAACACCATACCGGCGGATCATCCGGTGGTTGGAGGCACTGGCGACTTCTTGTTCGTTCAGGGCTACGTGACGTCGTCGCCGGTGGATCTCAAGGGGTTAACTGTCACCTACAAGATTGAGTTTCACCTGTATTGGCCTCCATATGCTACTACTCATAGATCTTCTTAGAAGATGAAGTGAGAAAACTCACATGACTCTTGTGGATTCAAAGCTTAAAGAAAAAAGTTAGTACTCTTTGCTTTGGTTCAAGTTGTTTGTCAAATTCCATAATGTTTATTTTTGTAGTTCTTTGTACTTTTTCTTCTATCTATAAATATGTTTTAGTTAGAAATTCCACATTTTTTCTGGTTACATCCACGATTACTACGCTACACTAGCCTACACACAAGGAGCGCACGTGGAGGCTAGCTTGAACCGAGCCAAACAAACCGCGCTAGAGAAGCGCCTTACTGGTGGGCCAAACAGCAGTTCGAACAGACAGCCATAGACTAATTATCTCAGTGTAGAGATAGTTTGAAGTGTATTTCACCTTTTAACAAAGTCGACAAGCATCATGCTTTAATCCATGGACCTCATACTTTTGGCATCCAACCATTTACCAGTTGTGTCAAATTTTGTTAGTCCCGTTACTAACACTGAAGAGGTTTAAAGAGAAGACACACTTCAGACTTCAGAGAACATAACCCATTTATCTAAAAGATAACTGATACGCATCACCATTTTTTTCTGTCATTTATAATAGACTTCACCATGTTTATTTCGTAAGAGTTACACGTGACGCAATGGAACAAACACAGATAAGTAAATATAAGTGATACGAAAGAGTGAAGCATAACAACTGGTATCTAACATAAACTTGTGTTCTAAATTTGAGTCCAAACATGGGATTCACAATAGCACTTGTCCAAATGCATCGCACTTCAGACATGTTTACAGATATTAGACAAGGTGTAAGAGCGAAATACCGAGAACAAGTGCCATAACATTATCTATGTCCATACCAAAACATAAGCATTTGTTATCGACATATATCTAAACCAACACTGCGTAAATATCCAAAGAAACAATGCATAATTCTTCTGTAACAGATGTACAAAGATTCAACTTACAGAACATTCCTCATAATTAATTCCCATAACATTAAACCATAACAGGGGAGCTAAATATGAGGACAGCAAAAAATGTGTAGCTCGGTATGCAATACAACATTGTGATCTCGACAAAAACCTATGGAAAAACTACAAAACCAGGCGGTTTCGGGTGAATAAATTTCAAATGACAAACAATTTCAGGTGTGTAAGTGTGCTAGATAGATGTCGGACCCTGAATCAGCGACGTGGTTTGTGAAGACGAGGCCGATTACAGAACATCCTACCATTGGCTTTGACATATGCAGCTATAGCTACACTCAAGCCTGCCCACAAAAATGACAAGAAAAGATGCCGGAGATCGTACCGAACTGCAGCAAAAAGATAATAATGAGAGTAAGCAGGTATTCTTTGGTCCTCGATGATTCAACATGTGCAATAAAATTTCTGCTCGTGCACAGACGTTCCAAGGCAAGTAATGGTTTGCATCCAATTGAATTACTGTGGCAAATGCAATTTAAGCAGGAAATAATAATGCTATATAGCGCAATAGATCTTACCCTGTCTAAGTGACATAAGGGTGAGGAAGAATCCTGTCAAGACCAGGAATAAAGCCAGCCGGAACGACTGCAGAAACGAATATACAGTGTTACTTTCTTTTCTATGTATTAACAAATTAAAAAAGGCTATACACTCTACCTCTGTTTCCTCTCTTTCTTCCTGGTTTGACTTTTTAATCCGTAACCGCGTCACTTTGACCCGGTGATTTGGATAGCAAAACGATGCAAATTTTGGGTAACGTTTTCATTGTATTGTAGAGTAAATCGTACTCTACAACACCATGAAAAGATTAAAAAATTATTGCATCGTTTTACTAATCAAATGACCTGGTCAAAGTGACCTAATGAATAGTGCTAAAAGTCAAACCAAGAAGAAAGAAAAGAAACAGAGGTAGTATGAAATAACTGCGCACCCACGTTATGTAATTTATCAAGAAAATGTGGTGCATGTAAATTAGATCAAGAAAAATAATATTGAACTGAAACACAAGTCTCTGTGAAGATGTCTGGTTGAAAATAGAGCTGGAAATTATCGTATATAACAAAGAAGGATAAGCTGGTAAACTAAACGCATAAATAATAGTTGGCTCATCATGCTACCTACTCTGTTATTTGAGATGAACTTAAGTATAAATTAGCAATAGTAAAAAAAACATATGATATGAACATCTTCATTATCATGTATTAGATGGTCATTGAGAAAACACTCGCGTTTAGCACTAAATACAATAAGTTTGTTTGGATTATACTCACTGCTATGGACTCCAGGCCTCCTTTTTGAGCTGTAGGGGTCATATCTCGGGAAACAGAAACTATAAAGTGACCTTGTAGGAGATCGATAGCATCCTTCACATTTATACCCAAAAGAAATAAATCAGTCAATGTCGGAATTCTAAAGTCTTACAGGAAATAGACAAAGTTCAAATTTATACAGCTCCCAGCATAGACACTATTGTCACGAGTATATTTGAGCGAAAAAAGAAACTTGCTTGCGCGCTTCAAACTAAATCTTCTTTTCTTGACACCTAAAGCTAAAGGCACTACCCTTTTTCTGGTAGAACCATGTGAAACAATTTATGAAAAAGAAAGCTGAAGTTTGAGGCTCCCTTGGCCAAGCAAGCCTCTGAAAGGGTCACCTCGGTCTAGATTTGTGTCAGCCGAAATTGAGTACAGTCATCTCTTACATTAGGTGGTTGGACTTGTCCTCAATTATATTTTTGTCACACCAGGTGAAAAGGGTAGAAGGAGGGAATCGGAAGAATCCACAATATTGTAAATGAGATCAGCTTCATTTACATGTGCAACACGATTGACATTGTGGTGCATGAAAATAAACAAAACTACGTAGCAAACACTCACGCATACTCCATCTAAAAGTGGCAGGATTTCTGTTGAAAGTTAAATATAACAAGTGTGATAGGAAAAAGGTAGACTTTTGTGTAATGAACAATGAATGCTTTTAATTTCTGATGAATCAAAAAAATAAAAATAAAGCCTCCATCTGAAAGTGGCTAGATTTTGTCAACCAGTTAACAACAATAGAAGTCGTTGCTAATCTGATAACATGTTTGTGACGAAGATGTAACATATGGTATAAGCCAAGAGGTAACTGAAATGCACAAGTTTCTGTTGGTGATACTCTACATGGATCTAAATTAAGCAACCATTACAAAATCAAAGTATGCCAACCTGCTTTGTCCCATCACTGAAGTTATTCAGGTAATAGCGCATAAGGGCACTACAGCCATCTTTGATGATCCCTTGCACAGTACGGTGGCCATACCTAGAATAAAAGGATATTAGATATAAAATAGACATCTATTGAGCATTTCTATGGAACACATGTCATACATGAAGTCATCATGCTAGGAAATCAAAATCCGAATACCCTGCTTCCTGTTACACATCTCATCCACAACATTAATTTCTGGGGACTTATGATTCTTATGTGATGTAACAAGGTAGCTCAACGGTTAAACTCAGGACTGACACATGGTGAGGGCATAAACCAGTGAATTTTTTTTGCCTATTTATACTAGTTAGGAAACCAAAAAGATTCTCCAATAATTCAACTCATAGCAGAGCAAGAGACAAACTTCCATCAAAAGCATTTTGCTCAATTCGTATCATGAAGTCTACTTGGTTTTTCTTTTACATAATAGTGTTAAGTAGCCAACATTCTGGGCACCAGCGTATGAATCAATGTAATCAATGCATTTCAATTAACACGCATCTTCTTTACCACTAATAGCTAGCAAGACAAGGAGGCAAATTTTATGTTTTCTCTTAAAATTTTAATTAGTTTACTAAGTTATTCTCACTGCTTGATATCATGAAACTGTATTACACTGTTGGAGTCGATAATACAAAAGCAGGTTAGGCAAAGGATTAAAATACGCAAAATCTAACTATGTTTTTTTATGTTCCAGTGCTGGAGGTGCCCTAACAATTCAAGTCACTAAAATGCATAGGCAGATGAACTACTTGACCACATCTAGTGTACACTTAAAGAACACAATCAGTACACAATGCGTAATTCCATTCTGTTTTATATTATTGGTTCCATTTAAAACCTTTTGATGGGTTAAATTATTAATCTGGTTCCTCGGAGATAAAAGGTTCTTTGCCCGAAAAAATCTCCTTCTAACATGCACAGAGTTTGTAGGCAGAAAGAAAAATTACCTGACAAAATCTCCTTTTAGAGCAGGAGTACCAGAGTACTGGATGCTTACATCATCCCCATGATTTGCCCATACTACAAACACAAAAGAGAAGCAAATAAGAGATCTAATTTGAAGAAAACCATACGCATATGATATAATTACAAATGATACATGCCCCCATCTTTTCTACACCGCTTAATGTCACCTCTGATCTATTTTCCAATTGAAGTTTTCCAGTTGGTGGGTACTTGTTTCAAAAATAAATCAACAAAATAATAGTAATAACAAATTTTACTCTGATACGTGCAGTGAACTAAAATGGTACAAAGAATTGTGGTGATATATAGCATCTCTTTTACATGATTACTACATACAACCAAATAAAAATAGGCAAATGTGACTCATTGAGTCAAGGCATATAATTTGGCTATCATTACAGAAGTACTCACAAATTTTGAAGTTCTCATCGAAATTCTGATGGGAACTAATACTTTCCTCAGCATCAAATACACCAATCCTTTGAAGCTGTAACTCCAACATTTTCCTACCTATCATGCTCTGCAGAAATAGATCATGTTAGCAGAACGATCTAAACAACATTAAGCAACGACCAATTCTTTTACATAGACTATTGCTTTCAATGAGAAGATGTCAAAGCACACACATCAAAACATAAACATATAAATTATGAGAAAGCTGAGTGCCTGAGTGGAGTATCACTTTTCTTGACTTTGAATGTTATCTTTAGCAAGATCAATCTAACCGAAACCATTACCTACTGAGCTCGACATGGTTGTATGAGGCTATACAAGTGTAAATATTGACACATGCCCACTCGTATATAAGCATAAAAGAAAAACAATTTACATTTAGAAATATCGAACTAATACCATGAAATGTGTATATAACATACACAGAATCAAGCAAATGGAACTTTGAAAATTTTATATAGGGACTTGCGATCCAGGTTAAAAAAAAAAAAAAAAACAAAAAAGACAAACAAAACTGCAAGCCTCAACAATCTGACTGTCCACCAACTCATGTTTTTTTTTTATTGTTACTATACAAGCTTCAAAACTAAGCTCAGGTCTGGCTAAACAATTTAACCATTATGCATGCTTCCACAGCCTGATTGTCTGCCAGTTCATGCTTGATTAATACTGTTCGAGCTTCAAAATTAAGTTCAAGCTTGGCTAAACAACTTTACAAACTAAAACTCAAGGAAGGCGTTCTCGGGGTGAGCTCGGAGCTGCTCATTATGGTTTTACTCATCTACGCATACTACGCCGCTAATCATCCTTTTGGAGAAGAAAACAGCTATAGAATCTTAAATAACGCTGCTAAATATGGAATACATACATGGAAGCATTAAGAGCAAATTACCGAGAATACATTTGGAAGAAGAAACACTAAAGGTAAGCATAACTATTTCTTAACCAAAAATACTCAGTATGATCCATGTGGAAAACAAGATGCTGGTAAAATAATTTACCTGGGTAACATTTGTGCGGTCTAAGCAATCAATACAATTAGTCCTTACAACTCCAAGCTGCTCCTCAACTTTCTCACCCTTTTCGTTCAAAAGAAGGTACCTGTCATTTAAGACAATGAAAACAGAAACATTAACTCAAGAAAACTGTTTCATCAATCAGTCGTGAATGTAAGTAGAAATGTTCAATTGAGTAGTTTCAGATATGAACATATTCCTGAATATCAGAAACAATAACTAGATATATTAAGGATCTTAAGAACGTTAAACCAAGCATGTCATATAATTGACCTGACACTCCAGCATGCGTTTTCTGTAAAGTTCAGAGCATGATTGCAGTGATATAGACAATCACTCGGATGTCTAAAATATCTCCATCATTTCCGGGGATGATTGCATGTAGATGAAAGAGACCAGGAAGAAGCATTCAGTAAATCGCTGGAAAAGGGTTACTTTGGAGTAGGCAACTGATGTACTCTACAGTCCTCCATTCTTTTTCTATTGGAACAGATGATTCTTGAGTAATGCTTATTAGTATCCAATCGATTTAGTTACCATGACTGGTAACAGAGGTCCCCACATTTTAAAAACCGGTACCGCGATAGTATATCCACAGATTATACTGATATCGTCAATGCTGCTCAAAAGCTGTTCTAACTTCTAAGGATGAAAAACTTGATACTCGAATAAACGCAATGAAAATCACAAGTGAACTTTGTTCTTCCTTTGATTTCCCATTATTGGTCCATATTTCTGTGAATGTACCAAAATGCAAGCGCTCTTCAGAGAATCAAAGTTAAATGGGTAATAGACAAAATGCACCCTTCTTAGATGGGTTATATACAAAAACAACCCTATTGTTCGGGGATATACAAAAACCACCCCTATCGCCGTTAGCATCTAACGGCACACTAACGGAGGGATAAAAAGACATATGTACCCTCGTTTTAGAAAAAAATGCCACAATATAACTTGTCTTCTTCTCCCTTCACTCACATTTCTAACCCTAGCCTCTTTCTCTCTCTTATCTCTCACTCTTTAACTTCTGGGTTTGTTCAAAACCCATTGATGACGAGACCAAGCCAATTAATCTGATCCACAACCACCATCTCCATCTTCAATTTCAAGAACAAAGCCCACCGCTCCTCCTAACCTCCATGGGAACTAGCGGTTGCTGCTAAACCGAACCCTGAAGACCCACAAACCCAGTGCGTGGGGTGTGGATGTTCGTCATCGTCGTCAAAATTGGGTTAAAGGCCGGAGTTGATGGGGGATTGGAGACATTAATTCCGACTACCCAACCCTAGAACCACCACCTCTGCCCTCCATGTTTCTCTGTATCTCTCTTCGATATGGAAAACCGCCGACGCCTTCTTCTTCTCCTCTCTCCACACTCTCTCTCTCTCTCTCTCTCGATTTCTGCCGCCACCGCCAGTGGGTTGACTCGATCGTCCCTCCCTCTGTCTTCTAGATCTAACTCTCTCTCTTTCTCTCTCTGGATCCTTGCACCGGCGGCGAGATTGATGGCGGAGGCGTCTGGGTTTGTTCTGGACGAACAAACCTCAGGTTTGACCCGTCTTCTGGGTTCGCTTCACTACTGTACAGATCTGCTCCAGTGGTTCAACCAAGGATTCAAAAACATTAGTCCAGGTTGAATGTTGTGGGTTTTATAATGACAGTTGAACAGCCAAGTGGAGCTTATCTTCATCGAATTTCAGAATATTAAGGCTGTTCAGTTTGCAGTTTAGTGGAATTGAGGAAAGGGGGTCGAACCTATTTCTGAAATCGTGATATGCATTTCTACAAATTTGTGGGACCTGAGATTTAACTAAATCCAATGAATCCTTTCCAATACAGTGAGTTGTTGGTGAGGTAAATATGAATAGGGGTTTGTGAGGAGCAGAGTGAAGATGAAAAGGATGATGAGAGAGATCTGGAAGAGAGAACAGAGCCATTGTGGTCTAGTCGGTGTAGAGGTGGAATATTGCGGTGGTAGTGAGAAAAGTCAAAATGGTCAGTGATGTGGATGTGTTAAGCTGATGATGTTGGGACATTTTGTGGGTGTTTTTGAAGAGTTTTGGTCAGTGGTGGTGGTTTGGGTTTGGGTTTTGGTTTGTGTTAGCTTGTTGGTTGCGGTGGCCAAGAACACCAAGCAAGAACATCAAGAACAAGGAAAAAAATTAACACAAAAACACATATAGGGATAAAATGGTCATAAAAAAAGGTCAGATTGCACCCCTCTCTCAACTGACATTAACAGAAGGGTGGTATTTGTCCAACGACCGTCACTGACAGGGGGCTTTTTGTCTCTGACACGGGTGGTTTTTGTATATCCCCGAACAATGAGGTTGTTTTTGTATATACCCCATCTAACGAGGGTGCAAATTGTCTTTTACCCAAGTTAAATGCATTGGAGCGGCCATTTTATATCCCCTATAAATGTTCCAATGCCCAAGATGGGCCAGTGCTATAAGGCCGTTCATGTTTGGGTTGAGTATAACGGGGATGGATGTGAGCAGCTTACTGGAAGACTGGGAATATGGTTGTTTGGGCTAAGTGATTGGAGTGGGATTAGTGTGTTTGTATAACTAAAATAGAGCCACATCCTGCATCACTCAAACGCATCACTATTAGATTCGACTCAACTTCATATATCCTTAACAGACATCCATCCCATCATGTGGAACCCCTTCTACACCTATTTTGTATCCTCAGCTCAACCATGGGCTTTACAGAGGACAGGTAGTGTGCTTTATACCTAGCCTCTGGCTCTAGCTTTTAACCCTCTTCTTTCTTGCAAATTTTAAGAAGCTATAAGCTTCTATGAAACTTCCTAACTACTGGACCATTATGGGGATGAAACTAGAAGCTAGAATGTAGTAGGTAACCATGCACTTCAAGTGCCTGCATAAATACGAATATCCTCACAATTACAGGTAATGCAAAGTTCCACTACCAGCATGCATTCTGAAAATATTAGTACCCGCAAAAAGAAACCTTACCTATTTTTAACAAGGAAATCTTCAATTTGATCGTACAGTATAGAGAGGCGTTCAAAGTGAACGTGCCCACATATATGGTGAAAGTCGAAGTGCAAATATCTACAGAACAACAAAATAAGTAAGCTATTAATAAGATCAAGCGGAGAAACGAAAAGAAATGAAAAGATAGAGAGGGGATCCCACCTCACTTCATTGTCGTTGTTAACAAGATTCTGCATAGTGCTTCCAAATTTTTCATTTAAAACTCCCTCGCCTCCATGCTAACAGAAAAAAAAAAAAATATTATGAGAAATGACAAAAATATGAAAAGGTACAATCAAGTTTGTGATTCATCAAAACATTATATAGCTCCAACACCTATTAAGTGACTGTCTTGTGAACAAAAAACACACACCCCTTGACTGATATTTGTTTAGGTCTTTCGATGACCTCAGTAAGGTGCTATTAGTCAAAGCAAAACCATATACCTGAATCAACAACTTAAAATCATCTTTACTTTTGAGTTTTACCATATATAAAATTAAAATTAACATGCTAAAGTTTCGAAAATGGACAGCAAGATTGCATACAATCCAACATAGAGATAACTCAACCAAGTGGTATGTACCACGGCTCTAGTTTTCTTAATAACGGGACATATGGTTCTTTTTATCGCCTTACCTGAGAGACACAAGGCATCGCTTAGAAAAATTAAGACCTGATGCCTACCTTGTTTACAAGATCAACTGCTAAGACATTCCCGTATTTTTTTCTTAAATCCAAGAAGTGCCGCTCAAGTACACGAGGCTGCAAATGATATTTACAGTGTGGAAACAGTTAGTACAATTAAGAAAGCAACCGGAAAAAAATAATCCTAGAAAGGTAAAAACTCACTGCTTCCTCGGGTTTAACAATCTCAAACTTAGGCTTGTAAGTCAAATCAACAATTTGTTCCCACATGAATGGCATGGATCCTCGAACCTGGAGAGCACAGTCTAAGAAGTAAATCAAGTGCTGCAGATGCAATTACTATTAAGCAACTGTAACAAGCTTCTAAGAGTTTGAGATGATGGGGTATCACGATCAAGAAGAACTACAACAATTTGTCATCAAAAAGATATTAGCGTATTAATGAGGCAAAGTTTAAGAAAGAATAATCGCCTGTGATAAATTGATAATCCAAACATAGTTTGCATGTTTGGTGTGGACTGTGGGGATAAAGAGGGGGTACAGTAATAATAATGGCCTTGTTTGGATAACTTGGTTTTTTAGTTTCTTCTTATTTTTTTACTAAAAAGTAAAAACCAAGGTGTTTGGAAAATTTGATTTTTATTGGTTTTTAAGTTTAGAAAGGGACCCAGTGTTTCTCGGTTTGTGTGAGCAGATTTAATTTTTGCTATATATAAAAAACACACACACACACTCAACCCAATACCAGTGTTTCCTCGGTTTAATTTTTTGAAAAGCTACCGGGTTCAGTTATAGTTTTGCTTTCTGCTCAAGGACCTTGTGTAACTAATGTATTTCCTCGTGCTTCCTCTAGAGAACAGGCAGACACCAATTATGCTGCAGACTTTCAAGCTCTACCTGCACAAATGATGATGTGTGCCCATTCAGGTGCATGATTTGTTCGCTTTCTACGAAATTCGCTACATACCCATCAGAATCAGCTCCTCTTCTCCACATCCTAGTGCCTTCATTTAAAATCAGCATTACAATTAAAGCAGCATCGAAAAGGTAAAGAAACAAAATAAAAATGTGTAGTACTATTAAACATAAGACCATGCACCATTTGACTTGTATATCACATTTGAATGCCAGAATCTAACACTGTATAGTATCCATAAAATTGGCTTATCAAAGAAGATAGCATATTTGTACTAATTATACTGCTAAATCGAAATAAAAAACTAGTTATGCAGAGAAGCCATAACTTGATGAGGAACATTAACTGAGATCGTACAAAGAAACTGAAATGCCAAATGAGCAAATAGTGAAAGCATGGTTCAAAATCACAGTAAAGGTACTTTGGAAGTCTTAATTTGTAACTGATATCACAAACAGAGGCCACGATTTTTTCCCTGCATAAGCAAAATCGATAAGCTTTCAACTTCATTTCTAAAATAAATATTAGATGTCATCTTTCACTAATTTCTAATTTTATTCGTTCTGGTTAATAGTGACAGTTATTGGTGAGGGACACTCATTAAAGGACGCTCCGCCGATGCCTTTGAAATCTCTGATAGGGAAAACGATTTTTTTGTTAGGCATATGCATGAAGTTGATCAACATCAAAGAAAGTTCTCAAGATAATGACATACAAAGATGTGGATCAATCAAAGGAAAGAAACCAGTCCAACATGAATAAACAAATGCGAGGGTGTTTTGGGGCTGATTTTCCATGTTATGTTATCAGATTAGACCAACCAGATTATGCTTTAATGAGAGGGAATATACTGCAATGATAAGAAATAGGAGTCCGAAGGAGATTCACAGAGAAAGGCACTCTGAGAACTTAACTACCGTTTATCCTCTATCATAGCAGAGCATATACTTTCTCATATGATGTAGCCATTATGCTGAAGCATGAGAGATTAAGGAGTTATCTTATGTGAATTTACAATATTTATGATTTGTGATTTTCGAATTTTCTTAGCAACAGTCTTTGACCTCATGTACAGGAACAAAGTAAAACATTAAGGAGCCTGTTAGCTGGGCCATGAAACACCTCAGGTTTCCAACTTAAGGTTTATATTTGTAGCATATCTTCCTTTGTATTACAAATTCTTGTCCCCTAATATGATTACAATAAAAAAAAAAAAAAAAAAAAAAAAAAAAAAAAAGCATGACATGTAGATAACTATTGGGTAGAACAGGATGGTATAAAAGAGAAGTAACAAAAAGAATATAATACCATTTCTCCTGGTACATCTCCGTGCGATCAGGGTGACATCAATAATGTCTTTCCCGATTGCTGATTGAAAACTATTAAAGCCTGATGATCAGTTAAGGAGTACACTCAAAGGTTCAAACAACTCCCTTGTGCAAGAGCTCAATTAGAGTAGTTAATGCAAAAAGAGAAAAATATGTTTGTCACCCAACCAACATAACAATTAAAGAAGGATACTGCCTTGGATAACAGGAAGCAGATATGGATCAAGCTGCAAAAATGAGAGATATAGTCAGCAGGCTTCAAATGCTAACCTTGTTCTGATATAAATAGCATGTGTTATTATGTAGACTAAGAAATGAACCAAACCTTGTTGTCTATGAGCCCTTCCAACATATAGTTGTTCCAAAGAAATCTCTGGTCAGCCTGTGGAATGTTGAAAATTAAAAGTTGTATCAATGACGCATGTTGAACCAAAAACCTAATGTCAGACCCAAGAATAAAGGTCTGTAAATATGATAACTCGCGTATGCAAGCAAAATCAACATGATTCTTACAATTTTTATTTAAAATCCAATTCATCACATACTAACATTAATGATAAATACCACTGGGTAAATCACTTCAGAGGTCCTGAAAGGTTTACCTGTCTCCAAAGAGGAAGTAGCTTTGACTCATCACCCAAATTATGCAACCGTTGAGCGCTGCAAAAAACAGAAAACAAAACCACAATGCTTTCACTAGAATCATATGTTTTCATTGGTTCAGAAAAGGAAATTAAGTTCTGAGGTGATCAGGTGGAGAGTGTAGGAGAAAGATTAAAACGAGAGTTTAGTCAATACAACTAGTTAATTGACGCATGTGTGAGAGACTTTGGGGCTGTTTGGATGAGCGGAAGTAAGTGAGCGATTTGGCTAAAAATCTACTTTTATCTGGAGTGTTTGGATAAGATAGCTAAAAGTAGATTGATGTAATTTTTTGAACAAAAATAATACAATAAAAATGGTGATTTACTTTGAAAATGGGCAATTCAGAAAATGGAATGGTTTGATACTGAGTGAATCTGATGATTGTTAACAAACTTTGACCGAATGGTCCAACTGTTGAACAACGCGTGGAAGGGGGGAGAAACAATATCTGCCCAAAATGGTAACAAATCCGGAATTCCGTGAGATTGAGGAGTTTGGCCGAGTGAAATCAAAAATATCCGTATTTCCGGCGGTTTTTTCGGAATTCCGGTTTCAAAAATTTCGGATTTCTTCCTATTTCGGAATTCCGGATTTTAATGGGATTTTTGACTGAATATCTCAAATTATTGACTTTTCCTTTCCTCTCTACATCCTCTGATCCAAACAACCCCTTTGAGTAGTGTGAAGACGGTGAGGCAAAAAACGCTTCATATGCTGGCATCGCTTTGCTTTAGGGATATGAGAATGTGAAATGGATTTTTGATTCAGCAGGAAGGTGAGGTTTTAAAGATCTGTTGAAAGTGATGTGATCGTACTGTGGATCTCTTAATTAAAGTCTTGACCCACTCTTTTATGCTTTGACTTTTTTTTTTTACATCTGCTTAGTAGTATTGTGACTGAGCCTCGACAAGTTGAACATATGACCCATCTGTCTGTCTTCAGGTTGTTTACTCATTGATGCTTCTGGTAATGAAAATTATAAAAGTACTTACGAGAAATATAGGACCGAAGAAAAATTAGTTTGGAATCATGACAACACACAGGACAACATGATGGTCTAGAGAAAGTTCCTGCAGAAGTGCAGATTATCCATAGTCAACACCATTTTATAGGCAATAAAGCATGGAAAGTCTCCTTTGGAACCACAGTTCCAGATGGCTTGCGGGCAATAAAGCATGAAAAGTCTCCTTTGGAACCACAGTTCCAGATGGCTTGCGGAAAGTCGTCCAACTAGAAAATAAAACTTCTACAGGAGAACTCTGGTATTCCATTTTCATCACCACCTATCTTTCCTCATAGCCAAAATGCTTGCCCAGCCTAACACACTTGCAGAATGAGATCCAGCAGGCAGTGGCATGCGAATTCTTAACTTATGCAGTACACACCATGAAGTTATTCTCGTCTCCCACCGGCCTATATAACACAAGAAGGCAACACAGTAACGCACCTCTACACACCAACTCAGACCAAACTCCGTCCTACAATCATTGGTAGTTCCCAGATTAAAACAAAATGACCTTAAAACTTCGTTCAAGAAATTACTAGCCCCCATCCTCGCATCAGAAATGCCATGGGCTTTCTTATCCTCCTCAGAGGTCCAAACGCCTTCAACCAACCCAATTTTCCTTCAAAACATGCCTTCCTCACCCATAACTCCATAGCTATTGATCTACACCTGTTTTACAAAACTCTGCCAAAAACAGCCTCCTAAATAAGAGTCGTATCCAAAATTTCTCTTTCATCCACAGAGGCACCCGTTCTTGAGATAATGACTCGTCTGTTGCTTATCAAAATTGTCTTGCATTCACAATCAACTTCAAGATACAGACAGCATGTGTACATGCTGGTAATCTAGGCATGATTTAAGATACTTAAGCAAAGTAATTACTTTGAAGTTTGGTTGTACGAACCACCTAGGAATGTTCCCGTCTAAAGCATCCCCTAAGAAAAAGGAAAAGGCTATATAGCATCTTTCTTTGATATATACTAGAGATTTTCCGTGCCTAAAGGCAATATCTAAAAAAGGTGTGGGTCATAATGTAAATTGTACAATGTTCAGGGGTTGTAGTGTATTTTTATAAAATTTTGAGGAATAACATAATTCAGTGGTCATAATAAAAAAAGTTTATGGGTCATAGTATATTTCATAAAGTTTGTATGATATACCATAATTTATAAATTTAATTTCCGTGTCTTCATAAACTTTATGGGTCATGGTATAACTTTTATAAAATGTATGGGTTGTATTAGAACAAAATATGGATACAAAATATCTTACTTAAAATGTGTGGGAGCCACACTGTTCTATCTTATTAAAATACAGAAATGGAATGTGTCCAAACTCTAAAATTAACTTAAAGCAGACATTTCAGAAGACTCGCACAATAGTTTATACATTTATTTTCTGAAATATTCTTCCATAAACTTAATAGGAATCAATGTATTACTAATAGAACTAGCTTCTTAATCCCAAAGAAGAATAGCATTAGTAAACAAAGGGCTACAAAAGGTGGTAAGTTGACTTTAATCCTGAGCACATTATCATCTATGACTACCTATTTCCTTCCATTGTTCCCATTGCCGGTGACACTTGACGAGAATCAAGAAACTGCAACGGGGCTGTTTGTGGGATGGTATGGAGGGGGAAATGATGATGCATCTCGTACCTTGGAGAGGCGTTTGTCGGCCAATAGAAAGTGATGGAGCTGGTGTCCACAACTTGCGAAAGTTTAGTTGCGCTTGATTTAGGAATTGGTTGTGGTGCTTTCTTTGTGAAGAAAACTATCTATGGTGAACAGTTGCGGCCGCCAAATTCAGACTTATGCCGGGAGGATGATTGACTTAGAAAAGAAGTGTGTCATATGCGGTAGATTATGAAAGTTTATTAGGCGTAGGTGGGACGTGTTAGCAAAATAAGTTTTTTCCACGTAGGAAATGACTCTTGAATAAGTTTTTGGCATGACATTTGGTGCGGAGATGTGCCCCTAGCCGATGCATGCCCTGGCTAATTTCTTTTGTCAAATAACAAAGATGCCAAGGTGATCGATGTTTTGAGCATTACTATTTGACAAAGTGGTAAGGGGAGCCATTTTTCATACGGAATGTACATGATTGGAAGTCCACGTTTTGCAAAATCTGTTGGTCAGGGGTCAAAGATAATTTTACTGTGAGAAGGTTTTGCATGATTCTAGATGGTTTTCAAAGTAACTGTCCTCATTGCATGGTCTGGAAGTCTGGTGCTCCCTTGACAGTGGGATTTTTTGCTTGGAATTTGTTTGAAATTCTATTAGGAGGTATGTTATGTGCAAATGTGACGAGTAAACAGTGTCACACCTTTTCCTTCATTGCTCAGCTGCTAAGGGTCTGTGTGAAATTATTTGGGGCCTGTTCGGGATCCAGTGGGTACTACCAATAGGTATGAAGACGCAATTGGAATGTTGGCTGACTGGATGTCAAAGCTCAACCTGAAGAAAGATATGACGAGTAGCACCGTTGTGTATTATTAGGCAAAACTGGCGGGAGCGCAATCATTGTATTTATAAGGATAGGTATATGCCCATTCACCAATTGAGGTCTATGTTTCTGTGTACATTCTGTATTTGGTGTGAAGGGAATTTCTCGAATTCGACTTCTGCCGTCATTGACTTGATCAACAATTGAGTTGATCAAACTTACTACTCTGCCCTTGTTGTTTAGATACAATTTTTTCGTATAAAAAAAAATACTTTACTGTATGGAGTTACCGGAGAAAAGTTTAAGCTTCGGTCCTCCCGATTACCAAGTTAGTTCCGGTGAGGAAAAAAAATAAGTAAAAGCATAGATCATTCAGGAAGATATAAAGAGCCCACCTTAATGTTAGATTGACATCGTACGAGAAGTACAAACCAGGAGTCCTCTCAGCAACACTTAGAAGTCTAGAAAACTCGGTCTCCATATTTTTCTGCCAAATGGAGCGGATCAACAGAGTTAAAACCACATTTAGAAAGGCAGGATAAAAAAGAAAGGTCTCATTTTACCTGTTCTGTTGGAGTCTTTTCAAGAGAACGGTCACAAGGAAACACTTTTAAGGATGAAATTTTGAAGACGGGACGCCCCAGGTAGGATCCAACTGATTCACGTCCTGTTATTACTAGCAAGTATGACCCTGAAAGCACAACAAGGCTTATTAATGCCATTGGAGAGTTTTGGTGAAACAGAAATACAGACCAAATAGTAGGTAAAATGAAGATTTGAACTGATAAAATGTTACAATGCCTTGGTGTATGTATTGTATGACTCGTAAAAAATGTCAAAGCTGTTCAGATCATTATTTTCATGATAGTCATAGTGATGTGCTTCCACTTTCCTTAGAAATTTGTTTCTGTATATGAAGGGGCGATTGAGTAACATTGTTTTCAGTCAGGTCATTCTACGTCCACGCATAAAGGTGCTGCTAGGAAATCATTCTACCATCCTAAACAGCATACTAACTAGTGGTGTAGAACCACATAGGTTACTAGCAAATATCCATCCCAATCCAACCCTGCCATATTGTTATGATCTTTCAACAATTAAGTTCACCTATGATGCTATGACCTTACAATTATGTGAGTGAGAAGGTTGAAAGGTTCTGATATAGAAATAACATAGTTGAGATATGAGATTATAGCACTAAACTACAAAAAAGGTTTAGAGCTCTTTCTATGTGCATCTAAGCCACAAGTTTACCTCCTCATCCCTGATATTGTCTAAGCACTAATATGAACAGTTCACTTTCAGCCTAAGGCTATCCATAGCGGTACAATGAGAGTGCAAGTGACAGACTGAACAGAATAGTACTTTTTTTGCCTGAATAGCCCTGAGAGTGAGAGTGACATGTGCTGAAGCTACATTGATGATGAGAGAAATATTCACTTTATTTTGCATTTATGTTAAGATTTACAACTTAAATTTTAATAACAAGATATGACACTGGTTTTACTTTCATTAGATCTTTAATTTAAGACCAATATTGGCCTACAAGAAAACCAAATGTGACCCCTCTTCTTTTTACTCTCATCACTTTCAAACTTTTCTATCCATGAATCTCAAATTTTACTTTCCTTGCTTTCACACCCACTCTCACCGGTGCAATGTGAGCTCACTCTCACATTGCACTCACCCAAAAATTACTCTCATTCCACTCACTCTCGCCCATGCACTGTGGATAGCCGTAGACAGTGAAGGCCAACTACTATTAAGTCTGAAAAGGTTCAACCAGAAAATGAAGACTTCAACTTGGGGATGTCTAAACTCAGATTTGATTTTCGTATCTTGTGAACTCTAATACTGATGCAGGGCATACCAGTGAATAAAGCCCCGACAATACTATAAAATTAGTATCTCTATATGTGCACACTGTTGTCCCAGTGCGATGGTTAATTTACCAGAATAAATTCGAAAATGTGAAGTAACAGAGCCAAGTTGATAGTGAACCAGCATTATAATTTGTGCCAGAGTGTCTACTGTGAATCTGAAAACAACTCATCACATTCATCACAGATCATTAAAATCATGTCATTATTTCTGAGTAAATCAAAGATTAGGCTTCAACCTTACCAGCCAATAGTTTTAGCATCCCAATTACGCCAAAGATTGTCTGGATTTTTGGAACTCGAACAGAATTACACTGTGGAATGTCATCTAAAGAAGAAGAAGAAAAAAAAAGCACTAGCATCAACTTTATATATGAAAAAGAAATAAATAGTTAGTGTGAAAAATTAGTTTTAAGGAAAGTTCACCTATAAGTTTCATTGACCCATCCACGCGACTGATCGTTAAGAAGGAACCTGCAGAACCATCGGTAGGTTCAACTACGTACTCATCTGGGAATTCCCATAGCCGCATCCGTGTGTATAGCTTCTGTGAAGGGTCTGCCTTCTCCATCATTATCGGGATGTGATATCTAAAACCAACAACATAATCAAATAGAAGGTTATTGAGATCAAAAGAGAACTCAACTTAGCTAATAGATAGCAGATTGTATGGTTCTCCTATTCACGAAATTAACGGTACTAACATGTGCATCTAATTGACATTACCATAAGTGGAGATGAGAGTCCTTATCACCCATTTGTCAACCAAGAAATACCTTTCTAACCAAGTTGTGGTGTTGTTTTTGGTGAAAAGGAAGTTGGTGTGCAATAACTCATTTGTTATGATTAGAGCTCAATGTAACCACATGGTAACTGATTTATGTGGCTTTTTCAAGCATCAGACTATCAGAGTGAATTTCCATTCAGGAAAAGAAACATACTTTAGCCTGGCCACTTTTACCTTTCTTAATAGTTAGTAAAATAAGTTACGGGAATAAAACGAGGTAGGGACGTAGGGTACACACAAGTATTATACAATTTTATGCCAAAAATATGTTAGTAAAATTACGGCTTAAATTTCGAAAGTTGGAATGATTCGAGATTTCAAAGTGTACACGTATAATTCGTATACCAGTTATTCATTCAGGGGGTGCATTTGTTAGTCATGTTACGTAGATGGTTAGTTCTTTGTCTTATATAACTATCATTTCATCATTTTTCAGATTATTTGAACTTAATAAGCAAAATATTAACTCATTTGTATTTTTAGTTCTGACAATTACTCACATAAGATACTTTTTGATTTTAACTCTTATACCAACGTATTTACTTTTTTCTAATGTCAAACTAAGTATGATGCTTACTGTGTTCTTTAAAAAATTATTGCACGTCTACTAATCTTGAGTATGAATTATTCCAAAAATAAACAAAAGAACACCCGAGTGTTTATAGAAAAATACTGACACCTTAATCTCAAGACGCATACATATACTTGAACTTAACACTTGCAAAGTCCTATAGTAGTAAAAATAGGAAAAGAGTAATTACATGTCTTAAAATTAAATTATGTTAGTTATAGTAATTTGAATGCTGTTTATATACTGTATTTGTGTCTGCAAGAAGTTTTATCCGGCAGTATTATACATCAACCTTAACGAGTACTAATTGTTTTTGCTCATGAGTTCAAGTATTTTTAATTAGGCCCAGAATTAGTATGAAATACGGAAGCATTTTTCATTTATACGTATGTACTGGTATTAAACAGAAAACTCGGAGTATTTACTAAGTGCATGTTTGGCATTGCAATCTGTCTTTCAGCCGATTTCATTTGATAGCACACACAATTTTATGCAGAAAACTGCAGATTAAAATAATCTGAGGGAAATTGCAGAATGTCCAAAATTGGAAATTTTGCAGGTGAAAATCTAAAAAAGAAAATTACTGTGTTTTTGACATTAGCACGATCATTGTACATTCTTATATGTGAGTGTATTCAAGTAGTTGATTATAGAGTTCTTCGAAATTTTTTCAAATGGATCAACACACAGTTTTAAGCTGAACATCTGCAGATTAAAATAATCTCAAGGCAATTGCAAAATCTCCAAAATTAGCAGCTGAAAATCTCGAAAAAGATATATATTTTTTTAAAACAACAAGATCATAGTACATTTATAAGTGAGTGTATTCAACTAGTTTATTGTAGATCTCTTTAAGATTTTGTCGAATGGGTCAAATTAATTATCTACAATTTCAGCTCATACGAAACAGCTTTTGATTTTTCAGTTCTGCTAGATTTTTCACTCAAATTATTTTTCAGACGGTTTTTCAGATTTTCAGCTGATACCAAACAGGGTCTATTTTTTAGTACCCACTTAGTATTTCAGTATCTTGTAACAGTGCGACTAGTTCATAAGAAATGTCATGTCATAGAGGTGTGTCTTCAGTCTTCACTCCTAACTACTACAGTTGTATTGTTCCCAGAAAGGGGATGAATCAACGAGCCATTTCGTTTCAGATATAAAGAATAGAGGAATTTGTTTTACTTGTCAAGAACCATGCTTCTGGCAAAGTGATGAAAAAAAAGTGCTTTTTTTCTCTTCAAAAACACAAGTTTCTCATTGTGACCACAATGGGTGATTAAAGAACTTCCGTGGAGGGAAATATAAGCTTTTCAATGAAATCCTCAATCTTCTATAGCTGTTGATAAAGAAGGAGTTACAGCTCTCAATTTAGCATAGTTAGAAAAAGAGGAATGATGGAACTTAAATTACGATTTCGCAAGGGTTTAGGAAGGAGCACCACATTTCACTGCCATCGTACTGAAGATCAAGCTTGAGAAATTTATTGCCTTCAGAGACGTGGGTAAAAGGTGCGAAAAGTTCACGACTAAGTAGAACATTCCGGTACTTCCGATTTTCTCAAACTTGGAAAATGCATTGCGTTTGACCCAGATAAACACTAACTAAAGTAAGTCATTTAACGATACATATTAATGTCCCGACTTATTCATTCAGCTCTATGTTCGTTCCAATAAGTTCCAGCTTATCCTACAAGATTTATCTTAATTAGACATCCCACAGTCTTCAAATCAAAGACTCATGTTTCCCCATTCGGGCATTTCTAACAACATTTCTTCTGTGTAGTCTCATACCAGAATTTTATAGAGTTTCAATGTCCAGAGAGAACAATACTGGTTGAAAACAACACTTCTATTTTGTGTTCGTATATATGTGAATTCATTCACATTACAAAATTTAGTAATTGTTGATTTCATCAAACCTATCGATAACTTAACTCAATTTGAGTAATGTCACCGGCAACGGAACAGATCCGTATTCAGATCAATGAATACCATACGACTTTTTAGCTCAGAGGATTCAATAAACGATTCAATAACAAGGAATGAAATTGGAAAGAGTTTGATTTACCTGAAAAGGTTCTAGGGCCAGAAACTGTTGCCGGAGAGGAGTGAGATCCGTACGGAAGGAATTTGATTAGAAGCGACGAGAGGTTTGGCGTGTCTATCCGGCAATGGGGTGTATGAAGTTCAAGGTAGATCGTGTTCGCGTGTCTACCGATCGAGAGAGAATCTATTCTATAAAACAGAACGGTTGACTTTTTTTCAGCCGTTAGATTAAATCGACCCTAACCCTTAGATCTCACCTACTTTAATAAATGTAATATTGAAAAAAAAAAACTCACAATCATCAGCAAACCCACGAACTCCACTAACCTGTCCAACTAATTCACAATCTCTCACTTCGTGTCTCTGAATTTGGGGAGAAGAACAGACGAAGTCCCTCATCGCCATCGCCGTTGGCGTCAGTAGTTCTACAATCGGAGAGAGGTCAATTTCGTTTATAGGTTTGCATTCCGTTCAAATCGCTCTAGCATGACCCAATTCCTTTCACCAGTGGTAAGACTGTTGATTTCTCTAATCTCTAATGGGTTTTGTTGCTTAAAGCAAAGTGAATCCATCTGGGTTTTAATAAGTTTTATGTGTTCTCTCTGATGTAATTTGATTATTGCAGTTTTGAAGTTTTTGCCTCAGGTTCTCAGGTTTTTTTCTTCGATTTAGTACTCGCAACCGCCTCTACCTTTCACAGGTGTTTCGAAATTGCTAAGAAAAGTATGAGAGGAATAATCTGAACTCACCACTGTAGTTGACCATATAGGGCAAAAATGAAATAATCTACCTTCTTCGATTTTCAGGTTCTTCTTGGATTTCATTCTCATTTTCGGTTTCCTTCTCAGTTTTGCCGTCGCCGCCTGAACGCCGCTTGAAAACCCGGTCAATTTGTGTCTTTGAAGTTTGGTAAGTAAACAGTTTTGTCTGATTCTGAGAATTGGTTGAAATCTTTATCGCAGAAATTAGTGTAAAATTGGTTTTCTTTTTCTCTTACCCCTTTGATTCATTTAGTCCGCAAAAGCTTTCCTTTGATTAGGGTTTCGCTGGACATCAATTAATCAAACCCAGTTACTGTATTTTCCTTTGTTACCACATCTGTTTGGGGCTTTTACTGGAATTGGTTTGGAGCTATGGTTTGGGTAGAACATGAGGTGGATCTGGATTGTGGATGGGTTTGATCTGATATTTAACCTGATTGTATACCCTGGTACACCCCTTATTGTATACTCCTGGTATATGGGTTGGTACCTTTCATCTTAGCTAAGTTTGTCGCACTTGCTCGGTGAATGCGCGTCAAGTTCTCATAAACAGTTTCTAAAACGAACAGAGTCGGATCAAATCTATACGTGTTCGGCTCGGCCTATTTGGTCAGCGGGCTAAGCCGTTAGTTCTCATGTTTGTGTTTTTTTGTTCTCCTCTTACGATTTAATTCCTCCCCTTAAAGTTCTTCCCGATACATGAGAATGAAATAGCCCCAGTTCTTGATCAGTTCCTTCCGAAAACCAACATATTTCCGGGACGCGTATTCAGCATAAATTTTCTTCCCTGTTTGAAGAACTTCTGAATCAGCTAAATTTTTCTTATTCTGATGTGTTTATTTGGATGAAATCCTTACTAGCAGCATACAATTAGATTAATGATCGACATCAAACTCATCAAGCAATATATTAGAGGGAAAAACTATGTCCTCGAATCATTTTATTTGCCCGTGTAATCTGTGTATTTGCCTCCTTATTATCTTCTTTGACATGGCATACGATGGTATGTTGTATTGTCACAAATAATCTCCAGAGCACAATCCAAAACCAAACTGAAAAAGTGGTAAATTGAACAGAGTTAAATAAGAATTAGCTGATGTTCTCTATGCATTTTGAGGCGCCCCTCCATCAAGCTGCAACTGTAATTGCCTACCATAACCGATGCGCTGCTCCTCCTTTCATATCCTTAATTGCTCACTGACTTGAATAACCTGCTTACTCTGCTTATGTTCATGAACCTGATGCTCGATCAGGTTATGCTTATGTTTATATCTTTTGATTTTTTGAGTGTGTTCTGTTGGCGCACTTGCTCAAATAATGCCTTCTAGAATCCAGAGTAAGGCATGTGTATCATCGATTTGGGTAGGTCCGTATATGTTTTGATTTTTGTTCATACAAAGTAATTCAAAGTTACTCTTATGATGCAATGAGAACGTACAGGTCCGAAATATTGAATTTTCTGACATGAGAAAGAGAGGTAAGAACATGTATAGGTTCCTTTCATTCTCTTCAAGCAACTTACTGTTGGGTAAGCTTAAAATGATTTGGTTCCATATTACCAGCTCTTTCATTAATTTTAGTTATGCATTTGGGATGTTTTTTTTTTCAACAATGCATTTGGGTTAGATTGATGTTTCTATACATCATTCCTTTAGACCCCCCCCCCCCCCCAGCTTGGATTGTTGTTTAACCGTCCTTTTCTACCTTTATTTCATTCAAAGGATATCATAAAAAAGCAAACCTCACGCCGGTGTCATAATTTCCAAATTCCCCCCAATATTCTGCAAAATTGTATGCCTTTTAGGTGAAGTCCATGCTTCATTTTGTTTGTATTCCCCTCCTTTTTCTCTACTCTAATACGAGGGTGTTAACATTTTCATCTTCTAAATACGTCGAACGACCATTTTTTAACAAAACGGGTAATTTGTTTCATTTTGACTGCTTATGAATTTTATTTTCAGTCAAATTTTTCTTTCCTTAGATTCGAATTAAAGTTATGAACTATCCATACCTAAATTTATAAATCTTAATTTATTTGAGTGCAATTTTCTAATCCACGTCTGGTGACCTTCCCTGTAGGCAACTATTCCTTTTGCCTAATTTTCTAAAATGCAATCCGAACAAAGAACCATGTCTCATGTACGTATGTTCAAGTAGAACATTAAAAAGTTCAAAAGTTAATAAGCAGCACCATCTTCGCTAAAAACATTATAAAACTTGAGGCAACATTACTCCCATATTTTCTTCACTTTGTTGTCAGCGTTTCTTTTATGGAGTACTCGAGGCAGCATCAATAATACTTTGTTGTTAATGTTTCACTTACAGAGTAGCTAATAGTGTTGTTTTTACATTTGATTTAATTATGTGTTTCTCACAGGAACTTGGACACTAACAGTTCTATTAATTAGTGTTGAATGACAACCGATTTGAAGATTGGCATGAGATGTTAAGTGCTACAAGCTGATCTATTCATTGTATAGCTGTTATTATCAGAGTACAGGTTGAGGATGAATAGATTGTTTACATGTTTTTCAAATATATCGATTGTTTGTGATGGTAGAGTAAGTGAACATCAGGCATTTTTCACTTTGAAGGAGTTAATATTCCGAGAAAAGTATTTGTATGGATACAGTTTTCATCATGTGTATCATTTGTTCAGAGTAACTTTAAATTACTTCTTATTTTTTGTCTATATTATTGTTGAATTTTTTTTAACTCCGTTTGTGTAGATTTTTTTTACGTCTCTTTCTGGCTTTCTAAATTCAAACACTATCTAAATGAGGGATAGTGCCCTCGGGCACGGGCAATACCCTAGTTCTATAAAAATGAAAGATATAATGGGGGAGCTTAACTGTAAAGGTCCTTCTTTTGGCTACAGAATAACCCGACTAACCGACTTTTATTTTATTTTTTGCAAACTTGATTTTATTTAATATTGGGCTAAGTCATTTGTCCATTTGACATACAAGCTTATTGGGCATTAAATGGCCCAAACGAAAACAAAGTACAATCCAGGCCCATTCTTGCAAGATGATGGGCGCGGACATTTCGGAAATTTCGACACCAGCTAACCCTGGCCTTCATAAGAGAGATGAGAGAGCAGTGAACCTCATTTAGGATTCTCTCATACTCAGAACATCCAAGCGGCGCCTCTCTTCTTCTAATTTTTGAGACGAGGATTTGTGAATCAGATTCAATCATCATCGAAGTGAAACCTCGATTTTTAGCTGTCTGAATGGCCATCTTCATGGCATGAGCTTCAGCGACACTTGAATTCGTTGAAAACGGGATTGGAAAAGTCATCCCCAAGATGAAATCTCCTTTGTTGTTTGTGATGACAGCGCCTCCACCGGATCTCCTCTTCTCGACATCAATGGAAGCGTCAACATTCATCTTCAGAACTCCGGACGTGGGAACTGGCCATTTCGTCGGCGATTGAGCACCTTGAAAACCTGCATGTACCAATCCTAAATTAAGATAAGTAAATCCTTTAAATTCTTAATGTGTAGATATAGATTCAAAATGGTTTCTCGGCTTTGTTTTCATTCTTGAAAATCCTCTTATTTCGTTCTAAACAGATGTTCCAAAAAATATAACAGAAAATATCATGTTGTTCAGAACTGAGATTGAGGAAGAACTGGCGAAAACGACCTGAAATGGAAACTCATTGAAGGGTATCCATAGCTCCAGCATTTCAGAACTAAACAGGCCCTGAGTCCAGACACAATCGAAGAACAGATGATTTGGATCTTCATTATCACAGTTGCACAAACAACACTGTTGTGGTAAATGTATACTTTTCTTGAAAAGATTATTTTTGGTAGCCATGCATTTGTTGTACAATTTCCCGATAAAAACTTTGATTTTATCTTGAGTTTTCATTTTCCAAAGTAAGTTCCAAAAAGTGTCAGTGCTGAAGTTTGATTATGAAAAATTTCTGGGAAAATATAATGCAACATAGTAAGTAGATTTGACAGTATACAAACAATCGGTAGTTTGGGACCAAACAAAATTTTCTTGATTAAATGGAGAGCTAAGATGAATTTGAATGATAGCCATGGCCTCCTCTTTAGAAAAAACAAACAAATGATTCCGTAAAGTAGGATAACTGTAAGGTTTACGACCGAAGCCTATAGGTAACCATCTATGGTGGTAAATTAGAGTATTACGACATTTACCAATACCCTGAGGAACTCCCTTAAAGGTGATATTTCTGGCTTTAATAACACATTTCCAACTATAAGAAGAATTCAATTTTGCTTCTACCGAGATAATATCAAAACAATGGAAATACTTATCCTTAAGAACTCTAGCAAGAAGGATATTTGGGTTATTAAGAATGCCCCACACTTGTTTACCTAAGAGAGCAAGATTAAAAGCATACATATGGCAGAAACTCATACTACCAACTAATTTAGAATTGCATAAATCATCCCAAACTTCCAGTGAATTTTATTTTTTTCTAAATCATTTCTCCACAAAAAACGAGTAAAAAGTTGCTGAATTTCCTTTTTGAGAGTGATTTGAAGTAAATAAACCGACATAATGTAGGTGGGGATGGATTGAACAATAGATTTGATAAGTATCTCCTTACCCGCAGCAGAAAGTAATTTTTCCTTATACCCCAAAAGCTTATTCCAGATTTTAGTTTTAATGGAGTTGAAAATAATTCTTTTCTTACGACCAATAAAAGCTGGAAGGCCAAGATATTTATCATGGGAATCGGAACTTGGGATTTGAAGAATCTGAGTAATAGATTTCCTAATATCAGAGATTTCCTAATATCAGAGGAAACGCGCGGACCAAAAATAAATTTAGATTTATTATTATTAATCATTTGTCCCGACGCCGCGCACTATTGAAAAAGTTTGGAACGGATAGAAATAGCATTTTTAATATAAGCTTTAGAGAAAATTATAGTATCATCCGCAAAAAGAAGGTGTGTAACACTAGGGAAACCCATATAAGCTTAAACCCTTTGGAGATAATTATTAATAGTGGCATGGTTAATCAAAGAGGCGGACCTTCGCAACATATAACAAAAAGAAACGGACTAAAAGGATCTCCTTGACGAATACCTCTACTGGGTTCGAAAATAGCAGTTCGTCGACCATTAATTAAAATTAAAAAATAAATCGAGGTCACACAAGACATAATCATATTAGTAAAGGTAGTAGGTAAACCCAACTTAACTAAAATTTGCTCAAGATAGGTTCATTCAATTATATCATAAGCTATTGTCCATGTCTAATTTTAAAGAAAAATACCCATCCGTACTGACTTGGTCAATATAAACATCAAATTTACCAGCATTATACATGTTGTGACACGGATCCATATGTTTGGTGGTAAAACATTTTCCCTTCTGTTGGTGTTTAGTTCTTCATTTGTCAATTCTCAAAATAATAATAATAATAATAATAATAATAATAATAATAATAATTATAATAATAATAATAATAATAATAATAATAATAATAATAATAATCTTCATTTGTCTTATAAAATGTTTTTTTCTTATAAAATATTTGCACTCAAATGAGGTAAAATGGTTTACACGTTCAAAATTTGTAAGTCATTTTTCAGAGAGCAAAAGAGCGTGACAGCAACTCATACAAACACCTCCGCCACCAAGAACCACAATTGTCGCCACCCACCTCCACTGCCACTGTCGTCGCCATCCACTGCCACCACTTAATTTATTGTTATTTATAATTGTTACATAATATCTAATGCACAAACAAAATCTATTGTAATTGTCTTATAAAGAAAAATCTATTGTCAGTCTCAACCAAACACGAGAAAGCGATTGCAGAGGAAACATTCTCACTAATCTTATTCTGATCAGAATAAGATTAGTGAGAAAGATCAGAATAAGATTAGTGAGAATGTTTCCTCTGCAATCGCTTTCTCGTGTTTGGGCGACACTTACAACACATTTTGTTTGTGCATTAAATATTAATTAAAAAATGACATATATTATAATAAATTTAGTAATTGGTGGTGGTGGCGATGGGCAGCGACGGTAGTGACGGTGGAGGCAAGGGGCGGCAATGGTGGTTCTTGGTGGTGGAGATGTTTGTATGAGTTGTTGTCATGCTCCTCCACTCTCCGTAAATTAGATTACGAATTTTAAACCTGTAAATCATTTTGCATAATTTTAGTGGAAATATTTTACACGAAAAAATATTTAACGAGATAAATGGCGAATCAACACAAAAAAAGGGAAAATACTTTACAGGAATATATTTTACCACCGAACAAATGGAGCCTGCACGTAAGTTTGATGTCAATGAAAAAGAAAAATAACGTATGAAACATCAATGGTCTCAAAACAAAATGGCATACGTGGAAGTTAAAATGAAGGGAAACAAAATATATTCACCCATAACTCTCTATTATATCATCAATAATCAAGACATGTTTTAGTGGTGAACAAAAACGTGTAGTTCAGGACATTAAGGCCATCTCCAACCATGTCACATTTCTCCCTCCCCCACGTCCCCCTCCCCTCACGGACCCAAGTTCACCCTCGCCCTCCCCCAAAGTACTACTCATATACAACCATTCCCCTTCCCCACCTAATTGAGTTTATTTTTTAAATATATTTAATCATTTAAAAATCAATTATTGAAAGTGACAAAATAAATCTGAAATAATATTAATATTATTATATATTCACAAAAATGATTAAAAATAATATTCCCGTTGTATTTCATTCGTCTTTGTCTTATTCTACTTGCGATTCAATAGATTTGTCATCTTTTTAACCTTGTTTCCAAAATATTTAATAAATATATTTCCTAATTATAAAGAAATAATAAGATATATCAAATTGACAAAAAAATAAAATAACGATAACTTTTCGTAATTTTTTTGTTCAATTATGAAAAAAAATATTTATTTTTTAATAAAATGATAATTAAATTATTTTAATCATAATTAAAAACATATATAATAATAATAATAATAATAATAATAATAATAATAATAGTAATAATAAATAATTATGTGTAATTAACATATCCTAAAATTGGATTAATAAGCAATAATGGAGGGGGAGGGAGGGGGATGTTAGGGGGGAAATGCACCCTTACAATCCCCCAACCATGCCAAAATTCTCCCCACCCCCCCCCCCCCCCCCCCCGCCCTCATGGTTGGACATGGTCCGTATTTTTATACGGTGTTGCCCCTCCCCCTCCCCCCTCATGGTTAGAGATCCCCTAACATATATGTGTCTAAGTTGTGAAAAGAACGTCTCCCATCACATTTAAGAACTTGTAATATAAGAATGCATACCTTAAACTACTTTCAGATTTGCCTTGATTTGAAATCAATGTCTTATTGTAAAGGATATAAGTAGCCATCTTTCCAAGGAAGATCTAATGGCTGAAAATGACAATAATTTTGCATCCTCTCAGCTTTTTAACATTACTAAGTTTCTGACCCCAGATCAACAGAACCTCCTCACTAGGCCATACAGAGCTCAAGAAGTTAAACAATCTATTTTTGAAATGTCGCCCCTCAAAGCTCTAGGGCCGGATGGCTTTCAGCCTTCTTTCGGAAAATGTGGAGCATTGTTTCAACTTATGTTTCCTCGGTTGTTCTATCCTTTTTAAACTCGGGATTTATGCTTAAAGAACTTAACAAAACTCATATTATCCTTATCCATAAAACTACTAATCCTCAGTCTTTGTAATGTTACTTATAGACCCATAAGTGTTTGTAATGTTACTTATAGGATTTGTTGGGTTTTGACTTAATTCAATTCGGCAAGAAAAGTCAAAATCCAAAATAACAAATTTGGAAAGCAAATATGAGGCGGTGGATTACTTTCTATGTAGGCAGTTTGCTTTCGCTTGGAGGCCAAGCTACTGCCTAATGGTTGGTGAATCCCACCGCCACACATTGAGTATAAAAGGGCTGGTACTTTGCAAACATATACACACACATGGGTTTGATATTTGTGAGTTTGAGAGCTTCTTTTCTGAGTGTGTATCTAGTGTGGTGATCGGGGTGGCCGTTGTGGCCACTGCGTGCATTGTAATTGGGTTTTCTTCTCAATAAAATATTGGGTTTTAGCCTTGGAGGTAGCTAGCGGGTTCGTTGCGAATTTGTTAGTGAACCACGTAAAATATCTGTCTCGTTCTTGTTTTTGTTTTATCATTCTTGCTCGAATACCCCAGGTTATAACAAACTGGTATTAGAGCTCTCAAGCAGGAGTTATAACAAAATGGTATTAGAGTCGGGGTTCCAAAATCTAGGTGGAGCCAAGAGCTAGGGTTTCACGTTTTGGTGGAACTCAAAGTTAGGGTTTCGCGATTGAGGTGGAGCAGGCTATCGGGAGTAGGGTTCTAGATTGCGCCAACGATGTCTAGTTTGGCGATCGAGATCGATCTGTTTGTAAGAGGAAAGAAGGTACACCCACCATCTGAAGCCCCGTGGAGGGGGCTATCCGGGCTCATTTCGGAGTAATCTGGCGCGCATCTGATTAGGCGTGCAATGGATCTGGCAAATCCAACACGCATTCGGCAACTGCGTGAATCTGGCTGTTCACGCGCATCTGGCATTCTGGAAATTGACGTTATGGCGCAATCCGGCTCCTGGCGTGGTGCATCTGGTGTGTGAATTGAATCTGGTTCTGGCTCATGCATACAAGCTTACCGGGCATAAAATAGCCCAAAACGAAAACATAGTACAATCCAGGCCCATTATTGTAAGATGATGGGCAAGGACATTTTGGAAATTTTGACACCAGCTAATCATAGCCTTCATAAGAGAGCTGAGAGAGCAATGAACCTCATTTAGGATTCTCTCATACTCAGAACATCCAAGCGGCGCCTCTCTTCTTCCAATTTTTTAGACGAGGGTTTGTGAATCAGGTTCAATCATCATCAAAGTGAAACCTCAATTTCTAGTTATCTGAATGGCCATCTTCATGGCATGAGCTTCAGTTACAGTTGAATTCGTTGAAAACGGGATTGGAAAAGCCATCCCCAAGATGAAATCTCATTCGCTGTTTCTGATGACAGCGCCTCCATCGGATCTCCTCTCGACATCAATGAAAGCGTCAACATTCATCTTCAGAACTTCGGACGGGGGAGCTGACCATTTCGTCGGCGATTAAGCACCTGCATGTACCAATCCCAAATCAAGATTAAGTAGATCATTTAAATTCTGTTGTGTAGATACAGCTAGATTCAAAATGGTTTATGGGCTTTCTTTTTCATTATTGGAAATCCTCATATTTCGTTCTAACCAGATGTTCCAAAAAATATAACAGAAAAGATCATGTTTTTCAGTACTGAGATTGAGGAAGAACTGGCGAAAACATATAGGAAATGGCAAGTCATTGAAGGCTTTCCTGTTGGAATAGATGCCCTAGAGGCAATCTAGTTTAGTATGAATTTGTATATGGCTAGAAAATTAATTTATTATTTATTGGATATTTAATATAATGAAGTCCTTAGATTTACAATTGTGTTGTTTATCTTAAATATCCCTAGTCAAGTATAATGATTAATGGGACAATCATTTATAGACTAGTATGGGGTTGGATTGATATGGAGATATCACGATCCAACACATAGGTGTGCATTACGGAATGTTGCACTGGATTGACCCATCACCGAGAAGGCTACATACATGTTATGTTGAGTCACAAGTGCTTCTCGCGGTGCAATGGTATTGTCATCCTTAGACTTGAAGTCACTAGATATTCTAGTTGTGGATCATTGTGATCTTGGTAGCGTTAAACGCTACACCGTAACTGGGTAGTTATAAAGGCGTGTACTGGATACAATGAGAAGCAAGCTTAGAGATCGTAGTGGACGTAGAGAGGATTTGCCCCTCCCACATAACGGGAGTAGATATCCTAGGCCACTCGAGGGATAGTGCTTATAGAATGTCTGGCCAGACTCAAATAAATCAATATATGGATATTGATGTTATTTGCACGAATAAGGCTATTCCCATTGATCGAGAAACTATGGATTGGATATACGAGTGTGACTTGTATGTCTCGTGTCCAATCCGGATATTGAGGCAAAGGGATGAGACAATTACTTGTACAAGGTTGTCTAGATGACTATTCTATTAGTTGGCTAGAATGGATGTTTTGCTAGAAACCGCTTTATATTAGCAAATAGTTGCTACCAACTAGATAGAACCTATGGGGTCACACGCTATATAGAGTTGAACTAGATTTGGGAATTAATTAATTGGATTAATTAATTAGAAGGATCACTTTGCAAACCCTTGCAAACTTAGTAGGGACTAATTTGCAAGGAAGGGACTAAATTGAATTCTAGTTGGACTAGAATAAGTCCTTTAGGTAGTTAACAAGGAGTTGTTGGACTATATAAAGGACCCTCCTTCCTTCCTTCCTCATAACTTATGCTCATTAGTGAACATAACAAGAGTGGGAGAGAACAAAGGAGAGAGAGCAAGCAACAAGGAGGCCGAACCCGACCCCCTTGCCGCCGCCCTCACCCCGTCGGCCAAAAAGAGGGCCGAAGCCTCTTTTTGTCTCGTTTTGCGTGATTCCTTCACCCTCCTCTTATTCCGGGCTAGCACCAAGGAGTTTGGGAGTTCTAGGATCAACTCTAGGCGTGGATCAACTATAGAGAACGTGACACTATTCGCGTTTGAAGTCATCAAGGAGAACCCAAAGGTGTGTTTATGATTTCTTACCTTCACTATCGTTATGCATCTAGACTTGTGATCCTTGGAGGGTTTTGCATGGCTATTTGTTTGATTATGCTTCCGTTTGCGCGATCCATGAATCAAAACCCTACAGTGGTATCAGAGCCACAGGTCATAGAGCATAAACGTAGTTTATGTGTTACATTCTTGTTGTTTTACACCTTAATTTGATTGTTTATCGCGTAAAACAAGACAAATCAAGCATGGGATGCAATTTGTCAAGAACTACTCATAACAAGATCCAATTTTTGCATTGGATAAATGAATTGGTGAGTTTGAGAAATTTTAGGATCATAGATCTAGGGTTTGGGCATCCTTGGGGAAGAAGGAGTTCTCCCAAAACAAGGAAACAACCAAACTTGGGCTCCAAGCAAGGAGGTTGTTTTGAAACAACCTCCACAAGGAGGTTCGGCCCCCTAGGGGACCGCCCCCCTTGCTTGCCGCCCAAGCTTGGCGCCCTAAGGGGCCGGGCGGCCCTAACCCGCGGGCCTAGCTTGCGGGTTTTGGGCCGGGCCGGCCCTAGGGCCTTATGGTTCACTTTGTTTGGGCCCGGGCAATTGGATTGTTGGGCCCATGGACCGTTTTAACCCTAGAAATCCTAAAATCAATTAAAATTGACCAAGCGCGTTAAAATTGGATTTTAACTGTTTATGTGCAATTCGCATGGTGATTGGATATGGCCTTAGGATGTGGTTTGATGTGGATGTTTAATTTTGTGGTTTGGTTTTACGGCCTGCGAGCTGATCAATTAATTGTAATAATTAATTAGGGTTTTATGGCCTGCGTGCCATTTTTTTCTCAACTTGTGAGATTTATTTTATTTAGTATAGATATTAGCTAGTGCTAGATAAAGTAGATTGTTAGCCAAGATTGGAGAAAAGAAGCCCAAAGCCAAAGGAGCCACAAAAGAAGGAGCATGGAGCATGAAGCATTCCACATGACTATGAAGGATGGACCAAAAGACCAAGACACATGGAGATGTGTTTGCTTAGGGTTCATAGATAATTCCATTGGCTTGGAATTATCTTAGTCTAGAAAAGGCCATATCCACATCACGTTTAATTTCTGTTATGTGGTTGTTTATTTATTGTCTTATTATTTGTGTGGTTGGTGTATGGATGATGCATGCAATTAGGATAATAAGATAATTAGACAACCCGGATCTATTATTTGGAGTTGTGCCCAAACTCAAATAGATAGATTACTTGATATTGATCAACAAAATAATTAAAAATTAAATTTAAAATCCCTCAAATCTTAAATATTGTGTTCTTGCCTTCTCGTTATTTAAACACTCATTATCATCATTATTTATCAAGTTCGTGCGTGGCAAAGCATGGCGACTTGATTCATAATGATGGAATGCGATGGCACGTAACAATGTGCAATTGTTTAGATAAGAGGTTGAACACAACTAGGCTATTAATTTGATTAAGAAACCTAGAGGCAATCAATTGGGATTATCCATATGGATGGATAAATAAGGAGTTATTTGCCCGATTGAACCAAGAGTTGCATATGGGATGCAATTGGAATTGTTCCTACCTAAAAGTAGTCAAATTATGGGTGACTTGCCAAAGCAAGCTCATAAGGAGATGAAAAGATGGATCCTGGCCCACTAGAAAATATAAGGATATTTTCCGCATTAATATCTTGAGGGTTATTAATCCGTAGAAAAATAGTGGGAGCTATATTTAATAAACTAGGCATTATTAAATATAGTCAAAAATTCACAAATACTAAGACTTGCGTATTTTCCTTTTTGTAGAATTCAAAATGGCAAACAACTCATCGAGTTCACAACATTCCCTACGATCTGTCCTTGAGAAGGACAAGCTCTCTGGAACCAACTTTCTTGATTGGTACAGAAACTTGAGAATTGTTCTCAAGCAAGAGAAGAAACTGTACGCAATAGAGGAGCATGTTCCAGAAGGTCCAGAGAACCAGACACCTGCTGCCTTAAAGGCGTATCAAAAGCGTGTTGATGACGCTAATGATGCGGCCTGCCTAATGCTTTGCACCATGACCTCTGAGCTTCAGAAGCAACACGAGAACATGAATGTTGTCGATATGATCGAACATCTAAAGCAGCTCTTCCAAGAGCAGGCGAGGGTAGAGAGGTATGAGGTCTCAAAGGCACTGTTCAAATGTCATCTGGCAGAAGGGAACCCGGTGGGACCCCATGTACTCCGAATGATCGGGTACTTGGAGAATCTCGCCCGGCTTGGGTTCCCGGTCGGCCAAGAGTTGGCAACCGATCTCGTGTTGCAATCGTTGCCCGAGAGTTATGGACAGTTCATTATGAACTATAACATGAACGAGATCGTTAAACCACTGCCAGATTTGCTCAACATGTTGAGGACGGCTGAACAGAGCATCAACAAGGGTAAGGGCAAGGCCATTATGATGGTGCAGAAAGGAAAGGGCAAAAAGTTTGCCTCTTCCTCCAAGGGCAAAGGCAAGTCAGTTGCCAAGTCCAAGGAACAAGCCCTTAAGCCTGTTGGTGGCATTGCCAAGGTCGTGACTAAGGGTGAGTGTCACTACTGCAGTCAGCCTGGACATTGGAGGAGGAACTGCCCAAAATATCTGGAGGACAAGAGGCTTGGAATAGTGATTCCACCACCACCAGGTATTTTTGTTGTAGATGTCAATTTAACTGTCTCTACATCATGGGTATTAGATACTGGATGTGGATCTCATATTTGTCGAAATATGCAGGATCTAAAGAGAAGTAAAAGATTGGCTAAAGGGGAGGTAGATCTGCGCGTTGGGAATGGAGCAAAGGTTGCTGCGTTGGCCATAGGCGTGTGCGAGCTATCTCTGCCTTCAGGATTAGTTTTAGAATTAAATAATTGCTATTTTGTCCCTGCTATGAGCAGAAACATTATTTATATTTCTTGTTTGGACAAGGAGGGTTTTATTATTTCAATAAAGAACAATTGTTGTTCCTTTTATTTGAATAATATTCACTATTTTAGTGCGCAATTATTTAATGGACTTTTATGTCCTTGATCTAAGCAATCCTGTCTACAACATTAATACCAAGCGGATTAAAATAAATGATTTAAATCCTGCTTATTTATGGCATTGTCGTTTAGGCCACATAAATAAGAAACGTGTATCTAGACTCCATAAGGATGGATTACTAGACTCATTTGATTTTGAATCATATGAGACATGTGAGGCTTGTTTATTGGGAAAAATGACAAAGTCCCCTTTCAATAGGAAAGGTGAGAGGACTAGTGAGCAATTGGCACTCATACATACTGATGTGTGTGGGCCATTTGCCACGCCAGCCAGGGGTGGTTATGTCTACTTCATTACATTTACTGATGATTATAGTAGATATGGATTTGTGTACCTTATGAGGGCAAAGTCCGAATCCTTTGAAGTGTTCAAAGAATTCAAGAATGAAGTAGAGAAGCAACTTGGCAAAAGTATCAAGGCTCTACGATCGGATCGTGGAGGAGAATACTTGATCCAAGAGTTTGACGACTATCTTAGAGAGTGTGGGATCGTGTCCCAACTCACTCCACCCGGAACTCCACAATGGAATGGCGTGTCCGAGAGGAGGAATCGAACCCTATTGGATATGGTTCGATCTATGATGTGTCAAACCGATCTTCCATTATCGTTTTGGGGCTACGCTCTATTAAGTGCAGCTTTCACCATTAACCGTGTTCCATCTAAATCAGTCATGAAGATACCATATGAGATGTGAAGTGGGAGGCGTCCCACACTGTCGTTCATGAGGATTTGGGGCTGCGATGTCTATGTAAAACGTTTACAATCAGACAAGCTAGGGCCTAAATCGGATAAGTGTAAATTTGTGGGGTACCCTAAGGAAACTAAGGGATACTACTTCTACAATCCAACCGAAAACAAAGTGTTTGTTGCTCGGACCGGCGTGTTTCTAGAAAGAGAATTTGTCTCTAAAGAAGCAAGTGGGAGGAATGTAGAACTTGAAGAAGTTCAAGAACCACAAATCACTGAACCGATTATGGGACATGAACAGGAATCACAAGCGGTTGTGGAGCCACCTGTTCAGGTAACACAAGAGCTTCGTATATCTAGTAGAGTGCGCCAGGAACCCGAGAGGTACGGACTTCTCGTAACTGATTCCGGTGACACGATGCTCATAGATGATGAGCCTACTACCTATGAGGAGGCCATGAGTGGCCCAGACTCGCAGAAGTGGCTTGAAGCCATGAGATCCGAGATGGAATCCATGTATACCAACAAAGTATGGACTTTGGTGGAACCACCCGATGGGGCGCGACCCATAGGGTGCAAGTGGGTCTTCAAGAAGAAGATCGACATGGATGGTAATGTGATTACCTATAAGGGCCGATTGGTGGCTAAAGGATTCAGACAGATTCATGGTATTGACTATGATGAAACCTTTTCACCAGTCGCTATGACCAAATCCATCCGAATCCTACTTGCAATTGCAGCATACTACGACTATGAGATTTGGCAGATGGATGTCAAAACAGCATTCCTTTATGGGAATCTCCTCGAGGACGTGTATATGATACAGCCGGAGGGTTTTGAGGATCCAAAGCAAGCCAACAAAGTCTGTAAGCTGCAACGATCCATTTATGGATTGAAGCAAGCTTCTAGGAGTTGGAATCGACGTTTTGATGAAGTGGTCAAAGAGTTTGGCTTCATCAGAAACGAAGATGAGTCTTGTGTCTACAAGAAGGTTAGTGGGAGCTCTGTAGCTTTTCTGGTCTTGTATGTGGATGACATACTACTCATTGGAAACGACATTCCCATGCTGCAATCTGTGAAAGATTGGCTAGGAAAGTGTTTCTCAATGAAGGACTTAGGGGAAGCAGCCTATATACTCGGTATAAAGATCTATAGAGATAGATCTAAGAGGTTGCTAGGCCTAAGTCAAAGTACATACATTGACAAGGTGTTGAAACGGTTCAACATGCAAGATTCCAAGAAGGGATTCTTGCCCATGTCACATGGAATCACTCTTTCGAAGAGTGGTTGTCCTTCCAATGAGATTGAGAAGGAACGCATGAGTAGGATTCCCTATGCCTCGGCCATAGGATCTATCATGTACGCCATGTTATGTACTAGACCAGATGTGTCATATGCCTTGAGTATGACAAGCAGATACCAATCCAATCCAGGTGAGAGTCACTGGATTGCTGTCAAGAACATCCTAAAGTACTTGAGAAGAACTAAGGATGCCTTCTTGATGTTTGGCGGTGAGGAAGAGTTGCGTGTAAGGGGTTACACTGATGCAAGCTTCCAAACTGACAAAGATGACTTTAGATCACAGTCGGGATATGTGTTTTGCCTGAATGGAGCAGCGGTGAGCTGGAAGAGTTCCAAGCAAGAGACGGTAGTTGATTCTACAACAGAGGCTGAGTACATTGCTGCGAATGGCGCAGCAAAGGAGGCTGTTTGGATCAGAAAGTTTGTTTCTGAACTTGGTGTGGTCCCTAGCATTGCGGATCCAGTGGAGTTGTTCTGTGACAACACTGGGGCGATCGCGCAATCAAAGGAACCCAGATCGCACCAGAAGTCCAAGCACGTGCTCAGGAAGTTTCATCTGATTCGAGATATTATCGATAGAGGAGACGTTCGGATATGCAAGATTCCTACAGATGATAATCTGTCAGACCCGCTTACAAAGCCTCTCACGCAGTGGAAGCATGAAGGGCACACTAGGAGTATGGGCATACGAGATGCGCCAGATTGGCTCTAGTGCAAGTGGGAGACTGTTGGAATAGATGCCCTAGAGGCAATCTAGTTTAGTATGAATTTGTATATGGCTAGAAAATTCATTTATTATTTATTGGATATTTAATATAATGAAGTCCTTAGATTTACAATTGTGTTGTTTATCTTAAATATCCCTAGTCAAGTATAATGATTAATGGGACAATCATCTATAGACTAGTATGGGGTTGGATTGATATGGAGATATCACGATCCAACACATAGGTGTGCATTACGGAATGTTGCACTGGATTGACCCATCACCGAGAAGGCTACATACATGTTATGTTGAGTCACAAGTGCTTCTCGCGGTGCAATGGTATTGTCATCCTTAGACTTGAAGTCACTAGATATTCTAGTTGTGGATCATTGTGATCTTGGTAGCGTTAAACGCTACACCGTAACTGGGTAGTTATAAAGGCGTGTACTGGATACAATGAGAAGCAAGCTTAGAGATCGTAGTGGACGTAGAGAGGATTTGCCCCTCCCACATAACGGGAGTAGATATCCTAGGCCACTCGAGGGATAGTGCTTATAGAATGTCTGGCCAGACTCAAATAAATCAATATATGGATATTGATGTTATTTGCACGAATAAGGCTATTCCCATTGATCGAGAAACTATGGATTGGATATACGAGTGTGACTTGTATGTCTCGTGTCCAATCCGGATATTGAGGCAAAGGGATGAGACAATTACTTGTACAAGGTTGTCTAGATGACTATTCTATTAGTTGGCTAGAATGGATGTTTTGCTAGAAACCGCTCCATATTAGCAAATAGTTGCTACCAACTAGATAGAACCTATGGGGTCACACGCTATATAGAGTTGAACTAGATTTGGGAATTAATTAATTGGATTAATTAATTAGAAGGATCACTTTGCAAACCCTTGCAAACTTAGTAGGGACTAATTTGCAAGGAAGGGACTAAATTGAATTCTAGTTGGACTAGAATAAGTCCTTTAGGTAGTTAACAAGGAGTTGTTGGACTATATAAAGGACCCTCCTTCCTTCCTTCCTCATAACTTATGCTCATTAGTGAACATAAAAAGAGTGGGAGAGAACAAAGGAGAGAGAGCAAGCAACAAGGAGGCCGAACCCGACCCCCTTGCCGCCGCCCTCACCCCGTCGGCCAAAAAGAGGGCCGAAGCCTATTTTTGTCTCGTTTTGCGTGATTCCTTCACCCTCCTCTTATTCCGGGCTAGCACCAAGGAGTTTGGGAGTTCTAGGATCAACTCTAGGCGTGGATCAACTATAGAGAACGTGACACTATTCGCGTTTGAAGTCATCAAGGAGAACCCAAAGGTGTGTTTATGATTTCTTACCTTCACTATCGTTATGCATCTAGACTTGTGATCCTTGGAGGGTTTTGCATGGCTATTTGTTTGATTATGCTTCCGTTTGCGCGATCCATGAATCAAAACCCTACATTTCCGTAGATCCACCATTTCAGAACCAAACAGGCCCCGAGTCAGATACAATCGAAGAACATATGATTCGGATCTTCATTATCACAGTTGCACAAACAACACTGTTGAGGTAAACTTATACCTTTCTTGAAAAGATTAGTTTAGGTAGCCATGCAATTGTTCTTCGATTTCCATATGAAAACTTTGATTTTATCTTAAATTTTCATTTTCCAAAGTAACTTTCAGAAAGTGTCAGTGCTGTTTTGAGAAGTAGAAGTTTGATTATGAAAAATTTATGGGCAAATACTGGATTATGCAACATAGTAAGCAGATTTGACAGTATACAAACCATAAGTAGTTTGGGACCAAAAAAAATTGTCTTGATTAAAGGGAGAGCTAATAGGAATTTGAATGATAGCCATGGCTCCCTCTTCATAAAAATTATCGAAAATAAGTTTATGGTTGCAAGTAAAATCAGTTTGTATGAGGTCGGAAACAAATGAATGATTTGGTAAAGTAGGATAACTGTAAGGTTTATGACCAAAGTTATCGGTAACCATCTATGGTGGTAAATTAGAGTATTACGACCATTACCAATATCCTGACGAACACCCTTAAAGGTGATGTTTCTGGCTTTAATAAGACTTTTCCAAATATAAGAAGAATTAGATTTTGCTTCTACCTATATAATATCATAATAATGGAAATACTTACCCTTAAGGACTCTAGCAAGAAGGGTATTTGGGTTACTAAGAATGCGCCACACTTGTTTACCTAAGAGAGCCTTAAAAGCATACATATGACGGAAACCCATACTACCAACTGATTTTGAATTGCATGAATCATCCCAAGACTTCCAGTGAACTTTATTTTTTTTCTAAATCATTTCCCCACAAAAAACGAGCAAAAAGTTGCTGAATTTCCTTGTTGAAAGTGATTGGACGTAAATAAACCCACACAGTGTAGGTGGGGATGGAATGAACGACAGATTTGATAAGTATCTCCTTACTCGCCGGAGAAAGTAATTTTTCTTTATACCGCGAAGGGAAATCTTAGTCCAGATTTTCGTTTTAATGGAGTTGAAATAATATTTTTCTTACGAACAATAAGAGTAGGAAGACGAAGATATTTATCATGGACATGATATCGGAACTTGGGATTTGAAGAATCTGAGTAATAGATTTTCTAATATAAGAGGGAACAGGGGGACCCAAAAAAAATTAGATTTATTATTGTTAATCATTTGTCCCGACGCCGCTCAATATTGAAAAAGTTTGGAACGGATAGAAATAACTTTTTTAATAGAAGATTTAGAGAAAAATATACCATCATCCGCAAAATGAATGTGTGTAACACTACGCGAACCCATACCCGCTTTAACCCCTTGGAGGTAATTATAAATAGTAGCATGTTTAATCAAGCAAGACAGACATTTGGAACATGTAATAAAAAGATACGGACTAAGAATACCTCTACTGGATTGGAAAATAACAGTTTTTTGACCATTAATTAAAATTGAAAAATAAACCGAGGTCACACAAGACATAGTCCTATTAGTAAAGGTAATAGGAAAACCCAACTTAACTAAAATTTTCTCAAGGTAAGTCCATTCAATTCTATCATAAGCTTTGGCCACGTCTAATTTTAAAGAACAAGACACATCCTTTTTTTTGAGAATTGGAATATATCATAAATATCAAACGCAGGCGTTTACAGAATCGATATCTCGTTTACAAAGGTTCATTAACCACATCGGTATTGTCGCCTCCCAATTACTTTCCTCGGGACCTGTCGCCGCGTGTGTTGCTAGCATGTGTGCCACGTGGTTGGCTTTTCTTCCGCATACCATTAGATGAACCTTATCTCTATCTTTGACTTGGGCTACCAGCCGTTTCATTATCTCTCGGAGGCCACTCAACTGGTTCGTCTCTTCCTCAACCCTTCCTCTCTCCAGTTCCTCCATCAACATCTTTGCATCGCCGGCGACTACCACCGCCTTATCACTATATTTTCCACATCTGAGAAGGGCTTCCAAGCACGCCATGCCTTCCGCTTCTTTGGCGCTATCTAGTTTCCCCAGTTTCTTCGCAAATGCTTCCAGACAGTCCCCTTTGTTGTTTCTCACCACTACTCCTGCCGTGGCCGATCAATCTCTAGGGTTCCATCCTCCATCGAAGTGAATCCATATGTCAGCAGCTATCTTTGGTGGCGGAGTCTGCAAGCTAAGTCCTCTTTCCTTCCTTCTCTTCTGGTCCTCCCATTTTTTGTTGATTAGATCTAGGACCATATCAACCGTATACAGTGGATTGGAGAATAGTTTCTGGTTTCTGAAATACCACAAGCACCAAATCACCACACACACATGCACAGTTTCATTTTCTTCCCCTTGTGTTACCTGTTGTAATATGAATTCTGTGATGTTGTTTGGTTTGTTTTCTAAGAACTGACGCCCCATGATTGTGTTCCAGACAGATCTGGCCACGGGACACTCCAAAAAAGGGTGGTTGATTGTTTCAATGCCATCGATGCAACTATTGCAGTTAATCTGGGCATTGACTCCTCTTCTCCTTAGCTCAGATGCCACTGGTATTGCTTCGTTGGTGATTCTCCAGATTAAGTGAGTGATTTTCCTCTCCATTTTTAATTTCCACAACTTTTTGTAGCATGACTGGGTTTTCGACGAGCTCTCACCTCTATTCTCTGTTCTTCTTTGAATCTCGTAGGCTGCTGCATACCCTGACTTTACTGTATAAACTCCATTTGCTGTATAGTGCCACCGTAACCTGTCTGTGGTTGGAGGGTTGGGGATCTTCATACCACAGGTTTCTTCGACATCAAATTCATTCAGGTACTGTTGGAGTTTTCCTTTATTCCAGGAGCAGTTTTCTTTATCAATAAACTCTGCAACAGTTTTTCCTTGCAATTGACTATTTCTGCTCATAATCTTGTAGGTCGTCTCTCTTGCCAGCCATGGGTCCGTCATCTGAATCGAATTTCCGTCACCGAGTTGCCATCTCATCCCCCTTTCCAGAAATTTTCGGCCATGGATAATACTTCTCCACACGTAACTCGGTGAGTAACCTTCTTCAGCCTCCCAGAAACTTTTGTTAGCGAAATATTTGGCTTTGATCACTCTGCTCATTAGAGCGTCACTGTTTCCTTGTATCCTCCAAGCTTGTTTGGCTAACATGGCCTGATTGAAAATTTTGAAGTCCCTAAATCCAACACCCCCTTCGTCTACTGGGTCTTGTAGTTTACGCCAATTTACCCAATTTATACCTTTATTTTGCTGGTCTCTCCTCCACCAAAATTGTCGGATTTTTGCTTCAACCTTCTCACATATCCCGTCAGGTAACTTAAAACATGCCATGGCGTAACTGGGTACAACATTTGCAACAGCTTTTATTAGAATTTCTTTACCTCCTATTGACAGCGCTTTTTCTTTCCATCCTTTTAGCCGGCTAATTACTCTGTCGATGATGTATGCAAAAGTGATTGCTTTTTGTCTTCCAATTGTCGTCGGTAAATCAGATATTGATCGTGTTTTTCTGTCTCAGGCACCCCACAAACAGCTCGGATCTCCTCCTTCACAGCATTTGGTACGTTTGGCGAAAAGACAATCGAGGACTTGGCTGCATTCACCGCTTGGCCCGAGGCTTTCTCGTATAATTGGAAAATTTGTTGTAATTGTGTAATTTCTTCTTCTTTTGTCTGTAGAAAAAACATAGAATCGTTAGCAAAAAATAGGTGGGAGACCACTGGTCCTCCCCTAGACGCTGCCACGGCCTTGATTCTTCCGTCAATCACTGCTGCCGTGACAGCTCTAGATAACATTTCGCTACAAAGAACGAATAGGTAGGGGGATAAAGGACATCCCTGCCTCAGTCCCCTTTCTGGGACAACTTTTCCTACCACTGCACCATTGCGGACAAACTCAAATGATACAGTAGAAATGCACCTGTAGACTAGGTTGATAAATTTGGGTCCGAAGCCCAACTGGTTTAGCGTTCCAACCAAAAACTCCCATTCAACCCTATCGTACGCCTTTGCCATATCAACTTTTAGGGCCATAGCACCGACCTTGCCCTTTTTCCTCGTCTTGATCGTATGAATTACCTCAAAGGCTGTGATAATATTATCAGTTATTAAGCGCCCCGGAACGAAAGCACTTTGGTTTTCACTAATAATACTACCCAACACCTTCTTTAGTCTGTTAGCCACGGCCTTAGCAACAATCTTATAGATCACTGAACAAAGACTGATTGGTCTAAAATCCGTTGGCTTACGAGGCTGTTTTGTTTTTGGGATCAGAGTTATGATGGTGTTGTTAAACACTCCAAACTCAGTACCTTCGTTTAGGATCTGTAGACAAGCATTGGTAGTTCCTTCTCCTACTGTACTCCAATGTCGCTGGTAGAAGCCTGCTGTAAAACCATCTTTGCCAGGGGCTTTGTCTGGGCTCATTTGGAACAGGGCCTCCCTTATTTCTTCCGCTGAGTATTGTTGTTCTAGCAGATTGTAGTCTTCTGCCGAGATTGTTTCCTGCGAACATTGCAGGAAATTGTAAATTTCCTCATTCGTGGGGTTTTGAGTTGTAAACAACCCCTGAAAATGCCGTTCGAGACAAGCAGTAATCTCGTTGTCGTCTTTTGTCCACATCCCATCTTCTTTTTCGATCCCATTAAAGCAATTTCTGGCACGCCGAATTGTGGCCCTTCTATGGAAAAACTTGGTGTTTTTGTCTCCTTGTAGTAGCCAGTCCGTTCTCGCTCTTTGTTTCCACATCAATTCTTCTTTATAGAGCAAGTTATCGTAATCATTCGAGATCAACTTCAGTTCCTCAATCACCTTCCTGGTTTGCGCCGAGTTCTCCAATATCTCCTTTCTTTCTCTAAGGAACTTGATTTGATTCTTCACTGACCCGAAAACTTTTTTGCTCCATCTTTGGCACTTCGCCGCCATCTTGCCTAGTTTCCGAGCGAGATCACAATTGCTATCTTCATGCCAACTGGTATCCACAAACTGTTTAAACTCCCCATGTGTATTCCACATATTTTCATAGTGGAATCTCCTTCTTTGCGGCCGTTGTTTTGGTTCCCATTCTAGAAGGATGGGCTTGTGGTCCGACCGCATTCCGACATGATGAGTAACCCGGGCACCCCTAAATCTGTCCATCCACTCTACATTCGCAACCACCCTATCCAGTCTTTCTTTCACATTGGTTTCCTCCTCTTGGTTGTTTGACCAAGTGAACATGGGTCCGGTAAACCCTAGATCAAGCAAATCCAACTCTTGTAATACATCATTAAAGGCATTTAACTGAGAATAGTTGTCATACCTTCCTCCTTCCTTCTCTGCGAAGCTGCTAATCGCGTTAAAATCTCCACAGACACACCATGCCCTACCGGCTGTTGGGGCGATTCTCCTCAAGAGATCCCAAGAATTGTGTCTCTGTTCCTTTACTGGGTCCCCATAGAAACCCGTCAACTTCCAAGCAAATCCATCTTCTTCCTCTACATCGGCATCTATGTGGAAGTCTGAGAATTTAAAGAGGCTGATTTTAACTTTGGTATCCCAAAGAAGTGCTAGGCCTCATCTCCTCTCGTTGGCTTCCCGAAAGATCCCGTTTGCATACCCTATCTTATTTTTAACGTTCTCCATCTCCGACTTGGTGAGCTTTGTCTCCATCAAGAAGACAATTTTTGGGGAGAGGAGCCTCACCTGCTCCTTAAGTGCACGGACCGCACGAGGTTTCCCCAACCCTCGTACGTTCCAACTGAAGACACATCCTTAGTGACTTGGTCAATATTAACATCAAATTTGCCAGCATCATACATTTTGTGACACGACTCCATATGTTTGGTGGTAAAATAATTTCCCTTCTGTTGGTGTTTAGTTCTTCATTTGTCAATTCTCAAGAAAAAAAAAGTTCTTCATTTGTCTAGTACAGTGTTTTTTCTTATAAAATATATTTCACTCAAATGATGTAAAATGGTTTACACGTTTAAAATTTGTAAGTCATTTTTTTAGAGAGAAAAAGAGCGTGACAACAACTCATACAAACACCTCCGCCACCAAGAACCACAATTGCCTCCACCCACCTCCACTGCCACTGACGTCGCCAAAACAATATTTACGAATTTTAAACTTGTAAATATTAAACTTGTAAATCATTTTACATAATTTGAGTGAAAATATTTTACATGAAAAAATATTTCATGAGATAAATGGCGAATCAATACCAAAACAAAAGGGAAAATATTTTACTGGAATATATTCTACCACCGAACAAACGAAGTCTGCACGTAAGTTTGATGTCAATGACAAAGAAAATAAGGTGTGAAACATCAATGGTCTCAAAACAAAATGGCATACGTGGAAGTCAAAATGAAGGGAAACAAACTATGTTCACCCATAACTCTCCATTTTTTTGGCAAACATCAAGAACTTCACTGATAGATAATATAGACATGGGTACACATGTAAACATTCAAGAGACTACCACCATGAAAACAACCTACAAGCTAAAACAAGCAACAAAGCTCTCTTGCAAAGAGGCAAAGAGCACCCCGAAAGACCACAAAACCAACAAACCAAGTCCAGAACACAAAAAGAAAGATTACATCCGAAATCAAGTCCAAAGATCAAACTGAAAATGAAGAGACTACTCCATATTATAGGGAACAGTTGCATCCATGGGAACAGAGCTGGTAGGCAACGGAGGAAGGAATGCAACAACTGGCTGAGCTGCCTGAGGGACACTGGAACCATCAAATGCAAGCTGCATTCCAGCCTCTTCAGAGTCAGTTGAGGGAACACCAAACACAGAAGCATCTTCATTTGGGACAGCCAGGGGGAATTAAGGCTAAGGGACTAGCTTCAATCACAGGATGAACACTTGAGCAAGGAGCAAATTGATCACAAGCACTGGTCCAAGAGGGAGCACCACCAACCACAACAACTTTAACCATATCTGATAAATCTGAGTAAGAGCATCAAAAATTCTTGCTGTTAGAATCATTAGGGACTTTAATAAGATAACTGAGATCCTGCGCAAGGAGAAAAAGATGAGCCAGCGAGGTTCTCTCCTGATGGAAAACCATCTTATTCCGGGTAATCCAAAGAACCCAAATAATGGCAGGGATACAATTCCGAAAGGGGTTAGCTTGTAAAGTTTTCTTAGTTCTCAACCAACTTTTAATCCAGTTGTAAATATTAAGGGAAGTAGAAGTAGGAATCATGATATGAGCCTTATGCCATAGTAGAGCCTTATGCCCTTGGACATTAAAGGAAAAGGTGAGTAGAGGTTTCAGAAGTGAGCTTACAAAAGGGACAAATTGGATTGATAGTATTGATTTTAGAATGAAGCTTGCTAAGAGTGGGAAGAGAGTTAGTTAGGATCTCCAAAGCAGACCAATAATATTATTTGGTAAACCTGGTCTCCAAAGATTTTTCCATTTAAAATCATAACTTATAGTTTTAAAATGAAGAGGAGAAGACGACAAATTAGGAGAAGATTTATTGTAGTTAAGAAGAGAATAAGCTGAAGACACAGAGAAGACTCCAGTGGGGGAGGCATTCCAAAAGGGAGTATCAGTTTGATTAAAGTGCCCACAATCATTTTCCAATACCAAATTAGAGAGCCAGCTTGGGAAGATTTGATTGAGGGTTCTTATACACCATCTGCCACTGCTACAATGGATGAGTCCAATAATTGGAGAAACTGTCTTGAATCTGTGTCTAGGATCAGCGGTTTTCAGGACTTCTTCAATGGAACCAGCAGGAACAGATTTAATCCAACCTGAGGATCTGATCATAGTCCTCTGACCATTACCAATTTTCCAACTGAGCCCCTTGTTAAGAGTTTCATTCCCTTTACAGATGGTTACAAGCAGTAGAGGCAGAGGGACTAGTTTTGATAGCAAGAAAGGGATTTCTGCTACAGTATTTAGAAGTGAAATATTTTGAGAAAAGAGTGGGATTGGGAGAGATCATTCTCCAACTGTTTTTAGAAATTAAAGCATGGTTAAAAGAAGAAATATTTTTGAAATCTAAGCCCCCTCTATTTGTCTTGTTGCAAAGAAAATTCCGGGGTAACCAATGAATTCATTTTTTTGCAGTATTACCAAACCATAAAAATTTAGCACACACCGAGGAGATGATGTTGCAAGATTTAGTAGGGAAGAAATTGATAGACATAGGATAAACCAATAAAATATTTAAAACAGCCTTTATAAGGACACATCTGCCCACAAAGTTCAAAAGAATACCCGTCCAACTTGAACATTTTTGAGAAATTTTGTTAACAGTATCTGTGATCATATCTGCATTATTTCCCATGGGGTTAAGGGTGACCCCTCAATATTTACGTAATTGAGATTTTTCAGGGATATTAAGGGCTAGATTGATAGAGTGTTTATTTTCTAGAGAACAGTTGGGGCTGAAACCACAGAAGATCTATGGACATTAATATCTAATTCTGATTTCCTAGCATAAGAATAAAATAAAGATTGAATAGCAGCTCCTACATTTGAAGTGATCTCAAAGAATAGGAGGGTATCATCTGCAAATTGCAGATGTGTAATCTCCTCCCTTCTAGAGTAGGGAATACCTCTTATGTTTCCCAGAGAATCGGCATGAGAAAGGGCAGCAGAGAAGACCTCAACACAAAGAGAGAAGAGAAAGGGGGATAGGGGATCACCCTGCCTCAGTCCCCTATGTGGAGAAAAGGCCTGAGATGCAGTAGCATTAGAAGCTACCTGATAGGAGACAGTAGAAACACACTGCATTATAAGGGTAATAGAATGAAGGGGAAAGTGCATTTGATGGGGCAAAGCTTCCAATAAATTCCATCTAACCCTATCAAAGGCTTTATAGATATCAAGTTTAAGAGCTCCTAGCTTTTGATGGGATTGGGTTTGAGATTTAAGAATAGTATGCACTATATCTTGAGCAATTAGGATATCGTCAAGGATGAGTCTTCCTGGAACAAAACCATTTTGGTTACAAGACACTATGGAAGGAAGGACAAATGTAAGTATATTAGCAAGAACTTTTGCAATAATCTTATATATCACATTACACAAGCTAATGGGACTAAAATCGCTAGCAGAGAGGGGATTGTGAGTCTTGGGAATTAAAACTAGAAGAGTCTTGTTAAATTCTCTAAGAAGATGACCATAGTTTAAGAAAGATAATATGGCAGTAATAAATGTAACAGAGACTATAGGCCAAGATTTATGGAAGAAGATGGCCTGAATTCCATCCGGACTTGGAGCCTTGAGAGGGGACAAAGAGAATATAGCCACTTTAACTTCATTAGCAGTGAAAGGGGCATTAAGTAAAAGTTTGTTGTTCAGGATTTATAGTTTTGTTTACATTAAACAGAAGATCAAAAGCTAAGATGTTGTTATTTTCTAAGTAAAGATCTCTTAAAGAAGGAGTAGGGGGAGAATAAAGTTGTTTAAAATTATCCACAAAAGCTTGAGCAATGTGGTTAGGATCATTTAAAGTGATCCCATTGTTAGTTTCTAAGGACCAAATAGTATTCTGCTGCCTTCTAATTTTAGTATAGGCATGAATTTTTTATTTTTATTTCCATCTCTAAGCCAAGAGCATCTAGCACGTTGAGCATAAAATGTTTCTTCACAATTTAGAAGAGTACAAAGCTCAACTTTCTTTTGAAAAAAAACCTGTGTAGAAAGGGGAAGCTGGTTTTGAATTTGGAGGAGATCTTTCTTGACTTGGTTAATTTGATTAGAGAGGGTAGGCCTGTTATTAGCCCAAGTTTTTAAAGTGTGGAGCGTAATGAAAAGCATTTTGGCTACCCTATAGCTAGGTGAATAGGTAAGTGCCAAACAAAATCAATTAACTTAAACACAACATCAAAATTAAGCCACCAAGCTTCAAATTTCAGAGATTTTAAGACCATGAAAAGTTTTAGGGGGAAGAATATTAAGGAGCATTGGAGAATGATCTAAAATTGAAATGCCCAGATTAGAAATGAACATATTAGGAAAACTATTCAAAAGACTAACTGTACTCCAAGCCCTATCAAGTCTTTCAAAAGTTGGAGAAGAGGTGGATCTGTTATTAGTCCATGTGATCAAAGGTCTAACATTTTAACTTCTAGCAAGTTCCAGTTATTACTGTAATTTAAGAAGGTACTAGCCCCCCTGAAATATGAAGATCCAGGACCAAATTTTACTGGGGGTAAACTGCTTGATTAAAATCGCCTACAAGAACCAGAGGCTCATTCCTAGGTAGATTTTCATTGAATTGATTCCAAACTTCTTCTCTAGACTCAAAATAAGGATAACCATACACTAAACCTAAGAACCAATGACACTTTCTAGGATCATAAATTTTAAGAAGGATTAGGTTATCAGAGGAGAAGCAAACTGAACAATCAAAATAGAGATTATTCCAAGCACACCAGAGCCCCCCTCTGGATCCATCTGAATCAACCCCAAAAGAAGAAGAAACCCAACTTCCTAAATTTAAAATTAAAAAACTTAACATCTTTTTTTGTTTCAGACAAGAAAATAAGAGAGGGATTATGATTTTTGACCAGTGAAAAAACTTTAGAAACTGCAGAGTCATGGCCAATACCTCTGCAGTTCCAACTTAAAGAATCATAGATGTTTGGATGGTTGTTTTGGGACAACCATCCTAAACCCCTGCAAGCATTTAAAAAACTTTGATTGTGGAAAAGAGGCTTCATTATCATCAGTTCTTAATCTCTTCTTAAACTTGAAATTTAGAAAAAGTGATGAGAACGGATTAAAGGTAAAAAGGGAAGATGTAACTTTCTGCATGGCCTTATTAGTCTTTGTTCTTGGTTTCATACCCTTAACCCTACTGGCTGGAGGATCCATCTAAGAAGTTCCCGAGTCTCTCTTCTTGATGGGTTTCTGCAAACTTCCGCCTTTATCTTTTTTGGTTGGAGCAGCCTTCTTCTACATTTTGATTGAAACACCTTCTCCTTTCTTAACTTTGACTCCCACATTTTCTTGTGTTCTTTTGGCTCTTGGCTTTCTTGGCACCATCTTTTCCTTAGCAAGGAGGAGTTTATCAATATCTTGAAGATCTTGCTTTCTCTGAATGGTGTAAATATCTGGTTAAGTAGTGACCGAAGGAGTAAAATCAGGGGCTTTCATGACAAAACCAGAGTGCCTAAGCATTTTATAGGTGGTTGAGAGAGTAAGCATGGTGTTGGAATTAAGTGAACACGGTTGTATGGGGAGTGGAGCAGAGGATAAGGACATACTGGTTGGTAAAGCGTCATCAAGAACCACTTCCTTCCCTTTTATAGTGACAATTTGAGGAAAAGGAAGCAACTCTTAGGAAAGGGAATCGTCAAGAGTCGCAGAAACAGTTCCAGAGGACTGTTGGTAGAGCAATTCTCCTTCATGCATTTGAAAACTGTTTGAAATTGTGGGAACTGCAACCGTTTCTTGGTAAGGGCCAGCATTGAAGAGGTTCAGATGGTGCGAGAAAAGGGGGGTAGTAATTGTTGGATGAATCTGGTCTGGCCACTGGAAAGTCTGTTGTGAATTAAATGATGTGCATGTATGGTTGGTATAAGGGACTCCTATAAATTCAGGGCAAGATGAACTGATTTGGTTTTGGTTCAGATATTCACATTGGATTTGTGATCAAGGTGAGTAGAAAGGTTCATATGGTGAGCAAGACAAACTGTCAAGAGAGAAGACCAGTCCTTAAGGTGGACCTTGGTTTGGGTCATGACCCAGAGAGGGCTCTGAGAAATCATACACAAGTTGCACACTAGTGTCAAATTTCATTGTTCTGAAGGGTCCTTGTTTGGAGTGAGCTTTTAGGAGGTTAGTGAAAAGAGGTCTCTGAGGATTGACATGGAAAGGTAAGCTTGAAAGAAAGTGAGATTGTAGGTATCTCATCTCTAGTTTCTCCAAAACTTCAACCAGGTTTGAAAAGAAATTTTTGTTTGTAACTCTCCATTATATCATCAATAATTAAGACATACCACTATGTCTCTTCTCTTTAACCCCAATTTCCTTTTTGGGACGTCTCTTCTCTTTAGCCCCATTTCCTATTTGGGTAACCTTAAACAGTTAAAATTACCACCTTACCGTCACAAATAATACCCCACCTACTTTTCTCCCATTTTCCAACCCACCCACTCATCTTCATTCCCCAAACCTTATCCTCTCAAGTCTCACTAGACACCACACAACACTCACCCGCTCACCACACAACACTCACCCACAATAGAGAGAGAGAGACGGAGAGAAAAATGTCCAGAGAAGCTACTGCCTCTCCGTCGCTCTGCCGAAGACCAAGGAAGGGTTAGGTGGCTACGAATGGAAGACCAACGAAGAGGTAGTAGAAGAGGTTGTTTCCTCTCTCTCTTGCAGGGGCCGGAAAGAGGTGAAGGCAGCTGCGAAGAGGAGATGAAGAACTAGTAGTGATGGCGGAATAACACTACCAGTAGTGCGGCGAAGAGGTGAAGCCACCAATGCATTTTCCTCTTGTATCCCTCTCTCTCTCTTCTCAGATCTAGGGTCTTCCACCTTGGTGGTGCTGGTGTCGGCGGTGGAAGACGATGACGAGGACGTCGGCGTCGATTTGAGCTCCGATCTGGCGGTGGAAGACGAGTTTGGGCTCCTCCTCCTCCTCCTCCTCCTCCTCCTCCTCTTTTTTGTTAAGATCTGTATTTATTAAGATTTGTAATTTGTTGTTAAATTGGACAATGTGTTCTTGTTTCAGTCAATTATCTGATGTTGTAGGTAAAATTGATGATGGGTTTGTTTGTGGTTTACTGTCCACGGTGGATTTACGGTGGTGTTGGGGTGGTTATAGTGGTAGTGGTGGTGGGCTGCTGGTGGTGATGGGTGGTGGTGGTGGTCTACAGGGTAGATGGTCCATAGGTAGTGGGCTGCTAGAGTCATTCTTACTGTTTGTCAAGGGAATTTTGGTCAAAATGTCTCTTCTCTTAATCCCCGGGCCGAGCCGCCATGGGGCTAAAGAGAAGAGACAGAGTGGTACTACCTCTGTTTCTTCTCTTTCATTTTACTTACCTAAGATGGAAGTTTCCTCTATTTCAGCTTACTTTTTGTTTTTAGTAAGTTCCTCCTCCTCCTCCTCCTCCTCCTCCTCCTCCTCTTTTTTGTTAAGATCTGTATTTATTTTGTTAAGATTTGTAATTTGTTGTTAAATTGGACAATGTGTTATTGTTTCAGTCAATTATCTGATGTTGTAGGTAAAATTGATGATGGGTTTGTTTGTGGTTTACTGTCCACGGTGGATTTACGGTGGTGTTGGGGTGGTTATAGTGGTAGTGGTGGTGGGCTGCTGGTGGTGATGGGTGGTGGTGGTGGTCTACAGGGTAGATGGTCCATAGGTGGTGGGCTGCTAGAGTCATTCTTATTGTTTGTCAAGGGAATTTTGGTCAAAATGTCTCTTCTCTTAATCCCAAGGCCGAGCCGCCATGGGGCTAAAGAGAAGAGACAGAGTGGTACTACCTCTGTTTCTTCTCTTTCATTTTACTTACCTAAGATGGAAGTTTCCTCTATTTCAGCTTACTTTTTGTTTTTAGTAAGCTCCTCCTCCTCCTCCTCCTCCTCCTCCTCCTCCTCCTCCTCCTCTTTTTTGTTAAGATCTGTATTTATTTTGTTAAGATTTGTAATTTGTTGTTAAATTGGACAATGTGTTCTTGTTTCAGTCAATTATCTGATGTTGTAGGTAAAATTGATGATGGGTTTGTTTGTGGTTTACTGTCCACGGTGGATTTACGGTGGTGTTGGGGTGGTTATAGTGGTAGTGGTGGTGGGCTGCTGGTGGTGATGGGTGGTGGTGGTGGTCTACAGGGTAGATGGTCCATAGGTGGTGGGCTGCTAGAGTCATTCTTACTGTTTCTCAAGGGAATTTTGGTCAAAATGTCTCTTCTCTTAATCCCCGGGCCGAGCCGCCATGGGGCTAAAGAGAAGAGACAGAGTGGTACTGCCTCTGTTTCTTCTCTTTCATTTTACTTTACCTAAGATGGAAGTTTCCTCTATTTCAGCTTACTTTTCGTTTTTAGTAAGTTCCTCCTCCTCCTCCTCCTCCTCCTCCTCCTCCTCCTCCTCCTCTTTTTTGTTAAGATCTGTATTTATTTTGTTAAGATTTGTAATTTGTTGTTAAATTGGACAATGTGTTCTTGTTTCAGTCAATTATCTGATGTTGTAGGTAAAATTGATGATGGGTTTGTTTGTGGTTTACTGTCCACGGTGGATTTACGGTGGTGTTGGGGTGGTTATAGTGGTAGTGGTGGTGGGCTGCTGGTGGTGATGGGTGGTGGTGGTGGTCTACAGGGTAGATGGTCCATAGGTGGTGGGCTGCTAGAGTCATTCTTACTGTTTGTCAAGGGAATTTTGGTCAAAATGTCTCTTCTCTTAATCCCCGGGCCGAGCCGCCATGGGGCTAAAGAGAAGAGACAGAGTGGTACTACCTCTGTTTCTTCTCTTTCATTTTACTTACCTAAGATGGAAGTTTCCTCTATTTCAGCTTACTTTTTGTTTTTAGTAAGTTTTTGCATGTAAATGACTTTTTTGACCCTTTAAAATACAACTCAAACTTTGGTGTGTTCACATTACTTTATAAACTCTTGGGGGCATATTTGTAAAAGAGCACTGGTTCTTAATATTTGTGCCATTTTTCTCTCAATTGAAAGAGACGTAATAGAGGAAGTATGTCTTAGTCGTGAACACAAAACGCGTCGTTCAGGACTTCAGGTCATTAAGGCCATCTTCAACCATGTCGCATTTCCCCTCCCCCACCTCCTCCCCCCACGGACCCACCAAGTTCCCCCTCTCCCCCCCTCCCTCTCCCCCTCCCCCCAATTAATACTCATCTACAACTATTCCTCTCCCCAAACCTAATTAAGTTTATTTTTTAAATATATTTAATGATTTAAAAATAAATTATTAGAAGTGATAAAAATATACCTGAAATAATATTAATATAAATATATATTCACAAAATTATTTTAAAAATAATATTCCCATTGTATTTCATTCGTCTTTGACTTATTCTAGTTGCGATTCAATAGATTTGGCATATTTTTAATCGTGTTTCCAAAATATTTAATAAATATATTTTCTAATTATATAAAAAAAATAATAACATATATCAAATTGAAAAAAAATAAAAGGATAAAAGACACTGACCACCCCTAAGTTTAGGATCAATTCCTCTCAGCTACCTTGTGTTTTGGAAAAAGACACTTTGCACCCATTTGACGGAATATTCTGTGGACACTTAGCACCCTTCTGTCATATTCCGTTTGAAAAGTGGAAGATAGAATTTTTTCGGACCATATTACCCCTGTGTACTCTTTTGGTCTCTTTTTACCATGTTTATTGTCAAGAACACCAAGAACATCACAACCAAAGATAACAACACCAAAAACACGTTTCACTTGAAATCCAAAACATCAACAACACTAAACAAATGAAGAACATTTTAAAGGATGAACAAAATTACTGGAACAAATGTTCACAATCTGGGGACAAATTTCGCTGAGTTCATCACCGAGAAGACTAGACCTCCTCAGAAAAAAAGAGACATTTTTTTTTCTGTATCAGTTTATGGATGATTTGGAGAAGCAGATATCAAGAAGTGTTCACAATCTACAGCAACAAGAGGAGAACATCTCGGAGTTCATTCTTGGGATCTTGGGTATATAGAAGAAAATAGTTCAAGAAGTATGCACCATACCAGAGAAACCCACATCAAAACCAGTACTTAATATGCACCATAGCAGAGAAGGGATAAATAGCACAACCATCAAAAGGAGAAACAATAAAGATTAAAATTAGCAAGGAATCATATTGAAAGCTCCAACCTAATACAAAGCTAAGATCATCACACAAAATGGTTAAAATTGCATCAACGAAAGCCAGAGAACCCCGACGTAGTTAGTAGAGGAGTTCAATTTCACGATCCTCGACTCGCTCAGAACCGGACTTGTTTTCCGGCGCTACAAAGGCCTAGCCGAGGAGTCGATGAAATCGGCCGCCGTAGAAGTGTTGCTCAGGCGAGATGTGGATTCTCGATTTTTGAATTTAATAAATTAACTAATCAGAAACAAGGAATCACGAAATTAGAGGGTTCAATTTAAGAGAAACATAGATCTGTCCGTGAAAATCGTACCTCATCGCCGCCAAGATCTACTGCTGTGCAGCGAAATTGGTTCTCGCTGCGAATCGAGTTGGAGTCTCCGTCGTCGTGGCTTAAGGAACTGACGACCGGAGGTGACTTTGGCTTCGCATTCAACGACAGCAAGTCCTCCGACTTCGGATTGAAATCCTCGCCGTTCCTCCGACCAAGGAGACGGATTGAAGGCGACTAGTGGGTTTGTGGATTGGGTGTTGAAGGAGGATGGGAGGAGAGGAGAGGAGGGCTGTTGATCGAGACAGAGATCGATCGAGAGAGAGAGAGAGAGGGAGGAGAAGAAGGAACAGCTGTGGTTCAGAGCAAGAGTGGGAGAGAGAAAGAAGGGGAAGAGAGAGAAGGATTGTGTTAGAAATGAAGGAGAGAGGGGTTAGGATAATATATAGGGAGTAGTTTTATAACATTTTAGGGGTACAATTGTCTTTTCACTCGTGCTGGTAGTCACCCGTTACCTTCCATCCAAAAAAGGTGCAAAGTGTCTTTTTCCAAAACACATAGTAGCTGAGAGAAATTTACCTTAAACTCAGAGGTGGTCAGTGTCTTTTACCCAAATTAAAATAACGATAATTTTTCGTAAATTTTTTGTCCATTTATTCAAAAAATATTATTTATTTCATATAATAAAATAATAATTAAAATATATTAATCATGATTAAAACACGTATTATAATAATAGTAAAAGTATTAAGTGTAATTACATATCCCAAAACTAGATTAATTAGCAATAATGGAGGAGAGGGGGAGAGGGATGTTAGGGGTGGGGTGGGGAATGCACACTAACCATCCCCCAACCATGCCTAAATTCTCCCCCACCTTGCCCCTCGCTCTCCTCATTCCCCCTCATGGTTGGACATGGTCCGTATTTTTAAACGATTTGGACCCTCCCCTCCCCCCTCATGGTTGGAGATGCCCTAACATGTATGTGTCTAAGTTGTGACAAGAACGTCTCCCATCACATTTAAGAACTTATAATATATGAATGCATACCATAAACGACTTTCAGATTCGCCTTGATTTGAAATCAATGTCTTATTGTAAAGGGTATAAGTAGCCATCTTTCTTTTTATAATAGTAATATTGAATTTCATTACGAGAACGCCACATCAAGTAGTATATTCAAGATAATATAACATGACAATAACCCGGCATTGTAGTACATGTATAAAACGATTTAAAAGAACAGATGTAACAACCCAACGGATTACTGTCCTAGCAACTTCTTTACTTGTACCAACCGGATAAAAATGCTTAAGCCTTGAAAGTGCTAGTAGTAGTCCACAAGGTATCATATATACCACACATCCACTCCACAATATCTCGATGTGTGACGGGATATTACAATCCCACCACCTTATATACTCGACTTGCTCGTCGAGACTGCCCAGTCACATATCCTCTTGGCAGGCGGCGAACCGCCACGGAGACCTTGCGGGACTAGGGTTCGCTCTGATATCATTTATAACAATCCATCGGATTACCGTCCTAGCAACTTTTTTACCCGTACCACCGGATAAAAATGCTCAAGCCTTGAAGGTGCTAGTAGTAATCCACAAGGTATCATATATATCACACATCCACTCCACAATATCTCGATGTGGGACATATATGTGTTAATAAAAACTTATTTCATACCTTGAAAGATGTAAAAATATGTAATTTCGGTGAAATATATTGCATTATGGTACATATATCAAACTTTAAAATTAAAATTTTATTATTTTTATTGTTTTAGATTTATTAGTTAAACTTGTATTTAAAAAAAAGTTGGAGGTGAAATTAAGGGGACAATAGTTTTTTTTTATATATTTTTCCGTCTAATATTAACGGAAGGTTAACGGAAAGGTACCCACTTGCTCGAAAATCAAAAATTTGGGACCCGTAGTGCTCGATTTTGAAATTTGATTACCCACTGGCATGTTTTTGCAAAATATGGGTATCTCTAGTGCAATTTAGCCTTATGAAAAAGTTGACTGTAGAAGACTAAACAGTTAAGACCTAATGTTGTGGCTTAGGGTTGTTCATCTTGCAAGCATTACCTAAATATAAAGCCCAATAAATGAAAAAGGACCAATAACCCCTTGCCCATCTTGCAAACTTTACGGCCATATACCATTCGTGTCTAATTCACAACACGAACAACGCAACTAAAGGCCGCAATGTCCAAATCTCCGTACACTAAAATAATATTGCCTTTTTGTTTTAGTGATGGAAGTTCTCTCTAGAAGACTCAGTGCTGCTGCTAGTGTTGGATATTAAGGGTGTTAAGATATGCATAGGAGCTTTGGCAATTAATCACCTGCTTTTTGCAGATGATGCAATAATTTTTCTGAAAGCTTCTAAGGTTGAAATACAATCTTTCCTTCATATTTTACAAGATTTTTGCAAGTCCTCTGGAATGGAGATCAATGTTAAAAAACCAGGTATTATTTTTTCTTCCAACACTAGAGCTGAATGCATTACTGAGATCTCTGAGATGTGTGCAATCCCTGAAATTGTGAAGAGTTCCAAATATTTGGGAATTTCATGTTCTGGGAAAATCAAAGGCTCAAAGTTTTTTAGAAATTATTGAAGTCATTCTCCAAGGGTGGAAGATGAATACACTTTCATATGCAGGTAGGGAAATCATTATTAAAGTTGTGGCTATTGCTACGCCCAGCTATGCTATGAGTTGCATTCTATTCCCCAAATCTTTATGTACTAAATTGGTGGCCATTATGAGAAACTTTTGGTGGGGGGGGGGGGGGGGGGGGAAGCCTTTTCAGAGGAAATTGTGTTGGGTGAGCTGGAGACACTTAAATGCTCCAAAGAAGGAAGGAAGTTTAGGTTTTAGAGATTTGAAAGCTTTCAACATGACTATGATAGCAAAAAGTCGCTGGATATTTATTCAATTTCCTGATTCTTTGTGTGCGAATATTTTGAAAGCCAAATATTTTCCAGATAGTAGTATTCTTCAAGCAAGAGCTGGATCTCAGCCCTCATGGACATGGAAGAGTTTGGTTGCTGGTTTGAAAATTATTAAAGAAGGAGCTGTGTGGAGAGTGGGTACCGGAAATCAAATCAAAGTTTATGAGGATAAGTGGATTCCTCATTTAAATGGCATAATTATTTAGAGATCTAATCAAAATGCAAATTTCGATAAAGATGAAGAGCTCATTATGGATAGTACCCTGGAAGACTAGTCTCATTCATAATAGTTTCAGCTTTCATGTAGCTGCTGCAATCCTTGCTATTCCCATTCCTTGGAGAAGAAGTGTTGATAAATTAGTGTGGCCAGCTACCTCTTCAGGTATGTATTCTGTTAGAACTGGTACAAAGATGGCAATTCAAATTTTTAAAAGGGCAACTATGCAAGGAAAAGTTGGTTTCAATGAATACAAAAAGATGAATGCTTCTTCATCTTTTAATTTTCCAAAAGAATACTGGTTCAGTTGCTGGCATTTGAATCTTCCCCCAAAGATAAGGATGTGTTGGTGGAGACTTAGTAACAAAGCTTTGGCTACTCAAGCTAATTTGCATCATAGAAATTGTGCTCATTTGGATTTATGCCAAGTTTGTTTCACAGCTAAAGAAGATGAAAAGTATTATTTCTTGGTTGTAACAGGGTTAGATCAATCTGGTTCAAACTGAGATTCAACATTGATGGTACAAATATGCAAGATCTCTCTTTTCAGAAATGACAACTTCAGATGTGGGAATGTTTGGCAAGAACTCCAGGTAAGTATTTTCTTTTTGAAAGAGTAGTTGCCACTTGTTGGTTTATTTGGAAGGCTAGAAATGCCTCCATTTTTTAAAACAAAGTAGTAAATCCAAGGGAAGTCATCTCTACAGTGGAACAAAATATTAGTTTTTTTGTAGACACTTTTTCTACAGAGGAAAAGGCAATTTCTAGGGAAAAGAAAGTTTGTGTTGAGAAAAGGGTTTGGAGTCCCCCTTCTGTTTGGTGCTGGAAATGCAATATAGATGCTTGCTGGAACAAGGAAAATCTCAAAATGACTGCTTGCTGGATTATTAGAGATGATAGAGGGGTTATGGTGGATTTAGGTTGGTTGAAAGACCTTGCCACCTCTGCACTAATTGCGGAAGCTATTTTTCAAAACAAGGATGAGAGCCAGAAATTAATTTTTGAAGGGGACTGCAAAAGTAGTGTTGATATGTTGCAGAAGAGAACTCCAATTAAATGGGAAATTGTTGCAGTGGTTAATTATATCCTTCAGCTTATGGAAGAATTTGCTATTAGCTTAAATTGGGTGAGCAGGTCAGCTAATGGATGTGCAGACTTCCAAGCTAGGAAAAATCATGAAAGTAGTAGTTTTGATTGTAGTGAGGTTCTGATTAGTGACGAGTTTGCTTTAGTTTTATTCAAAGAAGGTTGTAATGGTGTTTGAGCTTTTTATAAAATTTTGGGTTGACATAAAAAAAAAGAAAAAAGTGGTCTTCGTTACCCTCTCAACCTTATGCAAAAGGACTTTTGTCGCCCTTAACTTGCTTGTAGCGTCGTGGAGGTAGTTGCCTCCTTTAACATCACTTCAACGGAGTGTGAGTACTCTAGAATCACTCCCTGCTGATTCATGCCTTCATAAATGGTTGGATTCTAGTGAGCCTTAATGGTGCCGATTTAGAAGCAAGTTCCACGAATTGGTGAAAAGTAGACAAGGCTCGAGATGTGGCCAACAGTGTAGGGATGGCAGCGGTTATGAGCCGGATCATGTGCCATATACATATCCACATATGACTATGAGGGGTAAGATTCGTATCTAACCCAAATTCACTTGGATCCTCATCAAATTTCGGACAACATATTCAAGTTTAATCCACATACATATTTAAAAAGTTAAACTGTCAAATGGACCTGATATACTAATTTATTTGAATTTCTAGCTGATTTCATTTTTAATTGACAAATGACTAAATGACCACTCTTGATGCGTTCACAAATGTCATTCGTCCAAGTATATCTGTCACTCTTTATTCTAGTAAACTTTGATAATGTTGTTTTATTACATGGGATCAAATGACTTCATCATTAAGCTAGAGTTTGAAATGTAGGCATATATATAGTTTTTCCTCCTTGAACATCATAACATTTTAATATTTTCAAGCTAATGTTAAAGATAGAACAATCGTTATGAAAGATCTTTAACATCAATAGGAGTGGATCTGTGTTGGAATTGATATTGTCAGAGATAGGGAAAATGTTGTTATGAGGAAGAGTTGATTTACCTATTACTTCATGCTTTGTAATATTAAGGGCGCATGATCTATCATAAAATCAGTTTCTGCAGTGGGGATTGGATCAAAATGAGTTGGAACTTGGACGATAATGGGTGAAATGCTCTACATGTTGCAGCATCCACAGGAATCAAAGATGGCTCTTTCTCTTTTCTGAAAAACAGAAAAGTGATCCTAGCAAGAGAGGTCTCGAGAGTAATGTGTCAAGGAAAGTCAACAAATACAACAGTTTCAGAAATATGCTAGTATAAATGTTGAATTGGGAACATGTGAATTAAAAAAATAATTTGGGCTATTTTATTTTTGTCCAAGTACATAGAACATCAATTCAAAATTTATGCATTAGCTTTCTTGGAACACCCTCTGCCTTATTATAATAAGGGAGGCCTGGGTTTCAAACATGTTAAGTCTTTTAATAATGCTTTTAAAAAAACACTCGGGATATCCTAACATATAGCTCTTCTTTAGCTTCCAATTTTGTTATAAATAAATATTATAAACGAGCTTCTTTTGGCTTCATAATGCTCCTCCGTCTGCATTCCCCGTGTGGAAAGCACTCGTCAACGGTAAGAAGCTTATTGCGAAAGGTCTTTCTTGGAAGTTATCAGAAGGCTCCCGTATCTCTATAGATAAATATTAATGGCTCAAAGACGTCCCGGAAAGCTCTTTAAATTCATATCGTTCTGAGATTCCTTCGTCTCAAAGGGTTAATTGGGTTAAAGATCTCACAGTTAGCAACAACTCTATTGAGATTTCTTGAAATATTGGCTTACTTCAAAACTATTTTCCCCCATGGCTAACAAACCTTGCACTTTAGTCTCTAACTTGCTCTGTCTTCATTCTTAGCCTCTTTTTCACTAGATTTCTTCAATATTAACCCTTCAAACTTCTTCTTCACATTTCTTGGCCCTCCTAAGCGCTTCTTTAGATCATCACTTGAGCACAAATGCGATTTTTAACCTAGAAAATAATTGAAAACACCCAAACTAAAAGAACAAAACATAAGTCTAGAGATAGGGGTAAATAAGCAAATTACACATATAAGCAAGTTATGAGGGACTCATTAACCAACTAAAATATGTAATTTTAATTCATCAACAGTAACCATAGTGTGTCAAAACAAACAATTCAAGTTAAAATTTAATTCATGAATTATTACAAATTTGAAATGCCAAACGCGGGCTACAAAGTCATACTACGAAGTTTTTTTTAACTAATTGTCTTAAAGAAGTGATAAATTAGTTTATTATGCTGAGTGATTCGATCCTCGCATCTCCTAGCTCCCATTGCCTAAACTTGTGGTGGGTTAAAACAAACAGGTCACCACAGTTTTCGAAAATCAGCGACAAATACTGAGTGAATAACATCCAAGCACGTAAACAGATTACGAGGCAAGTTATTTTTAGAGTTAAAATGAGAGATAAATAAAGTAAGTAAATGAGAGAATAGTAGTATTTTCCATTTTTAGCATTTCAATTGGGAGACATTCCCAAACCATCACCATTGCCCCGAATAAGGGGATATTGTCCATATTCCAAATAATAATAGTCAAAGTAAAAAAACTCACATTATTAATTTGTTGTTACGGGGAAGAACCAACTATCACAAGCTACGAAGACCTTAAGTGTAGACGCCGCCTAAGACTTGTTGCGGCGAGAGAGGTAAGTACAAGTAGCAACCCGGGACTGTTGCGACTGAGTAAAATAAAATAAAGTTGGCCGAGTGACAGTATTCAACATCGACCTAACCAGGAGATCAATAAGGTTTTTCCCGAAAAACTATTCCACTTTACGTTATTACCGATTGTTAAATTTTGTGTGACTGTTTGAAACATGATTTTCAAGAAGACAAACAAGTTCTGAAGTAAGCACATAAATGGATTTTCCTTTGGAGACAATTTATCAATATATTTTGACACAAAGTAAGGAATGACGATAGGCCTGACAGGTTTACTCACCTTGAACCGAACAACAAACCAGGGAGGACAACTCCTAGACGTTGACAACAGAATATATTTCAAATGAAAGACTCATGTCCCCTCCTTCAGGCATTTATAACAACATTTCTTCAGTAGTCTCTCATACCGAAATCTAAATAGAGTTCATAGACCGCTCTTTGTTAGCTGTGGACCCCCGATTTCTCTAATTTCCACCAGAACTGATTCATGAGAACAATTCTGGTAGAAAATAACACTTCAATTTCCACAGTATGTTCGTATATATGTGTATTCTGAATCACATTACAAAATTTGGTAGTTGTTGATTTCATCAAACCTATCGAAAACTTAACTCATTTTGAGTAATGTCACCAGCAAGGAAACAGATCCGTATTCAGATCAATGAACACCATATGATTGTTTTAGCTCAGAGGATTCAATGAAGGATACAATAACAAGGAATGAAATTGGAAAGAGTTTGATTACCTGAAAAGGTTCTAGGGCCAGAAACTGTCGTCGGATGAATGAGATCTGTACTGGAGGAATTGATTAGAACGGACGGAGGTTTGGCTCCGACAATGGGCTCTATGAACTTTGAGGTAGATCGTGTTCGCGTGTCTACCGATCGAAAGAGAATTCAATAAAAATTAAAGATATGATGGGGAAATTTGGAGGCTTAACTGTAAAGGTCCTTATTTTGGGTACATAATAAAGAATAACCCGACTCACACTGACTTGGTCAAATATCATCAAATCTCCAAGCATTTTGTGACACTAAACTGGAATCAATTTAGGATTAGTTGTCACTAAAATAAAAGTTTGGGTTGCATGGGGTGGTAGCTCAAGTTGTAAAGCGTTGAAAGCCCCTGCATAAAGTTCCGTGTGACGACAAAACAATTTCTCAAAAAAAAATGTTGGTTCTAATTGTAATATGTAGATAATAACTAGGAAATCAATGGAGTTAGGAAATACCGAAATAGAAATAGTCGGGGACCAAAAATTCAATAATAAGAACACTATCGTTGCAAGAGAACGGAATGCATTGGAAGTTTAAAACATTTGTGTATATAAATGACATCAATCTTAAAAATATTTAAAATTAAGGTTATGGGAGGAAAGTTTAAACAATAATTGGAGGGGGAGCGGGTGTCGCCCCTTGTCTTTGGGTGGCTCCGTCCCTAGTCGTGGAGGATTTATCGTCATAATAGTGCGTGTAGGTTTGGTGTCAATGTTAAAGAGAATAATATATGAATCCCCAATGCTCTCAGTTTACTAAAACGAATCGATCCTACTGAAGCAAGTATTTAAAACGCAATTTTTTCTTTCTTTTCGGGAGATCGGGCAATCTCGATTATTTAAACGGTAACGTATTCAAGCTCTCAGTCTCACAAGCACAAATGTACAACGTAAGGGCGTGAAAACAACAAAGACTTACTCTTAAACTGACTTGAAGTCCCCATAGATAGCATAGAGAGTTTAAGGCTCATCTCTAAAGATGCATAACCTTTCATGTGTGTCGGAAGCGCTAGAGATTGCGAACCTAGTCTAGCACACCCTTCGAGTTTTTATTCCAAATGGTTTCAAATGATGACGGCTTTATAGAAGAAAGTGTAAGCTTTTTGGAAGCATGGTTCTATTACGTCATGAAAGTTCTCACCAAAACCTAATACTCGCACTCCCCCACCAAGATATCAGCAAACCGAACCCAAATCGGCTTACACGCGACCTACCCCCTTGTGATTTCGGTGTAGTGACGTGAATCACCTCATGTACCAGAGTATGTTGTTGCCTCTAGCTCACCATCACATCCCCTCAAAGTATATAAATAATCATATCCAGTATAAATGTCAAATGAAGCATAACACCCTCATCACTCCTCTCTCCCTCACTCCCTCTTTCATGACTCATAGGAAGATGTCGTACTACTATACACTGATGTGGGTTTCCTAACGGCTTTCTAGGCTCAAGTTCTTATGAATAAATGGGTACATGGATCAATCAGACGCACTATTGGGTCTATGGATTGAGACATGCCAGTGGGGCTCCTTTGGATCGTTCACTCCATAAAAAAGATGTGGTGAACGTGAGAGTGGGTTGATGACTACCTAAGGATAGTGGTCGTTCACTATCAATTAACTACTCGGGCTATCTAAAGGCCCACACTTTCAATATTCAATGTTTTTCAAGTCTTTTCAAAATGACTCGACATCCGAATTACGAACCCTCTCTATGCATTATAAGGGGTCCTCAAAATGTGTGTCGGCTTCAAAAATTTCAACATACCTATGCATTTGCTCTACAAATTCACTCTTTTCATTTCATCATTGATCTCTCTCCACGCTTGAGTTATTTCTTTTTCTCTTTATCAAATTTTCAGCTTTTCAATTTTATGTTTTTTTTTTCACTCTTTCATTTTTTTTTTTTGTATTTTCATAAAATTCATAAGCTCTACATGAAAGGCTCGACACGAGGAAAGACTAAAAACTCGACAATTTGGAGGGTAGACTCAATATTTAAAAGTGCAAACAAATGAAAAGTATTAAACGCGCAAATGCACCTAAGGACCCTCTAACTGACCGACACGACCGACTACTAACCGACACCTACATGAACACACGACACCATACACTACATGTAACAAGCTATGCACGACACCATCTTGGCTAATCAAAGTCTAACCCCTCCCTCGCACTTAAGGCTTTCATTGTCCTCAATGAATTTAGAGTGTATACATAGGACAAAACACTCAAATGCAGAGGGCAGTGAATCTACTAGGCGTCTGAGTCCCTCTCGGACTATCCATTCACCTCATCAATTCACAAGAAAGTTTCAAACAAGACTTATAAATTAACCTAAGCTACGTGCATAGTGATAACTATGTGTACATGAAATAACCAATAACTTGGCACTTAAGCAACAATCCCCACACAATTATCAAATGGGGTTTTCATGTGAATGAATTGAAACAATGCTAAGTGCCTAAACTGAAATTTAAGAGAGACAAGAGTGATGTAACAAAGGCACCCGGAGTACTGTTCTTATGGGTGTCGTTTCTCTGAAATTTTGGCAAGGACCGAAGTCGGTCGCCACGAATTTATGGAAAAATTTACGGAGTTCCTTGAGCTCCCTATAACCCTTAAGTTTTCCTCGTCACTTCCTCCTTTTTACTAGCCCAATTCATGCTCCAAGTCCCCAAATCTGACCTTGACATTTTTGAGTCTCGAACACTTCTCTCTCCCCCACACTTGAATTGAGCCACCGTGTGAGAGATCTAAAGTACTAATGATGTAGGATAGCCCGGGGGAGTAAAACCTTACGAATGGGTTGAAAATTCGGGAAAAATGGATTTAGAAGGATTTTGGAGAGGTTTTTTCACTTTTATGCCACAAACTCCGATGTGAGTTTTCATAGATGCCTAGAGTGCCCTTTTAACACTCCTTTCACCAGAGAACTGATTTCTCTCATTTTCCCTGAGAAAATCCCAATTTATGGGGTTATTATCCTTTTCCCGATATTTAACATATGTATTATCCCTTTTCTCCATCTTTTTGGTCCGGTCTCTGATATGAGATATTTTAGCATCCCCAAAAAGTCCTTCGAACACCTTTTCACCATAGGACTCGATAGGTGCAAACAGTTCCCCAAAATATCCTCGTTTACTGGGGCTTCGCACATTCAAGGATGTTTTGTAGTCGTTATTTACTTTTCCCCGGCTACCATCCTTTTTGCCCTCTCATGATTCCGGACTCCGATACTCGTAAATTATATATCACCGGAAAGCTCATGAAACATAGATTCGCATACCAATGTCATCGCTCCTCAGGCTCGAGTGATTTTTCTGATTTCACTTATGGGGTTTCGTGCTGAGTTTGATCTTTCTCTGTTTGCGCGCATCAAGAATGGGAACTCGGAAACACCGCATCACATGTATCCCTACAATCAACTCATTGAAAAAATTAGTAGCACTCTCTATCTCACCCCTCAAACAGTATGGAAACCCAAACTTTAAAATAGCTAAACTACGCTAAAATTAAACTACTCCTAGGTTGGGTTTCTTCCCAACAAGCGCCTTGTAATTTAACGTCGATGAACCGACACAGTTACCTCGGAGATGATCAGATAGGAGGTCTTGTGATACTTTATATTTTACATAGGGGTAATTTAGTAATTTGGGAAGCTAAATAATAATTTAGTTGTGAAAAATAAGGCTGGGTAAAATATCGTGTTTTTATTCGTGTGAGATTTTAAAAAATGTTAGACTAATATTCGTAAATTAATACGCTAGAGTTTTCTTTATTTTCACCAGTGAGCGTGTGTGCGACTACCGCAAGACTCCATGCATGTGCTGCACCCAATCACCATAGTGGCATGTACCCTCACCACACCCTAACATTCCTCATGTCATCTTCTCTAAATTGATTTTTCTTCCTCAAAAAATATATTGTTCGTCGCCACCGATTCCACCGCTCTAGCTCCTCTCTATTTAAACCCAACTCCTCCTCCCTCTCACACAACACACCAGACCGCTCTCACCATCATCCCCTCTTCATTTCCTTCGGCAAACACCATCACCATCACCGATAACCACCACCTCCATCACAAACTCTCTGCTCACTCTCTCTTCTCTCCATCCACCCCTCTTTCTCTCTGCCTCGTGTTTGTCCAACCGAGATAATCAGGAACAATAGGAAGCAACGATACCATCCACCGCCGCCGCTCATCCCGACGGTAAAATTATAACTACGTAGTTGAAGTTATAATCTTTACTGATTCACTGCTAATTTGTGTGCGTTTTGGTGCAAAGTGATGAGTTTCAAGCCAAAATATGAGAAATGGAGCATAAATGAGTTTTAGAGCTTAAATGTGAAGTCCGGGCGTTTCTTGCATTGTTTTACATGTGATTTGATGTATTTTATCACATTTAATCTTCGCGGGTGTGTCCGTGTTGTGATTTTCAGGAATAAGACACGCGAGGAGCATTTGGATAGAAGAAACGAGCTTCGGAAGTCAAGAAGAATGAAGAGAATAGAAATTAGAGGATCAAAAGTGACAAACCTTCACTATTTTGATGATATCTTGAGTTCTACAAGACCTTCTATAGTGAGACCGGTGTCAAATGAAAGTAGACTCAAAGAGCTTTCCAACGGTAGGTCACGGAGCTCAAAAGGCCGGACGAGAAAGTTATGTTCCGGCGAAGACGACGCAAAAACAAAGAAAAGATAGAAAAGTTCACTCGACCAGTGTGCACTCTTCGGGCTGTATCTGGAGTTAATTATAAAATTTTGGAGCAAGGTCTACTCCATTGGAAAGTATACATTCAGCGCTTTCCAACGATATAAGATGGGCCCAACCCGGAGTCTAGATGATGGAGAAAAGCCCCACACAAGATCATCTTAATAATTATGTCCGAGAATTGCACACTGTAGTGTCTGAATTGCAAATTCGGCCAAAATACATTAAAAATCGTGCCCAGGCCTTAAAAAAGTGTTCTTGGACCTAGAAGGCAGAGGAGGCTGCTAGAGAATGTGAGGAGACACCTCCCAAGCCATTGGAGAGCTCGGATTCGCCGCCAGATCAAGGATTCATCGTTTGATCTCTCTAAGCTCTCTCTATCTCTATTGTTTTTTATGAATACTTTGAAATTCTTTGTTTTATTCATAATTATGAGTAACTAAACTCATTAGATCAGGCCCGAATTTGGGGGTAGGGTTTCGCTATTGATTAATGGATTCTACGTTCTTGTGATTCATGTTCATGACTTAATTGGTAATTTTGACGTGTTATGATTGTTTTTATGTTCTTCATCATATCTAGTTGATATGAGACGTCTTGTTGGCTAGATATTAGTTGATAATTGTTTGGTAACTCGATGATTATTAACTGGAAAGGTAGAACAATCGCTTGATCGTATCGTATGCTTGGTAACTCGGCTACATTAATTAAGAACATAAGAGTATAACTTGAATCGTAATGCACATTTAGGGAAATTGGAACTTGGTAACTCGGTTTTGACTAGCTTTAGGCGTAGTATAACTACTTGGCAACTCGGTAGTTGAATATTGCTTGTTTGACACAGACAAATTCATCAATGTTTCATGAAACGTATAATTTCATCAATTTAAATCCTAGCGATCCCCCAAGCGAGGTGTTCTGGTTGTTTTTCCCATATTAAATCTCAAAATTTAAATACATGCTTTGTCTTTTCCATTATTTAGTTTAGAAAAAAAATCTCTACTGCTTTCCCACATAAAGTTAAGAATACTAATTGATTCACGACAAGTCCCTTGGGTTCGACAAATCCGGATTACCGAATATTACTACATGCGACAGTCGTACACTTGCAGTTGGATCGTGTCTTGTTTTTGGCGCCGTTTCCTGAGACTTCGGTTGAATTAGTTTGAATTAGTAACTTTAGATAATTTTATTTTTGTGCTTTATTTATTTATTTGTTGATCTCACTTGCTTCCTAGCGAATTATTGTGAAGATATCTTAGTGAGCATGTGGGGGCAGAATTTCTATGGGCAAGCTACATGCTATTCATCGTACTACTCTTATGGAGATATGTACACCCCTCCTCCTTTCAATCAAGAAGATGAGCGGAGCACCCACCAAGGGTGTATTTGCGTTAAAACCCATCGTTTTCGAAGTTATGAGTTTAAGTTTGTATGAGTTTAAGTTATGAGTTTAAGTTTGTATCAACGATTTATGAGTGTGTAGTTTATAGTCTTCCCCAAAAAAGAAGATGAGCGGATGAACGAAATATTGAAGCTCATGATAGCTAAAATGGACAGGATGGAGGAAGGGATAACGGTGATGGAGGAAACTGTCATGCGTCATCAACAACAATTGGATGAATTGGCATTGGCGTACAATGACGATTGGCCAAGCAGCATCATTTCTGACTTAGTTGGGGAGTGTGAAGAGGAAGACGATGAACCCCTAGAGGTCTATGTCTATAATACTGTTCATCATGAAGTAATAAATCCTCGGGCTGCCTCAGACTCAGATTCGGACTCAGATTGAGATGATATTGTGAAGCCTATACAACTTGTGCCTCGCATAATTTTGGAGTCATGACATGAGTGGGAGAGTGTTGACATCTCAAGCTTATGGCCTAATGATATTGAAGCTGTTTATTTTTTTGAAGAACAAGCTCATGAGTGCGCCAAGGATGTGATATTTACACTCGTTGATGATATGTGCCTAAATGAAGCATGCTTTGAGTATAGGGAATTATTGTCGAGAAATGAAGAAAGACCCCAATTTTATGTACTGCATGAATTGTCGCCCATGATTCTAAGAAAAGAGCTAGGGAATGAAGCAGGAAAGTCAGAACTCATTGCTGAAGCCGTTCCACCTGAGATGCTATATTTAAATGGCCAACCCTCTACGACTGTAATTTTGAAGAATTGGAAGAATAAGAAGAAGAAGAAGAAGAAGAAGAAGAAGAAGAAGAAGAAGAAGAGGAGGAAAGGTAGAGTGAGGCATGTTGCAGCTAACAACTTCTATTTCTTTGCACCATATGCATCTCATGCATACTTACTTGAGAAGAGACAAAGGGAGAGGCAATGGTGGAAGAAGAAAAGTGGAGAGAAAAAAAACTCCTTGATATTTTGAGGTAACTAGGTCAAGTCGTCGACCTTAAATTACAAGGCGCTTGTTGGGAGGCAACCCAACCTATTAATTGTTTTAGTTTAGGGAGTGCGTTTTTAATAAATTGTGTTGTATTTTTATTTATATATGTGGAGCGATGAGAGAGAGGGACTGATGATGTTTACCAAGTGACATATTTGAGCAGATTATGGTAGAATCTACCTCGGTGTGCCACGACAGACATGACCTTCACAGGGGCTTGCATTGGCAAGTTGGGGATTCTTCAGACATGGATTTTGGCAGTTGACCCTTGTGTGCGAGTACACACTGACCGGATAGGGGGCATGGATGGCACCACCACCACTATGCTTGGGGACTACTTGCACGTTTTCTTCCCCACCTTTGAGGTGGTTGTGAGTATTTCTTCCCTCTAGCTGAATTTGTGTTAATTTTAATAAATATGTCATGCTCCAACCCATCTACTGGCCTTTTGCATTGAATTGCTGAGTCCTATGCATGATCTCTAAATTCGTTGAGGACAACGAAGCATTCAGTGTGGGGGTGGTTTATCTGTCTATTAGCTGATTTTGTCTTGCATAGTCAGTTATATGTAGGATGGTAGATTGTATTGTGAGTCAGTATTGTGGTTTATGTTGATTTTTTATTACATTTTCGTATTGTGTAGGATCTATTTATATTTGGTTTGTACTATTACATAATTGAGTATGCCATCCAAAATGTTTTTTTTGTAGTGTCATTTTTTTGGTATCTGAGCCTTGCATATAGTTAGGATATTATTAAAAAATACAAAAAACATAAAATTTAAAATTTTAGAAAAGGCAATTGAGAGAAGCATAGGCTGAGATGATTTAGTGAGATGTGAAAACATTAGGAACATGGTCTGAATTTTGACCGAGAATGTACAACTTGAGTTCCCCCTAGTATGCATAGAGAAAATCTCATTACACGAATGCCTACCTAGTTTTTTTAAACTAAATTAAATTTTAAAAGCTAAAGTGTGTGTTATTTTTCTCTTAAAAGAGTTGAGCTTGGTGTTTGCTAATCAAGACGAACGTTCATGTTGTCCGTCTTAGGTAGTCGCCAGCCCGCCTCGTAGTCGCACACGGAACAACTGTGCAAGGATGTGTATTAGAGAACTCACTGCTTGTTAGATCTCACCCTGTAGGACCACTAGCAAACCCTAATTGATCCTTGGATTTATTGTTGTCCTCTTTGACGCAGGGAGACGATTCTTGGCATTCATCATATATCGTTAGAATCACCTTTCTAGAGCGTCACGAGGGATTAGTAGTTGAGGGGGTTCGTTGAGGGAGTGATTTGTTTCATATTTCTATGAGTCCTATTGTTCACATGTGCTTTATTTGATATCTTGGAGGAGATGCGAGGGTGAGTGAGTTGGCTTGCACACTACGGTGTGGCAGTGTTCCCTGTCATTACACCATGGGCACAATAGTGGAGAGCTTGAGTGCGTGACGTCTAATCCGCACGAAATGGGGTGGTTGTACTAAATTGGTGGAACATGCTAGGTACCGGATTTTTATCATCTTGGTGTAGGAGGTTCGGTTGGATTGGGCACGTGACATATCTTATTGGATTACTTGAGAGAGGGATGTGACTGCATTTTAGTGTGTGGGTGTCGACATATGACTGCAAACATAGAGATTGTTCTTTTGTGACACCCCCATAGACAATTTGATTTAATCTTGGCTTCGTGCCATATTGTACTTCATTGAGTAGGGGGAGATGAATCTTTATTGTGATACTTATTCATCGGATTGGTTAGTTGCTCCTCCTTACATATTTATTTGGCTTGATTCTTTAAGGAGGACTGCTCATAGTTGTTCGATTGTACTGATATTTGATTGAGAGAAAGAAAAAAAAATATAGAAAAAAAAGAAGAGAAAAAAATAAAGAGAGAAAAAAAGGAGAGATAAAGAAAGTGCTTATTGGAAAACGAGTGGTGAAAGTTCTTAGTTCCAGATTGAAGACAAAGATGAGTTTTGCATATCATTTTCTTTGACGGCCACGGGATTGATATGGTACCGGGGTTTGAGGCCCGGAGCCGGTGAGATTCGGGTTGTGGATTCCTATCATCAACGTGAGGGTGTGTGTGATATAGGATTTGGTGAGCTTATGTGACGCTTTAGGATTTTTTTTCTTCATACAGTTACATCCTCTTTGTCCTTAAGCTTCATCATTCTAAACCCTTAGCAGAATAAGAGCTCGGACTGTGAATGTGGCTTAACCTTGGTTAGCCTCTTATTTTTATTAGCACACATGAAGAGGTAGGTCGTTCTTTATAGTAAAGTTAAGATTTCTCTACTAACTATGGAGAATTACTTGTTGTCAATTTTAGTTGCGATTCACGACTAACTTTTTCATTACTCCAGAAGAACCGAATGTGGATTGAAACTGCATGTTCTCCCAAAAGAATGTTATTTGTGTTTTATGTTTCAATATCGAGTCTATATTTTCATTTGCATCATATTGCTGCATTAGTAGTGACTTGAGTCATGCTGAGTCGTTTGAGTCTTGTTGGCTAGTAGACAGTTAGATGCAGTAGATGAGATTTTGCTCGGGACGCACAAATGGCAAGTGTGGGGGTATTTGATAACTCCGTAGTTGGAGTGTTAATCTTCACTGGTTCACTGCTAATTTGTGCGCATTTCAGTGCAAAGTGATGAGTTTCAAGCCAAAATATGAGAAAAAGAGCATAAACGAGTTTTAGAGCTTAAATGCAAAGTGCGGGCGTTTCTTGCATTGTTTTACGTGTGATTTGATCTATTTTATGACATTTTATCTTCGCGGGTGTGTTCGTATTGTGAGTTGCAGGAATAAGACACACGAGGAGCATTTGGATAGAAGAAACGAGCTTCGGAAGTCAAGAAGAATGAAGAGAAGAGAAATTAGGGGAGCAAAAGTGACCAACTTTCACTATTTTGATGATATCTTGAATTTTACAAGACCTGCTATAGTGAGACCGATGCCAAATGAAAGTATACTTAAAGAGATTTTCAACGGTAGGTCATGGAGCTCAATCAAAGGCGGGACAAGAAAGTTATGGTCTGGCGAAGGCGACGCAAAAAAGAAGAAAAGCTGGAAAAGTTCACTGGAAGTGAGCACTCTTCAGGCTGTATCTGGAGTTACGTATAAAATTTTGGAGCAAGGTCTACGCCATTAGAAAGTAGACATTCCTGGCTTTCCAAAGATATAATATGGGCCTAAACCGGAGTCCGTATGATGGAGAAAAGGCCCGCAGAAGATCAGCTTAATAATTATGTCCGAGAATTGCAAACTGGAGGGGCTGTATTACAAATTCGGCCAAAATACATTTAAAATCGTGCCTAGCCCTTAAAAAACGTGTTCTTGGACCTAGAAGGCAGATGAGGCTGCTGGAGAAAGTGAGGAGACACCTCCCAAGCCATTGGAGAACTCGGATTCGCCGCCGGATCAAGGATTCATCGTTTTATCTCTCTAAGCTCTCTATCTTTATTGTTTTTGATGAATACTTCGAAATTATTTGTTGTATTCACAATTATGAGTAACTGAACTCATTAGATCAGGCTCGGATTTGGGGGTAGGGTTTCGCTATTGATTCATGGATTCTACGTTCTTGTGATTCATGTTTATGGCTTAATTGGTGATTTTGACGTGTTATAACTGTTTTTACGCTCTTCATCATATCTAGTTTATGGGAGACGTCTTGTTGGCTAGAAATTAGTTGATAATTATTTGGTAACTCGATGATTATTAACCCGAAAGGTTGAACAATCACTTGATTGTATTGTATGCTTGGTAACTCGGCTACATTAATTGAGAACATAAAAGTAGAACTTGAATCGTAATGCACGTTTAGGGCAATTGGAACTTGCTAACTCGGTTTTGACTAGCTTTAGGCGTAGTATAACTAGTTGGTAACTCAGTAGTTGAATACTGCTTATTTGACACGGACAAATTCATCAATATTTCATGAAACGTATAATTTCATCAATATTAAATCCTAGCAATCCCCCAAGCGAGGTGTTCTTGTTGTTTTTTCCATATAAAATCTCAAAATTTAAATACATGCTTTGTCTTTTCCATTATTTAGTTTAGAATAACAATCTATACTGCTTGCCCACATGAATTTAAGAATACTAATTGATTCACGAAAAGTCCATTGGGTTCGACAAACCCGGATTACCGGATATTACTACACGCGACAGCCGCACACTTGCGGTTGGATCGTGTCATAAAACAGCCACCACCACCACCACCACCACCACCACTGTTCTTCTATTTTTTCTACTCTGTCTCCCTCTCTCTCAATTTCCCTCTTTATTTTGAACCTAGTAGTAGCAGAAAAAGAAGAAGAAACGGGTGCAGCAACAACTACCATCGCGGAGGAAGCCAAAGTCGTCGCCGTCCTCCATACTTTTCGGGGAAACCTTGGACCAACCGAACCAGAGGCACCCACATCTTTCTCTTTGAATCTCTAGATTCCAAAGGACCCCACCAATCTCCAGGAGTGCTCAGCCGCATCCAAGAGCCACCGAAACCAGTCTCATCGAGCTCCACCTCCAGCGCCGTCGAAGTCGACCTTGACCCGCTTTGTTTCTTCATCATTTCTTGTTTCTTGGTGGCGGTAGGTCTTAAATGACTCCCTAGTTACATAATTAAAATCGCATCTTGCTTGCTGGAATCTATGACTAGATTGAATAGTTTGAGAGTTCATGTTAAGGGGTTAAAAGTGTCTTTTACATAAGCTAGGTATAAGATAAGGGTTGGGGTTGTCTTTTATGTAAACTTTGTTAGGGGTTGTTTATGCGTTAGAGATACTTAGGAGGGGGAGCTACAAATTCTGTTTTACATATTTATTATATTTATTTATTTATTTTATTAAAACTATTTATAATAGACACTAAATCACATTTCAAGTAAATAAAATATAGTTAAATAAAGGTTTAACAAATGTATACGTTAGTTGTAATAAATCACTCTTTTGGAAAAATAATGGTGTTTCAATACTAATCACATTTGTTTTATAGTAAGTTTCGTGTAGTTGTCAATTTTTTTTATCAACGTACACAAATATTTGTTTAAACTAAATATTATTTTTCTAGGGCAAAGTAATTCTTTTCTTACTATTGCTAGTAATTGTAATAATACGTATCTACTTTGATAAACATTTATAAGAGTTGTTTCACTTATTTAATATCAACTTACTTTCCTAAAATAATTCTTTATATGTATATTTGGCAAGTATAAGTAGATGACCTAAAGACGGGTTTGCTAGAGATCGTGAGAATTGTGCTTTGTATTCGATATAGTCGGGCGAACAACAAAACATTCATTTATTTGGAAGTAGCTTCGTTGTAACTAGAGTTTAAAAAAAATTAGGGGACAGATTCGTGGACATAGGATTTGTCAACTTCCCTATGTACTAACTGTTGAGTCGCCTTCATGTGTGTTTATATGCTTAGCCTTGTGTTCCAGACTTTCTTTGTGTCGAATGTGATTTTATACTTGTCTCAAAATTATAAAGTTTTGTGTTTATCTTGTCAAATATTGGACTTGTGACTATTGTTCTTGGAAATTCTCACGCGAAAATGATTCGTTGATAACATAAAGTAGGATATCGTGCGTACCATAATCTAATATTATTTGGGAGGCCCTTTTGTTGGCATTGGCTCTTTGGCTTGTTAGCTAGATTCCCAGCTAGTACTCACTCTTTTGGCCTTTTGCTTCTTAGGGGGTGTTTCAACACTTAATGTCGAGACTGGCATTCGGGAGGTCCTTTGTTGACCATTACTATATGGGAGGTCCTTTGTTGACCATTACTATATCTGATAACTCTGCACAACGGCTGCATTCTTGATTTCTATATTGGGACGATTCTTAATTGGCACTGTTGTTTATACCGTTACAAACTCTTATAATGTTTTACTTATAAACTGTCATTTTTATTTTGATTAACTTTTGTCCCAATAGTGTATATTCTCTTTCCTGATTTACATGCTAAGGTGTATCTCATTCAGTATTTATTGCTTAGTTTGAAAATTGCGTTCTTGTTGTTGTCTTCCCACCGCAAGTCTAGGAGCTGGGGAAATATGAAATAGAAGGGGCGCGAGATTCACTTAGATTGTGAACGACACTAGTAGTCCATCTAATAATGTTAGATAAGTATTGTGTAATAGTAATCAACGTATGTATGAGACTCAGATCTTATGTAGTTGTTTAATAATATAAATAAGTGTTGTGAAATGTATTCGTTTGATCTTCGCCGATTCTATTAAGCATCGTTTTCCCGGTCTTGTCCCAAGCCGGATAAGGGGGTCGTTGCTGGTCTGACACAACGTGCCGCTTCCAGCTTCTTGTGCTGGATCTTGAGGACCACTTCATGTGCTTGCACAACTGATGGCTTGTTTTTACTCATGATATCTTAAGAACTACCGGGAGATGGCTGTTCAACGGAATCATGAACATTAGACCCTCTCTCTTCTCATACTCATAATGGGGAGATGGTGCCAACACATGGAAAGTCTCTAACGTGCCGTTCACCCTCATGTTGTGTTGTGAAGGTTGGTCACATTTTGCTTTTCTTTCTTCTTCTTGAACTTGCTTTGTTTCCGAAGCTCGTTTCTTTTATCCAAGTTGTCCCCGCGTGCCATGTTCCTGTAACGCACAACACGAGCACACCGCGAAGATCAAATGTGACAAAAACATCTCAAATCGTACTCAAAACAAAGAATAAATGCCCCAATTGTACGTTTAAGCTCAAAAACATCAAAAACTCATTTCTCTTCATATATGCCCGAAATTCATCACTTTGCATCGAAAAGCACAAAAAAAATGTAAAGTGTACGTATGATAACTATTATTAAGGAGTTATCAGCACGTCACCAGGAAGCTCAACCAATATAACAAATTCAACTAGGATTATCATAGCCCCAACTTTCACAAGCACAAATTCCACAATGCCAAATGCCCCCTTGTAGGATTTATCAGCAAACTACAACATAATATGTGTCGGACTAGGGTCTCGCATACCTAATTTCTTGAATATCGAGAGTGGCATCAAGTTAACACTTGCCCCCCGTGGTAGGAACCTCCTAATGTCGCCCTATTCACGAAACTTCCTAGATCCGTCTTCTTTTTCGAAAAACCGTGCATCACACACGAGCTTATCTCCACATTTAAGTTTATTATTATGAATTTTCTAATGTCCCTCTTACCAAGTAAAACATCTTTGAGGAACTTGATGTAAGAGGGCATTTTTGCAGTGCCTCAATCAAGGGGATATTAATATGAAGTTTGGAGAAGATATTGAGAAAATTATTATATTCTGCTGAATTATCCTTCTTATTCCTTGGATGGACAGGGTATGGAAGCTCTGTTCAAGGTGGTGGGACTATACAATCCATCACTCCCCTTGTCCTTGGTGGAGGAATCACAAAAGCGTACATGCTCCTTATCACATTGTACTTCAACTCGAGCATGGATCGGATATGGCACATTCTTCGATAAAATTCCACTCTTAGTGGTGATGGATTGAGCTTGTTCCTCAGGGCATCTCCAACCCATGACATTTTCTCCCTCCCCTCACCTCCCCCTCCCCTTCCCCCTCCCCTCACGGGCCCACCATTTCCCCCTCCCCTTCCCCTAAACAACTACTCATCTCCAACCCATTCATTTCCCCCATCCAACAAAAATAATTTTTAATATATATTTAATAATTTTAAAATAAATTATTAATACTAATAAAAGTAATTATGCACAATAAGTGGCGATATTTGCTTTGTATCTGAATACTATTTTTGTATCGTTGTGATTCAATAAATTTGACGTTTTTTAATCGTGTTTCTAAATTTGATAATTATAATTGTTAACTGCATAAAAGATAAGATTTATTAAATTTTGAAAAAAATAAGATAACGATGACTGTTCGTAATTATACTTTTCAACTATCGTGAGTAAATTATTATGTTTTGTTAATAATAAAAATAACATAAAATATATTAATCATAACATATATATATATGATATAATCATAAAAAATTACTAAGATTAATTAATATTGTCAAGTATTGAACTAATTTATCACTCCATGTAGGGGGAGGGGATGTCCAGGGGGAATCCCCCCTAACCATGCCACACCCAAGGAAAAAATTCTTCCCACAGCACCCCCTCCCCCTCCCCCCATAGGGTTGGAGATGCCCTCAGTGGTGTTACCAGTGTTTCCTGGTGCTCTTTATTCAATTTGTTATTTTAGTGCCTGTACTGCTGCTTTAGCCACCTAGAGTTTAGTCATAAATGTGCTGACCTTTGTGCTAATGGTCATCACATTTTGACCCGCCGTCATCATTATCTCTTTAAGCCCTGTAAAATCTGAAGCTGGGTTCGGTTTCTTATGCTGCTTCTCCACAAAGTCCTTCTCTTGTACTACATCTACTGCATTTACCTGTACTGGCCCATAACATCAACTAAGCTATTTACTTGCTTCAACAAGTCATCCACCCTACAAGCCTTTATTGCTTCCATCTGTTTGCAAAGATCAACCAGGCTAGTGTTGCTTAACCAAGCATCTCATCAGTTCCTGTGCTCCCTTGAAATAGTAATGTTAGCATTTGGTGCGCCCATGTGGGGTGCCCAATGCAATTATCCTAAACTTATGGGTTTAGGAGAGACAAGCTCAAACCTTATGGGGTTAGTAGCAAGGACATAAACCCTAGGGGTAATGTTGCAATTGGGTATAAGTCTGTCTATATAAGGAGACAACCTCCTACACATAATAAGAGAGTCATAACAATATACACACTACTGTAGAGATCATGTGCTGATCATAATACAGTAAACCCTAGAATCTCTCTAACTAGCCTCCATTGGTGGAACTTGGTGTGGATTAGAGCTTTCGTCCTAGTGATTCGAGCCAGACTGTGGGAGCAAGGTGGGCACGTGAAAGCAAGCATCCTACGATCATCCGCTGTGCATAGGAGCTAAGGAAGACAAGGTAACATGAATCTTCCGCTATAATTCATGTTGTAGATCTGTATGTGATAGATCATGTTCGTCCTTCATTGGTATCAGAGCCTTAGGCTTGTTTTTCGTGCCTCGTTATGCGTACTCGAATCAGTTTAGAAAACGAGTTTCTGAAAATTCACAATCTGTTAGTGAAACCTATATGGTTAGATAGGGTTTTTCACGAGGATTCCAGAAATATAATTTTGTGATTTTTGGACGAACCGAGAATTAGTATGAATATTTTAAGATTAGGAACAGTATACATCTGGACTGTTAGATCTGAGCTGTAAAAAGATTTTTTCAAAAGGTGTTAAAATTGAGTTTTGAACACATAATCGGAATCAGGGTGAAAAGACGAGTCCATCGATATAAGGATCGCCGGAAACGGAGGCCGGGAAGGCGACGCGTGGGCTTCACGCGCCACCGACGCCGCCCCCAAGCGCCGCACGCGCTAAAGGGCGGCGGCGGACATGCTGACGTGGCTAGGCTGACGTGGCATGGTGACGTGGCGGTGCCACGTCAGTGCTAGGGCTGACGTGGCGATGATGTGGCAGCCACATGGTCTTCTGACCTGTCGCCTGACGTGGATAGTGACGTGGCAGCTGACGTCAGCATAGGGCTGACATGGCATGCCACGTGTCATGGTGACGTGGCACACATCTGACGTCGGCGCGTGGCGGAGGCGGACTCGCCCACGCGCTATGGCGCTTGCGCCCTCCTCCGGCCACCATTTTTCACCAATTTTTTTATACATGCTCAGAATTAAATTTCCTATTTTCTGGGATTTTTCATATTTTTTTGGAAAAACATAAATTTTTATTATTTTCCAGATTAATTAATTAGTGTTTAGCAAACTTCCCGAGGCAGTTAGACGTCCTTAAACACACTGTTTTGAGCCCAAATTTTTTCTGTAGACTTAAGACATTTTTCCCTACCTTATAAGATAGGAGGTGAGATCCTAGGTAGTTGGGAGCAATTTTCAATCTTATTAGTTGATTGATTTATTACTTAATAATTTCCAGTAATTATTCTCTAATTCTGGAAATTTCCAAAAAATTTCAGTATGTTTATTTTATTATTATACATGCTGTTGTGGGTTGAATGGATGTGTTTAATGCATGGATGTGCCTTATATGTTTTTATATTTGGTTTTGGTTTTGAATATGTAATCAATTAAAATACGGCCTGCGTGTCGTGCCTCTCTACATACTCTATTGTCTTCTCTTCTCATCTAAATCGCCTATTAGAGGTTACTTCTTATTAGAAATAAGATAGTTAGCGAAGATTGAAGACTAGAAGCTTCAAGAGAGGTGGCCAAACCAAAAGCTATGGCGCAAAGTGCGTGGAGCAAAAGAGACGAACAAAGAAGCTTCAAGAAGTACACTCGAGATAGGCGAGATGGCTGAAGCATGAAGTTCAAGACTTGCTCAAGACGTACTCTCAATAGTGGGAGTGCACCTTAGGGGCCACATCCATTGCATATTTATTTATGCTTGTGCTTGTTTTATGTTATAACTGCGTGTGATTGGATATAACTGTATAACCTCGCATGCTAAAGAACTAAAACAAAAGAGCTCACATTATACATGATTGAAACTAATAGGGAATCACAAGTGACGATATTTTATTCCTAGAATTGCTACTAGGTTTTGGTGGAGTCCTTATGATGAACTATGAAATTTTAATCCATGTATCATGTTATTTCAGAGCTAAGACAATGCTAGTATTAATTTCCTATGCAATGTCTCAAGATCAATCGTGTCTAAATCGAAACTGTAAAGGCTAAAATAGTGACAATAAACGATATGACAAGTTATCGTACTATGTAACCAAATCGTTGGACATAGTTTGTCAAACTACCTACAAGTATGGTCGAACCTGTGATGAATAGTTGTCACAGCAGCACATGAACATTATCTTTAGGCTAACCAATAGTGGGAGGCAGTCAAGATAAATGTCATAGAGCGTGCTATGCCAAGGTGGGGAAATGACCTCATCAGCAAGTTCTAGACCACTTTGAAATTCAAAGATTTTAGGAATGAGCCAAAGAAGAATCTTGGATCCACCTTAGCCATTTGCCTCATTAAAATTGTGAGTAATGACTCTTAAATCCCACCTTAAACTATCAAACTCAAAAAATTGGCACTCGACTATAGATCTGAGATTAGTACTCAACTATAGCATCTGAGATTCATGCCTTTTATGATAAGATGTTTAAGTTATCCGATTAGAAATTTGTTGCTATCTCTGCCACGTTTCATGAAAGTGACATGAAAACGTTATTTGACACACTTTGAGAGTGTCAAGATGCTTGGATAAGACCAAACATCGCTTCGTCCTAGGATCTAAGCAACCAAGTGCTTGCTAAGAATACTAGTTCAGCATACTTCTGAAGTCTAAGCAATATATGATTGCTAAAGGCTGTAAATGAAGTATGATCGGCAGATTTAGTCCCTACCCCGGTATTAGGACCGTGAGGAACAGGTGGGGGCAAGGATAAGGGAATGAGGGCGCAATATTGGTATATGACCAATAGCCTAAGACAGGCAAACGCAAAGGAGGAAAAGGATGTTTTCCTAAGACTAGAAGGCCAGACCTGGCATTAACTTCTCGTCTAAAGGTCCATGAGATTATCTTTGAGGGAGTAGCCACCAAAAGTTGTTTTGGTCACATTTTTACTTTGGAATTGGTCATGTCATGATATGGTTATGCACTCTTGATTTCTAGCAAGAATAACGCCTCAGGATCTTTGGATATCAACTCTAGGGTTGTGCCTTAAGATTCTGATATGTGGCGCGCTAGATCGAGACACACTATGTCAGGAAAGGATGTTCAGGCTAGCTAAGGCAGGCCTGCTTGGAATATTCCCAAGGTACCCTTACATGCGTGTGATTCTTTCCTTACATAGAAGGCGAGACGCAAACCATCCTGTAAAGCAGTAAGGATTATTGAGTCTTTACATATTATTCATTCTGTTGTATTTGTGTTCCATTAAATGTTAAGAGCTAAAGACATGGTGCTTACTGTTCCATCACATTAGTAGATTATTGTACGCATCTCAACTATGTGTGCTTGGGCCACATAGTCTGAGGCACAAGGGTGCTTCAGACAGGTATCTACAAAAGGTAGAAAACCGTCTGGAAAAAAAGGATATCTCCTTAGCCAGAATGAGACTGCGAGTATCTATCTTAGCAAGAGCTATGTGACGGAGAGGAGTAGTAAGGCAGTTGTGCATTCCCCGCACTCCGCAACAGGATGCTGTAGTGGATAGGAGGAATAGGATGCAGCCTGAAGATGGTTCGATGTATGATAGTGCATGCAAAGTACATGTTCCCTATATTGAGGAGACGCTTTGTTAAACGGCTGTCGATGTACTCAACCAAATACCCACCAAGTCTGTAGCCACTATGCCCTACGAGATGTGGACCAAAAGGCAACCTATATGAGGTCACCTTAGGCCATAGGGATCGGCAGCTTATGGGCTAACTAAATTTTCCGAGTCAAGGAGAAGCTCTTGGAGATGGCATTCTCTACGAGGAAGAGGAACCACTAGATGACACTCAATTCACCACTACTCAAGAGGAATTTGTTCCTATGGATCTTGAGAACAGTGGGAGTGCCTTACCTAGTGAGCAGCCTATCGTATATGACGATAATGTTGAATAAGAACCCTCTTTGCGTAGGAGCGCTCTTTAAAGCGTACCCCGTCGACGATTTGACATCGAAGGGGAAGCCATGGTGGTCACCACGCAAGAAGAAGATGAACCTAGGATATTGCCCCAGGATATTTCATCACCTGACAAGAAGTAATTTAGACCCTAGATGGAAGAAATGTATCTTCATGGAGTAACATATCTTCCCATACTATTCGGAGTACTCTAGGGGGTTGCGTATTCGAAACGCAACAGCCAATTAGTAGTGTAATGCAATTGGATTCACAAGATATATGTTTTCTCTTAGGAGATGCCCATAATCGAGGGAATGTTCGTAGAGATGATGATCTCCGTGAGCATGGAGGAACCGATAGAAAATACCCTGTTCTTTAGTCCATTATGAGGAATTACTCCCTCAAGGATCTTTCACACAGTGGGAGTGACTTTCTAAGCGAGGTGCCCATCCGTAGGGGTGAGAGAAAATTATGATCCTCCTATGAAAAGGAATTGCTCATAAGAGCATACCCCATCGACTGTTTGAGATCGAATGGATGATCTTAAGGATCACCTTGCATAAACGATAGGATAGAATACTATGCCTTATCGTTCCCTGATTATGAAGAATGAAAAGTAGTCTTTATAGGAAAAGATAGAGTCTGTAAGGGACCAACCTTGTTTAAGAATAAGTTGACTTTTACGACTGGATATTAGACTATTGGAAATGAATGGATTTCCAAGGTCATTCAGAGTGACACAGACGGAAGCATAGAAAGGCATACGACTTGCAGAGATATCGGTAATAGTTGTGATGATGGAAAAAAGGCTCCATTCTCGATAAACGTGACGACTGAATTTCTCAATGAAGAAATCAGAGAGGTGATCTGTACGACGACCACAGGGTTTCGGGACGTATGATCGAATGCACAGATAGGTGCAAGCTAATTAAGTCCATGTATGGTCTTAACTAGTCCTCTAAGTCAGCAGTATTTTATCAATGGATGAAAAACCGCTGCACATCACTCTCAGTAGTAAAGAGTAGATGATCACGTCGCTTATTATCGATGAAACACGTTGGCCAAGGAGGTCTAAGGATTATTTCACATCAATGTTGGGTGGTTATCCTATCGATTTGTGACGAAGGATATTGGTGGGGCGAGATGCATTCTCGTTCGTTCAACAGGACTTCTTATATTGACGCATAAGGCGGACAACAAGAAGATACTCTGCACGATTCCATGTTATGGACCCAATGCCATGTGATACTCCTATAGCTCGCTGCAGGATTTTACGAGCCTAAATATGTGGCCTAGAAGACACCATACAAGGTTGACCAAATAACCAAAGTGCCCGATGCAGTGTGAGTCTGCTATATACTATGGTATATACTGAGACCCCACAAACCTTATGCAATCGGAGGATTGGATTTCAGGAAATCCAGTTTGAGACACTAGATTGCAACCAAAAGGATACTCTGTACGAAGGATCACGTGCTATGACTATCGGATATGATGCTTCGACTAGCCAGCTATGTATGCTGACTAGGGTGGGGACCTAGAAACACGTGGATCCGACTCAGGTTATAGTCCATGCTAGATGACATACACATCGCATGGAACTGCAGCATTGAATGTTGCACAATCGTATTAGACCGCTCCATCAATCATGGAAGCGAAGCACGATTGCCTGTTCTGCCACCGGGCAGAAACATGTTTGGATAAGAAGGTTTATGATAAGCTTATGAGCTGTCAACCAACCTGTAGTGCTAGAGTACGGCTGCAGTACTTTGATAAAAGGTGAAATGACTACCTGAAGAGTAATCTTGGAGTAGATCGACTACAGGCCAGAGTGTAGGCACCTCCCATTCCTAAACCACATAAGAGTCGTCTTTGTGGACTGCTTTAGAAAATTGGGACTCGGTAGTCGATCACTGGAAATATGATTGATGAGCACACGAGACATTGATAATTGGATTTTAATTGGATTTGTTTGATTATGCTACATGTTGTTTTGATACGTGTATGATACGTTTACATATCCTGTACTAGCATAGAAATGTCGCGCGGACACTAGGTTGACTCTCTCACACGAGAAACCGCCTTTACAACATCCCGGATAGTCTAGGTGAGTAGAAGATGAGACAGAATCCCGATAAGTGCTAGAAGCCTATGATATGATGAGTGACGCCTGTCATATGAGGCGCATGGCCTATGACAAGAGCTGGACATCTATCAATAGTGCAAGACCCTGTCAGACGAATTCATTTGTCGCATTGGAATAAGTTCCAAGGTGAGATTGGTTTATGGCCATTCAAACATGGTTATTTCCCCGAACCATGTATAGTCTGCGTAGAGAAAGCCAGATGAGAGAATTGATTTCGACTTGCATATGTGCAATATCCAGTACTCGGGTTAATAGTCATATGGGCTGTTGGACTTACATCTGTATAGTGGTCCCTATGGGATAGGACATGTGCTCTGATTAGAGTCCAAACACTATGGCGCACATCTTATGAGATAACGCGTGCTGATGAGTGACATGAGGTGGCGAGTAGAACTAGTCCCTGAGATTCCTCGCCGTGTGAGCGTCGTCGATCATATAAGAATGATTGACACTGTATACCCTTAATACTTTTATCAATGTCGGGGAGAGACGGTTAGGTGATGCTACTTTAGCGTGACACCTCATGGCTATGAATGATTCGGCCTACGAGGACATTGCTAGGAAAGCAGCTGACTCCGAATCGAATCGACAATGGACGGAAAGGAAGATTCTCATTGCATCGCTCTTTATCACTTTCATTGGGCCCACCTACAAGATCTTATGGGATCATGCAGGATATGAATGTAATAAAGGAGATGTAGACTCATTGATGCACGACCTTCGGGACAAGGTAGGTGCTCATGGTCTACGAGATGACAATTGACAGAATCTGGGGGATACGATATATATATATATATATATATATATATGTATTGCATTATTTCTTGAGGTTGAGTGCGCCTGCTGCTAGCTCGTTTCGTATGAGTTTAGAGTATGGAACTCCCAAAATGCGGGTTCTCTCACAGTCACACACCAAGGCCACAAAAACACTTTGGCAGATGATCATAGTTGGAGATTGAGGGAGACTAGACCTACTGTATTTGTGCAACCCCACTGTGCGAGTGGGAGATGTTAGCATTTGGTGCGCCCATGTGGGGTGCCCAATGCAGTTATCCTAAACTTATGGGTTTAGGAGAGACAAGCTCAAACCTTATGGGGTTAGTAGCAAGGACATAAACCCTAGGGGGTAATGTTGCAATTGGGTATAAGTCTGTCTATATAAGGAGACAACCTTCTACACATAATAAGAGAGTCATAACAATATACACACTAGTGTAGAGATTATGTGCTGATCATAATACAGTAAACCCTAGACTCTCTCTCTAACTAGCCTCCACTGGTGGAACTTGGTGTGGATTAGAGCTTTCGTCCTAGTGATTCGAGCCAGACTGTGGGAGCAAGGTGGGCACGTGAAAGCAAGCATCCTACGATCATCCGATGTGCATAGGAGCTAAGGAAGAAAAGGTAAACACATGAATCTTCCGCTATAATTCATGTTGTAGATTTGTATGTGATAGATCATGTTCGTCCTTCAAGTAATGATACAAGAAATTGTCCCCTGCTTTTCTATTAAGCTTATCTGCACTAGGTTACTCAAGTGCATAATAAAACACCTAGATGATCTTCTCATTCTCAAACCCATTATTTGTCATGTGCGCAATAAGCGATTGAAGCTCCCATGCTTCAACCAGTGACTCATCCAATTTCTTCTTGAAAGTCCAAATTTATCCTTGCAGCTGAATCACGCGAGATCCTGGATATAACTTATTCATGAACTGTGACACGCATTCGTCCCATGTGGTGAATGATCAACATGGCTTAGCATCAAGTCCATCCTTAAAGCTCCCTTATTTAAGGCAGTGAGGAATCAACATCAACTTAATTTCTTAAGGACTGACCCCACTATAGCGGATTGTCTCACAATGGTACTGAAAATCTCCAATGAACAAATTAGGGTCATCCTCACTTGCACCATCAAAAGTGAACCGGTCCTGCAATGCTTGAATGATGAAAGACTTGCGAAAGAAGTTCTATGCCACGATAGGTGGGACCACGATAGCTGGTTCATGTCCCATAATATCGGCTTCAAGTAGAGATTATCCAGACCGGTTGGAGGGCATTATCATAGGTTGTTCTTCAGATCTTTTAACAAGAGATTTCTCCACAGCTGCAGTTGTCATAACCTGTAGCTGACTTGCTGTGAGCTGAATCAGCCATTGTCCTTCCACCGTTAAGACTTGAGAAAACAACACTGAAAACACCTGTGAGGTAACCTGAGAGTTGTAACTAAAGTAAAAATAAAAAACATAATAAATCTCTAAACTAATTTCTCACTAAACAATTAACTTATGTCCTGACAACAGCTCCAAAATCTTGACCGAAAAATTAAGCAGTATGTCGCAAGTGCACGAACTAAGTAGTAAGGACTATATTTCAACTTTGGGTTGTCGAACCCAAGAGGGCAGAATCGTAATCATTTAGCTAGAGATTTGATTTATATGTTATAGTAACAAGAGGAGTAAATCTTGATTGCTTGATTGATTCTAAACTAAACCTAATGACTAAAATATATATATATATATATATATATATATATATATATATTTGATATGTTTGGGGTTATAATTGTTCTGATGTAACCAATGTGATGGGTGACTAGGTTTCCAACGGATCCCCTAGGACTTAAAAATTCCAGAAATTCTTCCTAACAACACTAAGTATGGTATTTATCTATGCCACGTCTATTAGTTTGTATCGCACACCGTTGCGTATCAGTCGACACTAGGCATCTCGGTCCATCGACACCTAATGATTCATTTCTATTTCGTTCTACATCCCTAACGATGTACCGTGCATCTTGGTATAATGTTAACCGATTAAGTCATACTAGCAACCGAATAATCCTAACGCTCGGTTCTTCCCAATTCAGGATTTACTATCTTGTCTCACTCGTATCAATGGCTCTCGCTCATCAACTTAGACAACTAGCTTTTTCAGGTGATCAACCCATTCAAGCATAATATGAATCTTAGACTAGAGAAACAGATAGATAATGAATAGTAGATTAAGGTCAATGTAGATCATGAAGTTTAACGAGGAAAAAGTTAGAAACAATTTAATCATGTTGGGTTCACCATTGAACCTAGCAAAGAGTATTTTACTCATAGCAAAACATAAATCACCAATCATGTTTTCATGCTAAGAGAGATAAAAAAGAAGAGAAAAAAGATCAAACACTTGAATCCTCGCGTCTTGATCTTCCTGGATCTTAATCATCAATCCCGAACTGTTCTGTGCATCTTAATTCTGAATGATGTTTTTCTCAGGTCCCTAGCTCGTTTATATAGTCAGCCCCATGTTTCCTAAGCTTAAAGTTACCGAAAAAAACACTTTTGAACCTTCAATTCCCAAAAAAAAAATCACCAACAATTTGTGCGATATGATATCCAGATCATGCCAAAAGAGAAGGCACTTTCCAGATCGTGCATTCTGATTCGGTCTTGACTTCTCTGAGCCATATGTCCTTTATCCGGACTCGAATTTAGCTTCGTGACCTATCGTTTGAAAGCTCTTTGGGTCTACTTACATTTTCCACCGTTCTCACTCCAAAATTCTGAGTATTACTCAATATATGATCAAAAGAGTGTAGACTGGTCACTTTTGGCTCCTCCAACTTAGCTCCTCTTGTTTCCTCTCGAGCTTCCTTTGTTTCTGAAGTTCTTTTCATGCACCCTTGCAACCATTTATTCTCCGTTCCTGTAAATAGAAAATGAACAACCATACCAAGCTATGAAATTTCACAAATCACGTCAAAATACTCGTAGAAACACCCGAATTACCATTTAAGCATGCGAGACTCAACTTTTTCAAAACACATACAAAGTTTCCCAAAACTACCTCTATATCTCAAGAAAGCTCAAAACCCGGTACGAAAACAAGCTTAGATATAACACCTAAAATGTGTTATCACTGAGCTTCAATCCCTGACAAGAATCACCAGCAGATCGCACGATCTGAAAAGTGCCTTCTGGTTTTGCAAAATCATCGCTTCCGGATCTTGATCTTGATCGTGCAAAAATAGAAGGCACTTTGCAGATCGTGCGATCTGCTTTGGTCTTAACCTCTCTGGTCCATATCTCTTCACCCAAACTCCGGTTTAGCTCTGTGGTCTATTGTTGGAAAGCTCTTTGAGTTTACTTTTATTTGCCATCAGTCTCACTCCAAAATTCTGAGTAGAACTTAAGATATGATCAAAAGAATGCAGACTAGCCACTTTTGGCTCCTCTACTTTACTCCTCTTGCTTCCTCTTAAGCTTGCTTTGTTTCCGAAGTTCGTTTCATGCCTTCTTGCAACCAGTCAGCATCCTTTCATGTAAAGATAACATGAACAACCATGCAAATCGATTATATTTGACAAATCACATCAAAAATATGCATATAAACGCCCAGATTGTCATTTAAGCATTGGAGACTCAACTTTTGCAAAACTCACACAAATTGCCCGAAACGACCTCTATATTGCTCGAAATCTAAAAAAAAGGTAGGAAAGCAAGCTTATAATTAACGCCTATAATGATTTATCAGTTATTGTCAATGTTTTGATGAGTTTGAGGCTATACGTGGGTTCTATGGGTCCGCCCGGATGTATAGATCAAGAATTCAATGTTTATTTCAAACAGTAACAACAATGAATTCGAGTTTCGCCAAAAGCCGGTTTTAAGGGTTCTTGAACAGTTTACCTATTTTCCCAACTCGATACAGGTGATATTTCGAAATTGACTGAGGGCTTTTCTTTACCATGTCAATGAGAACCTCTAGTAATAGCAGGCTCTTTATGAGATGAAGGGTATGAACGAATTTGTACTTTCCCTCCAAGAGTTCTTATGAAATTGATGAAGATGGTGATGTTTTTTCGGGGTTGTCTCTACGGAGACACTAGAATAGATGAGGTGTTAAGAAGTTGGAAAGTTAACATGGGTTGTTTTCAAGAGGAGGTACTTGCAGTTTCTCGAAAGTTAGCGTATGATTCTGAATTAGGGGCTTTGCTCAATTTTTGAGAATTTCATTCCGGCCCCACTGTTTTAAGATATTTCATAATCACCCCACCATAACTTGAAACCACTTTGCACTCCCAAAATTTAGCTTGAGAAACCTGTTAAATTTATTTGCACTTTTGCCTCAAAGTTTCTTGATATTGCACCTAGAACGTGCTTGAAAATTTAGGGGTGTTGCAACTATCCTCACTGGTGAATTTCTCATAGGTTGGATAGGAAAAGTTCTTAGGATATGGCAAGTGCTGGATCTCCTTTAGGTATGGGAGAGCCACAGTAGTACCTGGAATCATCATTCCCATGGTTTTACTCTGCATATCCTCTGCAAACTCTTCTAGAGTGTATTTCGCCACTTGATTTTGTGCAGTGGCTACGAGCGTATTACAGCCACTTCAAGAAGCAACATTCACTTTGATTTTCTTTTACATTCCTTTGATTCTGAGCACTCAAGTCTCCCACTTCATTGCAACATCTGTTTGGACAACAGTTTCATCCTATCGACGGACCATCAGAGTTGTAGAGTCCACCGAGCTGCTTCTTGTGCCCTCAGAGTAAGCACCATGACTAGAGATGTATTTTCTGCCAACATCTGCGCCTGTTCCTTCGTCATCTTTCGCATAACATCCTCCGAGGGACGGGGATCACCAGTAGAAGCTCTTGTTCTAACAATCGATGATGCTATGGGAGGTACTCGATCATCACCCGTAGTAACCTTCGGTGTGGAGCAACGTTTGTCGGTGGATTTGCGGTCATCCTCTGCCACGAGATCGAGTGTTGGCTATTTGTAAACACACTGTATGGTAAGAAACACATACAAAGAACTGAAAATTCTTATCTTGGAGATGTGAGCAACCTGGTTTCTACCACTAATATAGATGGAAGTACATGTGAATCATTTTTTTTTTTTTTGAAATAACTTCAAAAGTATCTAAGAGACTTTTTATTACTTGTCAACAATTCAAAATCATCAGAGCAATTAGTTATTTTCTCCAATGAATCAGTTAGTTAAAGCTGAACTAATTTCAGAACGGGTACTTGTCACTTCAGATGAGAAATTCCTAATCAACCTATCACGCCTAACTTCAAAAATAGAAAAGCCCATTAACCTGCTGTCAAAAGTAAAATTTTGTACAGAATGTAAAGGTAACATCACAAGCAGCACATACAAAGAACAAGTTATCTCCGCATTACAACCCAATTTCAAGAAGACGTGGGTGGTAAATTCATAAACACCACAGAACAAAAAGATATACCGAAATTGTGAAAGATCTGCATCGTGAGTCTCCAGGTTCTCTAAAGAAACCTGAAATCAACTAGGCTAAATTGTTGGAAAATCAAAACGATAAACCGATGTTCATTGATTCAAGACTGATTGCCTCTCTTTCACTCTCTTCAATTCCCTGTGACGGTTAAACTCAAAAGTAATTTTATGCAACTGCCACTTTGAGACCTTGACGCTGTTTTTTTGTTGTAATATTTGTATGAACATGGCATGTCTAGTTATTGGACGAATTCTGTATGGCTTGTCAACTTACTCTTACTGCTGAATAATATGTATTGCTTATTATCCAATATTGTTGTGACTCGTTGCAAACCTCCATAACATTGAGATAACGAGAGAGAAAAGATCAGAGAACAAATTCGGGTTCCTTTCCGTAGATCAAAAACGAGAGGAACATAACCAATTATCGCCAACCAGAGAGAGAGATAGGATTCAGAATCAGAACATTGGAGATGCAACACTAAGATGTTGATTTTTATTTACGAATAATTGGCAGTAACATTGCTGCAATGCTACAAAACCCAACCTCCTACCACCAATTATTAGCACACAAAACAGAAAACCTTGAACAGATTTAAAAGAGAAACAAAATAAAAACGCCCATCAAACTGCTCTCCAGTCACTCTTGACTTGGAGGAGACCGGTTCAGGTCAATCTCCGCCCCCGGTCTGCCTTCCCCATCTCCGCCTCCTTCTGCCGGCTGCTCTGGTGGCGGCGGTTCCACTTCATTGTTGTCATCTTCAGGCTGCATTTCAGGAGCCTCTCTGTACTCTTCTTTCTGCCGATCAACATCAAGGTGTTCAGGAATTTCGAAATCGTCACCGAATTCCGGCGGTTGCTCCGCTGACTGCGGCAAGTCCACTTCATTGTCGTCGTCTCCAGGTTGGGGCTGCATTTCAGGAGCCTCTCTGTAATCTTCATTAATCTGATTGACATCAAGGTGTTCTGGAACTTCGAAATCGTCATTGAACTCCGGCGGGCCAAACAAACCTGGACGTGTCCGGTCGCGATGCACACCCATGTGCCCTGATAATTGCTTTTCAGTGTCGAACACTTTTCCGCAGATGTAGCATTCCCACTCCTGTCGCGGGCGCTGGGCCGCGGGAGGGTCTTGTTCCGGCGGACTCCTCCTGCCCCCAGAGGCCCCACTCGAGCCCCCTGCTTCCTGCACCCCGCCTTGACTGCTAGATCCACCCTCTTCTACAATATTCTGACTTGTGCGGGGTGGGGGAGGGGGAACACCTTGGGTCCCAGAGGCCCCGGTGGAACTGCCTGCTTCAGACCCTCCCACTGCTACAGTAGTCGGTCTACTGCGGGGCCTGGGAGGAGGAGGAGGAGGAGGAGGGGGAGGGGGAACTCCATGGGTCCCAGATGTCCCACTGGACCCTCCCGCTCCTACAATCCTCGTTCGGTCGGTTGGGGGAGGAGGAGGAGGTGGAACACCACGGGGCCCAGAAATGGCCCCGCTAGAGCTACCAGCTTCTTGTAGCCCACCTTGCCTACTTGAGTGCTCACTCCATGGTACAAACCCCCTTGTTTGGGGGGCGGGGGGAGGGGCAACACCAGGGGTCTCGGAAGCCGCTCCTTGCCTACTTGAGTGCTCACTCCATGGTACAAACCCCCTTGTTTGGGGGGCGGGGGGAGGGGCAACACCAGGGGTCTCGGAAGCCGCTCCTTCCCTACTTGAGTACTCACTCCATGGTACAAACCCCATTTGGGGGGCCGGGGGAGGGGCAACACCAGGGGTCTCGGAAGCCGCTCCTTGCCTACTTGAGTACTCACTCCATGGTACAAACCCCATTTGGGGGGCGGGTGGAGGGGCAACACCAGCGGTCTCGGAAGCCGGGGCTTTGTTGGACTCTTCCGTGGGGTTCTCCCCTTCGCCGTCTCTCTTCAACCCGTGATCTTCAGTGTTAGACATGATTTCTTATCACGGGTGAAGAAGAGCGCGAACACTGCGAAGAGTATGGTCAATTTGATGGCGTGTAGGTAGTAGGGGTTGGGTTGGAGAAGCAGTTGCAGGCGAGGGAGGATGGGGTTTATCTGCAGGGTCGGTGGGAGTTTGAATTGGGCGGTTATTGGCAGTTGAGGTTTGTTAATCTATTTCCGTGTGCATGGGATCTTGAGGGGAAGTTTTGTGTTTTGAATTTGAGCCGTAGATTTGTAGGCTGTTATGATTTCGGTGGATCAGATGGGTTCTTATGAGGGCTAGCATGCTGGTGTGTGGGGTCCGTTTTGGTGGATGAGCATGTGTGGGATAGCCTCTTGGACAGTTATGTGTAGGCGGGAGATTAACGGTTCAGTTTAAGAACCTTTTTGGACAAATAATTGGCAAGTATACACCCCTGTTAAGTGAATGGTAAAAGACAAGTTAGTCCTTGATTCACTTTTTTTGAAATTACGTCTTATTTATTTATTTTTAAATAAAATATTTAAGGTTTTTTTTCAATTAATGTTTAAATTAATTACAATTAAAAAATGTTAAAATTAATTACATTAAAAAAATGTTTAAAATTAATTTTTAAGTTATTAAGAGCTACAATTAAGAGACTCTCAAGTCGAGACTCTCAAGTGGAGAGGGTTCGAACAGTAGAGACTCTCAGTAGAGAGTGTTCGAAGCCTTGAGTCGAAGGGACTTTCTTAGGCAGAGACTCGAGACTCTCAGTAGAGAGTGTTCGAGAAGAATGCACACCAACGGCCCAGACCATTGATTGATTCGGCCCAACCCTCCAAACACTTTAATGCCCTCACTTGAGTTACAAAGTAATCCTTAAAAAAAAAAAAAAAAAAAAAAAGTAAAATGGCAATGATCGTTTGGGAGTTACACGAAAATGTCACGAATGTGGACTCTACAGGGTGTGTTTGGAAGAGGAATTTGTCGTGCAAGTTTAGTGCAAAAGTTCTGGTTTTTGAATTAATATGTTCTTTTATAAGATTATTAAAACACCATAATAACGTTATAGTAATCACAAGAACATACCGTTGAATCCAGTCATTTCTGTTGTGGTCGAATCTTCTCAAATCATAAAAGCTGGAGCGCCAGATCTTCTCCTCCACCTCCCTCTTTTTGTTTTTTTCCGATAGGACTAACAATCCCCCCAACTAGTCTTATTTATAAGAGCTAGTCTTATTTATAAGAGCTAGCTAGGGTTTGGGGGGAGTGGAGTGGGGACCTAATAAGATGAACAATCATCGGGCATTTCTATCAATGAGCCCAATGACCAACCGGCCCACACATTCATATCACACTATGAATGTGTGGGCTGGTTAGTCATTTGGCTCATTGATAGAAAGGCCCGATGACTGTTTATGTTATTAGGCCCAGTCCCCTGTCCACTCCCCAAACTCTAGCTAGCTCTTAGAAATAAGACTAGTTGGGGGGATTGTTAGCCCTATCGAAAAAATAAATAAGAGAGGGAGTTGGAGGGGAACATATGGCGCTCCAGCTCTTATGATTTGAGGAGATTTTTTTTTTGAGAAGATGATTTGAGGAGATTCGACGATTACATAAATGGTTGGATCCAACGGTATGTTCTTTTGTGATCATTGTAACATTATTATGGTGTTTTATAATTTCTTGTTTAAGATTTAAATAATCTTACAAAAGAACCTATTAATCCAGAAACTACAATTTTTCACTAAACTTAGCACGACAAATCCCCATGAAAACACACCCTCTAGAGTCCACACACCCGACATTTTCTTGTTACTCCCAAATGATAACCATTTGAGTTTGGAGTTCCTAATAACTTTAATGTCAATTTTAAAAATTAATTGAACAAAAAACTTTAATTTTTTATTTAAACTAATTAAATAAATAATTAAATAGATAGACGTAATTAAAACAAACCGTGAATCAAGGGCTAACTTTTGTTTTACCATTTACTTAACAGGGGTGTACTCGCCAATTATGTGTCCAAAACAGTTCCTAAACTGAACCGTTAACCTCCCGCCTACACGTAACTGCCCAAGAGGCTATCCCCACACATGCTCATCCACCAAAACAGACCACACCACCAGGCACCAGCATAATAACTTCCACAAGAACCCATCTGAACCGCATAAATCATAACAAACTACAAATCTACGGCTCAAATTCTAAACACAGAAAATCCCCTCTAAATTGTATGCACACGGAAACAAATTAACGATCCCAACTGCCAATAACCGCCCAATTCACACTTCCCCCGACCCCTACAGATAAACCCCATCCTCCGTCGTCAGCAACTCCTTCAACCCAACCCGACCACCTACACGCCATCGAATTTCCCATACTCTTCGCAGTGTTCGCTCTCTTCTTCACCCGTGATAAGAAACCATGTCTAACACTGAAGATCACGGGTTGAAGAGAGACAGCGAAGAGGAGGACCCCACGCAACAGCCCAACAAAACCGGCTTCCAAGACCCCTGGTGTTGCCCCTCCCCCTGCCCCCAAATGGGGTTTGTACCATGGAGTGAGTACTCAAGTAGGCACGGAGCGGCTTCCGAGACCCCTGGTGTTGCCCCACCGCCCGCCACCCAAACAAGGGGGTTTGTACCATGGAGTGAGTACTCAAGTAAACAAGGTGGGCTACAAAAAGCAGGCAGCTCTAGCGAGGCCACGTCTGGGGCCTGTGGTGTTCCCCCTCCTCTCCCCCAACTGACGTAATGAGGATTGTAGAAGCGGAAGGGTCCAGTGGGACATCTAGGACCCATGGAGTTTCCGCTCCCCCTCCTCCTCCTCCTCCCAGGCCCCGCGATAGACCCGCACAAGTCAAAATAATATAAAAGAGGGTGGGTCTAGCAGTCAAGGCGGGGTGCAGGGGGCTCAAGTGGGGCCATTGGAGGCAGGAGGAGTTCGCCGGAACAAGACCCTCCCGCGGCCCAGCGCCTGCGACAGGAGTGGAAATGCTACATATGCGGAAAAGTGTTCGACACTGAAAAGCAATTATCAAGGCACATGGGTATGCACCGCGACCGGGAACATCAAGGTGTGTTCCCCCGCCAGAGTTCAATGACGATTTCGAAATTCCAGAACACTTCTCCAACCCAACCTCTACCACCTACACACCATCAAATTTCCCATACTCTTTGCAGTGTTCGCTCTCTTCTTCACCCGTGATAAGAAATCATGTCTAACACTGAAGATCACGGGTTGATGAGTGACGGCAAGGGAGAGAACCCCATGCAACAACCCAACCAAGCACCGGCTTCCGAGACCCTTGTGTGGTCTGGTTTGTTCGATCGGTTTTGAATGATGACAATGTGTATAATTAGGTTGTATTGGACATATTTCGTGGTTATAACAAGTCTCACTTGACGTATCTCAAAATTTCTTGCGCAAGCGGAGAAGCATGACTTCTTCATAGGCGATTTAGGGTTTTGCTGAAATATATATCCCGGCATTTATTCAAGGACAAAATATTTTTTTTTTTATTCGTATCGGTCGATTTTGAGATTTTTCAAAACGTTTGAGACGTGTTAATATTTTAAAAAAAATAATATAGGTGTTTTTTCCTGGCATTCATAAAATTGTCTTCTATTTTATAAATCTTAAAATTCTTCTCCTATTCTATTTTTAAAACTCTTCTATTTATTTTTCTAAGATTTTTATTCATAAATCTTTTTTCCTCCATCAATAGCTACCCTAATGTTCAAAGCAACCCCCACATTCTTCTCAAGTACACTTGGACCCCCTTATCTCTCCCAACTGTCCCATGTCATTTTCTTTTCTTTTTTCCTTCTCCACCTCAAACTCTCCTCCAATTCATCACCGTCCCTAGATCATCTTCTTATTCAATAACAAATCCTTCCACATTCTAAATTTTTCTCCAACCCAACTACACCATCGCCTCTCACTCTGACCTACCTTATCTAAACCCACCTAAGAGTCTCGTCCACTAGAATAATTCTGGTCTTTTACGACATGTTTGAGCCAGAGCAGTCTTCTAGTGGTTCTTAATAGGAAAAAACATTGTTATGCGCTTGTCGTTCTTTAATAATTTGACGATCATATTTAATTTAGTCTTTAAAAAAATATCTTTCTTATGAAAATGTCAAATTATGTACGACTGAAATCATCTTCGTTCATTAATATCAAAGACGAAAATACCAACTACTTAAAGGCGAAAAATTTAATAATCGTCGTGGAATTTAAGTTGGGGGGAACAAATTTTTGGTGCCAATTTTGGAGGCAACTTTTTTTTTTTGGGAGGGGGCGGGTCGAAATTGCTGAAACTTAGCATTTGGGGGGGGGGGGGGGGGGGTAACATTCATCACTCTCTCTCTCTCTCTCTCTTCATCTCTCATATCACAATCCTCATCCATATACGGCATCACCAATAGAAATGAAATCGAACAGTAGAATATATGAAGGAGAGAGGGCTAAGGAGAATCGAACAATTCTGCAGAACATCCAGTAAACCGAAATGAAATTCGTCCATGGTGGTCGTTAGCTCTCCAGTCATCAAAGTCCAAATTCACAATCTGTACTCCATACTAAGGTAAGAAAACATATATGTAGGCTTTGAGATCAATGTCGTAACCCCCTCCCACCGACCACGATCAGCGTTGGTAAGACCCAACGTTAACGGGAAGGAGACGCGATACTGAGGAGGCCATGACTATTAGAGGGTTTGAATGCGAAATTTATAAATGATCTGAGTGACATTTCAAAACTTTGAGGAAGCCTTTGAAAATAAAATTTATGCATGTTCTTACTTGTATAAATAACATGAACTTTGAAATTGGAAAATCTTGAAATAAATAATTCCATTCAACCATACTAGGCTCTTACTTAACAGAGATTGATTTGGAAATGTTTAGGTATCACATAACGGCTCCAAACATGGTATTACTTGCATACACTTAATACACATTTATCTTAATTCCGTAAGTAAACATGTGTCGTACTGTAAAGAAAATGTTTGATCACAAGAGCACACAAAGAACCATTCAAGCGCGTCAGCACAATCAAGCTTATCATTTATCAATTCTGATTGAAACTTCTTGAACTTTAGGTGTCCTTATAACCTGAAAATCATAGTTACCCAAATGGTGAGATTTAACTAGCTCAGTGAGTTACACCTACCACCTCATGTATGCTTGAAAGCATAAAAATTGCAAACTTTTTCATAGAAGAACTTGAACAAAAACCATTGTGACACATACGTATATTTGAAAATTCGAAAGAACTTGACATTAATAAAGAATATTTTTTATCATAAAAAAATTGTAAATTGAACCATGAAAAATCATACTGTTCAACGTAAGAACATTGCTTTGTCTCACATCGAAATCTTAAAATAATTGAATCTACTTGCTTAATTTCTTATGTTATTGGGCCACGATAAACTTCGTGACTAAACTTAATTAATGGCATGTCCATACGCGACGGCTCGTGAAGCCACGCGTGTGCTTGTTTATATTGTCCCGGTAAAAGGTTCATAGTCTACCCATACCTTACATCGGGTTTTCACTCCGCTACAGTGGCCTTACTAAAAATTATATTTTATGTTATGAACCATCCATTATCTTGCTTATCATTCATGGAGCATAAAACATTCACTTGAGTGGAAAGCAGACATACATAATAATAGGGCCAACATGAACTTACATAAGCTTGGAAGAAACTTGAGGGCAGGTACAAACTTCAGGAAGTAGTGCAACTCAACTTGCCAGCTAAATCTATTTAATTGATTCTTCTTAGTCCAATCTCAATCAACTTTAAACGTTCCAATACCGACTCCGATATCACATGAATTGCAAAGAAGGCTACAAGCAACATCTATAATCACTTAGAACAATTTCAATCTAATCATACCACACATACTATATGTCTTAATTTTCTAACTATGAGATATTACTTTTACTAATGCACATAGCTTGATGTTCAATTGTCAAAAGGAATCAAACATAACACTCGGAAATGCAAAAAAACTCAAGTTTCTTCAAGAGTGCGAAATATCAATTATGCACAGATTTGAACCTCTGATTTTGGAGCCATAATTACCCTATAACCACACTTCCTAAAACTTTACAATAAATTTATAAGAAACATACATGTGTCTAATTTATCAAAGATCATAATCTCATGTATAGCTACTATAGAACTTATGTTATAAAATAAAAAAACACTGCTGTGCACAAAAAAATATGACAACAACCTTTGACTTTGGAAGACAATTGTACTACTTGGAGAAGAGAAAAGATGTCAATATTCTCTAGATTAAATCTCCGATGTGTCCAGTTTGAACACAAGAAAGAGGAAGTTCTAAAATTTTCTGGACAGGGGTTTTCAATAAAAACGACAAGATGCGTCCGAAAAGAGGGTTTCAGAAAAATGGAAATTGAAATTACCGTAGCTCCTTAACCAAAAATTCTATGAATTTGTTTATTTGTCTCAAATTAACTCTCTCTATCTGAGTCTAGTTTCAGAAAATATAAAATTTAAAAATTTCATAACGGCAAATTTGGAGATAAGCTACGTTTTTCACAAAATGTATAGATTACAACATCATGCAATTTTTCAAAAATCAACAAGTTTGGTTGTGATGATACATGAAACTTAAGGAGACTTGGTTTTAACCAAATAACATCATTTTAAACATGGAATTATATTCTTAATATGCTCTTGAACAATGATCAAACTTACTTAAAATGCACATGCGACCAACAAGATGCTCATCAAAGTGCATGTGTGTTCTAGTGTGGGTTTTATGAAATGTACAATTTTTAGTTGCCAATCTCAAATAACACATGCAGTTCAAAATCAAGAATTTTCCTACCAGAACATGAACTATAATTATGATGAGGATAATGGATGACAATAGCGAGTCTGAGGCTTACATCGGAACCTATAGAGCTTAGATTCTTGAAAATTATATTCTTAAAACCTTTTGGCAAAATTTCGCCGGTGGTACTCATATTATGGGTTAATTTTACGCTTTCAATATCACATTTTTAAATCCGGTATCCACAGTACCCTAATTTTGGTATTGTTTCACCTAGGGCTGTAAGAAAAACTGAATAAACTGGTCAAACAGACCGAACCAAACCGAAATACTTGGTTTTGGATGTTTTTTTGGAAGATCGGCTTATCAACGGTTCAATTTACACAAATTGATCTATTTGATTTACAAAAATATCACACCGCACCAAACCGAACCGATATGTGTTTAACGTACTTTTACTACAATGTATATTGCGTAAAGTATATTAAATAATCTAGAAATGGGAAACACAAGTAGATAGATTCAATTAAAATGATTTTATTAATCTTAATCTTCTCCATTTCTCTCATGTTTTATCATATTTTCTCTCTAAACCGATAGTTGTGCATATTTTTAAGTATATAATATATTTTTCACTTAAAACTTAAAATTTGTTGACAAAGTAGTATTATAATATCCATTCGATAATTTTTACACAAACCGACCACACCCAAACCGATATTTTTAGGTTTGGTTTTGTTCGGTTCATCCTTTAAAATGGTTTGGTTTTGTTACAAAATTAAAAAATCGGTGTATTTGGTTCGGTTTATGGTTATAGCAAAAAACGCTCCAAACCGAACCGCTTACACACCTAGTTGCACCGGTGGTAAATTTCACAAATGCTATTAGTTTTTTTAACGGTTAATGTGTTTATTTTAGTCTTTTGTAAGGATATAATAACACACCATTAATACTCATATTTACGACTTTGTTACAAATTGCTACCCATATTTTTAATTTCGACAATATTAATATCCAAAATTTTATTTTTGTTGCAAATTTGAAACCCCTAACTGCTATAATTAACATAATACCTTTAAATGACCATATGTTATAAGATTATTTGATCCACTGAAGAACCATTTGATAATCCTTATTCAGTATGATGTACTTATATTATTTTAAAATATTTGGTCCCCTAACAATTGTTGACGGAAATAAATATATGGGTATTCTTACTATGATTGGGAGAAATACAAATCTATCTTTCAATAAACTAAAAATAAAATATGTACTAAGCTTTCGGGGTGGAATGAACTTTTTTGTCTGCAGAGAGGTATGGGCTTCTGTCACATGTATGCCTTCAACCTAGCTTTACTCGCTAAGAAAATGTGGCTTATCCTAGCACACCTAAACTCTTTGTTATCTAGAGTGCTTAAAGGAAAATATTTAAATAATTCAACTGCGCTTGCTATTGAATCCTCTTGTAATAGCTTTTACATTTGGAAATGTTTCATAACTGCTAAAGATAATGTTTTCAAGGATGTGAGACATGGTATACGAAATGACAAAGATACCTTAGTCTACCAAACTCGTTAGATACCCATAGGATATGATAGAAAACCACCCATAGGATATGATAGAAAACCCTATAGTTTCCAACCACTTGATATTAATACTAGAGTATCTGATAATTTTGCCAAATTTCATGTGGAACAAATACCTTATTTTGCAGAATTTTGCAGAGGAAGAGGCTGAACCTATACTCAACATACCTCTTTGTAATCCTGAAAATAATGACACCCTAGTTTGGACACAAACTGACAAAGGGAGTATTCCGTAAAAAATAGGCTACCGTGTAGCTGCTACTTTTGTAATCTAAAAAAAACTTCAGATTTCATGCCCAGTAGTAGTGACAAACCAAATAAATTCTGGAAGAACTTTTGGTCTCTAAATGCACCTGGATAAATTGTCTGTTTTGTGTGAAGACTTCTACACCACTGTATTGATACGAAAGAAAATTTACAGAAGAAGGGGATCAATTTACCAATTCACTGTAGTTTTTGTTATCTCCACGAAGAATAAACTTCTCACATTTTTCTTGAAGTCCCTAGGATTTGCCATATTTGGACCTCCCCATTGCTAGATCTTCATGTTCCTGCAAATAATTTGGCTTTTAACATTAGAATCCGCCAATTTTACTTGATGGTTCAAAGGAAAAAAACTTAATCTTCATTCATCTTCTTTGGACTATATGATTTCAAGAAATAAATCAATTTTTAAGGGAAAACAACGGATCTGAACAATATTATCACTAATGCTTTAGCTGAAAAATCTGAATTTTTAGAAGTTACTTATCTTGATTCTTTTGTCGCTTGATCGACTCATGCAGGTCTGGATCGGATCGATCAAGGAGGCGGTTGGCTTTCTCTACCACCGGGATGGTTGTCGATGACAGTCGATGCACTTTTGGATATCAATCGAAGGATTTCAAGTGGAGGAACGGCAATCCGAAGTAAAAAAGAGAATTGGTGACTTCATTATCATTCTCGAAAGCCTTTTCTCCTTCGCCCTTCACTGCAAAAGCGATGGCGATGGCTTCTACCGTCTCTAAAGCTCATCAAATGGGTTTCTCTCAACTGGTGGTGGCCACCAATTGCAAAGCTCTGGTTGAGAGTATAAGATTACAGAGAGAGAAAGGGGGCGGAAGAATCGAGAGAGAGAGCGTGTTATCTCGGAGTGTTTATCTCATATGTGTAGGGTTTCTAATGGAAACATGCATTTTATATGTCGTGGCAATAATGCCCTTGCACATGGGCTTTTCAAGTTGGCTTTGCGACTTGATGGTTGTTGTATTTGGATTTCATGTCCGTCTAGTTTGTACAATGTATGAGTTTCAGACTTGGCCCTTATAAGCTTATTGCGAAATAAAATAAAATATTTGATCTCCTTATTTTGTTTTCTGCCATCTTTTATATTTTTTTTAAGTCATCTTTTAAAAGTCAGTCAAAGAGAATTTTGATTCAAACAAAATTTCAATAATTAAATAGGTATGATAGAGCTGAGTATTTTTCTCCAATATTTCTATTTTGAAAAATAATTTAGAACGCATGTAATGCTCAATCTAAACTAATTCTCAATATATGGATTGATTCGTCATATTGTCAGAATTAATAATATGGGTACCAAATTGTAAGAATTTTTAGACTTAATAATATTAGTTGTGTTGTGAAACGATGTTTGTGAGAGACGATAACTAAGAGAGTATACAAGATATCGGAAGATTTCATTGAGATGGGTATTCAATCTTCAAATATAAGCTCCTTATATAGACAATATGGTGGGCTAATGGGCCAATTACAATATGCAATGGGCTTACAACATGTGGTGGATATTCACAAAATATACTAGCCCATATTTCATAACATTCTCCCTTGAACAACACTTATGATGCCTTATTAAAACCTTGTCATGGAAAAATCATAGGGAAAAAATCAATGACTACGAAAAAATAGTACATCAATTGCTCGGTAGGGGAGATGACCTTCTTCTGGAATACAAATGAATAATCTTGACTACCTCGTTAAAGTCTTGCCAGGTAAAACCTTGTGGGACCAAAACTTTAGAGAATGAAAAAAGGGTGCAGCATTTTGATTGGATCTCCCCCTCTTTCTAAGACTTTTTTACCTGACAAATAATTCTACTTCAATACAAAAATCTAACAATAAACAATTAACAATCATTCTTAACAAAATCCATATGCACATAAAAATACTCGCGAGTGTACACTTTCGATTTGCTTTAGGCAAATAATATTTCTCATGTGTACAAACTCCATGGAATCTCACAAATTTGAGATTCATGTAACTAGTTATTTTCTAGACCATATTTTGTTGTACCTTAGTCCCCAAGACTAACACAACATTATCATAATTCTCACCACGAGATGATTATATTTATAAGTATTTATCATGATCCATGCCATGTCATGTTTCTCATTTTATAATTCCTACTCTCAAAAGCGGACATAAATTCCAAAGTAAGTCCCTTGCCTAATTGCGTAAGATAATCTATACACATAAATTCCACGCTTACAACAAATAGTATGTCCATATATTGTATTTCATGCTTTGGGTTGTTAGTACGTAGAGTACTATATATTATGCTCTACGTGCTTAAATAATAGTTTAACTCGAGCAATTGTCTATGCACTTTTTACTTTATTTTAACAATAGTTATCTAATCAACAATATTCTCTTATAATACATCTTATGACTTTAAAAGCACCTACTCAAAACTAACATCATTAATAGTTGGATCATATTATTATTTTAAGGTACCTTTAGCTATTTTCGAGATATCAGCATCTTTCAGTGCTATTCAATTACCAACGTTGGCGTAAATTACTCATGCCCTTAGCCCTATCCAGAAAAAACAACCGATGGTATAAAAAAAAATCGATCAAAATATCTTCAATAGATTTTTCTTGTCGTATACATAAAACAATGCTCTACCCTTAAGTTAGTGCCCATAATCTATTTTCTGTATGGTTATATATAAAGTTGCTTAATATTAAAACTAGCTCAATGCTTTTTCTATCGACCTGAATTCCCTTGAAGCACCTGCTCAAGAAAAATCTTAGTAATCAAGTAACTATTCAGCATAAAGAGATTAAAGTGTGAAGAAAGGATGCCACTTCCGAACTAATATATAAAAAATGATGAAATTTTCGAACCCAAGCCGAACTCATATAACATGTGTTTAACTTGTGATTCGATTTTGTTATGCATTCTTTCTAAAATCCCCCGCCCCTACCTTTTTTTTTTTTTACTTTTTCACAATTACAATTGATAAGAGTTTTTCCTAAAGTTTTGTAAAGAAAATTATATATCGCTAAAACACACAGTAATTCATATTCCTATTGGAAATTTCCTTTCCCACTAGAAAGAGAACTAAAGAGGTATTACTTATTGGATGACGTTATCATCGAGGTCGCAGATCAGACAAGGACGGCGGCTTTATGGCTCAAGTTGGAGAGTCTCTACATGATGAAATCACTCGCCATCAAGTTGATGCTAAAGAAACAATTGTTCTCTTTGCGGATGCTTGAAGGTACGACTCTCAAGGATCATATTGAACAATTGAACCCAATTCTTCTTGATTTGTGTAATATTGACGATAAGGTGAATGATGAGGATGTTGCACTCTTATTGTTGATTTCTTTACCTCCGTCATACGATAACTTTGCGTAGTCCTTTATTTATGAATAAGGACAACATAATCCTAAAGGAAGTCAAATCAGCCCTCCATCCTAGGGAATTGCGCCACAAGGGCGCACCAGATGTACAAAGGACCATGCATTCAGTTTGATGGAAACGGGGGGAGGGGGGGGAAGCTAGAAGGGCAAGAAGAACAATAAATAGCAATTTTCTGGTTCTAAGTTGCTAAGGATGTTTGTGCTTGGTGAAAGGAAAAGGGGCACTGTAAGAGAGATTGCTCGAAACGAGGTCAATAGGGGCATAACGGATCCACACCCATAGCAAAACAAGGTAATGCGTCTAAGGATGACTACGTTCTATTAGAGGATGAGGTCACGTATTCATCGGATGCATATATCCTTTACTCTGGGGCTTCCTATCATATTTTCTCTAACAGAGAGTTTTTCTAGACGTACGACCAAACAGACGGAGGCTCTGTCTACATGGAAAACAAAGTCGTTTGCAAGGTGATTGGAAGCGGCTTAGTTAGATTGAAAACGAGTGAAGGGAATCTCTGCACTCTAGAGCAAGTTAGGCATGTACCACTTATCAAGAAGAATCTAATCTCCTTGAGTCTACTCGACAGCAAGAGCTATTGTTTTAAACGTGAAGGTGGAGATCTGAAAGTCTGTAATGGTTCTAAAGTGATTCTCAAGTGAGTCAAGAGTGGGACTTTGTACATGCTCCAAGGTTCGACGATCCCAGGTTCTGCCGGAGTTCTCTCCGCCGAGATGAAGGAAGCAGATCAAACCAACCTATGGCATATGAGGCTCGGTCATATGAATGAATGTAAAATGCAGAAGCTTCACAAGAAACGCTATCTCACTGGGCACACGCCAAAGAGCCTAGAGTTTTGTGAGCACTTCGTGTACGGGTAAAAAGTTCCCAAAGGCGGTTCATAAAACAAAAGGCACTCTTGAATATATCCATTCGGACTGCTGGGATCCATATCGAGTTGAGGCGATAGGCAGGTACATGTATTTTCTGATCATCATAGACGACTACTCAAGGATGAATTCGATATTCGTAATGAAGCAAAAAAAGTGAAGCCTTTGCAAAATTCTAGTAGTGGAAGACCTTGGTAGAGATTCAATTGGGAAAAAGGTGAAGAGGTTGCGCACGGACAGCGGCTTGGAGTTTGTTCATCAGAGTTTGATAAATTCTGTAAGGATCGGGGAGTTTCTTGCCATCACACTGTTCGACATACACCACAACAGAATGGTGTAGCCAAAAGAATGGATCAGACCCTTTTAGCGAAGGCACAATGTATCCTTTTGAATGCATGTCTTACTAGAGGCTTCTGGAAGAGGTAGTTTCTATGGCTTGTTATCTCGTAAACCAGAGCGCGTACAGAGTCATTGCAAGATTGCTATTAAGGTATGGTCTGGAAAAGCAACAAACTACTCGGATATAAGGGTCTTTGTCACGCCCCTTTTTTGGGGTGATTTCAAGTTGATTAGTAGAAAAATACTCCACTTTTTTTTTCGATGCAACTTCGCCGCCACCTCCTCAGAAGTACTAAAAAATAATAACTTTTATTATAACAAAATCTCATTTTACATAATAATCAGAGCTGAATCTAGGGTACCCCATGCCTACAATATACATTACACAACATCACATATCGATCCAAAACTCGACATCTAATGTTTTTATATTATCTTGGCAATTCCTTGCGAACAGTAGCTATTTACTTAGCTAGTGAACTAACATTCCTCTTCCATTCTTCTTAGTCCCTGAAAAATGTAAATAAATGGGATGGGCCCCAGTAGGAACAAGACAATACTAAAGTCAAGCTCGACGTACATCAGTGTATATGTGCGGAAGGGTCACATCCAACATACATGATATCCCAGACGACACACATCAAATCAATGACTGTTGACACGAACACATGGTAAGTACCTTTCACGCATAGTTGATGCATCATCACTAATTTCATTCTCGTCAATATGAGGGTGTCATTCTTTCATACCCATCTTATTCGAATATCCGTCTCAGTCCCACACTTCTAATTTACTATTGCAGTTTTCATCAACTATTCTAATCTCGTCATTTCACAAGCCTCACTTCCAATCTCATAATGGTAACGTCAATTCAACATTTCATCAATAGATATGATATCCCAATGCCGGTATTTAATGAGTTATCATATCAACCTCATCATTTTTACGCCATAAACTTTTAAAAAGTCGGCAAATAATCAGCATGTAGGTGAATACACTATCATCAATCTCAGTCCCACCAATATATGTATAATATTGAGTCATTGCAATCAATAAACAACATAATCATCAAGCAAGGTAAATGTACAATCACCAAGTACCAAACTCATTAAGGTGCCTAACATCATTTTCATTTTTATTATATTTAAATTTATGTGTCAACACAGGGATAAAATTGCTCTCATTATGGATTTCACAAGGGAGCGGGTCAACCCACAATCGCATTATGGATTTCACAAGGGAGCGACCTAGCCCACACGTCTCCACGAACGCTAAGATCACTTGGCCGCAATGTTGTTTAGTGTCTTTCACCCAAGGGATGTGCAATCCCTCCTAGCTAGTCCCCGGACATAACCCGTTATACTTGTTCATTCACATACATTCATCTTCACAAGATCAACTATGACACCATGTCATATTATCAAACTAATTTCTACAATCAAATTTTCATGCTATCACAATTTCATCATACACTAAGTCATATCTTATCATCCATATATGTCATCAATGCTCTTCGACATAATACACATATATTCTTCATGTTCTCACGTGTTATCTTTGTATCAAATATTTATATGAGCACACATAAATATATTATTCCCACATTACCTTATCAAATTTCACACATAGGCGTATCGTAAGCTCATATAGATATGTGCTCACTTTATGAAAAGTATGACATTCAAATTGATATGATACACATCACCATCTTAAATCGAACAATCATTATCATTTTAAGACATGTAATTTACCTTTCACTTCATGAAGTACATTTATCCATAACATGTTCTTTCAAGCCCAATGAGCTACAACATACACATATTACGTGTCCACATATTTTTTTAACAAGATTCTTCGCTTAACATATCAAATCGTGATAATATATTATCATATTAATAAATTATTTCAAGAGGGTTAGCAATGTATTTTAATCATTTAGAATCATCATCGAGGATATTAATCATACCAACAAAATCCGTCACCTTGACCAACTTTCAGCAAGTGTGTCATTTGACAATATCGAGTCTCTACTTTATTCGAAAGTCTTAAGAACATCTCACAACCTTAGAATTCGATCCTCAAATAACATCTTCAAGTTTCTATCTCCACCAAAAATCTCATCAACACATATCTCTACTACTATAAAAAGCTGAAGAGTTCCATAGTGTTTAGCGTTTTGGAGTGTTTTCTCCGTTTTCTAATTTTTTTTCCTATTACACAAATACCCCTAGCTAACTATATACTTCTACCCATGCTAGACACCACGTTTCAGTGTAAAATACCCATAATTTAAGGATTTTTTGGGAATAAAATCATTTAAAGATGTAGTAATGGCAAAGCTTTATGACTCTTTTTGTGTAAAAAAAAGAAAAGCTTTATGACTCTTTCCACGAGTGGAATCCCATTATTACCTCTCTCCCTACTTATTTTTGCTGGTTAGCGAGACTCAGTCTCGGCGATTATCAGCGGCAGTTGACTCCGACTCGCTTACAGGGGCAATGGCGTCTAGCGGAGGACCGATAGTTTCTCATTTATTTTTCGCTGATGATAGCTTATTATTTACTAAAGCTACAATGAATGGGATAAATATCTTACGATCTATCCTGCAGGATTAAGAGGTAGCATTTGGCTAGAAGTTGAACCTGGATAAGTCTTTTCCTCTTATCTCAGCAAATGTCAACGATTATGACAGAGTTACCTTAAGAAACCTTGCGGAGTTCAGCTAGTGGAGCAACATGATAGCTACCTTGGGCTCCCTAATTCCTTTGGAAGAGAAAAGTCCATCAAGTTTGGCCCACTCACTGTGCGGATTTGGAAGAAATGAAAGGGGTGGAGGGGGAAGATGATGTCAGTTGCTGGGAAGGAAGTTCTTATTAAAGCAGTTATCCAAGCCATACCCAACTACGCGATGGGTTGTTTCCTACTACCAATGCAAGTGTGTCATGACATGGAGCGTCTAACACGATAGTTCTAGTGGGGAGGAAGAGAAGAAAAGTGGACAATGCACAGGATGGCTTGGGACAAATTAAAGCAGAGCAAACTTGACAGAGATATTGGTTTTCGTGATTTTCATGACTTTAATGTTGCTTTGTTGGCCAAACAAACGTGGGGGATCCTCCATTTCCCAAACAGCCTGTTGAGTCGCATTTTTCCCATGAAGTACTTTAAACAATCCAATATATTGGATTATAAAGTGGATCCTAACTCCCAACTTTTCTTATGCGTTGAGAAGCCTTTTAACGAGAAGGGGTCTGGTGAAATCATGGCTTATGTGGAAATTTGCGAATGGTAACAATGTGAAGATTTTCGATGATTTTTGGGTGCAACGGCCTACAACCCATCAAATCATCACTCCTTTTCCACCAGGATGGGATAACGTGCGAGCTAATTGGCTGATCGAAAAAAGCACATACGACAGGAATGGAGACCGAATCAATCCAAGTGCTCTGGACGCTTGACGAAAGTATAATTCAAGCAACTCCTATTCATCGACAAGAGCAATTCGACAGCTTCTTTTGGAAACATCTGACGATGGCGGTTATACATTGGCTAGTGGTTACGAAGCATAGAGGAAGCAAACAGTTGATGAAACATCTTCTTCTTCGGGCTCAATCAATCAGGTCTGGTTGAAGAAAACGTGGAGTCTTCGAATCCCCAAGAATATGATATACACAGTGTGGAGGCTCCGGCATAACTCTATACCTGTTTTAACTAAGTTGGCTCAGAGGGGTATAGAGGTTTCTACAATCTGTCAAATTTGCATTAAAGCTCACGAAGACGAGGAATATCTGTTTGTGGGTGCAAGAAAGCAAGGAGGATCAGGGACATCATCATGGCGCTTGCATTTTTTATCCAAGAAGAAATACCCCCTGAAACAGTGGATTTGTGATTTTTTGAGCAGAGAACGAACACCCAGTTTGAAAGGTTCAGCGCCGGATGTTGGACCAATTGGAGAAGTTGCAACAAACTACATTTAGAAGGAAAAGACTACTCAGCGCATGAGGTGGCAAGCATTGGACTGAATACTCTGCTTTGGTACATGGAAAGAAACCTTCGAGGCCTATTCAAAAGTCACTGTACAGCAACGTACCAGCATGAGAAGATCCAGCAAATGATTTTCTGAAGCTAAATACTGATGCGACTTGGAAAGCAAATGGTCCAGCAGTGGGGCTAGGCGTCGTGCTTCGGAACAGTGAAGCAACATTTTTCGGTGGAAGAATCTGAAAATACCAATTAACCCGTACCCCTCTGCTGGCAGAGGTCGAGGCGATGTTAATGGGGTTGGAATTCGTTGTGGAAATGCAGATTTTGAAGGTTATCCTTGAAACCGATTATTTAGTTGGTGTTGCTATAGGGTTTTGATACGGATTACGCAACGGAAATCAATTAAACAGTTCCGTTCAAGACCCTCCGTGAATCGAAGGACAAGCCATCCTAACGTGGTAAGGAAAAAATAATTTTGTACCGTGTTTGTCTAACAGATCACGATACGCAGAATTTCGTCTAGGTCACTACAAGTATCCATACCTAGGACTGCACTGGATTCCTTCTCACTTTTGTGTGCCAGCTCACTTCAAGAAGGAGGAAGAAGAAGAAGATCACGCAAAACGAGGCACCACAAGGTCGAGCGCCTCACTAGGCTGAAGGAGCATGGGAAGGGGCGGACGGGTAGGTCCGGCCTCCCTCTTGTCTCTCTCTCCTTGCTTTGTTATTTTTACTCTAATGAGACTCTTATGAAAATAATAAGCTAAGAGTGCCTTTATATACTTAACAACTCCTTGTTAACTACTTATTTGCCCAATATTAATCTTAACCATACACAGATTAGTCCAAATTAGTCCTACTAAGTTTGCTTGTGGTTGCGTATTGATAATTTTCTTTAATTAGTCCTACTAATTAATACCCATATTCAGTTTAATCCATATGGTGTGTGACCCCATAGGCTTCTACTTAGTTGGTAGTAACAATTACAGAGCGATGTCTAGCAACACATCTATGCCACCCAACTAGTATAAATAGTCAGTGATCCGACAAACCTTGTGTCCAATGTTACTGTATTGTAATATCCATTTGTCTCTATATCTGATTAAGATACGAGACATAAATGTCAAACTCGTATATCCAATCCATTATTTCTCGATCATGGGAATAGGCTTATCCGTGCAGATAACATCAATATCCTTTATTGATTTATCTGAGTCTGGCCAAACATTCCATAAGCACTACCCCTCGAGTGGCAGTGGATATTTACTACCATATGTGGGAGAGACAAATCTTCTCTACATCAGTACCATCTCTAAGCTTGCTTCCTATTATGTACGATATCCGTCTTTATTGCTACCCAGTCACGGTGTAGCGTTTGACAAAATAAAAACGTAATATTCCGCAACTAGAGTATCTAGTGACTTCAAGTCTAAGGACCACAATACCATTGTCAGAACGAGAAGCACTTGTGACGTTAACATATTTAATGTAGCCTTCTCATGGTAGGTCATTCATATAATGCACACCCATGTGTTAGACTTGATATCCCCATATCAATCTACCCACATACTTGTCTATAGTGACCGTCATGTTAATCAATATAATGGACTAGGGATTTTTAAGATAAAAAACAAATTACAATCTAAAGACTTCATTATATTAAATATTACCATAAATAATAAAATGAATATTCTAGCAAAAAACAATGTTCATACTTAATAAGATTGCATATAGGGCATCTATTCCTAACAGCCTCGCACTTGCACTAGAGCCAATCTGGTGCATCTCGTATGCCTATTGATCTAGTGTGTCCTTCATGATTATGCTGAACAAGTGGAATTGTAAGTGGATCTGGCAGATTCTCATCTGTAGGAATCTTGCATATATTCACATCTCCTCTATCGATAATCTCTCGAATAATATGGAATTTCCTGAGTACGTGCTTGGATTTCTGGTATGACCTAGGTTCCTTAGATTGTGCGATCGCCCCAGTGTTGTCACGTTACAACTTTATAGGATCCAGAATGCTAGGAACTGACACGATTTCTTACGTGTATACGCAAGTGCACGGTCAAAGTAATAAAGAAGGAGTATTGAAACTCAGGTTGTCGAACCCACAAGGACAGTCATGAGATTATTTAGTTAAACATATTTATTCAGAGTAAAGTGACCGGAATAATAAGTTGCGATTTAAGAGTTTGTCGCCCCCAAACATGCGACTAAATTGAAATATCAAACTAAAATAAGATTTTTGTATTTTTTCTGAAGGAAACGAATATGGAGAAAAATTGGATAGTTTTAGGGTCCCCAGGACATTTAGACATTTCCAGACTATGCTTTGAAACACTCTACCTAAGTATAGCTATACGGGGTCACACTTATTACGATCTTCTGTCAATTTCATGGAAATCTACGTTCCGGTTTACTTCAGGTCCTGTCGGTCCACCATTGTCTGCCGTTTCTTTCTGGTCAGCTAGCCAGGTTCGCTCACCGGGTCCTGTCGGTTCACCGGGTTCACTCAACCCTAACTATGTCTAACCGAAACAACCCACACATGCTCGTTCAAGTCTCTATCACTTATCGGTGTCAGGAAACTAGGAGAATGTCAACAAAGTTCTTCATGAATCCGGGTTCGTTAACTGTCGTGAAACAACCTGGATAACTAGAAAGTATTGGGTGATCAAACCAAACAAACTAAGAAATTGTGAACAAGAACTTGTCGAATAACTAAAACAATACGTAGAATTTATGTTAAAATATGAATTAATTCACAAATCCGGAAAATCTAAAGTAAACCCTAGTTCTCCATAAATTATCTAGCTATGAAAGCTTAGCTACTCATTGAGTAGACAAACAACACGATTTATTTCATAAACATGATAAAAAGATGGGAGAAATATATCAAACGTGCAATCCTAGCTCCGCGCGAATCCGAGCTTGAGCCCCATTCTCGTATTCTTCGTCTCTTCCTTTTCGTTTTTTTATGAATGCCTTTTCATTAAGAAGAGGGTTTGGCCAACTGGCCCATTACATTATTTGATAGACCTATCAAGGCCCAATCGGGCGGGTGGGTTTTCCAACCTTGCGTTTACAAAATCCCAATTCCAGTTGCAGCAAATTGATGGGCACATTGATTGAATTTACGTGGTACATGAACCACTAAGTGGTCGGTTATGTTCCAGAGAAATCTACCACACTCTTCAATGCTTCTCTCTACCTATGTGTGGTCATCTGGTTCTTTCCCCGTTTCTCTATTCCTCATCTCTTTGACTAGAGAGAGAGAGTCCGTTTCAAATTGCAACTGGTTAATCCCATCTATGTAGCCATCTTTTCCCCTTCCGTTAGTGCTTTTGCTTCGGCGGTGATGGCGGAGACGGTGAAGGGGCTCGGCTTGGACCTTCTGGTGATGAAGATACCGGTTGGATCTTTGATGACTACACCCATCGCTGCTTTTTTGGTCCTCAGGTTCCAGGTAGCATCTGTGTTGATCAAAAACCACTCTGCTGGAGGCAACTGTCTAGTTGTTTCCTGGTGGCTGTATCCGATCTGAGCCGGAGAAGATGAGGATCCACCATGCATGTAGTCTCCAATTTCTTTGAGGTAATCGATGGCTTCTTCAACCAATCTGTTAGCATCACATCTTCTGTTCCGAACGATTTGGTTGTTTCTATTTTTCCACAGCTTCCAGATTAGCACACACATTTTTCTCTTTCCTTTTTATTTGCTCTTAGAAAGAGTTGAGGAAACCAGATCTGGAAATCACCTTGCGTTTGTTGGAAAATTTCTTGCCCCATCATCAAGATCCAAAATTTTCTGGATAATTTTCAAGTAGTAAAAATATGCATTTCTGATTCTGTCTCTCGTTTACACATCTCACACTTTGGCTCAATATTGATCCCTCTTTTGATGAGATTATTTCGGACTGGAACCCCTTTATTAAGGGCTCTCCAAATTCGGTAAAGGATCCTCTTTGGAATTTTTTGACTCCAGAAGAGCGTCCACCAGTCCTGTATCTGAGATGAAACACCCCCTATTGGGTTCTTTGATTTCAGATCTGTTTGTTGGCAAAGCAATTGGTACACTGATTTTACCATGTACCGCCCTTTCTCGGAGTAGTGCCAAATTAATTTGTCAGGGACGTCGACACAGGGAATTACAATTCTTTGAATTTCTTCTATATCTTCTTTCGAGAATAATATGTTGATCAATTTCTCATCCCATATCATGTCTTCGGTTATTAGGTCTGCCACTTTGACCTCTATGCCGCTTCGGTTTGGGGGTAAAGGGTTTGAAGAGGTGTGGCCTAAAGAGCCACGGATTGGAGAACGCATTCAGTCTTTCCCCATTTCCCAGTCTCCATCTGCATCCACTGAGGACTGGTGACTTGCTGGAGTAGATACTTTTCCACAGATAAGAGCTCTTACTTCCTTCTTCTGAGCTTAGTAACCCTGTATTTCTGTAGTATTTATGTTTAAGGACTTAGGGCCTCCATTTCTGTAATAGTTGTTTTAGACAAGAGCATGCTGTCGTCAGCAAAAAAAAAGATGTGAGACCCTAGGTCAACCTCTCGACGTTGATGCTCCTGTAATAGAACCACTAAGCATAGAATGCGTGAGAGTACGAGAGAGAATTTCACCACAAAATAAAAACAAGTAAGGTGAGATGGAAAATCCCTGACGAAACCCCCGCATGGGCATATTTTTACCCACCACTTTTCCCTTAAAAGAGAAAGAAAATGACGTAGTTGAAATACAATCGTAGACCAGTTTGATCCAACGTGGTCCAAATCCCATCTTTGAAAGGATTTTGGTAAGGAACGACCACTCCACCCGGTCGTACGCCTTGCTAATGTCCTTATTCAAAGCAAACACACCTTCTTTATCCTTCATTCTTGTTTTCATAGAGTGAAGTATCTTAAAAGCCGTAACTAGAATGTCTGTAATAAGCCTGTCTGGAACAAAGGCCCCTTGGCTTTCGGATATAATAGACGGCAGAATCATTTTCAATCGGTTTGCCATTGTTTTTGAGACAAGTTTATAGATCACCGTGCATAGACTTATGGGACGTAAGTCAGCCGGTTTTCTGACTTGTTTAAATTTGGGGATCAGGGCAAGGATTGTATGATTAAATTCTTCCACACTTTTCTCACCATTAAGAATTTTAGGACACTTTTCCCCACTTCATCTCGGAGGTGTCCCAATTCTTTCAATAAAATATGGCTGGGAAGCCATCTATACCCGGGGCTTTAGTGGCCCCATTTGATTTAGGCTCTCTGTGACTTATGTTATGGTATAAGGGGCCTCCATAAATTCTCTTTGGGCATAGGATATACCCTTAGAAAGATACTGTAACATATCGTCAATATCTTCATTTGAAGGCGAAGAACAGTTGAAAATACCTTCAAAGTGTTTTGAGAGGATTTTCACTGTAACATCTTCATCCGTTTGCCAGTTTCCATCTTCATCTTCCAGACCTTTATAGAGTTGCGAGCTTTCCTTGCCGTAGGTTTCCTGTGAAAGAACTTGGTGTTCTTATCACCACTTTTCAGCCATTGGACCCTCGAGCGTTGTTGCCATATCACTTCTTCTTTAAGGATGAGGATATAGAGGTTCCTTTTTGCTTGTCTTAGCTGCGCTGCCACATTGGCTGTCTACTGCTATTTTTCAAAGTAGGCAATGGCCTTCTTTTGGTCTATGATTTTCTTCTTTACATTACCAAATTGGCATTTACTCCATATTCAGAGTTTTTGAGCACAAACCTCTAGTCTTGTCTTTAGAGGTTCGTTCGTTGTCGTCCACTATTTTTTGATTTCCTCTTTAGAGTCTTCATTGTAAAGCCAGGCGGCTTCAAAGAAAAATCTCCTTTCTCCCTCTACTATTTTTTTTTCTTTTGTTGGAATAAGGTTCCCTAGAGGCAATCTATATTTAGTATGAACGATGTTTTGGCTATAATATTCATTTATTAATTATTGTGATATTTAATATAATGAAGTCCTTAGATACAATGTGTTGTTTATCTTAAATATCCCTAGTCCATTATATTGGTAACAGGACGATCAAATATAGACTAGTATGTGTGTAGATTGATATGGAGATATCAAGCCTAACACATGGGTATGCATTAGAGAGTAATGACATACTGGATTGACCCACGACGAGAAGGATACATTAGATTATGTTAAAGTCACAATCACTTCTCGTAGTGCCAATTCTATTGTAATCCTTAGACTTGAAGTCACTAGATACTCTAGTTGTGGAATATCTAACTTTGATGTTATCCAACGTTGCGCCTTAACCGGGAAACTATAAAGATGGCTATCGGGCATGATAGGAAGCAAGCTTAGAGATCGTAGTGATGTAGAGAGGATTTGTCCCTCCTGCATAGTGGGAGTCAATGTCCATGACCACTCGATGGATGGTGCTTATTGAATGTCTGGCCAGACTCAGATGAATCAATATGGAGATATTGATGTTATCTGCTTGCATAAGCATATTCCCAGGATCGAGAAACTATGGATTGGATATACGAGTGTGACTATTATGTCTCGTGTCAAATCCGGATATAGAGACAGAGGGATAAAACAATATGTGATATTGGGCACAAAGGTTTGTCGGGATCACTGACTTATTTCTATTAGTTGGGTGGCATGGATGCGTTGCTAGACACCGCACCATGTTAGTAATAAGTTACTACCAATTAAATAGAACCTATGGGGTCACACGCCTAATAGGGTTGAACTAGATTTGAAATTAATTAATATGATTAATTACTTAGAAGGATCACTTTGCAACACCTTTCAAACTTAGTAGGACTAATATGCAAGGAAGGGACTAATCCAAATTAAAGTAGGATTAGGAAGGGCCTTTATGTAGTTAACAAGAAGTTGTTGGACTATACAAAGGATGCTCCTAGCTTCCTTCCCACAACTAGTGCTCATAACATAAGTGAGTGGGAGAGAAAGCAAGAGAGAGAGCAAGACACCAAGAGGCCGAAGCCCCTTGTCGTCCGCCCCCTTCCCGTCGGCCACAAAGAGAGGTCGAATCCTCTCTTTGTTATTCGTTGTGTGATTCCTTCTTCCTCTTCCTCCGGTCCAAGCTAGCACTAGGAGAAGGAAGATCTAGATCTCAACTCTAGGCGTGGATCAACCGTAGAGACGAAGACACTATTCTTCGTGTGATCTCCCGAACCAAAAGGTACACATCTTCTATGCTCTTATCTTGTTATGATTGTCTCTTCCTGTGATCCTTGGTGGGCTTTGAGTAGGAATTTTTTGTTATTCCGATGTTTTACCTACGTCAAAACCCAACAACTTTGATGGTCAAAACGGAGCTCAATTGGATTGAGGTCCGAGGTTGAATTCACGAGATGAGTAATCCGGGCATTACCGTATTAAGCTCGAGAGTTCAACCTCGTGAGTTCAACCTCGGACCACAATCCAATTTAACTCCTTTTTGACCATCAAAGTTGTTGGGTTTTGACGTAGGTAACGCAGCGGAATAACAAAAATTTCCTACTCAAACTCCACCAAGGATCATAGGAAGAGACAATCATAACATGATAAGAGCATAGAAGTTGTGTACCTTTTGGTTCGTGAGATCACAGGAAGAATAGTGTCTTCGTCTCTACGGTTGATCGACACCTAGAGTTAGATCTAGATCTTCCTTCTCCTAGTGCTAACTTGGACCGGAGGAAGAGGAAGAAGGAATCACACAACGAAGAACAAAGAGAGGATCCAGCCTCTCTTTGTGGCCGACCGGGTAGGGGGCGGAGGGCAAGGGGCTTCGGCCTCTTGGTGTCTTGCTCTCTCTCTTGCCTTCTCTCCCAATCACTTTTGTTATGATCATTAGTTGTGGGAAGGAAGCTAGGAGCATCCTTTATATAGTCCAACAACTCCTTGTTAACTACATAAAGGCCCTTCCTAATCCTACATGAATTTGGATTAGTCTCTTCCTTGCATATTAGTCCTACTAAGTTTGCAATGTGTTGCAAAGTGATCCTTCTCGTTAATTAATCATATTAATTAATTCCAAATCTAGTTCAACCCCATTAGGCGTGTGACCCCATAGGTTCTACTTAATTGGTAGTAACTTATTACTAACATGGAGCAGTGTCTAGCAACAAATCCATGCCACCCAACTAATAGAAAATAAGTCAGTGATCCCGACAAACCTTTGTGCCCAATATCACATATTGTTTTATCCCTTTGTCTCTATATCCGGATTGGACACAAGACATAATAGTCAAACTCGTATATCCAATCCATAGTTTCTTGATCCTGGGAATATGCTTATGCAAGCAGATAACATCAATATGTCCATATTGATTCATCTGAGCCTGGCAGACATTCAATAAGCACCATCCCTCGAGTGGCCATGGACATTTACTCCCATTATGCGGGAGGGAAAAATCCTCTCTACATCACTACGATATCTAAGCTTGCTTCCTATCATGCCCGATAGCTATCTTTATAGTTGCCCGGTTAATCCGCAACGTTGGATACCTGATAACTCCCATTTATGAGTTATCTGTGATCTTATATTAGAATTTAATAAGTTGAGTTTCCATAAGATTGAGCACGTTTTAGCCGGCAAAGCCTCCGTAGTATGAAAAAGATAAGTTTGAGCTTAATTGTGAAATCCCGACGTTTTCGTGCATAAATTGATATTAAATGACATATATAATCGCTTGGTATAGTTGTTCATGTTGTGTTGACAGGAACGGATGCTTAGTGGTTGATTTGAGGCACGAAACGAACTTCGGAAGCAACGGGAGCTAAAGCGGAGTAAAGAAACGCAAAGTTGGAGAAGCTAGAATGACCAGTCTCCACTATTTTGATCATATATTGAGTTATATAATGAATTTTGGAGTGAGACCGGTGGAAAAAGAAAGTAGACTTCAAGAGCTTTCCAACGATAGGTCACAGAGCCAAATCGGAGATCGGACGAAGAAGTTAGGACGTTTTGAAGTTGGAGCTGTCGCTGATGTGCGTTCAGACGCACAGGTTCTGCGTTCAGACGCACATGTGCGTTCAAACGCAGCCCCGAAGTCAAAACCAACTTATGTACGCATGCAAGATTGGTGGCTAAAAGCAAAAACTGAGTCCCAGAGGCCGAAAAAGGGCGAAAATGGGCTAAACCCAAGAAAGTGCAGAAAATTGGCTAAGTATGTGCGTTCAAACGCACATTGTGCGTTCAAACGCACAGCACAGTACAGCAGCAGGCCAGAAAATGACTAAGTGCTGTGCGTTCAAACGCACATCCTGCGTTCAGACGCAGGAAACTTCAAATTTCAGAAAGGACAGAATCAGGCAGAAGTCAACCAGAGGACTAAGTATGTGCGTTCAAACGCACATTGTGCGTTCAAACGCATGTCCAGAAAGTCAACAGAAGTCAAAGTAAAAGTCAAACGCACAATGTGCGTTCATGAATGATACCACTACTAAATGCAAACCTACTAAATGCAAACCTAAGGTCATGAATGATATGAAATATACTGTAAGTAGTACTTTAATAAAAACCGAGGGATTACATCCTCTCCCCCTTAGAGGAGTGACTTCCTCGTAACTCAAGGTACCTCTTCAAACAGGTGAGGGTACTTCTTCTTCATATCATCCTCCGCTTACAAAGTTGCCTCTTCAGTGAGGTGGTTTGTCCATAAGACTTTTACAATCTTGACACTCTTGTTACGGGTGTTTCTTGTCTTGGTGTCTAAAATCTTGACAGGATGTTCTTCATAACTCAAAGTCGGGTCCAGTTCTACTGGTTCGGGATCTAATACATGAGATGCATCAGGCATATACTTCTTCAGTTGCCATACGTGAAATACGTTGTGAACACGACCCAAATTCGATGGTAGATCCAATCGATAAGCCACTTCTCCAATCTTCTCTATAACATCATATGGTCCAATGAATTTCGGGCTCAACTTCCCTTTCTGATTGAACCTCATGACTCCCTTAGTCGTCGAAACTTTAAGAAATGCTTTTTCTCCAACTTGAAATTCCAATGGTCTTCTTTTCTGATCAGCGTAGGACTTCTGTCTATCCTGGGCTGCCTTCATTCGCTGCTGGATAAGTCTCACTTGATCTGTCATCTCTTCGATAAGTTGTGGACCAATTAGTATCGTCTCACTTATGTTGTTCCAACACAATGGTGTTCTACGCTTCCTTCCATACAACGCCTCATGTGGTGCCATTCCGATACTGGCATGATAACTATTGTTGTAGGAGAATTCTATCAAAGGTAATCTATCAACCCATGAACCTTGAAAATCCATAACACACGATCTTAGCATGTCCTCCAAAGTTTGAATTGTCCTCTCGGTTTGTCCATCTGTAGCAGGGTGAAATGCCGTGCTAAACTTCAATTGAGTTCCCAATGCCTCCTGGAGTGCTTTCCAGAAGTGAGAAAGAAAATTGGGATCTCTGTCGGAAACTATAGAGCTTGGTACTCCATGATACCTCACAATGTTCTTCATATAAGCATCAGCTCTTTGTTCCATATTCCATGTGTCTTTCATCGGAATGAACCTTGCTGTCTTGGTCAATCTGTCAACTACGACCCAAATTTGATTCAGTCCATTCTTTGATGTTGGTAACGCAGTCACGAAATCCATCGAAATAGAATCCCACTTCCAAACTGTGACATCTAATGGTTGTACTAAGCCTCCCATTCTTTTATGTTCAAACTTCACCTTTTGACAAGTTAGACATTTTGCCACAAATTCTGCCACTTCTTTCTTTATGTTAGGCCACCAAAACATCTTCTTCATGTCCTTATAAAGTTTGTCACCTCCTGGATGTACTGAGTAGGGTGTGTTGTGAGCTTCTCGCATTAACTTCTCCTTATTTTCCGTACACTTATGTGGTACACACCATCTTCCTTTGTAACGGATACTTCCATCTTCATGGATCTTGAAATCCTTTGCTTGACCTTCTGCAATCTTCTTCTTTATCCTTTCCAGTTTCACATCTCCTGGTTGGTTACTCCTTATTTCTTCTAAGACATCTGGCACAACTGTCATATTTCCAAGGATATTCCTTACTCCGCCTTGTTTCACTAATTCAATCCCAAGCTTTCGGAAATCTCGGCATAGCCGATCTGGCAAAACTAGCATAGTATCCAAAGTATGGCTCGATTTTCGGCTTAACGCATTAGCTACTATGTTTGCCTTCCCTTCATGGTATTGGATACGCAAATCATAATCCTTTATGACTTCTAACCAACGTCTTTGCCTGTTATTTAGCTCTTTCTGCGTGAAGATGTACTTGCGACTGCTGTGGTCCGTATACAATCTACACACAGATCCATATAAATGATGTCTCCATATCTTTAGTGCGAAAAATATTGCTGCAAGCTCTAAGTCATGCGTAGCATAGTTCTCTTCATGAGTTTTCAGTTGTCTTGAAGCATAGGCAATAACTCTCCTTTCTTGCATAAGCACGCATCCTAAACCCTTCTTCGACGCATCACTGTAAACATCAAACTCGCCAGAATCATGGGGTAAAGCTAACACAGGTGTTGTCGTCAACTTTTCCTTCAATGTCTGGAATTCTTTTTCACAATCTTCGCTCCACTTATACCTTACCGTCTTCTTGGTTAGAGTAGTAAGCGGTCTAGCGATCTTCGAGAAATCTTTCACGAAACGCCTGTAATATCCTGCTAATCCGAGAAAACTTCTTACTTCGGACACATTCTTCGTAGTTGGCCAATCTTTCACTGCTGAAATCTTTCCTGGATCCACGGATATTCCTTCCTTGGAGATTATGTGACCCAAAAATGGAACATGTTTTAGCCAAAACTCACACTTCGAGAGTTTAGCATACAACTTCTCATGTCTCAAAGTTTCTAACACTTATTTGAGATGTTCTTCGTGTTCTTCCTCGCTCTTTGAATAAACAAGGATGTCATCAATAAAGACGACCACGAAAGGATCTAGAAACGTCCTCATGACACGATTCATGAGATCCATAAATACTGCTGGTGCATTGGTTAGACCAAAAGGCATAACAGTAAACTCGTAGTGTCCATACCTCATTCTAAAGGCTGTCTTCGGGACGTCCTTCTCGGCTACTCAAAGTTAGTGATACCCAGATCTCAAGTCTATTTCTGAGAAAACACTCGCCCCTTGTAACTTATTGAACAAGTCGTCAATTCGGGGTAATGGGTATTTGTTCTTGATTGTTGCGCTATTCAACTCTCTATAGTCAATGCACAACCTCAAGCTTCCGTCCTTCTTCTTCACAAACAATACCGGTGCACCCCAAGGGGAAACACTCGGCCTTATATAACCCTTTTGAAGCAACTCTTGCAACTGATCCTTTAGTTCTTTCAACTCTACTGGCGCCATTCTGTACGGTGCCTTTGAAATTGGAGCTGTTCCAGGTGCTAAGTCCATAGGGAATTCGATCTCCCTTCTAGGTGGCATTCCTGGAATTTCGTCCGGGAACACATCGGGAAAATCTCTAACTATTGGTATCTCTTCCAGCACATTCTCCTTCTTAGACATGTCTTGTACATAACACAAATAAGCACTATTTCCCTTCTTCACTTGGTTGACTATGGTCAAAGCTGACACTAGTCGGATACATGGCTCTTTTGTGATACCACGGTAAGAAACTTTTTCTCCTTTTCGACCTTTAAGCCTGATCTTCTGATCGTGGCAGTTTATGACTGCTCGGTATTTACTCATCCAATCCATTCCCAATATAACATCTATTCCTCCAAGATCAAACTGTATCAGGTTGGCTGGTAGGGTACTAGCCGAAATCTTAACTTCTACTCCTTCAAAAATGGCGTCACATACTGTTACATGACCGGTTGGGGTATCTACGGGGATAGATATTCTAGACGGCTTATTGAGACTCAATTTTTCCACAAATGATGATGAAATAAACGAATACGAAGCTCCGGAATCAAATAGAAGCTGGTTGATCATGAACAAGAAATGTACCAGTGACTACTCCGTTTGCTGCTTCAGCTTCAGTCCTGCTCATGACAGCGATCCTTGCAACATTCCCGTTCTGTGTGGTAGTTCCTGCCGTACCAGTCCCATTATTGTTGGCGTTAGCTGGAGCGTTGTTGTTCCTATTCCCGTTCTGAACTCCATTTTTCTTCCATTGCTTTGGTTGTTCACTTGCTGCCTACCATAATTGTTGCCTCCATTATTCTGGTTGTTGTAGTTCCCATAGTTCCGGTTTCCGCCATGATTGTTGTTGTTGAACTGTCGATTCCCTTGGTAATGGCCTCCTTGGTTCCCTTGTTGATTTCCATTTGGTTTCGATCGACACTCAAAAAAACGATGGCCCTTCTTGCCACAGTGGTAGCAAGTGACAAGGTTTCCTTGACAGTCCTTTCCTGGATGATTCTATTGACACTTCTTGCAGATATAACGGCGACATTGATCATCCCCATTATTCTGCTTATCACCACGATACTGTCCCTCCGTGGTTAGGCTTAAACCTCTTGTCCTGACTACCTTGGTTAGTCCTTGTAGGATTTTGATTCATGGATCGCACAACGGAAGCATAATCAAACAAAAACCATGCAAAACCCTCCAAGGATCACAAGTCAAGAGACATAACGATGGTAAGAGTTAGAAATCATAAACACACCTTTGGGTTCTCCTTGATGACTTCAAACGCGAATTATGTCACGTTCTCTATAGTTGATGCACGCCTAGAGTTGATCCTAGATCTCCCAACTCCTTTGGTGCTAGCCCGGAATAGGAAGAGGAAGAAGAAATTACACAAAACGAGACCCAAAGGAGGGTCTCGGCCTCCTTTGGCCGACGGGGACGGGGCGGCGGCAAGGAGGCGGTTCGGGCCTCCTTGTTGCTTGCTCTCTCTCCTTTGTTCTCTCCCACTCTTGTTATGTTCACTTAATGAGCATAATTTATGTGGGAAGGAAGGAAGGAAGGTCCTTTATATAGTCCAACAACTCTTTGTTAACTACCTAAAGGACTTATTCTAGTCCTACTAGAATTCAATTTAGTCACTTCCTTGCAAATTAGTCCCTACTAAGTTTGCAAGGGTTTGCAAAGTGATCCTTCTAATTAATTAATCCAATTAATTAATTCCCAAATCTAGTACAACCCTATATAGCGTGTGACCCCATAGGTTCTATCTAGTTGGTAGCAACTATTTGCTAATATGGAGCGGTCTCTAGCAAAACATCCATTCTAGCCAACTAATAGAATAGTCATCTTGACAACCTTTGTACAAGTAATTGTCTCATCCCTTTGTCTCTATATCCGGATTGGACACGAGACATACAAGTCACACTCGTATATCCAATCCATAGTTTCTCGATCCATGGGAATAGCCTTATTCGTGCAAATAACATCAATATCCCATATTGATTTATTTGAGTCTGGCCAGACATTCTATAAGCACTATCCCTCGAGTGGTCTAGGATATTTGCTCCCGTCATGTGGGAGGGACAAATCCTATCTACGTCCACTACGATCTCTAAGTTTGCTTCTTATTGTATCCAGTACACGCCTTTATAACTACCCAGTTACGGTGTAGCGTTTAACGCTACCAAGATCACAATAATCCACAACTAGAATATCTAGTGACTTCAAGTCTAAGGATGACAATACCATTGCACCGCGAGAAGCACTTGTGACTTAACATAACATGTATGTAGCCTTCTCAGAGATGGGTCAATCCAGTGCAACATTCCGTAATGCACACCTATGTGTTGGATCGTGATATCTCCATATCAATCCAACCCCATACTAGTCTATAGATGATTGTCTCATTAATCATTATACTTGACTAGGGATATTTAAGATAAACAACACAATTGTAAATCTAAGGACTTCATTATATTAAATATCCAATAAATAATAAATGAATTTTCTAGCAATATACAAATTCATACTAAACTAGATTGCCTCTAGGGCATCTATTCCAACAGTCTCCCACTTGCACTAGAGCCAATCTGGCGCATCTCGTATGCCCATACTCCTAGTGTGCCCTTCATGCTTCAACTGCGTGAGAGGCTTTGTAAGCGGATCTGACAGATTATCATCTGTAGGAATCTTGCATATCCGAACGTCTCCTCTATCGATAATTTCTCGAATCAGATGAAACTTCCTGAGCACGTGCTTGGACTTCTGGTGCGATCTGGGTTCCTTTGATTGCGCGATCGCCCCAGTGTTGTCAAAGAACAACTCCACTGGATCCGCAATGCTAGGGACCACACCAAGTTCAGAAACAAACTTTCTGATCCAAACAGCCTCCTTTGCTGCACCATTTGCAGCAATGTACTCAGCCTCTGTTGTAGAATCAGCTACCGTCTCTTGCTTGGAACTCTTCCAGCTCACCGCTGCTCCATTCAGGCAAAACACATATCCCGATTGTGATCTAAAGTCATCTCTGTCGGTTTGGAAGCTTGCATCAGTGTAACCCCTTACACGCAACTCTTCCTCACCGCCAAATATCAAGAAAGCATCCTTAGTTCTTCTCAAGTACTTTAGGATGTTCTTGACTGCAATCCAGTGACTCTCACCCGGATTGGATTGGTATCTGCTTGTCATACTCAAGGCATATGACACATCTGGTCTAGTACATAACATGGCGTACATGATAGATCCTATGGCCGAGGCATAGGGGATTCTACTCATGCGTTCCTTCTCAATCTCATTGGAAGGACAACCACTCTTCGAAAGAGTGATTCCATGTGACATGGGCAAGAATCCCTTCTTGGAATCTTGCACGTTGAACCGTTTCAACACCTTGTCAATATATGTACTTTGACTTAGGCCTAGCAACCTCTTAGATCTATCTCTATAGATCTTTATACCGAGTATATAGGCTGCTTCCCCTAAGTCCTTCATTGAGAAACACTTTCCTAGCCAATCTTTCACAGATTGCAGCATGGGAATGTCATTTCCAATGAGTAGTATGTCATCCACATACAAGAACAGAAAAGCTACAGAGCTCCCACTAACCTTCTTGTAGACACAAGACTCATCTTCGTTTTTGATGAAGCCAAACTCTTTGACCACTTCATCAAAACGTCGATTCCAACTCCTAGAAGCTTGTTTCAATCCATAAATGGACCGTTGCAGCTTACAGACTTTGTTGGCTTGCTTTGGATCTTCAAAACCCTCCGGCTGTATCATATACACGTCCTCGAGGAGATTCCCATAAAGGAATGCCGTTTTGACATCCATCTGCCAAATCTCATAGTCGTGGTATGCTGCAATCGCAAGTAGGATTCGGATGGATTTGGTCATAGCGACTGGTGAAAAGGTTTCATCATAGTCAATACCATGAATCTGTCTGAATCCTTTAGCCACCAATCGGCCCTTATAGGTAATCACATTACCATCCATGTCGATCTTCTTCTTGAAGACCCACTTGCACCCTATGGGCCGCGCCCCATCGGGTGGTTCCACCAAAGTCCATACTTTGTTGGTATACATGGATTCCATCTCGGATCTCATGGCTTCCAGCCACTTCTGAGAGTCTGGGCCACTCATGGCCTCCTCATAGGTAGTAGGCTCATCATCTATGAGCATCGTGTCACCGAAATCAGTTACGAGAAGTCCATACCTCTCGGGTTCCTGGCGCACTCTACTAGATCTACGAAGCTCTTGTGTTACCTGAACAGGTGGCTCCACAACTGCTTGTGGTTTCTGTTCATGCCATAATCGGTTCAGTGATTTGCGGTTCTTGAACTTCTTCAAGTTCTACATTCCTCCCACTTGCTTCTTTAGAGACAAATTCTCTTTCTAGAAACACGCCGGTCCGAGCAACAAATACTTTGTTCTCGGTTGGATTGTAGAAGTAGTAACCCTTAATTCCTCAGGGTACCCCACAAATTTACACTTATCCGATTTAGGCCCTAGCTTGTCTGATTGCAAACGTTTTACATAGACATCGCAGCCCCAAATCCTCATGAACGACAGTGTGGGACGCCTCCCACTCCACATCTCATATGGTGTCTTCATGACTGATTTGGATGGAACACGGTTAATGGTGAAAGCTGCACTTAATAGAGCGTAGCCCCAAAATGACAATGGAAGATCGGTTTGACACATCATAGATCGAACCATATCCAATAGGGTTCGATTCCTCCTCTCGGACACGTCATTACATTGTGGCGTTCCGGGTGGAGTGAGTTGGGACACGATCCCACACTCTCTAAGATAGTCGTCAAACTCTTGGCTCAAGTATTCTCCTCCACGATCCGATCGTAGAGCCTTTATACTTTTGCCAAGTTGCTTTTCTACTTCATTCTTGAATTCTTTGAACACTTCAAAGGATTCGGATTTTGCCCTCATAAGGTACACAAATCCATATCTACTGTAATCATCAGTAAATGTAATGAAGTAGACATAACCACCCCTGGCAGGCATGGCAAATGGCCTACACACATCGGTATGTATGAGCGCCAATTGCTCACTAGTCCTCTCACCTTTCTTATTGAAAGGGGACTTTGTCATTTTTCCCAATAAACAAGCCTCACATGTCTCATATGATTCAAAATCAAATGAGTCTAGTAATCCATCCTTATGGAGTCTAGATACACGTTTCTCATTTATATGGCCTAAACGACACTGCCATAAATAAGCAGGATTTAAATCATTTATTTTAATCCGCTTGGTATTAATGTTGTAGACAGGATTGCTTAGATCAAGGACATAAAGTCCATTAAATAATTGCGCACTAAAATAGTGAATATTATTCAAATAAAAGAAACAACAATTGTTCTTTATTGAAATAATAAAACCATCCTTGTCCAACCAAGAAATAGAAATGATGTTTCTGCTCATAGCAGGCACAAAATAGCAATTATTTAATTCTAAAACTAATCTTGAAGGCAGAGATAGCTCGCACACGCCTATGGCCAACGCAGCAACCTTTGCTCCATTCCCAACGCGTAGATCTACCTCTCCTTTAGCCAATCTTCTACTTCTCTTTAGATCCTGCATATTTCGACAAATATGAGATCCACATCCAGTATCTAATACCCATGATGTAGAGACAGTTAAATTGACATCTACAACAAAAATACCCGGTGGTGGTGGAATCACTATTCCAAGCCTCTTGTCCTCCAGATATTTTGGGCAGTTCCTCCTCCAGTGTCCAGGCTGACTGCAATAGTGACACTCACCTTTAGTCACGGCCTTGGCAATGCCACCAACAGGCTTAAGGGCAGGTTCCTTGGACTTGGCAACTGACTTGCCTTTGCCCTTGGAGGAAGAGGCAAACATTTTGCCCTTTCCTTTCTGTACCATCATAATGGCCTTGCCCTTACCCTTGTTGATGCTCTGTTCAGCCTTCCTCAACATGTTGAGCAAATCTGGCAGTGGTTTAACGATCTCGTTCATGTTATAGTTCATAATGAACTGTCCATAACTCTCGGGGCAACGATTGCAACACGAGATCGGTTGCCAACTCTTGGCCGACCGGGAACCCCAGTCGGGCGAGATTCTCCAAGTACCCGATCATTCGGAGTACATGGGGTCCCACCGGGTTCCCTTCTGCAAGATGACATTTGAACAGTGCCTTTGAGACCTCATACCTCTCTACCCTCGCCTGCTCTTGGAAGAGCTGCTTTAGATGTTCGATCATATCGACAGCATTCATGTTTTCGTGTTGCTTCTGAAGCTCAGAAGTCATGGTGCAAAGCATTAGGCAGGCCGCATCATTAGCGTCATCAACACGCTTTTGATACGCCTTTAAGGCAGCATGTGTTTGGTTCTCTGGACCTTCTGGAACATGCTCCTCTATTGCGTACAGTTTCTTCTCTTGCTTGAGAACAATTCTCAAGTTTCTGTACCAATCAAGAAAGTTGGTTCCAGAGAGCTTTTCCTTCTCAAGGACAGATCGTAGGGAATGTTGTGAACTCGATGAGTTGTTTGCCATTTGGAATTCTACAAAAAGGAAAATACGCAAGTTTTAGTATTTATGAATTTTTGACTATATTCAATAATGGCTAGTTTATCAAATATAGCTCCCACTATTTTTCTACGGATTAATAACCCTCAAGATATTAATGCGGAAAATATCCTTATATTTTCTAGTGGGCCAAGATCCGTCTTTCATCTCCTTACGAGCTTGCTTTGGCAAGTCACCCATAATTCGACTACTTTAGGTAGGAACAATTCCAATTGCATACCATATGCAACTCTTGGTTCAATCGGGCAAATAACTCCTTATTTATCCATCCAAATGGATAATCCCGATTGATTGCCTCTAGGTTTCTTAATCAAATTAATAGCCTAGTTGTGTTCAACCTCTTATCTAAACAATTGCACATTGTTACGTGCCATCGCATTCCATCATTATGAACCAAGTCGCCATGCTTTGGCACGCACGAGCTTGATAAAATAATGATGATAATGAGTGTTTAGATAACGAGAAGGCAAGAACACAATATTTGAATTTTGAGGGATTTTAAATTCAATTCTTAATTGTTTTGTTGATCAATATCAACTAATCTATCTATTTGAGTTTGGGCACAACTCCAAATAATAGATCCGGGTTGTCTAATTATCTTATTATCCTAATTGCATGCATCATCCATACACCAACCACACAAATAATAAGACAATAAAATAAACAACCACAAAACAGAAATTAAACGTGATGTGGATATGGCCTTTTCTAGACTAAGATAATTCCAAGCCAATGGAATTATCTATGAACCCTAAAGCAAACACATCTCCATGCGTCTTGATCTTTTGGTCCATCCTTCATAGTCTTGTGGAATGCTCCATGCTCCATCTTTTGTGGCTTCTTTGGCTTTGGGCTTCTTTTCTCCAATCTTGGCTAACAATCTACTTTATCTAGCACTAGCTAATATCTATACTAAAAAAAAAAAAAAAATCTCACAAGTTGAGAAAAAATTGGCACGCAGGCCATAAAACCCTAATTAATTATTATAATTAATTGATCAGCTCGCAGGCCGTAAAACCAAACCACAAAATTAAACATCCACATCAAACCACATCCTAAGGCCATATCCAATCACCATGCGATTTTCACATAAATAGTTAAAATCCAATTTTAACGCGCTTGGTCAATTTTAATTGATTTTAAGATTTCTAGGGTTAAAAGGGTCCATGGGCCCAACAATCAAATTGCCCGGGCCCAACAAAGTGAACCACAAGGCCCTAGGGCCGGGCCGGCCCAAAACCACGAGGCTAGGCCCGCGGGTAAGGGCCGCCCGGCCCCTAGGGCGGCCAAGCTTGGGCGGCAAGCAAGGGGGCGGTCCCTAGAGGGGCCGAACCTCCTTGAGGGAGTTGTTTCCAAAACAACTCCCTTGCTTGGTGCCCAAGTTTGGTTGTTTCCTTGTTTTGGGAGAACTCCTTCTTCCCCAAGGATGCCCAAACCCTAGATCTAAGATCCTAAAATTTCTCAAACTCACCAATTCATGCATCCAATGCAAAAATTGGATCTTGTTATGATTAATTATTGACAAATTGCATCCCATGCTTGATTTGTCTTGTTTTACGCGATAAACAATCAAATTAAGGTGTAAAACAACTAAAAACGTAACACATAAACCACGTTTATGCTCTACGACCTGTGGCTCTGATACCACTGTAGGGTTTTGATTCATGGATCGCACAACGGAAGCATAATCAAACAAAAACCATGCAAAACCCTCCAAGGATCACAAGTCAAGAGACATAACGATGGTAAGAGTTAGAAATCATAAACACACCTTTGGGTTCTCCTTGATGACTTCAAAAGCGAATTATGTCACGTTCTCTATAGTTGATCCACGCCTAGAGTTGATCCTAGATCTCCCAACTCCTTTGGTTCTAGCCCGGAATAGGAAGAGGAAGAAGAAATCACGCAAAACGAGACCCAAAGGAGGGTCTCGGCCTCCTTTGGCCGACGGGGACGGGGCGGCGGCAAGGGGGCGGTTCGGGCCTCCTTGTTGCTTGCTCTCTCTCCTTTGTTCTCTCCCACTCTTGTTATGTTCACTTAATGAGCATAAGTTATGTGGGAAGGAAGGAAGGAAGGTCCTTTATATAGTCCAACAACTCTTTGTTAACTACCTAAAGGACTTATTCTAGTCCTACTAGAATTCAATTTAGTCCCTTCCTTGCAAATTAGTCCCTACTAAGTTTGCAAGGGTTTGCAAAGTGATCCTTCTAATTAATTAATCCAATTAATTAATTCCCAAATCTAGTTCAACTCCATATAGCGTGTGACCCCATAGGTTCTATCTAGTTGGTAGCAACTATTTGCTAATATGGAGCGGTCTCTAGCAAAACATCCATTCTAGCCAACTAATAGAATAGTCATCTTGACAACCTTTGTACAAGTAATTGTCTCATCCCTTTGTCTCTATATCCGGATTGGACACGAGACATACAAGTCACACTCGTATATCCAATCCATAATTTCTCGATCCATGGGAATAGCCTTATTCGTGCAAATAACATCAATATCCCATATTGATTTATTTGAGTCTGGCCAGACATTCTATAGGCACTATCACTCGAGTGGCCTAGGATATTTGCTCCCGTTATGTGGGAGGGACAAATCCTATCTACGTCCACTACGATCTCTAAGCTTGCTTCTTATTGTATCCAGTACACGCCTTTATAACTACCCAGTTACGGTGTAGCGTTTAACGCTACCAAGATCACAATAATCCACAACTAGAATATCTAGTGACTTCAAGTCTAAGGATGACAATACCATTGCACCGCGAGAAGCACTTGTGACTTAACATAACATGTATGTAGCCTTCTCGGAGATGGGTCAATCCAGTGCAACATTCCGTAATGCACACCTATGTGTTGGATCGTGATATCTCCATATCAATCCAACCCCATACTAGTCTAAAGATGATTGTCCCATTAATCATTATACTTGACTAGGGATATTTAAGATAAACAACACAATTGTAAATCTAAGGACTTCATTATATTAAATATTTAATAAATAATAAATGAAATTTCTAGCCATATAAAAATTCATACTAAACTAGATTGCCTCTAGGGCATCTATTCCAACAGTCCTACCCTGATTGTTTCCGTAGCCCACAGCGCTCTCAACCTTGCGCTTTCCACGCTTCTCCTCCTGTGCCTCTTGAATGCGCCAAACGGCTGCAGCTCTATCATAAGCTTCCTGGAGAGTATCGTACGTCCTGCACATCAAGTCTTTCTGCAGATGAAGTTCGAGACCAGACATGAACTTTCTAACTTTAGTCGCTTCATCAGGCATCAGCTGACCTACAAATCGGGATAGTTCCATGAATTTCTTGAAGCCAACGGTCACGGAACCGTTCCCTTGTGTCAGATTCACGAAGTCTAGGTATTTTTTATCCTGGACATGGTCCGGATAAAAGCGAGTGCGTAATGCAGTTTGAAGAGCCTCCCAATTGAAATTGGGTTGGGCCAAAAAGTTCTGACGTGTGCTTCTCCACTATGTATTAGCTTCGTTCTTCAAGTAGAATGCCGCGCAAACAACCTTGCGGTCTTCGGGGCACTCAACTAGCTCAAGGACCTTATCCATCTCATCGATCCAATTTTCGAGCTCAATAGGATCCTCATTGCCTGTAAAGTTTCCTGGCTTCATGTCTGCCACTTTCTTAGCCCAATTTGCGTTATTTTGCTCTCCCTGGTTTGCGTTCTGCGCCATCTGAGCAAATTGCGCAAAGAACTGCTCCATGTTGTTGTTATTGTTGTTGTTGTTGTTTGGTGTGGCCATTGGTACTTGGCGATTCCTCCTGGTGTAGTATTGATGTGGTCTATCAGTCATAATTCCTACACTATAGCCTATTGTATTACTTATAAAGTATCAAGAAGTACAAACAATCATGCACATATGGCATGTACAGCACAATTTAACAAATAATGTCACACATTGATCATCATTTACATCAATTACTCATGTATTTCCACATAGGCTGATCGCGTCTCAACTTTTCATCTTCTCCAAAAATTGGAAAAAGGATCAATCAATCAAGAAAAAATTGTGAATTTTGGTGTGCAGAACCCTCTCTGAGTCTAATTTCATAATCAAGAAGAATCAACTCAAAATCAATTGTGAAACTCGAGATACATAGGAAATACTACAGCTGCTGCCACAGCTCACCAGAACAGAAAATTTGATTTTGAAAAGCCTTAAACTGACTTTAAAATTCTCAAAATGAGCTATGCTTTCTCCCAGAGTTATCTAAACGTGTCTAATAATGGGAATAAAAATTTGAGATCAAAACAAGATCTGGAAGATAGGTAACAATAAAAAATTCTACAGCTAGTCACTTTGCAATTATGCTACTGAACCACCAAATTTGAAAGTTCGTAACTAATTCTCCAGAACTCATATAGGGCTGAAATTTTTATGGGAGTTACCTGGGTATGTTTAATTTCTGGGAAAAATTCAGGGAAAAATAACTCCAAAGTTAAATACGTCTGCTACAACAAAAACTCACTGCTGCGCAGATTCAACAACACCAAAGATCAAAGTTTTCAGGTTCTAACTCCAGGAACACTTTCTATGCACTCAATCAATGATAACAAGCATAACGCAACCTTGAGTCATCAAATCATACTCCAAGATTCAGAAAGATAAATTCATTAAACTCCCCAAATCAGGTCCTCAAAGAATAAATATTATTCATCCCAAAGCAAAATGCTAAAAATTCAACTCTAGCCCAAAAGTGACTATTCAAAAATTGTTCTAAAACTTCAAAGTGTTGCTTGGCCCCATAGCCTTATTCAAACCAATAAATAAAACTTAAAAACATCTAGTCTAGGAAATCTAAAGAATTCTAACAAGCTTAATCCTCGTCCTCATCGCTTTCATCCATCTCTTCCTCTTCATCGGAATCATACTCGTGCTCTTCACCTTCACTCGGGTCTTCTTCCCTTTCTTCATACTCCATGGGGTCTTCCTCAATCTCGGGGTATTCATCGACATCTTCCATTGGATCTTCTTCAACTTCCTCATCGTCACTAGAGTCTATAATAATCACTTCTTTTTCATCATTAGAGCTTATGTAGATCACGTCTTCTTCATCACTAGACTCTATCTCAATAAATGTATAACTTTGCCACTTAAGATAAGTCTCCATCAATAGTTTGCATGTACTGCACTTACAGTCCATTCACCTTGGCAACGATAATCCCTATCATTCAGACGATTCATCCTGTTCGTAATAATTTCCCCAAACATGGGTTTCATAGGTAATGCCTTCACCATACAATAAGCCTGAAAAGCTGGATTTCTATACCGAGGAAAATCTATGGCTTGAAATCTATATTCACAATATTGAACCACGCGGTCACGAAAAACTGGAAAGTCTTCACCTTCAACCCAACGTGTCACAACAGGGTGCTTCTCGACTTGCAACACACGCTTCCTTGTTGTATGCTTAGTTCTAGCCATCTACAAGTGGAAACAACTTAATAAATCTCTAATTTCACAAGGCACATATCCTAATCCGAAATAACTACTCTTCGCAAACCAATAATTATTCCCAAGACTCCAAATTAATAGTCGCAAGACTCTTGAAGAAATTTCCCGACAAAGTCCCTTAAAAGTAGGCTTACAACTAGAACTCAAATGGAACGCTTCAAAAATTTCGGTCCCTTAGCATCTTAAATAGACTAAGGCTCTTAGTTAGGAATGGGTGGATGGAAGTACTTGCTTTCTATCCTATTTTCTAAACACTTACACATAATAATCCTATCCATACTACCCAAATTGCCACAGCTTGTCAAATTTTAAGTTATTTCTCCTATATCCTTTTTAGTTACCCTAACAAGTTTTGATTTCCTTTTTGGAATGCCGGCTCTGATACCACCTGTAACACCCCCAAATGGCCCAAGCCGGAGACCCGCGGATGTCACTCAGTACCCGAGAGGAGCCCGGATACAAGGAGATTTTATAACATGGTTCGCAAGCACAAAACATCCACAATAATAATTAAATCCAATTGAAACAATGCATTATTATAATCCAACGTCCTAGCCACAAACCGGGCATAAACAACTAAAGTGTTTAAAATAATAAAGAGTTCAAATTCAAATGAGATACTACTACTAATATTCCATGTGATGCGCGTCCCCTTCTACGCCAAGTAACCATCCTCTAAACCTGTGGTGCGGAATCAAAAAGAAACACCACAGTACAAAATCAGCATGAAATACTGGTAAATAAATAGGGATGGCAACGGATCGGATTTGGATCGGATATGTACATAATCCGATCCGATCCGAAAATATACTCTCCTGATCCGAATCCGATCCGAATCCGTTCGGATACGGATCGGATCCAGATCGGATCCGGATCGGATCATGTAACGGATCACTAATATAGTCCGAACCCGATCCGTTAGTGTAAACGGGTCATGGATCAACACTATCGGATCGAATTCGATCCGATCCAGTCCAATCCAATTACATATAGGTGTGGCATATTTGTAATTTCGCTCACACATGGGGTCATAAATCCATATGTTCTATATTACATAATAAATATATTGCTATGGGATCGGATCGGACCGGATCGGATCAACAAATATATAACTATCAAACCGGATCGGATCGGATCAACGGATATTTACTGCTATGATCCGAATCCGATCCGAAATCCGAACGGATCACATTTTTATGATCCAAATCCGATCCAAAAGCAAACGGATCGGATTCGGACCGCTCCATTAGGGTCGGATCACCCCGGATCTCGGATCGGAGCGGACCGCATTGCCATCCCTATAAATAAACATCCAAACATGTAAAACGATGATGGAATAATTATAAAACCAATACTCATTTATAAGTAAGAGTTTTTCGCAAACACAGCGGTAATAAAGTTGACTCTTGTAATAAAAAATAAGAGTTCCCAATTCCATAATATTTCCAAACCAATTCCATAATCATTAGGAAAAATCCAAAATCCATCGTTAACTTCTTTCCGTTAACAAAAACCAAAATACTCATTATTAATTTGTTGTGACGGGGGAAAACCAAATAAATCACAGCTTCCATGACCTTAAGTGTCGACACCCCCCTAAGACTACGTCGTCCAGAGGAGTGAGTACATGCCGCTATCCGGGGACTTGCAACCGGATCAAAAAGAGACGGGACCGCAGCCAACACCGCCCAAAGAGAATAATATTGTCCCCACACAACTTCTTCCACTTTACGTTATAGTTCATTAATTATCATGGTGATGTTTTCTGCAAAAACATTTAACAAGTAGAAATCATGTATTTCAAGTCATGTATCATGTAAACACATTTTGAGACGTAACAAATCAAAGTATTCGTTCGACACGAAAGACATAAGCACACTAGGCTTGGCACATTTACTTACCTCAGAGCAAAATCCAACTATAGCAACTCGATCAACGTACTCTACGTACTCGTTGTCGACGAACTCGTTACCTACACATAACAATATTCTAATCAAACAAATATTCTAGCAATATACTTTCTATACTAATTACATGCATATGATAGTCAATGGTTTAGGTCTCTAACACCAACCTAACATCTCACTCAATTCATACTTCAAAACAAAACCCAAGACTTTGCTTCAAAATCCTCTAACCTAAAGCATACATAATCTATCATAACTCCACCAATCTATTACTCCAGTTTACCAAACAGATCATGGTCTAAAAACAGTTCCATTGGATTCAAAACATTCTAAATAATAAGTTTAGCCTCAAACGGATCTTAATTTTGATTCCTGAATCAAAAGTTACACTAGTTTCAAGTTTCCAACTTCATTCAAAATATCCATACGGGAATTGTCACTCTTCATGAAACTTTTCCCCCAAGCATCTAGTTCATCCTATATTCATACTAAACCTAATATAACATAATTCCCACATTCAAATATGATTGTTATCCACCTACTATGATCATTCAAACACCCAAATCATTCAATCAAACTTCTCCTCCAAACTAGGGTTTCTTCCCAACACCCAAGAACATGATAAACCCTAAAACTTGATTATCAATCCTACAAATTCACGAACAAGTGATCACAAGAGTAAGAGATCAACAAGAGAAAAGAAAAGAAGAAACAAAACTGCCTCAAACCCGCCGCCATGGAGGCCGGATGGAGAGAGAGAGAAAGAAAGAGAGAAAGAAAAAGAGAAAGAAAGAAAAAGAAAAAGAGAGAGAGAGAGAGAGAGATATTACCTCGACGGAAAAAGAGAGAGAGACGGCGGCGGTGGCGGGTTGCTGCCGTCGGCCACAAGAGAGAGACGAGAGAGAGAGTGAGGGACGCGAAGAGAGTGAGGGACGTGAGAGAGAGATAGAGAAAATAGGGAGAGTGAGGGTTTTATGAGAGTTGGAAATAAAATCAACTTCATAAGTAGGAAACCCTCTTGGATTAGGAAACTTTTTACGTAGGAAGAAAAGTTAGGTCAAAAGACACTTATTCCTCCTTAGTTTTGTCAAAAGACAATTACCTCCCCCAAAATCAAGTAAAAGACACTAAAACCTTTGATTAAAGTCACAAAGTTCCCCCAAACTCTCAAAACCATTATAATTAACTCTCTACAATTAAATTAACTTCCCGACACTTATAATAATGTCACAAAATACCCGTAGTCACAAAACGGGGTATTTCAAAAACGCAATATCTTTGTTAAGGGATTTCCTTGTTAATTTTAGTTATTTTTGTTGATCTAATCAACTGGGTCTACTTATTTGTATTGGGCAATCTAAAATAAAAGATCTGATCTTTAATTATTATCTTGTTACGTTTTGCATGCATCAACCATACACCAAAAATAAATAAACAATCAATAAATAAACGTGATGTGGATGTGGCCTCCTAAAACTAAGACTAAGATATTCCCAAGCCAATGAGAATATCTATAAACCCTAAAAACAGCAAGCACATCTCCATGTGCCTCCATCTTTAGTTCATGCGCCTTAGCTTGTGGAATAACGCCATCTTGTGATTTATTTGGTCTTTAAACTTATTCTCCATATCTTGGCTATCATATAATTATTTAATACTAGCTAGCTAGCACCTATACTAAATAGAGATACCTCACAAGTCGAGGAGAAGACGACACGCGGGTCGTAAAACTTAATTAATTACATCTAATTACAATGAAACCAAACCACAAAAATGAACATCCACATCATGCGCATATAAGGCCACATCCAATCACCATGCATAAGAATATAATACAGTTAAAATTCAATTTTAACGTTCTTGGTCAATTTTAGTTGATTTTAGGATTTTATCTATAGTCAAAACGGTCAAAGGGGTCGAACCAATCAGATTGGCCAAACCCTAAGAACCATCGGCTTGGCCGAACCGGGTGGGACACAACATCTATCCGTGCGCGCATGGGGAGGGGCGGACGGCCCTAGGGTCAAACCCTAGGGTTGTTTCCTAAAAACCCTTCGTCCTTCCCTTGCATGCTTATTTCCAATTTGTAGAGAAAAATACTTTTTTTCCCAAATTGTGCCCAAACCCTTGTTTTTCAGAACAAAACATAAAATTAGCTCATCCTCTACTGAATCATATTCAGTTTGCATCATTATGCCAATGTCAGTTTTACGCAATATAACAGAACGGTGTAAAACTGATAAAACGTTAGCACATAAAACTACATTATGCGCTACGACATGTGGCTCTGATACCAATGTAGGGTATTGATACAGATTACGCAGTGGAAATATAATTAAAAAATTCCGTTCAAGACCCTCCATGAATCGCATGACAAGCCATCATAACGTGGTAAAGGAAAAATAATTGTGTACCTTGTTTGTCTGACAGATCCCGATACGCATAATTGTGACCACGTCTCTTCAAGTATCCACACCTATAATTGCACTGGATTCATTCTCACGTGTGTGTGCTAGCTCATGTCAAGAAGGAGGAAAAAGAAGATCACGCCAAATGAGGCACCACATGGTCGCGCCCCCTCACTAGGCTGACCGCGCAGGGGGAGGGGCGGACGGGTAGGTTCGGCCTCCCTCTTGTCTCCATCCTTGCTTTGTTATTTTCACTCGAATGAGACTCTTATCAAAAAAAATAAGCTAGGAGTGCCTTTATATAGTTATCAACTCCTTGTTAACTACATATTTGCCCAATACTGATCATGTCCATACATGGATTAGTCCACTTTGCAAATTAGTCCTACTAAGTTTGCTTGTGGTTGCGTATTGATCCTTTTCTTTAATTAGTCCTACTAATTCATACCCATGTCTATTTTAATTCATATGATGTGTGACCCCATAAGCTTCTACTTAGTTGGTGGTAACAATTACTAACATAGAGCGGTGTCTAGCAACACATCTATGCCACCCAACTAGTATAAATAGTCCATGATCCGACAAACCTTGTGTCAAATGTTACCGTATTGTATTATCCATTTGTCTCTGTATCTGGATTGGACACGAGACATAAATTTCAAACTCGTATATCCAATCCATTGTTTCGCGATCCTGGGGAATAGGCTTATCCATGCAGATAACATAAGTATCCTATATTGATTTATTTAAGTCTGGCCAGACATTCCATAAGCACTACCCCTCGAGTGGCCGTGGATATTTACTCCCATATGTGGGAGGGACAAATCCTCTCTACATCACTACCATCTCTAAGCTTGCTTCCTATTATGTCCGATATCCGTATTTATTGCTACCCATTCACGGTGTAGCGTTTGACGAAATGAAAATTAATATTCCACAACTAGAGTATCTAGTGACTTCAAGTCTAAGGACCACAATACCATTGTCACAACGAGAAGTACTTGTGACATTAACATATTTAATGTAGCCTTCTCGTGTTATGTCAATCCAGTATGCCATTATCATATAATGCACACCCATGTGTTAGACTTGATATCTTCATATTAATCTACCCACATATTAGTCTATAGTGATCGTCCTGTTAATCAATATAATGGATTTGAGAAACTGATGGCATGTTTGTTCTTACCCTTCAGTCCTTATGAACATTGCCTTCGTCTTTGTATTGCTAGACACAGATAATTGTCACTCGCCACTGGAGACCGAGAAGACCGTTGAGATGATCTTCACATCTCTGTCTATATGAATTGGTACCCTTTACTGATACGGGATATATCATCAGTATTTAGTTATTTAGTTAATTACTAATTATTGAGTTATTTGTTATTTAATTATATTATTATTTATTATTTATTTAGTAGTCCGTAGGGTAGGCCCATTAGGTTTAGGGTTAGGTCAGTTTATTTATCTATTTAAGCAATGTAATATTTCATTCTAATGGAGTCAATGAAGAAGTATTTTTCTGAATTCTAGTCTCTCTTTTGTATCTTCAATTCCTATATCAATTTTTCCAAATATCTTATCAATCTCTCTCAAATTCACCACCTCATCTATCAATTCTTCCTATTTCGATACTTTTTCTGTAACAGTGGTGCTTTCATTGAATCACGCCGGAGAAGACTTCCTTGCGACGTGACGGCCTCATACCCGTATCAGCATGTCAGAGTCGTATCAGCAACTATTCGTTGACATCAAGACGAACCTCGTTGAGCTCTTGAAGAAATTATCTAAGCTACAAGAACAGGAGTAGCAGCAGTCAAAACAACCATCGCCGCCGCAGGCAAAAACCCAGCCGCTCTCACAGCAAATCGCTGCTCTTTCGGAACCCTTGCTGCCGGAACCACATCCGGAGGTGCAACCCAGTCACCGCCTGACACAGCCATGGTTTCCGACGACCCAGAGGTCACACCCGTTGCTATCCTCCAACCGAAGTCCGTCCCGACAACCCAAGGCACCGGCGACCTCCCTGTGCTCACGGCCGGCCAGAAACGATCCATAGCCACCGGAGTCCCCATCCACATCTGGCAAAGACCTCCAACAGTGGCCTACGCCGCCAATTTCGGCCACCAGAAGCCACCAACACCGTCGGCACTAACATCGGTTGGACCAACTGAAGCCTCTTCCAAACTCCAATCGGCCACCACAACCGCTCTCGACGACCTCCACTCGTCCACAACCACCGCCGGGAACCTCCCAATCACCGACGACCTCGAACCACAACCGCCAGATCCGAACCCACCCGAACCCACGGCCATGCCAAGCGACCTCCTTACGACCAACGACGGTCTCCAACGCTTCTAATCGACCGACGAGCATCACCTGGATAGGGTTCGGCGTCCGGTGAGCAAGACCTTGTCACCGTTTCACAGCATCGTCGGCCACAACACTCAACCTTCCTCGCCACAACAATTTGACTCGTTTTTGGGAGTTAGGGCCGAAAACAAAGTGGGGCTCATTTTTGGGCTTAATTCCACATCTTTTCAACTTGGGCTTCTTTTGTCATATAGGCCTGACGATCAAATTGAGCTAAAGTATAAACTTGGGCCTAATTTTGTTTTTGGTGACCAAAATACTTTGGGTCGGCCTACACCCTTTGGATTTGGACTTCAAATTTGTGTGCTCAAATTTTTTCGACGTCAATTCGATCCGGGCAAGAAAAGTGACGATATTTTCAGCACCCACCTTGAGGGCAAGGTGATTTTTAAGGGTTGGAGAGTGATACGGGATAGTATCATCATAATTATGTTATTTAGTTAATTACTAAATATTGAGTTATTTGTTATTTAAATATATTATTATTTATTATTTATTTAGTAGCCCGTAGGGTAGGCTCGTTAGGTTTAGGGTTAGGTCAGTTTATTTATCTATTTAAGCGATGTAATATTTCATTCTAATGGAGTCAATGAACAAGTATTTTTCTGAATTCTAGTCTCTCTTTTGTCTCTTCAATTCCTCTATCACTTTCTCTAAATTTCTTATCAATCTCTCTCAAATTCTCCACCTCATCTATCAATTCTTCTTATTTCGATACTTTTTCTGTAACATTTACCCGACTACCGTACCTCATTCTCTCATAACACCATTACCTCTGGGTGCTTTGCAATCTATGATTAATTATCTCATCATCTCGTAACTCCCTTGCCTCTGGGTGCTTTGAAATTGGTAATCAATCATGTTGAAGAAAAAGCGCCTCATTCATATGCCTTCCTTTTGGCGATCGTTGTGCGATAGATTGAAAGTTTTCTATATGACATGCTTGAAAGCGCGAACCATTGGACTGAAACATCGTTAGTAATGGGACACTTGATGGGGACATAATAGAATTTACATTCAAATTTCAAAGGCTATCATTGGGAGAAATGCTTAACCTCATTGCATGGGCCAGAGGATGCTATGCTTTGTTCATGGTTATGTTGGTCGGAGGATAGATATTGAAGTACTGTAGTGGTTATTAGAGCTTGTTTCTGGTATGTTTGTTCTTCCCCTTTTCTGGTAGTGGTTTTCTGTCATCTCATATTTGGTAGTTTCACTTATTGAGAGAGTCGTTTTTTTTTTCAAAGAGTGAGAGAGTCGTTATTAGATCTTGTTCAGCGCATTCTGTCTCCTCCACCCACAAAATTCTGAAAACAACAATCCCAAAGTTTGAATTACATTAATTTTGATTTCAGAACATTGTATCTCAGCAACAACATCCTGAGAACAAGTCACTCTTGGGAGAAGTCGACGGGTTGTGCTCTGCAAGAGATGATTGCTAGACTGCTGAATTTCCATGTGAAACACTTGTACATCCACAGTGTCTCTTATGCTTTTAGTATTCTCTTGGGAAATACATACACGTCATATTTTACCAAGAATACGCTGCATCGGCTAGGATACAAAATCTCTTTCAAAATTAATTATGTGAATTCTTCATATTCAACCATCTGCTAGGATACAAAAAACATATGTTCTACAAAGAACTGGCAGTGTTCTCATAGTTACATTTTGACGTGAACAACCAAAAGTGGCTAGGTTCTATCTCCATAGTCAAAAACATTGAGGAAGAGTTGCATTAAATGTTGAACTATGTTGGGCCAGTACTTCAGTCTTTTGTTTATCATCTTTCGCACTTGTGCTGACATGAAAATGTGATTTTTTTAAAGGTTAAGCGTCTATTTCCCTTTTGATTCAGTTAAAAGTTTCAGAATAGTATATTAGGGAGTTTTCAAAAGCTAGATAATTTCACAAGGTTTTACTGTCCCTTGTCAGGGATAGGCTTGATGTTTGATGTTAGTAGTAGATGAGAAAGTCTTGGAATTCGGTTTTTGAATATCGTGCCCTTGAATTTACCTTTCAATAATAACATGTGAAGGCGCTGCCGCCTTTATTTTGCACTAGGTGGTACTTTTTGTGTGGTGCTTAAAAGAAGTCTTCGGGAAAGTGGTGGGAGCCTAACTAATATCACATGTAGGGATCTCCATTTTTCTAGGGGATAAGGATATGAAATAAGGTTAGCTTGGTATTGAATCAATTTACCTCTTTTACCTCTTTATTATTTCTAAGATTATCAAATTTTTCAGGAGATAACGATGAAGGGTGAATGGAGAGTTTGGGCGTCCTCAAGCAGACAATCATCTATTCTCATCTCAATTGCTATTTCAGATTGTTAATGTCGGTGCTTCAATTTGATTGTTGGGGTTTATAGTTTGTTTTCGTCGCGGAAAAGTGTTACTACTTAGTTCGCAGATTGTGTTCCTTTGTTAAAATCAAAGTTACTTACAAAACTAACCTGCTCATCTTGGTTTTTCCTCCCTCTTGCTCTACATGATTTGAATTTTATTCCTCGGCCGGTAATATGGGTTCTTGCTTGCTTATTTTCAATTGTTGTTACGTAGTGTTTGCTGTACCTGTAAATCCGCAATATTCCGACAACATGTATCAATTCGGAAGTGACCATGGGTAATTCATAATTCAACTACTTCGTCTTCATCGCACAGTTTGTCTCTGTTATGATTCGGGCAGAGCTTAGAGAACGATGAAATCGACGAAACAAGAACACAGGAACACAATCGATATAATGTGGTTCACTAGCGATGAGCTAGCTACCTCCACGACCCGAAAACCCCCCGATTTTATTGAGAGAAACCCACGAATACAACCCACGACCTTAGTCTATGCCTATCCACGTTTATATAGACCTATTAGGCTTGCTTGGTCTCAAAGAAACGTCCCAAACGGACCAAAACGCACAAGGAAACAATTCTAAATTGCCCAGCCCGAACTAGGTCGCACGACCTGCTACGTACAGTAGGTCGCACGACCTAATACAGTAAAAACAACAACTTCTTTGTCTTCCTTTTCTTCTTCTTGATCCCCCGTTTGGCCTTGTTTCCTTGCCCCTCTTCGTCGCCTAACTCCTCGCCGAGCTTCTCGAGCCTATTCAAGGCATATTCCCAACAAATCTCCACCTTGTCTTGAATTTCCTCTTTCGCTTGCACTTGAATTAGCTGATTCTCTCCAATAGCCCCAATATCACAAGTTGCTCTATCTTTGCCAAGATCCTGCAACGTATGCCCCCAGCGATGCTCCAACCCCTGTCCGGTTCCTGAAATCGAACCCTATCGATGCTCCAACTACGGTCGAGCTCCTGCAATCGAATCCCCTTTCTTGTTGTTCCAACTCCAACCGAGTTCCTACAACAAGTTTGTTTGTTGTTATGACTCCCACCGAGTCCCTAAAACAAAATCCCCAGCACGTGTCCCCTTCACGTTCCATGTCTCTTGTCAGAGACTCCCCTATTCCATCCTCCTCCGCCTTCTTGTCAAGAGCACGAATTCCCCTTTCCCCCCAACAGGGCCTAGAGAACTAGACCATCCTCCGAAGTACCCTCCACCTTCAGCCAAATCTGCAGATCATGAGTTCTTCCTTCATCCACCGGTGTCTCTTTTCTCTACCGTTTGAACAGACGTCAACGTAGCTTCCCTTGTCCACCTTTATCCGCCGGAACTATGACTTTCTGAACCCCCAAACGCAGCCATTTTCCGCGTCCCCTCTTGCTGAGCCTCGAACTCAGCGGTGGTTGTATCGACCCCCTCCTCTTTAGCTAATGCCAACCACATGCCTTACTAATTCAACCATACACATGCCTTGATCTGACAAAGACTGAAGCTATTTCTCCACGTGAACTTGTTGATCATGATCATCGACCCGGTCATCTTCTCGTTAGCTCCTTTTCCAGATCCGTTACCCCCGAATGCGTTCTTGATCGCGAAATCGTAGCTATGAATTTCACGAGAATTGTGAAACCCTAGCCATATAGCTCCACATTGATCTTAGAACACCGCAAGCCAAGCTCTGATACCATTTTATTATGATCCGGATAGAGCTTAGAGAACGTTGAAATCGACGAAACAATAACACAAGAACACAATCGATATAATGTGGTTCACTAGCGATGAGCTAGCTACCTCCATGACCCGAAAAAATCCCGATTTTATTGAGAGAAACCCACGAATACAACCCACGACCTTAGCCTATGCCTATACATGTTTATATAGACCTACTAGGCTTGCTTGGTCTCAAAGAAACGTCCCAAACGGACCAAAAACGCACAAGGAAACAATTCTAAATTGCCCAGCCCGAACTAGGTCGCACGACCTGCTACGTACAGTAGGTCGCACGACCTAATACAGTAAAAACAGCAAAATCTTTGTCTTCCTTTTCTTCTTCTTGATCCCCCGTTTGGCCTTGTTTCCTTGCCCCTCTTCGTCGCCTAACTCCTCGCCGAGCTTCTCGAGCCTATTCAAGGCATATTCCAACAGTATCCTTACCCAATATGTAGTTGTTTGATATATTTTGTGTACATGATTTTGCTATTTAGGGTTCCATTTGGATTGAGGCAAGTGAATGAGGACGGTTTTCATCTGGAACTGAAAGTAAGATCGTAAATGTTGTCTTCTAGCATGACTATTTCTAGTACGATCTCTCCTTCCTTAAATCTCTCCCTTTACATCTTCTACCGTCTAATTCCCACCCCCCCTTCTCTGTGTTTTTACTCCATGTATAGCTCTTCTTCTATGGCTGCGCACTCAATGTTTCTGTTCTATGATTTTTAATAGGAGGAAGATGATGCAGAAACCTAGTGAGGTCACCATCTTCTTTAGCAAAGGCTGGACTACGCACTATCGCAAAGGGTGATTCGTTGCCGGAAAGTGAACCCATGGTCTCAGCGCAAGAGAGATTGTTTTTGGAGGAGGAGGGTAAAAGGCTTTGGTGTAGAAACAACTCTCTTTTTTCATAGGAAACTATGGAGGGTAGTGTAATAAAGGTAGGTTCATGAACTGTGGTAGACTCTGAGGGGTTTGTATGGGGACTTGAGACGGTTTGGTGGAAATTGGAGGGAAATCCAAGAGTTGAATGGAGTTATCCGTACCGGGTCGAATAGGTAGTTGACCCGATAGGTTTGTAAAAAGTTGTCGGGGCTCCAAAGTGGGAGGGGAAGAGCTGGAGGGTCCAGAACAATCTAATCGGGTATTCAGGTCATAGGGTTGAAGTGAGAGAGTCGGGTCGGGTGATGAGAAAGAGTCTGGGCTGAAAATGGGATTGGCCGAAAATGGGCCCGGCCCAAAAAACTCCCTAGGAAATGGGTTGAACGCGCCGTTATTTAAGGCATCGTAATCCACGTTATCGAGAGATGACCCGATGGTGTAGAACCCATCCGAAGAAGATCCATTCGTAGATGAAAGTACAAAGTTGTCTATCCTAATTCGGGTCGATTCTCCATACCCAGTTGGCGTCGGGTCATGAATTAGATCAACCACAGAGGTCCGGCTTCGACCCGCCACCTTGAAGGCCTTGATCTTCGCCGTGAATAGAGGCTAGCCGGAGGAGATGTGGAACTGTAACGAATCATGAAACGGAGATCTTCTGTATCTGTCTTCAAGCAAGTGCAATACCTCCACAAGATTCCTCGGGCAATTTCTGTTTGAATGTCCAACAATTCCACACTTATAATGAACCTTGAAGACATCATCATATAGAAAGAAAATCCATTTGGGAGGATGATTTGGATCAGTGGGTTTGATATATGCACCATGGGTAAGGGGTTCATTAGGGTTTATACGAACTTTAACCCTAAATTTTTCCATGTTTGTATATCTTTTTATATCCCAATCAACATGCAGAACTTCTCCAGCTGACTTACCCATACTTTTAGCAAGATCATAGTAGAACCCCTCCATAGGAAAATCCAAACATCTATAGTAGGAAAAGAAGGTTCTGAAATAGCAAAGTCGGGAGGTCTTTCTATTACCACCAAATTCTTGCCATGCATACCTATAGCTCCATAGTCAAGAAGTTTAGCTTTGTCATCTGTGTCAAAGCAGTGAAATAGGATGCAGGTTCCTTTCTTCTCCACCCAGATTCTAGCTTTCGTCGTCCAAACTTCATCCACCACTTGTTGGACCACCGCCGAAGAAGGGAGGGAATCTTTAGGGCTTGCAACAAACCTCCCTATCAAGCAATTTTTAAAAAGAGCCCTGTAGGTATTCACCATTTGTGGGTCTAGCTCAATCATGAAGCCTCTTTCGTCCAACAGTTCTTCTGTGGAAATGTTAGAGGATCCAGGGGGAAATGGAATGAGGAGTCTAGTGATATGCCATATGAGGAGGATGAAAAAACAAGAGAAAGAAGATTAGGGAGGGAAGAGAGTTGATGACAGGTGTCAAGAACGCTGAAAAGAGGCGGGATGGAGTGAAGAAAAAGAGATGGCAGAGTGGCTGATTGGGGAGTGAAGAGGGCAGAAATGATGATTTTTCTCGGGAAAGACTTGAAGATCAAGTGCGAGATCAGCAGAAAGATCATGTAAGAAAGCATGTGTGGAAGCAATGATTGGGGAACTCTTGCATGAACAACAACAATTTTAGAGAGAAAAAAATTTAGCGAGAGAGAAAACGACCAATCTTTATCCGTTTTCACAAAATTGACCCCACATGTTAAGTACAACTTATAAAAATTTCAGATCGATATCTCTTCTTGAAGGCACTGAAATGTGAATCTCATTGACATGAAGGAATTCGGACAGATTGTGAACATAACAGTGAGTCTGATTTGTAAACCGTAAAAGGGGTAGCTAATTTTCTTAGAAAATTATGAAATTCGAGTATGTGGTACCCCTACATGTTATGTAAAATATATAACAATTACATATCCATAGCTCTTCTTGAATGCACTGAAACGTGTATCTCCTTGACATGAATTCGGACAGATTGTGGTCATAACAATGAGTCTGTTTTGTAAAAAAAGTGGTAGCTAATATTCTTAGAATATTTGAATCCCGCATGTTATGTATCACATATAAAAAATTCATATTCATTTCTCTTCTTGATGGCAAAGAAATGAGAGTATCTTTGACAAGAGGACATTCTGGACATATTGTGTTCATAACAGTGTGGCTTTTTTGTGAAATACAAAATGGGTAGTTAAAGTTCTTAGAATGATGTGAATTTGGATATGTTCTACCCCTGTATGTTAAGCGTAACATATTAAAAAAATTAGATCCATTTCTATTAGTATTTCTACCGAAACAACCAACTCCATCTGACTGGTCGTTGAGACTATTACTTGAGTAGCTTGCTGATTTAGGACGTTTTGATATACTTCTCCTTAATGGAAAGTTTTTTTTACATTTTGAGTGTAGATAAAAACTACTATCATGTTTATAAATAATTGAAGATCATTCGAGATCCCTAAGATTCTCAAATAAATTGAAAGTTTTGCGGTTGTCTTGGAGATGAATATTTGGGAGCCAACCATAGTTTTGTTTTGTTTGGGATACTTATTTCTTACTAGTTGGGATGCACGTGCGTTGCACGTGGATTTTACTATCTATGAGTACGCATAGTGTATGAGTATGTGTCACAATATGAAAGAAATTGTTGTAGTACTCTAACAATTGTGTTTCTACTACCAAATTACTGAGTATTTTGGAATTTATTGGGCTCAAAATATAAAAAATTAACTGTAATTTTAATACTTTTTTATTTTATTCTTCTTTGGAAGGTGGTGAGCATCGGTTGAATCTTTCATTGTTGAAACCGTCAATATCTTTAATGGTCTTCACTTAATCTACAACTTTCTTTCCTTCTTTGTGTTGCTTCTCATATATATATATATATATATATATATATATATATATATATATATATATATATATATATATTGAACGTTTATAGCATTAATTCAACAAGTTATTAGGAGAATGCATAGATGTAGATGATGAGGCAACATTTATTTTTTTCACAACAATGACGAGGCAACAATTAATGTCATTTAAAGTGTACTATAAGCTACACAAGCATCATAAAAATAAGAAACAACCTTAGAGATTCCAATAGTGTATCATGTTCGTGTTAGTCTCACTATAATGTAGGGGTGTAAACGGTTCGGTTCGGTTTGCACCAAAATCAGAACCAAACCTAAATTCTCAGTTTGAGAAAATTTTGAACCTAAACTTAACCATTTATAAACGGTTTGGTTCAATTCGGTTCGCCTATATATGGCTTGGTTCCGATTCAAACCCCGGTTAACCTAATAACATTGTCTCTAATTGAAATCTAGTACTAAGAACTTCTAAAACTCACAAATTGACCTGACAACATCACAAAAGGGAAAGTCAATCCAACTAAATGAATAGAACCCAAAAGAAATTTAAGCAGAACGTCATAACACCTGAATTTTAGATTGGGTAGTATGAACTCATCAAGTTGAAGAGAACATATAGTGTCAGGAAAAAGATAACTTAGTTATCTTTTTCTCTCAGGAAAAAGATAACTAAGTATATATAATTACATATACTTATCATTATTAATACAAAAGGTTTAAACAATTTTAGCCGGTTTGTAACACACTGAAACTTAAACCGAACCATTAAAATTCGGGTTTGAAAATTTTACGAACCTAAACCGAACATTTTAATTTCGGTTTGGAATTTTACGAATCTGGGTCGAACCAATTAGCACGGTTCGATCCGGTTTGCAGTTTAGGCTGTTTAACTTGCAACCTTACTATTATGTTTCACTCAGGAGCAATTTTTTAGTGCTCAAAAAAGCACCACGTGCTCCTCTAGAACCAGTCAGGAGTAATTTTTTAGTGCTCCAAAAAACCACCACGTGGTGCTCTACAACCAATTAATTTGCAAAACTTAAACAAACAGTCAATGATTGGCATGTCAGTGATTGTCAGACACTCATTGGTTGCAGAGCACCACGTATGGAGCACTAAAAATTTCTCTTCACTCAGTCGTTTAAGTATTTCAACTTTTATTACTATGATTATTCATTATTTTTCAATTATGACTTGGTTAAGTATCTCAACTGCATCACCAAATCATGAACCCACTGCACCACTCCTCCCCTCCCCGGTCTCAGCTCCATCCGATATGGTTCTTATCCCTCTCCAAGAACCGATTGAGGCCAGACCACTTCAAGTTATCAAACCTCCGACCTTTATTCTTCGTGCACCGGAGTTCATTGAGGAAGAAGGAGATCAAGGAAATCCTCATCTTTTATCACAAAACCCAATTGAACCTACCCTGTTGACTGAAGGCCCCAATCTCAATCTTAAACCCTAAGGTGAGTCAGGTGAAGAAAGAAAGATGGACCAGGAAAGTTCTAAGGAGATGAAGGTAAAGAAATCCCCAAAAGCCCCAAAGAAGCTTCCACCCAAAAAGAAAAAAATTGTCGAGGTTGCACCAACAGAGGATGAAGAAATAGAGTAAAAAAAATATTTTTTATTATAATCTTCTTGCTACAACCCTCCATGGTCTTTTCCTGAAAATATTCATAATCTAAGTATTTCTTCAATTGTGTCTTTTTATTCAATGGTTTCTGCTCCAGAGGTTTTGATGGTTGACCTTCACCAACCATCAAAATCGACATGAGAATCTTGCCTGGAATTGCAGAGGCCTTGATCAATACTCTGCAATCCAAGAGGCGTTTAAATTGACCAGAAGGCTTCCCTCCCTTATTTTCCTAAGTGAAACAAAAAATTCAGTCTCTTGGGTTGATAATAAATTTAGAAAATTAGTTTTTACTGATATTTTTGGTGTTGAACCTTGTGGGTATGCTGGTGGTCTTTCGATTGCTTGGTATAACACTTTTACTCTTAATATCTTATTATCTAACCCAGACTCTATATTAGCCTCTATTTCGGACTTTGACAACTTTACATGGTCTTAAGACTTGTTTATGGACACCTAAATCTAGCTGAAAGATCTTTTGTTTGGCTTTTAATTCAATCGTTAACCCCAACTGATCAACCTGTATTTTTAATTGGTGATTTTAATCTGGTCTTAAAATCTTATGATAAAATTGGGCCTAATGCTAATTCTCTTCCTGGAGCTACATAGTTTAGATCCTTTATTGATCATTGCGCGCTTTTTGAAGTACCTAATCTAGGACCCTGGATAACTTGGTCTATTAATCGCTTCTCCTCTACCCCCACTTTTTAAAAGTTCGACAAAGCTTGGTGTAACTCACTATGGTTTGACCTTTACCCCTCAGCAGTTTCGCATAATCTTGGAATTTCAATTTCGGATCATGCCCCAATTGACCTTGTCTTCAATAAAAATCAACCCTGCCTTAGGAAAAATATTTGTTTTGAAGCATGGTGGTTAAAAAGAACTGAAGTAATTGATTTAATTAAATCTTACCTTTAGTGGGTTCTCATATGTTTAGGGTTGTCAAATGGTTACATATAACTATGAAAGCATTAAGATGTTGGAACTCTAACACTAGGTCTCTCTCTGACCACATTGATAACTTAAGTTAGAAATCGCATGTGTCCAAAATGAATTGCATAATCCTTTAGCTTTAACTAGTTTTTTTTAGCTTGATTCCAAACTCAACAGTCTCCTTTTTGAATATGAAACCTTTTTGGCTCAAATATCTAGGTGTAAGTGGATTAAGGAAGGTGATGGAAATACTAAGTTTTTTCATAACTATGCTAGAATTAAAAATGCTAGAAATTATATTTACAGCCTTACAAAGGAGGATGGCTCCATAATTTCTATATTTCATCCTCTTTTATTCAGCAGTTTCAAAATATCGACTATATACCTTCTCCGTCTTACTCTGAACTAGAGTCTCTTAATGGTCAAGATTGTCCTTTTGACATGCTATTTAATATCGATACATTTCTAAGTATAGAGGACCAAAATTACTTATCAAACCCTTTCACTGCCGAAGAAATTAAAAATGCAGTCTTTAGTATGGGCCCATTAAAAGCCCCAGGCCTTGACGGTTTCCAACCTATTTTTTTCAAAAATTCTGGTCTTTTATCTCAACAAAAATTATCTCGGCAGATTTATCTTTTCTAAACTCAGGATTTATGCTTTCAGTACTTAATAATACCAATATTGTGCTTATTCCCAAAATTAAGAACCCCACTTCTGTAAATGACTTTCGACCTATTGGTCTTTGTAATGTGTTATATAGAATCATTTCTAAAGTTATTGCCAATCGTATTAAAACCATCTTGCCTTCCTTGACTTCAGACAGTCAGAATATTTTTTTCCTAACAGATCTATCCAACACAATATCCTTCTATCCCAAGACATTTTACATGCTATCTCCAAGATTTCAGATCCATCTCTCCCAATGTATGCTACACTCAAACTAGATCTTTCCAAATCCTTTAATAGACTTAGATGAGACTTCATAGAAGCTACTCTCCACCAATTCCACTTCCCACATTTTTTTTTATTCGTCTTATAATGCATTGTTTGACCACGGTATCCAATTCTGTTTTAGCTAATGGGCCCCCCTCCACTAGATTTAAACCTAACCGTGGTTTAAGACAAGGTGACCCTTTATCACATTTTATTTTTATTTTATGCACGGAAGCTTTATCTAAATCTATTATGCATGCTTGTAATTCGGGTCTTTTACATGTTTTTCCCTCGTCAAGACTAGGACTTACTATTTCACATTTACAATTTGCTGATGATAGCATCATCTTCTTTAGAATCACACCTAACATAGGCAGTAAAATCATGAATATCCTAGATAGATTTGAAAATCAATTTGGACAAATTATCAATTTCTCCAAATCCTCTATCACTGTATCCCCAAATTGTAGCCATGAAATCATTCAAATTCTAACTTCAACTCTTAATGTTACTTTTTCTTCACGTATTGGCAACTACCTGGGTTATTTCTTTGATTCTTCTTATGCTTTATCTAAACATAAGAATGAACAACTCCATTTTGAGAAGGTTAGGAAAAAGTGCTCTTCCTAGAAAAGACTTCTTGTGAACAAATTTGGTCGTGCCACGTTAGTAAAATCAGTTCTCGCCAGTTTTCTCGTTTATCCCTTTTTTGTTCTAAATATTTTAGCTAAAACTGCTAATAACCTAACCTATATTTTTAATAATTTCTTTTGGACTGCTATTCCGTCTCACAAATCTTTGCATTACATTTTTTGGAATAACCTTTGTCTTAGTGTAAATAAAGGAGGATTAGGTTTTAAAAATATCAAAGCTTTTAATATTGCTATTTTTTGTAAAACTTGGAGCCTTTAGTCCAATAATCAAACTCTAGCTTCCAAATATTTTTTGTCTAAATATTGTAAAAGAAACCCCGTTTGGATCCACAATGCTACTCCAAATGCATCCCCAGTTTGGAAGGAAATTACCAAAGGAAAAAAGGTTTCTACATAGGGGTATTTAGTGAAAGCTGGCTGATGGAGATCATATTTCCATTTTCAAGAATCCTTGGCTTAAAGATGTTCCAGGGTTTCCATCAAAAAAAAATCTTGAACAACAACAACCTAAAATGGGTGAAAGAGTTAACTGAAACCTGTGAGAATGGGGGGTGACTTGGAATGAGACTCCTATTACTAATTCCTTCCCGCCTTGGTTAGTTAATATTATTCTTAACACCCCTTTAAATCACCCTTCAAATGAACCCTTTTGGAACTATATCTCAAACCATTCCTCAAACCACTCATTTACTGTAAAATCCCTTTATATTTTGATTCATGCTCCTCTACCAGAGCCAAATTTTAATCAAAGCACTAGCTATGTCAATTCCTCCTCTCTCTCAATTTACAGTGGAAGCATCTTTGGAAACTCAAATTTCATTTTAAATTAATTTTTTTTGCATGGCAGCTAGCACATCAAGCTATTCCTACAAGAGATTTTCTTTCCTCTAGAAACATTAAATGTGACAATATTTCTGTTCTTCCACTCTTGTACCAAAACTATCAAACACATTTTTATCAATTGTTAATTTTCAAAAGATCTCTTTAGTAAAATTAGATTATGTCATCATTCCAATTTTGTGGAGTGGATCAAAAACTGGGTTAAACGAGCTTCAAAGTTTCCTTCTCTGGGGAAATGTTGAATCATGACCAATTGGGTCATATGGAAGACCAGAAATGCAGCCACCTTCAACAATAGATCACATTTGATTGATACGAGTTACCATGAGATTAAGGGACTTGATTCAAATATTTATAGGACTTTTAACTATTTTAATCAATATCTTGAAATGCAGCTTTAACGCATTCTACAGAAAACACTTTGATTCTACAAAGGTTCCAAAGGCTCCAAAGAAGAAGAAAAAAACAAGGGCTTCTGGCGCAGCCAAAGGAAAGTCTCAATTGGTGCTTTCGGGGCTGGTGAAGAAGAAATGTAGCTCTCTTGAATCAGCTTTGGATTGCTTCTTGAAAGGAAAAACTCGGGATGAAGATATGATGAATAAGACTTTTGAGGAGGAAAAAAGAAAATGGAAGCTATTGTAAAGGAATCCCAAGAAAAGTCTGCAGGTTTCATTTGGATTGATGGTTAAAAGTTGATCCAAATGAAAAGGCTCTCTTCAAATTTCTTGAGGAAAAATCAAGTCCTAGGAAAATCAACCAAGTTTAAGCTTCTGCAGTGTCATGCTTTTATCTTATTTTGTAATATTCGGTATTTTTTTGCTCTTTATCTTAATCTCTCCAAACAATGGGACTACAGGTCTAGTCGGTTTTAAGTGTAAGTTTAAGTGTGGTGGTTTTTTACGGAGGCCAAGCCTCTACTAGGCTTTGCATGTTTATTTTGTGTTTTGTAATCGTTGGTTCTCTATGGTTAATATGATGTTCTTCCCTTTGTCTAAAAAAAATACATGTAGGAGTGCCACATATTCAAATTTCATAATGTTCTCAGAAGATTTGTTACCCCTTTTGTATTTGACAAAACAGACTCTCTGTTATGATTACAGTATGTCAAAGATTTTCTCATGTGTATTTTTCAACCCTTTATCACCATCAACCACAAAGAATTGATTACCAAAATTTCACCACCGCATAATAGATCCTTTAGGATGTATCACATAATTTTTTCCCAAAATATTACCATAGGAATTCATTCTTCAACTTATACATATGAAATGTAACCAATCAAGGGGAAGTATTGTAAAGTTCCTACTTGTTTTGATGATTGTTGCTTCTTTTCTCCTTTTGGATGAACTCTCCACGGATGCTCCTTTGTTTTTACAAGCTTGATCTCATGTTGGAGTATCATTCTTCCATTTCTTTCTTCATTTTTCTTCTCTTCTCCTCATCTCTTCTTACTTCCTCTTTCTCCTTTTTCTTCCTCTTCTCTCCCGTGGTCTTCTTTCTCTCCCTCTCTTTGGTTGCTGAATTTTTCCCAATAGGTGCAGCCCTATTTCACATGCATCCCCCTTTTCTTCCCCCATTTGCCAAAGAATACACTCTTCTTAATTCTCCAAGTGACAACACATGCCTCCCCTCATTTTCTCTCCAAGTGTCAACAAAGATCATTATTTTATAAAAAAAAGTCTCATGGAACTCCAAATCTCATATGTATGTGTGTTGCTCCAAATGATTCTTTTAGATTTGTATCACTTTACATGAATTTAATTAGATTATAATTTTCACCACATCTCTAACAATTACATTAGATATTACTCCATAATGAATTTGGGTCATCACTCGTCACTTTACAAAAATACTTCCAAGTAGTAAACTTATTACTCAATATATGACCAATTAAAATTATGAAATCAAAATCTCATTTACAAATTTATTGAATATTAATCACATTATTATTTTTTTGTACGGGTCATCACAACCTACCCACCTTAAATAACTTTTGTCCTCAAAATTTAAGACATTTCTTCGGTAATCAAAATGTTGAAAGAAGAAATTGTCATTTATTTCTCGTGCTCGCATGTCAACCATGTTTTGTCTCGATATCCATGCTTATAGGTTACCACAAGAGAATAGTACATACTAACAAATCTTCCTATCAATTGTTGAAAGTCTCAAAATGTCGGAATTTAAGGTTTATGCTCTCGGATACATCTTCATGTTCTCACAACAAGACATGCGGTAAGTCACGTTTTCACTATATTTGAACACCATAAGAATACCCATTCATATGGCATGCTCTCTTCTTAAGGTAAAAAGATGTATCTAGATCTTTTATCATTTTAAAATAGGCATATGAACTCAATGCCTTCAAAATATAAAATCAAAGTTCATATCATTTGAGTGTCAAAATAACCACCTTCAATTACAAATAAGGTTTGAAGAAACATAGTCATGTAATTAAAATCACCCAATCAATATCAATACCTCATGACTATCTAAAAAATCTCGACTCCGAAACCCATACCATGATTAGAGTTTTACTTTTGTCCATACCCACTTTATGAGATGTTTAAGATACAAAAATTAAGCACAACTATAACCATTTTGTCTCTCACGACTATATGAGCTCAAAAATCGATAAATAACTCTTACAATTACACCAAAAGATCATTTACCTCAAAAAAAATATTTCCACAATAACTCTTCTGAAATATGGTCAAAGTTGATAGTGCATGTCCAACATAAATCTCAAGTAAATAGAAGTACCTAACATTCGCTTCCATCTAATTGTTGTCACGTTGCTAACCACTAAAACTCTACTCGGGTATAATTATTGGGCGCTAAACTGAAAAACCTCGAGATACACTTCACATTTTACATTCATAAATTTTAATTTCATAAATATGATTATTCTCAATCCAAGTCATAAAGTACAAGGAACAATCTCTCATGACATACTCCTATACAAGTTCATAAACAAGAACTCCAAATACTTCCCTCGCGATTTAGAAATACAACATTATTCAAACTTACTTCAAGTTAGGACTCCATTTCATATGTACCGGTACCGATCACCGAAGCATAACCAACGTGTTACATAATTCGTGATTGAACACACTTACTTTTTGCATCAAGTTTTGATTGGTAAGTAACTCTCAATACTTCTGGTAATGTTATTGAACTCTGATTATCTATTTGTATCTAGTAATCAGGAGAAAATCATGAACATTTAAAATAATATACCACCCCAATCAAGAGTTCAGTGTAAACTCTTCAACCAAAAAGAGTTAGAAAACTACCAAGTAATCTTCATAACATAATATAGTATACCGCCTCTAATGAATTTCAAATATTTAGCTAATATGCTAACAGTATAACTCATATGTTCCCAACAAATAACCTCGCGATTTAATTTATCTCCACACCAAGATACGTTATAAACATTCTCCACGTCAAATGATCTTCAGTTGTCCTTATTAAAACCATAATAATGAATACTTTCATAAGGTTAACACTTCATAATACTCAAATTTCTAAGATCGAATAACACCACTTATTAAAGTTATCACCAACCAAAAGTAATCAACTATATCACACTCATTTGCAGGTCTCGAGTCATCAATGAGGTCACTTGTGCATCATGTTCAATACTTAGCCCATACTTTCTAAAAGATCTCTATCTTCTTTTCTTAATATATCCAACCATCCAACTTCGATACTCACATATATTATAGACTGACATAATATGCCTTCAATTCTCAATAGATTCACCTATCTCATTAAAAATTCAAAGTAACCTCCAGTAAAGCCACAATTTCTCAACTTTATACATATCCCAACCTCATATATTGTCACACTCGTAAAAGTTTTGTTGGACCTTGACAAACTTTCTAACATCAAGAGAATCAAGTCTAATCACTACGTCTATCACTTATTATGCCACTATATCCTTTCAAGCACAATTTTTCTACGTCCTTTAGTAGGAAACTCATTTACTCCAAGTTCATAAGTCATTTTATACTATTGCAAACTTAGGTCACGACCCATAGTCCCCGGGTAATCGTAAACCTATGCTCTGATACCAAGATGTCACGCCCGTTTTTGGGGGTGATTTCAAGTTAATTTGTAGAAAAATACTTGACTTTCTTTTTCCTAAGCAGCTTCGCCGCCACCTCCTCATAAGTACTAAAACAAAATGCACTTTTATTACAACACAATATTGCTTTACATAATAGTCAGAGCTGACTCTAGGGTATCCCAAGCCCACAATATACATTACACAACATCACATATTGATCCAAAACTCGACATTTAATCTTTTTATATTATCTTGGCAATTCCTTGTGAACACGAGCTATTTACTTAGCTAGAGAACTAGCATACCTCTTCAATTATTTTTAGTCAATGAAAAATGTAAATCAACGGGCCGAGCCCCAGTAGGAATAGGACAATACTAAAGTCAAGCTCGACGTACATTAGTGTATATGTACATAAGGGTCACATCCAACATACATGATATCCCAGACGACATACATCAAATCAATGACTGTTGACATGGACACATGATAATTACATTTCACGCATAGTTGATGCATCATCACTAATTCCATTCTCTTCAATACGAGTGTGTCATTCTTTCATACCCATCTTATTCAAATATCTGTCTTAGTCCCACACTTTTAATTTACTATTTCAATTCTCATCAACTATTCTGATCTGGTCATTTCACAAGCATCACTTCCAATCTCATAAATGATAACGTTAATTCAACATTTCATCAATAGATATCATATTCCAATCCCGGTATTTAATGAGTTATCATATCAATCTCATCAATTCATACACCATAAACGTATAAAAAAAATCAGCAAACAACATGCATGAATGGTGAATACACTATCATCAATCTTAGTTCCACGAATATATGTTTAATATCGAGTCATGTCAATCAATAAACAACATAATCATCAAGCAATTTGAATGCACTATCACCAAGTACCAAACTCGTTAAGGTAACTAACATCATTTTTATTTTTCTTATATTTAAATTTATGTGTCACACGGGAATAATCTGCTCACATTATGGCTTTCACAGAAGAGCGAGTCAACCCACAACCGCATAATGACTTTCACAAGGGAGCGTCCTAGCCCACACATCTCTACGGACGCTAAGAACGCTTTCCCACAGTGTTTTTTATGGTCTTTCACCCAAGGGATGTGCAGTCCCTCCTTGCTAGTCCCCGGACATGACCCGTTATGCTTGTTTATTCACATAGATTCATCTTCATATGATCAACTACGACGTCATGTCATATTATCAAACTAATTTCTACAATAAAATTTTCAGGCTATCACAATTTTATCATACACTAATTCGTACCTTATCATCCATAAATGTCGTCAATCCTCTTGTATTATCGACATAATAAACATATATTCTTCATGTTCTCGTTTTTTATTTTCGTATCAAATATTTATATGATAACACATCAATAAATTATTTCACATTACCTTATCAAATTTTACACGTACACGTATCGTAAACTCATATAGATATGTGCTCACTTTATAAAAAGTATGACATTCAAATTGATACATATCACCATCTTATATCCAACGATCATCATCACTTTAAGACATGTAATTTACCTTCCACTTCATTAAATACAATTATTCATATTGACATGTTCTTTCAATCCCAAGGAGCTACAACATACACATATTACGTGTTCACATATTTTCTTTAACAAGATTCTTTACTTAATATATCAAATCGTGATAATCTATGATCATATTCATAAACTATTTCAAGAGGGTTAGCAATTTAGTTTACTCATTTAGAATCATCATCGAGGATATTAATCATACCAACAAAATCTATCACCGTGACCAACTTTCAGCAAGTGTGTCATTTGACAATATCGAGTCTCTACTTTATTCGAAAGTCTTAAGAAATCTCATAACCTCTAAATTTTATCCCCAAACAACATATTCATGTTTCTATCTTAACCAAAAATATCATCAAAATATATAAGAATTAAGTATTCCAAAACAAAATAAAACTATGGTTGGCTCCCAAATATTCATCTCCAAGACAACCGCAAAACTTACAATTTATTTGAGAATCTTAGAGTTCTCCAATGATCTTAATATTTTATAAACATGATAGTAGTTTTATCTACACTCGACGTTTAAAAATTTTCCATTAAGGAGAAGCACCTCAAAACGTCCTAAATCAGCAAGCTACACAAGTAATAGTCTCAACCGACCAATCAGGTGGAGTTGGTTATTTCTATAGCAATACTAATAGAAATGGATTTTAATTTTCTTATATGTTATTCTTAACATACAGGGGTAGAACATATCCAAATTTCACATTAATTTAAGAACTTTAACTACTCGTTTTGAATTTCCACATGTCAAAGATACTCCCATTTCAGTGCCATCAAGAAGAGAAATGGATGTGAATTTTATATATGCTATAAATAACACCACATATTCAAATTTCATAATATTATAAGAAAATTAGCTACACCTTTTATATTCTACAAAACAGACTCACTGTTATGACCACAATCTGTCTGGATTTCTTCATTTCTAGGAGATTCACATTTCAGTGCCTTCAAGAAGAGATATGGATCTGAAATTTTTATATGCTGTACTTAACATGTAGGGGTACCACATATTTCATAATTTTGTAAGAATATTAGCAACCCCGTTTACAGTTTACAAATCAGACTCACCGTTATGTTCACAATCTGTCCAAATTCCTTCACGTCAATGAGATTCACATTTTAGTGCCTTCATGAAGAGATATCGATCTAAAATTTTTATATGTTGTACTTAACATGCAGGGGTACCTCAAATTTCATAATTTGGTAAGAATATTTGTTAACCTTTTTGTATTTTACAAAACAAATTCTCTATTATGATTACAATCTGTCCAAGATTTCTTCATGTGTGATTTTTCAACTCTTTATCAAAATCAACCACAAAGAATTAATTACCAAAACATCACCACCTCATAATATATCTTTTTGGATGAATCACATAAAATTTTTCCAAAAATTTACCATATGAATCCACTCTTCATCATATACACAAGAAATGCAACCGATCAAGGGGGTGACTACCGTATTGTAAAGTTTCTATCTCTTTTGATGAATTTTCTCCTTTTTTCTTTTTCGATGAAATCTCCATTGATTCTCCTTGTGTTTACAAGCTTGATGTCATGTTGGAGTATCATTCTTCCAATTCCTTTTTATTTTTCTTCTGGTCTCCTCATCTGTTCTTCATTCCCTTTTCTCCTTTCTTTTCCTCTTCTCTCTTGTGGCCTTCTTTCTCTTTCTCTCTTTGGTTGCTGAAATTTTCCCAATAGTTGCAGCCCCTTTTTCACATACATTCTCCTTTTCTTCCCCCATGTGCCAGAGAATACACTCTCCTTAATTCTCCAATTGACAACACATGTATCCCCCTCATTTTCCCTCCAAGTTCCAACAAAGAGCATTACTTATTAAAAACAATCCCATGGAACTTCAAACCTCATTTGTATGTGTGTTGCTCCAAATGATGTAGGGAGATTATTGGGGAATTATGCAATGCACCATACTTACCATCTACTTGGGTTCTTGCAAGTTTGTTTGGTAATTATTTTCTTTCTTTTAGATTTTGTCACTTTACATGAATTGAATTAGTTTATAATTTCACCACATCTCTAACAATTACATTAGATATTATTCCCATAATAAATTTGGGTCATCACTGGTCTTTTGATAAAATACTACCAAGTAGTAAACTTATTACTCAATATATGACCAATTAAATTCAAATTAATTGAATATCAATCACACTATTATTTTTGTACGGGTCATCACAGTCTTTGGTTGTGTTTCCCTATTATCATTTGGATGATGGTAGGCTAGAGCGAAGAAGAGGGTATTCATGGGTTATGGGACGTGTTTGAAGGATACAATATTTGGACAGGCAACAAAACTATACTTAACATAATCATAGTATTTGATGATAGTTAAATACTAAAGTCAAGTTCTGTGAAAATAGAGGTTGGATCAGGAGAGAAGAGGGTGGAGGAAAGTTCACGTCCTATTGATCCTAAGGAGACCGAATTGCCACCATCATTGCTGGAAACCGAATAAAAAGAAGTAGAAGACACTGATGAGGATGCATCGCCACTAGAGGAACCTATACATCAGACCATTGCTGAAAGAAGACCAAGGAGATTCATAAAGCCTCCAGCAAGGTACAGAGATGATGGTATGGTGGGATATGCATTACAGTTAGCCGAAGAGTTGGAGGTCCACATAAAAGGCTGCGATTTTTAGTTCTAAGTCAGCACAATGTATTGCTTCAATGGGAGAGAGATAGAATCTCTTAGCAAGAACTCGACTAGGGAGCTTGTAACATTTTGAGCGGGAAGAAAGATGGTCACTTGAAAATGAGTTTTCAGAAGAAAGAAATGTGTAAGTTCACAGTTTGTTTCAAATGTTTGAAACATGTTTCAAAGCCTTGAAACTGCACAGTTTCAAAACCTTGAAACTGCACAGAAGTTCTTAGCATGAACTCATGGGGAGTTTTTCCTCCAGATCAATCTCTAATCCCTTGTACTTGTTTATGATATATTAGATGATGAAGGACAAACCAATTTCTGTATTTTATCATGACTTAATCTCATTGTTTGCCTAAGTATTTGTAGGGACCTTCCTAAAGTATGCAGATGGAAGATCAGATCAAAATCAATGAGGAAATCAAGTAGCTAGCCGTTGGAGCAAGCTGTTGAGAGTAAAAGATCCCAAGAGGACTTTTAGGGATTTCAGTTGCAAAGATCCCTTATATTCTACAATCAAATTTACATAATAAGAGAAGTGATTGTGAGAGATTCATAAGCAAATAGCAATACACATGCATTCAAACTCTCTCACTGATTGACAAGCATCATTAAGGAAGATCAAACATTCACTCAATCAATTCCAGTTTCAGAAGAACACTTAAAGCTTTACTGCTTAACTACTCTTAGAGTGTTCTTCATATGAACTTTATTTATATATCTTTTCTTTCATACATCTTTATCACTTGTTCTTGTGAGTTGTTCAAGAGGGACAAAAGAGAATTCTTATTGTATCAGTTAGTTAGAGCAGGTACTGGATAGGTTAGGAAGAACCACAAGCTGTAACAGAGTAAGGCAATTCTCTGTGCTTGATATCTAGGGCTTAGCTTTTGATAAATAAGAATTTGTTCAAATCCTGGAGTGATTAGATCACTCAGGTGGAGAGTAGGTCACTTGGGACCGAACTTTGTACCAAATTACTGTGTTCATCTCTTTACATTTCAGTTTTTCACTTATCTTTATAACTGCTTCAAACAGGTTTCAGTTCAAAGCTTTGAAAGACTTTTCAAAGCCTTAAACTATCAGAAAATTTATATTTGTCTGTTTTCATTTCAAATCCTTGAATATGTGTTCAAAGATTTGAAATACTTCAGTTCTTCTCATTTTTTTTTAAATCCCCTCTTTTGGAAAAAGTTTCCATACTCTATTCACCCCTCACCCTCTTCTAGAGTATTTGATCATGTATTTGTTTCCTGCATTACAGTCTTCAGAAGGAACTGCATCTAGAGAGGGCGTCACGTATACAGCAAGGTTGGTTGTAAGAGGGTTCAGTCAGAAAGAAGGAGTTGACTAGAACGAGATCTTCTCATCGGTGGTCAGACATACTTCGATCAGGGTGCTACTAGCGCTGGTTTCACACCACGACTTAAATATTGAGCAGCTAGACGTGAAAACAACTTTCATACATGGGGAGTTGGAAGAGGAGATATACATGATCCAACCATAAGGATTCTGAATTCCTGGAATAGAAGACTATGTGTGCAAGTTGAAAAGATCTCTCTACGGACTTAAGCAATCTCTGAGGCTATGTACAAAAGGTTTGACATCTTGATGTTGAAGATTGGTCACTAGAAGTGAGAGTATGATTATTGCGTTATCATAATTTTTTGCGAGGTGATTCATGTATCTACCTAGTTCTGTATGTGGATGATATTCTGATTGCAACTAAGAATATGGAGGTTTTTTTAAAATCTGAAGAGGTCTCTTAGTGCGGAATTTAATAGAAGGATCTTTGGGCTGCTCGAAAAATTCTAGGAGTTGAGATTTATAGGGATATGAAGAATAATACGCTTTTCCTATCACATCAGGGATACATCAAGAAGGTCTTAGGAAGATTTGGGATGTTCTAAGCTAAAGTTGTAGATACTCCTATGGCGACTAACAACAAGTTATAAATGTACACCGTTAGAACCGAGAAAGAGAAGGAGTAGATGTCCAAGGTTCCATATGATAGCGCAGTTGGAAGTCTCATGTATGCCATGGTCAGCACTCGAACGGAAATAGCATTCGCCGTTAGTGCGGTAAGTCATTTTATGGCTCAACCGAGTAAGGATCACTTGCAGGCGGTGAAGCGCATAATCAGGTACGTTAAGGGTACGTCATACATTGGCCAATGTTATGGGGCTAATGAAAACATCTTGGTTGTTGGGTTCTAAGGTTCGGACTATGCATGTGATATTGATAGGTGGAGATCAATGACTTTGCTATGTGTTTGCTTTGGGAAGCTCTGTTGTGAGTTGGAAGGCTACGCTAGAGCCGAAGGTGACCTTGTCAACAATGGAGGCGGAGTATATGGCTCTAACGGAAGCAACGAAGGAGGCAATATGTCTTAAAGGAATGGTCAATGATCTAGGCCTACTTCAAGATCAATCGATAGTCTAATGTGATAGTTTGAGTGTGATTTGCTTGACTAAGGACCAGGTTTATCATGAAAGGACCAAGCATATTGACGCCATGTATCATTTTATGAGAAACGAGAGTTGAACCAAGGTAATGAAGGTGGGGACGGCTAACAACCCTGCGGATATGTTCACGAAGCTAGTTTCGGTGAGAAAGTTTCGACATTTTCTGGAATTTCTGAACATCTAAAGCTAGTGAGGCCATTCGGAGCATGTCGGATCCGGTTAGGGTTCAGTGAGTCTCTTTAACGAGAGACATTGGGTGCGGAGAAGGTAAGATTTATTTATGAGTAGAGAAGCCATTGTTGTTGGCGAGAGAATTCAAGTCAATGTGGAGATTTGTTGGATTGATGCCTTAAGGGCCTGTTTGGATAGCTTGGTTGGGGGGGGGGGGGGTTCGGTTAACAAAACTTGGGTAGTGTTTGGATAGAATAGTTTGGTTAGGAAAAGAGGAGGGCACCGCCACCAAACTAGCCGGACACCACTTTTTTTCCCTAGGGCACCGGTGTTAATCCCATGCACCGGTCTAATTTTCTCTCTCTTTGGAGCCGGCCACCGCCTATGTGTCCGGTGACCGGGTTTTAATTATTTTTTTTCTTTTTTTTTCCTTTTCGTGCGGTGGGTTGTGCTTCAGAGCCAAATATTTTTGAAAAAAAAAATGCATGATCTCAGACCCCTATTTAAAGACAGTTTCACCATTTCATTTTGTGCTACTACCTTCTTCCCAAACAATTGCATCCTTCAGAACAACATCTTCTACACCAATGTTTTGTAAAATTTATGTCATATATATGTTCATTGTTTACGAAATTATTTTGCTAATCTAAATAATTTTTCATCGTAACATCTTCTACACCAAAGTTTTGTCAAATTTTCGTAATATATTTGTTTATTGTTTAAGAAATTATTTTGCTAATCTTAATAATTTTTAATCCTAGGCCTAAGTTATGGACAACAACGGTGCGCCTCCTCGACTGTCCAGGAACGCACGAATGAGGGTGCACGCCTACCGCGACTGATGGGGCCGGGATGAATGGTGTTTGTTCATCATGCTATTGATCGAGGAGAAACAGCGTATGAACCTTCGCAGAATGTTACAATCAAGTATGGCTTACATTCGTGTCAGTGAAACCTGGTTCCTGAACACCTAAGAGTTTATAACTCGGACTATTTATGATAACCAGTTCCAGTTGTTCACTCGTGAATTTAAAAAATGGGTTCGTTCCGTTGCCGCCCCTGAACTGCTTGGCGAAGAATACAACGGTGCCTATGTCCTGGACAGAGGGGCTGTGATCATTGTGAGCAACGAAACTCGCCTGTGCGAACTTTTCGACATGCCGTATCATGATGGTTTGCCTCATCCCCCGACTGTGAATCGTAATGTCGTCCCGGACGAGACTGTTGCGAACCCTAATGGCGACTAAAATCAGTAGGAAATGTGTAGAACAGCATAAACTATAATACGGTCAATCTCGTGCTGTGGCGCTACGTCTTTTTTTTTTAATTAGTATGGTTGTACTACTTTCATCTGTAATGTTCAATAACTTGATCGAGTTTATCTGTTAGAAATACACGCCTTATTCTTGTTACGATTAATGGTGTACCATGTAGTATAGTTTTATTTTACATTTGTCTCAGATATAACGTAAAAAATATATATGATTTAAAGTTGTTATTATATCTACATTTACGTAAATTTTGAGGACTTTAACATATGATTCAAAATTTAATACAACTTGTCTTATGTATTTTTTTTTACTTTGTTATAAGATTTAATGCATTAACCGCTTGTGTAATTTACATCATATGTAAATAACGACGAACAAATTTTCAGTCAACGAAACCTGCAAATTCTTTCTACCCTTGCAAATATAACACCAAGGAGACGTTGAAAATCTGAATGAGGCGGGCGAATATTTTGACAGAAAGAGGACGAATATTACGTCTGTCCCTACATCTGCATCTCTATTCACGTATTGTTAATTCAGCGATTTAATGAAGAGAATATTACTCTAACCATATTCAAAAAGAGGACGAATATAATCCTGCTATTTCAAAAGCTGGAACACCGGAGATTCGTGTGCAGCAATAATTCATGCTTTCTTTTGTTTCTTTGCAGCAATAATTCGTGCTTTTGTTTTTTGTTTCTTTGCATCAATGGTTCATCAGAGAATCATTTGGCAGTGAGTGGTCAACATTTGTTTTTTTTGCTTAAGTGTGAATAATGATATAGCGTGCGAATCTTTTTTTTTTTTTACTTTAACAAAGCAACTTGTTGTCTATCCCATCAATGTTTTTGTGCTTGCTTTCTCTTTAACAGCGTGCAAATAATTCATCAGTAGGTGGGGTGGTTCCCAACTCCCCCCCACCCTTACAGTAGAAAAAACAGTATAAATAGTTTCCAAACACATCACTGTGTTGCATTCACATTCTTCCTGTCCGATTAATTAAACCACCAAGTGTTTCACATTTATCTGCAAGTGCATTGGTAAGTATGAATTTTATTTCATTATTAACAATTAATTTATGTATAACGATATCTTTATGATAACTTCTATGTACTAATTACTTGTCTCTCATATAGAAACATGTCTTGGAACAACAATCCCGATGACGAAGAGCCGCCGCCGCCTGCTTATCCAGCAGGTACTCTCACTGACCTTCACAAGTTCTTCTGGCCCCTAGGCGCGATACCCCCAAAGTAGAGTAGAATGGGACACTGACAAAACTGAGTTATTTCTCAACCTGGTAATGGCTGGAAAATATAAAGGCAACTTTAGGGGTAAAAATTGAACCAGACATGTTATAACAACATAATTGCTGAATTTTATGATAAGACGGGATTATTTTTCACGCATCAACAACTTAAGAATAAGTACGAGAATATGAGAAAATTGTTTAAGGTTTGGGTTAAGATAAACAACACAGAGACTAGTTTGGGGTGGGACCCTCGTCGAAATACGTGGTTGTTGTCTGATCAACGATGGGCTGCACTCATTCAGGTACGGACGTTATATTTTATCTAGAACTTGAATATTTTTTTCTCTGTAAATAATTATTATTTACACATGTTGTATTTTTTGGTTACGCAGAAAATTCCGCTGGCGAAGAAATTTCAACAAGGTGGGTTGCCACACCGTGAGCTGCAGTTTCAAATTTTTGGAGATATCACGGAGACAGGTGAACACGCATGGACTCCTGTTGCTGGCCCCCCTCCAAGAGGTCGTGGTCGTCGATCAAGCTCTCCTCAAAGAGCATGGTCGCAAACTACTAGTTGGGAACATGGGGAGGGCTCAGGTATGCGAAACCCAACCATGTCGCAGCCTCCGCCAGGTTACGAGAGGGATGACGGCACCAGAATTCGGACCCCGCCCCCACCCAGATTCGTCTCCGCCAGGATTTGAGCGAGATGAGGGTGTCGGGTTCCGGACCCCACCTAGGACTCATCGCAATGAAGACGATTTGGATGACACAATGAGCTCGCCGAATGCATCGCCCACTGGTTGGGAACAAGGGAGGAGCGATCATTCTGGCCCATCAGGTGGTCGGAAGCGTAGGTGCAGGGACTTCACTAGTGGGACCATGAACTTGGTTATGAAGAACTTGACCGAGGCGTTTTGCGATCAACACGTCACCCACCGACACCATGAGGTTCTAGTTACACGAGACCGCCAAGGGAGGACTATCGATGAATGCCTGGAGATAGCGTCGACCTTCCGAGGTCTTCACCCTGAGGATGATGGACTATCGATGAATGCCTGGAGATAGCGTCGACCTTCCGAGGTCTTCACCCTGAGGATGATGGACTATCGATGAATGCCTGGAGATAGCGTCGACCTTCCGAGTTCTTCACCCTGAGGAGGATGGATACGACGAATGTGTTAACTTCTTCTAGTACCGGGCTAACAGAGAGGTTTTCATGGCGGTGAAGAATCTGGTAGCCCGTGAGAGGTGGCTTAACAAATATATGGGTCGTGCAAGAAATGGATGGGTCCCCCCTTCGTGATGAGGACATTTGTTATCATGTCATAATTATTAATTATCATTGTAATGCTTGTTTAGTTAACGCACTCTATAGTCGGACGTCATGTTGGTATTAATATGTACGCCTTATTTAGCTAAAAATGTTATAATATTTCAGATTCAGATGACGAAGATGTGATTGAAACAATGGTGGAGCCAATACTTGTATCGGCCATAAATGCAACCCCTACTAATGATGGACATGTGATGTTAGTTGCAATGCAGATGTTGCTTTCACTCGGCCCCGAGCCATGTCGAATTTCATCATTAACGGGACACATGTGGGTAAAAGAAGTTTTAGATGGACATTGGAAGAGATCCGTCGAATCGTTCCGGATGCGAGCATCAATATTCCGCCAGCTGTGCGACCTTTTACAGGGGTCTTACGGATTTAGGTCGTCAAGGCGGATGACAGCCGAGGAATCTATTGCCATATTCTTGTACACCCTCAGTCATCGTTCATCGAATAGGGATTTGCAAGAACGGTTCCAGCACTCGGGAGAAACAATAAGCAGACAATTCCACCATGTCCTGACAGCTACGACTCGTATGACTTCAGACTGGACAGCGACAGTGTACTCTGACAGTGTGCACCAGCACATTCAGAACAACGCGATGTACTGGCCGGATTTTAAAGTAAGTTCCTAATTCTGTCCGGGTATGAACATAAGCTTGTGTTTGCTATCGCGATTTACGTTAATAATGCACAGGATTGTATCGGCGCGATGGACAGGACCCACGTCAATGCACGCGTTCCGGAGAATCGTAACATCAATTATATTGGCAGACAAGGTTACGCAACTCAAAACATTTTGGCGATATGTGATTTCGACATGTGCTTCACATACGTTTCCGCAGGGTGGGAAGGTTGCACTCATGACAGCCGAATATTGCAGAACTTAATGGAAAACCCAGTAATGCATTTTCCCAGGCCGCCCGCGGGGAAATATTATTTGGTGGACGCAGGCTACCCTAACATGCAAGATTTTCTAGCACCCTACACAGGAGAACCAATGTACAACCTATCTACGTTCTGGCAGGGGGATCCACCGCGGAATGCACAAGAAGTCTTCAACCGACGCCATGCATCTTTGTGTAGCGTGATTGAGAGAACTTTTGGGGTGTGGAAGACGAGGTGGAAGATACTGGAGCCCGGGAACGGAACGGTACGGAGCTATGTCCTTAAATGATATTCGTGAGACGAGGTAGGATATTCGTGAGACGAGATGATATTCGTGAGACGAGGTAGGATATTCATCTGGTTAAGGAGGACATTCGTCTGGAACGGAACGGAACGGTACGGAGCTACCTCGTCTCACGAATATCATCTCTTTGTGTAGCGTGATTGTGGAGTGAAGGTCGACCTTCCGAGGTTCTAGGTGTTGTACGCCGTTATATGTACGCCACTCCAGGGTAGCGTAAAATAGTTTTACTAAAATTGGGAAATGAATGGTCGGTAGCAGAATTAGGGACTCACATCCAAGGAATACCAGATAATTGTATAGGTGACACAATTTCTTACGTGTATACGCAAGTGCACGGTCGAAGTAATAAAGATTGTGTATTAAAACTCAGGTTGTCGAACCCACAGTGACAGACTCGAGATTGTTTAGTCAGTCGATTAATTTAGAGTACTGAAACAGGGAGGAATAATTTGATTTAAGAATTGAAATAAACAACTAACTAATATTTTTGTATTTTTTCTGATTAATAAACAAATATGGAAAAATAACTAGGTGATCTATGGATCCCCTAGGGTTTTAGACAGTTTCGGATAATGTACTGAAACACGCTATCATCTAATTAGTTGTGTCGGGTAGTAGCACTAACAATATCCTCTCGGTCTCATGTCGTTCTACCTATCAGTCGACTACGGGTCATGTCGGTCCACCGACGTCTATCGATATGGTTCTAATCGCCTAACGTTAAGCCGATCACTGGGTCCTATCGGTCCACCAATTCCTAACGTTACACAATCGAATCTACCCTCACACGACTAGTCCTGTCATCTCACCTATCAGTCTCAATGATTTGGGACTAATTTCTTGTTCTCGTTCATATCTATGTAAAGTCTCTCTCAAGCACCCACCTAGAAAGCTAGCCTAACCGGTTCGCGACTCCGTTTACGCTAAGAATTAAGCTTAGAACGATCGATCCAACTAACAAGATAATAATATTTAAGCTACGATTCAACTAATCTATTGATTCATCTTTCTAAATTTGTTCTTGTCACCTAAGACGTGTCAATAGCCAGCCATAGTGATCAAGATATACGATAAACAAAGAAGAACAATACGATTGAGAGAATCGAAACATGAATCAATAAAATAAATCCGGAAAAAGAAGAAATAAACCGGGAAATCATCTTACAAAGAGCAAAACAAAGTTTCTCCATAGATTTGATGAAAAGAGAAGAGAAAAAGAAAAAATAAACCGGGAAATCGGAACTCCGGCGTGAACCCGAGCTCTTCCTCCTTCGTCTCCTCTTTGCGTCGTCCTCTTCCTTCTGACGTTGATGTAGAATACAGAATGATAGAATTTTTACAAACAGCCCCGTAGGTCTTCTCAAGTAGAGATTGGATTATTGCAAAATTGGCCCCCAAGCTTTGGCTTTTAATTATAGAACCCTAGGGCTGAAAATAACCCGTTCTTCTCTTCTCTTCTATTTCTCTCTTATTGCACTTCTACCCCAAGCCAAATAAAGCTGCCTGAACATCTGTTTCACAGGATTTCGTGCGAAATCAATTCTGAAATCGCAAACAGGAGGGTGGTTTGATTTCGGCCCGAAATAGAGGCTCTGATTTTCGCTAAGTGTCGGAGGAAAATCCACGAAATCCCCATAAGATTTGATGCTCTGTTTTGCTGGGTTTTCTTCTCCTCTGTTCTCCGGTCTCTTCTTCTCTCTCGTGGGTTTTGCTTCGTTGTTTCGTGGAGGTCAGAGGTGGATTGAACTGGGTTTAACTGGGTATTGTTCTAGGTTGAGATTGGGTTGAAGGCCAGTGGTTGTTCGGTGATAGGTTGTGTCACGAATTCATACGACACCGTTTTGATAGTAAAGGATATGTTAGTATTTTCATTTTCACTTGTCTTCTGCAACAGTTAAGGGAGAGACGTGTTCTCCCTGATGAGGCATTCAATCAAATTTTCTGAAAATATCAATCTATCCTTCTCTCCCTTTCTCTGATTTTCTTCCTCCTAGATTGTTCTTGTTCTTCAGTTAGGGTTTCGACTTCGAGACTCTAACAAGTGGTATCAGAGCCTCCAGTTCCTCGGCTGTCCGTATGCCCACAACCCGACGAATGACGAAATCCATCGCCGATGAAGAGAGCCGGATTGAGAGGGTTGAGAGTCACCTCGAAATTCTGGATGAATCGATGAACGAGGTCCGTTCCTACTTGCAGGAGATGGATTCTAAGCTGGATTCTAAACTGGGTAAGGTGAATTTGTTAGATGACAAAATCAACAAGTTGATCAATAGCTTCAACCTAATGGCTGGTGATCGGAATAGAGACAAATTGAAGGTTCCTATGGTGGATTCAGCCGGAGAAGGGGATGGCGTGATTAGCCAGCGGACATCTATGGAAGGCAGTGGTTCTCGAGCCCATACAGAGAGAGCTTCAGAATTTACACAGAAAGACCAAATGGGTGAGAAATCTTCTTCCCCTTTTATGCCTCCTATCAGAAATTTTACTGGGATGGGGTTACCTGTGCCTAAAATTGAGGTCCCTAAATTTAGTGGTAAGGACCCAGTAGGATGGCTTGCAAAAATTAACAGGTACTTTCAGCTCCATTCAGTTACTGATGAGCAAAAAATAGTACTGGCATCTCTGCACTTAGACGGGGAAGCCGATAGTTGGTTTGGCGCCGAGATAGAAATGTTGAATGGCCTTTCTTGGCATGATTTTTCCACCAAAGTGTGTGAGGAATTTTCCAATCCTGGCCATGAGGATGTGATTGATGAATTCAACAAGCTTCAACAGGTAGGCACTGTATGTGAGTATCAACACCGGTTTGACGAAATGAGGCCAAGAGTGAAAGCCCTTCACCCTGGCTCTAATGAGCAGTATTTTATTTCCAGTTTTATTAGCGGGTTGAAGAGAGACATTAAAAGTGCTGTTAAGCTGCTCAAGCCCACCACCCTAGCTCAAGCCAAGTCTTATGCCAAGCTCCAAGAAGTTCACTTGGCGGATTTGCAGTGGAGCCTCAAGAACTGGACCAAGTTTCCAAGTACCACCACTGCTACCACCTCTAAATACAAAACCCATGCTGCGCCAGAAAAGAAGACTGAGGTTAACACAACTAGCACGCCACCACCACCCTACAAAAGGCTCACTACTGACGAAATGCAAGCTCGGAAAGCCAAGGGGTTATGCTTTTTCTGTGATGATAGATTTGAGCCCGGACATAGATGCAAAAGGAAAAAACTGTTCATGATTGACGGAGAAGAAGACGACGAAGACGCGCCAAGCATTCAAGAGGAGGAAATCAAACCTATTCGAACGGTCGTCCCACAAGCTGAACTTGTCAATGAATTTGGTGCAGGGGTGTCCTTACATGCTATGGATGGCCACCATAACTCAGCAACCATAAGGGTGCAAGGCATCATTAAAGGTAGGAGGGTTAGTATCTTGGTGGATACGGGAAGTACCCACAATTTCATTGACACTAAAGTGGCCAAACAGTTAGGCTACTTCTCTCAAAGTGGCAAGAAAATGGCTGTCAAGGTTGCTGATGGAAGTATCATTGAAAGTACAGGGTTATGTCAGGCAGTGCCACTAAAATTACAAGGCCACACATTCATGATTGATTTTAGAATCCTCACACTGGGTGGGTGCGAAGCAGTATTGGGAGCTCAGTGGTTTAGGAGTGTGAGCCCCATTGCTATGGACTTCAACTCCAGAACCATCACCTTCCAACATCAGGGGTCAAATGTCACTCTCCATGCTCACCCAACTCCAAGCCACGCACGACCAATTCAGCTCCATAGCCTACAAAAATATTGTGCAGGAGATGACGGTGTGGTGATAGCCCAGTTGCACTCGCTCAGCTTGCAAGGAGACAGTCACCCCATTCCTCCTGAAGTGCAGACTCTAATCACTCAATATCAGCGTATCTTTCAAGAGCCAACCACCTTACCCCCTCAAAGAGAACAAGATCACCGTATTCCTCTCCAAGAAGGTGCCAACCCAGTGTGCATGCGACCTTACCGGTATCCCCACTTGCAAAAGAAAGAAATTGAGAGGTTGGTCCAGGAGATGTTACGCGGTGGTATCATACAACCTAGCTCAAGTCCCTTCTCATCCCCAGTGTTGCTCGTTAAGAAAAAAGATGGGACTTGGCGGTTTTGTGTCAATTACAGGGGGCTCAACGCCATCACAATCAAGAACAAATATCCAATCCCAGTCATTGAAGAGCTATTAGATGAGTTACATGGCGCAACACTATTCTCTAAGCTAGACCTACGAGCTGGGTATCACCAAGTCCGGATGGCCATACAAGACAAACACAAGACTGCTTTTCGGACACATGAAGGGCACTATGAGTTCACAGTTATGCCCTTTGGCTTAACTAATGCCCCGGCGACATTCCAAGGACTCATGAATGCAATCTTCAAGCCATATCTCAGGAAGTTCATTTTGGTGTTTTTTGACGACATACTTGTCTACAGTCCCAACATGGACCAACACCTTCGTCACTTGCAGCTCACATTCCAAGTCCTACAAGACCACCAACTCTTTGCCAAGCAGAGTAAATGCTCCTTCGCTCGAAGGAGCATCGAATACTTGGGGCATATTATCTCGGGGACGGGTGTCGCAGCTGACATGTCCAAAGTGGAAGCAATGGAAAAGTGGCCTGAACCAAAATCACTCAAGGAATTGAGGGGATTCCTTGGGCTCACCGGGTATTACATAAGGTTAGTACGGGATTACGGATTGATAGCCAGGCGACTAACCGACCTGTTGAAACACGGAGGGTTCAAATGGGACACCTCAGCACAAGCTGCATTTACCAAATTGAAGTCGGCAATGTGCAATACTCCTGTGTTAGCTTTACCAGACTTCACACAACCCTTCACCATAGAGGCTGATGCTTGCTACAATGGTATAGGGGCTGTGTTGATGCAAGGAGGTCGGCCACTCTCCTATTTGAGCAAAGGCTTAGCTTCCAAGCATTTGGGTATGTCTACTTACGAAAAAGAGCTACTAGCTCTCGTGCATGCCGTGACCAAGTGGCGACAATATTTGGAGGGTACACGATTTGTCATTAAGACTGACCACCAGAGTCTTAAACACTTATTGGAGCAGAGGGTTACTACTTTACTGCAGCAAAAGTGGATTAGTAAGTTGCTAGGTTTGGATTATGTGATACTTTACAAGAAGGGTAAGGACAATATTGTGGCTGATGCATTGTCTAGGCAAGGTAAGGCAGAGGGAGACCATCACACCAAAGGTTCACAATGTGCAGCCATTTCTACGATCACACCCAAATGGATGCAAGAGGTACTAGACAGTTACTCCACAGATGAGTGGGCTGAGACAGTCACACAACAGCTCATTTTAGATCCAGCTAGCAACCCCAAATACCACTTAAGTGACGGAGTAATCAAGCAAGGTGGACTCATTTACATTGGGGGAAATGGTACATTAAGGAAGACCATCATACAATCTTTGCATGATTCAGGAGTTGGAGGCCATTCTGGGGTCTTGGGGACCTACAAAAGAGTTAGCAGCACATTCTTTTGGCAGCATTTGAAGAAAGACGTCAAAGACTGGGTTCGAGATTGTGATACTTGCCAACGAATGAAGCACGAGCATCTCCCTTACCCCGGCTTACTGCAGCCACTCCAGCTTCCTGATAAACCTTGGTCCCATGTCTCCATGGATTTTATAGAAGGCCTCCCCAATTCTCATGGAAAAACTACCATTCTGGTGGTGATAGACAGGTTCTCCAAGTTTGGTCACTTCCTCTCTCTATCACACCCCTTCACAGCCACCACCGTAGCTCAAGTGTTCTTTGATCAAGTGTTTAAGCTGCATGGTTTACCGGAAAGCATAGTGACGGACAGGGATCCAACCTTCTTGAGCCAGTTTTGGAATGCCTTATTCACCAATGTGGGTACCAAATTGAACTATAGTACAGCATATCACCCTCAAAGTGATGGCCAAACGGAGCGCCTTAACCAATGCTTGGAGATATATTTGCGGTGCATGACTGGGGATAGACCTATGCAGTGGTCTAAATGGCTAAGCCTAGCTGAATGGTGGTATAACACCACCTTCCACAGCAGCATTCAGACCACTCCTTTTGAGGTGTTGTATGGCTACAAACCCAAGCACCTTCCATTTCATCAGCTGAACAAGAGTCCAGTAGAGGAAGTGGACATTTTTCTCAAGGACAGAAGTCGACTCATTCTGCTGCTTAAGGACAATTTAGCCAAAGCACAAGAGCGGATGAAGCTGAATGCTGATAGGCACAGGACAGAGAGAGAATTCCAGGTGGGCGATCTAGTGTTCCTCAAGCTGCAGCCATACCGACAGACTTCCGTGAATTTTCGAAAGAACCTTAAGCTATCTGCTAGGTTCTTTGGGCCTTATCCAATACTTACAAGAATTGGGAGGGTGGCATACAAGCTTCAACTACCCACTGAAGCTAAAATCCACCCGATATTCCATGTTAGCCAATTGAAACTGGCGAGAGGGCAAGCTCTGCAGGTGGAACCCTCATTGCCGAGGACCGGGCCGGACGGGCAAATGCTGGTGGAGCCTTTAGCGATTTTGGACAGGAAATTAGCTAAGGCAGGTAACAGTTCTACGGTAAAGGTCCTGGTGCAGTGGTCTAATACTTTGCCTTCCGAAGCAACCTGGGAAGACTATTACAAAATGAAGCAGCAGTTTCCGAACTTCGATTCGTGAGGACACGAATCTTTTGAAGGGGGAGCGATTGTCACGAATTCATACGACACCGTTTTGATAGTAAAGGATATGTTAGTAATTTCATTTTCACTTGTCTTCTGCAACAGTTAAGGGAGAGACGTGTTCTCCCTGATGAGGCATTCAATCAAATTTTCTGAAAATATCAATCTATCCTTCTCTCCCTTTCTCTGATTTTCTTCCTCCTAGATTGTTCTTGTTCTTCAGTTAGGGTTTCGACTTCGAGACTCTAACAGGTTGTAGGTGATTAATGGTGGGCTGGGGTTGGGTGTTTCACGGTGGTTCTGGGTTTGAGAGTAATGGATTTTGGCCATGGATTGTGGTCTGTGATGGAGGAGATCGATGGTTTATTATTTGGGTGTTGCAGGAGGTTTTAGAGGTAATTTCAGGTGGTTAATTTCGATGATAATCTCTGCTCACTGCAGCAGGTGTGTTGGAGAGGATAATGGCTTTGGGTATTTGGAGTTTTGATTAAAGGAGAAGGCAGTGGTTGTGGAGCAATGGTTCAGGTGGTGGTTCAGGAGAAGACATGGCAGAGGCCATTTTGGCCATGGTACTGGTGATTTGTTACAGTAGCTGGTGGTTGTGTTGGTGGTGAAATTGGCTTTGAGTTGGTTACTGTGGGTGAATTGGCAGTAGGTTATGGATGAGTTGCAGGTAGTTTAGGAGTGGTATCATGGTGATGGGTTGTAGTTCAATTGTGAAGAGGTGGCAGTGGTATTTTGTGGGTTTGTTAGGTTAAGGAGTCGTGGCTGTTTGGTTGGTTATTTTGTTGAAAGAATGGTAGGTTGTGGCTAGACACTGGTTCGGTGGTACAGTGGAATTTAGGTACTGGTGATGTTGAATTGAATGATGTTTTGTTATGTTTCATGGCTGATGGTGTATTGAATTGGTTATAATGTTATGCATAGATGAGGTTGTTTGGATGGAATAATGGTTAAAGGGTGATACTAGGCAGCGGGGTTTAGGAGTTTGAAATGATGTAGAGATGGAACTGCTGAATTTATCTTCCTCTTTTCACTCACTTTAGCGAATTCCTGAGCTTCATCCTCTTTTCCGAAGTTCGTTTCCGTTCCCGTTATCGTGCTCCGAGTGTCCGGTACCTGAGAATCAAACAACTACAAATAGCGGCATAAAAAATGATAATTATAGCTCAAATCAACTTGAAAACGCCCGGACTAATCAAATAAGCATATCTAGCTCAAGTACACAAAATCCACGCATTGAAAGTACAAAACTTGTAATATTTACCCGGAATGCACGCAAAACAATATGAAACGCGTAGAAGAAATATAACTCTATACAGAGTTATCAAATTCCCTTACACTACCTTTTTGCGCGTCCCGAGCAAAATTCAATTCAAACTCCCGCACTATGATATTTCAATCCACCGAATTGCATACAACTTTACTAGCCATGAGACACAAACAACTCACACACACGACTATGCAATCTACATGCTCTATACAATACAACTCGATTATTAAGCAATGCAAATATTGAAACAACACAATTTTTTTCTTTTTCATATGAGATGGGGCAATCTCGCTTTCGTCAACCAAAATCATCAAATTCTCACAAGCCTCTTTTGAAATTTCACAACCAATAGCAAGAACACTACAGGAAATGAAGGCTATACCAGCGGCCGGAACCGCTGGTATAGCCTCCAAAAGCCGTGGGTAAATGTTTCTCCAGCGGTTGCAAAAATCGCTGGCACAGAAATTACAACCGCTGGCATGTAGGCGTCGCTAGAAGTCTTACCCGCGGTTTTCCCGATCGCTGTAGCAGGCTATCTCTATACCAGCGGATTTAAAAACTGTGGGCATTGAGAAGCCAACCGCGGGCACTAATGAAGGCTTTACCGGCATCTTGAACCGTTGGTATAGCCTCCAAAACCGCGGGTAAATATTTCTCCAGCGGTTGTCTAAACCGCTGGCGAATATTGTAGCAGCCACTGGAATGGAGGGGCGGCTAAAAGTCTTTCCCGCGGTTTTCCTGGCCGCTGTAAGTGTCTATTTGTACCAGCGGATATCAAATTTGTAGGCATTGTTATGCTGGCCGCTGGCACTATTATATCGCATCAAATTGTTTATATAACCGGTGTTTTGTACTTTAAAACAATCAGAACATAGTTATCCAATTTTCAAATAATCAACAGTGAATCTACAGAAATAATCTTTTTTGTTAAGATCTAATTTCAAACCATAAGTTTCATAAAACAATCAACAATATGCAAGATCTCCACCAAATCTGTAAGCAGAACAGTAAAGTAGATAAACTTCCACAAATCAACCATTGGCAGAAAAATTACTATCTTGCCCGCTTACGGTTTTTCCAAGCTTAAATTCAATAATTTTTACAAAATATACAGTCTGCAATTACACAAGACTCATCAGAACAAGAGAAGGCACAGGATGAAGCAACAGAAAAGAAAGATTGATACCCAGTTCAGAGACTTTTCAACCTCAATCTCCTGCCTCCTCATCCTCGGGTTTGAATTCCCCGCCAGAGCATAAGCGTTAGGGTACGCGTATGGAACCAGACCTGCGTCAGAGCTACCAAACATCCTCGTATAAACTAACTCCCCAAACATGCCAGCCGTTGGACTAAAGATGCTGGGCTTTGCGTCGTTGCCAGAGTGAGATGCAGGCCTTGAAGCGTAATTGCCAGGTTGGTGAGGAAAGTACTGTTGGTGATGGAATGGCCGAGGCTGTGTGTGAAAAGGATAGGCTGGAAATGTCTGATTCAAATTACAAGAATGGTTGGAAGGAGAAGTTGCAAAAGTTTGCACACCATTAGCAGTTGGCGTAGGCGGTATTGCCTGATTTTGAGGCCTCTTGTTATGGTCAGACTCGGATGGATATGATCCGCGCCCATAGAGTGGGACCAGAGATGACATTGAAATGTTTGCCTTGCAGATAGCATGGTTGGTCCACCAACATACCCAGCTCCGATACAGCATATCTTCTTCACCATCTTTTAGCTTCTGCAAATCACCACCAAACTAGTTAAAATTCAAGTTACAATGGAGAATAAACACAGTTATGTAGTAGTAGCTATCCAATAGAATGAACAAAATATAGAATCAAATGCGGTATTAGATCATGTTTTTGCAGAATCTTATTTTGTAGGAAATCGCTGCAGGACAAATGACTATGAGTGAGAGCACTATATTACATTTAGGAAATATAATCAATCTAAGAAGTTATGAAACTATAGATTGGCATATCGACCAAAGGACCTCACAAAGGAAAGCGGAGCGAAAATATTGTACAAAGAAATGAAAGTACCAAAGGAATTAGCACAACAGGAACTTGAAGGTATAAAAAAAGATAGGACTTGGAGTGCGAGTTATGCAGAGTTAAGCAGGCTTAAAAAAAATTATGTTTGTCAAAGTTCTCTTGGCTTGCTTACTGAAGTAGTGTGAAGCAGCGCATTTAACAATACACGTCATATATCAACAATATATAGAAGGTATAAAAATCCAAACATGTGATTGGTTTGGCAAACAAAAACGGATAATCACTAGCTCTGAAAGCATGAAGGAATTAAGCAACAAGTAATTAACTAACTGCACAATAGCTTCAACATACCGGCTCTGTGAGCAGAGTGTCTTCCTCGGTTACAGAGATAGCATGCGAGGGGTTTGCGAAAGTGGAGCAATCAGGAGTACCCAAGCCGCCACCTTTACACTCCAGGAAACTAGATCTGGAGCTAATAGATGCACTATCCTTGTTAGAAACATTTGCTGAAGTATTTCTGTTTTCAAATTTAGAAGGTTCATATTCCTCTGGGTTGTTTGTAGTTGGCCTTGAATCTGGATGAAAGAAGCTAAAGTTTGAAGTCCACCCATCCTCAGATTCCTCAATAGCATGTGATAATGACTGCCAACTTAGTTCATGATCATTTCCAGTGCCTCCAAGCTCAAACGTCGGACCACAATTTCTGACAACATGAACAAATTACTAAATGCATGAGCAAAGATATAAAAGATCAAACTTCATGACCATTTCAGAGTACCTGAATACCTTGTCGACATCGTCCAAGTTCTCAACTGTAAGCCAACTATTTACTGCAGGACTAAGGTCATACTTCATCTGAGACATGTTACCAGGAGAATAACAGTAGGTGTTATCATGTGATGCAGCGCCCCTCTCACTGAAAAAGGAATGAAGAGAACAGATCTATTCACGACGTAACATATTCTCGGCAATTTTCACTGTCGTTTCATCACATATGAACAATTACTCCAAGAAACATAACTAGCAAGTCAAAGAATTTTGCGAGATCGCAAAACACAGGTAAATTAGGGCTTTTCAATGGTATCAGAAACATGCGCAAAAGAAAAGACATGAGGGGTCATGAAAACAGCATGAATCAATCAATACCTTAAATCATTTGGGTTGCTCGTCTGACTCTGAGGAGGAGGAGGAGGAGCTCTGGACATGGAGCCACATGTATATGCAGGGCCAGCAGTAAAGGTGGCCACAGAGGGTGACCACAGGATCATTCGCCGAGTCTAAGCAAATGTTGCAGTCAATGCAGGCATTTGCACTTTCTGAAGTATTTGTGGCAGAGGGAACTGGTCTCCACTTACCCTTCCGCGAACCATCTGCCTCGTACTCAATTGGGTGTCCTCATTCTTGTATGTTCTGTTCATACGCCATCAACCACATTTTGACACATCCACCCAACTAGCATCAACATTTACCTTGTAGAATCAACAAAAGAATGCAAATGTTAGTTGAAGTCTAGCAATAATGGGATTGGAAAAGCAGCACTTAAAGATGTTACATATACCTAGCTGTTCCTGGGTAATCAGAAACCAAATCTTGAAAAGTACAACTTCCTTCAACATGTCTTTCCATTTTCCTCTCCATATTTCTTGCCTTCATTACTGGAAATAATCAGAAATCTTTGCCTTCACCTCTGTCAAGTATCTACTAAACTGAAGCACAAGCAACACAACAAGAATGAATGATCTGATAAGAGGCAATAGAAGAACCCTGAAGCGTAGAGCAGATGTTTTTTCGCATCCAAAAGCATAACTCGTGAAATAAAAAAAAATCAAACAAAAAAAGATCTTACAAAAAAAATCAAGCTTCACCATTCTCGCATCTATTTGGTTTCGCTGCAAAAAAAAAATCAAACAAAAAAAGATCAATGAATCGATAACCCAATTCTGTCGTGTGTGGTGGGAACCATCAAGAATTTAAGGAGGTTGCAAATAGATCTTACAAAAACACACACACACACACCTGTAGAACCACTTGTTTCCAGTTTTCCCTTACACGAACAACCACTGAAGCGTCTCGCTTCAAGAACAAGAAGACGCTGTGCGAGATTTCCACCTTCCTCTCCTTCAACAGAGATTTATAGTTTTTAGGAAGATGCCCTGGAATATCCAACCTCATTCTATCTTCTCATGAACAGATCTTCCTTATTCTGCGAAATGTATCATCTTCATTCATGAGTTCCTTTCTTTCCTTGAACCATGAATCCAACACTTCTGGTCAGTTTGCTCACCACTGTCAAATCAATATCTCCACTCGGAAGATATGTCCTTAGTGGCACATAGCCATACAGGTTGACCTATAGAACATGCAACAAGGGATCAGTAGAACTCAATGAGCCTTGATGACATCACTTAGGGAAATCATAGGTGAAAGTCTGAGTCTTATTATTCCCAGTATTTGGAAACCAACCTAAATAAACACAGAAGCATACGAAATAAACAAAATGAGGTATAATACATTCCCCTCACAATCGTTCTTTAAGGTTTGATCCTTCCACTACTGATATAGACAGCAAAGAAAGAACTGACATAGACACCAAAGAAAGAACTTAAAAAATTCAAATTCCATATCAACTTCATCCCCATTTCAATAACCAGCGGTTGTCTAATTTCCTTACTTTATCGTACCATAGCTTGGATACTAGTAATCACATCAAAAGCTAGTTTTGGTTATAGATGTTGTATATTTGTAATCTGTTCTTGCTCAATGAATTAACAGAGTCGGTAATATACAAATAAACATAACACACTTTACATGAAATAAGCTTAGTATAGATCACTGGATCAACGGATATCATGTAGAAATATTAGATATTCTTGGTATAATTTCATGACATAAATTTTAGGGTTTCTATGAGGATGAAGAGGAAATTATTGTTCACTATGTGATTGATTGAGGCTCAAGAGACCCCCAAAAAAGCATTGGAAACAATCTAATCATGAACTAGTGTTAACAAAAATCTGAAGAAGAAGGAGAAATAAATAAATGGAAGAAGAAATTATTATGCCATGGGACATGCCATGATGAAGAAATGTGGGAAAAGACATGGTCCGTGAAATTTTTGCTTTGCTAGCAAGTCTGTATTACTAGGTGGCTAGCTAGTAATAATATTTCACACCATGTGTATGATCTATCTATCAACAAGAAATCAAATCACATAATACTACTATCTCTTACATAATCATAAGTACTATCTCTTACACAATCTAGTTCCAAGTGCTTCTTTCGCTTTATGCTCAGATGTTGTAAGATAAATATTCATATGAGCTTAAGAAGAACAATTTGTCACAAACTGATTGCCATCCCTAGTTGGAATAAGTGTGACAACATAACTTTACACTTACTTTGCTGGAACATAACTCTACTATGGGTTTAAAGTCTTTCCTAATGGTCATTGACTCCTTAGTTGGCTCATGGCTGTATGCTGTCTCAAATGCATTATGCTAATTTTTATTGCTTCTTATTTTCAGGTGATGAGTTGCTCAGTTAGCTATTCGCAGAGGTGAAGCAGTTGTTGCCAAAACTCTAGCGTGTCTGTTGAAGTTTTAGTTTGGTAATGAAACTTGAACAACTTCAGTTTGCTACGTTGTTGGAGCTTCTATTTGAAGTAATAGTACTGCTGGAGATGGACTGCTTATGATGGGGGATCCTGTACCTTGTGAAAATCAATTTCCATGGGAGTTTTGATCCTCAAACGGGTGCTAAAGGAGCAGGAGCAGTAATCAAAGATGATAAAGGACGGCTTAAGGGAGCTCAGGTCCGTGCTGGTGTTAGTGGAGACAGCCCTCATGATGTTGAAACTCAGGCGCTGATCATGGGACTTCAACTGGCACACAGTCAGGGGTTTAGACGAGTGTTAGTTGAGGGACATGCCAAGCTCCTTATTAAAGACATAAACAAGTTCATCAATGGAGAGAACATAATTGATTTGTCCCTCACTGGTGACCATCTCCAGGATATTGCAAATTTATTAGCAAAGTTAGAAGATTCAAAACTCTACTGGATCCCTCGCAAGTCTAATGAAGCAGCTCACCATCTAGCTACAAGAGAAATACGGCAACCATCTTCAGAGCAATGGGGTGAGGAGTGTCCACCGTGGCTTCAAGAAGTGCTTATTTCCGATGTAATTCTTTCCACGGGTTGATTTATGATATGATATGTTTTCCTCAAAAAAAAATGTTATACAGTGGAAAGAGTTTGGAATCGAACTGCTCGTGTGGTGAAGTGAAGTGTCCCAAACTGTTTGTATATAATTCAATTTATGTTAAGTTTCTTTGCCAAATCAGAAAGCACGATTTGGATATTCAAGACTACAGGGCAAATGTTTCTCCATCTTTATATAATTTGGCAAAATCTAATTTTCCTTTAGGTAGAAAAAACTATGCCAAATACTTGTTGCAGATAGAAAAAATATGTGCCAAATACTTGTTGCAGATCGAAGACGAACACCATGCTGATCATATGATACTTTAAGGTTCAAAATCATATTAACATGTCCGAAAAATGCCGGTTACACGTTACCAGCGACTTAAGGATTTGCGGGTGCTTATGTTACTTTAGCCACAGTTACTCTTACATTTACCAATAGTTTGCGAAACCGTTGGCATTGGCATCGCTTATTGCAACGGCCGAGAACAAGCTGCTGGTATATTTTTTTCTTTACCCGCGGTTTTTAGGAACCGTGGGCAATGCACTACGTTTAGCTTCGGTCACAACTGCAGGTAGAAAACTGCTGGTGTATGAGCTCTATACCAACATTTTTTAACAACCGCGGGCAGTAAAACCGCTGCTACATCTCCTGTTTTTTGTAGTGGAAATTGAGATAGAGTGATCTTACGCACAAGCTCACTAAGGGGTCCCCAAACATCCACCATAATCAATCCAAGATTCAGGCACGTCCTTTAGCTCAGAGGGTCTAGGCACCCTTAGTACTAAGGTAGTCTTTCGTCGCCAAGTCATTTGAGGTTTTTAGACCCTCTTAGCTGTTATTGCATTTGAATGCAAATTGTCCCAGTGACGAGAGACACAACTCCGTGTAATACGGCTTGACTTTAATTTTCCCTAGTTGCTCTAATTGGATGGAATCCAAATTCCCCGCGTGAACGGAGGCACATTAGGTTGTTCACCGTATCTAATCTAAGAGAAGATTTTGATTATCTTTTTGTTTTGGGTAAAAGACATTTTCCACCTTCCATTTATGGAGAAAATACATTTTGCCCCCTGATTTATAGGGAAAATACATTTTGCACCCCTATTAACGGATGGAGGGTGGACAGATACCACCCTTCTGTTACGATCCGTTAGTGGAGGGGTGCAAATTGACCTTTTGTGACCATTTTACCCTTCCAAATTATGGACAAATAACACTCTTTTTTTGTTTAATACAATGTTCATCATGTTCTTGGTGTTCTTGAACATCACCAACACCACCACCAACAACCTGAATATCAACCACATACCAAATCAACACCACCACCAACACCACCCACAACACCACCAATGTTAACAGTATCAGTATGAGATTCAACGTCCGAGAAGATGGTGTATCAAAATTTACAATTGACCCACTCAGAATCTAGCTAAATCGAATTTGAGATGTTGTATCACACTCCAGTTCAGTTTGAGATCTACAATCAAAACCTAGCTAAATCGAATCACTGAACAACTTCAAAACCCACCTGAAACCCATCTGAAACCCCCAACCCACCTGATACCCCAATTTCGATACCCACCACCACCTCCTCTCTCTGATTCGTTCCCGACCAGAACAGAGAAGAGTGAGGGGTATCAACAGAAAGAGAATGAGGCAGAGGGAGGAGGAGGAACCAGAAGAATATGGGTGGGTGAGGAGTTTACACAAGAGGACACCCACTACTCCAAAACCGTATCCACCCTTCTCCAACACCAGTCAACCAGCAGGTCCCAATCCTCCATGACCAACAACCGCTGGAACCACCCATCTGCCGCCGTCGCCGACCACCCAATCGAAGTCAAACCCCAATCGCTCCTCAAGTACATATTCTTCACCGTCCCCTTCATCCACTCCAAGTAAACCGACGCCGATTGAAGCCGCCGATTCTCCGGCACCGACGAGGTCGTTGAGGAAGGGATCGACGACGCGGGAAGAGCAGCTGAGTGCCAACCATGTCCTGGCCGAGCGCCGCCGCAGAGAGAAGCTCAACGAGCGGTTCATCATTTTGAGATCTCTGGTCCCCTTCGTGACGAAGATGGATAAGGCTTCGATCGAGTACTTCAAGCAGTTGCGAAAGAGAGTTCAGGATCTGGAATCGACGGTGGTTGTGGAAGGCGGCGACAGGATTTACCGGCGGCGGCGGCGGTGGATGGTGATATGTCTTCCTCTAGATTAGGGACGAGGTTGTTGCCGCTGCTTTGAAGGGAGAAGGAGGAGGAGGCGGTGGAGAGTAGGCAGAGGAGAGAGAGAGAGAGAGAGAGAGAGAGAGAGAGAGAGAGAGAGAGAGAGAAAATAAAATGTGTTAGGGTTAGAAGAAATGGGGAGAATGAGAAAATAAAGACATATATACCTGTGTAATTTTTCTTTAATGTAAGGGTAAGTATGTCATTTATCCCATTCCGTTAGCTCCATCCGTTAATAGGGGTGCAAAAGGTATTTTCCCCATAAATCAGGGGGCAAAATGTATTTTCTCCATAAATGGAGGGTGGAAAATGTCTTTTACCCTTTTGTTTTTCATTCTCTTCTAATTTTTTTTCAACCGTGCATTTAGAGCTACTAAGTGTGGGCTTTTTCAGTTAGCTCTTGAAACCGCCTTAAGGGATGGTGGTGTACACTCCCCAACTTCACTTAGGCTAGAGCAATGTACTACATGGAACCAACTCTACACGAAGGTCCACCCCAGATTTCAAGTGGCCACAAGTTTCCACTGAAAACATACTATTCAACTCCTTAGGACTAAATCCTCCTAGCACGATAAAGGACCTAAAGGTATGCCCTTATCTACTTTCCACTTATCCCTGAATACCCAGGACACCCTTTCGTGAAACAGGTGCGCAAAATGCTAAAAATTAAGGACATTCCTTACTACAGCGCTTCCTATTCTCAGAGACTCTTTCACTGAACTCTCTTCGGTTTCTAGCTTCATCAATTGCCCTTATTCTCAAAAATTTTAATTTTTATGCTTTTTTCACTTTTCTGTTTTTTTTTTCTATTTTTCAATTTTTTCATATTTTCCTAAACTCTATATGCAATGGCCAACTCTACTAATCACATAACATTGGGTAGGGTGACTCAATAAGGTAAAAGTGCTAACAATACATAAATTAAACTAATATTCAACAATAGGACAATATATCAAACACTCTACACTAACCACAATACTCACACTACTACACAATCTATATGTAACAGGCTATGCAAACATGCATGGCTAGCAAATATACACAACCCCCCCCCCATACTTAAGCATTTCGTTGTCCTCAACGACTTTAGAGATCATATAGGAGGACTCATTGCTTAAATGTGTAGGCGGTAGATCTAGACCATTATCGTTCAAAACTTAGACACTGGGAAAGTAAGAAATACCTGAGGTGCCCGAAACTACATAGGCACCGTATCCGCGAAACTGCAACAAGAAGGGGTCCATAGGACCGTTGACAGTTCCCCTTTTATGAAGTCACCTGAGCAATCCCCAAGCTACATCTGCAACAACCCCCTTATCCGGCTCGGACAAGACCGGGAGGGCGATGCTAAAAGTAACGGCGGAAATCAAAAGCATAACATCCCACTTATTCATTACATAATATTAAACATCCAAAAAGTCATTAGATATTACATAAGTCTTAACAAAGTTACCACATAAGGTGAGCTAGCCAACTACATCACTACTCGTGCTGATAACCGTCTACGTGAGTCCCGTACCCTGTTATGCCATAGTCCTCAGCTCCTAAGCCTCCGGTGGGAAGGAAAACAGAACCGCAGTTTCTAAAGTCAGCTGTGAAATGCTGAGTAAATAACACCCAAACATGTAAAACAGAAGATGAAGCTTAAATTTATTATTTGCAATAAAACAGGAGGAATAAAACTTGTAAAGAAAGAACTTCATAATTAAAGTAGGGACCCTTTTTATAAGAATTCTTCTTGTCTTATTATCTCTTCCAAACAGGTATTATCTTCCTCAATCTCATCTTCTTTTCTTTCAAAGCTCATGCCAAAACTGTATAATTAGCTTTGTTGATACGGGGAAGGAACTACTAATCTATCACTAGCAACCATGACCTTAACTGCCGGCAGCCCCCTAAGACTTCTTGCGGCCAGAGAGGTGAGTACACGGAGCGACCCGGCAGGTTGCGACCGGGTTAAAATAAAATCTGATCTGTGGTCGAGTGACTAATAGTCAACACGACAATAATAAATTGCTTCTCCCGCACAACTCTTTCCACTTTACGTTAATTACGCATTATTATTATTCATGTGACAAGTTCAAATAAATAACTTCTTTGAAATAAAAGGAGACTTCAAATAAAACGAGTAAATAAATAACCAAATAAAATGCATTTTGAGACAAGAAATAAAAGTCGTATTAAGACACGAAGGAAGCTAGGCTCAAGGCTTGGCATGTTACTTACCTTACTTCCGTAGCACTAGCACGTTCTAGAAATGTCTCGGGCCTACAAACCGTCACCTACAACCCGTAAATTTTATGTTAACAAATACTTCAACAAAATACTATTCGTCCTAAAATATTCTCTCTTTTAATTCTACCCAACCCCTCTAGTTATTTATTTTTCCTAATATTTTATTTCGTTATAAACTTCTATTATAAAGCCACGTGTTTATATTTAATCGACTATTATTATTGCTATTATTATTATTATTATTATTATTATTAGTATTAGCTAAAAGTGCCTAACTAATTAGAGAAATTATTTTATAAAAGACTTGATATAGAAGTGAAAACAAACTAATTTATCTTTAATGAAAAAGACATTATTATTATTTCTATAATTATTTAAACAATATTTAAAACTATTTAATTTAAAGAGAAAACTTTTACTAAATACTAACCACAACAAAACAATATTTAAAATCTAGCAAAACATCAAATTTGCAAGTATTACATATCTAAGTGTTTTAAAAATATTTATTTAACGATATTTATTTAAAGTTTAACTAAAAATATTTCTTATTTAATTTTTAACGAACAAACCGCATGCTATTATAATACCAAAATTACTTTTCCAAAACGAGAATGAAAAATAGTATTTTTAGAAATTATTTATATTCCAAAATTATTATTTTTATTTTTAGCGGAAAGTAACAAGTTTAAGTTAAATACACATAAACCCCCATTCGTATTAAAAGTCTACAAATTCCTCAACTAGCCACCAAAACAAGTTTAATATAGTATACTAACAACCCCTAAAGTTTCTGAAATTACAAACAACACCCCTAGGTCATGTTTTAACAGTTTGCAAAAACTACACTTTTACCCCCCCCCCCTTCTACAACAACTTCATCTTCTTCAATTTAACTATGATTCAAGCTATCAATCTTCAATTCTAACAACATAAAACAACTAATCAGAAGGTATAGGACATACCTAGGCCAAAAATGGCCGGAAATCACTAAGAAATGGGTCGGGTCGTAGCTTGGCGTCGGGGTCGCCGGAGTTGAGCTCCGTCGCCGGCTTTAATGGCTTCCACAGCCTGGTTTGAGGCTCCTAGTGAGCTAGTCGGGGCCCTAAGAGTCGCCTGGAAGCAAAGAAGTGGGCCGGGTGCTGCTACAAAGCTCTCGCCGGAAATTGGCCGAAGCTTGGCCGGCAACAATGGAGGTCGCCGGTGGTTGCAGAGGCTTCTGCTGCTACTGCTGTCTCCTTGGGCTCTGCTCAGGTCGGGGATGAGCCCACAATCGATCAGGGAGCTCGGGTAAGGCAGCGGGGATGAGAGAGAGAGACAAGTTGGTTTCCTTCGGTGGTGGTCCGACAGCGGTACTGGTGGCCGTGATAGTTGCTGCCACTGCTTCTAGGTTGTTCTGATGAGCTCAGAGAACAGAGAGGGAGGGAGAGAAAGAGAGAGTGATGAGGGTGGAGGCAGTGGGTGTTCTTCACTGGGTTTTGTCGCCGGTGGCTATGGCGACGGTGGTGGTGGTTGGCTGCTGCCACTTCTACGCTGCTGCTGCTGGTGGGGTTGTTGAGAGCAGAGAGGGAGAGATGGAGAGCTGAGTGGTGGTGGTGGATTTCTGCCGAACAAAACAACAACGATGGTGGTGGAGATGATGTTGAAGGTGACGATGGTGGAGGGAGGTGGTTGTTGCTGCTGGTGTTGTTGTGTGTGGAGGTAGGGCTGCTGTGAAGGCCTTATATAGGCTGGTTGTACTTGGGGACCAAGCATGGAGGGTGGTGAGGTGGCAATGGTGAGGGCGGTGGTGAAGGTTGGGGCGGTGTATTTGTTTTGCCGTGAAGGCAAAATTGGTGAAGGAGGTGATGTAGAAAAAGTATAGGGTGTGGTTGAAGTACTAGGGCTTTTGGTGATTCGGTGTGGCAACCACACCTAGTCTCGCGGTGGTCGGGTACGCGTTTAAAATCATAACTTTAACTAAATCTACGAAACCTTATCGTATTTATTCACGATTGTAAATCTAATAACTATTTTAAAATTTTCTTGAAAATAAAACTCTAAAATATATTTAAACATTATTTTGTCAATAAAATTATTATTATGCTATTATAATGACTATTTTACCCCTACTAATTAAACGGGGTATTACATCCTTCCCCCTTTAAACAAAGCTTCGTCCTCGAAGCTAAAATCAGGCAACTACTCATGATACTCAATCAATCCGACAAACAACTATCTAACAGAATTACTATCGCACAGCTGACAAGTAATTTCACATAACAAATAATAGCAAGTAGTCATTTTAAGATATACGTAGTGCAACACGTAACGCAAAATAAGGTCGTGGTCACATCTATCTAATTAAGTGATCTTAGTCTCATTCGGGTTCTAAGTCTCGAGGTCAAACGTATCTCAAAGGTATTCAAACTTATCTAAAAGGTACTTAAGACGTGAAAATAGCAAACTAAGACGTAATGATATTTAAACGGAGGGTTGCGTCCTCTCCCCCTTAGAGAGTGACGTCCCCGGAACTCCACGTACCTCATTAAACAAGTGCGGGTACTTCTTTCTCATCTCTTCTTCAGCCTCCCAAGTTGCTTCTTCCGTTTGGTGGTTGGTCCAAAGGACTTTGACCAGTTTGACACTTTTGGTTCTCGTATCCCTTGTCTTTGTATCCAATATCTTGACAGGTTGTTCCTCGTAGGTCAGCGATGGATCAAAATCCACTGGTTCTGGATCCAAGATATGAGACGGGTCTGGTATATACTTCTTCAGCTGGGATACGTGAAAGACATTGTGTACTCGCCCTAGATTCGATGGTAGGTCCAGTCGATACGCAACTTCTCCTATCTTCTCAATAACATCGTATGGACCAATAAATTTAGGGCTTAATTTTCCTTTCAGGTTAAACCTGGTTACCCCCTTAGTAGGTGAGACTCGCAGGAATGCTTTCTCTCCTACTTGAAACTCCAGAGGCCTTGTCTTCTGATCCGCGTATGACTTCTGTCTGTCTTGAGCTGCTTTCATTCTTTGCTGGATAAGCCGTACTTGATTTGTCATGTCTTCAATCATCTGCGGGCCAATGACCACTGTCTCGCTGATGTCACTCCAACACAGTGGTGACCGACACTTCCTTCCGTACAAGGCTTCGTACGGTGCCATCCCGATGCTGGCATGGTAACTATTGTTGTAAGAAAACTCTATTAATGGTAGTTTATCGACCCATGACCCTTGGAAATCCATAACACAGGCTCTTAACATATCCTCCAGCGTCTGAATAGTTCTCTCCGTCTGACCGTCTGTGGCCGGGTGGAAAGCAGTACTGAACTTCAGCTGAGTTCCCAGTGCGTCTTGAAGCGCCTTCCAAAAGTGAGAAAGAAAGTTAGGGTCTCTGTCCGAGATTATCGAACTCGGAATCCCATGATATCTCACGATGTTTCTGACGTACGCATCTGCTCTTTGCTCCATGTTCCACGTGTCTTTCATTGGAATAAATCTCGCCGTCTTTGTCAATCGGTCAACGACTACCCATATCTGGTTGAGTCCATTCTTCGACGTAGGCAATGCGGTGACGAAATCCATTGATATGGAGTCCCACTTCCAGACTGGAACATCTAACGGTTGGAGTAGACCTCCCATCCTCTTGTGCTCAAATTTCACTTTCTGGCATGTTAGGCATCTGGCCACGAACTCGGCTACCTCTTTCTTCATATTGGGCCACCAGAACGTCTTCTTCAGATCCTTGTAAAGCTTATCGCCTCCAGGGTGAACTGAATATGGAGTGTTGTGTGCCTCCTGCATCAACTTCTCCTTAACCTCTGAACACTTTTGTGGCACGCACCATCTTCCTTTGTAGCGAATGCTCCCATCTTCGTGAATCTGGAACTCCTTGGCCTCTCCTGCTGCAATCTTCTTCTTGATCCTCTCGAGCTTCACATCTCCTGCTTGATTGCTTCGTATTTCTTCGAATAAGTCCGGAACCGCTGTCATGCTCTCGAGGAGCTCTTGCACCGTTCCTTGTTCCACCACTTTGATGTTGAGTTTCCGGAACTCGTGACATAACCAGTCTGATAAGACTACCATAGCGTTCACTGCATGGCTCGATTTACGACTTAGCGCGTCCGCGGCTACATTAGCCTTCCCCTCGTGGTACTGGATGCGTAGATCGTAATCTTTGATAATCTCTAGCCATCTTCGTTGCCTATTGTTTAGCTCCTTCTGCGTGAAGATATACTTCAGGCTGCGATGATCTGTGTAGAGCTTGCAAACAGCCCCGTAGAGATGATGCCTCCATATCTTCAGCGCGAAGACTACTGCCGCTAACTCTAGGTCGTGTGTAGCATAGTTCTCCTCGTGTGGCTTTAGCTGCCTTGAAGCGTAGGCAATCACCCTTCGGTCTTGCATCAGTACGCATCCAAGTCCTTTCTTCGACGCATCGCTGTATACCTCGAACTCGCCAGAGTCGTTTGGCAAAGCTAACACTGGTGATGTAGTGAGCTTCTTCTTCAGAGTCTGGAACGCCTCTTCACAGTTGTCGTCCCAGTGATACTTCACCGCCTTCTTCGTCAGCGTAGTCAATGGCCTGGCAATCTTCGAAAAATCCTTTACGAACCGCCTGTAGTAACCGGCTAAGCCGAGGAAGCTTCGAATTTCGGACACGTTCTTCGGCGTAGGCCAGTCCTCAACCGCTGAGACCTTTGCTGGGTCAACGGATACCCCTTCCTTGGAGATGATGTGGCCTAGAAACGGCACACGATCCAACCAGAAGTCACACTTTGAGAGCTTGGCGTACAGCTGCTCTTCCCTCAAAGTCTGCAATACTTCTCGGAGATGTTCCTCGTGATCTTCTTCGTTCTTCGAGTACACCAGGATGTCATCGATGAAGACAACCACGAACCGGTCTAGAAACGGCTTCATTACTCGGTTCATCAAGTCCATGAACACGGCAGGAGCATTGGTCAAGCCGAACGGCATAACCGTGAACTCGTAGTGACCGTACCTTGTGCTGAAGGTCGTCTTTGGAATATCTTTCTCGGCTACGCGGAGTTGATGATAACCCGATCTTAGATCGATCTTGGAGAATACACTGGCTCCTTGCAGCTGATCGAATAGATCGTCAATCCGGGGTAGTGGATACTTGTTCTTGATAGTGACACTGTTTAGCTCCCGGTAATCGATGCATAATCGCAGGCTTCCGTCCTTCTTTCTGACAAACAGTATTGGTGCTCCCCAGGGTGACATACTAGGTCGTATGTACCCCTTCTGCAAAAGTTCTTGTATTTGCTCCTTCAACTCCTTCAATTCCACAGGTGCCATCCGATACGGCGCCTTGGAGATGGGTGCAGTTCCAGGTGCTAAGTCTATAGTAAACTCCACTTCTCGTTGAGGTGGCATTCCGGGAATCTCGTCAGGGAATACATCAGGAAATTCCCTCACGACTGGTATCTCATCCATCACATTTTCCTTCTTGGTTACGTCTTGGACATAACACAAGTAGGCGAAGTTCCCCTTCTTCATTTGGTTGATTATTGTCAAAGCAGACACTAGTCTGATTCGAGGTTCAGTGGTGATACCACGATAGGTGATCTTTTCTCCTTTAGGTCCCTTCAACCGAACCTTTTGGTCATAGCAATCAATAACTGCCCTATACTTCCCAAGCCAGTCCATTCCTAGGATCACATCTATGCCTCCTAGGTTAAATTTTATCAGGTTGGCAGGTAAGGTGCAGGTTAGGATTTTGAGTTCTACCCCTTCGAATATGGTATCACATACAGTTATCTGGCCATTAGGGGTTGCTACTGGGATAGATATACTAGATGAGCTAAGCAAACCCAATTTCTCAGCAAACGAGGATGATATAAAGGAATAGGATGCACCAGAATCAAATAGCACGAAAGCAGGTTGCTCATGGATAGAGAAAGTACCCGTGACAACTCCATGTGCAGCTTCTGCCTCAGTTTTAGTCAGCACAGCAATTCTTCCCACGTTTGCATTCTGAGCTCCTGCTCCTCCTGCTCCAGCTCCATTGTGGTTGTTCCCGTATCCAGCATTGGTGTTTCCGATCCTGGGTTGGCCTCCGTTCTGGCCTGCATTGCCTGGGTTGTAGTTCTGCTGCCTGAAATATCCATTTCCTCCATTGTTCTGGTTGCGGTTTCCATTCTGCTGGTTCCCGAACTGCTGGTTGCGGGCAAAGTTGTTCCCGTTCTGCTGACGGTTGCCCTGGTAGTTGTTCTGCTGTGGCCTTCCAACGTTGCCTCCTTGGATCATCAGCTGGTTCCCGGCTGGTTGAGATCGGCATTCATAGGCTCGATGTCCTCGCCTGCCACAGTTGTTGCAAGTGACCGGGTTTCCCTCACAGTCTGCTCCGGGGTGGTTTCGCGGGCACCACTTGCAGAAATAGCGACGATTCTTCTGAGTCCCAGCATTCTGCTGATTGCCACGATACTGCCCCTGGTTACCTCCTCCATTGTTAGTCTTGAACCTCTGATTGCCCTTGGCAAAGTTGGTGTTGCTTCCTCCTACCTCCTCAAGCTTGCGTTTCTTGCGATTCTCCTCCTGGGTGACACGAACTCGATAGATGTCAGCAGCTCTATCGTAGGCTTCATGAAGCGAAGAGTAGGTCCTGCTCAGCAGAGACTCTTGCAGCCTTTCGTGCAATCCACCGATGAATCGGGAAACTTTGGAGTCTTCATCCGGCACCATGTTGCCTACGAATCGTGTCAGCTCAGTGAATTTCCGGAAATACTCAGTCACTGAGTCATTTCCTTGTCGCAGGTTCTGGAATTCCTGTTCCTTGCTCCTCTTCACATGGTGAGGGTAAAAACGGGCTCTGAGGGCGGTTTGAAGCGCCTCCCAGTTGAAGTTGGGTTCAGCCAAGAGTGTTTCTCGTGCATTCCTCCACCAGAGGTTTGCTTCACTCTTCAAGTAAAAGACTGCGCAATTGACCTTCTTATCATCGGGGCATTCTATTGTCTCCAGAATTTTGTCCATTTCCACGATCCAGTCTTCTAACTCGACAGGATCTTCTCTCCCAGTGAACTCCATTGGTTTCATCTCAGCTACTTTCCTGGCCCAGTTAGTTCTTGTCTGTCCCCCGTTGTTCATCATCTGGGTCATTTGGGTGAAGAATTGCTCCATGGAGACGTTATCAGCCATCTGTCCTGTTCAAACTGTCCTATATAGTGATAACGGAGGGGTCTATTAGTCACGCCCTACAGTATCCTTGGTTAAGGTCGCGGAAGCCTCAATAATCACATCATAAGTCTACAATAAATCCAGCATAAATATAAAATAACACGCATAACACAACAATTCTCTAATAAGGCACATAATGCTCATGTCTGTAACTCATCCAATATAGTTCAAATTCTGCTTTTCTCCTTTTACTATAATGATCATAGATAATAATAACTCGTGAAACTTGCAAGTAGGATGCGGGTGGGCGGGAATACTCAAGACCAATCTCCTAAGCTACCCAAAACCCGAACGGCTTTCCAATTTTAAATTAACTTGCCCTATGTTCATTTCAAGTTGCCCTACAGGTTTTTAATTCCCTTGTTATGGATTGCCTGCTCTGATACCACCTGCAACAACCCCGTTATCCGGCTCGGACAAGACCGGGAGGGCGATGCTAAAAGTAACGGCGGAAATCAAAAGCATAACATCCCACTTATTCATTACATAATATTAAACATCCAAAAAGTCATTAGATATTACATAAGTCTTAACAAAGTTACCACATAAGGTGAGCTAGCCAACTACATCACTACTCGTGCTGATAACCGTCTACGTGAGTACTGTACCCTGTTATGCCATAGTCCTCAGCTCCTAAGCCTGCGGTGGGAAGGAAAACAGAACCGCAGTTTCTAAAGTCAGATGTGAAATGCTGAGTAAATAACACCCAAACATGTAAAACAGAAGATGAAGCTTAAATTTATTATTTGCAATAAAACAGGAGGAATAAAACTTGTAAAGAAAGAACTTCATAAGTAAAGTAGGGACCCTTTTTATAAGAATTCTTCTTGTCTTATTATCTCTTCCAAACAGGTATTATCTTCCTCAATCTCATCTTCTTTTCTTTCAAAGCTCATGCCAAAACTGTATAATTAGCTTTGTTGATACGGGGAAGGAACTACTAATCTATCACTAGCAACCATGACCTTAACTGCCGGCAGCCCCCTAAGACTTCTTGCGGCCAGAGAGGTGAGTACACGGAGCGACCCGACAGGTTGCGACCGGGTTAAAATAACATCTAATCTGTGGTCGAGTGACTAATAGTCAACACGACAATAATAAATTGCTTCTCCCGCACAACTCTTTCCACTTTACGTTAATTACGCATTATTATTATTCATGTGACAAGTTCAAATAAATAACTTCTTTGAAATAAAAGGAGACTTCAAATAAAACGAGTAAATAAATAACCAAATAAAATGCATTTTGAGACAAGAAATAAAAGTCGTATTAAGACACGAAGGAAGCTAGGCTCAAGGCTTGGCATGTTACTTACCTTACTTCCGTAGCACTAGCACGTTCTAGAAATGTCTCGGGCCTACAAACCGTCACCTACAACCCGTAAATTTTATGTTAACAAATACTTCAACAAAATACTATTCGTCCTAAAATATTCTCTCTTTTAATTCTACCCAACCCCTCTAGTTATTTATTTTTCCTAATATTTTATTTCGTTATAAACTTCTATTATAAAGCCACGTGTTTATATTTAATCGACTATTATTATTGCTATTATTATTATTATTATTATTATTATTATTATTATTAGTATTAGCTAAAAGTGCCTAACTAATTAGAGAAATTATTTTATAAAAGACTTGATATAGAAGTGAAAACAAACTAATTTATCTTTAATGAAAAAGACATTATTATTATTTCTATAATTATTTAAACAATATTTAAAACTATTTAATTTAAAGAGAAAACTTTTACTAAATACTAACCACAACAAAACAATATTTAAAATCTAGCAAAACATTAAATTTGCAAGTATTACATATCTAAGTGTTTTAAAAATATTTATTTAACGATATTTATTTAAAGTTTAACTAAAAATATTTCTTATTTAATTTTTAACGAACAAACCGCATGCTATTATAATACCAAAATTACTTTTCCAAAACGAGAATGAAAACTAGTATTTTTAGAAATTATTTATATTCCAAAATTATTTTTTTATTTTTAGCGGAAAGTAACAAGTTTAAGTTAAATACACATAAACCCCCATTCGTATTAAAAGTCTACAAATTCCTCAACTAGCCACCAAAACAAGTTTAATATAGTATACTAACAACCCCTAAAGTTTCTGAAATTACAAACAACACCCCTAGGTCATGTTTTAACAGTTTGCAAAAACTACACTTTTACCCCCCCTTTTACAACAACTTCATCTTCTTCAATTTAACTAGGATTCAAGCTATCAATCTTCAATTCTAACAACATAAAACAACTAATCAGAAGGTATAGGACATACCTAGGCCAAAAATTGCCGGAAATCACTAAGAAATGGGTCGGGTCGTAGCTTAGCGTCGGGGTCGCCGGAGTTGAGCTCCGTCGCCGGCTTTAATGGCTTCCACAGCCTGGTTTGAGGATCCTAGTGAGCTAGTCGGGGCCCTAAGAGTCGCCTGGAAGCAAAGAAGCGGGCCGGGTGCTGCTACAAAGCTCTCGCCGGAAATTGGCCGAAGCTTGGCCGGCAACAATGGAGGTCGCCGGTGGTTGCAGAGGCTTCTACTGCTACTGCTGTCTCCTTGGGCTCTGCTCAGGTCGGGGATGAGCCCACAATCGATCAGGGAGCTCGGGTAAGGCAGCGGGGATGAGAGAGAGAGACAAGTGGGTTTCCTTCGGTGGTGGTCCGACGGCGGTACTGGTGGCCGTGATAGTTGCTGCCACTGCTTCTAGGCTGTTCTGATGAGCTCAGAGAACAGAGAGGGAGGGAGAGAAAGAGAGAGTGATGAGGGTGGAGGCAGCGGGTGTTCTTCACTGGGTTTTGTCGCCGGTGGCTATGGCGACGGTGGTGGTGGTTGGCTGCTGCCACTTCTACGCTGCTGCTGCTGGTGGGGTTGTTGAGAGCAGAGAGGGAGAGATGGAGAGCTGAGTGGTGGTGGTGGATTTCTGCCGAACAAAACAACAACGATGGTGGTGGAGATGATGTTGAAGGTGACGATGGTGGAGGGAGGTGGTTGTTGCTGCTGGTGTTGTTGTGTGTGGAGGTAGGGCTGCTGTGAAGGCCTTATATAGGCTGGTTGTACTTGGGGACCAAGCATGGAGGGTGGTGAGGTGGCAATGGTGAGGGCGGTGGTGAAGGTTGGGGCGGTGTATTTGTTTTGCCGTGAAGGCAAAATTGGTGAAGGAGGTGATGTAGAAAAAGTATAGGGTGTGGTTGAAGTACTAGGGCTTTTGGTGATTCGGTGTGGCAACCACACCTAGTCTCGCGGTGGTCGGGTACGCGTTTAAAATCATAACTTTAACTAAATCTACGAAACGTTATCGTATTTATTCACGATTGTAAATCTAATAAATATTTTAAAATTTTCTTGCAAATAAAACTCTATAATATATTTAAACATTATTTTGTCAATAAAATTATTATTATGCTATTATAATGACTGTTTTACCCCTACTAATTAAACGGGGTATTACAACATCATGCTACAATGTAGCTCCCCTAAGGTCACGTGTGCCTCGCACACCGGGGTTGACTGCTCCATTATGCGAGCAATGCGCACGAAAAATCCCCAACTCACTGCACGAGTCCCCATGTGGGTCAACTGTGCCATGGCACACCGGGGTAGATTCTTCGCTAACACTACCTACAAAAACTCGATAACTCATCAGTCTCCCTATCTCTCTCTCTCTCACCTCTCAAAATCATAATATGGAGACTCAAATAAAAATAAAAATGAAAAGAAAATATCCTAATCTAATTTTGGGTTGCCTCCCAACCAGCACTTTTAATTTAAGGTCGGCGGCCCGACCCGGTTACCTCAGCCGACATGGATAGTGGAGGATGCTTTATCCTTCCACTTCTTCTTCTTCCACCATCTTTTTTCCATAACTGTCTTCTCAAGCGCACCCATGTGCTCTAAAGATGGTGGAGAAGTGTAGAAGCTGACTCTTTTCATTTTACACTTTTTCTTTTTGATCAACTTCCACACCGTGCTACTGGACTCGAAGGCATCTATCTCCATGAAGTCATCCCAGTAGTACTCATTCTGCTGTACTTATTTATATTCTTCATTCAGTGCACGCATTTCATCTACACCCCCACACTTGATGATTTCATTCAGCTGCGTTGGGGCTAGCTCCATGCGTTCCTGAGAAAACATACTCAAAAGAAACCAGTGAAGCACATAGATATAAAAAGGTCCCCAGGTGTCTTAGACCATTATGCAATCAATTGTACATGCTCCTCTTGATAAATAAAGGTCGTTCTTCGCCGTGGACGTAGTTAAAACAAATTATGCTAGCGAGTCACGTTAAATCTTGCGTTTGCTTGGTGTTTCTTGTTTCATTTTCATTGTTCGTGAGGTAAGAGCTTTATAACATAAATGATGTAGAAGTGACCAGTTCAAGTAAGGGCCTGTTTCGGAATGCTGTGGCATTTTAAAAAACTATTGTGTAAGAATCACTGTGAGAAAGCTGATGCTGAAATCTACACAAAAAGTGTTTGGTAAACTCCGTATATAACCTGCTGTTGGAAAGCACTTTTGATAATTTGTGTTTGGTGAATAGTGCTTTTCGACTTGCTGTAAGTCTCGAAAGGACGATATCATACATGATATAATAAATAATGGTATTATACTAAAATATTGTATTGATGGATAACAATGTCAAACAATTCATTTATCAAAAGCGGATCCCGAAAAGCAGCCCTCCCCTTTTTTTCAAAAGCTGCTGTGGGGAAGCAACTGCTTTGTAGAAAGCAGCAAATAAAAATTTATCAAACACATAAATACGACTTTTGGGTTTGAAAAAACAGGATCTAAGTAACCTTTGTGGAGGGTTGAAACAGATAAAATATGGAGAATAGCGAAATAATATGCTTAAATAATATTTGGAGAAAACCTTTGTTTAGGCACAAACAATACCTGATAAATATTTATAGTTGATCATAACAACAAATAAAAATAATAAGGCGGGCGGGTTAAACACCCCCGCTCCCTCTAAATCGAGGTTCTTTTGGCATGGACCAGGCATGAATGTCCCCACCCCCTCTACCCCCCACAAAAAGCCCGATTCGGATTGGATTGGCTCGTGCCCGATCTAACCCTTCCCCTCCCAACTCAGCTACTACTCGGTCGTGCCGTTTCACACCACGACTTGTCTTTGCAAAATTGATATCAGTCATTCAGAACCTAACGAATTGATCTTCCTACAGAAGTTAGAGCGATTAATTGAGATTATAATCTCATAGTATGCTTTAATTCATTTCATCCAGATCAACCCATCGCAATAGAAAGTGGGATGATCATCTCATTTCTCCGTTCACCTCCTAAATATATTGTTGTGTGTTACTTGTTGTAACAACAAACGCACCACTATTATGATATATGATTATCTAAATGTTCATTTACATTTTTAAGTTCTTCCAAAGTCATACAACTTAGCAAATGCTCAAGTGATAGAACATTTAAAAGTCCACGCCTGAAGTCATGAGTTCGACCTAATAGACGATAAACATGTAAGTCTAAAAAAAAAGTTGTACAACTGAGTAAATAAAAGTTGACAATGGTCTAGTTTTACAAATTGTCAGTCGAAGATTAACGAGCTTAAGTAGTGTTCACAATAATTTAGGCTTGTTGGCACTAAATACGCCACTATTACGACTCTTGCTTCAACACTTGATTAAATGAACACATAGTAATAGTATGAAATTATAATCAATAAATGCAGCATTGATACTCTACTTCTGATAATGACTTGTGATTTTCTTACGTACTAATGTGTCAAGTAAAAAATTATTCTGCTATAATTGTGACAATTAGATATATATTAATCAAAAGGCTATATAATAAGAAGAAGAAGAAGAAGAAGAAGAAGAAGAAGAAGAAGAAAGAAAGAAAGAAAGAAAGAAAGAAAGAAAGAAAGAAAGAAAGAAAGAAAGAAGAACCTAAGGTATCAATGGAGAACTTCGGCCATGTCCTTTGTTCTTTGTAGTCGCCCCTTTCTCCCCTCTTCTTACGTGAATGGCCTCCTCCTTTTCCTTTGCGTGCTTTCCCCCTTTCTTTTCACGTCTCCTAGGTCTATTCTATCAGACCCGTGCTTCCTTTTTTGAGTAAAAGTCCTTATTCGCACTTTTGACCCTCTTTATTGCCGTGAGAGCTGGTCATGACATCTGATCGCACAACCAGAAAAATCCTGGTCGTGCGACCAACTTTTGATCGTGCGAACAGAAGCCTTGGTTGTGACATGTAGTGAGTTGGATATTGTTCTGATCGCACGACCAGGATTTTCTGGTCCTGCGATCAGCTGGTGATTTTTCTTTGCTTTTCCTTTCTTCTTTCTCAGGCTCCCGCATATGTTCCGAAGTTCGTTTCTCCTCTCCTCTTGATCCACGAGCTCCGTTTCCTTTCAAAAAAAACACGAAAACACCTCGTGCGATCAAAAGTGACAAAATAAATTTAAATAATGCGAGATACGCCCGGATTTACAAATTAATGCTCAAAGCTAAACTCCTAGGTTTTCTCTCTATTCATAGTGTAAAACCAATATAATCAACCCGGAAAGCACGCAAAACGATATAAAATGTGCGAGAATTATAACTCTAATAGAGAGTTATCACAAGTAAAGCAAAGTTGGTTGCAAGATGGTTCAGTCAGAAAGAAGGAGTTGACTATAACGAGATCTTCTCACCGGGGGTAAGACATACTTCGATCAGGGTGCTACTAGTGCTGGTTGCACACAATAACTTACAGATTGAGCAGCTAGACGTGAAAAAAGATTTCATACATGGGGAGTTGGAAGAGGAGATACACATGAGCCAACCATAAGGATTTTGACTTCCTGGAAAAGAAGACTATGTGTGCAAGTTAAAAAGATCTCTATATGGAATTAATCAATCTCTGAGACTATGGTACAAGAGGTTTGAAAAATTCATGTTGAAGATTGGTTACCAGATGTGAGAGTATGATTGTTGCGTGTATCATAAGTTGTTGTGAGGTGAGTCATGTATCTACTTAGTTCTGTATGTGGATGATATTCTGATTGCAACTAAGAATATGGAGGACATCAAAATATGAAGAGGTCTCTCAGTGCGAATTTGAGATGAAGGATCTTGGGGCTACTCGAAAAATTCTAGTAGTTGAGATTTATAGGGATAGGAAGAGGAAGAAGCTTTTCCTATCACAGCACGGATACATCAAGAAGGTCTTGGGAAGATTCAGAATGTTATCATCTAAATCTATAGATACTCCTATGGCGACTAACAACAAGTTAGGAGTGTACACCGTTCAAACCGAGGTGGATAAGGAGTATATGTTCAAGGTTCCATATGCTAGCGTAGTAGGAAGTCTCATGTATGCTATGGTCTGCACTCGACCGAACATAGCATTCGATGTTAGTGTAGTAAGTCATTTTATGGCTCAACCAAGTAAGGATCACTGGTAGGTGGTGAACCGCATATTCATGTACCTTAAGGGTACATCATACATTGGCATTTGTTATGGGACTAAAAAAACATCTTGGTCGCTGGGTTCTCAGGTTTGGACTATGCATGCGATATTGTTAGCTAGAGATCAATGACTTGCTATGTGTATGCTCTGGGAAGCTCTATTGTGAGTTGGAAGGATACGCTATAGCCGACAGTGACCTTGTCGACCACGGAGGCGGAGTATATGGCTCTAACAGAAGCAGCTAAGGAGGCAACATGGCTTAAAGAAATGGTCAATGATCTAGTCCTACTTCAAGATCAAGCGATAGTCTACTGTGATAGCTTGAGTGCGATTTGCTTGACTAAGAACCAGGGTCATAATGAAAGGACCAAGCATATCGACGTCATGTATAATTTTCTGAGAAACGAGAGCAGGATCAAGGTAATGAAGGTGGGGATGGCTGACAACCCCGCGGATTTTTTCATGAAGCTAGTTCCGATAAGAAAGCTTCAGTATTATCTGGAATTGCTCAACATCTTGAGCCAGTGAGGCCCTTCGGGGCATGTCATGCCCGGTTGGGGTTCAGTGAGTCTCTTTGACGAGAGACATATAAGATTTTTTTATGAGTAGACGAGCAGTTGTTGCTGGCGCTAGAATTCAAGTCAAGGTGGAGATTTGTTAGATTTATGCCTTGAAAGGTGAAGAAATCACCTAGAGCAATAACCAAGATCAAGGGAGCAAATAGGAGAACAAAGGGAAAATAAGGCTACGCACTTCGTGGTTTTAACGAGGTCACACAGCCTCAAATGCATGTCGCACGACCTACTGTCGGGGGCCTGTACGACCTGTTTCGGGGGCCTGTTGTTTCCGAATATTTACTAATTGGTCTAGGACGGTCATGGGTCGGTTCTAAGCACTATAAAAAGGTCCCCATGTGTCTTAGACCATTACGCAATCAATTGTACATGTTCCTCTTGATAAATAAAGAGCGTTCTTCGTTGTGGACGTAGTTCGCCATGTTAGTCTTGCGTTTGCTTTGTTTTTATTGTTTCCGTTTCATTGTTCATGAGGGAGGAACGTTATAATAGAAATGATGGAAAAGTGACCAGTTCAAGTAAGCGCCAGTTTGGGAATGATGTGGCGCTTTCAAAAGCTGTTGTGTGATCACTGTGAGAAAGCTGATCTTGAAATCTCCACAAAAAGTGTTTGGTAAACAGGTATATAACTTGCTGTTGAAAAACACTTTTGGCAGTTTGTGTTTGGCAAGTAGTGCTTTAGACTTGCTGTAAGTGTTGAAAGGACGATATCAAACATGATATAATAAATAATGCTATTATACTAAAATATTATTGATATTAATTAATGGATAACAATGTAAAACAATGCATTTATCAAAAAGCAGATCCCGAAAAAAACCTTTCCCCTGCTTTTCAAAAGCTTCTGTGGGGAAGCAGATGCTTTCTAGAAAGTAGAATATATAAATTTTCCAAACACATAAATACGTATTTTGAATTTGAAAACCAGCGTTCTAGAAAGAAAAAGCATTATCAAACGAGCTATAAGTAATCTTTTTTTCAAAGGGTTGAAACAGAAAAAATACGGAGAAAAACGAAATAATATGCTTCAATAATATTTGGAGAAAACCTTTGTTTAAGCACGAACAATACGTGGTAAATATACATAGTAAATGATAACAAAAAATAAAAAATAATAAGACGGGCGGGTTAAGCACCACGGCTCCCTCTAAATATGGGTTCTTTTAGCACGGACCGGGCATGAATGGCCTCCCCTCCCCCCCCCCCCCCCCACCAACAAAAGCCCGAACTTGATTGGATTGGCCCGTCCCCGACCCAACCCTTCCCTTCCCAACCCAGCTGCTACTCAGTCCGGCCGTTTCACACCACGACCTGTCTTTGCGAAAGTGGAATCAGTCATGCAGAACCTGACGAATTGATCTTCCTACAGAAGTTGGAGCGATTAATTGAGTTTATAATCTCCTAGTATGCTTTATTAATTCATCTCATCCAGATCAATTCATCGCAATAGAAAGCGGTATGATCATCTCATTTTTCCGTTCACCTCCTAGATATATTGTTGTTTGTTACTTGTTGTAATAACAAACGCACCACTAGTATGATAAATGATTATCTAAATGTTCATTTACATTTCTAAGTTCTTCCAAAGTCGTACAACTTAGCAAATGCTCAAGTGGTAGAACATTTAAAAGTCCATACATGAACTCATGAGTTCGATTCAATAGACGACAAACATGTAAGTCTAAAAAAGTTGTGCAATTGAGTAAATAAAAGTTGACAATGGTCTAGTTTTCCCAATTGCCAGTCGAAGATTAACGAGTTTAAAGTAGTGTTCACAAGAATTTAGGCTTGTTGACACTGAATACGCCACTATTACGACTCTTGCTTCAACACTTGATTAAATGAACACATAGTAATAGTATGAAATTATAATCAATAAATGCAGCATTGATACTCTACTTGTGATTTTCTTACGTACTGATGTGTCAAGTAAAAAATTATTCTGCTGTAATTGTGACAATCAGATATATATTAATCAAAAGGCTACATTGTCACTTGAAATTGTTTCTAACAAGGGGAGGAGCGTTTGAGAAGGAGAGCGTCTCCCCTTGGAAAGAAGAAAGACGTTGGCTCCTAAAACAGAGTTACAAGGAACTAATTTACTTACTAATACAGCAAATTAAGAAAGTGATGAATAATAAAAATATAATAACTATTTGAAAGCCAAATAGTCACATGCCCACATGACCGTTAGGACCAAGTAAAGTCCTTGTCTGCCTTATGATCCAACGGCCACATTTCGCTAGCCGTTTGATTTTAAAAAAAGTGGACACGTTTCTGCAGACAAATACCCCCCATTGTATTCGTATATTATACCCTCTCTCTCTCTTTCCCTGTCTCTAACAATCACCTCTCTGCTTGTTTCTTGGACTCCTCCTTCTCAGAAACCTGAGGGGATTTTAGATTTGGAGTGTCAATTCAGATGCATCTTTACCCAACAATCTAGGGTTCTTGAAGAGTGAGAGAGAGAGAGAGAGAGAGAGAGAGAGAGAGAGAGAGAGAGATTTTTCTGGGTTGTGATTTGTTGCTCTGTTTCAGAGATTAAGACCCAAGAACAAAGAAAGATGGTCTTGTCTGATGAGAACACCAGACCCTCTTTGGTTAAACCAACAGATATGCAAGGTAACAACATTACCCACAATCTGGATCTGAGCAATGTAGCTGAATTGGGACTTAATTTTGACTTTTGATTTTTGATCTTGAAGCCATTCTTTTCTTTTTCTTCTTAAATTTGTTATCTTTACCTTTCAATCTCTGGTGTACTCTGTTTTAAGACGCTCTTGATTTGTTATAATCACCTGGAAAAATTAAATCCCCCCAAACTGGGTTCTTTAAAACCTTTCCTTTTCTGATAAACCCCTTTCTTTGATTGCCTAATTACATACATTGAAGAGAGAACTCCTCCAAAGTTTATCAATTTCAAATTGTTTTTTTTTTTTTTTTTTTTTCCATTGATTGAAAATTTTGGGTTCTGAACCCAGCTCAAAACCACAAATTCTGATATGGGTTTTTTGATCTCTTTGAAGGTGAGATGGGTAGTAGGAAGTTTGGAGGAGAGATCAGGCCTAACCGGAGAGCATTAGGTGCAATCAATCAGAACTTCATTGGAGGTCACCCTTACCCTCGTGCAGTCAACAAGTGAGTGATCACCTTTCTTCTCAATTCTTCAAATTGATGATTCATCACAGAATAAGCAAATTCATTCTAATTTTGTTATTTTTCTTTGTTGTTTCTTCACAGAGGAAATCAAGTATGTGAGAAGAAGCCTCTAATTCCAGCTCACAGACCAATCACAAGGTGAAGAACTTATTTGATTTTTCTTGAAATTTAGCTATCAAATTGTGATTATGTTGTTGATGGAGATGGGCTAATTTGTTTATTTTTTTGGTAAATTGCAGGAAGTTTGCTGCTCAAATAGCTAGCAAGAAACAACACAACAAAGGGGAATCAAAGAGACCAAATCCAACAGCAGTAGATGAAGGTTTCATTATTTGGGAAGATATTGAAATTGCAGATGTGGAGGAGGAGCAGAAACCAGCTGCTTCAGACCAACCTGTACCTATGGCCTTGGAGTCAGAACCAGAGGAGAAGGATCAAATGGTACCTCTCTCTCTCTCTCTCTGTGTGTGTGTGTGTGTGTGTGTGTTCTACTCTAGGGTTTAGGCTAACAGACTGAATTTATTTTATTTTTGGTTTCAGGAGGTAGAGATGGAGGATATCTTCGATGATGAGCCGGTGATGGACATCGACGGCCGCGACTCCGGCGACGCCCTAGCGGTTGTCGAATATGTTGATGATCTGTATGCTTATTACAGAAAAATGGAGGTACATTTCCTTTGTTACCAATTTTTTTCAGAATATTTCATGAACAAAAGGGAATAGAATAGAAATAGAATGAGATTCACATAAAATTTGAAATTTTATGGTGCTTCAATGATTATTCTTTGGGATTCCAGTGTTCATCAAGATCTCAACAACTGCAAAGAGATGTCTTAAACTAAAAGCCTCAATATTATCATCTGATTCTGTGATGCATCCAACCTGGCATTAAATAAAATATGCAGATTGACTTTTGTTATTTTTGATGAATAAACCGATTCTTTTCCCCCACAGAACTGTAGCTGTGTTTCGCCAAATTATATGTCTCAGCAAGCGGATATCAACGAGAAGATGAGGGCAATATTAATCGACTGGCTAGTTGAGGTAACGATATATCTCAAGATTAATTAATATTAACAGAATTTGTTGTAAATGAGGTTTCTGATTTTGATGATATGAATAACTATTTAACTGGGTTAAAATCGACAGGTGCACCACAAGTTTGACCTAAGGGACGAGACGTTGTTTCTGACGGTGAACATAATCGATAGGTTCTTAGCTCAAGAAGGCGTGGTGAGAAAGAAGCTGCAATTAGTCGGTTTAGTCGCTATGCTCTTAGCCTGCAAATACGAAGAGGTTTCGGTACCTGTGGTCGACGATTTGGTCTTCATTTCAGATAAAGCCTACTCTAGGAAAGAAATTCTCGAAATGGTAATTACCTGAATTTTCAGCATCTTAGCATTCTACGGTATTCCTCATTACTCAGTTGATATGATTGCATCGGTGCAGAAGACATGTGGGAAATAATGGTGGGATCTCTAGCTAGCATTTATTAAGCCTTATATGTGTTTCTTTGGTGAAATGCAGGAGAGGTTGATGCTCAACAAACTGCAATTCAACATGTCAGTTCCGACACCGTATGTTTTCATCAAAAGGTTCCTCAAGGCTGCACAATCCGATAAAAAGGTAAATGAGTAAGCAATTGTTACAAACTAGTAATTGTTAAACTTACCGAAAACGAGATTTTTCTAAAGCTTTTTTCTTTTTGCTTAATATAAACAGCTGGAGTTGCTATCGTTCTTCTTGATGGAGCTATGTTTAGTGGAATATGAGATGCTGAAGTACACGCCATCTTTCTTGGCCGCGGCTGCTATCTACACTGCCCAGTGCACGCTCTATGGGTTCAAGCAATGGAACAAGACCTGCGAGTGGCATTCTAGCTACTCAGAAACCCAGCTCCAGTAAGTAGCATAATTGGGTTGATATTTAAATTTTATTTTTATTTTTTTACTTTTGTTTGTAATTAGTTGTGTTTACATTGATTTGGTGGTTGCAGAGAGTGTTCTAAAATGATTGTGAGTTATCATCAGAAGGCGGAGACAGGGAGGCTAACTGGAGTTCACAGGAAGTACTCAACATCTAAGTTTGGATTTGCAGCAAAATGTGAGCCAGCGCGTTTCGTGATGGAGGAGAGCCAGCAATAACAGGGCGTGTATAGAGAGATACGCTAACATCATATATTACTTGATCACGCGATTGGGGGGTTATTTTTAACGATGGGTCGACAGGGTAGAAGAGAAGGAATTGAAATAAGTATTCTTCAGCAACTTATGCTTGGTTGCTTATGCTTGGTTGCTGCTGCCCTTCCTAGGAAATGAACTTTACCTACAACAACATTCTTAATTCTGCCATGGCTTGCAGCTTTCAGCAGCCTGGCTGGCAATGTTCAAATTTGAACATATTGTGTTGAACTTTTATATTTCTTCCAATTTGACAATAATGCAAACGAATTACGCCATCTTTTTTTTCCAATTCTTTTATCTATGTTATTGATTAATTCGACTATTATATTTGACAATCTTTTATGAGGTCAGAATCCCTACTTCGATCAAATTGACTGAGAATTGTGACAACCTGTGCCCTGTGAGTTTTTCTTGAATGATAGTATTGAAAGAAAATTACAGAGATAGGATATTGGGAAGATGTCTTCAAGAAACTTAGTGCATGGGAAATGAGACTATAGTCTCCCACCAAAAAAATTAATCTTTTGGGTAAATTTTCTTAATTATATTTTAATTTAAGTTGACAATTTGCAGATTATATAATCTCAAATTTTGGAGATTTTAGGTATAATAAGCGTATGAAATATCATAGTGTATCATCTCTTTAATACACGAGTTGTTAATTTGTGCAAACGCATTACATCTTCAACGTATCATAAGTTCAAGTAAAGATATTTATTGTAAACTTGGTGTAAAAGTTACAAGTGCTGTCAAACGCAATTAAATTTTAATTTTAGATTTTTAGCGCATGCCAAACAGTTTTCAGATTAATATTTTAGCCAGCTTATTCACCCAAGTCACCTGATTATCAAATTTTAACCTCGAACCAAACAAGCTCTTAGCCCCTGTTCATGTAAAAGCTATTGCAACGTGAGATGTAGAACCTTGAAGATTGTGGTGAATGAATCTTGCAAGTTCAGAGAATAGTGCTTCTCGTTCTACTTTTGATTTTAGGATGTTGTGGATGGGAGTTGTTGGTTAGGATGATTAGTGTGAATATCTGTAACACGAAACAACAACGATACACTGTGTATCGAAGGATGGAATCACGAAGATGAATGATGGTGGGGAATGAAAATAAGTCAGTTGTGTCACGGAGCGGAGAGACAACTTGTTATGTAGGGTAATAGAACCATGAAAGATTCGAACATCTGCTAGGAGGATGATTATCTATATATACAAGTCTAGTAAAACAGTTAGGAGCAGTTATGTAATTGCTCGTTGCTACATAACCTCCCATGAAGCAGTCGTGGCAGTTACCAGAGAAAGCCATGTATATGGTCATGTCAGATAATCGCCTGGAACTGACTTGTTTACGTAGGGAGATGTGTATGTCTTCTCTGTTACGTAGCTGGGTCTTGGACGAGAAAGGATCCATCCGCGACAGACCTTATTCCAGCCTCGAGACCACTCAGTCCTCTTGTTCTCGTGTGAGCTTATGATATCATGCGAATGAATCTTGTCTCATGATGTCAATAAGGTGACATGGCATATTCTGAAGCATGTTGAGTATATATCATAGCCATATGTACTGTGGCTATGGACTAATAATATGATTTGGACTATCTACAGATGTCTAATTGTCTATTCATTGTGGCTACGAAACAATAATCATAAATTTTTAAAAAAAACAATAATCTTATGGGCGAAGGATGCTTTAACCTCCTCTAATTCAAGAGAGGACACATGACTCTTTACAGTTCCGATTGTGTTATTCCATACTCTTATATGACCAATTTATCTCTAACTAAGATTTTTTTTTTAATTAAGTAATTCAACTAGTCCCTTAATTCATGGTTAGATATCGCGATTGGGAGTCTCTCCTCGTGCGATAATAGATTGATAATGATTTAATGGAGGGAAGGAATTCTAAGAAAGTATAATAAAAAAACAATAATTTTGAACTTGACGCCTGTTCAAATAGAAGGAGAATCGTATAATTAGTTCATTGGCTCGATTTTCAAGGGAAGTAGTTTAGCATTCTTTGAAAAAAAGAAAATCAACTTTCATCTTTCACCTTACGACATTTCCAACTCATCACTGCTGTCTCTCTCTTTCCCCTCCACTCAAGAGCCCGCCATTTTTCCTCTCCTAAATTACTCATCCTCTACAAGTCATATCCTTTCTACACCTAGTGATTTGAAAATAAATTAATAATAATAATAATAATAATAATAATAATAATAATAATAATAATAAATAAATAAATAAATAAATAATTATACAAAAAAAATGGACGTCCTTAACTGTGTTACTCAATTATTCAATAATTATGATTGCTAAAGAGATATGTATCGAATTTAACACAAAATGTAGTAACAGTGTTTTTTTTTCCTTTAACTTTATTTTGCAGTTATCGAGAAATAATATATAGTTTCAAAAAAGTTGTAATTAGAAATACATTAATCATAATTATAATAAAAAATATTATTAAATTATTAAATATAATAAATATGCAGGTAAAAGACAGTTTGCACCCTCCATAGATGGGTTATATACAAAAACATCCCTATTGTTCGGGGATATACAAAAACCAACCCTTTGAGAGACAAAAAGTCCCTGCCAGTGACGGACATTGGACAAATACCACACTTCTGTTAATGTCAGTTGAGTGGAGGGTGCAATCTGACCTTTTTTATGATCATTTTGCCCTTATTTGTGTTTTTGGGTTTATTTTGTTCTAGTTTTTTGTTTTCCTGGTCACCGCCTCCATCACCACTACAACCACTGCCACCGCCACCAATTCACACTAACAACACTGCCATCTTCCCCACCACCAACACAAACAACCAACAACATCAAACTGTTGGGTTTGTGACTAGTTTGGGTTTGAATCCACCACCACTGAATCCCCACCAACAACAACACCACCACCACACCGCCACCAAAACAATAACAAAACAAATAAACAACAACAAACACCAGTTTTTTTTTCAAGAGGCTCAGATCTTTGATTGAAAAGAGGTACAAAAATTGCCCCTACCATGGCTACAAAATTAATTGCCTGGCCAAGAAATTAGAAATTTTAGACACCTAAATTCAACCACTAAAATTCATCGCCAGGGACAATCAAGAGACAAACAAATCAAAGGCATGTTTCATTGTTAGAGCATCAAACAACATATGCAAACAAAGAGAGGAAGAGGAGCATCTCAGCCTTCACAGTAAGTCAAACACAAGAAGCCCGTATCCAACCTTCACCACTAAAAAAAATGGAGAAAACAGCAAACGCATTGAACCAGAGTGAACCCCAAATCACCCCCAGAGTGAAATGCGCCATCGCAAGCGGAAATGGGTAGGATATGAGTCCTTCGAAGGATAGGGAAAGGCTCAGATCTGTTTGCAGTGACCGACAGTGAACGAATCGGCCGTAGCTGCAACTAAAGTGGCCGTAAACCTCAGAGTTGCCCTGCCAACAAGCGGATCCAATCTCCTTGCCTGGATCATCTGCTCGAGAAAATTGCATCATCACACTCTCTTTCACCTTTTGCATTTTATTGTCTCTCGCTCTCAATATCAACGAGCAACGATGAAATTAAGGTTGTCGCCGAAGACGACAACTTAGTGGTAGACCAGTTGGGGAAATCGTCGAGGAAGAGGAGATGATGACGATAAAGGATCACATAGATCTCGATTCGCAGCACGAGAGAGGGACAGAGCCTTCTTCCTCAACCAGGCGAGATCTCGATTCAAAGCCCACTCCATTTCTCAATTCTATCTCAAGTGTCAGTTGAAGTACGACGTCGGTGGTGGTGGATGGCTGAGAGAGAGAGAGAGGGGGGGGGGAGAGAGAGAGAGAGAGAGAGAGAGAGAGAGAGAGAGAGAGAGAGAGAGAGAGAGAGAGAGAGAGAGAGAGTGATAGAGAGAGTTATTCGTCGATGGTGGTGGAGGGCCAAGAGAAAGAAAGAGAAATGTGGGGAAGGGGAAGGAGGCAGCTAGGGTTACAAATTGAGGAAGAAGAAGGAAAAAAAATATTATAGTGTTGCATTTTCCCCCAAATTGAGGGTAAATATATATTTTTACCCCTCTGTTAGGGTGTCGTCAGCCACTAACTCTGACAGGGGTGGTTTTGTATATCCCCGAACAATGAGGTTGTTTTTTATATAACCCATCTAAGGAGGGTGTATTTTGTCTTTTACCCTAAATATGCCAAAAATCTTGTTTAGCTAGCATCCCCATGCCTAAATTTCTCCCATCCCCTCCCCATGAGGATTGGAGCAGGTTACACCCCTTGCCCATCCCCGCCCATCCCATGAAGGGTTGGAGATGATCTTAATAACTTAAGTTAATATTATTTTATTTTTTTTAAAGGAAAACTGTAGAGGAGGGTTGCTGATGAGGTTATGTAATTGTGTTCGCGTTGCAGACAACAGAGCCACAATCCAGCAAGTAGATGTAGATGGAAACTCTGGATGATAATTGAAGGGGTGGAAACAAGCGAAGTGTATCACAAAGGAGAGAGATAGCTTGCGTGGTATGATTGACAAGTAATACGATATTAACCGCTCAACTAAGAAGGGGATGGCTTCCTTAAATATACATGTTCAACCCCAACGGTCATAATGGGGTTACATGGCAGTGGATGAGATAATTAAGGGCTAGTTTGGGAATGCTGTGGCGGTGCTAGAAAGCTGCTGTGTGAAAACACAGTGGAAAGCTGCTGTGGATTCTTGATAAAATGTTGTTTGGTAAATATTACGTAAAAGTTGCTGTGAAATATTGATATAGTAATTTTATGTTTGGTAAAATCAACTGTGAAGTTGCTGTGAGAGGGTAAAATGACAAAAATATATGACATGTGTCACTTCCGTAAAGATAACTATTGATATTTTAAAATTTTGTAAGATTAAAATCGGTTGTAGATAAATTAATCAAAAGCATTTTCTGGAAAAACATCACCCCCTTGCTTCCTAAAAACTGCTGTAGGACAGCAGAAACTGTCCGGAAAAGCACAAATTTTATTTTTACCAAACACACCAAAACTGCTTCTGCTGTCGGAAAGCAGCTGTGCTGGCAGCAGAAGCATTCCCAAACTCCCCCTAAGTCCCCATCAAGTTGCTTGTGGTCAAGACCACGTCGTATGACTGTTACACTGAGTTTGTGCAAACGAAGGAGGTTACGTAAGACTCCGTTATAATACACAAGGGCCGCAGATGAGACGACAACCATCTATGATAAGCTTATATCAGCCCCCAACACCACTAAGTCCAATAGTTCATGGTCCCAACGTGTTGCTATGATCCGGTGCACACAGAGCACTGTTGAGTTGTTACATGTTTTGGTTATCCACATGACTGCAGACTAGGACCATGTTTGGACTATCTACAAAAACATTACAATTTTTTTTTTTTTTTTTTTTTTTTTTTTTCCACGAATTACATCAAATGCTACGTCTAGCTCATGGTGGCAGGCAAGGTCGACCCGCGTGCCGAAATGGCCAGGCCCGTGCCCAAGAGGGGTCAACCCGGCCCGAGCACGACCCCCTCCGCCTATAACCCGCATCGACCTGCTCAATATAGAATCCAGCTGTGCACGCGCGGGTCATGTTCCACCGGAGGACAACCTGCCCCGCCCCCTGGGTCGTGCAAGACCCGCACAAAAACGGCCCCTCCGACATGGCCCGTGCACAACCCGACACGTGTAGAGTTTCGCGCATTCCGGACCTGGCGCATACACGGGCCGCTCCACCCTACGACACGGCCCCCCCCAGCCCGCTCTCAACTTGACGTCTAGCCGGATTCGAATCCGCGACATCATGTCGGGGCTTCAAATGCACCACCACTGAGCTAGCAAGCATTTGCTACTATTATTTATTTTTATTTTTTGAGAAAATACAATTACTTTCTTTTTGAAATATCTTTTCTTTATTCCCTCAAAAAAAAAAAAAAAAAAAAAAGAAATATCTTTTCTTTTCTTTTTAAAGAAAATACTATTACTACTTTTTCGTATGCCCTAACTATTTTCCTTTTTCACAACCAATTAATTAATTTTCTTATTTATTTTAGTAGTCCCTTCCTCAAAACCCCTCTTCTTCCCTGCAACCTTTCCGGCTACTCAATTCCCACCTCTCTCCGTTCCGACGACAACACCCACTTCCACACACACCCCTCCCTCTAAACCCTCAAAACCCTCGTCCCCATGGCAGCAAGAAAAGCTACCCCAATCCTAAACCGCCTAATCCACTCCCATCACAACCCCAACCTAGGGTTTCCACCATCTCTCAACCACCACCGATCCGTCACCTACATGCCCCGACCCGGCGACGGAGCTCCCAGACCCGTCACACTCATCCCCGGCGACGGAATCGGCCCTCTGGTCACCGGCGCCGTCGAGCAGATCATGGAAGCGATGCACGCGCCGGTCTACTTCGAGAAATATGAAGTCCGTGGCGACATGAAGAGGTTTCCGGAGGAGGTGCTGGACTCGATAAAGAAGAATAAGGTGTGCTTGAAGGGAGGGTTGATGACTCCGGTTGGTGGTGGTGTGAGCTCGTTGAATGTTCAGCTGAGGAAGGAGTTGGATTTATATGCTTCTCTAGTGCATTGCTTTAATTTGGAGGGTTTGCCGACGAGGCACGATAATGTTGATATTGTTGTGATTAGGGAGAATACTGAGGGGGAGTATTCGGGGCTTGAGCATGAGGTTGTTCCTGGGGTTGTGGAGAGCCTCAAGGTATGAATCTTTTGTTTTGAAGATTTGACCAATTAACTGAACAATTTTCATGAAGTTTATAGTATCTGATTACTTGAGAATTTCGTTTATTTGCTAGAGGACCAGCCTTAGTTTTGTGAATGTCAACTTTGAAATTGAGACGTGTATATTCAGCCCCTTTCATTTGGTAGTACATGAATTTTAAGCTGAGAATCTGCAGATGAAAATGATCTCATGGGTGAATCTTCAAAATTTGGGACAATGCTGCTGAAAATCTCAGAAATAATTATTTTTATTGTCGTTTTGACACAAGCATGATCAGAATCACTTATTAGAGAGTGTATTTAAGTAGTTGATTTAGAGCTCTATAAATTTAGTCGAATTCATAGAACTAATAATCTAGAATCTCAGCTCATAAGACTTGAATGGTCACTTCGCTTGTTCTTGAAATATAATAAGCCAAAGAAGCATTCAACCACTAGTATTGATTGCGGTAGTTTTTGCGGAATGATGAACTTTAATGGTGCCTAAGTAGCAGCATTTCTGATTTTTTTGGCCTGCTCGATGGGTGAACCCTTTTGAGCTTCTTTTAACCTGAGAATGAATGATGAGGTTATGCTCATATGCTGCTGTATGACAAGCACACTGTGGCTGTGACATGCCACTTTGACCATTTATCAACCTTTTGTTTGACATGGCTGAGGAGTGACTCCTGTAATTGAGGTCACTGCTCCCATCCTTTGTTTTGAATTTTCGATCCCAGTGTCATTGACTTGTGCTCAGTTTTTATTGGCGATGTCTTTTTTCCCTTCGTTTTGTTTTTATTATCAGAATTCTCCCTGAAGAACAGGGGAGTTCTACAAAAAGCATCTGTGCTGTACGTTCCAGAAGTATGCTTTTTGTCTTCTGATAATTTACTTGCTAGGTCATGACGAAGTTCTGCTCGGAACGTATCGCCCAATATGCCTTTGAGTTTGCATACCTCAATAACAGAAAGAAAGTCACTGCTGTGCACAAAGCAAACATCATGAAGCTTGCAGATGGTCTCTTCTTAGAATCTTGTCGAGAGGTGGCAACAAAATATCCGGGAATTGATTACAGCGAGATAATTGTGGACAACTGCTGCATGCAACTTGTTTCCAAGCCTGAGCAATTTGATGTCATGGTAAGTTTGGACTTCATCGTCTTTTCCTGGGCGTTCTTAGTATTATGGAGTACAACTTCTATGCATGGTAAAATGAAGCACATATTTGGTGCTGTAAAGGTTTGTGTAATGAATTTTAAACAGTGCTGTAAAGGTTTGCAAGAAAATAAATTTTAAACAGATATGGTAACCACTTTTTTGGATCCCTTCATTGACTTTAAGTGCAGGAAAGAGACTGTGAAATGATTAGGTACATCTTCAATGTCTCATTTCTAGATCTGTGCTCTCTTTGACTTTTTAGCTTTCTCTGCACAATCTCCCAACTCTATGAGCAATTACTAATTGATGGTTCATGGTTCATGGTATGCAATAAATCCCTAATAACCAATACATGTCATCTTAACTTCTAAAACCACATAAATCTTAGTGTACATATATATATTCCTTATATTGGTCTATTTTTATTCTGATCATGGCGTTTCATGTTAATGTATCTAATTACTCCGAAGTCCAAACTAACTTTTTAGCTGGAGAAATGTACATAGTTCCATATGTTAAAAATCTGGAGGTAGAATATTGCAAAAACAATTCTCCTCCATCCATGTCTTTCACGATAGTGTAAGGTTTTATATGGTGGTGATTGGTCAGCCATTATGAGTTTTCATGAATTATTATCTTTGAAACAGCCAACCAGGTTTACTCGGGAGCTATTGAACTAGGATGAGAGCAGGGTAATACGATGTCTTCAGGAAAAACTGGTGCTTTTGCTCTCTCGACTTGGGACCTAGTTGTTTAATTGTGTTTAAGGGGTGAAAAAAAATTCGGGTGGAAGCTAGAAAAAAATTGGTATGTTGTGAAGTTTTCGGGCTTGGTTTTTCCTGGTGACAGGGGATGGCCATTAGTGTCTGCTTGTCATTCCCTTTGGAGAAGTTATTATGTTATCACCTATTCTCTTCGTTTTGTATTGAATTCCTAGGTATGCCTTACCGATCTGTTTGGATGGCATTGGGTTTGGGGTAGATTTGGATTTTAGGGGATTTCAGACCAATTCTAATGTTTTGACACACTATAAGGGATTGGATTTGATTTGGAAGAAAGCCTACCCCTTCAATTGTGAATAATATAAATTTCAAGAAAACACATGCCATTTGAAATGACCATGCGGAGCAGCCCCAAATAAGTAGATAAGCCTGGATATCATCTCACGGCTTTAAACGAAAAAAATAAATAAATTCATATATAGGTTTCACAAAAATCTTTTTTTTTTGATGAAAGGTTTCACAAAAATCACTAAAGAAACATATCTCCTCCAAACTTTGAAATCTGCACCACCTGCACCTGCAATTTGTTTTATAGTTTGCCACTGGACCAAGAGCCTGTTTGGTGGCTTTCTCTCACAAATAATAAATAAGAATATTAGCCCGATTATTAAAATGTTTAAATGACTAGTATTCATTTTTTTTGGTAATGTATATATACATACATGTATACCTATATATATGTATAGATGCTAAACAAGATTTAGACCTTGATTTAAAATATTAAACCTTACATTAAAAAATTTATGTGTTCAAATCTGATTATTTACACAAACAATCATTGTATCAAATGTCAAAAATCGCAATTCTCGCTGAGTGAGTATCGTGCACTCAGACTTTAGCTCTCGTCATACAGATTCGAAATTCAAATCAATTTCTTGTACTATACTAGGTAACCAATCAAAAAAATCAAATTCTAGATTATTAATTATCAAAAAGAAGTTCTAGATTATTAATGTCATCCCAATTGAGTAATTCAAATCCTTCTGTATTGAAATGTTTTATTTCAAATCCAAATCTGTGTTGCCAAAGGCAACCTAATAGAAGTTGATCACTGCAGAAGAGAATAGGTCATTTTGGTTTCTCCATAAGCCACTGCAGGTACCCCCTTAAAGTGTGATCATTTACGTCTTTACTACAGGTTGATTATGAAAACATATCAGTAAAAGCCTGACTAGGTGCTCATTGTGGCTTTCGTTGAACATCAAATTTCGTGTAGCGTAAGAAGGATAAAAATCCAGTTACTTAAACCACCCAACTCTAATAAAAAAAAGCATGTTCCCAAGTTAGTTATGGTCGTATCATTGATCATTTATTTGTTCCTCCAGCTGCCTCTTTCCAGTTCTCCTGTACTCGGTGCGGGTGTCATGTCAGGTGTGTTTCAGGGGACCGGATTAGCCTATTTGTTGAAATATAAGGTCCGGGGAGTCGGCTGAAAAGTACCCAAAATTTGGATACAGGTGCGGGGATATTTATATTCTTCTATTTTATGTGTCCGTCATTGTGTAAGTTGTGCATTATACAGATAGGGAGTCAATGACATTCTATCGTATCAAGGACTATTCTGAAATAAAAGATCTATATAAGGAGCTTTTCATCAGTAAATTCTGTTTTCTTGGGCTTTAGCAGTATGAATAATAGTACCCCTGATAGTATATACGTAAGAAGCCCAACCCAAGTTATGCTATACAAGTAAGAAAACAGATGAAGCCGAACCCAATAAATGATATAATGATAACCCAAAAGAAATTTAAGGGTTTTGTCTAAGTCTTATGTGTGAACGACAAAGAAGAAGACTGGCCTGCAAAAGCAAAAGCAGATGGTTGGACCGTGGGAGGAAGTTTGATGGTTCACAGCAAGGGGCGATTGAAATAGGAGGGTGGTCGTTGGTTGTTTCAGATGACAATTGACAGAGAGCCGCTTCCAGATCGACACGGATTTCATAACAGCACTCGGGTTGTATCGTATCGACCCGGTTACTTAGGCGAAACTGACGAGTCCAGTTAACGTAGACTTTTGCCACCCTGAATGTGCATCAAGTCATACTTTTTGCCTGCACAAGGTAGATGTTGAACATGACCAAGCAGCTACCATAAGACTTCCTCTCATTTTATCTTTTAATGGTTGAGTTCCTACTTTCTCCCCCTACATTTTATTTTCCAATGGGGAGTTCCTAGTTTCTCTCTAATGACATTGACATTAGTGATTTGGAATTTTGTTTGTCAAGCATAGATAGATATAGGGATTCTAAATTGTTGTTTTGGATTTTCGAGTCCTCTTGAAGCATGTAACACTATATGGCCTATATATAGGCATTAGGGCCTTATCACCAAAGTTGATCCGTGTATTGAACTTCAATACACGGATATATAGCTGTTGTCTTTTCCCCCCTCTCTCATCTGATAAAGAAGGCTTTGTTTTCATTTTGTAGGTGACACCAAATCTTTATGGCAATTTAGTCGCTAATACTGCTGCTGGTATTGCTGGAGGCACAGGAGTCATGCCAGGAGGTAAGTCAATCACCAGTTTGTAGGTTTTTGCCTCCATATTAGGGCACTACGTCAATGGTATTATTCTGTAAAGTATGAAGAATTATTACTGCCGCAAATATTGACTGGGTCAAGTTGGCAAATAATTATGGATTTGGTGAAGCTTAGAGTGTTCACAAATAGTTCTTTTCTTATGTATTATCAGAAAAGACGTGGATTTTGGAGGGTATTGGGATCTTTATAAGTTCACAGATTGTTCAATGGAATTGTTGCTTTTCTGCAGGCAATGTTGGAGCTGACCATGCAGTTTTTGAGCAAGGAGCTTCCGCAGGGAACGTGGGGAATGCGAAAATACTGGAGCAGAAGAAAGCAAATCCCGTGGCGTTGCTTCTCTCGTCGGCGATGATGCTGCGACATCTCCAGTTCCCGTCGTTTGCTGACCGGTTAGAAACTGCAGTTAGATCTGTGTTATCAGAGGGCAAGCACCGCACTAAAGACGTGGGCGGAGACAGCACTACACAGGAGGTGGTCGACGCCGTCATTGCTGCTTTAAATTGAGTCGTTTTTTAGAGGAAAAGCTAGTTATAAACTTACTGTTACTAATCTGTTTGCCTCCTGTCCTGGGGAGTTATGAGTTGTTTTTACCACATTTACTAACACATCTGTGTTCGAATAATCTCAATTCAAGGTGTGAATTGTCAAATTTTGCGGTCAAATTTATCACTGGAGCAACAAAATAGTATCTCATACTTATTTTTCTATGTTTGGAGCTTCATCATCTGTTTTATAGTACATGTCTACCCTTGATTGAGAAGTAAAAGTAGTGAAGCAAAACAGATTCATCAACTTCTAATAGACTCGTATGCCTTCCGCCTCTTCTGTATAATCATGGTTTGACTTTTCAGCTCATAACTGAGTCACTTTGACTTGGTGATTTCGATTGTAAAAAGATATAACTTTTAAGCAATTTTTCCATTGTTTTGTAAAGTTTACTGTACAAGATAATGCAAAGATTACCAATTTTTTGTATCGTTTTGCTTACCAAATCACTGGGTCAAGGTGACCCAGTGAATAGTAACAAAAAGTAAAGTAGGCTGATACAGAAAAAACAGAGGTAGTATTCGCCAATTCAATAGCAGTGTAACGTAAACATCCTTGTCTGCCCAACATCATAATTGCAACAGAATACGAGTCCATGAGGACGATGAACAAATTTAAGCCGACTCAAGTAGCCGCTATTGCAGGATGCTGAGCCAAATTGAGACGCATGATGTAGGGATATTTAATAGAACCGATATACAAATTATCTCCAATCTTGATCCCGCTGCTTATCAGAGATGTACCAGGGTCGTTATAGAGAGCCTTGGGGTTTCCTTCCACATCCACAAACAAAACTCCCCCATTTTTCTCCATACTTGGCCTCCATCCGTACGTCTCCAGAATCCCGGTAACCTTTCTGATGATAGGGTACCTCTGAGCCAAGTCCCAAACGTACGTCACACCCTACCAAATACGTCAACCGTATCAAAACTACGGGTAAATGAAACTCCCTAATTTTTCATAATGTATTGGGAATTTGACATTACCGAGGCTAATCCAATCCAGTAGCCTCCTTCGCCGTCATAATGGATATTATCAGGCATGCCAGGCAAATCAGGGGCAAATTTCTCTAGAGAACCTTGCTTTGGTCCTGCTATGTTGTATCTCTGGCACCTCCTCCTGAAAACATATTCAACTCCTGATTTCAGTACTACAATTTTCAAAAGAAAAGAAAAAGAAATGGGTATATAGAACGCACATTGGGGTCTCGCAGAAGACTAGTGATTGTTGATCGGGGGAGAGAGCGACACCATTAGCAAAGTAGAGGTTGCGAACTAGAACTTGAGTACGTTTAGTTGATGTGTCGTAGCTCAATAGTCTACCGTAAGGGACACCCTCGAGAATGTCCCAAATGTGATCCTTCAAGTTGTATTTGCTGGAGGCGTCGGTGAAGTAGATCGTGCCGTCGTCTGCGATGTCAACGCCGTCCGTCAGCTTGAATTCCACGCCCTCGGCCTCTTTGGTCAGCAGCTCGATGTCGCCGTCTTTGGTCACTCTCAATAGCCCCTAAACCAAGTCATGGTTAGCGTAATTAAGTCATATTTGCTCATATCCCGAGTATGATACATTTTCTACTATAATCTAGAACGAAATATCTGACTATAATTAGTCCAATTCAAAGTCCTCAAGAAGCGGAACATAGCATCAGGATTGATATCTTAAGATCCTCCCACTTGTGTGATTAATCAGAAGGATTAATATGTTGGACAAAGTCACCTCCATTACATACCTATGTTTGGGTTTTGATTTGGATCCACAATAATGCCTAGTTTCATGCATTATCCCATGCTAGGAGAGTCCAAAGTCACCTCCATTACATACCTATATTTGGATTTGGATCCATAATAATGCCTAGTTTCATGCATTATCACATGCTAGGAGAGTGGGTTGATCAGCATTTTTGTGGCTATCACCTTTTAATTAGTAATTAGTGACTTCCAAGTTCCAACCCATTGTTTATGAGCAAGTATTTCATGGTCCATGATCATGGCAATGCAAAGGCGGGTTGGAACTCTTCTTAAAATCTGCATCATTTTTCTCTAAGCTAATTCAGAAAAAACAGAAGTAGTAGTAGATTACATAAAAACTCTTTTGTGATTTAGTGTTATTTCTAAAACTATCAGTAGCACACGGGTACCACTTGATGATGCTAGCTTCTAGCCATGGTTTGAGCTAGAATTTAATTTCAGCTGATATTGTAATATGCAGATTCTACAATCTCAAAATTTTACGATCATTTTTATCCTAGTTTGCCAAAATATCATATTTACCATTTTTCTAATTTATATGTCATCAATTTGTCCGAACATATAACACTTTCAAAAAAGCACATTTTATATTAAATTTGTGTTTTTAAATGCAATTAATTTTTGATTCAAATTTTCAGCACATACTAAATAATTTACAGGTTATAATACCAGTCATATTGTTCACTCCAAATTACTTTCATAACATTATTGAAATTATAAGCTAGAACCTAACAAGCTCCAAATGATCAAGAATAACAAACTTATCATGTCCTACTTAAAGCCATAGAGGAGCGCTAGGATCATGTCTAAATACACAGTAGTAGTAGGGTTAGTTTAATGGTAAAGTATCATTTTGGATTTTTTTCACGAATATAAAATGAGGGGAGTTGCCTGTAAACCTCCCAAAAGTCCAAGCCATTATAGTATTATCCGACATCACTAATATTCTTATGTAAAAACGTTCAATTCAAGTTGAGAAAAAAGTGCTAACGTGACCGGACATCATTTTAGCCTTATTGTTTTAAAATGTTCGATTTAAATTTAGCAAATTGAGATTGAGCAAATGGTACAAATATGATAGGTCATCACTTTAACCTTCTTATTTTAAAATGTTCGAGATTTAGATTGAGTAGATGGTCCAAGTATGGTGGAGTAGGCAGACAAAGCACCCGTTTAGGCGCCTGCATTGGCATGGCGCCCTAATTGCATATTTGGTCTGTTTCTTCTCTTTCTTCCAACTTTGACTTTTTCATTCTTCTCTTTCTTCCAACTTTGACTTTTTCATCCGTAGGCATGTCACTTTGACTCGGTGATTTTGATAGCAAAATGATGCAATTTTTCGGTAATTTTTCATGGTGTTCTAGAGTAAAGTTTACTGTACAGCACCATGAAAATATACCAAAAAATTAGATCAAATTGCTAATCAAATCATCGGGTCAAAGCGGCCTAATGAATAGTGGTAAAATTCAAAAATGGAAGAAAAAGAAGAAACAGAGGAAACCTCATTGCATGTGTAGTCAAAGTTAGCTAGATATGTATGCAAAAGACACTTGTTAAAGTTTTCTTCAACTCGAGATCCTAAATTTATTATTTACGCGTTAGGCAAAAATGCATGCACACGTGAGTTGACTCAGGCGTCGCAGTTATTGAAAAAATGTCTTGACAATTTTTTTTTTACACAGAGTCGCAATTTGTTAGCCAACGATCAAACATTTCTATCTTATATTTATAGCAATCACCAAGTATTAAGTGCATGTTTGACATCAAATTACAAATGAGAATAATATATGTGAACAATTTAATTTGGCACGCCAGTTTCTTCTACTAAATTCTTGAGATTTTAACAGATACCAAATATGCTCTTAACCTTAAAACCATAATATTAAAATTATTAAGTTCCAGTAGAGTCCAAAAGCGCCACGTCACCATGAGATTGCAAATAATTTATTTTTTGGCAATTAAAAATCACTTCACGTAAACAAATCAAAACAACGAAAGTAAACAATTTTTTTTGTCAGATAGTAAATAAAATATAACACCAACCTTATCGGCGTCCGCGACAATCACGTCATTGTTATGTCCGAGGACGATGCCAAGAGGCCGGCCACCAGTGTTGACCCAGTCCTCAATCACCGAGTCGGACGCCGACTCGTTCACCGTGACTCGCTTCACCCACCCATCTACGCATGTTGCGTACAGGACTCCCGAGTCCGAGTCGTACGCAAGGTCTTCCGGCGCCAAGAGCCTGTCAACGCCGATTCTCTCCACTCCGTGAAGCAGACGGTTGTTCTGCAACGGCACAGACGCCGGCGAGTGAGCGAACTCGTGAACGGGATAGGCGGCCGGCTCGAACGAGTCGAGCCGGTATAGAAGCACCACTGCGGCTATGATGGGAACCAGAAGGAGGCTGTAGGAACGTGAAGCATCAGGTGGTGGGTGAGTTGGATCGGGCATCGTTGAGGACTGAGTCAGACCGAGTTGGTCACTTCCCGATATCTGTTGTGTTTGGGTGTTTGTGATGATGAAGAGGCAAGTCCGTCTCTTATGGACAAAAGGAAGGTGGTGGTAGAGGATGGATGGTGGGATACGTTATTTTATTCATTTCATGGGAAAGACAAGACGAGTTAAGTAATAGTACCAGTCCGTGTCAACTCTTTTTCATCCTCTAGACTTTTATCACTATTTACTGAGTCGCTTTGATTCGGTAATTTGAATGGCAAAATTTTACAATTTTTAAATAATTTTTTCGTAGTGTTGTAGAATAACTCTTATTCTACACGATCAAAAAAAAATTAGCAAAAAATTGAATCGTTTTGACATCTAAATCACCGGATCAAAATGACCCGTGAAAAGTTCCAAACGGTGCAAAGCACGGAGTGGTACTAATAATGAAATTGGATTTGTCTTTTTGTACTTGACCACAGAAAAGCTAATTGAATGGGGTCACAACTCACAAGAGTCTCTATGTTTAACTTTTCAACACAATTTCAATTAGAATATAGGAGTTGTTTGGACGAGATTAATAATTGGGGAGCTAATTGGTAAAAAGTCTATAATTGTTGATCAATAATCTCTATAAAGATGGCATTTCGTAGGACGAAATGAGAATCTGGGAAAGGATATTTGGAGTTCCGATTAGTGGACGAAATATTCTGTCTTGCGAAAGTATATTTTCTTTTTTTGAATTGTGGCCGTCCATAATACGCTTTTCTAATACTCTATCCGTCCCATAATTTTAGTTCCTTTTGAATTTTAAAATCATTTTGACTCAGTGATTCAAGCAAAGATACTTTCACCCATTATAATTTGGAAAATGACACTTCAGCTCTTTTATTTGTCAAATCTCGCCCATTTATCTATCAAATTTTAGAATACTTATACTCTCTAGTTGTGAAATAGTAGTCTAGAGGCTAAGGTCTGTCACTAGTTTTGGGGACAAATTCACTCTGTTGGAGTATTGAGTGACATAATTAATGGGTGTAAGTGTCTTGAAATTTTGAACACAAAGAATAAAAGTGTCATTTTCCAAACTGGATGGGGTGGGAGTGTATTTACCCTACTTTAAACACAAGTTTAACCAAATTCATATAAGGCCTCGTTTGGATAGCCGATAAGATACAACGGATTTGGCTTATGCTGGGATATGAGGTAGGATATGTATGATGTCGGATAAGGTCTGATATGATATGCTGGCTGTGCACAAGAGATTCCGGCGGGAAGACATCCGTGTGCGCCGTATGTATAGGATCAGAGATCGCACAGGAAGAGTGGGGTTGTGTGTAGTGAGAGAGTAAGGCAATAGTAATGTCTGAGAGAGAGACAGAGGTTTGGCAGAGCTTCCGCGTATGGCAAGTGTGTTCTCCCTTGTATGGAAAGGTTAACGTCCTATATATAGCAGAGAACATGACCGTTGTAGTGTGGTTAATGCGCCCATTGATGGCGGCTTAATTAGCTTAACCATAACGGCACGTTCGTCCGAGTATATATGGACCGTTACAGCACGTGGTGCGCGAATACCGGAACCGTTACGAGGTTGACCGGGTTTGACCGGATTGACCGGGTTTATGGAGCTCGTGCCATAGACCTCTCAAAACAGTTACTAAAGGTCGCGTGCGGGCTTGGCTCGCACGCGACAGGGCTTACTCTAGCCTCCAAACCACTAAGTCCCTACAAGTCCCGTGCAGTGGTATGCGAGGGCTCTGTCTCGCAGCCCCCACATGGATCAGCTCGGCTGGTGATCCGGTGTGTGTGGAGCACAATATGGTGTGCTGGATGGTTGCCACGTGGCCAAGATCTGTCAGCTCAGAAAGCACTATCTACATTAGCCCCCTTTCTGCGCGTGAAGACTCGTAGCTGTATAGACTTCCATGCGCGGAAACCAACATACGCGTTGCCGCCACGCACCAATTCAAAAACGGGTAAGTTCAGCCCCCGTGCGTGCCATTATGACCTAAAACCCCTAGAGTCGTGCCGTCTGGCCTTTAGGGTTTTAGGCGTGACGTCAGCTTGTCCTGTGATTGCGCGATTCGACGGTGACGGTTGCGATTCGACTACTGAAAGGACGCAACCCTTCATTGTTTTTGGATAAATACTTTGTATCCTTTATTGTTGCAAAGCATCACTTCTTTCTCTTAAAGTGAATGGTACCCGGAGACCTTCGAGAGCAGATTCAGATAATCAATCATCAGTTCAGAACTGCAAATCGTTTTCTTCAATTGTGCATATCCAAGCAGGCTTCGCGGAAACAAGGTTGGCCTTGTTCAATTTTGATTTAAGATACCAATGTTTGCCTTGAACTGCGTTGAATCTGTAAGCCCCAGAACATATAATCTGTTGAAACTTGCGAAGAAGCTTTGATCTTTGAACCCACTTTTGCTTTAATCCTTCAATAATAAGGGCTTCGGATGTGAGATCTTGAAATCACCGCTAATGCAACCCCCTAATTTCTGAAATTGATACCAGGAACTGTTCATCTTTCTTTCTGTAGATCTTGAATCTCGAAATTCAAACTGAAGTGTGGTATTTCTCCCCCCTTTTTCTTGCTCTTCCGCAGGAATGGCCAAGACAAAAGGAAACAAACCCGTCAAGGAAGATGAAGAGATACCCGACCTTCCGCAGGCCTTGTGGCGAAAAGCCCCCTATCTAGGTGGCAAAGATTTCTACCATGCGAGGGTTAAGGCGAAGAGGATGCCTGCTCCTGTCCCGGTCGAGGGATTCCTAACACTGACTCGCCCGGTTAACTCAGCCTTGCTCGAGTTGATTGGTTCCGAGGATGTGGTTCGATTGGGAATCGAGAACGGGTACTTCCCCTACACTGCGATTTCTACCCAGGCGTTCGTCCAGAAATTGGACTATATGGATGAGTGGATTGACCACGTGTTGACCAATCATGTCGCGACTCTTGATGAAGCCGGCATATACTTTTGTCCGTGCTATGAAGGGTGCTGCCGTGAAGCTGGACCAGTCCATGCTTCTAGACCTTCTGTCCCGTTACTCGCCTGCGACTCACACGTTCCATTTTGCTGAGTTCGAGGCTGCCCCCACACTCGAGGACGTGCAAATGCTGTACGATCTTTCCCCCATGGGTGAAGTGGACCCTTTGAGTCCTTTGAGGACATCTGCGGAGATCGCTTTATACACGCAGATGGAGGAATGCCTAGCATAGGTGAAGAAAATCTCCACTCGGTGGACCACTACGAAAGCCCTTCCAAACTGGCAGTTGGTTGATACGTCTGCGAAGAACACCTGGAACAAAAGGTTGCAGTACTTCTTTCGAGACTATGTGAACAGCAGCATCACTAAGAAGCTTCTGAGTGAGAACCCAGAGGCCGAGAATTATGTAGAGGGTAAAGGCTATCACTTGACCCTTTGTGCTTTTCTCTGTGCTTGGCTATCGAGGTACTTAATTGACGGCCACCCACATGATGGGGTCTTTTACCATGTTTTGCCACTTGCTGTAAGGCTCGCCCTTGGCCAGAGAGTCGCACTCGGACCCTTGGTTTTGGGCACGCTGTACTACAGGCTTGATCAGTTGGTTCTAGCCATGAAAGAGTCGCGTGGCCGCCTCGATGTACTGACTTTTGTCAATATTTCCTTTTTGACAATGTGGGTTTTCGAGCGATGGCCATCCTATGCTCCAACTGCTCTCAAACTCGACAAGTGGTGTCCCCCAAGCGAGACGGAAGAGCGTAACAGCGGCAGGGCTGCGAAGTGGTTTGGAGCGAGCAACACCAAATGCGTTTGGAGCTTGATATGCGATAAACGGAAAGAGTTTACTGCCAGGCCCTATGCCACACGCATTGAGAACGTGCGATGGTTTCCAAAGTTGTACCCCTCTAAGGGTGTTGTCTTCTCAGAAGAGCTGCTCTTCGAAGAAGGATCGCATTTCCATGAGCGCTATCGCGAGTTCTTTTGCTGGTGTCTACGAGGTTCCCTTCCTGCCCTCGCAGAGCATATTCGTGAGCTTGCGCCAAGGTATGAGAGGATTACCGTGGATGTTGACCCCACTCGAGTTTCTCCCCAGTTTGGCTTCGATGCAGTGGCACCATCAATCTGGCCCCAGTCCATTATCAGAGGTTGCTATAAGCGCTTGCTAACAAAGGAGTGCAAGACAGTATTCATGAACAACCTTCCCTTTGAGCAGCCTGCAGGGACCCGCGAGGGTGGCTGTTCCCAGAACTGGCTCGCATACTGGGTTGCCCAGCAAACGAGGATTGAGACGCAGTCGGCTGCGCAGCCAAGTAGAGCTCCCTTGATCAAGAAAAATTCTTTTCCGTTTCGCCCCAATTGCAGCCTGAGCGAGTCTGAATATGGTTGCTACTCACTGTTGGATCGTGAGAACCATTTGTGTCCTGACATCATTCTGAAGGAGAAGGTCGCCGCAGTTAAGAAGGGCGACACGCATGTCGTCAGATACAGCAAGGCATTTGCTGAGGTAAGCAATTTTTTTCCGCGTGCGTTAAGCTTCTTGATTTCCTTAGGCTGACGCCTTTATTCTGTACTGTTCGCTGTAGTGTCATGTGCGGAGATTCGCATCTGGTGATCGTTCCAAGTCATTGGTTGACACCATTGTTGCCACCAGAAGACAAAAGCAGTCGTTTCGGTTAGCATGGAGGATGGACCCTGAGGTCGAAACCAAGATTCGCGCAGTCATGAATGCTTTTGCTGACTCGCTGATAGACAATGCTCCGGCCTCGTCTCCTCCCGGAGATGATCCGTCCCCTCCAGCGACTGCGGCGCCGAGAGTGAAAAGACCCAGGCAAAAGGGAATTACGATTTCTTCCCCCAAAAGTGCTCCCACTTCTCCTCCGGCGAGGTCCCTTTCTGTCAAGGACAAAGGCAAAGGTCGCATGCCCAGCAAAGTGCGGAAAGAGCTCGCAGTTGAGACTTTCGTTCCATTCAACCAAGAGGAAGAAGAAGAAAGGCAGGAGCCCAGAGAGAGTGATGAAGAAGAAGAAGAGAGAACAGTTGTGATGCAAGAGAAAGAATCAGGAGGTACTTCCGTCGCATTTCTCTTCCCCTCATTGTAATTCTTTTGTAATTCTTTCTTAAACCAATCACATCTTCGCAGATGATGATGATGATGATGAGATCATCGGTGGCCTTTTGGCCAAGAGACAAAAGAGAGATACCCATTTTGGCATTCCAGACGATCCCATAAGCGAGGACGTTCTTGCTGAGTCCAGGAAGACAGCCGCGGAGGCTGCTGAAAGAAGAAGACAGCGGGAAGAGGAGGAGCTCGAGCGTGTGAGACAGCGGAGCCTCGAAGAGCAACATGTTGACGACTTAGTGCGTCCAGCTAGCGAGGAAGATGAGCTTCCCGAAGAAGTGGCTCCCTAGGCGGAGGAGGAGGATGCGGTTCCAGAAGAGGATGCAGCAGCCCTGGAGCAAGTCCAAGCGGACTTTGAAGAAATCGCAGGCGGCGATAAAGGTGAGATCTTCAATCTCGCAGTAACTTATAGAGATGTTATTGTGGGTGCGTTAAAGCATGGTGTGTCAAAGACTGACATTCGCCGTTGGCTAGTAGACAAGTGCGGAGAACCTTTAGGTAATCATTTGAGCGATATGCATGTGCTAGACCTGAGCAACTTGAAACAGGATCATGTCTGGTTTCTTCGCATCCCAGGTCACGCTCCTTTTAAAGACTTTCTTGAGGAGACACTAATAGGACATGGTTCCACGTCTTTAGTGTACGATGAAGATACATCAATCCCACCTTCGCGTGGAGGTGCTTGCTCTTAGCTTTAGTAAAGATAGCAAAATAACTTATAACATGAGTTACCTCATACTATCGCATTTAACATCGCAGGCTATGTTGAGGAACCTGTGCTGGAGCAAAGAAGTCAGCCTTCTGCGTCCTATGTCCCGATTCCGAGCTCCCATACCGAGAAGCCCGTCGCAGCTGCTGAACATGCAGGTGAGCCTCTCGAGGACATCATCGAACTTTCCGATGATGCTGAAGCTGATGCTGTGCTAATGGATGAAGATGCCCATACTGGCGCTGAGGAAGTAAGGACAAGTGCTGCTGATGCTTCCGCATCTGAGAACATCCCTCGCCAAGCGGCTTCGGCTGTCACTTCGCCTCCGGCGATGACTGAGCCAGTGGCACCTATTCCTGCGTGGAGCTTTTGGGGCTCGCAGGTTGGGAATGCAGTCGCAGTTGATGCGACCTATACTCTTCCTCCTGACTATGAGAGGTTAGAGCTCGCAGCTGACAGGAGAGATATGGAGCGAGGACAGTCTTTGACCACCCCGGCAGCGCGCATTAATTCTCTTCGTGAGATTCTGGAGGGAACTGGTAAGTAGAGCTTTGCTGTTTGCATCTCGCATTATTCACTTGCGAGTTTGACATCATGACTTGGCTTTGACATTGCTTTAGGTTTGAAGCAAACTGATGTGGACTGGGTGGTTCGGATGCGCCTCACCTACCCCCAATCGTTTGTGAGATCTCTTGAGATAGGGCCCTTCGACAAGAGGCTGTTTCTTACTGAAGCCATTTGGATTTTGGAGCAGCTGTCTGCGGCTACACCTGCGACCATTTCTGTCCAGAGTGCGGAATTGCTTTGTGGCATGTGCCAAAATCTTCTGACCAAAGTTGAAGGCAGGCTGGGTTTCAGATTTCTCATGAAAAGAGTTACTTTGATTCGCGCAGCCGTAACTTTGAAGCTCGGCCACCAGAACCTCGCAGCCGAGAAGCAAAAGGTGGAGCAGCGAAAGCAAAAGGTTGACGAAGCTCTGAAGCTCTATCATGAGATGAATGCTAGGTGCGAGCAACTGAAGCAAGAAGTGGAACAGGTAGAGAAGCTGAGCCATCAGTTCGCGCCCCAAGACTCCTTGATCAAGAATTTGCTTTGACTTTTTGTATTTTTGAAAAATATCAAGAGAATAGCCGAAACATTAATGTAATGTTTGAAACATTAATGTAATGTTGCTAGGGTTTCTCCCCCCTTTTTTTTAACAACAAGAATCAACTTGCCCGTTTTGCCGGATTTGATAGGATATCTCTGTGCATATCCAATTATGACATCAGCAATTGATACTCTGCTTGATTTTCGCGCTAATTTCTCGGAAGATAAGCACGCTTTCGTTGGGAAGTCCATCCGAATCATGACCATCCGTCATTTATTAGGATACGCAACTGAATCGTCGTAGCCTTTAGTAGGGTAATCGATCGTTACCGTTTTTCAAGGCGTAAGTGATTGACCTTACCCTCTTTTCGAATTCTGCTGACTCATCTTTGGCAACTGAAGAGTCTCCACAGGGTCTATATAAACCCTGCCTTTGCCATTTGGGTTCTTCATCCCAAAAATGTGTTTTGCCGTGAGTCCTTACGACTGCTGGCTTCAACGCTTGTTTTTCGTTTATTCATGGCAACTTCAAGTTGTGAATCCTGAGTTTGCGCTTTGTGCTATAGAAATAGTTTCCAAGATCCACTTTATGAGGAATATTGTTCTTTATAACCATCATAAAGAAGATCGAGATGACATCTCATGTGTTTTCGAAGAATTTTCTTCGTGTATTATGTTTGCAGGTCATGTTTCCGGCCGCCTCCCGGTGAGGTGCAGCGCCGAAGTGACCGTGCTACCGTCTCGTAATGAACGGCGGAATTCTCCTCCAGCATCCCTGGAGGAGAACTTATTGCCCCCACGTTCGTGAGCTCAGGGTGGCGAACCGCTGTGCTCATCCCCGTCTACAAGGAGCCCTTACCCTTTGGAGCTTCTGCTTGCCTGTTGATCGCCGGAACCGGTGGTTCCTCGGGCAAATGTTATGGGGTGTTGATCTGACAAGGGTCCTGTCAAATACTGGGATCTTGAACGTATGGCTTCATGTGGCTCTTTGGAGCGAGATCCCACTTGCGACAGATGCTCAGTCGCAGATCTGTTTATCGCACTGACGGTGTTAGGACCGTTGGGTTCATCCTTTTCAGTCAGGATTCCCGTAGTGTGTCTCTGCTGGCTTGTCAGCTACTTTTCGAATGTATTGTAAGCCATGTTGGCTGTGTAGTTAGATTTGAGCTTTTTCGCTTGTAAGCTGCTATCTAGACAGATAAATTGTAAGTCTTTTCGACTCATAATGATAAATAGCCTTTTGTATTATCTGCTGTTTTGTTACAACAAAATACAACATCGTATACGTTTCGGCATATTTCGCCTGGCATAATGCTACATACATATTTCGCATTTGCTATCTGCCATATGAATTCGCAGATGATTCACTAGATCGTTCGAGATCGTATTTTCGCAGCTGTGCCACTTTGGCGGATGGGCTTGTGATCTGCTTTCAGATTCAAGTGCTTATCATATCAGATAGACCTTTGTAGATCACTTAGGATCATTTTGCACAATATTGTTATCGTAGCAGATAGGCCTTAGTAGATCAATTAAGATCGTTTTTCGCATGAGTTGCTATCGTAACAGATAGGCTTTAGAAGATCAATTAAGATCGTTTTTCGCATGAGTTGCTATCGTAACAGATAGGCTTTAGAAGATCAATTAAGATCGTTTTTCGCATGAGTTGCTATCGTAACAGATAGGCTTTAGAAGATCAATTAAGATCGTTTTTCGCATGAGTTGCTATCGTAACAGATAGGCTTTAGGAGATCAATTAAGATCGTTTTTCGCATGAGTTGCTATCGTAACAGATAGGCTTTTAGAAGATCAATTAAGATCGCATTTGCATAGGCTGCTATCGTAACAGATAGGCTTAGATGATCAATTAAGATCGCATTTGCATAGGCTGCTATCGTAACAGATAGGCTTAGATGATCAATTAAGATCGCATTTGCATAGGCTGCTATCGTAACAGATAGGCTTAGATGATCAATTAAGATCGCATTTGCATATTGCTATTGTAGCGGATAACTCGTTGTTAATAGTTATAACAAATAGAAATAAAGTAAAACGGACATCCAGAAATATGAAGTTTCTCATTTGGGAGAATTTCCTTATTATAACGCTCTCATATGGGAGAGATGAGATTACAATCCTCTCATATGGGAGAGGAGATTGTGTAAATCGTAGCCATACAAGACATTAAGCGACGTTATAATAAAACGCATGAAATGAGAGAAGTCAGGGATAGTAATTCTTAATCCAGCGCATGTTGACTGAACTCGGGGTTGAGGTTGTACCGTGCAACCTTCTTATGCTGCAGTAGCCACTGTCGAAGACTTCTGTGACTTCGAAGGGTCCTTCCCAATTAGCTGCGAACTTCGGGTGAGTCGCTTCTCGCATACAGTGATCAGATGCGCGCAAGACCAAGTCTCCAACTGCGAAATCTCTTCGCTGGACCGTCTTATTGTAAGCGCGAGCGATTCTTTCTTGATACCGCTTGTTGGTCCTCTTAGCTTGTTCTCGCTTTTCCTCCAGCAAGACTAAGTCATGATCACGTTGATTTTCGTAAAGTGCGTGGAAGGCTAGTCTTGCCGAATTGACTCTCACCTCCGCAGGTACCACGGCCTCGGCCCCATAGCATAGTAGGAACGGTGAGGCCCCCGTGGGTGTCCTTGGAGAAGTTCGGTAGGCCCACAGAGCTATGCTTAGAGAGTCGGCCCACTTCTTGTGGTCATCTGCGACCATCTTACTTAAAATTCTTAACAGTGTTTTGTTGGTTGCTTCGGCTTGCCCGTTCCCCTTCGGGTAGTAGGGAGTAGAACATATTTGTCTGACATTGTACTCCGCTAACTTCGCAGCTACCTGGCGATTAACAAAGGGGGTACCGTTATCTGAAAGAATGGTGTTTGGGATTCCGAACCTGCATATAATGTTTTCTTGAATGAAGTTGACCACAGCTAGCGCATTTGCCGTCTTGAGTGGTATTGCCTCCACCCATTTGGTGAATAGCTCAGTTGCAGTGAGAATAAAATGATTCCCGTGTGACGTTGGTCGGATGGGGCCGATGAAGTCTAGAGCCCACGTGTGAAATGGCCATGGCGTCCCTAATGCATGTAGATCCACGGCGGGAGCGTGCACTAGGTTTACTTTGAATTGGCACTCTTGGCAACGTCGTACTTTAGTGCGGCAATCGACCTCCATTGTGGGCCAGAAATATCCAATTGAGAGGAGCTGCCTACATAATTTCGCACCTCCTTGGTGTTCCGCCTGATGAGAGAGATCCATGACTTCTTGTGCTTCTCTGCCGTCTAGACATCGCAGCAAGTTGCCCTCGTGACCTCTTCGCCAAAGCAGGTTTTCCTTTATTACGTATCGAGATGCTTTCCTTTTCAATTTCTCGGCTTCTTTTCTCGATTCGGGCACGGTGCTCTGGGTGAGAAAATCAAAGAGTGGCTTCCTCCAATCCGTGTCGTCATCAGTTAGAGCGATGAATAGTGAGTCTTTGATTAGTGCGCAGCTCTCGCATTTCCCTTGTATCAGGGCCGCGGCTGTTGACATGTCCGGCCAATGAATGCCATATCTCTGAGCCTTGCGGTAGATTGACACCTCGCTTTCTCCGCAAGCATGTTGGTGAATCTTTTCTAACAACAGTTGTCCCTCTTGCTCGGAGACGCATCGCATGAGTATTCCGCCAGGACCCTTGTAGTAAAGGGTGTTGTCATGTATGCAGTACCCTTTTGTGAGTGCCCAGCTTTCACTGCTTGTGCCCTCCGCAATAGCTTGTAGGATTGCTTTTCTCCAATCCGTGTCATCTATGTGTTCGTCGTCGCACGCATCCTCTGTCAATGCCGACGATGTTCGCACTTCAATGGAGATCCTTGCGGGACATTTGTCTGTGCTGACCTTAGATCCCAAGGTTGCCAAAGCGTCCGCATGCCTGTTGTCTGCTCGGGGCTTGTGCTCGTACTTCACATCGCAAAATTGCTGTACCAGCTTTTGTACCAGAGTCCGATAAGACAGAAGGTTGATCTCCTTCAAACCGTACTCGCCCGAGGCTTGCTTGACGATAAACTTGGAGTCTCCCATGACCGTTAGATTGCTTACTTCCAAAGCCTTCGCTGCACGGAGTCCCGCGATGAGAGCCTCGTATTCCGCTTCGTTGTTTGTGACTGCGAAGTTGAGCTTTGCGGAAATCTGTATGACCTCCCCATCTGGTTAGGTCAAGACTATCCCGATGCCTCCGCCTTTCCTTGTTGACGAGCCGTCAAAGTGGAGCGTCCAATAGGGCACGTCGATTGCATAGATTTCAGGGCCTTCGAGCTCCTCCTCGATCACGGGCTCGTGGCTGTTATCGGGGAACTGTGCCAACAGATCCGCTACCGCCTACGACTTGATCGCTCGCGGTTTCACGCATGTGATATCATATTGAGAGATGGTCATGTACCATTTCGCCAATCTCCCGCCGGGCGTAGTGTGAGTTAGCAGATATCGTATGGGATCGCTCTTGGTGACCACTACTACTTTGTGTGATGCAAAATAGTGTTTCAACTTTTCTATCACAAAGAACAAGGCAAGACAATGACGTTCGATGTCTGTGTACCTTGATTCAGCAGGCTGCACAATGCGAGATATGTAGTAGATAGGCCTCTCTTGGCCTTCGTACTCCTGAGCCAAGAGTGCTCCTATGGATCTCCTTGTGGACGTCAGATATAACAGAAGCGGTGATCCCAGTTGAGGTGCGATAATTATTTTTGAGGACGTCAGCAGATCCTTCAGCTTTTTGAACGCAGCTTCGTGCTCTGGAGTCCAGCTGTATATGGCGTACTTCTTGAGAAGAGCACTAAAACAGCAGGTGACTTCTGCAATCGCTGGGATGAATCTTCGCAGATATGATAGCTTCCCCAAAAATGTTTTCAAGGCACTCTGGTACTCTGGTTATGGGGCGGCGTCATGCCAGTGATAGTTGACACTTTCGCAGGGTCAGGTTCGATTCCTTGGCGATGACCTACGCATCCCAAGAACTTCCCTGATGTTACCCCAAATGCGCATTTCATGGGATTCATCTTTAGTTGAAAGCATCTGCATCTATTGAACACCTTTCGTAGATCTGCGAGGTGATCTGCTTCGTGTTTGGATTTAACCACCAGGTCATCCACATAGAATTCCACTTCTTTATGCATCATGTCGTGGAACAGAGCCATCATGGCTCGCTGATAGGTTGCACCCGCGTTTTTGAGACCGAACGGCATCACTGTGTAGTTGAACACCCCCACCGGAGTGATGAATGCAGTTTTCCGCGCGTCTTCGGGGTCCATCTTGATCTGGTTGTACCCGCTGAAACCATCCATGAAACTGAACATGCGGTGGCCCGCTGTTGAATCGATAAGCAAATCGATGTTAGGCAGTGGAAAATCGTCCTTTGGGCAGAAACGATTGAGATCCCGGAAGTCCACACAGATGCGAAGCTGTCCGTTTTTCTTCACTACTGGCACGATGTTGGCTAGCCATGTGGGATGGTGATTCGGCTCTATGAATTTGGCATCCATGAGTTTGACAATCTCCTGCTTGATTTTCACGTTAAGCTCCGGCCTGAAGCTCCTTATGCTCTGTTTTACCGGCTTAGACCCTGGGATGATGTCTAAGCGGTGCATAGTGATGCTTGTATCCAGACCTGGCATCTCGTCATACTCCCATGCGAACACATCCTTGTATTCAGTTAGGAGTTGCAACAGTCTTTGCTCCTCTTCGCAGGTGAGGTCCGCACTTAGAAAGACTGGCCTTTTCTTTTCCTCGTTCGGGCTGAGGAACACTTCCTTTAGCTCTTGCTTTTGTGGTCTGGGCCTGTCTTCCATGCATTCAGGTGCTTCTTTGAGTTTCTCGTCTGGAGCGCCCTGTGTTGGCTTTTCCATCAGCGCAATTTGCTCGATTTGATTGATTTGCCCAGGGATATCCCCATGCCCGTGTGAGGACATCCCCGCGCACCTTCATATGCGATAGCATTTCTTCCCATTGGCGTAGAAGCTCTCTATCTCCTTGCCTTCAGGGTCATGCTTTGCAATTCGCTTTAGTGTATACACATTCTTTCGATGGTATGCGATACGCGGCGCCTCTTCGCGTGTAGGTGGCTTTTCCTTGGCATCTTCCCTTGTCACCATTACTCCCGCAGGTGACTGGTCCTTGATGTCCTCCCAGAGAGGCAAAGGAGTAGGGTTGAATGGTCCCGGTGTTTGCTCGTCCGCCATTTCGGTGAACCACACTGCCTCGCTAAGATGTGCTTCATCCAAGTTGAATGGATTCGTCGAAGCCGGTATCTCGACTATTCTGTCGTTCCAGATAGCTTTCGTAACGTGGTGAGCCGTTGAAGGAACTGCGTCGAAGCGATGAATCCAGGCTCGACCTATGATCATGTGATACGTGGTGTTCGCGTCTATGACATAGAACTTTGCTGAGCACTTGATTCTGCCAATCTGAACGCCCAGGCGGATCCATCCGATCGTCATTCTCGAGTCGCTTCCGAATCCCATCAGTGGAGAAGGACGCCTGACGATCTTGTGCTCGAGGATCCCTGCTAGCTTCAGTGTGTGGAGCGAAACGACGTTGACCGCTGCCCCTCCATCGACGAATGCTCGTTTGAACTCGACGCCGTTGATGATGGCTGTCACGTACAGAGGCCTCTGGTGGCTCGCATCTGTCTTCTTGTCGCTGGCAGAAAAGGTCATAATCTTTTCTGTAGAGCGAGGCGCCCTGATGACTTTCCCGTTGGAGACTACAAGATCCTCCTCATAGTCCTCCGCTATTCTCAAGATCGCTTTCGTCATATCTGTCCGGCACTTCTCGGAGAAGTTCATCTCGTCGAAGAATCTGCTAAAGCCGTGCGACCCCTTCATCCGGTCGGCACGTTCATCCTCCGTGTCCATGCTGTAGTCTTCGTCCTCATGGACCTCGGCAACGATGGGTAGACCATCCTCTGCGACTTCTTCCAAGTCGACGATCGAGATCATGGCGACCTCTTTGCCTTTCGAGCCCTGCTCCGCATGAGCAGGAAGTGGGTTGTTGCGCACATCCTTCCTGTGATCACTGACAATCAGCTCGCCGTTCTTCATCTTCTGGTCGAATGCGAACCTGAGCTTTTTACATTCAGCCGTGGGGTGCATGACCTTTCCGTGGTACTCGCACCACTTAGGGTCCCTTACCATCTCCTTGGAAGGTATCTTTTCGAGCGGCGGTAAGACACCGTCTTTGCGCCACTGCCTGCAAAGGTCGCTCGCCTCCTCTACCGAGCATGGTAGGGGTGGTACGTCGAAGTTCACAACCTTCGCTTGCTTCTGGGGTGAGACTGTATTAACCTCAGCTTCGCGTCCCCTCTTGTAACTGAATCTCCCGATCTTGTAGGTGGCGCCGCTCGAAGATCGCTCCGGAGCGTTCTTCTTTTTCTGCCTCTCGACTATAGGCTCGATGTTCTTTGTGCATTCAATTAACTTTGAAAACGTAGTTGTTTGCAAATTGATGAGCATACCTTTGTATTCATCTCGCATGCACTGCAGGCATATCTCTACTAGCCGGCTTTCGAGCATTGGATCTTTGCATTCCAAGGACTTCGCCCTGAATTTCTTGATGAAAGTGATCCCGTCCTCCTCGCGTTTCTGATACATCCGCGAGAGATGGATCATCGTCACCTTTTCTTCCATCTGGAAGAACTTGGTGTAGAACTTCTGGACTATGTCGTCCCAAGTCTTCACGGATCCGGCTTCCAACGTTCGGTACCATTTGTACGCTACGTTCCCTAGAGATTTCGGGAACTCTCGCATCAATAATTTGGGATCAGTTCCGTAAGGCCCCATGACATCAATGAAACGCATGACATGCTCATGAGCGTTTCCGTTGACATCCTCGAACTTGTCCCATTTAGGAGCCTTGTACCCTGCCGGGTTAGGCATGAGATAGATCTCTCGTGGAATAGGTGGATCGTTGTCTAACTTCGGGATAATGGTATCCGCGAATGACTGGTGAGCCAGAATAGTGTCCATGCGCTTCTGCAGAGACGTCATGCACTCTGGAATGCTTCCTTCGGTAGCTGAAGGAGGGGTTGTCGCAGGCGGAGGCGACACATATGCCGTCGAAGGATTGGGAACATACTGACTACTCGCATTGCCCCAGATCACCGTTGGAGGAGGCAACGGATACTGCAGAGTTGGGTTAGACGCCAAAGCCGAGGGCTGAGGAGTGTGAGCAGCGAGAGGCAACATCTGAGCTGTTGACCCCTGAATCGAAGGCGGCTGCGTAGTCGCCGGTGGAGTCTGCAGATTAGGGTTGGGAGGCGTGGTTGACACTCCCAGTCCCGGAGCAGTAGGGGCTCCTCCTCCTTGAGGGACAGCGGTAGATGATGAAGGATTTGGCGCAAAGGTGCCCAGAACGGCCAAGATCCGTTCCAATTGCGCAGACTGAGCTTTGAGAGCTTTCGCCAGACTTTGGACGGTGGCGTCCAAAGATTCTAGCGTCGGTGTCTCGCCGGGAGTGGTAGGAGTACGGCGGGTTTCCTCTCCCGAGGCGGTTTTGGTGTAAGGCGATCTGTTGCTGATATCATCCTCCTGAGACATGGTTGCTTTTGCTGGTAAGTTCACGTCGGTTTCACCAAAATGTGCACAAGAGATTCCGGCGGGGAGACCTCCGTGTGCACCGTATGTATAGGATCAGAGATCGCACAGGAAGAGTGGGGTTGTGTGTAGGGAGAGAGTAAGGCAATAGTAATGTCTGAGAGAGAGACAGAGGTTTGGCAGAGCTTCCGCGTATGGCAAGTGTGTTCTCCCTTGTATGGAAAGGTTAACGTCCTATATATAGCAGAGAACATGACCGTTGTAGTGTGGTTAATGCGCCCATTGATGGCGGCTTAATTAGCTTAACCATAACGGCACGTTCGTCCGAGTGTATAGGGACCGTTACAGCACGTGCGAATACCGGAACCGTTACGAGGTTGACCGGGTTTGACCGGATTGACCGGGTTTATGGAGCTCGTGCCATAGACCTCTCAAAACAGTTACTAAAGGTCGCGTGCGGGCTTGGCTCGCACGCGACAGGGCTTACTCTAGCCTCCAAACCACTAAGTCCCTACAAGTCCCGTGCAGTGGTATGCGAGGGCTCTGTCTCGCAGCCCCCACATGGATCGGCTCGGCTGGTGATCCGGTGTGTGTGGAGTACAATATGGTGTGCTGGATGGTTGCCACGTGGCCAAGATCTGTCAGCTCAGAAAGCACTATCTACACTGGCTTACTGCGTTTGTGTGTTGCAGGATGATATATTTCCAAATGACTATAGTACCCTCAATGCAGTGATTTTACTCGAGGATAGGTTCAATGGAGATAGACTTGTCCCAAATATTTCTGAAGTTCGAGATGGGGAAGTCCACTCAAAGGAGCCCTTACGACTTTCATCGATTTATTATAGAAATTTGAAATATATATTATATTTACTAAATCGGTGGTTTCTTGTGATAGTGGACAAGTCACAAAAACTGCTAAAAATAATTTTTTTGCTCGTTCTGGAAAAATATTTAGTGCTTAACAAGGATGAGAAACAATGAAAATCAACATGGTCTAGTGATTCGTCCTAGTATGAGTGACATGTCTTTAGTTTAGTGTGGACAAAAGATTAAAAGTCTTAAGTTAACATGTTACTGACTTCGACAGACAAAGTACATATAAAAATCAAAAGTTACCCTTTATTAGAAACTGGTTTGCAGTACTTCCGCAAACGAATTCCTCAACAAATAGATCTGTGTAGCTACTACTAAAAGGCGATTCAACGATTTGAAGTTGTTTTGCCTACTGGTGGATAGTCATGTGTTACAAACAATGATCAACTTAATTTTACTTAGCGTGGGCAACATTGTAAAAAAAAAAAGAGATATTTATGTGAAGTCAGGTCCAAACAAGTATTTTTTTGAGATTTCAATGTTGTTTAATATCACTAGGACACCCGGATTTAGTAGAGATATATTTCTGATTCTATAATGAATATTACTCATAAAGTTATTATCTTTCGTAATTTATTTAATAAAAAAATGCGTAATTTATTAACGAAAAAAGATTAAAAGTTTAAATTGATTAAATTTGGTGACATGGACTCCGGTCACGAGGCCTGTTAAATCATAGACTTTATATTATCATTACTATATCAAACTTTCAATTTTCAACATTATGTTTTGAGCATGGTAAATATATCCAATTTTATGTTTATAGTATGTAATTTTATGTATTTGATGAGGGCAAATTGGTCAAACAAATTATGCTCTTATCTTTTCCGCTGTATACCTTAGGGGGTGTATACCTTGGGGGGGGGGGTATACGATTTTGGGATTTTGAAGGAAAAAAATGAGGGAAGAGATAAGGAATATATGATATGCTTCTCCATATCCGTTACCGAAAAACAGGATATGATATGGAGATGATATAATATAATATCCTCCATTCTTATCCGCCATCCAAATTAGGCCTAAGACAAGAAGTTTGGCCAAATGAATAGAACTTATGTCTGACTAGGTATCAATATAACTATATAAACTCCGAGTTTTAAACTTCTAATGCCCCATCATGAGACTCGAAGAAGTTGCAATCTGAATTTACGTAAATTTTCGGTTACTATAGATTTTTTGTTAAGTTATTCTAAAGATAATTTTTTATCCAATTAATACCAACCATGTTCCATACTAATGTCACAACTGGTAATGACCATTCTCGTCATTTTACAAGGTTGTGAATGTTTTTAATATGATGATCAACTTGTTTGTTCATATTCTCTCAGCTTTACCTCAATCAAACATTTTAATAAGCTAGTCACCCAACATCTCTAAACGAGGCCTAAACATCCTAGTTCTTTGTAGTTGTCTTGTGATTGTTTTAGCTATGTTAGAATTACATGATGCACTGAAGGGTTTGCTTTACATAAATTTAAGGGGGTTAACAATGCAAATTCTAGTGAGAGTAATATTGCAAATATGTGGAAAATTAGTCTATATATAGAGCTAGTTTTTACGCACATGAGTACGAGTCAACACAACAGATAACATGGTATTCTCTTTTCTTCTTCCTCTCGCATGCATTCAAGGAGTGACACATGTTGTGAAAATCAACATTCTCCCAAGAGCTGCATGTTCCTGCTAAGATCAAAGTACGTGAACATCAACATAAAGATCTGAGATACGCTACAAAAGGTAAACCTAATTGCTTCCGCTATTGGTTTCATGCTAGGGTTACCATATTTATGTAGGAAAAAACCCGGACTAGCAATAAGCATATAAATCTCATTTTCATATTTTAAGCACTCAAATGCCCCAATTGATCTCTAAATCACTCCGCCTTCTCGCGAATAGGTAATTTAAACATATGGATTATATGACTCTTAAAAGGAGTTGTCAAGCCCCTTAATTATAAGTACTGCAGAGTATCTGCCTGCCTCTGAACAAAATCCCATAGTTACATTGTGGGTCTATCAAACTCTACTTCAACACGGTGTTTATGAAAGTCATGCCAGTTATGACATTCCTACCTTAATGCTAAGCCTACAAGACCTTTAGTGTCAACCACCCCCTAGAAACTAGTAACTCTGCTAAAGTAGTACATGTAGCTCACCTTAAGTCCTCATGGTAGTGTATGCGAATGGGTATCAGTGTAAGGCAGAGTTTAGCTCCCAAAATAACATGACGAGAACGCATGGTCTTAAACAATATAATCACCATAGTAACCAAATAATAGCTTACATTCTTTAGTGACTTATGAGTAACGAAATTGATAGTTCAAGCTCTTGAGAATGAATGTGTTTACAAACTCATGGGGAGTTTGATCTTTGATGATGAAAGCCAAAAGGATCATAACTGTTAAAGTCTCAAAGTTTCAAAGCTTTGAGATACTGTTTGCTTGTGCTAACTATCTATTATTCTTAACAGTTTCTGTGATTGCAGGCTTGAAGATTTGATTGAGTGGTGATTTAATCATTCAATATTAAATTTAAAAAATATCATTGAGATTACGTTTTCTATTGAATTAGTTTTGCAGATTGCAGGATTCAGCTTTAAATTTCATTCATATGAACTGGCAATGAAAGCTCCAAAGCTTTGAGATTGCATTAATGCTCAGAACTGCTTAAATGAATTTTGTATGCAGGGTGAGTTTGATGGATTCATGTTTGGATTTGGAGTTGTTCTAACTTCTTATTATGTTATCTATATTGTCTTACAGTTATATACACATGTGGCTATTTACATTGAATTTTATCTAAGCCAAAATTAGCTAGGGTTTATGCAGGAACTGTCTGTCTAACAGATCAGATTTTGTGTGGCTAATTTGTCTGGATTTTGTTTGATCTTTTGTGACAGAGATTGTGCAGAAACTTTGGTCGTCCAAACGTCCATAAACAAAGTCAAAAAGCTATTCAAACGTAGATGTTAAAAGAAGCATCTCAGAGGAGAGAATTTGTAGGAATTCAATTCCTGAAATCTCTCAAGTTGTTGCATGTTGTTGATAAAAACTTGAGTTTTAATTTCAAACAGACAGACACATAGAGAGAGGCCGATTAAAAGAGTTTTGAGAGAGTTCCATACGTAGGAGATCAAATTACACAACTCTTCAAATCAATCAGGCCAATCAACACTGCAAGAGGAGACTATCATCCATCAAATCTGAAGAACACTTCCAAGCTTCATCTGCTTATATCTTCTGTGTTCTTCAACTTGTATTGAATTTTTAATATTCATTCTTGTTTTTAAACCTCATAAAACTTGGAAGTTTAGTTGTTCAAGTGAACAACAAAAGAGGTTCTTATTGTTTCAACATGTTGTAGCTGGTACTAGATAGGTTGGGAGCCACAAACGTGTAAGGTAGCTTACTTAGGCATGAGATCTAGGGCTAAATCTGGGTAAAGAATAAGAAGTGTGTTGAGATCCTGGAGGGATTAGATCCCTCAGGCAGAGACTAGGTCCAATTGTGACTGGAATCTGTAAAAAATCCTTGTGTTCTTGTGCCTTTCTTAATTCTTTTCATATCTGTTAATTATCAGTTCAAAACAAGTAACTCCAAAGCTTTGGAGAATTTCAAATCTCAAAGCTTTGAAGCTACTGTTTTTCTGCAGTTGTATCTCTAGCTTGTCAAATATTTTCTAAAGCTTTGAGATTTCAACTGCACATTTGCTTGAAGTTTCATAAGGCCATTAATGGAGCAAATGTTTCCATACTCTATTCAACCCCCCTTCTAGAGTATTAGATCCTGTTTATTTACTTGCATTACAAACTTTCAATTGCTATCAGAGCTCGGTCCACTGCTTAAAGATCTAACAATCTAGTGACAATGAGTAATGTAGGTGATGGAGGATTCTCACAGGGAAGAGCTGCCAACAGACCTCCACTGTGCTGTGGTGATAACTTTGTGCACTGGAAGGAACTGATGAGAATGTTCATCATAGATCAGGACATGGAGTTGTGGTCTATTGTTGTTAATGGTCTAAATACATTCTATACTACCTCTGATGGAGTCAGGACTGTCAAATCAGAAGAATATCTCTCAGCTACTGAACTGGAATATCAAAGAATTGCAAAGCTTTGAACTTATTATATTGTGCTCTTAGTGCAGTGAGTTCAACAGAATATCAAACTGCAAGAATGCAAAGGATATCTGGGACAAATTGACTGTCACTTATGAAGGAACTAGCCAAGTCAAGCAAACTAAAATCAATGTCCTTCTGAGACAGTATGAACTGCTTAAGATGAATTCTGATGAATCCATCAAGGACATGTTCAAGATGTTTACTGATATAGTGAACAATTAGGAAACTTTGGGAAAGGTTTTCTCAAATTAATAGAAGGTCAGAAAGATTATAAGAAGCTTGCCAAAAGCCAAATGGGATCATAAGACAACTGCAATTGAGGAAGCTCAGGATTTCAGTATCTTAAAGCTAGATGATCTGCAAGGCAAACTTCTAACTTATGAGATTTCAGTGAATGAAATAGATGGTGACATGAGTGACAACATCAAGAAACTGGCACTCAAGGCAAAGGACAATGAGAAATCTCAAAGCCTAGAACAGAAGGATGATGATGATGAAGAAGCCTTAACCTTGATCTCCAAAGCCTTGGCCAGAATTGTGAAGGAAAAAAAAGAGCTTCGGAAACAAGGACTCCAACAAGGAAAAATTCAAGTATAAGAAAGGTAAATCTTCTTCACATTCATATAAACCTAAAGTTATGAATTGCTATGAATGTGGAGATGCAAATCACTTGGTAAGAGATTGTCCTAAAAAGAAGAAAAACATGCATTTTACCAAAAAGTAAAATAACAACAGAAGGAAGAAAGCAATGGTTGCTTCATGGAATGATTCAGATTCTTCAACAGACTCAGATTCTGATGAAGAACAAGCAAATATTTGCTTAATGGCTGAGCATGGTGAAGAAAAAGGCTAAGACAAACATATTGAAAAAATGGTAAATGATCTTCTTGCTAGTCCATCTGATGTTTTACCTGAAATCCTCAAAACTATGTTTTTGAATGAGGAAAGTTATAGGAATGAGATTGATTCTTTGAAAGTTAAGGTTCATGTGCAGGCAAAGGAAAATTTAGATTAGATTTTCCAAAATAAATGTCTTGAAGGTACTAAGTTGAAAATTGATAGTGACTTCAAAGCCTTGGACAGCAGATTCAAAGCTTTGAAGACACAAGTCAAACAGTTGTTGCTCAAAACTCTCTTTTAACCGATAAGTATGTTGATCTAAAGAATCATTCAGATGATTTAGAGCAACATGAAACTTCATTGACTGAGAAGCTTCAAGAATCTAAGAAAATTTTATCAACTTTTGTTGGCTCTGAACACAAACTCAATATCATGCTTGGAGGAAGTATGCATTATTTTTACAAAAGTGGAATTGGTAACAATCCAATTTTTCCAAAAAGGAACCAAACCACATTTGTAAAATCAGGACTCAGACATTCTCCAAAATGTCATTACTGTAACAAAATTGGACATATTAAGTTGAATTTCCCCTTTAAAAGGAAATAACCTCACATATTGAGGAACACCTATCCTTATCAACTTAAGGGACAAGTGAGACAGATTTGAGTTCCAAAAGGAGTTAGACCACCTAACATGGTTGATTCTGAGTATGAATCTAAATTCTACACTTGGTCTAATAGCCTGTTAAGGCATTGATTTAATTTTGCAGGCTGTCACCAAGGCTTTGAAGGATCAGAAATGGTTTCTGGATAGTGGTTGCTCCAGGCATATGACCGGAAAGAAGTCTATGTTTACAGAACTCAAAGAATATTCCGGAAGGACAATCACACTTGGTGACAAAGCTAAATGTAATATACTGGGTATTGGAAGTATTGGTAATGATTATGCAAGTTCAATTTCTGATGTTTACTTGGTTGAGGTTTAAAGTATAATCTGCTTAGTATATCTCAGCTATGTGATAGAGGTAATAAAGTGGTTTTTGACAAGGAAAAATGTGTGGAGCAAGATGAGAAATCTGGCAATTGCATACTCACTGCTCCTAGGTCACACAATGTTTATGCTTTGAGTGCTAACAAAGTTGCAGGTGAAATTCTGAAGTGTCTCAAAGCTTTGAAGGAAGACTCAAAGCTTTGGTACAGGAAGGTTGGGAATATTAGCATGCATACAATGAATAAGCTCATCTCAAAAGGCTTGGTACGAGGATTACCAAACCTGAAATTCAAAGATGATTAGATTTGCTAGGCATGTACCCAATGTAAAAATACCAAGAGTTCATTCAAGCCAAAGAACTTTGTAAGTACCTCTAGACCTTTAGAATTGATGCGCATGGACTTGTGTGGTCCTATGAGGGTTCATACACCCAAAGGTCGGAAATATATGCTTGTTTTGGTAGATGACTACTCTAGATTTACATGGGTTATGTTCATTAGAGACAAGTCTGAAGTATTATCTGAATTCTCAAAGCTTTGTAAGGAGCTTCAAACTTTGAAAAACTTACATGTTACACCAATTAGAAGTGATCATGGTAGAGAATTTGATCAGCTTGATTTTGATCTATCATGTGCAAAGCATGACATCTCACACAACTTTTCTGCTCCTAGAACTCCTCAGAAGAATGGTGTAGTTAATAGGAAGAATAGGACACTTGAAGACATGTCAAGAACCATGCTACTTGAAAGTAATTTGCCAAAGTATCTATGGGCAGAGCTGTTAACACTGCCAATTATGTGCTGAATAGATGCTTGATTAGACCTATTTTGAAGAAAACTCCTTATGAACTTTTCAAAGGTATAAAGCCAAGTGTTTCTTATTTTAAGCCTTTTGGCTGTACTTGTTATGTGCATAATAATGGTAAGGATAATCTTGGTAAATTTGATGCTAGAAGTGATGAATGTGTATTTCTTGGTTAATAATATATTTATCGAAATGAAGTATTTAATTTTGGTTATCGTTTGGTCACTTTAACCTTGCACCAAGAACCTAATCCATTTCCAATGAGGCTCACCACATCGGCGGATGACACTTTCCAAATTTGCGGTATAGATGGCCATGAAATTTGGGGGTGTTGCAGATTGAGTGTATCATCCTTTCATATTCCAACATTTAAGGTATATGTGTGAAATAATTTCTCAACATAATTCTCAGGGTTTTCATTATTTGAATGGATTGTAGAGACTGCATGGGAGAATGGAATGCCGGTGAGATTTTATTATATGTAAGAACATGTTTGATTTATCAACTCTACTAAAAGTAAAGCACCGAAATTATTTCTAAATTTAAAGATACCATGACATGACCATGAAACTTTTCACTTGAATGATTCTTCTATAATTCCCTCAAGCCTTTTGTGTATATTTGGGCGCAATTTACTTTCCACTTTCTACTATTCTCGCTTATGGTACGCACCTTTTCACCATAAAATATTTGGTAGATTCAATGCAGTATAGTAGGGGAAGTGATTTGGCTGCTATCAAGTTTTTGTTGAAGCACCCACACATATTATTTGACATAATGTCGTACTTAGAGCGTATTTGAAAATGAGACCTAGAACACTCACTTGGATGCTTGTCTCTCCAAGCCACTTGTATGCATCTAAGAACATAGTCTTCAGTTGTTTCGTGTGCTCTGAAAGTTCATAAACAACTGTGGATTGAGCTGCATCTGTATGATTGTCCTTCAAGGTCTTCCCTCTGTGTGGTTTTCTGGAATTGTCATACAAATTTGATCATAAATTTCATGTTCTGTACGCTATACTCTTTCGACATGATGCTCCTCAATCCTTGAAAGTCACAAAAGAACATTGTCAGCGTGTGTATACAAATTCATAAATGAAATTCACCGATGTAAGCTTCTAGACGTTTTGCTACCTTCTGCTTGTTAGTGATAAAAGTTCATTTAATGTTCAATGCCACTGTCAAGGTACTTTTTAATTAGGTCCACGAACCAATTCCATGAATAAGAACTATCTCCACAATTGCAAAGGAAAATTCGTTTGGGTTAACACAAACACAAGTCATGAGCTACATACTTGTGACACCCTTCACATAACAAACATCTACTCCCAAAGCTTTTCCATATGCTGCTTTGAACCAGCTCTTGAATTCACCAAAACAGAGGCACACTCTCACGGATCTCCTCCTTTCTGTATTTGAAATTTGCTCACTCAGAAAATTTTAACTTGTGTTGAGATCAATTCTCATAATAGGCATAGAGTTGACCATACTATTCAACAACAATGCCCTCATACATTGTCTCTTCAATTTCTTAGCCCTGCACATCTTGTCTTTACTAATAATAAATTTCATGTATTTCTAAACTTGGTCCTAGAATGCACCTAAAGCCCACTGTGGATTCAATCACACTTGGTATACATACCTCCTTGCAAAATACTTACCAGTGACAAACCGACATTTGTGAACTTTAGAGCACTTATGGACATCATGTATCTTCTTAACTTGAAATGTGTCAACTCCATACAATATTCTTGCATATATAAAACACTAACAACCAGACTCTTTTTTATACAATCCTGCATTAGCGTCTTAACAAAAAACAATAGGTTTCTTTTTCTTAATCAAACTCCTTCACATTATTGAATAGTAATTTCTCTTTGAAAGAGACATCCCCATGTCATCTAAAGAATTAAACTTGGGAAAATTCTCACATTTATCCTCTTTTCCATCTATACTCCTACTCTTATCATCAATTTCATCATCCTCTCCAATGCCAATAGAATCGATTCATGGGCATTCACTTCTAGATTTTTCCTTTGTCATGGGCTGACATATTTGACTTGATATTTATTTTGTTATTACTACTTGGTCTAGCCCATGACACATTATCCCAATTGAGGTTAATTATTCTTTGCGCCTAGGATATGTCTTAGCACACATAGTGCACTCGACAACCAACTCTTCAGAAGCTTTTTACATTGTAAGGTTGTCGAAGCTTTTTGCATTGTAAGGTTGACAAGTGTGCAAAAAGCTCTAAAATGATGTATTGTAAATATTTTAGGCCAGATAATTGGAAACGTCCTAGAACTTCAGTCCTCATCGTTAGATTAGATCTTATATAAATCCTTCCAAAGGTGGAGGGACTTGTATATATAGGGGTGGCTTTTCCTTATCATAGGTTGAATTTTCCTTACTCCCATGCGGCACTTGAAGCCTTCAAGTAAACCTAAAGAACTTCTAAAAGAGCACACCAAGAGAGCATTAAGAAATAGAGCTTGCATTGCTGCGAAGGGAGCTCACCTCATACAATCAGCCCCATACAAATTTGTTCAACTTTCTTAATGCGATTATCGGCATCAGCCCCATACAATCCTTTGAAGTAATACTTCACTAGCTTCATCTTATATCTCGGATTGAGTACACAAGCAATACACATGATTTGGTTACACCCTTTCCAATAATTTTCATACTTATCTAACATTTTAACATCCATTTCCTGTATAATATCTACAGGACTGTCACGCCAAATAGAAATTGTCTCTTTGATCTCACAACTTTTGGGAAATAAGAATTTGTTGTAATATACTTTTTCCCATAAACAGTGTTAGAAAAATTAACTTTCCAACAAGTTCTTTTGCTAACAACCAATCATCGTCACTTGGCATACTAGTGTTGTTCTTTTCACCCCTTTCCTTTAACCATAAGAAAACTTCTCTATCCAAACCTGTATCTAACATGAAATATGTAGAGTTTCATCTAGTTTTGACATCAAGAACAAGGGTTTTGTTTCAAGGATCTTCTAACTCTCTTGCCATGTCCTCAAATGTTTCTTTTCTTCCTTCGCTAGAATTCCAATAAGCACAATTTTCTCTAATTTTGGAAATAATCTTGTCAATACCTTTCATTCCTATTAAGTTCAAAATATGTGCACAACATCACATATGGACGCACTCTCCTCTAATAACAAAGAGCTATAAGGAAACTTATCCACAATATTATCAAGCATAGCAGCACTGACACTCACATTATCAATCGTGATTGTACTCAAATTTCTTTCGAAACCCCGTTCACGTAAACAATAAATCAACATATATTAGAGAGTACTTCGTGGTTATGAGGTAAGGGAACATATACAAATCGTGGGATTCTACTTTGTAGAATCCAATCCCTATCTATAAAGTGATCTGTAATGGCCATGAAACCTCTCTTATTTAGTTTTGCCGTCCACATATCCGTTGTAATAGCAAGCCTACTACCAATGCTCTCCACAAAATCAATGTGTTCAAAATATTTAAAATATCTCTCTTGATTGTATTTCTCGACACCAGTGGTAAAACGTACTTTTAACGCAGTGAGTATTGTAAAAGTTCTTTCCAAAAATTGTATTAATAATTATTATGAAGCAATACAAAGGGGTTGGCCTAGAGGTGAATACTTGGGACTTAAGAGTTTGCTCTCCTTGAGGTCTCAGGTTCAAACCCACGACGACCAATAATCCTTAGGGTCCCATGGATTAAGTCAAGGAGTGCGCAAGTTGGCCCGGACACCACAGTAATCTAAAAAAAATACTATGAAGCTCGTTAATACAACGATCTATGTGTACGTACTTGGAAACTCTCATATTCGGTATAAAATAAACAAAGCGGGAAAATAATAGAATTGGTAAATCTATTTCGAGTTAAAGCCATAAGATTGTCGGAGAAGAATTAGTAATGGGCCAAAAATGAGAAAATTGAGAAGACGCTGAAACAAAATTGTAAAAATAAACAAATAAAGGCTGAATTGAAAATTTTACAAAATTGATGAATTGGAGGAATAAATCAGAAATGATCTCAGACATTGACTTGATGTCCTTAAGTCATTCTTTCTCCCTTTGATGCTGTTTGATCTGGAACAAGCTGCCTCACAGGATAATTGTCTCTCGCTGTGCAAGAAGTCAACACACCGCTTACACCTTACGAACCGCAGTGTTATGTCATCTCTCTTGAAGGAATTGACTTGGAAGATAAGAATTGAAAATTTAATTATTTAATATTGGGCTAGTTTATTGGTGAATATCCACCACATGTTGTAAGCCCATTGTACACTGTTGTTAGTCCATTAGCCCACCCTAATGCCTATATAAGGAGGCTTAGGGTTGAAGAATAATATACATCTTATCACTATTCTCCCTACACATATTGTCTCTCTTTATTTCTCATCTCAAGTCTTCTCTCGTTTTACAACACGTTATCAGCACGATAACTCTATCGCGGGATGAAAAGAGAAATCATCAAGAACATAAGCGCGTTATTACAAGGATTTTAAAATCGAGCCACAAATCATACCACGAGGTATTGAGTCGTCGAGAAAAAAGAGGTGCGAATGGGTCTCTGCTTCTTTTTGGTACATGTATGTGCTTCTTTGATTCATGACAGGAATAGCCTACATTGTAAAACTTTTGAATTAGAACATGTGTCTAAAGAGAAGTCAAAGTAAACTTCTCTACCCCCATACAAAGCAGACTAAAAGGGAAACTACTCTTATGCTTTCTCTTGTTATCAAAACCTAAGCATATACATAGATGTGCTGCATATATACACACGTGTATCATTTTACATCACTACACGTGTTAGTTTTCTTTTGTTACTTTAAAAGTATCACCGAATCACACTCCATAGCTGTATTTCAAGTACAGTCCTAAGCACAACATGAAGAATGGCTATTTGTTTACTCTTGTATTTATTTATTTTGAATACTTGGTTGAAACTATATAGATCTAAAAGAGTACAGTTTGAAAAGTTTATAGATCGGTTTGTTTTTGTTATTCGGTACGTGTTTGGCACTTGTGACCTAGCCACAATCAAATTTACAATAAATTGTTTCATTGCAACTGTCATATGAACCTCCAGAAGAGGTGTTTTAACACATGATCATAATTTGATTTTGACATTTTCTTATTAAATCATGTAGCAAACTCGAAGGTACGTCGTACATGAATGATTGATATGCTTACAAAAATCACGACATACATGAAATATTGGCCTGATTAGAAAAAATATATTTTCCATACTCGAAGTTATGGAATACATAAATACCTGATCGTAACCCGAAGTTGCGATATCATTTTTTTTAATGACCTGAAGTCATAATCAGACGGGAACCTTCGGAAGAGGTCGTAACCCATGACCACTATCGATGGTCTAAGCTATTCATACGCTTACAAAATATTGTTTTCACACCTGAAGTTGTGAACTACAAGATTTTTTTACTTGACCAGAAGTCATAAAGTATTGTCATTAGATCTCTAGAAGAGATGTCTAAAACGCCTAAAACGCTTGTTATTACCAAGCCTCCCGAAGAGGTAGCGTTATGTGTTCTTTAATTTATGTTACTTTAATGCACTTTAACTTTTTGCATTTCATTTTTTTACATATTATGGATAACAACGAATCTCCGGAAGAGGTTTCGTATTGGCTATAGACATTCATGTATAGCCACGTAGTTTGTTCCGGAAGTAACAAATTACATAAAATCACTCAGAACCCATAGTTATGACTTTCATAACCTGAAGTTATGAAATATTATAGTTTGTGATCTCCTGCAAACATTGTTACAATTCAAATAATGATCCACCCTCCTGAAGAGGTTGTGTTCCGTTCTTTTTTACTTTTACGTAATTTTTTTCTTTTTGCTACACTCTTGACCTTTATTGATTATTGATCAAAGTAAAATCTCCAGAAGAGATTTTAAGTCCATTGTTTACATTGGGCATAAGGGGCATAAGTTTGTATCGTACTTGGAGTTACGAACTATGTGATGTATTGATCATAACCTGTAGTTATGACACCTCTCTAGAAGAGATATCTACAAATTTAAAAATTGAACAATCCCCCTGAAGAGCATCTAGAAGATGTTCTCAGTCCATAAATATTTACTGGAAAAACGCTATTTACACGCGTGTAATATTTTTTAATACCAGAAGTTATGAAAAATATGAAGATACTTATAACATGATGTTATAAAGTTATGTCAAAATATCTCCTTGAAGGGAGAATCTACTCTCATCGAACCAGAAGTTGCGATTGCATTTTTTCTGCTTATTTACATTTTTTCCAGTTTTATTATTTTTCTCCTATTATTGGTGTTATCTTAAAGAAAGAAAACAAAGATCTTCTGAAGAGACTTGTATACTATACAATGACAAGTTTAAAATCAATTGATATTGCTAGCGGGTGTAAAAGAAATCTTTCACACCAGAAGTTGGGAAAGAAAGTTACAATTGTCAATAAGTTGAAGTTATGACATATTATCAAATATTAATATTTGATTTAAACTATTGTCATTGTCCATGACCGATTAATTCGACCATATTCCCAAAAGTGAATGGTAGTGCATTCCCGAAAACGAATCGCTTTGTTATATCCGGTCGAAACCAACATGACTATAGAGGCGGACATTGTTTTGATGTGACATCTTTAAAAGAGATTAAACTCGGGAAGACGATCTTTATTTTGTCGAAAGAACCTCTGGAGAAGTTCTTAGTCCACATTATTATTTGTTGGACATATTTAATGACTCGTATCATGCAGTCATGAGATATTTTATGACCTGAAGTCATAAAAATTTGAAAGAGTTGAAACGATATTTTCTTAGAACCATTGAACCTGAACTTCAATTAAGAAAATAAACACTGCTAGAAGAGGCCAGAATTCTGACCGTGTACCAGAAGTATAACTCATTTTGTTGCCATAAGCCACTCATATGAAAGACTCGAGCAATTATGAACGTATGAATATGAGCTTGTTATTTCGATCATTGCAAAGATGAATCATCCTCTATGAAGAGAATTTTTAATTTGGCCTATCCATGATATGATTATCCAATCATTGGATGGTAGACTCTTCAAGCAGTTGAGATTAATATATGCGGTATTTCATGTCAGAAGTTGTGAAATACATGTTATGCTCAAGAATTATAGCATACTATCACATAGAAAATCATGTAGAGTAATGCGAAAGATTTAATGATCAACATTATGATAAGTTGGTCCCATGTTGAGAAATGGACTGTGGATCATTTCCATAAGAAAATGTCTGCTCTACAACATTTGTTTTAAATAAAATAGTGACGCATTCTCTGAAACAAACCAATCTATGGTGTCACAATAATCGGTGCAGTCATGTTCTTAGTTGCAATGATATGCACGTCCATTTTCATATATTGATGTGCATCTTTATGATTTCTCCGGAAGAGGAAGACTGCATAAAAACATGGGGAGAAAATACATGCATCAATAGTTGCAAAAATAGCATCCCCTATGAACTTTGTTGCGTTCTGAAGCTTTATTTATTGGGTTATTTGAGAAGCTTCTAGTTTCTTAGCAGCTTTAGAGCTAGGACTCCATGAATTAAAATTTTAATTATTTAGAGAAAAAGGGCATTCTCTACGAAGATATCATTTTGAGAGAACGAATAAGGCTTGATTAGTTACATCGCCAAACCAACGCCTAGTTGATGCGTTGTGTTTTGTATCAATTCGCAAGAAAATATTCGAATTACAATCAAGCCCCTGAAGTGGTTTTGATGTTATATTGATATTATGATGAATATTTGTTAATGACGTATAGTCTCTTAAAATATCCAACCAAAATTGACCCACATTCCCATAAGTGAATGTCACTATGCGGTCCAATTAGTCTACAAGATAGTGGACTGAGTTATGGTTATGGATAAAAATAGTCATTGAAAATCTCTTAAAGAGATTGAGCTATATCAATCAACCCCGACAGTGGTTTGGATGTTATCAACCATACATTTAGAAATATCTAAATGTTTTATGAAGCCTCCCAAAGAGATATTTTTAGAAGTATTTATGCTTGATGGAGGATATAATGATCAAATTTTGAGAGATTTTATTGATTGATACTAATCCCATAAGGATTATTTTTATTGGATTATTTCTACCTATTGCGTTCCCCGGATAGACGACCAAATTGGCTCATTAGACTTCCTTGAAGGAAGTTAGAATCGTAACATATTTCTCAATGAATAATAACTCGTGTCATGGTAGTAGTGACTAGAGTTTATGAGAACATGAAAATTGGAACTGTGACATCATATCTCATAGAGAGATAAATTGCATGACATGACTTTAATATCTGTTTGGATTTTTTTATGCCATAAGCATAAGTTCTGAAGTATGACGGTCATGCGTTTCACGTCATGAGGGGGAGATAGACCATATTGCATGACGTGAACTTTATTTATATCATATCGGTGTAAAGTTAGAAGTTCCATCATAAACCAAAGTCTATTTGACTAATGAGTATTTGGTTTGATAGCATGCTAGGAGCATGCAAGGATTGCTTGTTTAAATATTACGATCCTCCAGAAGAGGATGTCAAAAGCATCCAAATCTTGTGCAATTTAAAGTCCCAATTGAGAACACAAGATATGAACAATTCTCATGATTATGAGAAAAAATATGCTATCATCAACATTAGATCAAAGCCAACGTTGGAAAACAAATTGCCCTTGAAGAGGCATGAAGCTCTTGAAGAAGCTAAGGTACCTAATTTGAGATTAATCTCATGATCTTGTGATTGATGATACTTTAATTAGAAAAGCGCTTGAAATTATATGTGATTTCCATTTACCACCTAAGTGGATGAAGTTAACTTAAAATATTTGACCATGAAAAAAGTCAACCAATAATGGACAAGAGGATACAAACTCTGCGTATTAGCAATGCATGGAGTATAATTATAAGTACTAAGAGTACTTGTGATGTTTGAAGCATCAATGTCCATATTGAATTAGTGTGTGTAAATATACACGAGCTCTGAAGTTAATGCATAGAGCATATTTGGGAAGTACTTTGAAGTACGTTAGATGCCCATAGCATCCATGTTCGTATAGAGCAATATATTCAAATGTCTGCACCCTAATGGTTGAATGCGTGAGACTATTGAAAGAGAAATATGTTGTAGTGCAAGTGATGCCTCAATATTTCTCATGGTTATAATTATAGGTATAGCCCACAAATTCTCTCTTTGTTAAAAGTCATTGTGATATTTCGTTTAGTCTAGAAGACTGATAGGATCTCTCCAAGTGTACAGTTATCACTCTAGTAATAAATGTGGAAGATAGGGTTGTCGAATGCAGATGACTTGTTGTGAATCAATTAGGATGATTAACTTCTTGTGGGCAAACAATTTGAGTTTTCTAATAATTAAGGAGAATAAAAAAAACGTAATTATTTATAAAGAGAGTAAAGTGATGAGACAAATATCAGGATTTTCTCTAGGTTCACTAAGTTTCCACCGTTAACGAATTACGTTCTGAAACACATATGATGATTTAATTTGCCAAACGAGCAATAATGCTAACCGAGTTACCAAGCTAACTTTCTATGCCTAGGTCAAATTATAACCGGGTTATCAAGTTCTAATTATCCCTAAAACATATAATGACGATCATCTAATTCTACTTAACGTTCACAGTCGGTGGTTGATTTCTCTAACCTATGACTACGTGCTTAATTCAATTATCCGCGCAATTCGTTTCTTTCACTAACCAATTACCTATGATCTTCCTATTTCAACTTCTCACAATAGCAAGATAGATTAAGAGCATGAATTAAACATAGCAAGCAAGAACATCATCAATTAAGATTAAGAAGAACGTGAATCAAACTCATAATTCGCCCAAACGGCTTCAAACCCTAGCCACCATTGAGAAATCCCGATATCAAACTTAGCTACGATACATGATCAACAATGACAAGTTTACGTTGATCATGATAAAAAATAATGAAAGAGATAGAGAAGAGAGATCAAACGATGGAATCCTCGCTCTCACGACGAACTCCAAGCCTTCCTCCAACGTGTTATTCCTTGTCTCCAGCAGCCTACTCTGCCCTCTAAGTCTAAAAATCGTGATATATTGGGCTGGGCACGATTATTAATGTATTGTGGCCGAATTTGCAATTCCGCCCGTCTAGTTTGCAATTCTCGGACAGATTTCATAAGCTGATCTTGCGCGGACCTTTTCTCCCTCATCCGGACTTTGTTTTGGGCCTATCTTATATCATTAGAAATCCCTTGATGTCTACTTTCTAATGCCTTGATCTAAAATTTTATATGTAACTCCAGATACATCCCAAATACTGAAGACTGGTCCAGTGAACTTTTTCAGCTCTTCTTCGCTTTTGCGTCATCTTCGACGGACCGTATCTTTCTTGTCCTGCCTTTGATTGAGCTCTGTCACCTACCGTTGGAAAGATACTCGAGTCAGATTTCATTTTGCACCGGTCTCACTATAGCAGGTCTTGTAGAACTCAAGATATCATCAAAATAATGAAGGTTGGTCACTTTTGCTCCTCTAACATTGCTTCTCCTCATTCTTCTTAGCCATCCCGAGATTTTCTCATCTTCCGAAGTTCGTTTCATGCCTCCTAGCAATCGTTTAGCATCATTTCCTATCATGACAACATGAACAAGCATATCAAGCGATTATATTTGACAAATAACATCTAAAAACGCATAGAAACGCCCGAACTAGCAATAAATCACAACAAGATCATTCTTCACAAGAATTGGCCTAAATTCCATCACTTTTCATCGAAACACAGAAATAGTAATGTATTAAATACGAAAGATGAATCCAACTAAGGATTTATCAAAGACTACGAACATAAAAGTAACTAGTTACACCAAATGATCGTACGAATCACTTTATGTGAAAATCATGGAGGTTGATACCCATGAAAGATATCTAGTTGCCTGATGCAACTGAAAGTTTACACTCGCGAGCAGTCTAGGTGCATTTGCATTTTGTCACATATCACATGACATTACATACAATCACATGACATGATGACTATTGATAAATAGTTTTGTTTACTATCTTTACATGGTCATGTAGTATTGCATCATATATTTGCATGTGTGTTTGTATGTCTATATTTTGTTTTTGTCGTGAATTTATACTACAGGTCCTAAGCTCGAATGAGTTGTGATGGTATACTTCAAAGAAAGCATTGAAGAAAGTGGAATGAAGATAAATTAATTGATGCTATGAAGAGGGGGAGTTTTCAAGGTTCAATCCTGAAACTATGATGCGTTGTACTCTTTTCCTTCGCTAAGGTTTTTATCACACTGGGTTTTTTTAGCAAGGTTTTTAATAAGGCCTGCATCCAAATGTGAGTTCCTGAAAAATGTCATATTCAATGAAAGTCAACAAAGAATCCAGAAGATTCGTTATGACAAGGAGAATGTTTATTTTGGTCTGTACTCTTTTTCCTTAGCCAAGTTTTTGTCCCACTGGCTTTTACATGGTAAGGTTTTAACGAGGTAGACGATACAAGTCTGCAAGCACCGATGTACTCTTTTTCTTTCGTCAGAGATTTCGTCCCGCTGGGTTTTTCTTGACAAGGTTTTGACGAGGCATCCTTAAGGTGAATATTCAAGGGGGAGTGTTATGTAATATTGGGCTAGTTTATTGGTGAATATCCACCACATGTTGTAAGCCCATTGTACATTGTTGTTAGCCCATTAGCCCACCCTAATGCCTATATAAACAGACTTAGGGTTGAAGAATAATATACATCTTATCACTATTCTCCCTACACATATTGTCTCTCTTTATTTCTCATCTCAAGTCTTCTCTCGTTTTACAATAAAATTGTGAAAATTGTAGTTTTTACAAAATTTTAGAACAACTTTGTCGAGAATTAGGAAAGTAGGAGGAAATATTGGAGTGCTTGAATTCGGTGGAGAATAATAAATTCCACTCACCTATTGATTTTGGACATTAATTTCCAATTTTAAAACCAAAAAACTCGAATTGAGAAGTAATATCAACATGATTAAATTAATTGCCCATATAATCAACGTTTTCCAACACATTCTTATTCACACAAACGGTCAGTACGTTACATCACCTTGCCTCAAATAAAACATTCTCGTTTTTTCTTATTCACTAATTATAAGCCAGATCTCACAAATTCATTGACAAGTTTATGTTCACAAGTTTTGCGATACAAATGCCATTCTAATTCCGCTTACGCGGCCGCCACAGGAGGATATCGCGTCACGTTGAGACGCAAGATGTACGAGTTCACAATAGACCCGCAATACAAATGATCCCCAATTTTCATCCCGGCGGTGATTAGTGACAACGCAGGGTCAGAGTATAGAGCTACGGGGTTCCCTTCCAAATCCACCGCCAAAACCCCTCCGTCTTTCCCAATATTTGGCAGCCAACCGTACCTCTCCAGAATCCCCGAAATCTTTCTAATCATTGGGTACCTCCGAGCTAAATGCCACCCATTGTTCACGCCCTGCCAAAATTGCATACGAAAATCAATAGAAAGAGGCTCAAGAATTTTCAAAATTAAAATAAATGGACATGTTAGAGTGTCTGGAGGTACGGATCCATGAATTTGTTGCATTGAGGGCCTTTTTAAATAAAATTTGTATAAAATTCAAAATTTGTAGTTGAGTGAAGACTATAGTTTAATTTTTATAGGTTTAAACTGAAAAAATGAATAAATAAAGCTGAAATTTCGAATTGAAAAATTCAGTGGGGCAATAGCTCCAACTGCTCACTATGTGGCTCCGCCTCTGTGCTAGGTAGGTGTTTACCGTGGGTAATCCAATCCAGTACCCTCCATGTCCGTCATAGTGGATATTGTCAGGTGAGCCAGGCACATTTATAAATTTATCAATCGAGCCTTTCTTTCCCCCCTTTATGTGATACCTTCGGCACCTTTCTCTGTAAAAATGAAAATTATCAGCAGTTTAAATTTGATCGCGATAATGAAGACAAGTACGTGACTCGGTGAAGCTCCAACGTACACTGGAGTCTCGCAGAAGATTACTGAGCGTTGATCGGGCGAGACAGCAACTCCATTAGCGAAGTAGAGATCGCGAACGAGCACTTTGGTGGTTTTAGTTGCGGGATTGTAGCTCAAGAGCCTCCCGTATGGCCTACCCTCAAGCACATCCAAAATGTGTTCTTTTATGTTGTATTTGCTTGTTGCATCTGTGAAGTAGATTGTGCCATCTTTGGCAATGTCGACGCCGTCCGTTAGTTTGAACTCGACGCCCTCGGCTTCTTTGGACAACGCCTCGATTTCTCGCTCGCTCGTCACTCTCAATAGTCCCTACAGTCGTACGTCACAAAGTCATAAAATTAAAATTACGCTACTTTATCCATCAGCCTGAACTTATCAATTACATTTGACTATTCAACACAACTATGAAATCATCATATACTAGCTACTTCCGTTTCGCCATAATCTTCACTGTTCATTTTAGGAATCACTATGACCGACTAAAGCTAACGATTTGATACAGAATGTGTCAATCTTTTCATAATATTTATAGATCTTTTTTAGCACTACAAATATTATGAAAAAAATAATAATTTTTCACAACATATCATTAACCAAATTAATCTGTCAAAGTGGCCATTAAATTAAACTGAAAAAATTATGACCAAACAGACCTAAGTAGGAGTATGTATTCAACACATCGCTAATTAAATTATTTGACTGACAAAACATACAAACACTTGTAAATCTTTCCATACCTTATAATAGGGTAAAAACCGCTCTCACCCCCTCAAGTTCGACACAAAAACATTTTCACCCCCTTCTAGTTTGGGAAAGGACAGTTTTGCCCCTTCAGTATGCAAACTTTTAGTAAGCCACGCTCTCTAATTGTGACGGCGTTAGCCTGGGGTGAGAGTCTGTCATTAATAGAAGTTTCTGTAACAATTTTGTCCTCTTAAAATATGTAATGACACAGCCAAGGAATGGAAGTGTCCTCAAAATTTGGCACACTGTCCTTTATCGAACTGCAATGGATGAAAGTGTCTTAATGTCAAACTTAAGAGGGTAAAAGTGTCCTTTAACCCTTCACAGTACTATAGAAAGATTAACACTTTTTATATATTTTTATTAATTTTATGAATATAGTGACAACTGAAGCATGATGTGGGCAAGTTGCGTGGTGCTATACCTACTGCTTGGGCTAACAACCATTTGTCGTTATATACTCTTTTCAGAACATTTTTTTTTTTTTTTTTTGGCAAATTTTCAGAACATTTGTTACACAGACAAAAGGCCGAATTCTACAGAGAATGGAGATAATTATCATCTACTTCCACCATACCTTTCATATGCAACTATATTAAACTAAATTCTGATTTTAAATACTGAATTAGTAACTTTTAAACCCTAAACCCTTGATAAAGAACTCTAAAACTTACCTTCAAAAACTAAAAGCATAAGTATAGATGTACTCTTACCAAATACTTAATTTATAAAAACAAACCAACTTCTAAATGAACATAACTTTGAGCTATTGGTACTATCAAACCATGAAATATGCAACAAACTGCACATGGGCGCTTACAATTGGTTAGGAAAATTCTGTGCCTCCTTTCTTCCCTAATAATTTTGTTCTCCTTATAAGCAGTAAAGTCCAACAAAAGAGTCTTTCAGAGTAGAAAACTAAAATGTAGGAGGGCCTAAAACCAACCTTATCGGCATCGGCGACAATGACATCTCCGTTATGTCCAAGAACGATTCCAAGAGGCCGGCCACCGGTGTTGACCCAGTTCTCCACCACCGAGTTGGACGCCGAGTCGCTCACCGTGACTCGCTTGATCCACCCATCCACGCACGTCGCATACAACACACCCAAGCCCGAGTCATATGCAAGGTCTTCGGGCCCCAACAACTGGTCAACGCCGATTCTCTCCGCTCCCTCAAGCATCCTAGTGTTCCGCAATGGTGCGTACGCCGGCGACTGAGCCAACTCGTGAAGGGGATACTCAGACGGGTTGAACGGGTCGAGTTGGTACATAACCACCGCGGCCATGATCGGTACTATGACCGATAGTAGAAAACTGCGGTAATAGGAAGAAGAGTGAGTTATCTGGTGAGTTGACTCGGGCATGGCTGTGGTGGTTGTCATGTGAAATGGCTCTGCTTCTGTTCGGCCGAGGGTGAGAGTTGCGTTTCTTTTATGGAGGGAATACATACATTTATAAATGGTGGTTAAACTTAGAGAGCAACTTCTACGTGATTGCATAGCACCACGTCAGCAACGATACATGGTCTTTTCCCTATAATAGAAATTCACGGAATCTTGTATAAAAAGAATATACTATATTATTGGAGAATCCTCGTCTGTTCAGAATTTGAGACGCAGAAGAGTGAAGTCAAAAGTATGTGGGTAGAAAATTTAGAAGAGACGGGTTCAGTTCTTTTAACCATAGAAAATGTAGGTTAAAAATATACATGCATGCAAAGAGCGTTCGTTATAAGGATGGACCAAGAAAATTAGTACATTGTTCATTAAAATACCTGCAGACTCATGGGCCGTGTTTGGCTTAGGCCCATTAGTGGATTAAAGTTTTACTAGTTGATTCGTCAGCTTCTTTAGCTTGTAGAAGGGCTGTTCTGGATTGCAAGGAGTTCCTAAGAGTCAATTATCCTCCCACAAAGTACCAAGAAAATCTTGAGACTAATCACACTCAGGTAACTAGATGGAATGCTCCTCCTCAAGGGAGTCTGAAAATCAATTGTGACATTGCTTTAAACAAGGAGAAGAAGATGGGCTTCGCGGGGATCATTGTTAGAGATCAAGCAAGAGTTTAGATGGCTCACACATCCAAATGGTTCTGTGATACCTCTCTGATAGGAGAAGCTTTAGATGCTAAAGAAGCTGTCTCTTTGGTAGTCAACTTGAATATGGGAGACTTCATTTTGGAGTCTGACTCTAAAAGTTTGATACAAGTCCCCTAGAAGAAGATTAGCACCCCTTGGATCATCAAGACCATAGTGGAGGACATGATTCTCTTGTGGGTGATAATAATGCATCTACAACTTCACCACAGAAATGGAAATGAAGCTGCAAACTGGATAGCCCATAATTCTAAGCTAGGCTCCCTTTCTTGTAACTGGGCTTATATGATCCCAAAAGAACTCTGTTCTATCTTAGATAGGGACTCAAAGTTTTGTAATGCTTCTGACTAGTCTCTCAATAAAAGGTTGGTTTTCAAAAAAAAAAAAAAAAAAAAAAAAATGAAAAGTAATAATGTGAGATTGTTGCCTGAGCCTCCATAGCATTCATAGAGGCTAGTCATGTATGGTGGCATACACCAATCTATCTGCAATACTAAAAGAGGCTAAGCGATTTTTGGCCGATGAATTATTTTTACTGTCCTCTGTGATTTTGCTATTTGATTTGCGAATCGGTCGTGGTATAAAGGGTGGTTGTTGTGGTCTATCCTGGGGTGCCTTTGCGGAATGACGATGTTGTCTTTGGGGTCCTCTTGCCATTGTAGCTTTGCGGATGTTAATTGAATCCATTGGGGGGGAGTTTCACGTCTTGTCGATTGGGTATATTTTCGTTTGCTTTTGATTGCGCAATGACATTCTTGCCCTCCACTAGTTTGGATTTTGTATATGTGATATTGATATGTCCGTAATTATTGTGATTTTGGTGGGTTGTTTGATCAAGAAACCTTAAGCGAAATTCGGGAGTGCGAATGACGGTGGTGCCCCAGTCTATATTCTGCCATTATAGTTTTTTGATGATGCAATTAATGTCAAATGTACAGGGTTTCCAGGTCATTTCGCATTTCGTTTGTTGTTGATTGCGCATTTACATGCTTTCCCTTTGTTAGTTGGGATTTGGTTCATCTGGCGTTTGTCTGTCCGTAATTATTGTGATTACGGTGGGTTGTTCGATGGACAAATCTCAGGCGACCTTTGGGAGTGATAATGACTGTGGTGCCCCTCCCTATATTTTTCCGTTACACTTTTGCGATAGTGTTATTAGGCCGAAATGTACGGCTTCTCCGGTCATTTTGTTTTTCTCCAGGTCTTTCCTCTTTATGTGTTGGCGGTGGAGTGGATTGGTTTTTTAATGTGCCCCCAAGTGCTGAATTTTCAGCTGGTTATGACGTCACTGTATATTGTTCGATACATTTTGTCTATCTACATTTTCTAATGGCTCATTTGGCCTTCGATTGTGCACATGTTCTTCTTCTCTGAAGAGGTATGGCGATTTCGTCTGTTGCTCCTTCATGTTTATTTTTCGTTTCTTAGTTTACGCTTAATTTTCATGCAATTATGTCTTCATTGTTTGCAGGGTTTCAGAATCCTTGCTTTGAAGTTTGAATCATTTTTGGCCGTTGGTATGCCTTCCTTGTCAATTGTTATTCTGTGTTTGTGTGGAGTTTATGCTTGTGCTGTTTTCGGCTTCTGGGTTTCATTCCTGGACGCATTTAAATATTTATGGGTGTTTTCGCCGATTTGGTTTGATTGATGTCATTATTTTCAACATGATTTATTGCCATACCGTATTTGGGGTTTGTGCATGTGTGGTTTTTTCAGCTGGCTCTTACTTTTGGATGTTTCTAATGGTTTGAGTGGTTTGTTGCAATCTCATAGTCTCCCGCAATTATCTCGTCTTTACCTGTTCCCAAATAGCTTGATGTCCATATTTGGTTGATTTGACAATATGCTGTGGTTGAGGTTGTCGTCGGGGTTTACAACTTAATGCTTCTGGTTGGTTGTGGTGATTATTTCTTGTGTGTTTTTCTCTTTTTTTACACATGTTCTGTTTTTGCCGGTTTTCAGATGATCTATTTTTATAACGTGATTGGAGTTTATGTTGTTGTGGGATTGTGCATGTGTTGTTTTGGGTGTTGCCTTTTATTTTTGGTTCTTTTAATGATATGGTGTTTTGGTCCAAATTCTTAGTTTTCTGTTATTATCTTGTTCTTACCTGTTCTGAACTGGTTTAATGTTCATATTTAGTTGATTTCACAAGATGCTATGGTTGATGTTTTCGTAGGGATTTAGGGTTTAATGCTTATGGTTGGTGGTGGCGATTACTTCCTACATGTTTTTTCTTTTTTGTAGACAAGTTCTGTTTTTTGCTGGTGGTTTGCAGCAGTCAGTGTTTCGGAGGTGCCATCGGTTTAAATGTGTACCATAATGTTTGGACTGTGTCCGTACCTTGGGATATTACGCCGGCCGCTTCGGTTTAACGTGTTTCTGTGAACGGGTGTGTTGTGTTTTTTTTTTTTTTTTTTTTTGCACGAACTAAGATCCCTTTATGCTCTTTGGCAGATTGCTTCTTATGATTTTCCTTTTCGTTCTGTGTTTGTCCCTATCTTCTGCATTTCTAGTAGCCGAAGATGGGTACTTATGTCATCGCATAGAGCTTCATCGTGCAAGAAAGATCTATGTTTGGATAATTTTTTGATGTACTGTGTGTACTTGGAGGTGCTGGTTGTGGTGGTGTAATGTCAGCTTCGTTTGTGTGCCCGATGCGTCGGACGTCTCTGTGTGTGTGTGGGGGGGGGTGGGGGGGGGGGGGGGTGGGGTTCAGCTCTGTCAATGTCGGCGGAGGCATCCCCACTTGCATGTTATGTGAATCGTGGTCCTCGTTTTGGGGTGCTCGGAAGTTATTTTGCTGCTCAGGTCTTGCAACCTCACGGTATGTCTTTGCGAAGATATGTAGGGGTGCAGATATTTTGATGATGCGATGATTACTGGCTTCGTTGGTGTTTGATAACTCCTTAATAAGAGTTATCCTATGTACGTTTCACATTGTTATTTGTGTGCGTTTCGGTGCAAAGGGATGGATTTCGGGCTCATTTGAGAAGAAAATGCACTTTAGGATGTTTTAGAGCTTTAAAGAACAATCCGGGCGTTTCTTAATGGGTTTCAATATAATTTTGATAATTCATCACATTAGATCTTCACGATAGTGTTCGTTTTGTTGTTTGACAGGAATTACATATGCGGCAATCAAGTGGAGAGAAGAAACAAGCTTCGGAGTAGAAGAAAAAGGCGAATTTGGCGCGTTTTGGATGGTTTTGCCAAATTTGGGCAATAATTGAGGAAAACGAGAAAATGGTCCGGAAACGAGTATTTCTCTACATGATCAGAGTCTACATCGTGAAAGGACTCCAAAGGTGCAAAAAACACATTCATCGGAGTTCGGGATCAAAATCCGGATCCTTATTTGCTTTTCAAAAAGCTTAGTTGCTTTTCCAGGATATTTTAGAGCAAATTAAGGATATTTTGATTCTAATGAAGATGGAAGTGAAACCAGTGGCAATTGAAAGTAGACTCGAAGAGCTTTCCAACGGCAGGTCACAGAGCTAAAACGGACGTCGGGCGAAAAAGTTATGGACCGTTGAAGACGAAGAAGAATCCTGGAGCTACAAGGTCATCGCACGAAGACAATTTGTCTTCACACGAACACCTTCCCACGAAGAGAATTTCTCTTCCCACGAAGACTTCACTTAGCCAAATTTCAAAAAGTCTTCTTGTGCATACTTGCAATATCAAAATAGGAAGATCTTCGCATGAAGACAATTTGTCTTCACACGAAGACCTTCGCACGAAGAGATTGCCAGATTCAGCAGATTTGTTGGGGCTTTTGTGTAATTACTTGTAACTTATTCTAAACACTATGGAAACATATTAGAACGGGTTAGGGCATAGATTTTAAGTATCTCTGAGATGGAGACAAGTGCTTGGAGCTACGGGGAGCTTGGGAGACGCTTTGTTTGATCTTTTCTCTTCCCTCTCTCTATTTTTTGATTTATGATCATGAAACTTTGTATCTTGATCATGAAACTTTGTATCTTGATCATGTGTAATCGTAGCTAAACCCTTAATTCGGGATATCTCATAGGGAGCTAGGGTTTGAACACCACGTCTGGTGATTTATTGATCTTGTTTCATGCTTTTTAGCCTAATTGAATGCGTTATGCTTAGCTATTCTTTATTTATGTACTTAATTCTATCGTTTCTATTATTTGAGCTCGCGATAGAATGATTATAGGTAGAGGGTGTTAGAGAAATAAATGTTCGCTACCCGGAAACATGAATCAAGCACTAGTCGAATCTAGGATTAAGAAATCTTGCTAGTTAGCTAGAACTAAGAGTAGACCATAAGAACATAATGCTTATTTGAACTTGAGTAGGCTAGAGAAATCAGGTACAAGAGTTCGAATTTAGGATTTGGTTGAGAAATCTTCAAAGTATAGGTGCTAGTTTGGCCAAGTAGAAGACATTCGTGTTGCTTGAACATAAATCCAACGTGGTGCGAAATACCTAGTGACCCGTAGAGATATCCTAATCTTGTCAATGTATTAAGAAACAAACTAAAAATTCATCTTTGTTAATCGTGAAGCAATTCATTTTGTTAATTGGGATTAGTGTTGTCTTTTATTTTTAGTAGAATTTAGCAAACAAAATCAACACCCTTTGCCCACACAAGGTTAAGAAAAATAACTAGATTACAAGAAGTCTCTTGGGATTCGATAAACCTGGATTTCCGGATATTAATACACACGATGGCTGTACACTTGCAGTTGGATCGTGTCAGTGTTTCGGTCTGAGACTGTTCCAATGCCTTTGCATCGTGTTTGAATCTTCAAAATCATTTTGTTAGCGAATAATCCTAGTATGCTTGTGTTGTTGATGTGGTGGGGAATATGTGTGCAGATGTGGGGAAGAGTGAATCTGATGGATCGAATTTGGCAGTGCGACGTGCGGGTGGGGCCCGGTGTTGTCGTGGCGATGCTGAGTTGGGCCGGTGTTCTCAGGGAAGCTGTGCAGATTAACATGTGCCTAACTTGCCTAATGCTCCTTCTAGCAGCACTGCTGGGTTCAACCATTTTTCTGGGGAACAAGTTGTCATTTCGGTTTGTGCGCCCGGTGCGTCAGATATCTCGGTTGGGGTCAGCTCAGGGGTCAGCTATGTCGATGTCGACAGAGGCATCCTCGCTCATGTGGCTCCGTTTTCATATTATGTGAGTCGTGGTCCTCGTTTTGGGGTGCCCGGAAGTTTTTTTGCTGCTCAGGTCTTGCAACCTCACGGTGTGTCTTCGTGGAGATATATAGGGGTGCGGATCTTCTAATGATGCGATGATTACTGGCTTCGTTGGTGTTCTGGTCGGAGATTGTTCCAATGTCCTCGCATCCTGTTTGAAATTTCAAAATTGTTTTGTTATCGAATGATCCCAGTGTGCTTGTGTTGTTGATGTGGTGGGTATATGTGTGCAGATTTGGGGAAGAGTGAATTTGATGGCTCGAATTTGCCTATGCGACGTGTGGGTGGGGTCCGGTGTCGTTGTGGTTGGAGAATATCCGGGGGTATGCCTGCTCGCTTTATGTTCCGTTGATGTTGATGCTCTCTCCATTGATCAGTATATTTCTTAAAAATGTGTATAGTGTTAGTGATTCGATGGTGTTTCTGCAGGTAGACGTGTTTCTGCGAGGTCGCCGGCTGCTCCTGATAGCGGGCAAGTGCCTTCAAGTATCGCGGTCAAGAGTATTTCTGGTGCCCCTCGATAGGATATGTGATCCACCGCCCCATCTGATTGTTTTGGTAGACGGAAACGTGGTTGGGGTATGTGGTCATTAATGAATAAGTACGGTTCTTATTCGGTATTGATGTGATGATTTCTTCCTTTGTATGTTCTTGTGGAGGAGATTGTTTCAGTATTGATGCTTGGTGTCCGAGTGACTGCAATTATTTTATTACCAAATGATTTTGAGGTTGTGTTGCTGTTAATTTAACTGAAAATATGTGTGCAACTGTGGGTTCCAGTCCCGTTTATTCAGGGGTGGCTTCTAGTGATGTGGTGAAAAGTGAAGTCGCTCATTCGAAGTAGAGTGTGCACCCCGGCTCTCGAGGTTCGCGTCCTGGCGGTTGCGAAAGTTCCCGGGGTAAGTGTTCCCTGCTGATTTTTTGTTTGGTGTCCGGGCGTGGTGTGCACAATGATTCATGTACCTGTATTAGTGCTCGCCTTGTTGATTAGTACAATACTTACTATTTTGTGGAATTACAGAGTTTCGATGGTGTGCATGCAGGTGCGAGCAGTTGTGCTAATGTGCCTGACCAATCTGATTCTAAAAACGTGCTTTTTACTGGTGTGGTCACAAGTATTCATGCCGACATGATCGCGGATACGATGTGCGTAGTTCCAGTTGCGCATCGCGGTGTTTCTGCAGGTAGACGTGAATGTGCCAAGTTGCCGCCCGATTCCGATAACGAAAACGTTCTTGCCCGTTCTGTGGTCGCGAGTGCTTCTGGTGCCCCTCACTTGGATACGTGTCCCACTGACCCACCTGCGTGTCGCGGTGGACGCAAACGCGATCGGGATACGTGTTCATCAATGAATTTGTACGATTTCTTGTTCGGCACTGATGTGATGATTACTTCATTCGTACGTGCTTGTGGAGGAGATTGTTCCATTGTTGATTCTTTGTGCCCGAGTTACTGCAATGCTTTTATTACCTACTAATTACGATATTATGTTTGTGTCAATATAGATGTCAGTTTGCGTGCAGCTGCAAGCTCCAGTCCCGTTTGTGCAGGCGTGCCTTCTAGTGATGTGGTGAAAAGCAACACGCTTGTTGGACGGTGAGTGCGCGCCGTGGGGATCGAGGTTTGCATTCTGGCGGTTTCGAAAGTTCTCGGGATAAGTGTTACCTACTGATGTTTTAGTGGTGTTCGTGCTAGGTCTGCACATTGATTCCTAAACATGTTTCAGTGCTCACTCTATTAATTAGCACAATTCTTAATATGTTGTATAATTACGGAGTTTTAATGGTGTTCACGCAGGTTCACGTAGCTGTGCGAGTGTACCGTCCCAAAATGATTCCGGAAACGTGTATTTTACAAATATGACCACAGGTATTCCTGCTGACATTACCACGGATACAGTGTGTGCTGTTCCAGCTGCGCGTTCTGGTGGTTGCACTCATTCTTGTGGTATGTGTTCATTGCCAATTTTTTAGGGTCTATTATCTATTGCTGCTGTGGTCAAATGTAGATTTGCGCCATTGCTGGTAGGAAATACATCTAATGTTGGGCCTTTGTGTTCCGTTAACTGCATTTGTTCTTATGTTGGATAATTGTAATGCTTTACATGGTTTTCATGGTGTGACGAGAATGTTCGTTGATTCAGCTGCCAACTCTGCTGCTCCATATGTTGGCTGTGGAGTAGCAGGTACGAGTGATCTTGTCCGCGTTAGAGCAGTTCGTAGCCTGGGGTTTATGGTCGATCCTCTGCTGTCCTCAAATCCTTTGTTCGTGCACAATTGCTATTTTCGCATGGCACACATTCGGTGTTGGCCCCATTGGGTTCTTCATTGGCTATTGCTATGTGTACGGGTGCGCAACCCATTTGTGGTAAGAGAGACGTGCCTGGCGAGGCTGCAGTTAACGGAGTGGGTACAAGGGAAATTGTTTGTACAGATTTGTCTTCATGTTCTGCTTGTACAAAACCGCTGTTGGTGAATATATTTTGTTGCGAGTTTTGTCATTGATGTTATGATAAATAGCTACTTCTGTTATGATAATATAGATTTGCGTGATTACTGGATTCTATGTTCTAACAAGGCCGATGCTATATGTGTTGTAGGATTTCCAGTGGTTTGTAGTTTACATGATGGAACAACTATGCGTCCAGATAGATTTTGCAGTTACAGCGTCTTGATTACACTTGAGCATTGTTTCCCTTCTATTTCTTTTAATGTGTGCCGCATTGCACCAATGGCTGGGGAAGCTTCTGTTTATTTGAGCAGTTTCCGCTGGCTGCTGTTTATTTGATCAGTTGTTCAAAATTCGGTGTTGTGGAACTCACAGCTAGGGAGCCATCTTTACAAGTGCTTCAAATAATTCCCGTACAAAATTCGGTGATGTGGAACTCACAGTTAGGGAGCCAACTTTGTCTGACAGAGTGGCTTGGTCTCAACATCTCAAATGACTGCACATCATATAAAGCGTAATCGTATATGTCATACGTTGCTTACACATTATTTGGACTATTTGATTTAGTAGGTGGTTATGTGTAACTGGGTTTTGAAATTTTCTTAGTTAAATGGACAGGAAAGAAATGGGAGAGGGGTTCTCTTCCGCCACCTCTGGTGTGGATCATGCTGAAACCACCTCATAAATTCCCACATTTTGATGCCAAAATGTTTGTGCATGAACCAAGGGGCTTCAGCTGCAATGAGAGACAGATTATTGTTGCTTTTTATGTAATTATCAAAGTTCTTGCCGACATTTCGCTGCCGGCTGGTTCTGTAGCTAGGGATATGGTGACTGCAATTGGTGGATATATTAGCTGGGATTTCTTTCGTGTCTCTGGGGTTAGGTTAGATAAGAGCATGGCAAAGAGAATTATAGGTATATGTCATTTTCATGTTCGAGGGCATATGTATCACTATATCGGTCATCTTAATCCCAGTGGTGCCTTACAAACTAATCTACACATTCAGTTCTTCTGGGCGATCCGAGAATGTATGTCAGGTTCTTCGTGTGATATTATTACCAAGTGTCATCCGGTGCTTCAGCAGTGAGGGCATAACTATCCGATTTCAGGCAAAGCTGTAGTAATATGGGCACATAGTCCCCTACAATCCAGTAACATGTTCCCTCATGGCAAGTCCGGTTGACAAGTTGGGTTGGAGAAAAGGGCCTTGTTAAAAAACAAGCGCGTCTTGCCGACCACCTGAACAAGGATTGTGAACCAGTAGAATACTATTATGCAACAACCTCCTACTATAACTAACTATCATGTGTATGTGTTTCGGTGTACTATAAATTGGGAACATACACAAGATGGTACAACTTATGCTTAGATTACAAGAGTTGCTTTTAATCAGTATGTTTAATATATATGATCAGGTGATCACGCTATGTTTTGTAACAAATTATCATATGATTAAGCTACATGACCTTGCTGGTGATTAAGCTAATATGTCATGTGCTATGTTCTCTGTCGTTTCAACAAAAGTGTCATGGTTTGAATTCTGTCTCACATCACTGTTTACTAACTTTTTGGGTGTTTCTTTTATGTAGAAGTGATGTACTGTATTGTGCAAGTCATTATCAAATAAGGCTAATGGTATACATAGAAATCACTGTTGAACAAACGGTATGTTGATTCGACAATAATTTCTATGTATATAATTGGTGTTTAATTGTGACGTTTTTGTTCAAGTCGGATCTTGGTTTACATGTGACATTTTGTATCATGCTCAAACTGAAATTTGAAGAAGCAAGCAAGCATGGATGAAGGAGCACTTAGTGCCTGTTTGATACCATCGATTTCAATCCTATTATCCAATTGAATTTAGGGCTCCTTATATTATGTTAAATGGATCAAGTTAGTCATCTATAATTTAAGCTCAGCATAGACATTGCGATTCTCAGTTAAATTGGATTTTCTCTTCGGATTACTTTTAGTTGAGTTTTGAAATTTTCAGCTGGTGCCAAACATGCTCTTAGAATAGCAGCAAATAACATAAATAAAGGCAACACAGAACACGCATTTAGTGTGCTTTCACACCAGCTGCCTCCCCATACCACATATCATATTTTACGCATTTGATAATACTCTGACTATTTTCAATCTCAATCAGCTGCATATTTTGGAAAAAGATATGCCTATGTATGTTCATAAGCCAGGTCCATGAGCTGTTGCTTGTTTCCTTAACTTAATTATAAATTTATACTTGCAAGGCTTACAATCACAGAAGAACTACTGGAAAATTCGCATGTACACAACATCAAAGATCTACATTCGGTAAGCATTTTGTTGCCTGCTTTATGGTGGTTATCTTATGCTGATTGGTTACCTACATCTTTTTGCTTGCCAAACATTACGCATTTGATTTGCATGTTTATTGAATGCATATGTGAAGAACATGATTGATAGCAATCAAATTCATTCGATTTTTAGTCAATATTACGGAATATGTAATCTGTATTCCATCTGGATTGTGTTAAAAATTTTCATGTAGACTTGTAACATGAAATTGACTCATGGAACTCGCATTTTCTATGCATGTGGACTAAATAATTCCAAAACTTCTAAAAATTTAACTTACATCGTCCATACAAAGCTCCTATTTGCATAGTTGATTTGAATCATTGTAAAGATGGTTGTCCTCTGCCAGTAAATTTTGGTTGATGCTAAAGTTTTTTTTTTTTTTTACTTTAGCATCTGTTATGCATGCACGTTTTTGTCCGCCCGTTTTGTGCGTGCACATTTATATCCACGACATGTATACGGGGTGAGTTTGAGTTGTATATCATGTTACTTAACAAACGTAAAATTTAGTACTCCAAGTACAATGTTCGTGTACGTAATTGAAGCGTTCCCATGATGGACAATTTCTTATTTTTGATTTATATAAGTGCTCAGGTAATATTTAATTCACTTTTGTTTTCTCGTATTAGACACTCTGATTAAAAGCTCATGCAATTGGTTTGACACACACACCGCATATTATGTCAGTGAGAAGCGGAACAACTATGTCTGAAGAAGAAGTTACCAGTCCCGCATTGGCATCCAAAAATGTTATTGGCGATCACCAGGACCCAGCGATAGTTTCTGCGTTCAATGAGGCAAATGCTGTCGCGAGAAACTGCATTACATAACCAGAGATAGAGAACGAAAAGAAGCAGCTAGAGGATGGAATCCAGGCTTTGCGGAAATAATTTCAATTCTAGAGAAGAGACGCTGCAAATTGAACTTGGAGACCGAAGATGAAGGATGTTCAGGTTTCGGAGGAGGTACGCTTTCTGTAGGCACAAGACCATTGCAACAAAATGTTTCCGACAACTATAAGTATCCCTCCTTCCCTCTGCCGGTGTGATTTTCCGCATTTGGTTTTGCCGTGAAAATACCAGTTCGAGTCTTTGTTGCCAAATTATGATAGCGGAATTTAGTGTAGAGCTATTATGCTTAAATCTGGTGTATGCATATCACGGTAACATGTATAATCTGGAGTATTGTCATCGCAATTTCCATTTCAAATGTTGCTTTTACCATGCATGCAATCGACGGTGCAATGTCATGATTGGATTGCTAGCAAATGGTAAGTCATGTTGTGCACTTGAAGTTGGACATGTGTACTGACAAATGTATTTGTCAATATTTTGATTGCTTGGTTTCTGAAGCGGTGGTGATTAAACTGAATGTTCATGGACGTCCGTGTTCTGCAAGCACGAGTGCTTGCATTGGTGGAGTGTTTAGAGATTATTGGGGAGATTGGAAGTTGGGATTCATTGGAAGGTTAATGTAAATGATAAATTGGAAAGTGAACTCGGAAAATTTACCAAGGTCTAGCTCTGGCTTTCACCATGGACTGGAAAAACTTTGACGTGGAGAGTGCTTTTCTTCAAGCAGTCTATATTTTCCAAGGCATTAGGGTTGGTCCAGCTTCTGGGCTAGCCAGGTTGCGGAGGGTCGACTATTGCTCCGTGATATGAATACAAAATTGACTCATATAGAGATGTCAGCCAATCGCGTTGCGAGGAAGCTTTCCACCATGGGAGCTGAACAGATAAATCGACTCGTAATATTCTATGATGTTCTAGAAGCTAATGGAGATTCGTTGCAAGGAAGCTTTCCACCATTTGCCGCGTATTTTGCGTAGTTTGTATGGTTTATTGTTGAAAATGTTGTTTCTAACGATAGTATGAAAAATTATGATTCGCACTTGTAGTTCCATAATACATTGATTCCAAGGTGTATGTGAGGTTATGAAAACAGTGTTCGCTATTTTAAACTGGGAACACCGGGAAAAACTTATTGGAAATAGCATCATTTTCTCTGCCAAGATCACCCAGTCAACGTGACCCAGATGTAAGCGATATAGTCGAGATGGCGAGGAAGAGGTGAAACAAATTTTGGTACTAATTTTGAGATTTTCAACACTTCTAATTTAACATGTGCAGGAGTTTTATAACACGCCGATTAAGTGTAGACATAAAAATATAAAAAATATTATTTTTTAGGCAGACTATGTTTGATTTAGTATATATTTACGCTTTGTTATTGTAATATTTATTCATTTGCGGGAAAATAATTATTACATAATCATGTATCAGTGTACCTGTATAAATATTAGATAGTGTACGTGACTGTATCCAAACATAAAGTGTGGTTGCTGCAGAACCAGGCGTGCGAGTTGGACAAAATGACTTTTTAACCACGCGGGTTTGTGCGCCTTTAGACACTATTGCAAAACAAGCCTTCTCTTTTGGAATCTTCCTCTTCAACCTCTTTTACTCTTGCGGCTACCTTAATCGACATCGTAGTTATCCTGAGCCCCGACGACGGTAGTCCGACTGTATTGGTTCAGATATTCGCATCGGTAGCTCTTTCTGTGCATTTTTCGCTTTCCTTTGTTTTCTTGGGTAATATGTCTGCTATCATTTTGCTTTCGTTGTTGCAATCAGGCCAAAAAAATTTTCCGATCTGCTTCCTTCTTTACAATTACGCCAACGCGAACAAATCTAGCCTCATTACATAGCAATTACTGCAAAAATGTACATTTAATACATGTGAATTGGTTTCCTCCACAAAAGTATTCCTATTTTTTCAATATGTACCTATGAATGTTTGTCAGTTACTGTCGTTCGATTTGAGATTGTTGCGAAGTCTTGTAATCCTTACAATGCTTATAAATGTTTTTATTGGCTTTTATGAACATTGGACTATTACATATTCGTACCCATACCGTTTTTAGCCTACCAATTTAACTTCAGTAATAAGGTAAGAATTTTTTTGGTTATGCTAACGACTCATTCCTTCTGTTCCATCGACTCGTAACACGCCAACATTTCAGTTCCAATGCCGAACGCCTGCATTAGCCATCCTATAATTGAACTGCATGTGACCATAAGCTATCCATATAAGATAGGAAGTCATATATCTCCACATAACGCTCAGTTATAAATAGTGAAGCTAATATGGGATGTGTACCTTCTGTCATTGCAACTTCATGCTTATCGCGCAGCCCTCGAAAAAAGTGGGTGACATAACATGTGTTGTTCCGTTTGTTATTTCTCATTTACTATGGCAGAAGAAAATCTGATTTGTGGCGCATACACCCACAAAGTTGTTTTCTCCGCGGCAACTGTGAAAGTCTAGTTGGACTGTTATTTATGACATAGTTTAATTGATACTTCTTGCGCCATACCTATGATTCTTCGCAATAAAAATTCTCATGGCCACGCACGGAAAAACTTTTAGTGGGGAAGAAGCCGGTGGTGCTGCAGTGGAGGCTGGAAATGTTCTTACCAACCATTGCACTCCTGATGCATCAATCCATGATTGTTATAGAAGAAAATAGTTACAGCATGGGATTAGCAATTCGCAACGGATAATTACACTAATTGAAAATTGAATCCAAAAACTGGCCCTAGAAGATTAAACCGAAGAATTTTTAGAATTCTAGAAGAAATAACCATCCGCACACGAGAGATCATAGCGATCAAAGTATTCTGCAAATAGTAAGCGTACATGACTTGCATTAATAATGTGATAATGCATCCATATTTTCATTAGTTCTTTGCCTACTATAGTGCGTATATCTTTTTTCATGATCTCAGCACGAACAGCAAATTATATTGCTGGGAGGGCAATGTCACAGATTAGGCGCGACGATGGTTGTGTCAATGCAGTTGTGTGTACTATGAACAATTACTTATTTTGGTATTTATTTTGTCAATGGCATAAATGCAGCTTTCCTTTGACAAGGCTGGTCAAAATGAGTGTTAGCAGTTGTATGTGCAGTAATGGTAACAATGCTGGAATTGGAGGAGTGTTCATGGACGATGGAGGAGATTGGTAGCCCGGGTTCATTGGAAGAATTGATGGATCCTGTAACCTGGGAAGTGAACTGTGGAAAATTTATCGCGGTATTGATATTGCGTCCACTATGGCTGGAAGGAGTTTGACCTGGAGAGTTCCTTCTATGAAGCAGTTAGATATTTGGAGGTTTTAAATATGGTCCTCGTTCTATGATTATCGAACTTACTAAAGGAAGAACATTTCTTCACAACATGTGTGTGGCGTTTAAACCTATTGATGGAGATGAAAACTGCATTGCAAAGAACCTTAATAACATGGGAGAACAACTGATGGATGAAGAAGTGAAGATATTATGCGGCGTTCTAGCAGAGGTGAAAGATCTGCTAGAAGACGATAATATGAGAGACTGTGGTTTTTACTAATATGTATCCAATTTAGAGAGTAACATTTTTTTGACGTACCTTCTTTATTGTTATAAATTGTGTTGCTATAGTTTTATTTTAAAGTTATCGCTTGTTAGAGCTATAGTCTCCCAATTAAGTAATTATTTTTCTGCACATTAGAGGTATAGTCTCCCAATTAAGTAACCGTTGCCTGCATGTAAGATTGTAGCCTTGTATTGGATGTCTGCCTCGTGTGTGCACCCAGTAGGTCAGCATATTCGGGCGACTTTTAGTCCTCTGAAGTAGTCGGTTTAACATTGAACCCAAGACATGAATCAAATTCTGTCCCTGGATCTATCATGTGTATCTAACATCTTTGTGGCACTATGTATCTGGAGGACATATTCGTTAAATTATATCATCGGGACGTTCATTTAAGATGAAAATGGTGTTTGGAGAAGTGTAAGTCTTTGTTTTGTCAAGCTATTTGATAGAAACACTTATTAAAAAAACTATTTGATATGGAAAAAGATTTTAAAAAAAATATATACATATATATAAAATCATGTGATAGTGAGAAGTAAGATTGTGTAAGTAAAAAGTATGCAATTTTAATGGTTGAATTGCATGTTTTATCCGTTGTTTATTCATTAATATAACACTAATGACACTATAAAAATGGGATAATGCTTGCAGGTCCATACAACATTGACGTTGGTACAAATGATGGAGGACGATGTGATTTTTTAACATGGTGTATGCATGAATTTGAACAATTGAATAAACTTCTTTCACAATGCACAAAAATAGATGTATAAGTAGGTCACTGTCCAGTGCGAGTGAATTGCTGACTAGGGTGGGTCCTATTCTAATCGGATATATTTGTAAATTGGAAAGACACTGCAAAAGATAATTGCACCTGTTTTAAAATTCAAAATAGCTATCCTACTGTCATTCATATAAATTGAACTAAATTGCTGAACTTGTAAATTAATAGGATCACGGGGTGCAAGATAATTGCCTCATAATGAGGGGGGCTCAGTTGCTACTACAATTAAACATCTATATAATACTATACCCCCTACTTTTGTAATGTCTAAAAGAAACCAAACATAACTTCGCTGTTTCTGGTCACTCCTGTCGTTCGGTTCTTCCAAACTCATCTCTGATCAGGTACAATTTCTTCTCTCTCATATTTATCTACCTATTATTTGTCATCTTCCATTTGCTGCTAAATAATTTGATTGTGTTTGACTACGCGGTTGTTAATCTATCAAATGATTGTTTCTTACTCCATCTACTCTGATTTCGGGTTCTAGGGTTCCTTCACTGCTTCAAATCATGGTACAGGTATGCGTTCTTCCTCCCCTCCATTTTTTCGGGCTATCAGTTGATGGTCATGATTTTAGTATTTTTTGTTATTTTCTGAATTGCATCTTCCACCCAATCTTCATCACAAACTTTTTTTTTAATTATCAATTTATTCATTTTTCAAGTTCGTCAGACTCAGATTTGTTGATTTAATTGGATGTTGTTGTGTCATGATTGGAGATAAAAATAATTAAGTAGGAAACCATCCTATGTGTGTAATGCATGATTGATCTGGACAGGTGCCTGTCCAATATTGCTCGTACTGATACCAATTGTGGGCTCCAAGTGTCCTAGCAGATAACACAATCAGATAAAATTGTATGAGAATGAAAGTGTGTAATGTAGGTGTAAACAGGTATAAAAATACTCTAGATGGGGGAGGATTGAATAGAGTATGCTAGCTTTTGCCAAAACTCAAGCTTTTAAACTTAAATAGAACAAGCTGTTGGTATCTCAAAGATTTGAAAAGAACTTGTAAAGCTTAAAGATATAACAGCAACGTATAGAGGCTTCAAAGCGTTGAGATTTGGAAAGCTCCAAAGATTTGAAACTTCCAATTTAAACTGTAAGTAAATGCCGCAAAAGTAAATAGGAATGACACATATATTTTACAGAGTTCAGTCACAATTGGACCTAGTCTCTGGCTGAGGGATCTAATCCCTCCAGGACTCAAACACAACTTCTTATTAATCACCTAGATTTATTCCTAGATCTCAAGCCTAAGTGAGCTACCTTACACTTATACAACTTGTGGTTCCTTACCTATCTAGTCACAGGCTACAATCTGTTGAAACAATAAGAACCTCTTGTTGTTAACTTGAACAACTAAACTACTAAGTTTAGTGAGGTTTTAGAAATAAAGAAGAGATGATACAATTAAGTACAGAGAGAAGAACTCAGAAAGAATAAGTTGTTTAAAGCCTGGAAGAGTTCTTCTGGATTTGAATGATCTTCAGCCTGCTTGAATTGATTCCCTGAATGAGTTGAAGAGTTGTATGTATTTGATATTCCCAGATGATTGTGCTCTCTTCAAAATCACGACCTCTGTCTCTCTTATAAGTCTCTGAAATTCAAACTTAGGTAGCTGTTTTAGTCTGCAACTACCTTGAGAGATTTCAGGAACATAATTCCTAAAATATCTCATATCTGATAAGCTCCTATTAACAGCTCAATTTGAATAAATTGCTGATCTGTTTATGGACGTTGGAGAGTCCAACAAACCTGCAATACTTAGAAAACAAGATCAAACAAATAACAATACAATCTAGCAAAGAGATCAGCTTGAAACAGCAGCTAATAAAGAGAAAATCTTGCTAGACTTGTCTGCTGATGGTTCTGATTTAACAAGTATATCCAATCTCATGAATATATCAAATAACCAATATAGACTCCGCAATAATAGACAATAATCAGAGTGTAACAACATCCAAGTAACACCGAATCCATCTGTACACAGAAAGATGGTTAGTAGAACTTAGCAGTAAAGAGTGACTTGAAAATCTCAAAGCTTTGAAGCTTTGCCTGCTAACTTCTCCAGAATGTATATTGGATTTTCAATCCAATTTAATCCTGCAGTGATCATCTTAGAACATAGATTGCTAAATATAATTATATAACTAAACTAATCATCATCAAAACATAACCAAAACCTGCACAAAACAGTTAGATAATACAACATATAGAAACTGCACAGTAACTCAAATCTTTGAAGATTTGGTACTTAGCAATTACTTGTGCTTGTGTTTCTGGCTTTCATCATCAAGGAGCTAAGCTCTCTGCCTGTATTTTCATATCATAATATCCTTAAGCTTCAGACTTATGAATCTCCCCCTTGATGAAAGACAAAACACATTATCTGAACAATTGATATCTTGCAACTTACAAAAAGGAGTATATAAATCACCGAACATAAATTCACAAACCACAGAATTGCATAGATAAACATCACCTGATCCAGAATTTATTACACACCATAAAAGTAAATACTAAACATCCTAATAACATGAAACTAATAAAAACATGAAACATGAAACAAAAACACATAAAACACATAATCTTCTCCCCCTTTTTTACTTTCATCAAAAGAGTTGAAGAAAATGTACGATCTGTTCAGAGTTTTTAAAATAAAATAGGAATAATAGCCTAAGCTTCAGGACTGAAGAGAGTAGAAAGAATAGAAATATGAGGTTCAAGGCTTTGAAGATCCTATAGACTTTGCTGTTCCTTTGCCTTCTCCCTGAGCCTCTTTTTATTCTTCTTCTGAGACTTCTGCATCTTCAGTCTGTTCCTCAGCTTGCTTTCCTTGCTCTGAAGCTTTCTTTCCATGAACTTCCTCAGTTTGGATCTTCTCAAAAACCTCATCAACCAATTTTTCCAGATTAGCAGCTTCCTCTTCAGCTTTCTCTGCAGCAATTTCCTCATCATCTGACTCTTCATCAGACAAATCAAAGAGATCTTTTGATGTCAGAACAACATGAATACCTTTCTTCTTCTTCTGTTTCTTGAGAGCTTCTCCCAGAACTTCTTCTGAATCAATGCTGGTCAATCTGCTTTCTGAAGAAGGCACTTTATCTAGATCCAAACCTTTAATGATCAGGTCAAGCTTGTTAAGCACCAAACCTTTGAACATAGTCAGATCATTGGACAAGTCAAACAATCCCTGTCTCAAATCTTCCACACCATCTTCCAGAACTTCAACCCCATCTATAATTTTTGAGAAATCCAGATGACCAGGCATCTTAGGGGTTGAAGCAGCTCTAGGTTTGATGAATTCCTTTTCCTTTAGCTCTTTAGCACTACACTCTGAATAGAACTTTCACTTTCTCGTAGCAGTATGCACAATCTCAATCCTTTGAAGGGATGCTTCATAAACTACCACAAAACCAGTAGTTATCTTCTCTTCATCCTTCAAAGATACTCCAAAATCTTTGAAAAACGGTGGTAAAACATTGGCATAGGGTAGAGAGTGGTTTCTAGTCCTAGTCCCACAGTAAATCGTGTGTTCCATCACCACAGTAGGAAGTTCTACCTCAAATACTTGACAAATCAAGTACATCAGGATTAAACCTTGTCAGTTACCAACTCTTTGGAGTATTCCCTGGGTACCACACACTTCATAATGATGGAAAATAGAATTTTGGCTTCACAGTTGAACACAGAATGTGTTAAGTGCTTGGGTTCAGAAGTGGTTCCCTCCAAGAAAAACATGGCTTTGGCTTTCTCTAGGATCTCTTTTCTATCAGGATAATCACCAACCTTATACTTCCTAGGTACTCCCAAAACTTTGGAGCACACCATGTGATCTAACCTAATGTCCACTCCAGCCACCTTTGAGGATAGGATATATCTATCACTAGTATCAAGCTCTTGAACCAGATTCAAATAGAACAGTTGGTTAATCTAGGGTAAGCTTTAGAGGGTGGGTTTAACATACTTACAACAGATGAACTTCTCAAGTTCTTAATGTATTCTAAGTCTAAAATATCCAATAAATCAGAACTGATCATACTACAGAAGGACACTTTTGAAGATGCATACCCATCCATCCAAACCTTCTTAACATCAGTATTAACAAACCAAGATTCAGGCAAGAGATTCTTTCCAAAGTTTGTGACTTTCTTGGTTTTTACCTGTGTTTCACCCTTTTCTTCTTAGTAGTTTCTTCACCCTTCTTCTCTGGGGTTGCTTCTGCTTTCTTTTCATCAACCTTCTTCTCCTTTGTAGAAGGCATATTCTTCTTTTCTTTCTCAGCAATTACTTATTTCTCTTCTTGCTTGACTCCTCATCCTGATCCTTGTTCCTCTTTTCTTTCACCACCTCCTCTGTTGCAGATTCTGAATCTGACCCAGCCCTAGTTTCCTCTTGAACTTCCTTCCCTTTCTTGATCCTCTTTGCAGGGGGTGAGGTATCATGAACACTAGCCGTGTCTTCTGAGTCTGATCCATGAATGGTGATCTTTTTGTTAGCTTTTCTCTTCACCCTCTTGTTGGAGGTCTGACCTAGTTGCCTAATTCTTTCGGATTTTCTCTCAATTTGGGTAGGGTTTGAGAAATTGAGAGAATGGGGAGAGAGAGAGAGAGAAAGAGAGAGAGAGAGAGAGAGAGAGAGAGAGAGAGACGAAGAGATTGAAGTAGAGAATGAAAGAAAATAAGTCCTGAAGCTGGCTTAAGTAGGTAGAGAGCTAGACTAAAATTAGGAGATTTGCATGCAAAACGATTTGAGAATATTTTCAAGATATTTTTAGATATTTTGAACAAATATCTGAACATTTGAAAAAATTATGTAATTATCTAAAAAGATAACACAAAATTTTTCACGGTCCAATTTTTAAAGATAATGCAAATCCACTCATCACAACAATGAAACAGTAGTTCAAAGCTTTGATAAGTTTTAGAGTAATACAAAAACTTCAAAGCTTTGAGCTATATTTTCAAGGCTCCAAAAAATATAATCTCAAGACTTTGAAATCACACGCATACTACAGATAATGACAGATTACTCCCCCTAAACCAATGCATCTTAGTTTAAAATACCCAATTCAAGCCTTGGGGATGCAAACCTCTCATCTGGAAGTGGTTTAGTTAAAATATCAGCTATTTGCTTAGAAGTAAAAATAAAAGATAGAACAATGTCACCTTTTTCTGTTTGATCTCTAAGAAAATGATGTCTCGAATCTATATGCTTTGTCCTTGAGTGTTGTACTGGATTCTTTGATATTGAAATGGCACTTGTATTGTCACAGTTAATTGGCACATTTCTGAAATCATATCCAATATCTCTTAGCTGCTGTGCAATCCATAAGACCTGTGAACAGCAAGCTCAAGTTGCAATATATTCAGCTTCTGCAGTTGACAAGGCTACCGAATTCAGCTTCTTTGAATGCCAACTTATCAATGAAGATCGAAGAAACTGGCAGCATCCAGAAGTACTCTTTCAGTCTACTTCGTATCCTGCAAAGTCTGCATCTGAATATCCACTCAACAGAAAATTAGTCCTCCTTGGATACCAAAGCCCAAAGTCTTTAGTTCCATTTAAAAATATCTAAAATTCCTTTATACAGCAATTAAATGACTTTCTTTAGGATCAGCCTGAAACATTGTACGCATGCATACACTAAACATAATATCTGGTCTACTAGCAGTTAGATACAAAAGTGAACCAATCATACCTCTATATTCTTTCTGATTTACACTCTTACCAGTTGTGTCCTTGTCTAAAGACAGTGATGAACTCATAGGGGTCTTTACAACCTTGGATTGTGACATATTATACTTGTTTAACAAGTCCATGGTGTACTTTCCTTGATGCACAAAAATTCCTTTCTTCATTTGATGTACATGAATTCCAAGAAATTCAGTTCCCATCAAGCTCATTTCAAATTCCCTGCACATTAGACTTGAAAAATCTTTTGAAAGAGCATCATTAGTAGCACCAAAAAGAATATCATCTACATATATCTGAACAACTAACATATATTTTTCCTGATTTTTGATAAAAAATAGTTTTATCAACCAGACCTCTCTTAAAACCATTTTCTAACAAAAACTTTGAGAGTCTGTCATACCAAGCCCTTGGGCTTGCTTAAGTCCATATAATGCTTTGTCCAGTTTGTAAACATGATCAGGAAAGAAGTCATTTTCAAAACCTGGTGGTTGAGCAACAAATACTTCTTCTTGTAGATAACCATTTAGAAACGCACATTTGACATCCATTTGAAAAAGTTTTATGTGATTATGTGATGCAAATGCAAGAAGTATTTTGCTAGCTTCTAACCTTGCAACATGGGCAAAATTTTCCTCATAATCAATACCTTCCTCTTGATTGTATCCCTGTGCAACCTGTCTTGCTTTGTTTCTAACAACCTTACCTTTTCATCAAGCTTATTTTTGAACACCCATCTTGTTCCAATCACTGATTGATCTTTTGGTCTAGGAACCAAATTCCGGACCTTGTTCCTTTCAAACTCATTCAGCTCACTCTGCGTTGCAATGATCCAATCTACATCCTCTAGTGCTTCCTTTGCATTTTGGGCCCAATGACTTATACAAAAGCACTGTATGCACATAGATTTCTCAATTGACCTCTTGTCTGAGTTCCAGTTGTTGGATCTGATATAATATTCTCAGCAGGATGATCTTAGAGATATTTGAACTTCTTTCTGGGTATCCAAGTGTATGGACCTTCAAGGCTTTGAGTTCTTGATACAGTATAAGGAGCATCATATTTCCTGTCCCTCTGTCTCAAGGCTTTGAGATTTTGACTCATCAAGGGGTTCAAGGTCTTGAGATTCATCTGAAACTTTTTGATTCTCAGTTTTGCTCTTGCTGACTTTCTCAAGGTCTTCATCAGCCTCATATTCAAACTAAGATCTGTAAAACTTCCACTCAGATAATCATCAATACTTTCATCAAAAACAACATGAATACTCTCCTCTACAATCTTAGATCTCTTATTGTAAACCCCGGAAGGTTTGCTGGTTTGAGAATAACCAAGAATCACACCTTCGTCACTTCTAGCATAAAACTTACCAAAATTATCTTTGCCATTGTTATGCACAAAACAAGTACAGCCAAAAGGCTTAAAGTAAGCAACACTAGGCTTCCTGCCTTTAAACAGTTCATAAGGGGTTTTACTCGAAATTGTCCTGATCAAACATCTATTGAGCACATAGTTGGCAGTATTAACAGCTTCTGCCCACAAGGATTTTGGCAAATTACTTTCAAGTAACATGGTTCTAGACATGTCTTCAAGAGTCCTATTTTCCTCTCAGCTACACCATTTTGCTGAGGAGTTCTAGCTGCGGAAAAGTTGTGTGAGATACCATGATTTGCACAAAATAAATCAAAATCAAGTTGATCAAATTCCCTACCATGATCACTTCTAATAGATGCAACAGGTAAGTTTTTCAAAATTTGAAGCTCCTTGGAAAGTTTAGAAAATTCAGATAATGCTTCAGACTTTTCTCTAATAAACATAACACAAGTATATCCAGAGTAATCATCAACTAAAACAAGCATATATCTCTTATCTCTGGGTGTTTGAACCCTCATAGGACCACATAAGTCCATATGCAGCATTTCTAAGGGTCTGGAGGTACTTACAAAATTCTTTGGCTTGAATGAGCTGCTGGTTTGTTTACCTTGAGTACTTGCCTTGCAAAACTCATTATCTTTGAATTTAAGGATTGGCAATCCCCTTACCAGATCTTTTGAGATGAGTTTATTCAAGGAATGCATGCTTATATGACCAAGCTTTCTGTGCCATAGTTTTGAGTCATCCTTTAAAGCTTTGAGACATTTCAGACTATCACCTGCAACTTTGTCAGTACACAGGGCATAAACATTATGTGACCTAGGAGTAGTGAGAATGCAATTTCCTGATTTTTCATCTTGCACCACACATTTCTCCTTGTCAAAAACAACCTTATTACCTTTGTCACGAAGCTGAGAAATACTCAACAAATTATACTTAAGACCATCAACTAGATAAACATCAGAAATTGAATATGAAGAATTGTTACCAACACTTCCAATACCAATTATGTTGCACTTTGCTTGGTCACCAAGTGTGATTGTTCCCTCTGATTACTCTTTCAGTATGAGAATAAATATTTCTTCCCAGTCATATTCCTGGAACATCCACTATCCAATATTCATTTTTGATCTTTCAAAGCTTTGGTGACATCCTGCATAAATCAATCAATGCCTTAACAGGCTATTAAACCAAGTGTATAATTTGGATTCATACTCAGAGTAAACCATATTAGGTGGTCTAACTCCGTTTGGAATTCAAATCTGTTTCACTTGTCCCTTAAGCTGATAAGGATAGGTGTTCCTCATTATGTGAGGTTTTGTCCTTTTAAAGGGGCAAGTTACTTTTACATGTCAAATTTTACAGCAATAATGACACTTTGGTGAATATCTGCTTCCTGCCTTCACAAATGTGGTTTGGCTTTTTCTTGGAAAATTTGGATTATATCAAATTCCACTTTTGTGAACAGACTGCAGACTTCCTCCAAGCATGAGACTTAACTTCTGTTCTAAGCCAGCAAAAGTTGAAAGAATTTTCTTGGTTTCTTGAAGCTTACTAGTCAATGTAATGTTTTGTTGTTCTAAATCATCAGAATGATTTTTTAGATCAACAAACTTGTAAGTTAAAATAGTGTTTTGATCAACTACTTCTTTGACTTGTGATTTCAAAGCTTTGAATCTACTGTCCAAGGCTTTGAAGTCACTGTCAATTTTTAACTTGGTAGCTTCAAGACATTTATTCTGAAAAATTTAATCTAGATTTTCTTTTGCCTGCTCATGAACCTTAATTTTCAAAGAGTCAATCTCATTCCTTTAACTCTCCTCATTTAAAAACATACTTTGAGGATTTCAGGTAACACATCAGAAGGACTAGATAAGATATTTTTTTACCATGTCATCAATTGGCTTTTCAGTGGAATGATCCTCTTGATGTCCATCCATTAAACAGAGATTGGCTTGCTCACTATCAGAGTCTGAGACTGAAGAGTCTGAGTCACTCCATGAGGCCACCATTGCTTTCTTCTTTCAGTTGTCATTTTCCTTCTTTGAAAATTGTCTATTCTTTTTCTTTAGAGGACAGTCTCTCACCAAGTGATCTGCGTCTCCACATTCATAGCAATTCATAACTTTAGGTTTATATGATTGTGAAGAAGACTTACCTTTCTGATCCTTGCTAGTAGAGGATCTGAACTTTTCTTTGTTGTAATCCTTGTTCCCAGAGTTTCTCTTTTTCTTGAGAATTCTGGCCAAGGCTTTGGAAATCAAGGCTAAGGCTTCCTCATCATCATCATCTTCCTCGGGTTCAAGGATTTGGGATTTTTCATTGTCTTTTTCCTTGAGTGCCACATTCTTCATGTTGTCACTAAGTTCACCATCAACCTCCTTCATAGAGATATCATGAGTGAGTAACTTTCCTTGCAGATCAGCCCGTTTCAGAATTCTTAAGTCCCGAGCTTCTTCAATGGCAGTAGTTTTAGGCTCCCATTTGGCTTTAGGCAAACTTCTGAGAATCTTCCTGACTTTTTCTTCATTTGAGAATACTTTTCCCAAAGACTCCAAGTTGTTCACAATATCTGTAAACCTTTTGAACATATCTTTGATGGACTCATCAGAGTTCATCTTAAACAATTCATAGTGCCTCAAAAGGATATTAATCTTTGTCTGCTTGACTTGGCTAGTTCCTTCATAGGTAATAGTCAACTTATCCCAGATCTCCGTTGCATTGTTGCAGTTGGATATACTGCTGCACTCATCTGCACTAAGAGCACAATATAATAAGTTCAAAGCTTTGTAATTTTTTGATACCTTTTCCAGTTCAGTAACTGAGAGATCTTCATTAGGTTTGACAGTTCTAACACCATCCACAGTAGTATAGAGTAGGTTTGGCCCATTGACAATAATAGACCATAGTTCCATGTCCTGATCTATGATGAACATTTCCATCAATGCCTTCCAATGCACAAAGTTATCACTACAGAATAATGGAGGTCTATTAGATGCCCTTCCCTGTGAGAATCCTCCTTCACCTACAAAACTCATTGTCACAAGATTGTTAGATCTTTAAACTGTGACCCGAAGCTCTTATACCAATTGAAAGTGTGTAATGTAGGTGTAAATAGGTATAAAAATACTCTACAAGGTGGGGGGGGGAGGGTTGAATAGAGTATGCTAGCTTTTTCTAAAACTCAAGTTTTTTAAACTTAAATAGAACAAGTTGTTGATATCTCAAAGCTTTGAAAAGAACTTGTAAAGCTTAAAGATATAACAGCAGAGTATAGAGGCTTCAAAGCTTTGATACTTGGAAAGCTCCAAAGCTTTGAAACTTCCAATTTAAACTGTATGTGAATGCAGCAAAAGTAAATAGCAAGGACACAAATATTTTACAGAGTTCAGTCACGATTTGACCTAGTCTCTGCCTGAAGGATCTAATCCCTCCAGGATTCAAACACAACTTCTTATTAATCACCCAGATTTAGCCCTAGATCTCAAACCTAAGTAAGCTACCTTACACTTATACAACTTGTGGTTCACAACCTATCTAGTTACAGGCTACAACCTGTTGAAACAATATGAACCTCCTGTTGTTCACTTGAACAACTAAACTACTAAGTTTAGTTAGGTTTTAGAAATAAATAAGAGATGATACAATTAAGTACAGAGAGAAGAAATCATAAAGAATAAGCTGTTTAAAGCCTCTAAGAGTTCTTCTGGATTTGAATGATCTTCAGCCAGCTTGAATTGATTCCTTGAATGATTTGAAGAGCTGTATGTAATTGATCTTCCCAGATGATTGTGCTCGCTTCAAAATCACGACCTCTCTCTCTTATAAGTCTCTGAAATTCAAAATTAGGTAGATGTCTTAGTCTGCAACTAACTTGAGAGATATCAGGAACAGAATTCCTAAAATATCGCATATCTGATAAGCTCCTGTTAACAGCTCAATTTGAATAAATTGCTGATTTCTTTATGGACGTTGGAGAGTCCAACAATAAATACTTAGCAAACAAGATCAAACAAATAACAATACAATCTAGCAAAGAGATCTGCTTGAAAAGCAGCTAAAAGAGAAAATCATGCTAGACTTGGCTGCTGATGGTTCTGATTTAACAAGTATATCCAATCTCATGAATATATCAAATAACCAATATAGACTCCGCAATAATAGACAATAATCAGCATGTAACAATATCCAAGTAACACTGTATCCATCTGTACATATAAAGATGGTTAGCAGAACTTAGCAGTAAAGAGTGACTTGAAAATCTCAAAGCTTTGAAGCTTTGCCTGCTAACTTCTCCAGAATGTATATTGGATTTTCAATCCAATTTAATCCTGCAGTGATCATCTTAGAAAATAGATTGCTAAATATAATTATATAACTAAACTAACCATCAACAAAACATAACCAAAACCTGCACAAAATAGCTAGATAATACAGCATATAGAAACTACTACAGTAACTCAAAGCTTTGAAGCTTTGGTACTTAGCAATTACTTGTGCTTGTGTTTCTGGCTTTCATCATCAAGGAGCTAAGCTCTCTGCCTGTAATTTCATATCATAATATCCATGAGCTTCAGACTTATCAGAAGACTAGCCCCATGTACTACATATCTGCATAACTATGTAATCTCACCCAGGCTCGTCTCATACCGTCCCATCTCATACCCTTTTAATGAAGGCTACCCCGTATCACAGATATTCCATATGTAATGCTCTCTAGACGCTACCACAATACAGAGCCCGAGTCAAAGGCATGTCGCGCACAAATAGTTGAGGAGGTTCGTATGAGTAACCGAATAGTTAGTATATTTTCTTCTTCTAAGGAAATGAGTAAGATTTTAGGGAATATATAGAGCCTAACTGTTTCTACTTGTAGTCCAGTTTCAACTATCTGGTACCAGTGCACGACCATTGAAAGTGTATTTGCAGTGTCAAGTTGGTATGTTCTTAAGTGTCTTTCTGCTTGCATAAACCCAACAAGCACATAAATTACGCCCAGCACACCTACTTTCAAAGTAAACCACTGAGAACTTCTCACCCATTTAATTTGCATTGAATTCATTAACAGCCTTGCAAGTCATCTCTATAGTTAAATTCACCTAAAATGGGTTGTACTGATTTATTACTTATCCTTCCATGTTTTTCATTACCATAACTTGCACAGTATACATGTTTAAATTATCTCATAAGTAAAATGGTGTCATTTTATCATTTAATTATTGGATAAAATATCCATTATACCATAAAAATACTGCGCATAATTGACACGCTCCAACTGCAAGTGCACAGTTGTCGGTGTAGTGATAATATTCCGGAAATCCGGGTTGTCGAACCCAAGAGACTTCGTTGTAAATTAACTACTAAATTTGTTCTTCGTGTGGGCAAAGCGCGATGAGTTGTTGTTTCTAATTCTACTAATGATTAAAATAACGAGTATCTCAAATAATTCGATGAATTAATTCAAGATTAACAAGCACGAGTTGATTTGGTTGTTTCTCAAAGTTGATCAAGATCAGGATATCTCTACGGATCACTAGGTATTTCACACTACGTTGGATTTATGTTCTACTAACACGATGAGTTTTTGTTCTAGTTAAACGAGCAATTTTATATTGAAGATGTCTCAACCAATAACTATTCTTAAACTCTCATAACTGATTCCTCTAGCCTACTCAAGTTTAAACACGCATTACGATATTGATTCTACTCTTTGTTCTTAGCTAACTAGCAAGATTCCTCAACCCTAGATATGGCTAGTGTGTATTTCAAGTTTCCGGGCAACGAACGTAGATTCCTCTATCATTCACAACCTAACACAATCCTATTAATACGTCTACTAATAGAAACGACAGATGAAAAGCGTAAAATACACATAACTAGACAAAACTTCATCAATTAAGCATGAATGCATGAAAGAAGATCCATAAATCACAATACACAGTGATCAAACCCTAGTTTCCTACGAGATATCCCGAAATAAGTGTTTAGCTACTCATAAACATGATCAATACACAATGTTTCATGATCAAATAGCAAAAAATAGAGAAGAAACGAAGATTTAGAAGCCAAACGGATGATCCAAGCTCTCCAACCTAGCTCCAAGCTCTCCAAGCACGTGTCCCAATGTGTTCTCTGATTCCAATCACGTTCCCCAATGTTTCCTAAGTGTTCCGTGGCTCTACAACCTCAAAACTATGCTTCAATAGCAAAATAACCCCAAAAATACGATTCTGGCAGCAGAGGTAATCGTACGATTACCTTGATGTAATCGTACGATTACTTTGTGCGATTACTTCGTACGTTCACCCGTGTGATTACTTGCTGACTGAGATTTTGGCTAAGGGGTAATCGTACGATTACCTCCATGTAATCGTACGATTACTTCTGGGCAGCCAACATCAAAATCCCATCTTCTTGCTCTTTTTCCGGTCGTCTTCACATCCCGAGCATTCCTTTGAGCCTCCAACTTTTCTGAAGTTCACTTTTGCTCCAATGTCACGTCCCGAGCTCCCGGTTCCTGAAAACCACAACACGAGAAACATACAGGAAGATCAAACGTCATAAAATATAGTCCAAATTAACGCAAAAAAGTGCCCGGACTCATCATTTACATGCAAAGACTCAACATGCTCCAATTTTAGCAAGAAATTGTCCAAAATCCATCAAAACGCATCAGAATGCACGCAAAACGGTAAGGAAACATATACAAATATAACTCCAATTATGGAGTTATAGCCAAAAACTTGACACGCACTGCAAGTGCACAGTTGTCGGTGTAGTGATAATATTCCGGAAATCCGGGTTGTCGAACCCAAGAGACTTAGTTGTAAATTAACTACTAAATTTGTTCTTCGTGTGGGCAAAGCGCGTTGAGTTTTTGCTTCTAATTCTACTAATGATTAAAATAACGAGTATCTCAAATAATTCGATGAATTAATTCAAGATTAACAAGCACGAGTTGATTTGGTTGTTTCTCAAAGTTGATCAAGATCAGGATATCTCTACGGATCACTAGGTATTTCACACTGTAGGGTTTTGATTCATGGATGCGGAACGGAAACACAAACAATAATAAAACCATGCAAAACCCTCCAAGGATCACAAGTCAAGAGACATAACGATGGTAAAGGAAGAAATCAATAACACACCTTAGGGTTCTCCTTTGATGACTTCAAACGCGAATTGTGTCACGTTCTCTATGGTTGATCCACGCCTAGAGTTGATCCTAGAATCTCCCAAGTCCTTGGTGCTAGCCCGTAAGAGGAAGAGGAAGAAGAATCACGCAAAACGAGACCCAAAGGAGGGCTCTCGGCCTCCTTGTGGCCGACGGGGACGGGCGGCGGGCTAGGGGGCGTTCGGCTCCTCTAGCTTGTTGCTCTCTCTCCTTTCGTTCTCTCCCACTCTTGTTAGGTTCAATAATGAGCATAAGTTGTGGGAAGGAAGGAAGGAAGGTCCTTTATATAGTCCAACAACTCCTTGCCAACTACCTAGAGGACTTACTCTAGTCCTACTAGAATTCAATTTAGTCCCTTTCTTGCAAATTAGTCCCTACTAAGTTTGCAAGGCTTTGAAAAGTGATCCTTCTAATTAATTAATCCAATTAATTAATTCCCAAATCTAGTTCAACTCTATATAGCGTGTGACCCCATAGGTTCTATCTAGTTGGTCAACTATATGCTAATATGGAGCGGTCTCTAGCAAAACATCCATTCTAGCCAACTAATAGAATAGTCATCTTGACAACCTTTGTACACGTAATTGTCTCATCCCTTTGTCTCTATATCCGGATTGGACACGAGACATGCAAGTCACACTCGTATATCCAATCCATAGTTTCTCGATCCATGGGAATAGCCTTATTCGTGCAAATAACATCAATATCCCATATTGATTTATTTGAGTCTGGCCATACATTCTATAAGCACTATCCCTCGAGTGGCCTAGGATATTTACTCCCGTTATGTGGGAGGGACAAATCCTATCTACGTCCACTACGATCTCTAAGCTTGCTTCTTATTGTATCCAGTACACGCCTTTATAACTACCCAGTTACGGTGTAGCGTTTAACGCTACCAAAATCACAATAATCCACAACTAGAATATCTAGTGACTTCAAGTCTAAGGATGACAATACCATTGCACCGCGAGAAGCGCTTGTGACTCAACATAACGTGTATGTAGCCTTCTCGGAGATGGGTCAATCCAGTGCAACATTCCCTAATGCACACCTATGTGCTGGATCGTGATATCTCCATATCTATCCAACCCCATACTAGTCTATAGATGATTGTCCCATTAATCATTATACTGGACTAGGGATATTTAAGATAAACAACACAATTGTAAATCTAAGGACTTCATTATATTAAATATTCAATAAATAATAAATGAATCTCTAGCCACAAATAATTCATACTAAACTAGATTGCCTCTAGGGCATCTATTCCAACAGTCTCCCACTTGAACTAGAGCCAATCTGGCGCATCTCGTATGCCCATACTCCTAGCGTGCCCTTCATGCTTCCACTGCGTGAGCGGCCTTGTAAGCGGGTCTGACAGATTCTCATCTGTAGAAATCTTGCATATCCGAACGTCTCCTCTATCGATAATATCTCGAATCAGATGAAACTTCCTGAGCACGTGCTTGGACTTCTGGTGCGATCTTGGTTCCTTTGATTGCGCGATCGCCCCAGTGTTGTCGCAAAACAACTCGACTGGATCCGCAATGCTAGGGACCACACCAAGTTCAGAAACAAACTTTCTGATCCAAACAGCTTCCTTTGCTGCGCCATTTGCAGCAATGTACTCAGCCTCTGTTGTAGAATCAGCTACCGTCTCTTGCTTGGAACTCTTCCAGCTCACCGCTGCTCCATTTAGGCAAAACACATATCCCGACTGTGATCTAAAGTCATCTCTGTCGGTTTGGAAGCTTGCATCAGTGTAACCCCTTACACGCAAATCCCCGGATTGGATTGGTATCTGCTTGTCATACTCAAGGAATATGACACATCTGGTCTAGTACATAACATGGCGTACATGATAGATCCTATGGCCGAGGCATAGGGAATTCTACTCATGTGTTCCTTCTCAATCTCATTGGAGGGACAACCACTCTTCGAAAGAGTGATTCCATGTGACATGGGCAAGAATCCCTTCTTGGAATCTTGCATGTTGAACCGTTTCAACACCTTGTCAATATATGTACTTTGACTTAGGCCTAGCAACCTCTTAGATCTATCTCTATAGATCTTTATACCGAGTATATAGGCTGCTTCCCCTAAGTCCTTCATTGAGAAACACTTCCCTAGCCAATCTTTAACAGATTGCAGCATGGGAACGTTGTTTTCAATGAGTAGTATGTCATCCACATACAAGACCAGAAAAGCTACAGAGCTTCCACTAACCTTCTTGTAGACACAAGACTCATCTTCGTTTCTGATGAAGCCAAACTCTTTGACCACTTCATCGAAACGTCGATTCCAATTCCTAGAAGCTTGCTTCAATCCATAAATGGATCGTTGCAGTTTACAGACTTTGTTGGCTTGCTTTGGATCCTCAAAACCCTCCGGTTGTATCATATACACGTCCTCGAGGAGATTCCCATAAAGGAATGCTGTTTTGACATCCATCTGCCAAATCTCATAGTCGTGGTATGCTGCAATCGCAAGTAGGATTCGTATGGATTTGGTCATAGCGACTGGTGAAAAGGTTTCATCATAGTCAATACCATGAATCTGTCTGAATCCTTTAGCCACCAATCGGCCCTTATAGGTAATCACATTACCATCCATGTCGATCTTCTTCTTGAAGACCCACTTGCACCCTATAGGTCGCGCCCCATCGGGTGGTTCCACCAAAGTCCATACTTTGTTGGTATACATGGATTCCATCTCGGATCTCATGGCTTCCAGCCACTTCTGAGAGTCTGGGCCATTCATGGCCTCCTCATAGGTAGTAGGCTCATCATCTATGAGCATCGTGTCACCGGAATCGGTCACGAGAAGTCCATACCTCTCGGGTTCCTGGCGCATTCTACTAGATCTACGAAGCTCTTGTGTTACCTGAACATGTTGCGCCACAACTACTTGTGGTTCCTGTTCATGTTCCATAATTGGTTCAGTGATTTTTGGTTCTTGAACCTCTTCAAGTTCTACATTCCTCCCACTTGCTTCTTTAGAGACAAATTCTCTTTCTAGAAACACGCCGGTCCGAGCAACAAACACTTTGTTCTCGGTTGGATTGTAGAAGTAGTATCCCTTAGTTTCCTTAGGGTACCCCACAAATTTACACTTATCCGATTTAGGCCCTAGCTTGTCTGATTGTAAACGTTTTACATAGACATCGCAGCCCCAAATCCTCATGAACGACAGTGTGGGACGCCTCCCATTCCACATCTCATATGGTGTTTTCATGACTGATTTGGATGGAACACGGTTAATGGTGAAAGCTGCACTTAATAGAGCGTAGCCCCAAAATGATAATGGAAGATCGATTTGACACATCATAGATCGAACCATATCCAATAGGGTTCGATTCCTCCTCTTGGACACGTCATTCCATTGTGGCGTTCCGGGTGGGGTGAGTTGGGACACGATTCCACACTCTCTAAGATAGTCGTCAAACTCTTGGCTCAAGTATTCTCCTCCACGATCCGATCGTAGAGCCTTGATACTTTTGCCAAGTTGCTTCTCTACTCCATTCCTGAATTCTTTGAACACTTCAAAGGATTCGGATTTTGCCCTCATAAGGTACACAAATCCATATCTACTGTGATCATCAGTAAATGTAATGAAGTAGACATAACCACCCCTGGCAGGCGTGGCAAATGGCCCACACACATCGGTATGTATGAGCGCCAATTGCTCACTAGTCCTCTCACCTTTCTTATTGAAAGGGGACTTTGTCATTTTTCCCAAAAAACAAGCCTCACATGTCTCATATGATTCAAAATCAAATGAGTCTAGTAATCCATCCTTATGGAGTCTAGATACACATTTCTCATTTATGTGGCCTAAACGACAATGCCATAAATAAGCAGGATTTAAGTCATTTATTTTAATCCGCTTGGTATTAATGTTGTAGACAGGATTGCTTAGATCGAGGACATAAAGTCCATTAAATAATTGCGCACTAAAATAGTGAATATTATTTAAATAGAAGGAACAACGATTGTTCTTTATTGAAATAATAAAACCATCATTGTCCAAACAAGAAATAGAAATAATGTTTCTGCTCATAGCAGGCACAAAATAGCAATTATTTAATTCTAAAACTAATCCTGAAGGCAAAGATAGCTCGCACATGCCTATGGCCAACGCAGCAACCTTTGCTCCATTCCCAACGCGCAGATCTACCTCTCCTTTAGCCAATCTTCTACTTCTCTTTAGATCCTGCATATTTCGACAAATATGAGATCCACATCCAGTATCTAATACCCATGATGTAGAGACAGTTAAATTGACATCTACAACAAAAATACCTGGTGGTGGTGGAATCACTATTCCAAGCCTCTTGTCCTCCAGATATTTTGGGCAGTTCCTCCTCCAGTGTCCAGGCTGACTGCAGTAGTGACACTCACCTTTAGTCACACCTTTGGCAATGCCACCAACAGGCTTAAGGGCAGGTTCCGTAGACTTGGCAACTGACTTGCCTTTGCCCTTGGAGGAAGAGGCAAACCTTTTGCCCTTTCCTTTCTGTACCATCATAATGGCCTTGCCCTTACCCTTGTTGATGATCTGTTCAGCCGTCCTCAACATATTGAGTAAATCTGGCAGTGGTTTCACGATCTCGTTCATGTTATAGTTCATGATGAACTGTCCATAACTCTCGGGCAACGATTGCAACACGATATCGGTTGCCAACTCTTGGCCGACTGGGAACCCAAGTCGGGCGAGATTCTCCATGTACCCGATCATACGGAGTACATGGGGTCCCACCAGCTTCTCTTCTGCCAGATGACACTTGAACAGTGCCTTAGAGACCTCATACCTCTCTACCCTCGCCTGCTCTTGGAAGAGCTGCTTCAGATGCTCGATCATATCGACAACATTCATGTTTTCGTGTTGCTTCTGAAGCTCAGAAGTCATGGTGCAAAGCATAAGGCAGGCCGCATCATTAGCGTCATCAACACGCTTTTGATACGCCTTCAGGGCAGCAGGTGTTTGGTTCTCTGGACCTTCTGGAACATGCTCATCTATTGCGTACAGTTTCTTCTCTTGCTTGAGAACAATTCTCAAGTTTCCGTACCAATCAAGAAAGTTGGTTCCAGAGAGCTTGTCATTCTCAAGGACAGATCGTAGGGAATGTTGTGAACTCGATGAGTTGTTTGCCATTTGGAATTCTACAAAAGGAAAATACGCAAGTTTTAGTATTTGTGAATTTTTTGACTATATTCAATAATGGCTAGTTTATCAAATATAGCTCCCACTATTTTTCTACGGATTAATAACCCTCAAGATATTAATGCGGAAAATATCCTTATATTTTCAAGTGGGCCAAGATCCATCTTTCATCTCCTTATGAGCTTGCTTTGGCAAGTCACCCATAATTTGACTACTTTAGGTAGGAACAATTCCAATTGCATCCCATATGCAACTCTTGGTTCAATTGGGCAAATAACTCCTTATTTATCCATCCATATGGATAATCCCAATTGATTGCCTCTAGGTTTCTTAATCAAAATCAATAGCCTAGTTGTGTTCAACCTCTTATCTAAACAATTTCACATTATTACGTGCCATCGCATTCCATCATTATGAACCAAGTCGCCATGCTTTGGCACGCACGAAATTGATAAATAATGATGATAATGAGTGTTTAAATAACGAGAAGGCAAGAACACAATATTTGAATTTTGAGGGATTTTTTAAATTCAATTTTAATTGTTTTGTTGATCAATATCAACTAATCTATCTATTTGAGTTTGGGCACAACTCCAAATAATAGATCCGGATTGTCTAATTATCTTATTATCCTAATTGTATGCATCATCCATACACCAACCACACAATAATAAGACAATAAAATAAACAACCACAAAACAGAAATTAAACGTGATGTGGATATGGCCTTTTCTAGACTAAGATAATTACAAGCCAATGGAATTATCTATGAACCCTAAAACAAACACATCTCCATGCGTCTTGATCTTTTGGTCCATCCTTCATAGTCATGTGGAATGCTCCATGCTCCATGCTCCATCTTTTGTGGCATCTTTGGCTTTGGGCTTCTTTTCTTGAATCTTGGCTAACAATCTACTTTATCTAGCACTAGCTAACTTCTATACTAAATAAAATAAATCTCACAAGTTGAGAAAAAAAATGGCACGCAGGCCATAAAACCCTAATTAATTATTACAATTAATTGATCAGCTCGCAGGCCGTAAAACCAAACCACAAAATTAAACATCCACATCAAACCACATCCTAAGGCCATATCCAATCACCATGCGATTTGCACATAAACAGTTAAAATCCAATTTTAACGCGCTTGGTCAATTTTAATTGATTTTAGGATTTCTAGGGTTAAAACGGTCCATGGGCCCAACAATCAAATTGCCCGGGCCCAATAAGACGAACCACAAGGCCCTATGGCCGGCCCGGCCCAAAACCCACAAGCCTAGGCCGCGGGTTAGGGCCGCCCGGCCCCTAGGGCGACCATTCTTGGGCGGCAAGCAAGGGCGGCGGTCCCTAGGGGGGCCGAACCTCCTTGAGGGAGTTGTTTCCAAAACAACTCCCTTGCTTGGTGCCCAAGTTTGGTTGTTTCCTTGTTTTGGAAGAACTCCTTCTTCCCCAAGGATGCCCAAACCCTAGATCTAAGATCCTAAAATTTCTCAAACTCACCAATTCATGCATCCAATGCAAAAATTGGATCTTGTTATGATTAATTATTGACAAATTGCATCCCATGCTTGATTTGTCTTGTTTTACGCGATAAACAATCAAATTAAGGTGTAAAACAACTAAAACGTAACACATAAACCACGTTTATGCTCTACGACATGTGGCTCTGATACCACTGTAGGGTTTTGATTCATGGATGCGGAACGGAAACACAAACAATCATAAAACCATGCAAAACCCTCCAAGGATCACAAGTCAAGAGACATAACGATGGTAAATGAAGAAATCAATAACACACCTTAGGGTTCTCCTTTGATGACTTCAAACGCGAATTGTGTCACGTTCTCTATGGTTGATCCACGCCTAGAGTTGATCCTAGAATCTCCCAAGTCCTTGGTGCTAGCCCGTAAGAGGAAGAGGAAGAAGAATCACGCAAAACGAGACCCAAAGGAGGGCTCTCGGCCTCCTTGTGGCCGACGGGGACAGGCGGCGGGCTAGGGGGGCGTTCGGCTCCTCTAGCTTGTTGCTCTCTCTCCTTTCGTTCTCTCCCACTCTTGTTAGGTTCAATAATGAGCATAAGTTGTGGGAAGGAAGGAAGGAAGGTCCTTTATATAGTCCAACAACTCCTTGCCAACTACCTAAAGGACTTATTCTAGTCCTACTAGAATTCAATTTAGTCCCTTCCTTGCAAATTAGTCCCTACTAAGTTTGCAAGGTTTTGCAAAGTGATCCTTCTAATTAATTAATCCAATTAATTAATTCCCAAATCTAGTTCAACTCTATATAGCGTGTGACCCCATAGGTTCTATCTAGTTGGTAGCAACTATATGCTAATATGGAGCGGTCTCTAGCAAAACATCCATTCTAGCCAACTAATAGAATAGTCATCTTGACAACCTTTGTACAAGTAATTGTCTCATCCCTTTGTCTCTATATCCGGATTGGACACGAGACATGCAAGTCACACTCGTATATCCAATCCATAGTTTCTCGATCCATGGGAATAGCCTTATTCGTGCAAATAACATCAATATCCCATATTGATTTATTTGAGTCTGGCCAGACATTCTATAAGCACTATCCCTCGAGTGGCCTAGGATATTTGCTCCCGTCATGTGGGAGGGACAAATTCTATCTACGTCCACTACGATCTCTAAGCTTGCTTCTTATTGTATCCAGTACACGCCTTTATAACTACCCAGTTACGGTGTAGCGTTTAACGTTACCAAAATCACAATAATCCACAACTAGAATATCTAGTGACTTCAAGTCTAAGGATGACAATACCATTGCACCGCGAGAAGCGCTTGTGACTCAACATAACGTGTATGTAGCCTTCTCGGAGATGGGTCAATCCAGTGCAACATTCCCTAATGCACACCTATGTGCTGGATCGTGATATCTCCAGATGAATCCAACCCCATACTAGTCTATAGATGATTGTCCCATTAATCATTATACTGGACTAGGGATATTTAAGATAAACAACACAATTGTAAATCTAAGAACTTCATTATATTAAATATCCAATAAATAATAAATGAATTTCTAGCCACGAATAATTCATACTAAACTAGATTGCCTCTAGGGCATCTATTTCAACACCAAGAAGGTCAAGGACCAACTATATGTGGATGTGCATTTAATTGGCAATTGCATTACAGGCAATGGGAGAATATATTTAATTATAATATTAAATATAAACCAGTAGTGCTATTCAACTTTCTGCTATTCGTAATTGAAAATTAATATATATATATATATATATTAATAATTATTATATAATTCTACGGAGCTATTGTCGATATAATCGATATTTACTCCTGTTAATACTTTTTACCCTTCCCCACAATTCTTCAACACTGTTATCGCCGACTACTACGCCATAGACCAAGATCAACGATCTGTGAGTTGTTTTTGCTGCCGTCCATTCCTTTTTTTCCATCTTTCTATTCGGCTAAGCAAACGGCAATGTATGGATATAAGTGTTGTCGTTTACTGCTTATATGAGACTCATATTTTGAGATTCTGTTCTTTGTTAAGATCTCGATCCATCGAAGCCGTAGTCTGCAGTTCTAATTTTCGTTAGGTTTTTGATGGATGTAGATCGCTGTGAATATAGATTCTTAACTTTTTATTTTTCATAATATGAAATTGATTTTCAGTAGGTTTTTGATGAATCTAAACACGACCCTTGATTTTCTTGATGATTTTGTGAAAATACCTTGTTAAAATTTGAAGATTATATATTTTTATCTACAGTCGGAGTTAAATGTAACAGAAAGAAGAAATATCATAATTCACTAGAAAGAGGAAATATCTCCACATACGTTGTTTTGTTTAGTTAGAACGTGTTCCTTCAAGCTTATTGTTTCTTACAAAACTTACAAAGACAGCAGATGTATTTGCATCGTTACAAACTCCGACAATATAGTTCTTCATGGTAAAATTTTAAAATTAAACACTGGGAATCAAATTTTGAAATAAAATGAACTGTATAATTTCAAATTGAACAGTTCCATTAAATACCCATAGTATATTCGGAACGTTAATTTTTTTCTAACTAAATCAGTGTAATATATTGTTCATTTTTGTAGTGTAAACATTTACTGCTTGTTACATGCCATGTTTAAGCTGCTTATTCTGTTATTGTCATATGTCCGATCTTTTCACCCAAAAAATTATGTGTAATATCTGACATCATTGACAGGACAGTACACCTCCACATCGCGAATATCAAAATGCAAAAGTTCAGCAAATTCATTGATCCTAGAGTGATATTAACACAGAGAGTTGTAAGCATTCATTTACACTCATGTTGAATAAATTCAGTTGATTTGTTAATTTGTCCGATTTACATTGTTTTTAAATCAATAGTATTATAACTCAATCAATGCATAAAATTCCACCAACATTCTTGCGTCGCTATGGGGAAAATCTAGCAGACATGGTACAACTTAAAGTTCCAAATTGTCGTGTTTTGGAATGTTCGTTTACTGCAAAGACACAACCAAGTGTATTTTACTGAAGGCTGGCAGGATTTTGCTGATTACTACTCCTTATCAGTGTGGTACTTCTTACTGTTCAATTATGAAGGCGACAATACTTTTGACGTTGTAATAATGGATCCAACCGGCTGTGGAATTGGGTATCGCCATGATGGGGAACACTGAGGTCGGAAAATACGAAGCCTGTATTCTGCAGCTCATTGATCTTGTGAAGCGAAGTTTGAAAATTGTTCTGTTTCCTAACTGAACCTTCGAGAAGAAGCCAATTTTTGGCATGCGAAACAATTTGAAATAGTAGTACTTGTTATGTTATTGTCCTACATTTTGAGGTTCAATGAGATGTTTGTTGTTCTTTATAATTTTCAACTGGAAGTATCGAGCTGTAGTTGTCCCTATCATATTGCTTCCTATGTTATGTCACTCAATATGATTGCTTCCTCTCATCATCAGTAAAAAATAAGGACATCTTTTCCACAAAGCAAGTACATTCACATTAATAAACAACAAAATAATGTCTTACTTACTTTCTCCACTAATGTCTTTCTTACTTTCTCCGTTGCGGCTCAACGCGTTTTTTTTAATGTGTGTGTTGTGTTTTATTTTTTCTAATGAACAATGCACATTAATGAACCATATTCTTGACTTTACAATCTAATGTCACAATTTTCCTATGCAGTTATCTCAAAACTCCGCCAATGATGACAAGTTCCTATTCTTGTGAACCATATTCTTGACTTTCTGTCCCCCAATGCACCATGACAATATGCAAACTCCAACATCATGACAATTTCCCATCAATCGATCCATGTTGTACCAATTGCGCAACCAAAGAACCCCACCAATACGTAAACCGATACACACCCAATAATATGCCAATAACCAATCAATGTGTGCTCAATAACACGCCGTCAATCGCGTTCCACGAGACACGCGCCCATGCTCCCTACGCCTGAGCCCAAGCCGCCCACACGGGGCCTACATAATGTCGTCTTCCTCGAACTTCCCTCCACCTTCAACTGCAGCATATGCATAAGTTGAACAGTTCCTGGGACAAACCTTCTTCCAATGACCCTTCTCACGACAGAAAGCACAAACGTCTGATGATAAGTCGGATCTACCATATTTTAATTTTTGCGCTTACCTCTTTCACCATTGACCATGAATGTGCCACCATCATGATCTTTAATCTTTTCTTCATTGTGCCTCAAATCCATCGTGTGTAATGCATACATGACTTCCTATAGGGTTATCATTTCTTTCCCAACGACAATTATTGAACAAAACACTCATAAGATGGAGGTAGAGGCACCAACAATATTAAGACTGCATCAACATCACTCATAATCTCATCACTATTGCGCAATTCGAGCAAGATAGTGTTTAGATTGACTAAGTGATCACAAATACGCGTAGCTTCAGACATTAGTTGACTGAATAGTTGATGCATCAACATCGATATGTAGGCCACATATTTCTTTGCATAGAGATTCTCCAACTTTGTCCATAAGTCAGCTTTCGTATCCTAATATGCGACCCTAGTGATCTTATCGTCCGCGGTACAGCATGATCGTTGCATGTGCCTTTTCCTCCATCTTCATAAACACCCGAACCCAAAAGCCTCTAATACCACTTATAATAAATTGAACGCGGAAAAAGAAGAGTGATGAAACGATGAACAAAACAAGAAGAATATAGCACAATGATTTAACGCGGTTCACTCGATTTGAGACTACCTACATCCATGACCAAGCAAACCAAATATTATTGATGATAATCTCAATTACAAGTCACCACAACCTAAAGCCACAATCCTAACAAATATTTATACTAGGATGCCGACTTGCTACCAAAGAAACACAAATTAAGCTTCCAAAACGATTTAGTAAACAAATATGCTGACTTTAACCCAGTGCCTTTCGTGCGAAAGGCCAACCCATTTGCATGAATGATTCGTGCGAAAGGTCCAATCCGTTCTTTCAAAAGTCCATAAACTCCTCTTCCGTTTCTTTGCTTGCCTCTTCCTGTTCCTTTGCCAATTACAACCTAGGATTTGGATCATCCAATTCATAATAATTTGAGTACAAATCTTTCTTGTGTGCATGCCAAAATCGAAAGATAATTAAGTAATACCCCATAGAAGTCTTTCATATGTTCATTTCCTTTACTAAATTATTTTGAAGATTGAGATTAATGGGCGGTTGATTTCATCTAAAATCTGCTTATTTTAGATTCAGGGTTTAGTTTAGATATAAAAAATGGTCTGTAAATATAGTAACTTTTATCAAATGTCTTCTCCAATTATCACAGAATTAAGAATTGTATGGGTTTAACCTTCGGGGTGTAGTTAAGTTGGTCAGCCTTGTATTCTCAAGGTTCATTTTCATAGATGTTTGTAGTTCGAACTTTCGGGTAACCTAAGGGCTGCCCATTGGACTTCTCAACTGTGAGCCTGTAAGTCCGAGTTTTCTCAGGTCGGTTTACCTATCTAGTGCGGTTTGCAGGCTATTGCACTAAAGCAGGGGTTTACCTAGTTCGCACCCAAAAGATAGCATTGCGGGTTCCCACGTCATAAAAAAAGAATAATATAGATCTAACCCTTGAGGGTGTAGTTGAGTTGGTCGGGTTAGCACTCTTGTTTAAAGGTCTTGAGTTCAAACCTTGGGGAAACCCAAGAGCCGCCTATTGGCGTCCTCAATTGCGAGCCTTTCGGCCCATGTTTTCTCATGCTGGTTTTTCTCTCTAGTGTGGTTCCATGCTATTGCACTAGAGCATATGTTTACCCCAATTCGCACCCAAAGGGTAGTGTTTGCAGGTTCTCACGTCATCAAAAAAATTGTATGGGTTTAACCCTTCGGGTTGTAGTTGGGTTGGTCATTTTAGAATTATTGCCTTAAGGTCTTGAGTTTAAACCATGGGGCAACCCAAGGGCACCCTATTGGCATCCTCAACCGCGAGCCTATCAGCCCAGATTTTCTCAGGCTGTTTGATCTCTCTAGTGTAGTTTGCAGGCTATTGTACTAGAGCGAAAGTTTACTCAGTGCGCACCAAGAATAGTGGCTGCAGGTTCCCACGTCATAAAAAATGAATTTTATGGATTTCACCTCCATCCTCTTTCTTTATCTTTAGTTCTTCTCAATTACATTTTTCTATTATTTTTTAAAAGCATTTAGTTATTAATGAGATGGCATAAATATAATTGCAATCAAACTCAATGTGTTTTTTATTAGAATGCAAAACAAGATTGGTTATTAATGAGATGGCATAAATATTGTCACAAATAAAATTGGTGCATAATGCAGAAAGTTGAGATCTTTGAGAATTTTTTTAAACCAGGACAATTCTGCAGCAATGGTGGCCAGAGCTCTATATTCAAATTCAGTAGAGCTTATCGCCACAGTTGGTTATTTTTTGGTACCCAGTGAACTAGGTTAGAAACTAAATAAATGTTGAAACCAGTAGTACTCTTCCTATTTGTGGGGTTGTTTTAGTAAAAAAAAAAAAACACACACACACACACACACACAAAAAAAAAAAAAACAACAAACAAAAAAAACAACGTGAGTTCTTATACCTGAAATGTATCTTAAAATTCTTTTGGCTCCAACTAAATGTGTCGCGGGAGGTTTGCGCATGAATTGGCAAACATGATTGACAGAAAACACAGTATCTGGTCCAGTGTATATAGCATATTGTAATACCCTTAAGATTTGTCTAAATGGAGTTGCATCAGAAAGAGGGTTGCCATCAATGTACTTGGTGAAACCAGTAGTACCCTTCCTATTTGTGGGGTTGTTTCCGAAAAAAAAAAAAAAAAAAAGGAAGAAGAAGAAGAAGAAAAAACACGTGAGTTTTTGTATCTGAAAGGTATCTTAAAATTCTTTTGGCTCCAACTAAATGTGTCGCGAGAGTTTTGCGCATGAATTGGCAAACATGATTGGCAGAAAAGCAATATATGGTCTAGTGAATATAGCATATTGTAATGCCCTTTAGATTTGTCTAAATGAAGTTGCATCAGATGATTGCCATCAATGTACTTGGTTTGATGCAAGAAAATGCGAACACAGGTTCTTTTAATTTGCTAGTCTTGAAAATAAGTAAGAGGTCCAAGATTTGTCATAGAGAATTCAGAGTTTAGATCTCTCACCTGAGTGGTAATGTAGCCAAAATCATTACTGATAATAGTTATACCATCCACATAGAGCACCAGAAGAGTTATCATTTGAAGAATGCGTAAGGAACACTGATGAATCTAAACATAAAGGAATAAAATCAAAAGACAATATATATATGCAGTAAATCTCTCATGCTAAGTTCTAGGAGTTTGTTTGAGTCCATATATGATCATATTAAGCCTGCAAACGTGTGTAGGAAAGTGTGTGCGGAAAAAACCCTGAGGTTGTTTCACGTACGCAACCTCTTCTTTTTTTTGAGAAAAAAACCGACTTTCATAGATTAAGAATCATCCATTTTCTCCTTCCTAATACACTCTTTTAGCCATGAAGGACCAATAAAATTTGAGAAGCATAACGATAATCCATCATCCTTTTCATGTAAAGCGAGCATATGAGCAGCGTTGTTAGAGCTTTGGGGGCCAAAAAGACTCGCAAAACCTTCAAAAAGATGGCTCTTTGCTGCTATGTCTTCAACAATAACACCAGTTTCAGTGATGTCGTCATCAGAATCACCGTCTCTTGCTCGGAAAATTTGGTTTATCGGGACCTTGGCATCTTCTTCAAGTACGAGGTTGTTTCAACTCAGTCGGTGGCTCAATGTAATAGCTTCCTGTGTAGCTAAAGCTTGGACATGCTTCGCTGAAAGTCCACTGGTAAGAGATCAAGGCATCCCTCCCATAACTGTACCGTTTTCATCTCGAATTATGATTCCAATCCCAGAGCATTTTGTTGTTTGACACCAAGCACAGTCGAAATTCGCTTTATACCATCCCTGTGCCGGCTTTTTCCATTTAGTCTTCGCCGTCATCACTGAGTTGTAGTTGGGTTGGTCATTTTAGAATTAGTGCCTTAAGGTCTTGAGTTTAAACCATGGGGCAACCCAAAGGCACCCTATTGGCATCCTCAACCGCGAGCCTATCAGCCCAGATTTTCGCAGGTTGTTTGATCTCTCTAGTATAGTTTGCAGGCTATTGTACTAGAGCTGAAGTTTACTCAGTGCGCACCAAGAATAGTGGCTGCGGGTTCCCACGGATTAAAAAGATTATGAATTACATCTCCATCCTCTTTCTTTGTCTTTAGTTCTTCTCGATTACATTTTTCTATTATTATTTTTGTTTTTGTATAGGTAAATCAATTGAAATTACAAGTTTTTTTTTATCCCCGCTCTAGCCATTGGGGTAAAATGTAGTTAACTATTTATTTGTTTACGAAAATGTTGACGGAAAACTTATGTAAAGCCAGGTACAAAAAACAGGTGAGTTAAATGAACCTTTTAAACGAGTCATCCATCAGAACCGAGTCCACCCACATATCACCTATGTTTAATTTACCCTTAAAATTAATTATTATCATAAAGAGTACTTATTTGGAGGTCAAGATTGCCGAATTCGACCAAATTTGGGCAGTGGTCGTGGCCGAAGTCACTTGCTATGCTCAAAAAATCGTTTGGACTCAGAAATATGTATGGATCCACCATATACCAGACTTCTTTAATTGTACCAGACTCCTTTAATTTTGCTTCTGATTTGCGACATGCTCCATAAGCCGCCCCAACCCGCATCCACGAATCGCACCGCACCAACTCGGTCCAAATTTAACATAAACTAGTGCTACTTGATTGGTTTCGATTATAATTCGTCACCTAATCCAAGTTCACTGATCATGACTTTTGTGTAGGTGAAACTGTTTGATCTCACACTTGAGCTCACGAGCTCAGACTTTATCCAACTATCCCTCACATGAATGATCAAATTGTCCTGGTAATTATCGGGTTGAGATGGCGATTCTTAGGCTACTATTTTGGAAAATAATTGCGTTAGATAAAAATATAAATACACATGCGTGCACCGCTTTTGGGGGACTGGGTCGTGGGTTGACACAGATAATAATATGGTGTGTGTAATTTTTATAACACATTTTTTCTCCTGGAAAAATACTTTGCCCTAATAATGTGAGAAGAAGGCTCATACGTGGGATTGTGGCTTCAGCCACGTTGTCCTTCTCCTCTCTATAAAGAACGACTTTGTTGTCAAATCAAAGCACGCACACTGACGTGCTCTCTCCCAATCCCGTTGCTCTCTCTCTCTCAGTCTAACTGTTCTCATATGTTGTTTCGTCCGGGCAATCAATAGTTAGTGCTACACCACTTGATTGCGATAAGAGGAGTTCTAGGAAGCGATTGTTCCATTCAAACCAATAGCACTAGGGAGCAAAACGCTTTAAGGAAATCGTTCGTCAACGTGATCCTCTTCTCTGATCAGTTCGTCGACTTCGGTGACAGGTTCTTCAAATTAATCCTGGTTTTGTTTTTGAATGCCGCAGATTAATGTCATAAACCGGACCGGTCCAATCAAAAAATTATAAATAAAAGTTGCACATTTTATTTACGTACATGATTCACTAGTTAAAGTTAACAAGTCCGCTCAATAATTATCATATATTTTTCTCAAATTGTTTATTTTTATAGAAAAATTATCTTATATTTCTGCCTCCAAAATTATACATACATATGTTACAAAATAACCAAATTACTACATTTTTAAAATAAAATTTCAAGATTTTCGAACCAGAGTAATTGGGTCGAGTCGACAAGTTATGATTGTTTGGATATCATAAATAGTTGGGTAGATTTTGATTGAACATTCTCCAATTCAAATCTTTTAGGTTGGGTACAAAATTTCAGCAAAATCGGCTTAAACTTGTCCTTCATCGCGCTTATCCTGAGTCACTGGTGGACACAGGGAGGGGCGGCGAGGGCCACAGCCCCTCCAAAATATTGTTATTTTTATTTCTAGCCCAAATGATTTAGATACTTTTAAATAAGTATTAACATTTGGCCTTCTCAAAATTTAATAATTCAACTTTGTTCTTCAAGTTCTTAGAATAAACAATATCCCACTACCGAGTTATGTTTACTGTCCAATACAACAACTCTAGGAGTGAACGTAGTTCTTACGGAAATGTTCTTGTTAAAATATTCTCATTGCTCAACTAAATATTCAAATATTAAGTACTAGTTGTGTATGTTTTCTGAAAACATACAACAAGTATGTTTACGAATTGTAATAAGGTGGAAAAAAAAATATAACTACTTCTATTGACAAGTTAGCCCCCACTCAACGTAACCTATGCGCTTACCACTGACCTCAATAATGAGTAAGCTCGAGGAAAAGAAGTAGGCCGAGAGTATTCAACGAAGTCGGACTTCCCATGTTTTCTTCTAGTTGGGCTCAGCTCCATTTCTAACGCATAACATCATTATTAGATGGTTCCACTAATTGCTTGGCACGCTAATCACTTTTATTTTGTAAGTGTGTTGTTTTCAAAAACAGATTCAATGAAAACAAGAGTTCTATAGAAAGGCTTAATTTGATGATAACTTCCTTTTAAAAAACAGTCGTTTAATAGAACACCGATTAATTTGTCTAACCAAATATCCCCTTAGAGTAACTTGTCATCGGTATTAACAAAAACTAAAATAGTTCCAGCAGTGCGGTGCTTGTGCATGACAAACTCCAACAACTTACAAATTCCCACCGTTGTTGACTTCTTTGAAGGGACGAAAATATACGGCAGCTGTACCAACATCACATGCTTAATCATGATGAGTAGTGAAATACCGAAATGTATGATTCCAAACCATCGCCAAAAAGAATCCTATAGACTTGAAACACGATCTCTAGAAGTGCACAAATCACTAACCGTGACCAATTAAGCAAAACAAACTATGTGCAATGTAAGTGGATTCAACACACACTAAAAACAAGCGACAAAAACCAGACTCGTGTATCGAAGAGGATGTCGCGATTGCAGCTAGATCTGGAGAGTCGATAAAAACCCTAGAAGCCCACCATTGAACTAGTCAACTCAACAAAGTCATCTCCACCGGGTCAAAGTCTTCCAACGACCACTAGCCATAACCCATAGTGATATACCTTGCTGTCCTAGAAGTTCAAAATTTTCCAAAATGACATATTATCATTATTTCCTTTTTGCCTCAATCCATTGACTATTTATAGCGAATACCTCATGTCCTTATCTCCAACAAGATACAGAACTCAATTACAACTAGCTAGCAATTTAGCAATGAGGTCACTTGTAGCACTAGTCTTGCTCTCTGTGTTCTCTCTTTTGGGAGCTTTAGCACAAGAGCAATGTGGTAGCCAGGCAGGAGGAAAGCGATGCCCAAATGGCTTGTGTTGCAGCAAGTTCGGATTTTGTGGGAGCACGGCGGATTACTGCACCAAAGGTTGCCAGACCCAGTGTGGCTCAGGCAATGGTGGTGGATCGCCATCCACCCCGACACCTTCTACCCCTGGCGGCGGAAGCGGTGACATTAGCTCACTGATCAGCAAAAAACTCTTTGATCAGATGCTACAACACCGCAACGAGGCCAGTTGCCAGGGGAAAGGGTTTTATACTTACGAGGCTTTTATCGCGGCTGCCAAGTCATTTGGTGGTTTTGGGACCACCGGAGACACCGTCCACCGTAAGAGAGAAATCGCCGCATTTCTTGCTCAAACTTCTCATGAAACTACAGGTACATGGTTTTAACTTCTTCTATTGTCAATACTGAAGTGTCTTATTTCTTCTATTATGCATTTTTACATTATGTTTAACTTTTCACAAAGTTTAAGAACATGTTTATACTATAATCCGACTAATAGGAGGATGGGCGAGTGCACCTGACGGTCCATTTGCATGGGGATACTGTTTCCTTCGAGAACAAGGAAGCCCTCCTGATTATTGTGTTGCAAGTCAACAATGGCCGTGTGCGTCCGGCAAGAAATATTATGGTCGAGGTCCCATCCAAATATCATAGTGAGCTCCCTCTCTCTCTATGCACTTCTTAAATCAAAAGAGCTGAAATATATCACTGACAACATGTCACATATGATTTCTACTGCCAACATAGCATTAGTAGATGATGCAATATGTATTAACCACAAAAATTAAACGTTTTCTGGGAAAAAACACTCTACTATCTTGATGTTTAGAATGAATATATTTTTTCAGACCTACCAGTTTGTCGTCTACTGCATTCGAACTATATATTTAATCAAATCTATAAATTCCTATTTATCATAATTATTAAAGAACTTGTTTGACTTTTGATGGTCAATTTAACAGCAATTACAATTACGGGCAAGCTGGCAAAGCCATAGGGGTAGACCTGGTCAACAACCCGGACTTGGTGGCCACAGACCCAACCATATCATTCAAGACTGCACTATGGTTTTGGATGACTCCACAGTCTCCTAAACCCTCTTGCCACGCTGTCATCACCGGCCAGTGGACCCCGTCCGGAGCGGACTCGTCGGCGGGCCGGGCCTCAGGTTACGGAGTCACCACCAATATCATCAACGGCGGGATCGAATGCGGTAAAGGATCGAACCCTAGAGCTAATGACCGGGTCGGGTTCTACAAGAGATACTGTGACATATTGGGAGTGAGTTACGGGAACAACCTCGATTGTGATAACCAGAGGCCCTTTGCTTGAGCCTTTATACGAAAACGAGTATTTCTAACTATCCTAGACGAAATAAGTTGACTAGCATTAAATAATGTTTAGGACGCTTTAGGACGTTTAACGAAGTTGTCTGGTCGATCCGGATTAAATTATACTGTATTTTTCTTTACTGTCCCTTTTTGAAATCCAGTTACTGCTAAATGTAGTTACCTATTTTCGAATTTCGAGCTGGAAATGCAGGTTGGTGATGTCATGTACTATATTTGTTTCGCCTGAAACTTCTCTTGTTTCCACTATTCACGAGGTTATTTTGATCCTGTAATTTAATCAACAAAATGATGCAAAAATTTGTTAATCTTTTCATGGTGTTGGATGGCAATCTCATCCAAATCATCGAGTCAAAGTGATATAGTTACGGGTCGAAAAAATCAACTGAAAACTTTCAGGCGAAAAAGTCAACTGGAGTTACGAATCGGAATCGCACTTCTATTTCCAATCTATTTTCTTTACTATTTAGAGAAAGGTTATTAGCAAGATGAACATGCTTCAAATGAAAAATATTAAAGCTAATGTCAGAAGTGGGATTTGAACCCACGCCCTCTTACGAAGACCAGAACTTGAGTCTGGCGCCTTAGACCACTCGGCCATCCTGACTTGATGATATCACCGCCCCAACATATATAATGAATCTTACACTGTTAGTAGTGCAAATTAGTTCAGTTCGATTTGTCTTTTGTGTGGTTTGGTTCAGTAAGGTGAAGTAGGTTAGGTTTTCATCCGGTCTCGAGTTTATGTGGTTCGATTCAGTCACAATCATAGGTTTACAAATTCATACCTAGACTAAGATATACATAAAAAAAAAGTAGGATTATGTGAAAAACTAAACATGTGAAGAGTAAATTAATAACTCCGTCAAATCTATCACCATTCTCAACAAAAATAATTATGTCCTTCCCCTCACTTTAAGTTGTACTTCCTCTGTTTCTTCTCTTTCTTCCACTTTTGACTTTTACTACTATTCATCAGGTCGCGTTGATCCGATAATTTGATCAGCAATACGATGCAATTTTTTGGCAAATTTTCATAGTGTTGTACAGTAAACTTTACTCTACAACACTATGAAAAATTATCGAAAAATTGCATCGTATTGCTATCCAAATTGCCGGGTCAAAGTGACATGACTACGGATGAAAAAGTCAAAACTGGAAGAAAGAGAAGAAACAGACCAAGTAGCAACTTTCACTTGGGTCTTTTAGATATTGAGGTGAGGTCCTCCATCGGTTGCAATCTACAAATATGGCCACTATCTTGTAATAGCCTCCCTCAAACTCATGGTGGTGAGTTTGATCTTCTATTCCAGAAAGTGTGTAGGCAGCAGTAGTTTTGTGAAAAATGACAGCAAGTTGTTATGCACTAGAAAAAAGGACACACTGGGTTCTCTTTTTAAAAGCATCAAACTCAATGTGTTTTTTACTAGAATGCATAACAAGATTGGTTACTAATGAGATGGCATAAATATTGTTACAAATAAAATTGGTGCATAATGCAGAAAGTTGAGAACTTTGAGAATTTTTTTGAACCGGGACAGTTCTGCAGCAATGGTGGCCAGAGCTCTATATTCAAATTCAGCAGAGCTTATCGCCACAGTTGGTTATTTTTGGGTACCCAGTGAACTGGGTTAGAACCTAAATAAATGTTGAAACCAGTAGTACTCTTCCTTTTGTGGGGTTGTTTTCGTCAAAAAAAAAAGGAAAAACAAAAACAAAAAAAAAAAAAAAAAAAAAAAAAACAACAACAACAACAACAACAACAACAACAACAACAACAACAACAACGTGAGTTTTATACTTGAAATGTATCTTAAAATTCTTTTGGCTCCAACTAAATGTGGCGCGGGAGGTTTGCGCATGAATTGGCAAACATGATTGGGAGAAAAAGCAATATATGGTCAAGTGAATATAGCATATTGTAATGCCCTTAAGATTTGTCTAAATGGAGTTGCATCAGAAAGAGGATTGCCATCAATGTACTTGGTGAAACCAGTAGTACTCTTCCTATTTGTCGGGTTGTTTAAGAAAAGAGAGAGAGAGAGAGAGAGAGAGAGAGAGAAGAAGAAGAAGAAGAAGAAGAAGAAGAAGAAGAAGAAGAAGAAGAAGAAGAAGAAGAAGAAGAATTTTTGTATCTGAAAGGTATCTTAAAATTCTTTTGGCTCCAACTAAATGTGTTGCGGGAGGTTTGCGCATGAAGTGGCAAACATGATTGGCAGAAAAGCAATATACGGTCCAGTGAATATAGCATATTGTAATGCCCTTAAGATTTGTCTAAATGGAGTTGCATCAGAAAGAGGATTGCCATCAATGTACTTGGTTTGATGCAAGAAAATGCGAACAGAGGTTCTTTTAATTTGCAAGTCTTGAAAATAAGTAAGAAGTCCAAGATTTGTCATGGAGAATTCAGAGTTTAGATCTCTCACCTGAGTGGTAATGTAGCCAAAATCATTACTGATAATAGTTATACCATCCACATAGAGCACAAGAAGAGTTATCATTTGCAGAATGTCTAAGGAACACTGATGAATCTAAACATAAAGGAATAAAACCAAAAGACAATATATATGCAGTAAATCTCTCATACCAAGCTCTAGGAGTTTGTTTGAGTCCATATATGATCATATTAAGCCTGTAAACATGTGTATGAAAGTGTGTGCGGAAAAAACCTTGAGGTTGTTTCACGTACGCAACCTCTTCTTTTGTTTTGAGAAAAAAAACGACATTCATAGATTAAGAATCATCCATTTTTTCCTTCCTAATACACTCTTTTAGCCATGAAGGACCATTACAATTTGAGAAGCATAATAATAATCCATCATCCTTTGCATGTAAAGCGAGCATATGAGCAGCGTTGTTAGAGCTTCGGGGGCCAAAAAAACTCATAAAACCTTCAAAAAGATGGCTCTTTGCTGCTATGTCTTCACGATAACACCAGTTTCACTGATGTCGTCATCAAAAGCACCGTCTCTTGCTTGGAAAATTTGGTTTATCGGGACCTTGGCATCTCCTTCAAGTACGAGGTTGTTGCAAATCAGTTGGTGGCTCAATGTAATAGCTTCCTCTGCAGCCAAAGCTTCGACATGCTTCGTTGAAAGTCCACTGGTAACAGATTGAGACATCCCTCCCATAACTGTGCCGTTTTCATCTCGAATTATGATTCCAATCCCATAACATTTTGATGTTTGACACCAAGCGCCGTCGAAACTCTCTTTATACCATACATGTGACGGCCTTTTCCATTTAGTCTTCGCCGTCATCACTGAGTTACCAGAAGGTACCTCTCTGGGCTCGTTACCCAACTCTGCTAATGTGCTGTTAATTTCGGCGATGATCCGTTGAGCAGAAAGGGTCATGTTTCGGAACAAGCGGTTATTTCTTGCCCTCCGAAGCCACCAAGTTGTTAGGGAAAAAGGGGTTTGTTCTTTGGGACTTAAAGAGCTCAACCAGTGACCTGCCCAGACTGAAAAATTCGTTGGTTGTTTCATTAAGAACACATCATGCTCTACTTCTTTCCAAACCTCCTCAGCAATAGAGCAAGAACAAAACATGTGTTACTGACTCACCTAAATTTCCGCATGATCCGCATCGGTTTGGTACATCAATAGTTCTTCTTAGGAGATTATCAACAGTGGGTAAGCCATTAAGAATGCTTCGCCATAAGTGGAGATGGATCTTTTTCGGAACCTTTAGCTTCCAGATTTTATTCATTGCAGGCAATGAGGGATTTGAGCTACCTTCCGCAACTTGTGCTTCCTTCAACCTTTGTGCTAGCTGGTACCCCGTCTTGACGTGTAATGGCCTGATTCCGAGTAATTCCATATGAGGGTATCCTCTGACACACTGTTCGACAAAGGAATCCGAGAGACATATTTCACATGAACGTGCACTAGATGGGACTGCAAAATTGGAGTGTTCCACGTCTTATCTTTGTTTACAAAGTCTGCAACTCGCATAACTTGATTAGCTGGTTGGACATAGAGTTTAAAATAAGGTTCTCGTGGGATCCACTTATTCGGGAATCGGATTTTTGTACCATTACCCACTCTCCAACGTAACCCTGAATCCAAAAGCTTTTTTCCAATCAAAATACTCCTCCAAGAAAATGACGGGGAGTGACCAATTTCAGCATGCAAAAAGTCTTTAGTTTTGAAATATTTATCCTTAAGTACCCTACTAGGAAGAGATTTAGGATACCTAAGGATTCGCAAACTTTGCTTTGCTAACATCGCATCATTAAAGCACTTCAGATCTTTGAACGCTAGCCCTCCATGAGCTTTTTGTTGTTTGATACGATCCAATTTATCCAGCTAATTCCATTTTGATTCTCCCCTCTACTCCACGAAAATTGTCTGATTAGTTGTTCCATCCGATCACACGTACCATCAGAGAGCTTGAAGCAAGACATAGCATACGTGGGGAGGGCTTGAGAAATAGCTCGTATCAAAACTTCCTTGCCGCCAACTGACCAGGTGTATTCTTTCCGACCTTTTAACTTCGACAACAATCTCTCAATCAGGTGTGCAAAAGTGATGGCCTTCTTTTTTCCCCTAGTGGTAGGAATACCGAGATACTTCTCATATTGTTCCACTTCTGCAACTCTACATTGGTCCACGATTTCCTGTTTCGCGGCTCCAGGCATGTTGGAAGAGAAAACCTAAGCTGATTTGGAGATATTTAGTTGCTGCCCAGAGGCTCGACCATAGAGCTCGATAATGTCCATAAGTTTTGCAACGTTTTCCCTATTTGCCTGTGTAAAAAAGAGACTATCGTCAGCAAAAAATAAACGGGAGACCACCGGTCCTCCCCTTGAGGCAGTAACCCCCTCAAGACCCCCCTCATCAACGGTGGCGGTAACTGCTCTAGAAAGCAATTCACTGCAAAGGAGAAAGAGTTAGTGGAAGAGGACACCCCTGTCTCAGGCCCCTTTCAGGAATAACCGTCCCCATAATCTGGCCATTCCTAACGAAACTGTACGAGACTGTAGACACACAGTTCATAACTGCCGCGATGAATCTGGGTCCAAAACCCATATGAAAAATAGCTTCCCAAAGGAACTTCCATTCAACTGTATCGTATGCCTTGCTCATGTCCACCTTCAAGGCTAAACATCCCTCTTTCACTTTCTTACGCGTCTTTAGAGAGTGAATAATCTCAAAATCCGTAAGGATGTTGTCCGAGATCAACCTTAATAGAATGAAAGCACTCTGATTTTCAGCAACAAGACCATTGAGTACTGTCTTAAGACGATTAGCGATCAACTTTGATACAATTTTTAAATAACATTGCATAAGCTGATAGGACAAAAATCGCTAGCTTTTCAGGGCTGTTTTGTCTTAGGAATCAGAGCAAGTAAAGTTGAGTTAAAAGCTTCAATATTGTGACCTTGATTAAGGATTCCAAGGCATACCTTAGTAACCTCCGCAACAATAACATCCCATTGATTATGAAATAAACCCGCTATGAAGCCATCAATACCCGAAGATTTATCTGGCCCATCTGAAAGAGAGCCTTAGAGATCTCATCTGCCATGTAGTCTTTTTCGATTTGAGCACAATCTGCCTCGGAGATCATTTCTGCTGAATAGTGGATAAGGGGATGATTTCCTCCATAGTAGGATTAATAGACGTGAATATAGAAGTTAAGTACTCCTCCAGACCGTGAGTAATATGCTCATCCTCCGTAACCCACACCCCATTGTTATTTTCAATACCACAAATAGAATTATGAGCTCTTCTCACAGTTGCTTATTGGTGGAAGAACTGAGTATTACGATCTCCATCTTTCTGCCAATCCACCCTAGCCCGTTGTCGCGACATGACTTCTTCTCTCACTAAGACTTCATTGAACTCCTTGGTGACCCTTCGGGAATGATTTAAACAATCTGCAGATTATTGTTGCTGGCTGAGACAATCTAGTTGTTCGAGCAGCTTTTCCTTTTGATGTGCCACACTACCGAACTCGGTTCTGGCTCAGGAGGAAAGTTGTGTTGTAAAGTCGCAACATGTCCCTGAGATGGACCCCCTCCGAATTCTGCCAATTGACTTCAAGAACCTGTTTGAATCCTTGATGGCGCTGCCACATGTTTTCAAAGCTGAATCTTCCCCTTCCATGATGTTTTTTTTCTTTTCTTCGGAGTCCCACTCAATCATCAGAGGCGAATGGTCTAAGTTAGGGCCCACAATATGTGTAACCCTTGTCCCTCTATGTCGTTCGATCCATTGGAGATTTCCCACTCCCCGATCTATCCTTTTACGAATATTTGCTTCATCCGCTTGGTTGTTGGATCAAGTGAAAGGGTTTCTTGTAAAACCGAGGTCAAAAAGCTCTAGTTCATGTAACACGTCATTGAAATCTTTAACCGTGTTGATGTTGAAATCCTTTCCACCCTCTTTCTCTGTATGAGACCTAATTGCGTTGAAATCGCCTGCAATTAGCCACGGTATATCAAAACTTGGAACCAACCTCCTCAAAATTTCCCAAGAATGTCGTCTTTCTTCTATGACTAGGTCGCCGTAGAAACCCGTAAACTTCTACAACTGTTTGGTAACAACTTCCTCTACAGAGACATCTATGTGATGAAGATTGGAGCTATGTAGGCTAATATTCACCATGTCTTTCCACATGATCGCTAACCCTCCTTTTCTTCCATCTGCATCAACGTAGGCACCTCTAGCATACCCGATCCTTTTTCTCACGTACTCCATGTCACTGGAATCTTTGTCTCCATGAGAAAGACAAGTTGGGGGGCATGACGTTTGACAACATCATGAAAGGGTACGAACCGTGTCGGGGTTCCCCAGTCCCCGCACGTTCCAGCTGAGGATAATCATTGCTTCCGGCAGTGCTGCCTAGCAGGCACTGCCGATCTCGCATTAGGGTTTGTGGAGGGAACCCCATCCTCGTTAGTAACCGAACATGCACCATCGTATACTTCCGCAAGACTTTTGAAAGCTAGACTTGCTTTAGACTTCTTGTCATTCAAACCAGAGTGATTTGGAGCCTTTGGGGGGTGTAAGTTTGTGATCTATTTTCCTCTGGTCTTTGGGAACGTGTAGGGCTGGGTCCTCAATCATTGCACTAGTAGAAGCAAGATTCTGGTTTGACACCTCCCCTCCTTCACGATTATTCCTTTCGACCTCTATGACGTCCTGCTCCATGTCTAAAGTTCCTTTATCAGGGAGAATACTACCAGTGGAGGGTGGTACTTCGCTATATTTTTCCTCGAGAACAGCGGCCTTGTCTTCCTCGCTCACTGTCGTGTTCATAGGTGACTCTGGGGATCTCGCTTTCCTCTATGATTGCATCTTCTGCTTCTTCTTCGTCGGTGGGTGGTGAAGAAGCCACCTACTGTAACCTGGATTCTCACCCAGATTAATACAGTCTTCTCTATCATTCCAATCACCACTAGCATGGTTGAAGTACCCATACCAAACACAAATGTCTGGAAGCCTTTCGTATTTGAAGTTGAGCCACACTCTACCCTCCTTGACTTTGGCATACGCGCCTCTTCTCAACGGTTCATGCACAGGAATACGAACGCGAGCACTGACATACGGTGTCCTGTCACCGAATGAGACCACTGGGTCTGAGTCAAGTACCTGCCCCATAACACTAGCCGCTTGCTTCCCCGCATCTGGTTTAATCAAGTGTATGGGAAAGTTTGAACTTGAACCCACACATCGATCGTATCCAGCCCCAAATCGTCTATCACATCGCCTAGTTTCCACTCCTTCCATAGAAGAATGAGTCCATCGAAGACCCATGGACCTCCCCCAACGATTCTCTATATTATTTTCTCCTCCGGAAACTTGAAGAGAAACAGTCCTTCTTTGACTTCCAAGATCTCAACTCGGTCGTCGCTGTTCCGAATGCACCTAAAGAAGGCTTGCATCGCAAAGCTATTGACTTTGGCTCCTAAAAAGGTTCCAATCATACCGTACTTGCAGTCGTTTTCAGCCTTCTCGTAGAACTCGTCCTCAAAGATGATCAGATCGTTCTCTTCCAGTAGCGTAAGCGAGACTTCGAACTTCTCGGCTAAGGTTTCCGCCATTGTTGGCTGCTGTAAAGGGTTCCGGCGACTTTAGGGTTTTCCTAGGTTTTCACTCTCCATAGAGACTTTTGCAACCTCTTTCAAATTGTCGTGAAGGAAGACATTCTTAACATCAATATGTTAAAGAGGCCAGTTATAAGCAGCAACAAGACATGAGACTGGTATGACATTGATATGTGTGTTTAATTAGAGATAATTTTTTTAAAAGAAGTGAAATAATGAGATATTGATAATTGGGTTGAAATAAAATGATTCTGCCCACACCAGAAAGCCCAAAAGGCCCAATAAAAACCATAACTTACATTCTCGCCATCATTAATTAGCCATCATTTCTTAGTGACGAAGCACAACAACAATCCATTACTATTCTCTCCACGCGTCACCGTCAATTTAACGGCTCTTTCTCCCACGCCCCTTCCACTGTCTTTTTACTCTCTCTCTCTCTCTCAATCCGCCATTGTTGTGTAGCAATGGATACAGCAGTGGATGGGTTAGCCAGACGCTTGAAGAAGTTCCTCAAGCTGGGTCTCTCCGTCTTCCGCCTAGGCTTCAACCCATCTAAATGGTTAGTTTCAAAGTTCAATTTTGTGAGATTGTTGGTGGGGTTTATGTGTTGATTGTAATGTGATGTGGGTGTGGTCTGAAATTCGTAATCAGCAAGACCCAGATGAAGATGGCGGTAGCGAGGATGAAGCTCCTGAGGAACAAGAGAGAGGCGGTGATCAAGCAGATGAGGCGCGACATTGCCTCGCTTCTTCAGTCTGGTCAGGACTCCACTGCTCGCATTCGGGTATGAATCAAACCCTGAACTTAGTTTTCCTGGGTTTGTTCTTCTTTTAATGTAATTGTGTGTATTGGGTTTGAGCTCGAAGTGGGTACTTTTGGGGGGATTTGCTTTATACCCAATTTGGGGCATTAGGGTTTTGCTTATTTTCATCTTGCTGGTTGCTGATTGAAGGTTTTGCTTGTCTGCTTGATCCCCATTTAAGGGGCATTAGAGTGTTGCTGTTGCTTACCCATAGTGGCCTCCATGTTCAATGACTTTCCAACTTTGCCTGTTGTTGACAACCAATGAAGGAGTACTTAGTTTCTGCAACCATTGGAGAAAATATAATATTGGAAATAAATTTTTTTTGTGCTATCATCTATGATGGCATTTGACTGCTCTTTATATCTTATTTCACTTATACATAATAAGTATACTCCCTGTGGGCCTTGGATCCTTGAGTGGTTGTGATTAAGAAAATGCCTAAAGATAGATAAAGTTATTGAAACATGCCAGCATAATTCCTTAGCACTAAATAAGATACTAATAGAAAATTTTAAGGTTACGACACAACGGGAGTTTAGCATTCTGGACAGTGACCAACTTGGTATCATGAATGGGGGTTATTCGTGTTTGTTAAATCTGACATGTTAAAGAATATTCCTTATGAAGTATGGTGTAGTTTTACCGAACTTTGGGCTCTCTCAAAGCATCAAATGAAAAAACTCCTGAAAGGTTAAAACCATTTGTAAAAGTTGTGTCAGGGATGTTCAGATGGTTGTGATTGACAGTAGGTATCATCTGAGGAAGAAAACTAGGTTGGATCTTTGACTGTAAGGACAGGGGTCTAAAAGAGATTTCTGTCATGGATAGTGTGCATGAGTCTTGTGTTTTTGGAGCAGGGACACTGTATCAGAAGAAAAAAAAAAGGACAGTGGAATACTGGTACTGAGAGAGATGGAGACCCGTGCCTCTGGGGGCTTATGAGGGGTCTGAGTCATGTATGGCAGTGAACTAGGCCGAAAACGATTGTGGAAGTGGTAATTGTAGTAAGGAAGAGTTATGGTGGTCTATAGCGAAGGAATTCTCGACTTTTCCCAAACAGTTTGTGGTTGTCATACCCTAAGGTAGCTTGACTCTGACTAGGTTCATGCTGTTGATGGTGGAGAGTAGGTTTTGAAGAGAAGGGTCAAGGTGGCAAAGAGTAATAGTATACTCTACCTATGGTTGTTCCCTCATGCTAGATGAAGAGGTCGAGAAGGGGCGCGATGGTCATGGGTTGTTGGAAACAATGATGCTTAGCAGAGGTTGGTAATGGTGTGAGAGAAATGTTCGTCTGGGGGTCTTCCGGTGGTTCTGTTGTTGCTTAAGATATCATTTCTGAAGAAAAAATATGTGATGTGTGGTTAGCTGATTCCAAGAGCGGTAATGAATGGGAGGCTATATATAGGTTATGAGCTCCTCAATCCTCACCGTAATAACAGGAGCGTCATGGAGGTGTTTTCTTCTTCGTGCCACTGCTAGAAGAAATTCCATGAAAATCTCCATCGAAGTCTTTTCTTCAAGAAAAGAAACTGGAAGACATGGATAACAGACCACCTGTTATCAAGACCATGCTTTTATAAAGATCAAATTTTATCCTTTTTAAGTTCTTAATGTTGCATTGGATAGACTATAACAGTTCCTTCTTCTATTGTCTGATTGGAAGTTGTGGAGTGATACGGTTAGCACATCTCAAGATGACTAGCCAGTTCATATATGATCAGTATTCATAGTAATGATGGTTGAAGTTTTTCTTTCATAGTAATTGCTATAGCCAGAGAAACTCCATGTCGTATAATAGATTGGGATTTGCACTCTTACTCCTCGTCTTTTATGACTTTGTTTTTAGCAGACGGGTAAAAGTTACATTTTTCAGATTTTTACATGTTGCCTTTGAGTCCAGGTTGTGCTTACTTTGCATGTTTGTTTAACTTTATATTCAGCCGAGTACCCTCGTGTGAGAAAATACTAGGGCCTCGTTTGGGTAAGGTATAAGAAAGAGGAGTGTAAGGCTTGTAGTGGGATATGAGATAGGATATAATTATACTGGGTAAGGCATGATATGAGTTTTTGTTTATTAGTGTTTGGTTATGGCAGGATATGAGCTGGGATATGATGCATATTTATATATAAAATAAATAATGTTTTATTGGGTTGGTATTTTTCTTAATTGCACAAAGACAATGAAGTTATTTGAACACCCTACTAATACACATTCACTCTTATCCTTGGTATAAGATTTTAAGCAAAAATTGGTGAGAGGAACTCAAAAACGGGATATGAAACCACATATATAACTTATCTTTATCCCCTATTCTTATACCTTACCCAAACAAGGTCCAGTAGTATGTATTATCTTCATGTCGTCCATGTATTTCTAGGTTGATCAGACTTCGTCAGTTTAGCAGACTGTCATACATGCTTTTTGTAGGTTGAACACGTGATCAGAGAACAAAATTTCATGGCTGCCAATGAGTTCCTTGAGCTATTCTGTGAGCTGGTTGTTTCAAGACTTGCAGTGATTGCAAAAAGAAGGTACAGAGATTGAACATCTCTCCCTTCTATTTTTCTGCATTCCTCATCAGTTTTCCATTCTGGTTACACTGATCTATGTCCAATGACTGTGTTCCAGTGAATGTCCACCAGATCTCAAGGAAGGGATAGCAAGTTTAATATTTGCAGCACCACGATGCCCCGACATCCCTGAACTAGTTGCAATCAGAGACATATTTAAGAAGAAATACGGGAAAGATTTTGTTTCTGCGGCTACAGATCTGCGTCCCAACTCTGGTGTGAATCGGATGGTAATTTTGATTTCAATAGATAGAAGATGTCATAACGCATTTGCACTTGAGTTCTGATTTTGGTTTTACTTCTTTCCATCACATTTGATTAGTAGAATACGGAATTTCTGTTTTCTCTTCACAGCTTGTAGAGAAACTCTCTGTTAGAACTCCTAGCGGTCAAGTGAAACTGAAGATCCTGAAGGAGATTGCCAAAGAATTCCATGTTGAATGGGATACGTCGGAGTCTGAGGCGGAGCTTCTCCAGCCTCCTGAAGAACTTATAGTCTGCTCTCTCTCTCTCTCTCTCTCTCTCTCTCTCTCTCTCTCTCTCTCTCTCTCTCTCTCTCTCTCTCTCTCTCTCTCTCGTCCTTGAAGAACTCTGATTTACCATCTATTTGATCAGGAAGGAAAAAATACTTTTGGTTCAGCCACCACACTACCTGGCAAGCCTATGCCAACTCAATACGCCGAGCAAACCAAACCAGCAGTGAGGTAAAACATTACAGACTCGAGGTTTTGATCCCATCGTTTTTCACATTTGTACGCAAAAACGCTAGCATTATCTTTAGATAGAATGCACAAAATTTATTCCAGAGTTCAAGAGTGGTTTTATCTACATTGAGAAGTGGCCCAAAGAAAATGTGATTTGCTATTTGACTTTCCGTGTGAATTTACTTTTAGATACTCAGATACCACCCAGAAGGAAACTATTCACTATGAGGACACCGCATCAGCTGCTGAAGCAGCTGCTGAGAGTGCAAAGCAAGCAATAGCCGCTGCTGAAGCTGCAGCATATCTAGCCAACAAAGATCGAAATCGGGCCACTAGAGCTTCTTACACCACCAGTGATGATGAATCAAATGCATCCGACTCTGGCCAGGAACACGAGTCTCATGCTAGAACACGCAAGGAGAAGCAAAGCTATGGTACTCGATCTGCTAATTACGATACAGAATCAGATGAATCCAATTATGATGAAGAAATTGAAATGGAAGAGCCTCCAGATAGAGTTCATCGAGCTCCTCCAGGTAGATCGCAGTTGAGTCATGACCAGCAAGGTGTTCATCCAAAGCTACCAGATTATGACGCGCTCTCTGCACGATTTGAGGCCTTGAAGAACCGTAAGCCACAAATATAAGTACATTGGTGGGATAATCTCTCTTATTTGTATATTGTATTCCATACAAGAATTAGCAACACTCGAAAGACCTCATAATATGTAGCAGTATTTTGCAATTTTGATTGCGAGGAGTTATCCGTTTTGTGATTATGTTCTTGCCTTGTTACACAGATGATTAAGAAAGCAAACGAGAATGCCAAGTTCCGGTAGATAAATAATTGAAGAAATTAACTACACACTCAAGTTCCGGCAGACCAGCAAGGTGTTCATCCAAAGTTACCAAATTATGAAGCGCTCTCTGCATGATTTGAGGCCTTGAAGAACTGCAAGCCACAAAAATAAGTACACTGGTGGGATAATCTCTCTTATTTGTATATTGTACAAGAATTAGCAACGCTCGAAAGACCTCATAATTTGTAGCAGTTTTTTGCAATTTTGATATCGAGGAGTTATCCGTTTTGTGATTATGTTCTTGCCTTGTTACACAGATGATTAAGAAAGCAAACGAGAATGTCAAGTTCCCGTAGATAAATAATTGAAGAAATTAACTACACACTCATCTCAATAGTAACTACCCCGGCATATTCAGCTTGTCTTGAAGCTCGCTCATGATACGTAGTGAACAACAAACATCTAAAGTTACAATTCCGTGATGCGGATACAATGCGCTAGAAAAGAGGAAGAACGGACTGGCGGGATAACATTACTCGATACGTAGGGAAAACTATTAGCAACAGCAGCGACAAGATACAATGTCCAAGCATGTGTAAGGTATTGCCCTTTCTTCAAGCTCATGTGCTGTTGGCAGAGGTTCCAGTTTGTAGCCGCTGCCTCTGGCAAAGCAAAACTCGTACAAATTTCTGCACACTCCTTTACTGAAGGGAAACACTCTTTCAGGGATTCCCCTGCAGTATCAAAAGGATCAGAGAAGATGTCAAAAGGCAACTACAAATGTTTAAAACCCTACATTACCAGAGGGATACACTCTTAAAAGCATGTGGAAGTTCGCAATTTTGGTTTTCCAGTATTAGTGGTCTTAGATGTGATCGGACAAGTGTTTAAAACTCTACATTAGTCCCATTACATTCTACATTGTATATAGAACTTTTGACATATAACCCCCATGCAGTATATGTTCGCTAACAGTGCGATACATGCACTATGAGAATTGACGGATAACCACCATGCAACCCCCCATGTAGTTTTGATTTTCCTGATATCGCGCAAAAAAAATGTTATGTTCCCTTCTACATTAGAGGATTAGCTAGATTGGACTATTTGTAGTAGATGCTAGACACGGCACAAAACAAACACAACAATAGATATAATCAAGGCAAAATGATTGAAGTTGAGCAAGTTTCCCTACCATTTAAAATAGGGTAAAAGACAAAATGCACCCTCCATAGATGGGTTATATACAAAAACAACCCTATTGTTCGGGGATATACAAAAACCACCCCTGACAGTGGACGGAAGGTAACAGAACCCTAACGGAGGGGTAAAAAGGCATATTTACCCTCACTTTTGGAGAAAAACGCCACAGTATAAATACTTTTTTTCTTCGTCCTCACTTTCTAACCCTCCCTACTTCCCCACCTATCTCTCTCTCTCTCCATCCCCGCTGCCTTCACCGGCCACAATCTTCCTCCACCGCTGCTGCCCACCTCTCCTTCCTTACCTGCTTCTTCTCTCTCCCCACTCTTCGTCGTCTCCCTTCTCCTTCTCTGTCCCTCTCCCTAGCCTCCTCTCTCTTTCTGGGTCTTCGAAACGAGAGCTCGCTGTCGCCGTTGCCGTCGCCGGGTCTTCAAAACGAGAGGGAGGACAGAGAGGCGAAGAAGAAGACTACGACACTCTCCGGCAATGATTTGCACGAACAACCCTATTACCATCGCTGCTCGGTCAATCGGCGAAGAAGAAGCCAGATCTGGTTCTCGTCTCCGGTGGCGAATTCGTCGCCGACACTGTCCGGGTTGTGGTGGTTGCATTACGCAGCTAAATCTTCTTCTCTTATCCAGTAATTGGCTCTGATGGGTTGAAGTTTCAGGTAGGGGTTTTAGGTGGGTTTGGGTTTGTGAACCAGGACGAGTCGATTTCTGGTTCAGTTTCTGAGTTTGATGATAAATTGCTTCCTTACCTGTATGACCTCGGTCTAAATTGCTTCTGTAACATAGGAGTCAAAACTCATTGGAGTGGCAATCTGATGTTTGTTTGATGATAAATCAGTTAGGGCTTGTTCATTTCAGCAAATTATCATGGGGAGTTTGTGAAATGATTTAACAGTTGGGTGTTTTTCTTACCAGAAAAATCATCATGGTTTCTCTTAAATTATTCCCTCTTGAATGAATTGGCAAGTTTAAGGCATATATGTGTTACACAAAGGTTCATTTTTGGGCAGTAAGAGGCATGTAATTGGGCTTTGCAGTTGGGTCGAAGAGTTTTTGAACTGGAGGCAGATAGCTTGGTTGGACTTCGGAGGATGATATTCTACCGTTTCTGGAAAAAGAAAACTGTTGTGGTTGTGGTTGTGGTTGTGGTTGTGGTTGTGGTTGTGGTGGTGGTGGTGGTGGTGATGGTGGTGGTGGTGGTGGTGGTGTTCAAGAACACCAAGAACACAAGAACATGAACAAAGTGAACACAAAATCACAAATAGGGGCAAAATGGTCATAAAAAATAGATTGTACCATTTACTAACTGACACTAACAGAAGGGTGGTATTGTCTGACGTCAGGGGTGGTTTTTGTATATCCCCGAACAATAGGGTTGTTTTTGTATATAACCCATCTATGGAGGGTGCATTTTGTCTTTTACCCTTTAAAATAATTTCAGCTCTGGAGTGTGGAGCTTGTTTAGGGGTTAACTATCCAATTTCACCAATTTCACATGAGACCTAACACCTTAGGCCAAGAAAGTTTGTTTATTCACTAGTTATTGATTTTCGGTTACAAGTTTTCTCAACCAATTACCATCATTCATGTGAAAATTTCCCACAGTAAGGGGTTCCTTCTGTGCTACATGATCGTATGTTCTATTCCTAATAAGAGCAAACTTGGAAAGAAAAGTATCACTGACCTTAAATAGGGAATGCGCCGTCGTCTCACAAGTTCGTATGTAGTTTGATTTGTCAGAATAAGATAGCTGCCACCAAATATACCATAAAAGAAAACTTCAGATCCATGTATGAAAGCTTTAAGTGAAGAGAACAAATTGCTCTTACAAGACCAAGGAACCCAATGACATATACACCCATTCATAGAAACAAAACAAATATACAGGAAATGAATACATCCAATGAAACTGTACTGCTAAGTGCCCAAGTGCCAATTTTGTTTGCTGCATCAAACAGAAACGGATATGTAATCTATCAAGAGGACTAGAGCAAACATTTCTACCAACTCATAGAAAGAGCCAAAACAACTAGATTGAGTGACACCCTTTATACCCAAAGTGCCCCATTCTAAACTAATATTACTAGATTATATGTTTAGTGCTGATTAATTACTGTTATTATTGTGAGTAACAAGTCTCTTATCAAGAGAACTCAGACCATGCAAAAATATATGAAAAGGCACTAATTTGCATAGAAACAATAATTATATCTAAAAGCAGCAAGTGTTTTGCCTATTTGTACAAATTGCAAGGACCCAGCAAGAAGCAGAGAACAAGGAAAGTTTAAAAGAGAGGCCATCCACATGGATTCAAGGACCAGAGGAAGTGCTTTGTCTTTCGTCGGACACCTGGCGAGTTTTGGCTTGCTTATCTATTAGCAAGGAGAAATTATTCATTCTTCCCAGAACACCACGTCATCTGTGTGCCGAGGCTAAAAATGAGTGGATACAGTTGTCAGCAAGCGGACAGTTGAGACTTGTGTACGACACTTCAAATAGGACACGTCATGGACAAGTTGGTCCACATTGACAAGCTCTTTTTGATGGTTGATGTGAATATCCATGAAGAGCCCAACTTGAGGGGTATGAAACGTGTCTCCATGTGTCGACATGAAATCGTGCATCATCAATTTATTGTTTTTGGCACACTGATGATGTGGAGCTCCGAGAAGTCTTGATAATTTCTTGTTAATAGATTTCTCAGTTACAGTAACAAGCAAACTGCACAGAAGGATACTGGTAAGATGACTACCAACAACTTAGTCTGATGAACTGCCACTCCATGGCAAATCTCTTTCCCTTGTAGCTCTGGACCTTGTGGATACTCATAGAATGGAAATAGCTATCTACCTTATATTATCTGCCTAGCTCAAGTAACCGCATTCCAGGTGAACTACTAATTCAGTAAATTATGCTTCCCAAAATTATTCACTATGTGCTGCATCTCTGCATCTCTGCATCCGCAAGTCGATCTCAGAAATCACAACATCACCAAACCTTAACCTCCTCATCATTCAGTTCAATAACATTGAAAGAGAGAGTGATATAACCACTCGTTTTCCTGGGCACATGTGGACCTGAATGTGTGGTAGGCTGGTAGAAGTGTATGTTAAGGAGACTTAAATGTGTTTGACAATCATTTCAATTTCTTAAGACAACAGAAACTAGGAACCAATCCGAAGTAAAATTCAACCGCTCACCACCCACCCATTTGATCAATACACCAGGAGTCATGATAATGTGCTACAATATTCTTGACGCTTTACGCATTTAGGTCAAGGGAACACCTCCCTAAAGCTCGTGTCCCCAGATCTTTGCTATTTGGAAGACTGATGATGAAGTTACAGCTGGTGTAATTAAGAGGGGTTATAATGTGGAATGGTGGATTTTTATCCACACTCGTCAATTCTGCACCATATACCAGTTTCCGCTTATCTTCCATAGAAGTCTATGGTGTGTCCACATGGGGTACTGTGATTTATCATTTTCAGGAGGTTTCACTTCAAGGAAGGTCACCTTTGGCAGCTGGAATTTCCTTCGGGAAAAGAGGACAGAAAATGTAGAAAGATATGACTTCTAGAGTGTTCAAGAAGTAGGATGTCTAAGAACGGCTTGTTTTAGAGAATGCCAAATGGTAATCATCTGTCCATAGCATGATTTGTGTTTTTTTATCAAACAGGCATAAAACCCAATCATTTTCTCCCCAAACTATTTCGAGTCTCCTAATACTACCTTTGTTTCTTCTCTTCAGCCTACTTCACTTTTTGTCACTATTCCCTGGGTCACTTTGAACCGATAATTTGATTACCAAAACGATGCAAGAATTTGGTAATCTTTGCATGGTCTTGTAGAGTATACTCTACGAAACCATGAAAAATTTCCAAAAAATTACACTTGTTTGCTATCCGAATCACCGTGTCGAAGTGACCCAATTACGGGTTGAAAAGTCAAACCAGGATGAAAGAGAAGAAACGGAGGTAGTACTTGTTAGTAACGAGATGTAAGCATGTTACGTTCTGTATGACATTTGAGCGGAAGACTGATCTTCTAGGGGAAATACACTATCATGCACATTTTGCACAGGTCTAGCAAGCTGAAATAATTAAGTGATGCAGAACTTGCAGAGAAAAAAAAGTGCAAAATTGAGATTACATATCCAAGACGTCCATGACAATACTCCAGATTAGTAGCCTGGGGAATATGAAGATTCTTAGTTTATCATCCAGTACTCTAAGGCCTAGTTTATAATTTCCGTTTTATTAGTCAAGGGTATTTTAGTTATTTTAGCAATTAGGGTTTAGTTTAATTCTATATTTATAATTCAGAGTTTAGAGATGAATTATTAGTTGCAAATGTGTTCGTGTGATTAGCCGATCCATTGCAAGGGTGAAGCACTGGCTTCTTCTTCTTCCTCATTCTTTCTTCTTCTTCTCTTCTTTCTCGTTCTCTTAGCACACTATTCAAAGTTACTGTTCACGGGTAATGTTCCCCTGAGCAATCCTAGTTCCGATCCAAAACACTAGCCACAACCCCTTGCCAAACCAATTTGGCCCCTAAACGCGTGTTCCATACGTCTAACTTGCTGAAAATCAGCAAGTAATCGCTGTAGGAATAGATTTCCCAATCTGTTTCACAGGGCAGACTGTAGGACTCTATAGGGAATAAAAAAGGATTTTAAAGATCACCCACCAAGAGAGAGCACCAGCAGCAGGACTTCAACCCAAGCCTCCGGCTAGAGAGAGAGATGAAACTTACCAACTCAACCAACTCTTGTTGTGCTATACTATATATATATATATATATATATATATATATATATATATACATACATACATACACATACATACCCTATCACGCTATCAGTTTCATGAAAGCGAGTTCTATATTTCACCTTGTAGCACTGACCATTTATCATAACACCTCTTCAGTTTCAGTTCAGACATGAGAAAGCAAACAAAGAAAGAGTCACTTATAATACCCTATCAGCTTGAGTATTAATGGACACTCAAACTACTTAAACCGATGCATGGCTGGTAGAGAATGCAGTACCAATGACACATAAATGAAGAACTGAACACTCTAACTACTATGGCAACAACTCAAGCACAGTTATTGTAACAACTACAATTTTTACGGTGGGACAAAAAGTTCAATGTCACAAGGAAATCATGATACTCACGTATGGAAAAGGAGAAGGAGAATCAGGAACAGAAGGGATATTGATAAAGCAGCCAGCAGCAAGATCATGACTACATCTGCCCACCTGTAACACGTCCAAATAAAACCTTAGAATTAGTCAACAATGCATAGCAATGAGATTTACAAGCGAAGATATCATGAAACTGACATAACTACAATGGATTCCCACCCAACCACAGGACAAGAACGGAAAAGAATAAAGAAAATAAGGAGCTGAGAGGACCTACCATGCCTTCGCAATATTAGCCTTTAGATAAGAAATGTACAGGACACCAGTCCAAATGCATAATGCGGTTTCCTCGCAGATATACCACCTGGTACATCATTATGTAAAATTGACATCACTTAATAATACAACCACAAATTATCATGGGTTAGGTAAAGGATCTAATGTAGGCACGCAACTTTTAGGTTTTTCTTAAATCAAAACTATTGGAGATGTCCACCCCAAAAAAAGCCAAACAAACAAACTATTCGAGATGTCCCTCTGAGTAATTTTCATATGTTGTGCAAGAGCTAAATTGTTCTTTTAACCAAATGCACTAAATTGTTCTTTTAGCCAAATCCCTTTGTTTACACTAACTAAACTGCTGAGCATGACGTTTCCAGTGAAATGAGTCAGTATCCGTCGCTGCATTTTAACTGGCAACAATTCTTATCTAACAAATTTTATTAATATTTGGAGCAACTGTATTCGTTTGGGGAAAAAGCAGAAACTGTTAAGAATTTTTCAGATTATGGAGTTCCACATAATCACATGTCTAATCATTTCATACCCCAATCCTGCTTCAGCACATAGTAAGAGGAACGAGAGACAGAATTCTATACAAACCATTGGTTTGACCTGCAATATAGAATCCAACATTTTACATGAAACTTTAACTACGAACCGAAGATGGGGATTGATTGCATATTTTAATAGTACAATACAGTGTTACAATGTTAAGGATCAGCATTAATGAAAATTGCATCCAGTGATGAGCAGAAAGAAATGGGCTGGAGAAAGAAAATCCCGAGCAACTGTATGGCTATAGCCTGTAGATTAGACCAAATTTTCAATAATGTATCTGCATATTCAATCACAATTCATTGCTAAGTCTCTCTGCTTATCTCAGTGACTCAGTTGATGGCTTCTCATTACACAATTTGTAAATTCATCAACGCAACATGCAGTCACACTCCAAAGGCATCTCTAATATTACAATAACTATATTTAACCTGATATATGACAGTTTCTAGTTTGCCTGATAGGCATTTACAGACCAAACGCTAGTACCATTGAGCAATTGAAGTAATCTGAAAAGTTATCACACAAAAAATGATTTTCAAAATTGTAGAGAAAATACATTTTCACAATAGCAAAACATAGAGCCAAAGGGGTGTACGGCATGTGAAACAGAAAATGATTCACCTGCCATATTTCAGTAACTCTTCTTGGAATCAGTTACGCATTTCCCCAACATGAAACACCTCTTTCCTACGGGAGATGCGCTAAAACCTTCTATGCATGTACAGTTTCAAAATACTGAATTGAATTATGCTTGAAGCGACCTGTAATTTTTTAAAATTTTGTGGGACCTATACTGAAATACAAGGCGAAATAACTAGATATTATAAAATTTTACATCTCAATGGATCTATACAGCCCATAAGTCTCATAGTCCCATGTACATCGTAAGTGATGGTTATTAGGGAGCGCCACTTCAGATTTAATCATAGGACAAAGAAGGTAAAACAATCCACTGCCAACCACTTGCTTGTAGAGGTAACATAGAGTAGTCAGCCAAATCATAAGAACTTAAGATATATGCTTGTAAGTTGTAAAAATGGTACACTCACCAAAATCGACAATGATTCCCCTGTCCAATGCATGTTCCCAGCCAAACACAATGATGATCGAACTGAAGAACACATCTATCGCAATCATGACAGTGCTTTGCTCGCGGAGGCTGCAGACATGACATACATGTTAAACATCAACTCTCCCAATATGTCAGATCTAGCTTGCTAAAAGTTGAGACTTGAGAGACATTCTTGATTACGCGCGAGATGAGACAAACCGCAATCAAGTTCGGCGAATATTGCTCCGTTAACCAATTTATTACTTATAAACAATGGTAACACAATCCGTCTCTCCCGACAGGACTAGGGCAAACCCAGAATTTTAGCAACCCTGACTTACAGTCTTCACTAATCCAGACTATACACTTATCTCACTCATAAAAATACCAGGCACAATTGCTTCGAACCTGACCTATAAATCTAGAACCATAGAGTTTAGAGCATTCTCTGAACATGGAGAGCATAATTAATTGGAATTCTCAATGGTAACGCCACAACACAGTCTAGACTGGATTCATTTTGGCAGGAATTTAACATTCCAACCGTATCATCTGAAATATAAATGTTTCGTAAACAGAAAGTTGATTCATGTGGAGAAACTAAGGTGAATTAAATATTGCATCCAAGTAAGAAGAAGCACAATTCGGGATTTGGCAAATACATTTCAGACTTGCAACATTATGTAAGCTGCAAGATGTCAATATTAGATACCATGAAGTATTAAGGAGTATTTCCGAGAATTATAGAGAACAGAAAAGATATCTTTTGTAGCAACCTAAGTCCAAAATCCCCCAGCTTGAAGATGGAGAAACTAGCTCCCTGTTTCTTAGTGTTTGCTGTTGGCTAAGCTTATTAATCAAACACATCCAAGCTAGTTCTTGGCTGTATGCTGAATAAAGCTTGAAACCAGATTACAACTCGGATATCTCTTGTGTTCGAGGCCATAACTACGTTTTATTGACTACATTAGTCACATATTTCAGATATAGATGGTAGAGAATCAGTACCAGTGTTAACTAAACACAGCCACAGACATGAGATGTCCTACCTGCACAACATTACAGTAACTGCAAGTCCAGGATCTGCAAAAAAGAACCGTGGATCTACTTAGAAAGCCTTGAGCAGGGAACTAACTCTATAATCTCAGACAATTAAACAGACTTATATCAGATGATTAAATGATGATGCTTTAAAAGAAAGAATTCGAGCAACAAGGGTCGACGAACACTAATGAGCAATTACAAGGAAATTGCTCATTAATATCCAAGCTGGTTCATTAACATTTAAAAGAACAATGCATCACAGAGTAAAAATTTATGGCAAGAAGAGGTATCAGAAAAAGAAAGTATAGTAAAAGTGAAAAGAGGACAAAAAAACAAAACTTGTCCAATTCTAAGTTAAATAGATCGCCAACAGATTACTGCCAATGCGAGAAACAAAATGTGAAATAACATTCGTAGTTTCACTTTCAACCATAACCAACCAAACTTGCTAGATGGTAATATCTCTATTATGTCAGTAATGCAAGCTACTGGTATGTCCAGAAACAGTGTAGCTGTAAACAATCCTTCATGTTATCATTTCCTGGACCAGTAAGTACTATTCACACTAGTATTATGACATACATACTTGATGCCCCGTATTATGTCATTGTCAAACACAAGGTGTTAAATTGCAACTAGTCATTGGAGATGAGTCAGCATATAGTCTCAAAGGCTCAATGCTGTGTGGTACCTGAATATAAGGCAAAAGCCATTGCAAGATTGGGCCATTGTGATGTTCAAACAATTAACAGGGGATAATTCCAAAAGTGGATTAGGAAAACCTTGTTTTGCCCGAGCAAAGTAAAAGAGTTTCCTAGATATCACAATTTCACTGCCATCTTTCAAACCCTTACAATTTCTATTTCCATATTGCATAAAGTTTAAGTTGCTTCATGTGGTACTTTTTCATCGTATCCTGTGGTAAATTAGTTGAATAGGTTTTTTTTCAATATGCTAACTAGTGTCATCAAGTTTTACCATCACCAATCATTTCAAAATTATTGAAATTTCCCCAGACGCCAAGCTATTATTTTATCGAGTAAGAGGAGGGTTACAATTGCTTCCACTAAACATCCTCAGCTCAACGTTCTTATTGAACAGGATAAGAACAATTTACCAGTTGTTCAAAAAAGAATTGTAAACTGTGGAAAGGGATCTCCGTATTTCGGTTAGAGTCTAACAAATACAAGCTATACCTTCATCAAAAATCACTCTAGAAAAAGTAGCAGTGATCAAATTAAATATGGTTACATACTACTCAAACGAAAAATAACGATTTTTAATCTCATGAATAGATAATTGTTTCCAGACATAAAACCTACACAGAAAGCTTATGGGACAGTCATGTATTTATTACCTTACAAACAATTTTTTGTTTAGATGCGCTCAAATTAATATTAATAATCATCCATTTGAATAATGGTGAAGCCACAACAAGCGAAAAATGATACCAAGTACGTCCCAATTATTTCCTAAAAAAATAACATAATGAATGTGCAGACTAAAGGTGCCTACATTGTTTTATTTCATCCTAGTACTTGTTTAACAAGATGCAACCAACATGAGAGGCAACAAGGAACCGTCCTTTGAACACGAAAAAGAAAAGTCCACCAGTTCAAACAATACGCATGCTACAAATTGCAGATAACGATCCTGGATTTAGCAAGAATAGTACAATAAGTTGTTATGTGTTGTTTCTTACCTAACGGATGATCCAGGAGGGTACATCTCCATCACTAGCTTTGTCCAGTATGGCGTATTAGATCCTGAGGGATTTCTTCCACCACTGTCCACTGTAACCACTAAGCTGCCAGTTTTGCTTGAAGCGGGTCGTCTTTACTTGATCATTAGAAAGTAAGGATAAGTGGAGTAAAATAGTGTTTGAGATCAAATAGTGAAGCTCTCTACACAAACCTTACAGGAAAAACAAAAAATATGAGAACCTATTGCCCTAATGTCTGGACTTTCCAATTCAGTAAGAAGAAGAAATTAAAACAAAGTTTGGTTTGCTTACTTTGATATCACTGTTGGATTTAAGGCATCACTCTCACTAGCAACCCTCATTGCATCAAGAACATATCTAACAAAGATGAACAAACTAATAATGTCGAGGGTCGTACTACAACAGTAGTCATCGAATATTGCATATGCTACAAGTATACAGTTATATGTGAGCATTACTAACCCAGGTGAAGAACCAGCTGTCAAAAAATATTGAGCCAGTGTGCCAACAAACAACAGCAAGTACAATGCAGTGTACCTGAGGGAGAGATAAACAATCACAATAATATTCATCTGAGGATGACAGCAGATACTAGTCAATGAAAATGTGTGCATATCTAAAAAGCCCAGAGAAAACTGTTCTCCACAAATCTTGGCTGTTCTCCACAAATCTTGGTTTTCGTAGGTAACAATTATGACTATACCTTTGTTCTGTTAAATTTACACACCAAGTAACACCCTGTTCACACACAACATATTCCCCATGATACGCTATCCTGAAGATCAAGATACCTGAAGATCAAGATATCAGTTAACAAGCTGCAGGGTCTTTCCAATACTTGATCCTTGTTGTTTTCGGAGGAGCTCGGTTTTCCGTTCCACAAATTGTTCAGGCAGATATGGCGTAGTGGTTTCTTTCATGAAGTTTCATATTGCTTTTGCGACAGAGGGTTTTTTGTTAAAGTTTCAGGAGTTACAGAAGTTTCTTTTCTCCTGTCGAGAAAGGCTGAAGATATTAACATTTTCTTCCGCTGATTGTTCTTTCAGTAAACTTTTGTTATTGATTAAAAAAGTGTGCCTCGGGAAAGACACCATTTATCTTATAAATATCCTTGCCTCCAGCTTTGAGGAGCCAATAAGGGCCAAATTTTATGAGACTAAATGGAAAAGGTAATCTCTCAAATAAGTCTGACTAGCTCAAACAAGCATGGGATGGTAACCATAAAAAGCTTAACATAACAAGTAGACAGATGAAAACATTATTGATCAAGAAGAGGCAGCCTCACTAGAAACAGGAGGCAACACCATGACAGACGGATCTAGGGATTATCCAGATAACGTTACAACCCAGCCCTACTACATGGACTGATGATAGTGCATCCATACAGCCCTAAAGTGAAAAATAGCAAAAAATGAATGCATTACTGCAAGTCTCCAGCATCAACCATGCCACATGTCCTTTCAAGGAAGAAGCGATGGTAAAAGCCTTGAAATGAGCAAGAATAGATTCAGTAACATCAGGTTTATTCGTGAATATTGAATGTCCAAAAGACGCTTGCCTTCATGATGACAACTCTCCCAACCAGTTCAACCCCTCTTTTTCTTCTTTAACGTCAAGAAGCCATTGGATCTCTAATTCGAGGACATTATCCTTAGAGATCTGTTTGTAATTCCAGTGAATGTCAGTGTTACTATTCTCTCCACTAGTGTCAATATTCTATACAATTTTAGGACATCTCCGTAACACCCATGATATGCTGCTAGCTACACTCAGTTCCTCACATAAATCTCTATGTTCACTTGTAAAATCAAGAGGCTATCATATTTTTTGATAACTTGATGTGCTTGTAATTTATTTCAGTTTATTTCTTCCTTGTGCACTCAGTTAGTAACAGTTTGTTGCTTCTTAGTTTTGGTAGCACCTCTTTTACTAGCACTCTCCATATTTTTTTATTGTTTGTGACGTCAGTAAATATGTGTTCTTGACAGCCCATGGTAAATTTAGAACATTCTGTAGCCAAATCATTCACATAGCAAGGATGGTGTGGTGTTGTGACCAGCATACTGAAATATAGCGGCGACATCGTTACGAACATTAAATAAGGAAGCCGAGTGGCAGGAAAGTGAAATATCAAATACGCAAGCTTGGCCAGACTAGGTAGCAAGAAACAATAACGACAGATAAACAAACCATCTACCAACCCTTGGCACAATCCACAATTAGATCTCAAATATATCAAAGTTAACTAGTCAATCTAGAACTGATATCGAATAAATGCCAGACACGCCAACATGAGCACCACAGAAACTAAAGATTCATTATATTAATTTAGATAAAATCGCTGAGATTTTCCTTAACTGAATCAATCTACTTATGCGGAACTGAAGGGATCCTGCAGAAACCGGCTAAATCACCTTTGGGGTTCATGGGATTCAAAACCTAACACCTTCAATGGAGATGGGTTTTGCCTAGAGATCGCGTAAGTGGAAGTGGGAAGTGGGTTTTCCTCTACCAACAAAACCTTAAATACCGGAGATGGGTCTTTGAAGGCTTCACATACAAGCAATTTCTTGTCCATAGCTAAATTCCCCTCCCAATGACTCACTCACTGTCCATAGACAGTAAAAGAATTGAAGGCCTAACATGAAAAAAGTGTCACAAAAAATAAGTCAGTTAAAGGAAAGATGAAGAAACAACATACCAGGGTTGTTGTCTGGTCTTCTCAATCAAATCCTTGTCAAGCAGGAAGAGAACCCCAGCATAGATCAGATGCAGCAACACCAAAACCACTTGCAGAAATAGGGTTGCCCTCCGAACTATAAAATCACACAAAAATCAATAATAATCACGTAATAATAGCAAGATTGGTTTGATATCGAAGAAGGGTAGGTGAGTTACCGGGATCGGAGAGGCAGGGGAAGGAATGGAAGCAGCGGTCAGCAGCGCAATTCAACGTGTCCTGAAGGGCGGCCATTGTCATCGAACCAATAATAGAACGGAAGACGACAGTTGCATCTCAGAAGAAGAAGAAACAGAAGGTTGTCTCAATCTGTGGGAAAGTTTGCTAATTTGGTTGTGGGTGTTGTTTCTCTGATCGGGTGTGAGAGAAAGGGGGGTTTTTTCGTGGCAGTATCGACGGCAGACGGAGGAGGAACCACCGCCGGAGAAAGCGAGAGAGAGGGGTCAACAGGGTGGGGTGAGTGGCGGATAGGTGTGAAGTCGCAGTGGCTCGGTGAGAGGAGGGGGTTAGAGTCGTAGCTCAACTAACAAGAGCAAGGGGTCATGACTTTTGGTTCAACAAGTAATTACTTTTTTTTTTTAGATAATTTTAACAAGAAGTAATGTTTTATGTGAAAATTGATTAAAGTCTTGCCTAAAAAAATTATTGAAGTCAAATTTATCAGTTTTATTTATTAATTAGATGGTAAAAGTTTATTGATTGTTTCAAAATACATGCCTTTAATTCGTATCTAAAAATGCATGCCTTTAATTTGATCGAGATATGAATTTTTAGTTGTATAAAAATGTATCAGACTACATTACTAGCTCCGCAGACTGTGCAAACTTATGAATTGAGCAAGAGATAAATCGCTCATAGGCATCCACAATACTCAGGCCCACATTCAAATCGCAGCTCAACTAACAAGAGCGAGAGGGTCTTCGACTTTTGGTTCAACAAGTAATTACTTTTTTTTTTTAAGAATTTCAACAAGAAGTAATGTTGTGTGTAAAAGTTGATTATAGCCTTGCCTCAAAAAAATATTGAGCCAAATTTATCAATTTTATTTATTAATTAGATGTTAAAAAGTTTATTAATTGTTTCAAAATACATGCCTTTAGTTCTCTATCTAAAAATGCATGCATTTAATTTGATCGAGATATGAATTTTTGATTGTATCAAGATGTGTCAGACTTCATTACTAGCTCCACAGACTGTGCAAGGCTTATGAATTGAGCAAGAGATAAATCGCTCATGAGCATCCACAATACCCAGGCCCACGTTCAAATCGCAGCTCAACTAACAAGAGAGGGAGGGGTCCTGGACTTTTGGTTCAACAAGTAATTACTTTTTTTTTAGATAATTTCAACAAGAAGTAATGTTTTGTGTGAAAATTGATTAAAGTTTTGCCTCAAAAAAAAATTGAAGCCAAATTTATCAGTTTTATTTATTAATTAGATGGTAAAAAGTTTATTGATTGTTTCAAAATACATGTCTTTAATTATCTATCTAAAAATGCATGCCTTTAATTTGATCGAGATATGAATTTTTGGTTGTATAAAAATATATCAGACTACATTACTAGCTCCGCAGACTGTGCAAACTTATGAATTGAGCAAGAGATAAATCGCTCATAGGCATCCACAATACTCAGGCCCACATTCAAATCGCAGCTCAACTAACAAGAGCGAGAGGGTCTTCGACTTTTGGTTCAACAAGTAATTACTTTTTTTTTTAAGAATTTCAACAAGAAGTAATGTTTTGTGTGAAAAATTTATTAAAGCCTTGTCTCAAAAAAAAAATTGAAGACAAATTTATTAGTTTTATTTATTAATTAGATGAGAAAAAGTTTATTGATTGTTTCAAAATACATGCCTTTAATTCTCTATCTAAAAATGCATGCCTTTAATTTGATCGAGATATGAATTTTTTGTTATGTCAAGATGTACCAGACTTCATTCCTAGCTCCGCAGACTGTGAAGGCTTATGAACTGAGAAAGAGATAAATCGCTCATAGGCATCCACAATACCCCGGCCCACATTCAAATTGCAGCTCAACTAACAAGAGCGAGAGGGGTCTTGGACTTTTGTTCAACTAATAATTGCTTTTTTTACGTATTTCAACAAGAAGTAATGTTTTGTGTGAAAATTGATTAAAGTCTTGCCTCAAAAAAAAAATAAAGCCAAATTTATCAGTTTGTTTTATTAATTAGATGGTAAAAAGTTTATTGATTGTTAAAAAATACATATCTTTAATTATCTATCTAAAAATGCATGTCTTTAATTTGATCGAGATATGAATTTTTGGTTTTATCAAGATGTATCAGACTTCATTACTAGCTCCGCAGACTGTGCAAGCTTATGAACTGAGCAAGAGATAAATCGCTCATAGGCATCCACAATACCCAGGCCCACATTCAAATCGCAGCTCAACTAACAAGAGCGAGAGGGGTCTTTGACCTTTTGTTCAAAAAGTAATTACTTTTTTTTTTTAGATAATTTCAACAAGAAGTAAAGTTTCGTGTGAAAATTGATTAAAGTCTTGCCTCAAAAAAAATTGGAGCCAAAGTTATCAGTTTTACTTATTAATTAGATTGTAAAAAGTTTATTGATTGTTTCAAAATACATGCATTTAATTATCTATCTAAAAATGCATGCCTTTAATTTGATCGAGATATGAATTTTTGTTTGTATGAAGATGTATCAGAATTCATTACTAGCTCCGCAGACTGTGCAAGCTTATGAATTGAGCAAGAGATAAATCGCTCATAGGCATCCTCAATACCCAGACCCACATTCAAATCGCATATCAACTAACAAAAGCGAGAGGGGTCTTGAATTTTTGGTTCAACAAGTAACTACTTTTTTTTTAATTTCAATAAGAAGTAATGTTTTGTGTGAAAGTTGATTATAGCCTTGCATCAAAATAAAATATTGAGCCAAATTTATCAGTTTTAATTATTAATTAGATGTTTAAAAGTTTATTAATTGTTTCAAAATACATGCCTTGGTTGTATAAAGATGTATCAGTTTTCATTACTAGCTCTGCAGAATGTGCAAGCTTATGAATTGAGCAAGAGATAAATCGCTCATAGGCATTCACAATACCCAGACCCACATTCAAATCGCAGCTCAACTAACAAGAACGAGAGGGGTCTTCGACTTTTGGTTCAACAAGTAATTGCTTTTTTTTTAAATAATTTCAACAAGAAATAATGTTGTGTGTAAAAGTTGATTATAGCCTTGCCTCAAAAAAAAAATATTGAGCCAAATTTATCAATTTTATTTATTAATTAGATGTTAAAAAGTTTATTAATTGTTTCAAAATACATGCCTTTAATTCTCTGTCTAAAAATGCATGCATTTAATTTGATCGAAATATGAATTTTTAATCAAGATGTGTCAGACTTCATTACTAGCTCCGCAGACTGTGCAAGGCTTATGAATTGAGCAAGAGATAAATCGCTCATGAGCATCCACAATACCCCCGCCCACATTCAAATTGCATCTCAACTAACAAGAGAGAGAGGGGTCTTGGACTTTTGACTCAACAAGTAATTACTTTTTTTTAGGATAATTTCAACAAGAAGTAATGTTTTGTGTGAAAGTTGATTCAAGCCTTGCCACAAAAAAAAAAAAAAAAAAAAAAAAAAAAAAACAATGAAGCCAAATTTATCAGATTTATTTATTAACTAGATGGTAAGTTTATTGATTGTTTCAAAATACATGCCTTTAATTCTCTATCTGAAAATGCATGCCTTTAATTTGATCGATATATGAATTTTTTATTGTATCAAGATGTATCAGACTTCATTACTAGCTCCGCAGACTATGCAAGGCTTATGAATTGAGCAAGAGATAAATCGCTCATAAGCATCCACAATACCCATGCCCACATTCAAATCGCAGCTCAACTAACAAGAGAGAGAGGGGTCTTCGACTTTTGGTTCAACAACTAATTACTTTTTTTTTAGATAATTTCAACAAGAAATAATGTTTTGTGTGAAAATTGATTAAAGTCTTGCCTCAAAAAAATATGGAAGCCAAATTTATCAAATTTATTTATTAATTAAATGGTAAACAGTTTATTGATTGTTTCAAAATACATGTCTTTAATTCTCTATCTAAAAATGCATGCCTTTAATTTGATCGAGATATGATTTTTGGTTGTATCAAGATGTATCTGACTTCATTACTAGCTCCGCAGACTGTGCAAGCTTATGAATTGAGCAAGAGATAAATACCTCATAGGCATCCAAAATACCCAGACTCACATTCAAATCGCAGCTCAACTAAAAAGAACGAGAGAGGTCTTGGACTTTTGGTTCAACAAGTAATTACTTTTTTTTAAAGAATTTCAACAAGAAGTAATGTTTTGTGTGAAAATTGATTAAAGCCTTGCATCAAAAAAAAATTGAGCCAAATTTATCAATTTTATTTATTAATTAGATGTTAAAAAGTTTATTAATTGTTTCAAAATACTTGCATTTAATTCTATATCTAAAAATGCATGCCTTTAATTTGATCGAGATATGATTTTTGGTTTTATCAAGATGTATCTGACTTCATTACTAGCTCCGCAGCTGTGCAAGGCTAATGAATTGAGCAAGAGATAAATCGCTCATAAGCATCCACAATACCCAGGCCCACATTCAAATCGCAGCTCAACTAACAAGAGAGGGAGGGGTCTTGGACTTTTGGTTCAACAAGTAATTACTTTTTTTTTTAGATTATTTCGACAAGAAGTAATGTTTTGTGTGAAAATTAATTAAAGTGTTGCCTCAAAAAAAAAAATTGAAGCCAAATTTATCAGTTTTATTTATTAATTAGATGGTAAAAAGTTTATTGATTGTTTCAAAATACATGTCTTTAATTATCTATCTAAAAATGCATGCCTTTAATTTGATCGAGATATGATTTTTTGTTGATATGAAGATGTATCAGACTTCATTACTAGCTCCGCAGACTGTGCAATCTTATGAATTGAGCAAGAGATAAATCGCTCATAGGCATCCTCAATACCCAGACCCACATTCAAATCGCAGCTCAACTAACAAGAGCGAGAGGGGTCTTGGATTTTTGGTTCAACAAATATTAGTTTTTTTTAGATAATTTCAACAAGAAGTAATGTTTCGTGTGAAATGTGATTATAGCCTTGCATCAAAATAAAATATTGAGCCAAATTTATCAATTTTATTTATTAATTAGATGTTAAAAATTTTATTAATTGTTTCAAAATACATGCCCTGGTTGTATAAAGATGTATCAGTTTTCATTACTAACTCGGCAGACTGTGCAAGCTTATGAATTGAGCAAGAGATAAATCGCTCATAGGCATCCACAATACCCAGACCCACATTCAAATCACATCTCAACTAACAAGAGCGAGAGGGGTCTTGGACTTTTTGTTCAACAAGTAATTATTATTTTTTAGATAATTTCAACAAGAAGTTATGTTTTGTGTGAAAATTGATTAAAGTCTTGCCTCAAAAAAAATATTGAGCCTAATTTCACAATTTTATTTATTAATTAGATGTTAAAAAGTTTATTAAAATACATGCGTTTAATTCTCTATCTAAAAATGCATGTCTTTAATTTGCTCGAGATATAAATTTTTGGGTCTATAAAGATGTGTCAGACTTCATTACTAGCTTCGCAGACTGTGCAAGGCTTATGAATTGAGCAAGAGATAAATCGCTCTTAAGCATCCACAATACCCAGACCCACATTCAAATCGCAGCTCAACTAACAAGAGAGAGAGGGGTCTTGGACTTTTGGTTCAACAAGTTATTACTTTTTTTTTTAGATAATTTCAACAAGAAGTAATGTTTTGTTTGAAAAATTTAATAAAGCCTTGCCTCAAAAAAAATTTTGAAGACAAATTTATTAGTTTTATTTATTAATTAGATGAGAAAAAGTTTATTGATTGTTTCAAAATACATGCCTTTAATCCTCTCTCTAAAAATGCATGCCTTTAATTTGATCGAGATATGAATTTTTGGTTGTATCAAGATGTATGAGACTTCAATACTAGCTCGGCAGACTGTGCAAGCTTATGAACTGAGAAAGAGATAAATCACTCATAGGCATCCACAATACCCCGGCCCACATTCAAATCGCAGCTCAACTAACAAGAGCGAGAGGGGTCTTGGACTTTTGGTTCAACATGTAATTACTTTTTTTTATATAATTTCAACAAGAAGTATTGTTTTGTGTGAAAATTGATTAAAGTCTTGCCTCAAAAAAAAATCGAAGCCAAATTTATCAGTTTTTTTTATTAAGTAGATGGTAAAAAGTTTATTTATTGTTTCAAAATACATGTATTTAATTATCTATCTAAAAATGCATGCCTTTAATTTGATCGAGATATGAATTTTTGGTTTTATCAAGATGTATCAACTTCATTACTAGCTCCGCAGACTGTGCAAGTTTATGAATTGAGCAATAGATAAATCGCTCATAGGCATCCACAATACCCAGGCGCACATTCAAATCGCAGCTCAACTAACAAGAGCGAGAGGGGTCTTGGACTTTTGGTTCAACAAGTAATTACTTTTTTTTACATAATTTCAACATGAAGTAATGTTTTGTGTGAAAATTGATTAAAGTCTTGCCTCAAAAAAAAAAAATGAAGCCAAATTTATCATTTTTTTTTATTAATTAGATGGTAAAAAGTTTATTGATTGTTTCAAAATACATGTCTTTAATTATCTATCTAAAAATGCATGTCTTTAATTTGATCGAGATATGAATTTTTGGTTTTATCAAGATGTATCAGACTTCATTACTAGCTCTGCAGACTGTGCAAGCTTAAGAACTGAGCAAGAGATAAATCGCTCATAGGCATCCCCAATACCAAGGCCCACATTCAAATCGCAGCTCAACTAACAAGAGAGAGAGGGGTCTTGGACTTTTGGTTCAACTAGTAATTACTTTTTTTTTAGATAATTTCAACAAGATGTTATGTTTTGTGTGAAAAATTGAATAAAGTCTTGCCTCAAAAAAAAAAATATTTGAAGACAAATTTATGAGTTTTATTTATTAATTAGATGGTAAAAAGTTTATTGATTGTTTCAAAATACATGCCTTTCATTCTCTATCTAAAAATGCATGCCTTTAATTTGATCGAGATATGAATTTTTGGTTGTATCAAGATGTATCAGACTTCATTACTAGCTCCGCAGACTATGCAAAGCTTATGAATTGAGCAAGAGATAAATTGCTCATAAGCATCCACAATATCCAGGCCCACATTAAAATCGCAGCTGAACTAACAAGAGAGAGAGAGGGGTCTTCGACTTTTGGTTCAACAAGTAATTACTTTTTTTTTAGATAATTTCAACAAGAAATAATGTTTTGTGCAAAAATTGATTAAAGTCTTGCCTCAAAAAAAAATTGAAGCCAAGTTTATCAGTTTTTTTTATTAATTAGATGGTAAAAAGTTTATTTATTGTTTCAAAATACATGTATTTAATTATCTATCTAAAAATGCATACCTTTAATTTGATCGAGATATGAATTTTTGGTTTTATCAAGATGTAACAACTTCATTACTAGCTCCGCAGACAGTGAAAGCTTATGAACTAAGCAAGAGATAAATCGCTTGAGGCATCCACAATACACAGGCCCACATTCATATCGCAGCTCAACTAACAAGAGCAATAGGGGTCTTGGACATTTTGTTGAACAAGTAATTACTTTTTTTTACATAATTTCAACATGAAATAATGTTTTGTGTGAAAATTTATTAAAGTCTTGCCTCAAAAAAAAAATTGAAGCCAAATTTATCAGTTTTTTTATTAATTAGATGGTAAAAAGTTTATTGATTGTTTCAAAATACATGTCTTTAATTATCTATCTAAAAATGCATGCTTTTAATTTGATCGAGATATGAATTTTTTGTTTTATCAAGATGTATCAGACTTCATTACTAGCTCTGTAGACTGTGCAAGCTTATGAACTGAGCAAGAGATAAATCGCTCATAGGCATCCACAATACCCAGGCCCACATTCAAATCGCAGCTCAACTAACAAGAGCGAGAGGGGTCTTGGACTTTTGGTTCAACAACTAATTACTTTTTTTAGATAATTTCAAAAATAAATAATGTTTTGTTTGAAAATTGATTAAAGTCTTGCCTCCAAAAAAATATTGAAGCCAAATTTATCAGTTTTATTTATTAATTAGAAGGTAAAAAGTTTATTGATTGTTTCAAAATACATGCATTTAATTATCTATCTAAAAATGAATGCCTTTAATTTCATCGAGATATGATTTTTTGGTTGTATCAAGATGTATCAGACTTCATTACTAGCTCCGCAGACTGTGCAAGCTTATGAACTGAGCAAGAGATAAATCGCTCATAGGCATCCACAATACCCAGGCCCACATTCAAATCGCAGCTCAACTAACAAGAGCGAGAGGGGTCTTGGACTTTTTGTTCAAAAAGTAATTATTTTTTGTTTTTTAGATAATTTCAACAAGAAGTAATGTTTTGTATGAAAATTGATTAAAGTCTTGCCTCAAAAAAAAATTGAAGCCAAATTTATTAGTTTTACTTATTAATTAGATGGTAAAAAGTTTATTGATTGTTTCAAAATACATGTATTTAATTATCTATCTAAAAATGAATGCCTTTAATTTGATTTAGATATGATTTTTTGGTTGTATCAAGATGTATCAGACTTCATTACTAGCTCCGCAGACTGTGGAAGTTTATGAATTGAGCAATAGATAAATCGCTCATAGGCATCCACAATACCCAGGCGCACATTCAAATCGCAGCTCAACTAACAAGAGCGAGAGGGGTCTTGGACTTTTGGTTCAACAAGTAATTACTTTTTTTTATATAATTTCAACAAGAAGTAATGTTTTGTGTGAAAATTAATTAAAGTCTTGCCTCAAAAAAAAATTGAAGCCAAATTTATCAGTTTTTTTATTAATTAGATGGTAAAAAGTTTATTGATTGTTTCAAAATACATGTCTTTAATTATCTATCTAAAAATGCATGCTTTTAATTTGATCGAGATATGAATTTTTTGTTTTATCAAGATGTATCAGACTTCATTACTAGCTCTGTAGACTGTGCAAGCTTATGAACTGAGCAAGAGATAAATCGCTCATAGGCATCCACAATACCCAGGCCCACAATCAAATCGCAGCTCAAATAACAAGAGCGAGAGGGGTCTTGGACTTTTGGTTCAACAACTAATTACTTTTTTTTAGATAATTTCAAAAAGAAATAATTTTTTGTGTGAAAATTGATTAAAGTCTTTCCTCAAAAAAAATATTGAAGCCAAATTTATCAGTTTTATTTATTAATTAGAAGGTTAAAAGTTTATTGATTGTTTCAAAATACATGTCTTTAATTCTCTATCTAAAAATGCATTACTTTAATTTGATCGAGATATGAATTTTTGGTTGTATCAAGATGTATAGGACTTCATTACAAGCTCTGCAAATTGTGCAAAGCATATGAATTGAGAAAGAGATAAATCGCTCATAAGCATCCACAAAACCCAGGCCCACATTCAAATCACAACTCAACTAACAAGATAGAGAGGACTTTTGGTTCAACAAGTAATTACTTTTTTTTAGATAATTTCAACAAGAAATAATGTTTTGTGTGAAAATTGATTAAAGTCTTGCCTCAAAATAAAAAATTGAAGCCAAATTTATCAGTTTTATTTATTAATTAGATGGCAAAAAAGTTTATTGATTGTTTCAAAATACATGCCTTTAATTCTTTATCTAAAATGCATGCCTTTAATTTGATCGAGATATGAATTTTTGGTTGTATCAAGATATATCAGACTTCATTACTAACTCCACAGACTATGCAAGGCTTATGAATTGAGCAAGAGATAAATCGCTCTTAAGCATCCACAATACCCAGACCCACATTCAAATCGCAGCTCAACTAACAAGAGAGAGAGGGGTCTTGGACTTTTGGTTCAACAAGTAATTACTTTTTTTTTAGATAATTTCAACAAGTAATGTTTTGTGTGAAAAATTGATTAAAGCCGTGACTCAAAAAAAAATTGAAGACACATTTATTAGTTTTATTTACTAATTAGATGGTAAAAAGTTATTTGATTTTTTCAAAATACATGCCTTTAATTCTCTATCTAAAAATGCATGCCTTTAATTTGATCGAGATATGATTTTTGGTTGTATCAAGATGTATCTAACTTCATTACTAGCTCCGCACACTGTGCAAGGCTTATGAATCGAGTAAGAGATAAATCGCTCATAAGCATCCACAATACCTAGGCCCACATTCAAATCGTAGCCCAACTAACAAGAGAGAGAAGAGTCTTGGACTTTTGGTTCAACAAGTAATTAATTTTTTTTTAGATAATTTCAACAAGAATTAATGTTTTGTGTGAAAATTGATTAAAGTCTTGCCTCAAAAAAAAAATTGAAGCCAAATTTGTCAGTTTTATTTATTAATTGGATGGTAAAAAGTTTATTGATTGTTTCAAAATACATGCATTTAATTATCTATCTAAAAATTCATGACTTTAATTTGATCGAGATATGATTTTTTGGTTGTATCAAGATGTATCAGACTTTATTACTAGCTCCACACACTGTGCAAGCTTATGAATTGAGCAAGAGATAAATCGCTCATAGGCATCCACAATACTCAGGCCCACATTCAAATCGCAGCTCAACTAACAAGAGCGAGAGGGGTCTTGGTCTTTTGGTTCAACAAGTAATTACTTTTTTTTTGGATAATTTCAACAACAAGTAATGTTTTGTGTGAAAATTGATTAAAGCCTTGCCTCGAAAAAAATGTTGAGCCAAATTTATCATTTTTATTTATTAATTAGATGTTAAAAAGTTTATTAATTGTTTCAAAATACATGCCTTTAATTCGCTATCTAAAAATGCATGCCTTTAATTTGATCGAGATATGAATTTTTGGTTGTATAAAGATATATCAGACATCATTACTAGCTCCACAGACTGTGCGAGCTTATGAATTGTGCAAGAGATAAATCGCTCATCGGCATCCACAATACCCATGCCCACATTCAAATCGCAGCTCAACTAACAAGAGCGAGAGGTGTCTTGGACTTTTGGTTCAACAAGTAATTACTCTTTTCTATATAATTTCAACAAGAAGTAATGTTTTGTATGAAAATTGATTAAAGTCTAGCCTAAAAAAAAAATTGAAGTCAAATTTTTAAGTTTTTTTTTTATTAATTAGATGGTAAAAAGTTTATTGATTGTTTCAAAATACATGTCTTTAATTATCTATCTAAAAATGCATGCCTTTAATTTGATCGAGATATGAATTTTTGGTTTTATCAAGATGTATCAGACTTCATTACCAGCTCTGCAGACGGTGCAAGCTTATGAACTGAGCAAGAGATAAATCGCTCATAGGCATCCACAATACCCAGGCCCACATTCAAATCGCAGCTCAACTAACAAGAGCGAGAGGGGTCTTGGACTTTTTGTTCAACAAGTAATTACTTTTTTTTCGATAATTTCAACAAGAAATAATGTTTTGTGTTAAAATTGATTAAAGCCCTGCCTCAAAAAAAATATTGACCCAAATTTATCAATTTTATTTATTAATTAAATGGTAAAAAGTTTATTGATTGTTTCAAAATACGTGCATTTAATTATCTATCTAAAAATTCATGCCTTTAATTTGATCGAGATATGAATTTTTGGTCGTATCAAGATGTATCAGACTTCATTACTAATTCCGCAGACTGTGCAAGGCTTATGAATTGACCAAGAGATAAATCGCTCATGAGCATCCACATACCCAGGCCTACCTTCAAATCACAGCTCAACTAACAAGAGAGAGAGGGGTCTTGGACTTTTGGTTCAACAAGTAATTATTTTTTTTAGATAATTTCAACAAAAATAATGTTTTGTGTGAAAATTGATTAAAGTCTTGCCTCAAAAAAAAAATTGAAGCCAAATTTATCATTTTAGATCATTAATTAGATGGTAAAAAGTTTATTGATTGTTTTAAATACATGCATTTAATTTTCTATCTAAAAATGCATGCCTTTAATTTGATCGAGATATGATTTTAAGTTGTATCAAGATGTATCTGACTTCATTACTAGCCCCGCAGACTGTGCAAGGCTTATGAATTGAGCAATTGATAAATCGCACATAAGCATCCACAATACCCAGGCCCACATTCAAATCGCAACTCAACTAACAAGAGAGAGAGGGATCTTGGACTTTTGGTTGAACAAGTAATTACTTTTTTTTTAGATAATTTCAACAAAAAGTAATGTTTTGTGTGAAAATTAATTAAAGTCTTGCCTCAAAAAAATATTTAAGCCAAATTTATAAGTTCTATTTATTAATTAGATGGTAAAAAGTTTATTGATTGTTTCAAAATACATGTCTTTAATTATCTATCTAAAAATGCATGCCTTTAATTTGATCGAGATATGAATTTTTGGTTGTATCAAGATGTATCAGACTTCATTACTAGCTCCGCAGACTGTTCAAGCTTATGAATTAAGCAAGAGATAAATCACTCATTTGCATCCACTATACCCAGACCCACATTCAAATCACAACTCAACTAACAAGAGCGAGAGGGGTCTTGGACTTTTTGTTCAACAACTAATTACATTTTTTTCGATAATTTCAACAAGAAGTAATGTTTTGTGTTAAAATTGGTTAAAGCCCTGCCTCAAAAAAAATATTGAGCCAAATTTATCAATTTTATTTATTAATTAGATGTGAAAAAGTTTATTAATTGTTTCAAAATACATGTCTTTAATTGTCTATCTAAAAATTCATGCCTTTAATTTGATCGAGATATGAATTTTTGATTGTATAAAGATGTGTCAGACTTCATTACGAGCTCCGCAGACTGTGCAAGGCTTATGAATTGAGCAAGAGATAAATAGCTCATGAGCATCAACAATACCCAGGCCCACATTCAAATTGCACCTCAACTACTAAGAGATAGAGGGGTCTTGGACTTTTGGTTCAACAAGTAATTACTTCTTTTAGATAATTTCAACAAGAAGTAATGTTTTGAGTGAAAATTGATTAAAGCCTTGCCACAAAAAAAAAAAAAATTGAAGCGAAATTTGTTTGTTTTATTTATTAACTAGATGGTAAAAAGTTTATTGATTGTTTCAAAATACATGCCTTTAATTCTCTATCTAAAAATGCATTTAATTTGATCGAGATATAAATTTTTAGTTGTATCAAGATGTATCATAATTCATTACTAGCTCCGCAGACTGTGCAAGGCTTATGGATTGAGCAAGAGAGATAAATCGCTCATAAGTGTCCACAATACCCAGACCCACATTCAAACCGCAGCTCAACTAACAAGAGAGAGAGGGGTCTTGGACTTTTGGTTCAACAAGTAATTACTTTTTTTTTTAGATAATTTCAACAAGAAATAATGTTTTGTGTGAAAATTTATTAAAGACTTGCCTAAAAAAAAAAATTGAAGCCAATATTTATCAATTTTTTTTATTAATTAGATGGTAAAAAGTTTATTGATTGTTTCAAAATACATGCCTTAAATTCTCTATCTAAAAATGCATGCCTTTAATTTGATCAAGATATTAATTTTTGGTTGTATCAAGATATATCAGACTTCATTACTACCTCCGCAGACTGTGCAAGGCTTATGAATTGAGCAAGAGATAATCGCTCTTAAGCATCCACAATACCCAGGCCCACATTCAAATCGCAGCTCAACTAACAAGAGAGAGAGGGGTCTTGGACTTTTGGTTCAACTAGTAATTACTTTTTTTTTAGATAATTTCAACAAGATGTTATGTTTTGTGTGAAAAATTGAATAAAGTCTTGCCTCAAAAAAAAATATTTGAAGACAAATTTATGAGTTTTATTTATTAATTAGATGGTAAAAAGTTTATTGATTGTTTCAAAATACATGCCTTTAATTCTCTATCTAAAAATGCATGCCTTTAATTTGATCGAGATATGAATTTTTGGTTGTATCAAGATGTATCAGACTTCATTACTAGCTCCGCAGACTATGCAAAGCTTATGAATTGAGCAAGAGATAAATTGCTCATAAGCATCCACAATATCCAGGCCCACATTAAAATCGCAGCTGAACTAACAAGAGAGAGAGAGGGGTCTTCGACTTTTGGTTCAACAAGTAATTACTTTTTTTTTAGATAATTTCAACAAGAAATAATGTTTTGTGCAAAAATTGATTAAAGTCTTGCCTCAAAAAAAATATTGAAGCCAAATATATCAGTTTTATTTATTAATTAGATGGTAAACAGTTTATTGATTGTTTCAAAATACATGTCTTTAATTATCTATCTAAAAATGCATGCCTTTAAATTGATCGAGATATGAATTTTTGGTTGTATCAAGATGTATTAGACTTCATTACTAGCTCCGCAGACTGTGCAAGCTTATGAATTGAGCAAGAGATAAATCGCTCATAGGCATCCACAATACCCAGACCCACATTCAATTTGCAGCTCTGTACACACAAATTTTGCAAACACGGCGAAAAGGACGCAAAAATAAGTGCACAAATTTAATTTGTATTTAATTTAGTTTAAAGCGGGTACAATCCTGTTGATTCTACACCTGATCGGAAACCTCTGATTAAATCTCCTACTTTTTGAATTTGTTGGCTTCAAGCGTGGTGATGACGCGATTTTCTCGAAGAGACGAGGTTGATTATTTTGTTGGCTTCTTGACCTTTGAATGTGAGGATTTGATGAAGAACGGTCCACGGCTTCAAACTCCGATCTTGAAGAACTTGAAGTGGATGGACTTGTGTCTTCGAACTTCCAAGATCGGCGTGATGATGAAGCTTGAACGAGGGCTTGTGAGCTTGATCTCGGTCGCGCTTCGGGTACTTTTGCCTTCTTAAATCTCCGGCGCAATGCTTGTGGATCTTCTAGAGGTCTCTTGGTCGGCGTGTGGATGAAGCTTGAACGAGGGCTGGAGAGCTTGATCTCGATCACGCTTCATGTGCTTTGTCTTCTTGAATCTCTGGCGTTGTGGATCTTCAAGAAGTCTTCGAGCGGCGCAGAAATGAAGCTTTGACGAGGGCTTGAATTCTTGATCTCGTTAAGGCTTCGTGTGCGTTCGTGTTCTTGAATCTCCGGCGGAAGGCTTGTGGATCTTCAAGAAACTCCTCGTGTGCGTTCGCGTTCTTGAGTCTCCGGCAAGATGCTTGTGGATCTTCAAGTGAGTCTTCAACGTGTGTGAGAGCTCTGGCGTCAGCTAGCACAATGTCTTTTGTGTGTGAATGAGAGTCTCTATTTATAAACTCACATGTAGGGACTGGCTTGCAATTATCCCTTCACTTTTTTTTTTTTAAATTTATTGCATGTATCCCCCTCGACTTTATGAGGAAATTCTTTTTAAGGACATTTAAGGGCATTGTTTGTAATTTGATTTAAACCAACAATAAGCGAGTTTGCCGCCACTATTGGACTTGGCGCGAGACCATAACGAGGTGCCCGTTACGTTACCACGCCTCGTTGTGGCCTAATATAATTGGAACTAATTAAAATTAATTAACTAATTCAAGAAAAAATATTTTGACATTTTTAATGTCTACAAATTAGCCCCCACTTCAAGGCGTGGACGAGATGCTTGCTTGCTAGCGTTGGAGTTTAGACTTGAAGTTATTTGTCCATGTTGAGAACTGGATATGCAAATAATTGTATTAATGATCTTTACAACATCATCTTGAAAGGTCTTGAACACTTCTCTAGCCTTCATCTTGAAATGGCTTGATAATTTCTCTTGCTTTGTCTGAACTTGCCACACTGCTGCCTTCTCTTTTTATTGATCAGTATCCCGAAGTACGAAATTATGAACGCCATAACCAAACCATATTAACTTGATTCCAATTAATCAGGTATATTGACTTGATTATCAATCACAATTTCTTTTAAAATGGAAATAAACAGTGATTGATTTGTCGTTTTTGCTTAGAACTTGCATAGTCAATATCAACCTCAAAATCCTTCCTTCTTCAAAGATATGAAGCATCTCATGCCGCGACTTTAAAAGGGCCGAGTAGTATTGTTTTCTGCAATGGAGTTCGCCTTTCGATAGAGTTGCATCTCCAACTCTTCTCCTCCGCCCTTTATTCTGATCGTTGTTTACTTTTTGTTCTCTCTTTTTTTGTTGCTCTTTGATTTTTTTTTTTTTTTTTTTTTTTTTTTTTTTTTTTCAGTATGTGACCTACTTTTTTTTTTTTGAGTAGCAGCAGGCACATCTAAGTTGGGATGGAGGCGACGACAGAGAGCACTACGCAGACAACAACAAACTGCTCATGGGCTTTGGCATTGTTAGTAGATAGCTTGGTATTTTGGGCGACTGTGAGCTCAAGTCCAAGCACCGAGATTTACATACGCCATGGCGGTACGAGATTTGATTCAAGGCAAGCAGCGAACCTGGCGCGGATAGTGGTCCGTCAAAGTCTTTTATAGATCTTGATTGTGAAGATTGCATGAATTTTAGACAAAAGCGAGCATGAGTTGCAGCCCCATGAAAGCTAGGAGCGATGCTTACATGATGGTGGCTTACAAAAAATGATATCAGGAGGACGGCGGTGCGAGGTGATACCAAAGGATAAAGGATGGACAGCAAGACGATGGCATGATCTTGAGCCTGTCGCGGGCTTTCGGAGCAAGACATCCAGGAATATTTTGATACAACATAGCAATTGCGACCGGCGAAGGATCGTGAACAAGCACCTAGAGGCGATGATGAAGATCGTCACAGTGGATCGATATCACACCATGCCTAGTGGGCACCCCTTGGAGGCATTTTTGATCGTGGCAACAACAAGCTCTGTGTAGCGGCAAGGAGAACTAAGTCTCTACTAAAGGTAGTCAAATAGTGCAGGAATAGAAGAGCTGACCAGTTTTTGTTCTCAAACCATTTAATGACCATGATGGAGTTTGATCAACAGGAGGACGATATGCTATGCACGATCACCACGCGACAAGTTCATGTAGCGACGAACGGAAACGAGACTGGTAGTAGCAAAGATAGTCTAATAGCTGCGGGCATCGGAGCACCAAGCATGTGTTCCTAAACTAGCTTGACTACCATGATGGATATTGCAGTGAAGCGAAGATCACCTGGGAGAGGAGAAGGCGTTTCGTAAGCAAGTCAAGTTGACGAAATAAACGATCAGTTGTGAACATCTCGGAGCAAGGACATGAAGCATGGTGAGGAAAATTCTAACCGCCGCACCAGTTTTGAGGAGTACGAAGGCTCGAGGGAAGTTTCTACGGCGGTTGTTCCTCAAGACTGGACTTTTAAAGACATGTGCATCATATAACAATTATGTGCTGCAGATCTGAAAAAGGGTGGTGGAAACATCGAGTAGATCCTTGGAAGGCATGAAGATGATGTCGATCTTGAACCGGCCGAAAGCTTCTGGAGCAAGACAAAGCTTGCTATGGCGGAATGAGAAAACCAGCAAACTGGAGGTAGAAGCATTGATTTAATGTCATGAACCAGTGGATGAGCTTGATCAGGAGCCTGGAGGTGATGTGGAAGATCACAGCACACCACACCACACCGTGGATGGGAGCCATTTTTTTTAGGGATCAACAACAAGCTCATGTAGCAGCGAGGAGAGCCATATCCGTACGTAGTATTAGAAGCACACCATCTTTGGTCTTGAAGTGGTTCAACGACCTTATTGAATTTCGATCAACTAGAGGAAGACATGTTCCAGGTGATGATGATGATACACGTGCCACCAATGGGCTGATTTTGAGGCCATCTTGATCTTGGGATAATTCTGGACGTGTCGAACCAAAGTTCGAAGGCAAGATGATAGTGTTATTTTGAACCAGCTATGATGGTGACGCCCGTTTGATGTCCGCAGGCTATGGGAGCAAGACAATTTGCTACATCGCACATGGACAACAAATATCCTGAAGATTGAAGCACAGAGTTTATAATCGTGAACCAGCTATGTATCTCAATCAAGAAGATGATAGAGTGCTTAGATATGAAGACCATGACCATTACGCTTACTCGACACGTTACGAAAGTTCGAGGGAAGGTTCTACGGCGGTTGTTCCTCAAGACTGGACTTTTAAAGACATGTGCATCATATAACAATAATGTGCTGCAGATCTGAAAAAGGGAGGTGGAAACATCGAGTGGATCCTTGGAAGGCATGAAGATGATGTCTCGATCTTGAACCGGCCGAAAGCTTCTGGAGCAAGACAAAACTTGCTATGGCGGAATGAGAAAACCAGCAAACTGGAGGTAGAAGCATCGATTTAATGTCATGAACCAGTGGATGAGCTTGATCATGCGCCTGGAGGTGATGTGGAAGATCACAGCACACCACACCACACCGTGGATGGGAGTCGTTTTTTTTAGGGATCAACAACAAGCTCATGTAGCAGCGAGGAGAGCCATATTCGTACGTAGTAGTAGAAGCACACCATCTTTGGTATTGAAGTGGTTCAACGACCTTGTTGAATTTCGATCAACTAGAGGAAGACATGTTCCAGGTGATGATGATGATACACGTGCCACCAATGGGCTGATTTCGAGGCCATCTTGATCTTGGGATAATTCTGGACGTGTCGAACCAAGTCCGAAGGCAAGATGATAGTGTTATTTTGAACCAGCTATGATGGTGACGCCCGTTTGATGTTCGCAGGCTATGGGAGCAAGACAGTTCGCTACATCGCACATGGACAAAAAATATCCTGAAGATTGAAGCATAGAGTTTATAATCGTGAACCAGCTATGTATCTCAATCAAGAAGATGATAGAGTGCTCAGATATGAAGATCATGACCATTACGCTTACTCGACACGTTACCACAGCGAGGAGTTGGAAGGTATCAAGGTGATCTCGGTTACACCAACAACAAGCTCATGCTGCAGGGAGCAAAAAATGGAGACTTGATAGTCACAATGGCACAGCCAGGCTCGGGTGAAGTAGGTCACGATTAATAAAGAATGAATTTTAGGGTTTTTGTAATATAAGGAAAAATATCGGGAATTCTCTAGGTTCACTAGGTTGATCTAAACTTATATTTTGATTCGTAAAACAACCGCGTGTCTTTCAATATTAACCGAGCAATATTAAACTTACCGAGTTACCAAGCAAGTTCACTATACTTAAAATCAAAGCATACCGAGTTACCAAGTCTATTTTAGCTTTAAGTATGCATTAAAACCATAATTCTACTCTAACGATCCTAGTTAACAATATCGAGTTACCAAACATTGATTCAACTCGATGGATTATTCAATTTACCGACTAACTCTCACGGAGTTACCACGTGAAAATTAATTAAGTTTATCTTTACGTTAGCTCCTCGCAAAAATAATGTGATTACACTCGTAAATAATCCATAACAATGAAAGAATACGCGAGATTAAGCTAAAACATGAATCACAATCTCAAAACATGATATTTAGATCAAACCCTAGCTACACCAAATGAGAATTCCCAGCAAATAAAGTTTAGCTACTACGATTCATACTCAAAACAATGAGTTTCTTGAGTTTTAACAAAAAATCAAGAAAAGAGAAGAGTTGAGAATCCAAACGGATGATCCAAAGCTCCTAAGCTCTCCCAATAGCTTCTTGATTTCCCAAAAGTGTTTCTAACGTGAGGAACTACTGAAAAAGTCGACCTATAATACTTAAATACGTTTCCATAATACAATTACAAAGTTTGGATAAACTACGAAAAAGCCCCGCACAAAAATCCTGACTTCCAGCGATGTCTTCGTACGAAGACAAATGCTCTTCGTACGAAGGTCTTCCTATACAAATACTGCAAGCTTGTTTGAGAAGACTTCTTCAGAACCCGAAAATTGGCTAAGTCTTTTGTCTTCGTACGAAGACAATTGTGTTCGTACGAAGACCCCCTTTCTCAGCATTCTTTCTTTGACTTTTTCCTTCCTTCCTTTGACTTCCTTCTTGCTTCCTTTGACCTTTCCTTTGAGTTCCTTGCTTCCGAAGTTCGTTTCTATCTCCCGCATGATCCTCCAAGCCCTGTTTTCCTGCGAATCACAACACGAAAACACAACCCGCGATCATATCACAATAAAAGATCAAATAACTAAAGAAACGCCCGGATTTAACAAGTAAAGCACCTGAACTCACAATATCACATTTTAGCTCAATTTACTCAAAAGACGACGAATTCTCCATGTTGAGCACGCAAAACGTAGAAATAAAAGGCATACAATAACTCCGAAAATGGAGTTATCAACTACCCCCACACTACCTTTTGCTCGTCCCGAGCAAATTTCCCAAGTCAATTCCTTCTCTCAAGCAAAAACTTCTCTCACTTTCCCGAAATCCATACAACTTTGCATACTAACCTAATTATTCATTGCATAACTTCCCTACGCCATTTGCATACTTCCACCTCACATTGCATACAAAACCATTATCAATTGCATACTAGTCCGAGTAGATCAATCCACAAACCATCCTTTTTACTAGTCGACACGACTCGATTATACACAATGCACCTATATGCAAATGCAATATTAACAATGCAAGTATTGAAATAACAATTTTTCTTTTTCTTTTGCGAGATTGGGCAATCTCCATTAGCTTAAACCGATTCACACGAAGCGATGAGAAATCTAGATACAAGGAATGAGTTGAACTCAAATTCGACAACACGAATCTCCCCTAGCTAGTATAGAGAACCTAGTTATACTATGTACAAGAACGCAATACCTTTTCATGTGTGCCACAAAATAAGAGGCTACGCTAGGCTAAGCCACGTTCAAGGTCCGAGCTCCTAATCCGCTAATGGGTTTAGAATGATGAGGCTTTAGGGACAACTAGGATAATAATCAAACACGAGTCCTAAGGCGTCACATTCTCACAATTACCACATCTCACAGACCCTCACAACAATGATAGAAACCAAGCCCGAAACTCACCATCTCCGGCCCTCGATCCCCTCACACCCCGGTACAATTACGATCTCCGCGGCTATTGTCATGAATGATGCATAAAACAAAATTTCCCGCTCGTGAACTAGTCGCTTCTCCACTCGATCTTCCACAACGCTTCTCATTCTTCCCTTATTCAACTCTCCTTTTTTTCTCTCTTTTTTTTGTTTTGTTTTGTTTTGTTTTTTTTTTTTTTTAATCTCCCAAATTTCTGCACAACTTCTTCAACATACATCTCGAGTGGTCTTCCAAGTATCAAGTCAAAATAAGATAATAAGGGGAGAAAATAACCAAATCAACACATATGAATCACAAATAAATTTATCCCCCCCTAAATCGATGAAATCTTCAGTGTAACAAACGAAGCCGCTAACACAATAAAGCACGTGTGGGGATGGAGTCGTCGCAAGCTCAATATCGATGTCCGAAGTCAAAAGTCGACACCCCCACACTCGAATGTAATCTTGTCCCCTCTCAAGTAGCCAATCGAATATATGTCTCGTGCCTAATCCAACCAAACCTCCTACACCAAGATGAGTAAGATCCGGTACCTAGCACGATCCACCTATTAAATTCCCCCAACCCAAGTTTTGTGTGTATTAGATGTTACACACTCACGGCTCTCCTCACTTGTGTCCATGTTGTAATGCTATGGAACACCGCCACATTGAAGTGCGCAAGCCTACTCTCACTCACCCTCGCATTCCCCTCGAAGATCACAAATGAAGCGCATGCGATATGTAAGCCTCGCACAAATATATCATGAAGTACTCCCTCATCGAACCCCCTCAACTACAACACCCTCATGACGCCCTAAAGCGGTGATTCTAACCATTCAATGATGAAGGCCAAGAATCGTCACCCTAAGTCCAGAGGTTATCAAAGAATCAAAGGTTCAAAACAGGGTTTACTAGTGGTCCTACAAGGTAAGTTCTATAAGCAGTGAGTGCTCTAATACACACCTCGCACAGCTGTTCTTTGTGACACTACGAGGCGGGTTGGCGACTACCTAAGACGTACACAAGAACGTTCGGCTTGTTTAGCTCACACCTAGCTCAACTCTTGTAAGAAAACTAGGCACACACTTTATATTTGAAAAATTAAGTCCGTGTATAAAATAGGCACGCATTCCCGTAAAGAAAAAGCTTCTCTATACTTACTAAGGGAAACTCACATTGTCACTCTCAATCGCAATTCACGCCCTATGCCTAAAAATCTCACAGTTCTAGATTTTACCGATTTTTCAGCCTCTTTTGATTGCCCTTTCTCAAATTTTTAATTTTTTTGGTGTTTTTCACATTTTTAGTTTTTTTATATATATATATACCTATACTACATGCACGGCCAACTCAACTACTGACTCGATAATTTGGTGGGATGACTCAATAATAAAAAAACGTGCACGCAAAAATATGAATAATAAAGAGAAAATAAGGATATAACCAAAAATTCCTAACTAAATGCTGACATGGGCGATGCAAAGACTCAAGGCTGACTAGTAAAAAGGTATCAACCACCCCCACACTATAATGCATCGTTGTCCTCAACGATAACACGAGGACTCAACAATCCTAGCATGAGGGTACACTCCACTAATCGTCTTCCTCTTCCTCCTCCTCTTCTTCTTACTCATCTTCTTCCTCTTCGTCGTCCTCACTCGGCGGAACCGGATACTCAAATTCATCCTCCTGGAACCACGGATCCGCCGTCGGGACTGGTGGAATAAACTCCCCCGCCGCCTGACCACTCGACTGAATCACCCACTGGCCCACCATCTGGATTAATCCACCCAGATTCACCTGATTGTCCCGAGTGTGGGCAAACTGGCGCCTTCTCTCGAGTCTATACCGGGCCATCTCCTCTCTCAAGTGGTCATAAGCTACTTGGTTATCAAACCGAGAGGTGTTCATTCTCCTACCCTTTCCCTTCTTTCTCGTCGTCTCATCAAACCTATGCCATTTCCTAGCAGTAAACGGTTTCAAGTCCATGTCTCTCCCAATGACTACTTCGGAGGTTTTGGCTAGGTGAGTCAGCAAGCAAGTATGACCGGGACCCAACTTGTTAGTCCTCGACACCCTCTCTAAACAATTTTCCCAAATAAACCTAGGGATATCAACCCTAACCCCGGTATAAAGACAGAGAGCCAAGACAGATAAGCGGAAAGTGTAGTGAGGGTTTTGTGTGATTCCCAGAACCCAATTCTCAAGTAATTCAAAACACCACCTCGCCTCAGGCCTATAGTACTTCTTGTCGGCCTTCCACTGAGTCACCTCCCCTTTCCTGTCCCATGGATCTACCCCCTTCGCAAAACAAAATGCATTTAGACGAGACCAAAGACCCTCAATACGAAGAGTAGTCTCCTACCCACAACCCTCTTTCAAACGGGGGAAACCCATGGCCAAGGCGATAGTCTCTGGCGTGAAGACTATCCACTGGTTCCGACAGTATACAAGACGGGGGTCTCGGCTCTCACCATCTTTTGCATACCTCAAGTTGAGGCAAAACTTTCGCGCGATATGAGAACTAGACGGCCCTACAAGCTTAAACCAGTTGGTAAGAATCTAGCGCTCAAAAATTTCCTTTATTGCTTGAGGCATGTCCTCGTGCAATGGAAATTCCTTCTCGGGCTGTCCGTTCTTAGTCAAGTATGTATCCTTTCGAGAGTCAAGATGGGCCTCGTAGGTTACAAAACGAAAACTATCATAAAATTCAAGTTCAAGTATAAACGAGAAATTCAACTTTGTGCACGTGACAAGAAGTGTGTACAGAAATTAAGCACGTAAGCAAGTAAGCACGTAATCCTAGGACTCTAAGCAATCGCCCCCAAGCACGCTACTAAGCGCAACAAAAATCAAAATGGGCTTTTACTCAATTTGTGCCTAAGACTCGAGTATTGAAATTGCTAGTTTTAGAGTGTACCTACGTGCCCGGAGCAAGTCTTACGGGCACAAAAATTTCAGAATTCCGACAAGACGGGCTGTTTTGGAGGTCGCCGAGAAATTTTGTCGAAAACTTGAATTGATTGATGCCACGTACTCCTTGTGATGTCCCTGTTAACTTTGTCTTCTTGACCGCAAGCTGATTCAAGCTCCAACTCGTCCAATTTCTCAATCTAGATTCAGAACCCTAACTTCTTCTTCCTCTGATTTCTCTCTCGTATCTGATAACGCCCAATTAGGGGTTATCTTATAGCCTGATTTCACGAGTATTTGTGCCGAAATTAGCGGTTTTTGCCGGAAAATGCCTTAGAATGCCCCGGGAATCTAGAACGAGACGTTTATTTGTACTTGCTAGATTTCTGCTTATTTCTGCTCATTTCTTGCTATATTTGGATATGATCGCGGGTATTCGTTCGTGTTGCCTTTTCAGGAACAGGTTCGGGAGGTGCATCGGGAAGCGTGCCGGGACCCAGCCGGGACCGTCTCGGGAAACGTGCACAAGACCGGGACACGACGGAAACACGGAAAAGCAGAAGTACACCGAAGAGGCAAGCCGGGAGCATCAGGAAGAAGAGTGGGACCCAGGGGACCAGTCCTGGCCCACCAGAGGACCAAGTGGGCCCCACATACCCCACGGCCTGCGTATATACGCAGGCCCTGCGTATATACGCAGCACCTGCGTATATACGCAGGCAGTGGGGAGGTGGGGGGATCTTGGTTGGGCCCTGGTTGCGTATATACGCAGCCCTTGCGCAGCCAGTTTGACTTTTGGTCAAAGACGGTGGACCGATGGCGTATTCCGTAATTTCGAGCACGAGCGTTTTCAGGAAACAGCACTATTTAAAGACTCGTCCAGACTCGTTTTGGACACACGAAGACACAGCACAATTCACAGCACAACCGAAGGACAAGTCGGAGCATTCACGGAGAGCACGAAAGCGCGATTCGAGATTCGAAGACTTAGTTTGATTTCGTTCTCTCTCTTTATATTCAGAAACTGCGTTTTGTATTATGTCTTGTCGTAGCTAAACTTTTCACCTAGGTTCTCGGTGAACCTAGGGTTCGTACTCAGATTTTATGATTACTACGTTTATGGATTCATGATGATTGTCTTAATTCAGCAAGTTGTATCTGTTATTCTGGTTTGATTATTATCGAATATGCATGATAGGATTGATCACCCAGGATTGCTACAGACCCGAGCTTGTAGGTGAAAACGTCAAGTTAGGGTTAGGAAGAAAAACCGGGATTTAGTACCTTACCCTGATAGACCGACCAGAGAAAGGGAGATAGGGCTAGCATTGAAAAACGTGAGACCAACTGTTAGAGAATTTGACCCGGGCCATTCGGACAGGTTAGAAACCCTAACAGGATTAGATCGAGACTGCAGACTTAGGCAGCTTAACAAGAATCCGAAAGTCTGCAGGATCGGGATTACGTGTGGAATCTGAAAAGTCACTGCACAACTGGTACGTTGCACAGATACCGAAACTGCTGAGTGTTTTCATAAACGAACGTAAAACTGAAATCTGTAGAAACCCTAGGGGATCCTGGAGCCTAGTCTTCATCTATTATTGTTACAACAAAATCAGCTTATTTCAGAAAACGTCACAAAAAATATTTACAGTTTTAAATTTCTGTTTTTAGTTTAGTCATTATAATCACAACCTACTCCTCGTGGTTACTACTCTTGGGAAACCGAAACTGACAACTTGAGTAAACCCGAAACAGTCCTCGTGGGAACGATAATCCGAGTCTAATTGCACCCGGTACTACAAGATTCGTACACTTGCGATAGCACGTTAGTTTGCGCATCAAGTTTTTGGCGCCGTTGCCGGGGACTTTTAGGGTCTATTTAATAGTCAGAATTAGTTTTCTGAGTTTTTATTTATTTTCAGTTTAGTTATTTTTCTTTTTATCTCACTGCGTTTTCGAATCTGCGTTTTCAGGACTGTTTAGTTGATGCCCATATTGCCTCGCGATTTGGTGACACCACTCGACAACCCGGAAAAGCTGTATACCGAACAGAACCGCAGAAACCGAGAAAGCAGGATGGCAACCAACGAGAGAGATCCACCCGAGAACACCGCAGCCGGTGGTCAGGAACGAGAGACACGTACCCCAGCCCAGATGGCGAGGTACATTGAGGAGCTTGTCACAGCAGGACTTGCTGCCCGAAGCAACCAGAGAACATATAACCGATCTGGGAAGGCGTTGGTGGAAAATTTCGAGGTCCCCACCGGGGGGCATGAGCGAGCCATTGTGGTGCCCGAGATCACCGCAGAGCACTTTGACATCAAACCATCCACCATCCAGACGGTACAAACTCTCTGCCCGTTTCATGGCAGGGCCGACGAAGACCCGAACGATTTCATCGGGAAATTCGAAGATTACTGCAACAAGGTCAGATACAAGGGGGTAGAAGCAGAGGCACTCATGTTGATCTTATTTCCGTACTGTCTTTATGGAGTAGCCAAGGACTGGCTCGAATCCCGACCACCCCGATCCATCACCACATGGGAGGAGTGTGTCGCAGATTTTCTGGCGAAGTTCTATCCCGCCTCCCGAGTCATACAGTTACAGAGTGAAATACTGTCATTCAGACAGAAGATGGGGGAGACGGTAGTGGACGCATGGGACAGGCTCATGAGATTGGTCAAACGGTGCCCGAACCACGGTTTTGGAGACGCAAAAATCCTGCAGGTTTTCTACCATGCCCTAGACAGGGAGAACGCCGACAGGATTGACAGAGAGGCCGGGGGTAACTTCTTGTATCACGTGGACAAAGAAGGTGCGTATGACCTGATGAAGCAGTTGGCCAAGCAGGACACCCGACTGTTTGACGATCGCAGGATGGCGGCTAGAGCCGAACCTGCAGAGGATGACCGGATAGACAACCTGGCCAAGATCGTTCACGACTTGGTCAAGAAAGTCTACTCGGACAAGAAGACTGTTGCAGCAGTCGAGGAACCGGATCTGGACACAGCCATTGAGGAGCTAAGGACTGAAGATACCAACTACGTACAGCAGCAGTGGGACCCGAGCCGGTACCGACCGGGCACGAGAGACCATCCCGGGTTTCGGTACGGAAACCCGAACGCAGCAGTTTATGCACCGGGGTTCCAGCACAGGCCACCAGCTCAGCAGGCTGCCCCGGCCCAGCAGGCTCAGACAGTCCCGTCAGCAGAGCAGTACGACGCTCAGATGAAAGAAATCAAGTCCATGTTCCAAACTATGGAGTCCCGGTTCAAGCACATGGACACCTTGACGGCAGATATGCAGACAACCAAAACGTCACTGCGCGCTTTGGAAGTACAGGTGGGGCAGTTAGCACAGCAGCTAACGGAGAGACAGCCAGGAAACTTACCCTCGAACACAGTGAATAATCCACGGGCTCAGATCAATGCTATCTCCACTCGGAGTGGATTGGCACTGCAGGATCCACCGTATCCCAGCCACGCACGTGCAGAAAATTCGAAAGAAGTAGAACGCAACTTGTCGGGCCAGGATAACAGCACAGTCGATCGCCCCCAGCCGAAGGGCTCGGTTGAGCAGGATGCAGTGCAGAACGAGACAGGTGCAGAAACTGTACCCGTCTCCAAGGAGGTCCCGTACCCCTTGCGAACACGAAAGAGGGATGACAGCAAGGACTACGCCAGGTTTCTCGAGATGTTCAAGCAGCTGCAGATTAACATACCTTTTGCTGAGGCTTTGGCTAAGATGCCCACTTACGCCAAATTCCTCAAGGACATCTTGTATGGGAGGAGGCGAATGAGCGATTTCGAGACCATAAACCTGACGGCAGAAGTGAGCAATTGTGTGAAGAATGGGCTACCGAGGAAGAGAAAGGATCCTGGCAGTTTCGTCATACCGGTCACCCTAGGTAACGCTTACACAGGAAAGGCTCTGTGTGACCTAGGGGCCAGCATCAACCTGATGCCATTAACGATTTTCAAAAGTTTGAAAGTCGGTGAACCCCGACCCACCAGAATCATGCTGCAGATGGCAGACAGGTCCGTAAAACAGGCCTACGGGGTTATCGAGGACATTCTGGTCAAGGTCGGCGAGCTTATTTTTCCGGCAGATTTCGTCATCCTGGACATGGAGGCAGGGGAGGTACCGCTCATACTTGGCAGGCCGTTTTTGGCCACGGGCGAAGCAATGATAAACTGCAAGAGCGGGGAGCTGACCATGCAGATTAACGAGGAAAAAGTCAAATTCAACGTTTTCAAAAATCTGCAACTGCCAAACTACTACGACCACGAGGACATCTTTGCTATTGATGTTGTGGACGAAGGCTGGGAAAACGAGGAGATGGACCAATTGTGGGAAGAGATTGACAGCATGTACGGGGAAGAAAAGGAGAAGACTCGGTGCGAGCACGCCATGAGAGCCGAGGACTGGACCACTTTGCACCGGGACGAAGACGGCGGGCAAAAGATGATTCTGGTCCCGTCACTCAAGGAGCCACCCGCACTGGAGCTGAAACCGCTCCCGAGCCATCTCAGGTATGCGTATATTGGTGAAAATAGTACTGTGCCCGTAATTGTTTCGTCTCGTTTATCTCAGGAACAGGAGCAGAAACTGCTGGAAGTATTGCGAGAGCATAAGGAAGCAATCGCCTGGACGATTGCAGATATCAAGGGGATCAGCCCCGCCTACTGCATGCACAAGATCCGAATTGAAGAAGGCAAGAAACCGGTGATTCAGCCCCAGCGGAGACTGAACCCGAACATGAAGGACGTTGTACGGAAAGAGGTCATGAAGTGGCTGGAAGCGGGAATCATCTACCCCATATCGGACAGCACGTGGATCAGCCCGGTCCAGTGCGTGCCCAAAAAGGGGGGTATTACGGTGGTGCAGAATAATGATCAGGAGCAGATTGCGCAGCGCACCGTTACGGGCTGGCGGATCTGCATGGACTATCGGAGGCTAAACGATGCAACATTAAAGGACCACTTCCCGCTGCCATTCATGGACCAGATGCTGGACCGGCTCGCCCATCATGCCTACTACTGTTTTCTGGACGGGTACTCCGGGTACAACCAGATTTGCATAGCCCCGGAGGATCAGGAAAAGACGACGTTTACCTGCCCGTACGGTACGTTCGCGTTTCGGCGCATGCCGTTCGGGCTGTGTAACGCCCCTGCCACGTTTCAGAGATGTATGATGGCAATTTTTTCCGACATGATCGAGAAAAATCTGGAGGTGTTCATGGACGACTTTTCACTCTTCGGGGACAGTTTCGATGACTGCCTGTTCCATTTGGGCCAGGTTCTGATCCGATGCAAGAAGGCAAATTTGGTGCTCAATTGGGAAAAGTGTCACTTTATGGTCACCGAGGGGATCGTGCTGGGTCACAGAATTTCCAGCAAGGGACTCGAGGTGGACAGGGCTAAGATCGAGGTGATAAAGCAGCTTCCATACCCGACGAACGTAAAGGCGATCAAAAGTTTTCTGGGACATGCAGGATTTTACCGAAGATTCATCAAGGACTTTTCCAAGATCACAAAGCCACTTTGCGCGTTACTCGGAAAAGACGTACCCTTTGATTTCGATGCAGCATGTCGACAAGATTTTGACCACTTGAAAGAGAAGCTGACCACAGCCCCGGTTATAACCACGCCAGATTGGTCACTCCCGTTTGAGCTGATGTGTGACGCCAGCGACTATGCAGTCGGGGCAGTTTTGGGACAGCGGAAGGATAAGGTATGCCACGTCATTTATTATGCGAGCCGGGTACTCAACGATGCCCAGCTCAACTATGGCACGACAGAAAAGGAACTGCTGGCCGTGGTGTATGCACTGGACAAATTCAGGCCCTATTTGGTCGGGTCAAAAGTTATCGTTTTTACCGACCATAGTGCTCTGAAATACCTGCTGGACAAGAAGGACGCAAAACCGAGACTGTTGAGGTGGGTACTACTGATGCAGGAATTCGATGTGGAAATCCGGGACAAGAAGGGTGTTGAGAACGTGGTAGCGGATCACCTATCCAGACTTGAGAACGTGAAGGTGGACCCGGTGCCGATCAAGGAAAACTTCCCGGACGAACACATCATGGCAGTCAAGATCGGGAGACCATGGTACTATGCCATAGCCAACTACTTGGTAACTGGCACGCTTCCCGAGGATCTCACCCCGTCGCAGCGGAAAAAGTTCATTGCCGAGAGCCGACAGTATTTCTGGGACGACCCGTACTTGTTCAAACAGGGGGCCGACAACATCCTGAGAAGGTGTATCCCGACCCACGAGGCCTGGAACGTGATCCGACACTGCCACTCATCACAGTGTGGGGGTCATTTTGGGGGAACGCGAACAGCGCATAAAATACTGCAGTCCGGTTTTTTCTGGCCGACAATCTTCAAGGACTGTCACGACTATGTGCAGGGATGCGATAGGTGCCAGAGAACAGGAAACACGTCACACCGGGACGAGATGCCAATGACCGTGTGGCAGGAGGTAGAGCCATTTGATGTATGGGGGATTGACTTCATGGGTCCGTTCCCGTCTTCGATGGGGAATCTTTACATTCTGCTGGCAGTGGATTATGTGACAAAGTGGATCGAGGCGATCGCGTGTCAGAAAAACGATGCAGCTACCGTTGAGCGTTTTCTGAAACGCAACGTTTTCACTCGTTTCGGGACTCCCAGGGCAATGATCAGCGACGAGGGCTCTCACTTCATCAATCGAGTTTTTGCGAAAGTTCTGAAACAGTACGGCGTGTCAGTTCATAAAGTCTCGTTACCTTACCATCCGCAGACGAACGGGCAAGCCGAGGTGTCGAATCGAGAGATCAAGAGCATACTCGAGAAAACAGTGAATCTCGGCCGAAAGGATTGGTCAGTCAGACTAGACGATGCGCTTTGGGCCTACAGGACAGCTTTCAAAACACCGCTGGGAATGTCACCGTACCAGCTCGTTTTTGGGAAAGCGTGCCACTTACCGGTGGAACTGGAGCATAAGGCGTATTGGGCCATCAAACTGCTGAACTTAGACCAGAACCTAGCAGGGGATAAGAGGAAGATGGCACTGCTGGAATTGGAAGAATTTCGCAGAACGGCTTTCGAGAGCGCCAAAATTTACAAAGAGAAGACAAAGAAGTGGCATGATCACCGTATTACGCCAAAGCAGTTTAACGAAGGCGACAAAGTGCTTCTCTACAATACCCGGATGCGGTTCTTTCCGGGGAAGCTGAGGTCTCGTTGGTCGGGACCGTTCATCATCAAGCAGATTTTTGCCTGGGGGGCATTCGAGCTGGAAAATCCAAAAGACAACTCCAGTTTCAGGGTGAACGGGAACCGGATCAAGCCGTATCTCGAGACCGCCGAAGTCGTCAAAATAGACCCGGTCTATTTTGATGACCCGTAAAAGGTAACAAGGTCGGGCCGTCGACCGTAAATCACAAGGCGCTGTTTGGGAGGCAACCCAAAATTCATCGTTTATTTAGTTAGTCTTATTAGTTATTACGTTAGTATGTCAGTTCTGAATTTTCGAGAGAGGCGAGATGAGCGGGTTTTTAACGTTGAATTTGAAAGTGTGCAGAAACAGAATCATCCAAAACAGCCAAGATCAGGAAAGCAGGGGGAGAGAGAAACTTTGACAAAAAAAAAAAAAAAAAAAATTGCATTTTTGCCCTCGGGCTGCGTATATACGCAGCCCCTGCGTATATACGCAACCCGTGGGGCAAGGTTGCAATTTTTTTTCGTTTTTTGGTTGATTTCTGGTTGGGTATATACGCAGTACTGCGTATATACGTAAACAGGAAGAAAAAGAAAAAAAAAAAAATTTTTTTTGAAAATTTTTCAAAACCCCGGGGGTATTTTGGTCATTTTGACCAAATTAGGTCATATGCAAGGGGGGGGGACGGGTAGCCATTGTTGGCACCTCCCTTTCTCTCTCTACCTCCATTTGCTCTCACTTGAAGAACACATTTTTTGACTCGGACCTCCAAATCAAATTCCGGGCACATTTCTGGAATCCTCTCGTCGCAAGGAGCAAGATTCATCCATCCAAATCCAGAAACAAGTGAAAATCGAGAGAGCAAGTTCCATCAAAAAGTGAGGTGTTCTTGAAGAAAAGTGCAGATTCGGAGGTGTTAGAGCAAGAACTTGCAAAATCCGTAGAAGGGAACGTGAACGAGGAGATCGAGGGCTTCGATTTGGTGGGCTCGGAATTCAATTCCGGGCAGTTCACTTTTCCGGCGACTTTTCCGGCGACCACCGGCGGTTTTCCGGCGACTTTCCGGGCAGAATCTCCGGTCTTCACCCCTGTTTAGGGAAGGTCGAAAATCTCATCACTCGCTTTATTTTCCGTTTTGGCACGGCCCGTAGCCGGGCCCGTTATTTTTCGGTAATTTTGCATTTGGAGCGGCACTTGCCGTGTGGACCTCTGGTAGATCTTAGGTGGACTACCTATTGCGACACACTATTTTTGTGCACGTTTCACGTTTTGCTCTATTTCCCGAGTCGACACGTTTTTCGAGAAATTAGGCTGTTATGGAGTTTCATGTGCCCCTCTTAGACCATAACCGTGATGACATCCCTACGGATTATGAGCCGGAAGAGCTCACCCCTTTGCTATTTGACAGTTTTAGGTTCGTTAGCTATCAAGCCCAATTTTACTTTATGACGGCGACCAAAATGACTCATAGCATTCCCGTAGACTACAAGTTTGAGGTCGACCATACTTACATGCCGCCAGAGATGGCCGCCTATGCGAGTCGATCGGACATTTTCGGGACGTCCCTAGCGGGGTTCCCGGACTTGTCCGATACTGACTTGGTGCGTGAGTTCTACGCGAACCTCATGTGCAGGGGGGAGGGGGAAGCCAATGGGGATGTCCGTTGGGTCTATATGAGGCGTACGTTTATTTTGCTCACGGCGGATACCATCCGCCAAGCGTATCAGATTCCGATGCGCCACATCTCGTGCTCATATGCCGAGTGTGCTGACTACCCGCCGAGCGATGCTGAGCTGTTGCGGGTTGTGACTGGGGGGCACCCGGGTGCCCATTTCGAGAGAGAGGGGCCAGGCGAGATAGGCAAGAAATTGCATTCTCGTTTTGTTACCGGCCCGCCACGGTGGTGGGCCGCGTGGGTAGTGAACAGGGTTGTAGGTATTAAACACTTCACCTACCTTGACTTCGAGTATGTACTCTTAGTCTATTGCCTTGTGCTGGGACGAGACGTGGACATTCCTCGTCGTATTTGGGTGTATATGATGGAGCGGAACTGCACCGGTAGCAAGAAGGGATTGGGGTACGCCAACCTCATTGCCAAACTTGCACGGGAGTACGAGGTTCCGATGCCAGATTTACAGGGTGACTTAGCGCCTCCTTTGCTCCGGCCTTATAGGAAGCTTATTAGTCGTCACCCGGGCCCGCCACCTCCAGTTGTTGACCTCGATGAGGATGATGACTTTATGGAGGAGGACCCGGCACCTGCCCCTGCCCCTGCCCCTAGGCGGCGATCGACTCAGGAGCGACCAGCCAGTCGCCAGGCATCGGCCGGACTCCGGCGATGCCGTACTTCTCGAGAGAGCGAGCGCCCCGAGTCGAGTAGGCAGGGGACTGAGAGGAATGCCCAGCCTCAGCCTGCCCATGAGAGAGAGAGCCCGGCCCCACGGGCCAACCCGGCCCCACGAGCTAGACCGGCCCCGCCCCGTAGACTGCCCAGAGTGGATGGGAGATTTGAGGGGTGTCGGGGTGGACGCAAGTCCATTGGAGAGAAGGTGTTAGAGGGAGTGGGCAAGATCTGGAGAGCGGTGACGCATGTCCGCCGGACTCAGCGGAAGGTCACCAAGGACACCCAGGCTGCCCTAGCGAGTATTCGAGAGGAGCAGCGGGATGCGGCTCGGCACGCAGGCCGAGACCCGCCACTACCGCTGTATTTTCCACCCACCTACTCCAGTAGCTTTACCGAGGGATGGTCGGATGACGGGGACTCTAGCGAGTACACATCTGCTCCGCCACCCCCGACCCAGCCACCACCGCCGACTCAGCCATCACCGCCACCTGCCAGACAGGAGAGACGGCAGCCTGGGACACGATCCCGGCAGCCTACGGGTCGTCAGGCTGGGACCCGTACCCGACAGACTGGGACCCGTACCCAGCAGACTGGGGCCCGTTCTCACCAGCAGTCCAGTGGCAGGACGACTTTGCGGTCCCAGCCACCTAGCAGTTGGACTGGGTCCGAGTCGCAGTCCTCGGATTACCGGCCCCGTACACGGGCGCGCCAGCCGGTATTTAGGACTGACTCAGAGAGCAGCTCACCGGGTAGCATATCCGGTACGTCCGAGACCGGGTCCGACCCGACATTTTTTCCGGACGAGTGAGTGCCATGAGGGCATGCCACCTCTTAGTGGGGGGGGTGGTAGTCGTGTCTGCATTAACCCGGTCTGCACGTTTTTTCGTATTTATTTTTTATTTTTATTTTTATTTTTGAGTCAGCATATTTTCTTTATTTGAGTCAACCCACCATAATCATTCTAGCCATGCATTGTATATAATTTAAAAAAAAAAAAAAATTGAAAAATTGAAAAATTAAAATTTTTTTATGCTGCTGGTTGGGTATATACGCAGGACCTGCGTATATACGCAAACAACAAGTATAAATTATTTTTCAAAAAAAAAAAAGTTTAAAATCAGAAAATTTTGAGAAAGGGCAATCGAGATAACGAAAACAGTGAAGAAATTGAGTTTGAATCCTTTGAAAGAAAAGAAAACTTGCACCGAGGTATAGTAGATAGGTGAGAGCCAGTGACCTTTGGAATCCGCAAGTAGTGATCGACTGAGCGAAAAATCCGACTAGTTGCTACACCGCCGTCACATAGGTAGTCGACAACCCGCCCACGGGCGCCGTCACGGTCATCGCATTTTTCGGTGGAGTGACTGGCTATCAAGGGACCTCACGTCCTGTTTCTTACCCTAGGTCCAACTAGTCAACCCGTTTGAAGCCATTTACCCTCTTTCTTCGTAGCCACTTTAGCCTAGGCAGCCTTCTTTGAGACCTCATCAGTTGATAGTTGGCTATTCTACGTGTTATGACGGAGGGAGTGAGTAGGGGACAGGTTTTAGATAGGGGAGCTTCATGAGATATCAGATTTGGACAGTTTCGGTTTTGACACGTTTTTCGAGGGAAGGACAGGGTGAGTGAGAGGCGACAGTGCATTAATTTGCGGAGGTGGATCACTTCACTACATAGTGACCACAGGAGGAGTTAGTCGCGTGCGAGCATCTTTTCGCACAAACCGGGGTTCCGGGGGGGTTGTAGGGTCGATTGGTGGTTGAGCCGTTTTTCTACATCTTTGGTGATGAGGAGGTTCGGTGGGACTGCACGGTATTATTTCGACTACAGGATCAGCGCTTCAGGATTAGTGTGGGGGTACTTCACATAAGGACATTTTACGTACCCACGACAGAGATTTATTTTCACTCACTCAGCTTTAGTCAGTTTAGCATTGTTGATATTCGTGTGCGTATGTATATATAGTTGTGAAAAAAAAAAAAGAAAAAAAAAGGAAAATTATTATGATATAGTTTTTAGTTTGTTTTGTGTTTTTGATTACTTAAATAAAAAGCTGAGTGAGTGGCACAATTTTCGAGACATTTGCACCGCTTCACATTTGTGGCCGCGAGCACGGCAAGGACACACCGGGGGACAGGAGAATTGGGAAAGCAGGAACTTAGGTGTTTCGGGCAGTTTTTCGGGATCTCGGTGAGGGGTGTGAGTTTGGTAAATTGTGAGAATGTCATAACATGTAGGATTATGCCGTACCTTGATACATATATTTATCCTACCTGTTTAGGCATAGATCCTTTCGGAAACAGCTCGGATGGTAAGTTAGCTAGGGATTTGCTCAGTTTGATAACCAAAGTAATAGTACTTCGGTCCAGTGCTTTAATCCACCATATAAATCTGTTCAGACTTACCGATCGCTTGCAGGGAAGTAAATTCTGAAAAGGATGAGATCACGAGGACACACTGTTTCTGTTTTTGAGGTTGCCCGATCTCGCCAAAAATATTTTTGTCACTAGTCTGTTTTGAGTCGTTTGAGTCTGTGTATATTCTATCTGCGTCAGTTTTTCTATCGAGTCGTCCGGTTAAAAGGTTCGGGTCGAAAGTGTATGCAACGGTAGGGTATGTACAGAGTCAGTCACGAGGACAGAACTGCAGGACTAGAGTTTGCAGGATTGCTCGGGACGAGCAATGTTTAGTGCGGGGGTATTTGATAACGCCCAATTAGGGGTTATCTTATAGCCTGATTTCACGAGTATTTGTGCCGAAATTAGCGGTTTTTGCCGGAAAATGCCTTAGAATGCCCCGGGAATCTAGAACGAGACGTTTATTTGTACTTGCTAGATTTCTGCTTATTTCTGCTCATTTCTTGCTATATTTGGATATGATCGCGGGTATTCGTTCGTGTTGCCTTTTCAGGAACAGGTTCGGGAGGTGCATCGGGAAGCGTGCCGGGACCCAGCCGGGACCGTCTCGGGAAACGTGCACAAGACCGGGACACGACGGAAACACGGAAAAGCAGAAGTACACCGAAGAGGCAAGCCGGGAGCATCAGGAAGAAGAGTGGGACCCAGGGGACCAGTCCTGGCCCACCAGAGGACCAAGTGGGCCCCACATACCCCACGGCCTGCGTATATACGCAGGCCCTGCGTATATACGCAGCACCTGCGTATATACGCAGGCAGTGGGGAGGTGGGGGATCTTGGTTGGGCCCTGGTTGCGTATATACGCAGCCCTTGCGCAGCCAGTTTGACTTTTGGTCAAAGACGGTGGACCGATGGCGTATTCCGTAATTTCGAGCACGAGCGTTTTCAGGAAACAGCACTATTTAAAGACTCGTCCAGACTCGTTTTGGACACACGAAGACACAGCACAATTCACAGCACAACCGAAGGACAAGTCGGAGCATTCACGGAGAGCACGAAAGCGCGATTCGAGATTCGAAGACTTAGTTTGATTTCGTTCTCTCTCTTTATATTCAGAAACTGCGTTTTGTATTATGTCTTGTCGTAGCTAAACTTTTCACCTAGGTTCTCGGTGAACCTAGGGTTCGTACTCAGATTTTATGATTACTACGTTTATGGATTCATGATGATTGTCTTAATTCAGCAAGTTGTATCTGTTATTCTGGTTTGATTATTATCGAATATGCATGATAGGATTGATCACCCAGGATTGCTACAGACCCGAGCTTGTAGGTGAAAACGTCAAGTTAGGGTTAGGAAGAAAAACCGGGATTTAGTACCTTACCCTGATAGACCGACCAGAGAAAGGGAGATAGGGCTAGCATTGAAAAACGTGAGACCAACTGTTAGAGAATTTGACCCGGGCCATTCGGACAGGTTAGAAACCCTAACAGGATTAGATCGAGACTGCAGACTTAGGCAGCTTAACAAGAATCCGAAAGTCTGCAGGATCGGGATTACGTGTGGAATCTGAAAAGTCACTGCACAACTGGTACGTTGCACAGATACCGAAACTGCTGAGTGTTTTCATAAACGAACGTAAAACTGAAATCTGTAGAAACCCTAGGGGATCCTGGAGCCTAGTCTTCATCTATTATTGTTACAACAAAATCAGCTTATTTCAGAAAACGTCACAAAAAATATTTACAGTTTTAAATTTCTGTTTTTAGTTTAGTCATTATAATCACAACCTACTCCTCCTGGTTACTACTCTTGGGAAACCGAAACTGACAACTTGAGTAAACCCGAAACAGTCCTCGTGGGAACGATAATCCGAGTCTAATTGCACCCGGTACTACAAGATTCGTACACTTGCGATAGCACGTTAGTTTGCGCATCAGTATCTCAATCTCACTCAAAACCCTTTGCCAAATCTTGTTCTCCTCTGAATCGCGAGCAAAACCGTTGGTTGCTTGTTGATTTTGGTGAAGAAACAAGTGAGATGAGAGAAGAGGGTGTCGCGACTATGGAGGAGGAAGAAGCTGTGTTTGATGAAGAATGAAGAAGAAGACGACTTGCTTCAGATGTAGCTTCACAAGTTCGTGCAAAAAGTCTAAAAAGTCCCTATTAACTAGCCTCATCACTGTTCTCCGTGCGTAGACAAAATAGACAATATGCCCGATGTCTTCGTACGAAGACAATTGCTCTTCGTACGAAGATCTTCCCAGATAGATACTGCATAGTGTTATAGGAAGACAATTTTCAGAGCTCAAATTTTTTCTAAGTACAAAGTCTTCGTACGAAGACAAATACAATGCTGGAGCTTGCAAAAAACATCCTTTTCGACCAATTTTCGCGTATCCGATCGCGCCTTTGATTTCCGAAGGATCTCCTCGACCTCGAGACTTCCTTTTCACCTTAAAATACTCCCAAAATTTGGGGAGTGCTTTATTTGTCAATTTCACGCGTTCCAAGGCACGTTTTGCATTTGCGGATGTTTTTGGCCTCGTTTTACTCTCTTGAGCATCCTTTTTGGCGTAACTTCCTCATCCGGACTCCGATATGCGCGATCCACCTGTCTACAAAAAGCTCTCGACCACCCCCACACGTTGTCACTGTTCAATTATGTTTTCAGTCTGTTCTTCAAAATATCACCTCGTAATCCGTGCCGGCGTGCTAGCTTTCTCCGTTCATCAATCAAATCCTTGCGTATATCAAGACGGGGAGTCCGGGAACATGATCTTCCCCAGGTGCGTGTGTTGAATAAGTGCAGGAATGGATTCAATCTTCAATTCCTTCACTTCGGATCCCGATACGCGTATTGGGCTACAATTCTTCAATTTTCACACTGTTTCGCACGCGCGCATCAAGACGGGGGATCCGAAATAGGCCTTTCACCTCGGAATCCTGCACATACTCATTGGAAACATTAAACCCACTCTCTCGAACCTCTCAAATAAATCAAATAGAATAAAAATTACAGAACAGTAATAAAACCTAATCTAAAGAAATAAATAGGTTGGGTTGCCTCCCAACAAGCGCTTTGTAATTTAAGGTTGACGGCCCGACCCAGTTACCTCAGAGACTAATCAAATCGCAGAAGTTGCATGAAACCATTAAATGACTCCAATGAAATTCCCATCCACGTACGGTTTCGCTCTCTGGCCATTCACCTTAAACCTGTTCCCATTTGTATCCTCCACCTCAAGAGATCCCCACGAAAAAACTGCAGTAATTGTGTAGGGACCACTCCATCTAGATTTCAATTTCCCTGGAAACAGCTTTAGTCTGGCATTGAAGATCAGCACTCTCTGTCCGACTTTGAAGTCTCTCGGGATGATGTGCCTGTCGTGCCACTGCTTTGTCCTCTCCTTATAGATTCTCGCACTTTCATATGCCATCAATCGAAATTCCTCAAGTTCAAGTAGTGCTTGCTTCCGTAGCTCACCTGAGAGCTTAGCGTCCAAATTGATCTTCTTCAAGGCCCAGAATGCCTTGTGTTCAAGTTCCACCGCAAGATGGCACGACTTCCCAAATACTAGCTGATAGGGAGACATGCCTAAAGGGGTCTTGTACACAGTCCTATATGCCCATAAGCTATCATCTAAATGCAGAGACCAATCTTTGCGTCCCGGATTAACTGTCTTCTCCAGAATCCCTTTTATCTCTCGGTTAGAAACTTCTGATTGCCCATTCGAATGTGGATGATAAGCCAGTGATATCTTATGCGTCTTTACCCCATATTTGCTCAAGAAATTGGCAAAGACTTTGTTCACGAAATGCGATCCTTCGTCACTAATAATGGCTCTGGGAGTCCCAAACGGTGTAAATATGCTCTTACGCACGAATCTCTCTACAGTGGCTCCATCATTCTTAGGGCAAGTCATTGCCTCTACCCACTTGGTCACATAATCCACAGCTAACAGTATATAAAGATTTCCAAGCGAAGACGCGAATGGTCCCATGAAATCAATGCCCCAAACATCAAAGGGCTCTACTTCCAATACGAAATTTTGAGGCATCTCGTTTCGGTTGGAGATATTGCCGGCTCTCTGACATTGGTCGCACTGCTGTACAAACAAATGAGCATCTTTATGTAAAGAAGGCCAATAAAACCCACTTTGCAATACCTTTGCCACAGTACGCGTTTTGCCAAAGTGCCCTCCGCAATTCAGTTCATGGCAATGTCTAAGAATGTCCAAAGTGTCTGGCTCAGCTACGCATCTTCTCAACACGTTGTCAGCTCCCAACTTGAACAAATAGGGGTCATCCCAGAAATAGTGTCGTGCATCTGCGAAAAATTTCTTTTTCTGATGGAAGGTCATGTCTTTTGGGACAATATTGAGCGCCTTGAAATTTGCCAAATCCGCAAACCAGGTCACAGCTGCTACCACTACCATAAGTTGTTCATCTGGAAAATCTTCTCTAATTGGTACCTCTTCTTGTTCTTCATTCTTCAGTCGTGACAAATGGTCTGCAACAACGTTTTCTACTCCCTTCTTGTCCTTGATCACTATGTCAAACTCTTGAATGAGCAAAACCCATCAGATCAATCTTGGCTTTGCATCCTTCTTAGTAAGAAGATATATGAGGGCTGCTTGGTCCGTGAAAATGGTCACCTGAGAACCCACAAGGTATGGACGAAACTTGTCTAATGCGAAGATAATAGCCAACATCTCCTTCTCCGTGGTGGCATAATTAACCTGTGCAGTATTAAGAGTATGGCTGGCATAGTAAATGACATGAGCTACCTTGTCTTTCCGCTGTCCCAATACTGCTCCCACCGCATAATCGCTGGCATCACACATAAGCTCAAACGGCAAGGTCCAGTCTGGGGTGGCTATAATGGGAGAACTGATCAACTTTTTCTTGAGAAAATAAAAAGCTGTCTTGCACTCTTCATTGAAATAAAAAACGACATCTTTCTCAAGCAAACCAGATAAAGGCTTTGTGATCTTCGAAAAGTCTTTAATGAAACGCCGATAGAAACCTGCGTGTCCCAAGAAACTCCGTATCCCCTTTGACAGATGTAGGATAAGGAAGCTTCTCAATCACCTCAATTTTCGCCCGATCTACCTCTAAGCCTTTACTGGAGATCTTGTGCCCCAACACTATCCCCTCGGTCACCATGAAAGGGCACTTCTCCCAGTTAAGCACTAGGTTGGTGTCAATACATATGTCCAGTACCCGAGCTAGCTGCTGGAGACAGTCTTCAAACCCATCACCATGAAGTGAAAAATCATCCATGAAGACTTCGAAATTTTTCTCCATCATGTCTGAGAAGATAGACATCATACACCTCTGAAACGTGGCAGGTGCATTGCATAGCCCAAAGGGCATGCGTCTGAATGCAAAAGTCCCATAAGGACAAGTAAATGTCGTCTTCTCCTGGTCAGCTGGCTCAATCGCTATCTGATTATACCCAGAGTATCCATCCAAAAAGCCGTAATGCGAATGATGTGCCAACCTATCAAGCATCTGGTCCACAAATGGGAGGGGAAAATGATCCTTCAAAGTGGCATCATTGAGTTTGCCGTAATCCATGCAAACTCTCCACCCAGTAACTGTACGAGTGGCAATCTGATCACCTTTTTCCCCTTCCACCACAGTTATACCTCTGTGCACAAGAGATTCCGGCGGGGAGACCTCCGTGTACACCGTATGTAGAGGATCGAGGATCGCATAGGAAGAGTGGGGTTGTGTGTAGGGAGAGAGTAAGTCAGTAGTAATGTCTGAGAGAGAGACAGAGGTTTGGCAGAGCTTCCGCGTATGGCAAGTGTGTTCTCCTCTGTATGGAAAGGGTAACGTCCTATATATAGCAGAGACCGTGACCGTTGTAGTGTGGTTAATGCGCCCATTGATGGCGGCTTAATTAGCTTAACCATAACGGCACGTTCGTCCGAGTATATAGGGACCGTTACAGCACGTTGTGCGCGAATACCGGAACCGTTACGAGGTTGACCGGGTTTGACCGGATTGACCGGGTTTATGGAGCTCGTGCCATAAATCTCTCAAAACAGTTACTAAAGGTCGCGCGCGGGCTTGGCTCGCACGCGACAGGGCTTAATCTAGCCTCCAAACCACTAAGTCCCTACAAGTCCCGTGCAGTGGTATGCGAGGGCTCTGTCTCGCAGCCCCCACATGGATCAGCTCGGCTGGTGATCCAGTGTGTGTGGAGCACAATATGGTGTGCTGGATGGTTGCCACGTGGCCAAGATCTGTCAGCTCAGAAAGCACTATCTACAACCTCCCTTCGTAGGGACACACTGCACCGGGCTAGTCCAGGTGCTGTCGGAAATCGGATAGATGATACCTGCTTCCAACCATTTAAGCACCTCTTTCTTCACCACCTCCTGCATGTGAGGGTTGAGGCGACGCTGAAACTGAACTCCGGCTTCTTTTCTTCCATGAGCCGGATCTTGCGCTGGCAAACTGTGGGGCTGATCCCCTTGATATCCGCTATGGTCCACCCCATAGCTGCTTTCCTCTCCTGCAATACCTTGAGAAGCTGCTCCTCCTGTTCCCTGTCCAAACACGCAGAAACAATAACAGGTAAAGTTTCATCAGATCCCAAGTATAAATATTTTAAATGAGCAGGTAAAGGTTTCAATTCTAAATCAGGAGCAGTAATAAGAGAAGGCGTAAGAATCTTCCTGCTTCCCTCATTAAAGAGGGGTAGGGGTGCACGCCAGCTGGCTTCCATAGCTTGTTCTTTTTCACTCGAATCAAGTAAGGAAAGTTCCTCATACAGCTGCTCCAATAAGATATCGTCCTCCTCATCCAGTGTGTATGCCTCCACACCAAAGCACTGCTCACTCACTGCGTATGCAGGAAATTTCATAGCTTCAAAGACATTGAATGCCACCTTCTCATCGTTAATACACATAGTCAATTCTCCATTGGCAACATCAATAATCGTCTTTCCCGTAGCAAGGAATGGCCGTCCCAATATGAGTGGGACATCATCGTCAGCATCCATATCTAGGATCACAAAATCTGCGGGAAAGATGAGTCCTTCGACTCTCACAAGCACATCCTCCAAAACACCCCGTGGTCGTTTTATAGTACGGTCAGCCATATGTAAACACATACGAGTAGGTTTTGGATCTCCTACACCAAGTTGCTCAAATACTGATGTAGGCATCAAATTTATGCTTGCGCCAAGATCACATAATGCTCTACCATGGAACGCATCTCTTAATGTCACAGGAATAATGAAACCACCCGGATCTTTCATCTTTTTGGGTAACACTTTTTGCACTACGGCGCTACACTCCTCATTCAGGGTCACGGTCTCAAAATCATCCATGTGTCTTCTATTAGAGAGTAGGTCCTTGAGAAATTTTGCGTATTTAGGCATTTGTGAAATTGCTTCAGCAAAGGGGATATTGATGTGTAATTTCTTGAATATATCAACAAATTTCTTGAAGTGCTTGGCATCCTCTTGACTCTTCAATCTCTGCGGGTAGGGAACACGAACACTATACTTGTGACGACCCGTCACACATTTATTAATAAATTATTATCGATTAACGATAAACGCGTAGATCAATATCAACCAGTCTGACACTTTCAAACATGTGAAACTCGCCAGCACGACGCACAGTCCTCCGAAACACCATTTTTAATAAAATATCTGTAAACGTGGTACGTGACTGGCTTCACTAAAAACGATATTTTATAGAACATCTCGTCAGAACAGTGAATCACAATAAAATTGTAATTTCTAGGCGGAAACCACCTCACCAAATACATAATTAAGATCACCTGTATCAGAAGGAAATAACCTCGTCCAATACAGTTTAGGATCACCAGTACTAGACGGGAATTACATCGCCTACTACAACTTAGAATCACCAGTAAAAGACGGAAATCACCTCGTCTAATACAGTTTGGAATCAACCCTACTAAGGAGAATATATTATTTGATAATAGCAAGACTTTTCTTGACTTGAAGTGAAAAAGAAGACACACTTCCATAATCACCATCAAACCCTCAATTAAGCGGAACACGCCTAGCATAAAGAGGCAGCAGAATCTTAAAGCCAGATAAATTATCAACCAACATCAATCACATAATTTATCATCAACTATGACTTAATTGCTTAATTGCAGTAAAATCGAATCAGATATACACTAGATAGCTTCACAATTACATTGAAAATACAATAGGCGTGGGTTAGACTTTCCTTACCTAATATAAATCCAACATAAGCTTCTCTCAGAAGTGGCTCATAACATGATCAACAGTTTATCTCTTGGGCACACACTGGTTCCTCTAGCCCCGTTCTCATAGAGACTTGGAACACTCAATTCCTAATCAATTATGTAACTTTCATAAAAACAATTAGTCTCTGAATAAGCAAACAGACGTGGGTTTCTTTATTTGTTTGCTTTGCATGTAGTAACTCTAACTATCTTCTCAAATCCACTAACATGATCACTACTATACTAGTTCCACATGAACCCCTCTCTGTTCTGCGTACCCTTCCCCCTTCACGCACAAAATCATAATAATAATTGTAGTTTTTTTTTTTTTCTCTAGTCAGTTCTTTTCTCATCCCTTCCCTTTTTGTATTACATGGAGTTAAGGTGGTGACTAAGCCTTCAATACACTTGCTGGCAAGAAAAGAGAATAGATATGCATGATCTAAACATGCCACGTTTAAATCTCTTGAGAAATGAAAACCAGTTAATTACAAACCCACATGATTTATTGAATTTGCAAATAAGACCTCCACCTGTCAACAACATTCTCAAATGTCCCTTACTAAAGTCTTTGTATTGTAAAAGTTCTTATACTTTTTATACACATTTGAAGGTAGATCTTTACAGCACCTTCTTCAACGTCTTTAATTACAATAAAAATTTGTAAATTTACACAAAAAAAACTCATCATTTCATGCCCAATCTTTCATTACAGCAGAAATTTGAATGAAATTAGTGCCCCCTATAAATTTCTAATCACCATATTTATTGCCAAGAAAAATGGACACATTCTTTTTTTAATAACAAATATATATTGTACCATGCATTAGCAATTCATAAATTACATTTCACTAAAACTAGGCATTTAAACATTTTTTAAAACTTGGGTTCTCACAATCTACCACACTTATAAAAATTTCGTCTCGAAATTTGATTTTAAACTTTTTTTTTTTCGATAGACCTAGCAAAGTAAAGAACTCATTGTTGGCCCCAATAGCTAAATATCTTTTTCTCTTTTAACAAAAATTTACTTTGCAACCAATGATTCAAAGTGTACTGGAAAAACTAAAATTTCCATGCACTTCATACAAAGCTGCAATGTAATATAGTGTGCTTAATACACCTCCTGAACATTATAATTTCCACTTTCCTTTTTTTCCCCTTTTGCAAAGTAACATGTAAATACTTAGTTCAAACTTTGCATAAACACATAATCTCATTTGAACTAACGACACATGAATCACCATGCCGATACTAAAAAGACTAAAACAACATTTGTGCAATCAGACATTACCAAGTGACACATAAGTTTATGAGCAAATGATTTATTTCAAACAACCTAAAATTGTTCAGCACCACCACGAAAACCAATAAAATTAAATTTGATTTTTGTCAAACTGATTTCCTCCATCCAACTTTATCAACAATTCATTTTTGTTCTCTAACATAACAAATCAATAGTTAACAATTTCCACACATTTTCCTAAATTCAAGATTTTGAGAAATCACGAATTTTCTTAAACATATTGGATATAGTTAAAAACAATTTTTCAATGATTTCATGTTTAAAACATTTTCCACCAAATAATTCATAATCAACAGAAAAATCCATGCTAAACACCATTATACAAACTTTCATGCCACAACCCACATGCATGCATACATGCATAGTAGAACCTGTAAAAAAAACTTCTAGTACAAAGGAATATTTTAACCCAGCATAACACTTTCTACACAAAAGTTATTTTAACAACTTGTACTAATTCTAATGAAATTCACATTTTTAACAGATCTCAAATTCACCTGTTTAAACTTTCCTTCACGAACTTAACTCCAACTTTTTCTCTTCAAAAAAATTTCACCTACCACCACGTCTCACCACCTCGTCACCCAAGCAGTACTAGACTGTGTACCCCTAGCTCAACAGTGCGGTGGCTCACAAGTGTTGTGACTCACAAGTGCCTACCTCTTGTATGACACCTGTCAGAGACACCCGCCAAAACACCCGCCCAGTCCCAGATACACTATCCGTACCTCCGGTTGGGTAAGACTCTTATACCACTGTGACGACCCGTCACACATTTATTAATAAATTATTATCGATTAACGATAAAGGCGTAGATCAATATCAACCAGTCTGACACTTTCAAACATGTGAAACTCGCCAGCACGACACACAGTCCTCCGAAACACCATTTTTAATAAAATATCTGTAAACGTGGTACGTGACTGGCTTCACTAAAAACGATATTTTATAGAACATCTCGTCAGAACAGTGAATCACAATAAATTTGTAATTTCTAGGCGGAAAACACCTCACCAAATACATAATTAAGATCACCTGTATCAGAAGGAAATAACCTCGTCCAATACAGTTTAGGATCACCAGTACTAGACGGGAATTACATCGCCTACTACAACTTAGAATCACCAGTAAAAGACGGAAATCACCTCGTCTAATACAGTTTGGAATCAACCCTACTAAGGAGAATATATTATTTGATAATAGCAACACTTTTCTTGACTTGAAGTAAAAAAGAAGACACACTTCCATAATCACCATCAAACCCTCAATTAAGCGGAACACGCCTAGCATAAAGAGGCAGCAGAATCTTAAAGCCAGATAAATTATAACCAACATCAATCACATAATTTATCATCAACTATGACTTAATTGCTTAATTGCAGTAAAATCGAATCAGATATACACTAGATAGCTTCACAATTACATTGAAAATACAATAGGCGTGGGTTAGACTTTCCTTACCTAATATAAATCCAACAGAAGCTTCTCTCAGAAGTGGCTCATAACATGATCAACAGTTTATCTCTTGGGTACACACTGGTTCCTCTAGCCCCGTTCTCATAGAGACTTGGAACACTCAATTCCTAATCAATTATGTAGCTTTCATAAAAACAATTAGTCTCTGAATAAGCAAACAGACGTGTGTTTCTTTATTTGTTTGCTTTGCATGTAGTAACTCTAACTATCTTCTCAAACCCACTAACATGATCACTACTATACTAGTTCCACATGAACCCCTCTCTGTTCTGCGTACCCTTCACCCACAAAATCATAATAAGAATTGTAGTTTTTTTTCTCTAGTCAGTTCTTTTCTCATCCCTTCCCTTTTTGTATTACATGGAGTTAAGGTGGTGACTAAGCCTTCAATACACTTGCTGGCAAGAAAAGAGAATAGATATGCATGATCTAAACATGCCACGTTTAAATCTCTTGAGAAATGAAAACCAGTTAATTACAAACCCACATGATTTATTGAATTTGCAAATAAGACCTCCACCTGTCAACAACATTCTCAAATGTCCCTTACTAAAGTCTTTGTATTGTAAAAGTACTTATACTTTTTATACACATTTGAAGGTAGATCTTTACAGCACCTTCTTCAACGTCTTTTATTACAATAAAAATTTGTAAATTTACACAAAAAAACTCATCATTTCATGCCCAATCTTTCATTACAACAGAAATTTGAATGAAATTAGTGCCCCCTATAAATTTCTAATCACCATATTTATAGCCAAGAAAAATGGACACATTCTTTTTTTAATAACAAATATATATTGTACCATGCATTAGCAACTCATAAATTACATTTCACTAAAACTAGGCATTTAAACATTTTTTAAAACTTCGGTTCTCACAATACTCTTCCTTTGGCTTTGGCTTTTCCTCCGACTTCCTACCCGTGTCCTTTGATTGGGGAATCACGGTAGGCACGAGAATTTCTTCATCTAGTGCTTTTTCTGTGGCCTTAGTTGCCTCGGCTCGCGCGTGTGTAGGATATGGAGGATCCTTAGTGGTGGTCCCACTGCGAGTAATGATAGCCTTCAATTGCTCAGGTGGAGTGATTGTGTTAGAAGGTAGTATACCTGGTGGAAGTCGAGTATTCTGATTAGCTATTTGGCCAATCTGTGTCTCATGGCTTTTTATCGAGGCTTCCATCGCGACAATCTTGCTCTCAATCTTATCATTGCTAGATAACAGTTTCCTCAACAATGCGTTTGTATCCTGTTCTTCTGAGGGTGGAGGTGGAGCCTGTTGCTGTGGAGCCTGTCTCTGAGCTTGGTAAGGAACATTTGGCCTTTGACCTGGAGCATATAATCCACTATTCGGATTGGCATAGCTGAAGTTGGGGTGATTGCGGTTATTTGGATGATAGGTGTTTGGCCATTGCTGCTGTCTTGGTTGACCTATGTAGTTCACGTCTTCAATACCATCCCCATATCCCTGATTTGCATCTGCTACCATCTCTCCCACTGACTTCACTTGTGCCGATGGATTCAAATTACTGAAAGCCGAAGTCATCACTGCCATCTGATGTTCAAATTTCTGTTCCACCATGGACTCAATCTTACTAACCAATGCCCATCTGATTTCGTGTTTCTACGACTCTCAGACCTCGTGGATTCACGTTTTGCTACATTATCTAGCATATCACGACATCTCTGTAATCCCATTCCCATAAAATTTCCTTGAGCCATCATGTCCAGTTCACTAGCAGTCTCTCTATCCAAAGCATTATAAAAGTAGTGCAGAAGTTTATACCATGGCTCTCCGTGAGTAGGGCATCTGCGAAGGAGCTGGTTGAATTTTCTCCACGTGTCTCCCAGAGAGTCATCTTCCTGCTGTGTGAATTTGGTTATATCAGCCATCCGTTGAGCAACCTTGGATGGTGGAAGATACTTCCTGAGAAACTCTCTGCTACAATCTGCCCATGTAACTATGCTGCCTGCTTGAAGTTCCATAAGCCATGTCTTTGCTTTTCCCGATAAAGAGAAGGGGAAAAGCATGAGCTTTATCGTCTCGAGTGGAACTCTCTGATCATACATGGTAGAAGTAATCTGCTCGAAATTGAGCAAATGCTGATGTGGATCATCACTCGGGGCTCCAGTGAATAAGCATTCATCCCTAACCAAATTGATCAACGGTTGGCGAATCTCGAAATGTGCGACATTAATTTGAGGCCTGACAATGGTGGGTTGATATCCCTCCGGTGTAGTCCTGAAGTAGTCCACCAAAGGACGCTCATCCTCCTCAGCATTGTTGACTTGCTCTACCGCATTCCGACCGTTATTGTTCCGATTATTACCCCCATTATTCCCATTGCCACCGTTATTTCTGCCAACTACCTCCGCACCAGGAAGTTGTTGTGGATTTAAAGGGTTCATGCGATCAATCATCGCCTGCATCTCGGTCATTTAAGCCCTAAGTTGCTCAGTTTCCGCGGCTCTGTTTGCAGCCTCCTCTACAACAGCTGCTCTTGCTGCTTCCGCATCTTGCACATTTTTGAAGATTCTCTCAAAATCAGCTCTAGTTTCTTCATCCATGGTGACTGAGCTTGAATTCCTCTTGTCTCTACGCTGTGCTTTCAATAAGGATTCCGGGTTTTCAAACGTTGGATACAAAGGCTCGTCTCTAGAACGGGTCATGCACCGTGTAAATCAACCTGAAATCACAAAACGCGCAAAACGTAGGTGAGTAACGGATATAAATAATAAATTAAAATCCCTAAGGCTAGAAATTATAACTAATTTAGCCGAAGTCCCCGACAACGGCGCCAAAAACTTGACGCGCTCTAACCACAAGTGTATGGTTGTCGTGTGTAGTAATAAACCGGAAATCCGGGCTATCGAACCCAAGGGACTTTGTTTAAACTAATTATTATTCTAAACCTTATGTGGGTACGTCGCAAGTTGTGTTTTGTTCTAATTCTACTAAAATAAAAGCGCAATATTCTCAATTAACCGAGTCAAGTAGATCACGATTAATAAAGAATGAATTTTAGGGTTTTTGTAATATAAGGAAAAATACCGGGAATTCTCTAGGTTCACTAGGTTGATCTAAACTTATGTTTTGATTCGTAAAACAGCAGCGTGTCTTTCACTATTAACCGAGCAATATTAAACTTACAGAGTTACCAAGCAAGTTCACTATACTTAAAACCAAAGCATACCGAGTTACCAAGTCTATTTTAGCTTTAAGTGTGCATTAAAACCATAATTCTACTCTAACGATCCTAGTTAACAATATCGAGTTACCAAACATTGATTCAACTAGGTGGATTATTCAATTTACCGACTAACTCTCACGGAGTTACCACGTGAAAATTAATTAAGTTTATCTTTACGTTAGCTCCTCGCAAAAATAATGTGATTACACTCGTAAATAATCCATAACAATGAAAGAATACGCGAGATTAAGCTAAAACATGAATCACAATCTCAAAACATGATATTTAGATCAAACCCTAGCTACACCAAACGAGAATTCCCAGCAAATAAAGTTTAGCTACTACAATTCATACTCAAAACAACGAGTTTCATGAGTTTTAACATAAAAATCAAGAAAAGAGAAAAGTTGAGAATCCAAACGGATGATCCAAAGCTCCTAAGCTCTCCCAATAGCTTCTTGATCTCCCAAAAGTGTTTGTAACGTGAGGAACTACTGAAAAGTCGACCTAGAATACTTAAATACGCTTCCATAATACGATTACAAAGTTTGGATAAACTACGAAAAAGCCCCGCACAAAAATCCTGACTTCCAGCGATGTCTTCGTACGAAGACAAATGCTCTTCGTACGAAGGTCTTCCTATACAGATACTGCAAGCTTGTTTGAGAAGACTTCTTCAGAACCCGAAAATTGGCTAAGTCTTTTGTCTTCGTACGAAGACAATTGTCTTCGTACGAAGACCCCCTTTCTCAGCATTTTTTCTTTGACTTTTTCCTTCCTTCCTTTGACTTCCTTCTTGCTTCCTTTGACCTTTCCTTTGATTTCCTTGCCTCCGAAGTTCGTTTCCATCTCCCGCATGATCCTCCAAGCCCTGTTTTCCTGCGAATCACAACACGAAAACACAACCCGCGATCATATCACAATAAAAGATCAAATAACTAAAGAAACGCCCGGATTTAACAAGTAAAGCACATGAACTCACAATATCACATTTTAGCTCAATTTACTCAAAAGACGACAAATTCTCCATGTTGAGCACGCAAAACGTAGAAATAAAAGGCATAAAATAATCCGAAAACGGAGTTATCAACGTGCCACCAATGGGCTGATTTCGAGGCCATCTTGATCTTGGGATAATTCTGGACGTGTCGAACTAAGTCCGAAGGCAAGATGATAGTGTTATTTTGAACCAGCTATGATGGTGACGCCCGTTTGATGTCCGCAGGCTATGGGAGCAAGACAATTCGCTACATCGCACATGGACAACAAATATCCTGAAGATTGAAGCATAGAGTTTATAATCGTGAACCAGCTATGTATCTCAATCAAGAAGATGATAGAGTGCTTACATATGAAGATCATGACCATTACGCTTACTCGACACGTTACGAAGGTTCGAGGGAAGGTTCTACGGCGATTGTTCCTCCAGACTGGACTTTAAAGACATGTGCATCATATAACAATTATGTGCTGGAGATCTGTAAAAGGGTGGTGGAAACATCGAGTAGATCCTTGGAAGGCATGAAGATGATGTCGATCTTGAACCGGCCGAAAGCTTCTGGAGCAAGACAAAGCTTGCTATGGCGGAATGAGAAAACCAGCAAACTGGAGGTAGAAGCATTGATTTAATGTCATGAACCAGTGGATGAGCTTGATCAGGCGCCTGGAGGTGATGTGGAAGATCACAGCACACCACACCACACCGTGGATGGGAGCCATTTTTTTTAGGGATCAACAACAAGCTCATGTAGCAGCGAGGAGAGCCATATCCGTACGTAGTATTAGAAGCACACCATCTTTGGTATTGAAGTGGTTCAACGACCTTATTGAATTTCGATCAACTAGAGGAAGACATGTTCCAGGTGATGATGATGATGATACACGTGCCACCAATGGGCTGATTTTGAGGCCATCTTGATCTTGGGATAATTCTGGACGTGTCGAACCAAAGTCCGAAGGCAAGATGATAGTGTTATTTTGAACCAGCTATGATGGTGACGCCCGTTTGATGTCCGCAGGCTATGGGAGCAAGACAATTTGCTACATCGCACATGGACAACAAATATCCTGAAGATTGAAGCATAGAGTTTATAATCGTGAACCAGCTATGTATCTCAATCAAGAAGATGATAGAGTGCTTAGATATGAAGATCATGACCATTACGCTTACTCGACACGTTACGAAAGTTCGAGGGAAGGTTCTACGGCGGTTGTTCCTCAAGACTGGACTTTAAAGACATGTGCATCATATAACAATAATGTGCTGCAGATCTGAAAAAGGGAGGTGGAAACATCGAGTGGATCCTTGGAAGGCATGAAGATGATGTCTCGATCTTGAACCGACCGAAAGATTCTCGAGCAAGACAAAACTTGCTATGGCGGAATGAGAAAACCAGCAAACTGGAGGTAGAAGCATCGATTTAATGTCATGAACCAGTGGATGAGCTTGATCATGCGCCTGGAGGTGATGTGGAAGATCACAGCACACCACACCACACCACACCGTGGATGGGAGTCGTTTTTTTAGGGATCAACAACAAGCTCATGTAGCAGCGAGGAGAGCCATATTCATACGTAGTAGTAGAAGCACACCATCTTTGGTATTGAAGTGGTTCAACAACCTTGTTGAATTTCGATCAACTAGAGGAAGACATGTTCCAGGTGATGATGATGATACACGTGCCACCAATGGGCTGATTTCGAGGCCATCTTGATCTTGTGATAATTCTGGATGTGTCGAACCAAGTCCGAAGGCAAGATGATAGTGTTATTTTAAACCAGCTATGATGGTGACGCCCGTTTGATGTTCGCAGGCTATGGGAGCAAGACAGCTCGCTACATCGCACATGGACAACAAATATCCTGAAGATTGAAGCATAGAGTTTATAATCGTGAACCAGCTATGTATCTCAATCAAGAAGATGATAGAGTGCTCAGATATGAAGATCATGACCATTACGCTTACTCGACACGTTACCACAGCGAGGAGTTGGAAGGTATCAAGGTGATCTCGGTTACACCAACAACAAGCTCATGCTGCAGGGAGCAAAAAATGGAGACTTGATAGTCACAATGCCACAGCCAGGCTCGGGTGCACAAAAAAATGGAGGCAAGCACAGAGAAGGCAGTACGTAAGAAAGAAAAGTCGAAGGAATCAATGCTCAGGCGCAAAGATCCCGTAGCGAGGTTTATGGAGTATTGGTGAAGAAAATTCTCACCGTTGAACAGCGGAGGACCTCTCACTTCGGATAACTTCATTGCTAAGGTCCATGGAGCATGTTGATGAAGCTCAGACTTGATTTTATTTTATTATTTTTTTTTAAAACTTTTGTTTGCAGGTCCGGTTGATACCACTTTGCTAACAGGTTGGGTAAGGGACACTCCAAAGGGAAGATTTCTCAAGGTGCAACCCGTGTGCCCATGTCATGGCTAAGGCAGAGTTGCGAGGGACTATTCGGCTGATTTGAGTCAGGACGCTTCAATATTTCTGAGGGAAAGAGTTAGTGACAAAAATGAAGGTCACAGAGGTGCTACCATGAGCAAGAAGGTTTCTTCCTTGGAAAATTTGACAAAGAAAAAGGCTAACGACGCATGCTGAGTATGAGGCGAAGCCGATTCGCAAGCAATGGTGAGAGCAAGATTAGTGACATTGCAGCAAGAAAGGTGTGACGATCCTTCATTAGCCAGAAGAGGCGCGGGTGCTTGGAAGAGTTTCTCTCGCCATAATTTCTGCAACATAAGGATGAGGTGCCATATCGTTCGGGGTATCTACAAACGCGAAAAGCACCTGGGTAACTTCAAATTGCGGGGAACATCAAAATTTTGTGACACAATAGTGTTCAAGACTTGATATTCGATCGTACGAGATATTTTTTTTAGTGAATAAAGCCTCCTTCGACGAATGCAATTTCGACTACACATCCCGACAACTGCATGAGCAAGTTTGAGTACAAAAACTATGACTAATAATGCAGATTTGTTAGAAATTAACAACTGCTCAGATTTCATTTCTACTCTGACTTGTGCTTTTCATTTTCTTCTTTCTTGTTGTAAACCCAATATGCTGAATATTTATGAAGTGTATTGAATAAAATTTATACAGTTTCATTCAGCACCATCTCTTCTCTTCCTTATATTTTTCTTTATGTACACTCAATTCATATGAATGCTTCATATCCACATAACACCAGCATCTTCAGGTGAAATTTATGATAGTAGAAGACTACTCGTTCTTCTACTGTCATTACCTTATATCATATGGCTAATTTTTTTTTGACAGAAATAATACACGCCATCTTCTTTCTCAAGTTAGGAAGCGGAACATTTTAAACAGCCTTTATCACATTGTGCCATGGAGGTGGTGATTGTTAGCTTCACAAGGAATTGCTAGAATGCACAAGAGTACAATGACGACCTCACCCATTTTCGGAACAGTAGGACTCATAGATACTCTTTGAACGAGACAACTTCGTGGGAGAGAGTGGAGGATTCCTTTGTGATGCTGGGGTTATCTCCATAGTTGAGCATTGGTGATGAGAAGTTCCCGAGCGAGAACCCCCACTGCACATTTTCAAGTTGGACTTTGAGTTGTTGGGCACTCTTATGAATAATGAGACGTGTCAAAAGTTGGAGTCGTCGTAGTGAATATTTCCTCTATACCAAGATTAAACCTGGAAGTTTACACCCCTATTCAATAACTGCAAAGTTATCTCTGGAAGGAACAATATATGTATCGAATATAGTCCGAGCTTTGATGGATTCTAACACCTCCCGCACCTTCAAGGGGCGATATGATTTTTTTTCCGTTGTTATGGCTGAACCTGAAACAAGATTTCAGGCTACCTACGTACCTTTGCAGGATCAAGCCAAACGTAGTTCATTTTTTTTATATATATCGTGCAGTTTATACTCGTGCGATAAGGAGTATGTACCCGCTCAGGGGTAGTAGTGCTTCAAGAACTTCCTGTTGATCGGAACAACTCTTACGCCTTCTCCGTCGATGATCTTGTAGGCCCCATCCCATTTGTAGGGAAATGTATTCCCTGGTCCATGGGAGGTAATGATGGGTCTTCGGACAGCAAGCACGAGATCTCCGACTTGAAAATTATGATTATTTTCCTCCATAATAATTGCGTGAGAAGAGTTAGCACATCTTCGTTGCTCTTCGATATTATTTGGGCTTCCCTTTGTCATGACTACCGTTCGCTTCTCCAGTTTAAGCCCTCTTTCCGTATTTACGACCCAGGACGTCAAACGCTTCATTCTAGAGGGGATGATACTCTTAATCTCCTTTTCTTCAGGCAAGTTGGCCACTTCACTTTCGTGCTTTTGAGACGAATTTTGAGGTCGGGTCATCCTCATATCTTTGATTCGAGAAAATACAGATATTCGAGGTGCACATACACGCCTCCTTTGTGCCTTTGTGTGGCTTCCCAATCTTGAAAATGCAGAAACTCGTCGAGGTGCTGGATCTATTGGATCTAAGATGGATGTACGAGAATGTCCCTCTGTAGAGATTTCTTCTTCCATCTCCTCCCCTTCATTTGTGGAGATCATGTAGGAGGCCATAACATGGTTACACTCTTCCGCATCATCAATACCAAGTATTATTTTATTCTTCCTTGCGAGATCAACCAAAAATTCTTTGAGTACGAAGCACTTTCCTGTGGGGTGGCCTAAGATACGATGGTAATTGCAATACTTTGGGTCACCGGTTCTCCCCATTTCTTCTGGACGTTTGCACTCAGGAAGCTCGATGACCTTTTTCTCGAGTCGTTCTTCTAACATCCCTGGCACGTCATCATCCGTGAAAGGGTACTTCTTCTCTTGTAGCTCTCTCAATGTTATACCATTTTCCCTTTGTGGATGGTAACCTTCCTTCTTTTCCTTGGACGATATCCTCACAGGGGCTGTAGTCACGACCATGGATTCCTTCACCTTGGGTTTGAATAACTTTTCCTCATTGTTCTTGTCCTTGTTTTCATAACGTGGTTCAGCAATATAGGGGCCTTTTCCACCATGGTATGATATGCTTATTTCCATGTCATGGGCGCGAGTGGCAAGCTCTTCGAACGTACGCGGCCTAATTCCTTGTAGAATGTAAAGAACCCCCCAATGCATGCCTTGCATGCACATTTCCACCGCTGAGACTTTGGATAATCGATCCCGGCAATCGAGGCTTAGAGTACACCACCTATTGATGTAATCTATCACCGGTTCTTCTTTCCACTGCTTTGTGTTCGTTAGCCCAATCATGCTCACCGTACGACGAGTGCTATAGAACCGACTAAGGAATTCACGCTCCATTTGATCCCAACTGTCAACTGATTCAGGAGTTAAACTGGTGTACCATTCAAAAGCATTATCCTTGAGAGTACGAACAAATTGCTTCAACAACCAATCTCCTTCGGTCCCTGCATTGTTGCAAGTCTCAACGAAATGTGCAACGTGCTGCTTTGGGTTACCCTTTCCGTCAAACTGTTGGAATGCCGAAGGGATGTAGCCTTTAGGCATCGGCAACTTATCAATCCTTTGAGTGTATGGCTTGGTGTATCTATGTGACGTGTGCGAAGTACCGCCATATTGTGCCCTTACAGCATTCTGGATCAAATCGTCCAACTGTTGCATGGAAAACGGAGGTACAAGCATCGAGCTTCTTTGCGGAGCTGCCTCACGTTGAAATGCATTTGATTGTTGCACTTCATTGGAATTCTGAGGTTTTATAATGCCGCTAGAATTTCCAAAAGCTGCAACATTATCCTTTGGAGTTGGGTTTGGTGGATGCGAATCGCCTTGGCTCATCTCAACCACGTTCAAACTCTCTATCTTGTTCATGAGCGAGGCAATTTGGAGGTCCTTCTCCCCGACGGTCCTTTGGAGTTTTTCGATTGCCTCCAACATAGCCCCCAATTTCTCTTCGACGCTAGACGCCCCTGTCGTCATTGCTTGCACAGCTAAGGTACGAGATGACTCATCTTGATTCAACGGATCCCAATGTTTGGGGCTAGGCACAGACGAACCCGATTCCCACCCTGCACTTAAATTCACGTTTACCTTTGGTATGTTTCGAGGGAGAGAGTTGAGGGAAACTATGAACGTCCCCTCTTAGCATCCGCTTATTTTGCCGCAAGAGCGTTATCGTGATTCTCTTGAATCTCCTCAATTTCTTTCATCTTCCTTTCATGTCACTTGTAGAGACGGAAGAAGTCTTGATTCCACCAAGTCCTTTGGTCGCCTTTGATGCAACTGGTTGCTTCGTGACACTACAAGAAATTAACATTTTTGTTAAGAAAAATCTCGTAACAAATGAACAAAATCCCGTAACAAGAGGTTTGGGTTACGAAATTTTATTCGTAACACCGTCGTTGCATTATGTCAGTGGCTAGAAATTAATGTTACAATGAAGTTGTTCGTAACTAAATGTCCAACATTTTGTTACGACGGTGCTGTAATAGAATATTATATGTTTTGCAACAAAGTTTGGTAACAATTTCGATATACTTTTTTGTTATGAACTTTCCGTCATAGATTATATAGTTTCCACCACAATAGTCCGTCATAAAATGTCCTGGTATACGTAACAAAATTGTACTTATATGATCGAATACTTGTAACAAAAAGATGAGAATTCGTAACAACAAACCAACCGCTACATCATTAACAACAACAAATATGTTATAACAAAATAGAGGCAAAGATGGTAACAAATCATCACTATGAGTGACATTTCATAACCTCAATTTTGTAACAAAACTGCAACTCGCATAACAAGATACAATTTTTTTGTCACCTAAATCGTAACAAAAAACCCCTCTTTCGAGGGAAATTTCGTAACATTTTCCTCAAAAGAGGACCACTTATTCCAAGCTTAATAATATGAAATAAATAAAATTTGGAAAAATACTACTACTGATTGCGCACAATCTTCAAATAAATTGCATTAAAAATATCCAAAAATCGTAAATATCCATTCTGACTGCAATCCGCACAGTCGAATCATCCATAATTATTATCATCTAATCGTGCTAATACTTAGCACTACATGTCGTTCGGAAATATATGAAAAAACGCAATGAAAAAGACATTGTATCAATTTATTTTCTAACGGATGTGCAAATGGAATAAAAAAGTGTTGTTGTTCTTCGTCATTCTTGATTGGTGTCCTCATATCCACGCTATCTGTGGAAAAAAACAAACACTTTGATTAGCGAAGGTAGGAAGAATGACATATAAAGATCATTGGATTAACACAATCAGCTTTGTTAATCGTCAATTCAACACGTTTTGTCCTTGAATAAATGCAACAAGCTAATCCAACAAAGTTAGAATCTCCCACAAACAACTGAAACATGTTTTCTTTCTTGATGCATGCCAACTTTATCAAAACAAAGACATCTAGAGAATAGAGAATGGATCTCCTAGAGAAGACCTTGACTCATATGTTAGGGTTCTAGGATATCAGTTGAGGCAAAGGCGGGAGAGAACGGATCTCTCTCATTGTCTGTAAATCAGAAGACTTCTAAAAAAATCATGTATTTCCCGACTGAAGAAAACCTCCAACAGGGATCTTATGTTAACCTATTTTATTCCAAACACTACACGCACCAAGTCTCAAAACACGGTTACTGATTCTCAGAGGAAACAAAAACGGTCATCTGTTAATGGATTCCTCCTCACGGAAACAGAGAAATACCTGCTTCCTAGGAGCTATCTTCTTCATTTCAGGTTGAATTTTGTCTAAACAGCTCCCATTAAAGCACTCCACGAGAAGAAATTAACACACTTTCTAACTGAAATATTAGATGCATGTTCATAATTAACCGAAGTGATTAGATATTCGAGAAACATGGGATGCGCTGAGTAAGACTGCAACTAAACCAGTAGCTATCTTTCCTTCATAGTCAATGGCAAGAAAAACAAGAAAGGTTGATGACATATCCTTCTCTTTTGTCCACACTTGAAATCCATACCTCACGAAGGCTAAAGAAGGTCAATTATTCCAATAGTATGTATCTGATGAATGTCTGCAATCCTGATAGAATGACTTTCTCGATGGACCTTACTTTTCCATGGAGGAGACGAGTAGTGTTCTTAGATGGGTATGCAAAAAGCAAAAGGGAATTGGGGAAAACACTGAATAACACTAAACCACAATATATATCATAAGTTATGTAACAGAGTTGTGTAGTTGTTGAAGGGATTAGTATTTTCAGACCTCGTACTACTTCATCCACTGCCCCTTCAACAGAGCAAATTAAAGATGTGATTCGCAACATTCCAAGAACAATATTGGCCTAACAAAATGCGGATCTAGACAAGAAATTTTAAGACTCGAAGTAGAAGATGGGCTTTTTAATATGGCACCACTGAAAGCCCTAGGTCTCCATGGGGTTTATGGCACTGTTTTATCAAAGAATGTGGCCCGTGGTGGGGTACGGAGTCAGCACCACCTGCTTGGATGGGAGGAGAAGTATATTTGGGTTCAACCCCACAGTGATTGCCAATGCTCACCCACCAGACCAGATAGCAAACAAGGTGTTTTTGCATAATTAAAATTCATGTATTATCATGGAAATTTATTTATTGCACTTGCAATTCATTAAATGTGGATGAGAATTGTGTGGGGCATACTGATATCCGAATTACAAGGTCAAAGGGGTCTGGAAAATTGAACACTGTAACTCGGGTAGAAACAGAGGCAAGAAGAAGCAACAACTATAGAGATTGAGTCATGAATGTAGCCATTTATGGAAGAAATTAAAGAAACCTATGAAGAAAACGAGGCTGCAGAGGCGTCGATCAACCTTCTCTAGGCGTTCTGGCGTTCTTCATCGGTGATGACCTTAAATCGTATACTAAGTTGGTATCTGTATCCGTGGTAGGTTAAATAATTATTAATGTGAAATACTGAATTTATTATAATACCCCTGATATTATAATAGTTGCGGGCCCTGGCAGGTTGGGGGCCTAAAGCCCAAGCACCAACTGCTTTGTTCTAGGGCCGGCACTGATTTATCCTGTATTATCACTGAAAATGCAGCATGGTCTAAGCTACTTTTTCTTCCTAATAGATCACTACAAGAGGCACACTAAATGCATAAAGGACATGGTGGAAGCCTGCAATACCAATTAATATTTATTGATGATAAATGAAACTATAACGTATAAATTCAAGTCTGCCACTATAAAATAATGATGTACCTCTTTATAAGCTCCATAAGTTGCTTCAATGGCGACCATGTCTGCAAATTAACAAAAACTAGATGAGGACAGTGTGCAAGAGACAATCATGCTACAGTTCCCATATATGATCATTCAAATAATATGACAACAATTATACTTATATAAGGAGGAAAAATTCTCTTACCATGTAGTACGAGGACTACGAGGAGACTCGGATTGAACGTGATTAGGAGTGCTCATCGGAGATAGCAGAGCACTGGTATTGGTACTCCGCATACCTGGAATTACTGATCCAATGTTACCTATGAATGAACGGAACTGCTCCACCGTTTCTTTGACATTTGAAAGTTCGGTATGTAAATGATCCACACGCCTCTCTGCCTCCTCGGCTCGTCTCTCCGCTGCTTCTGCTAGCCTCTGTGCTTCCTCAGCCCTAGATTTTGCATGACCAACTTCAGCTGCATAATGTTGCCTTAGTGTTGAGGAAGCATGTTGTATCTCGCCGTATCCAACCCCCAGCATATACCCTGACTCCTTCCGAAGAACACGCTCCACTATTTCATCCTCATTCAGGGGTGTTCCTTCCTCTTCAAGAGGAATCTGCTGAAGCTCTTGTTGGAATTGTGCCCTAGAGGCAATCAATTAATTGTGACATTTATGGATTTACGATTCATTATGTTATCGATATAGAGATATGTTAACATGAATGAAGTCCTTAGAATATAAGTGTTATATTCTTAAATATCCCTAGTCGATTATAATGATTAATAGGACAATCATCTATAGACTAGTATGGGGTTGGATTGATATGGAGATATCATGATCCAACACATGGGTATGCATAAGGAGTAATGGCATACTGGATTGACCCATCTCCGAGAAGGCTCACAAGCGCTTTTCGCGGTGCAACGGTATTGTCATCCTTAGACTTGAAGTCACTAGATATTCTAGTTGTGGATTATTGTGATTTTGGTAGCGTCAAACGCTACACCGTAACTGGGTAGTTATAAAGGCGTGTACTGGATACAATAAGAAGCAAGCTTAGAGATCGTAGTGGACGTAGATAGAATTTGTCCCTCCCACATAACGGGAGCAAATATCCAAGGCCACTCGAGGGATAGTGCTTATAAAATGTCTGACCAAACTCAAATAAATCAATATGGGATATTGATGTTATTTGCACGAATAAGGCTATTCCCAGGATCGAGAAACTATGGATTGGATATACGAGTGTGACTTGTATGTCTCGTGTCCAATCCGGATATGGAGACAAAGGGATGAGACAATTACTTACACAAGGTTTGTCATGATGACTATTCTATTTGTTGGCTAGAATGGATGTCTTGCTAGAGGCCGCTCCATATTAGTAAATAATTACTACCAACTAAATAGAACCTATGGGGTCACACGCCATATAGGGGTGAACTAGACATGGGAATTAATTAATTAATATGATTAATTAATTAAAAGGATCAAATCGCAACAACTTGCTAACTTAGTAGGACTAATATGCAAGTTGGACTAATCCATGTATAGACATGATTAGGATTTGCCAAGGTGACCTAATTCATGTAGAGACATGATTAGGATTAATTTGCAAATAGAACTAATCTATGTATTGACATGATAAGGACTATTTTTTGCAAAAAGGGACTAATCCGAATTCTAGTAGGACTAGAATAGGGCCTTTAGGTAGTTAACAAGGAGTTGTTGGACTATATAAAGGATGCTCCTTCCTTCCTTCCCACACTAATGCTCATAACATAAGTGAGTGGGAGAGAAAAGGAGAGAGTGAGAAATCCCACAAAGGGGCCGAACCCCCCTTGGGATTGCCGCCCCACCCGTCGGCCTAAAGGGGTGCCGCCCACCTTGGCTTGTCTCGTTTTGCGTGATTCTTCTTCCTCTTCCTCTTTCCGGGCTAGCACCAAGGATTGGAAGATCTAGATCTCACCTCTAGGCGTGGATCAACTAGAGACGTGACACTATTCGCGTTTGAAGTCATCAAAGGAGAACCCTAAGGTGTGTTAATTGATTTCTTCCTTTACCATCGTTATATCTCTTGACTTGTGATCCTTGGAGGGTTTTGCAAGGTTTATTATTGTTTCCGTTGCGCATCCATGAATCAAAACCCTACAGTGGTATCAGAGCCACAGGTCGTAGAGCATAAACGTGGTTTATGTGTTACATTTTAGTTGTTTTACACCTTAATTTGATTGTTTATCGCGTAAAACAAGACAAATCAAGCATGGGATGCAATTTGTCAATAATCTTTCATAACAAGATCTAATTTTTGCATTGGATGCATGAATTAGTGAGTTTGAGAAATTTTAGGATCTTAGATCTAGGGTTTGGGCATCCTTGGGGAAGAAGGAGTTCTTCCAAAACAAGGAAACAACCAAACTTGGGCACCAACGAAGGGAGTTGTTTTGGAAACAACTCCCTATGGAGGTTCGACCCCCCTAGGGGACCGCCCCTCTTGCTTGCCGCCCAAGTTTGGCCGCCCTAGGGGCCGGGCGGCCCTAGCCCGCGGCCTAGCCACGTGGGTTATGGGCCGAGCCGGCCCTAGGGCCTTGTGGTTCATCTTTTTGGGCCCGGGCAATTTGATTGTTGGGCCCATGGACCGTTTTAACCCTAGAAATCCTAAAATCAATTAAAAATTGACCAAGCGCGTTAAAATTAGATTTTAACTGTTTATGTGCAATTCGCATGGTGATTGGATATGGCTTTAGGATATGGTTTGATGTGGATGTTTAATTTTGTGTTTTGGTTTTACGGCCTGCGAGCTGATCAATTAATTGTAATAATTAATTAGGGTTTTATGGCCTGCGTGCCATTTTTTTTCTCAACTTGTGAGATTTATTTTATTTAGTATAGAAGTTAGCTAGTGCTAGATAAAAGTAGATTGTTAGCCAAGATTGAAGAAAAGAAGCTCAAAGCCAAAGGAGCCACAAAAGATGGAACATGGAGCATTCCACATGACTATGAAGGATGGACCAAAAGGATCAAGACGCATGGAGATGTGTTTGTTTTAGGGTTCATAGATAATTCCATTGGCTTGGAATTATCTTAGTCTAGAAAAGGCCATATCCACATCACGTTTAATTTTTGTTTTGTGGTTGTTTACTTTATTGTCTTATTATTGTGTGGTTGGTGTATGAATGATGCATGCAATTAGGATAATAAGATAATTAGACAACCCGGATCTATTATTTGGAGTTGTGCCCAAACTCAAATAGATAGATTAGTTGATTTTGATCAACAAAACAATTAAAATTGAATTTAAAATCCCTCAAAATTCAAATATTGTGTTCTTGTCTTCTCGTTGTTTAAACACTCATGATCATCATTATTTATCAAGTTCGTGCGTGCCAAAGCAGGGCGACTTGGTTCATAATGATGGAATGCGATGGCATGTAACAATGTGCAATTGTTTAAATAAGAGGTTTAACACAACTAGGCTATTAATGTGATTAAGAAACCTAGAGGCAATCAATTGGGATTATCCATAAGGATGGATAAATAAGGAGTTATTTGCCCAATTGAACCAAGAGTTGCATAAGGGATGCAATTGGAATTGTTCCTACCTAAAGTAGTCAAATTATGGGTGACTTGCTAAAGCAAGCTCATGAGGAGATGAAACATGGATCTTGGCCCACTAGAAAATATAAATATATTTTCCGCATTAATATCTTGAGGGTTATTAATCCGTAGTAAAATAGTGGGAGCTATATTTAACAAATTAAATCCTTGTTGAATATAGTTAAAACGTCACAAACTTTGCATAATCCTTTTGGTGTTAAATACATGGCATTAAACAAACAAAACACGACTAGATGTCCATAAGATGGACGAGTTGTCTGGAATCTAGATACGAGTTGTCTGGAATCTAGATTGGTATAAAACTGATAATTGTTCTCAAATAAAGGAAATTGTTGTACATCGTAGAACATAAAGCTCTCTTCCACCAAACTACCAAATCACACTAAAACCTAATGGAAGGAACACCAAAGAATGGTTCTTTGGTTATGACTTGCCTCATGCTAGCTGCCATGAACTTTGAGCTTTGGAAGCAAGACAAGAAACATGGAGAAGTATGATATGATCATACATTGAAAGAAGCTCTTTCAAAAGAGCGAGCTAAACATGAAAGGTTTGAAGTGTTGCTCCACTTTGGGTTATGCAAATATACTAATTCAATATGATTGAAACATTAGAATATGCATTATCTATGAGATAGATTAAGAATAAACGGTTATTCACCCAATAGGACCAAGAATTGCATTGGATGCAATTATAATTTTGTTTTAAAATTGATTTACTCAATATGATTGAAAAAATCACTAAAACAAAAGTAATGGGCATGGGCAAAGCTGTTAATGGATAACAGCATGGGTAAGGGCAAATAGTTTGCCCCGACCCCATGGGTATAAAGCAAGCTTGTTGCTAATACCAAGTTGCCTTGGAGTCCCATAGGTGGTGTAGAGGAAGAGAGGCTACCCAAAGTACCTGGAAGTAAGTAATAAAGGAATTATGAATTCCAATATGGGTATTTTGTTATAGAAATCAATGTGTCTATCTTATCATCATAAGTATATGATACTAGATGAGGATCTCACATTTATAGAAATGTGAAGGATCTCAAGAGACGAAGACAATTGGATAAGGAAGAAATAATCATACACGTGGGGCTATGAAGCAAAGGGTTGCTGAATAAGCCGTAGGGAATTATTTCTACCTTTAAGAAATTGTTCATGAATTAGACAAAAGCGATAATGTCCCTGCTATGAGTGGGACCATTATCATAGTTTCTTGTATGGACAGGAAAGCTCCTTATCATAATAAAGGACAAATGTTGTTCCATTTATTCTGATATGCATTATTGTAATGCAATTTTGTCTAAGTGGATTCCATATCCATGATCATGATAATTTCATCTATAACATTAATACCTAGAGGTTTGCATATAATGATATGAACTTCACTTATCTTTAGCATTATCGTTTAGGCCTCATAAATAAGAGATACATATCTAGAACTCCATGAGGATGGATTTCTGGAACTCATTTGATTATTGAATCATATGAGACATGTAAGACTTATTAGGCAAAGATATGATCTTTTGGGAATCATACATATTGATGTATGAAGGCCGCTAAGCACAAATGCTGAAGATGTTTTTTCAGTACTTCATCATATTTACTGATAGGATTAGAGAAATATGGATTTGTGTATCTTAGGAAGAAACAAATCAGAATCCTTTGAATTGTTCAAAGTATTTAGGAATGAAGTAGAGAACCAACTTGGCAAAAGTATTAGGGCTCTACGATTGGATCGTAGAAGAGAGTACTTGAGCCAAGAGTTTGACAAGAATCTATGGGAGTGTTGGATATGATCCAAAACTCGCTCCACCTAGCACGCCACATGGGTTTGGCGTGTCTAAAAGGAGAGTTCGAAACTTGTAGGACACGGTTCGGTTCATGATGAGTCAAACAGAACTTCCAGTTTACTTTTGGGGCTATGTTCTAATTACAGCAAATTTCGCCATTAACCTTGTTCCATCAAAAATAGATTATGAATAACACCATATGAGATATGGACTAGGAAGTGTCCTAGTATGTCATTCATAAAGATTTGGGGTTATGAAGTTTATGTAAAAGAGTTTACAAACAAACTTGGACCCAAGTCAGATAAATGTTATGTGGGATATCCTGAAAAGGATATTATTTCTACAACCTAATCGAGAACAAACTGTTTGTTTCTCGAACCACGGTGTTTCTAGGTAGAGGTTGTCTCTAAAAGAAACAGCGGGAGGACTGTAGAACTTGAAGAAGTTCAAGAACCACAGTAGAATATTGATCCTCTTGATGGAACATGAGCAGGATCACAAGGTGTTGTGGAGCAACCTACTCAGATAACACAAGAACCTCGTAGGTCAGGTAGGATATGTCAAGGGACTAGAAGAAATAAGGATTTCTCATAACCTGCGATATATTGCTCATCAAGATGAGCCTACAACCTATGAGATGGCCACATGTGGGCCATACTCTCAGAAATGGATTGGAGCCATGGGATACAAAATGGAATCCATGTATACTAACAAAGTATGGACTTTGGTGGAACCACCTAAAATGTGCAAGTGGGTTATGAGGAAACCAACATGGATGGTAATATGATTACCTTTAAGGTACAATTGGTTGGGTAAGGATTTCATGTGAGTTCATAGTATAGACTATGACGAAATTTTTTCCAGTTGTGATGCTTAAATCCATTCGTATCTTGCTTGTAGCAATCTGTTTATAAATTGAAACAAGCTTCTAGGAGTTGGACTCTTCAAATTAATGATGCAATCAAAGGAGTTTGGTTCCATCAAAATTGAAGATGAGACTTGTGTTTACAAGAAGGTTAGTGGGAGCACAGTTATTTTCTGGTCTCGTATGTGTAGACATACTTAATCATTAGGAATGTTGCCCCTACTTGGCAGTCTTACGTAGATTGACTTTCTAATGGTAGACTTAAGCGAAACAACTTGTGAAGATCTATTGAGGTAGATCAAGATGGTTGTATAGCTTAGGTCATATTACATAAATTGACAAATGTGTTGAAATGGTTCAACGTGAAAAGAATATTGATTCTTACCCATGTCACATGGAATTAGTCTTTGGAAGGCTAATTGTCTTCCCAATTAGATTGGGAAGGGACCGTATGAATAAGATTCATGAGATACGCCATGTTATGTGCTAGGCCAGATGTGTCATATGGTATGACACAAAGATATCAGTCAAATCCGGGTGAGAGTCACTGGATAAATTATCAAGATTATCCTTTAGTAATTGAGAAGCACTAAGGATGAATTTTGATAAATGGAAGATACGAAGAGTTTACTGTAAGGGATTACAGTGATGCGAACTTCAAATCTGACAAAGAAGATTTCAGATTATAAGTCAAGTTTTGAGTTTTGCCTTAGTGGGAGCGACTGTGAGATGGAAAGGTTCCAGGCAAGATTCAGTCACTGATTCTAACATAGAGGACTGAGTAAATTAATGCATAAGATGCATTTACTCAGAATATTCAATCTAAATCAAAATTGTTGATGGAGGAGATGTGAATATTTGCAAGGTGCCAGCATATGTCTCGCCCCTACGCAGCGGAAGCGTGGAGGGCCGCGCTAGATCAATAGGCATATGATGCAGGATATTGACTCTAGTGCAAGTGGGAGACTGTTCGAATTGTGCCCTAGAGGCAATCAATTAATTGTGACATTTATGGATTTACGATTCATTATGTTATCGATATAGAGATATGTTAACATGAATGAAGTCCTTAGAATATAAGTGTTATATTCTTAAATATCCCTAGTCGATTATAATGATTAATAGGACAATCATCTATAGACTAGTATGGGGTTGGATTGATATGGAGATATCATGATCCAACACATGGGTATGCATTAGGAGTAATGGCATACTGGATTGACCCATCTCCGAGAAGGCTCACAAGCGCTTCTCGCGGTGCAACGGTATTGTCATCCTTAGACTTGAAGTCACTAGATATTCTAGTTGTGGATTATTGTGATTTTGGTAGCGTCAAACGCTACACCGTAACTGGGTAGTTATAAAGGCGTGTACTGGATACAATAAGAAGCAAGCTTAGAGATCGTAGTGGACGTAGATAGAATTTGTCCCTCCCACATAACGGGAGCAAATATCCAAGGCCACTCGAGGGATAGTGCTTATAAAATGTCTGGCCAGACTCAAATAAATCAATATGGGATATTGATGTTATTTGCACGAATAAGGCTATTCCCAGGATCGAGAAACTATGGATTGGATATACGAGTGTGACTTGTATGTCTCGTGTCCAATCCGGATATGGAGACAAAGGGATGAGACAATTACTTGCACAAGGTTTGTCATGATGACTATTCTATTTGTTGGCTAGAATGGATGTCTTGCTAGAGGCCGCTCCATATTAGTAAATAGTTACTACCAACTAAATAGAACCTATGGGGTCACACGCCATATAGTGGTGAACTAGACATGGGAATTAATATGATTAATTAATTAAAGGATCAAATCGCAACAACTTGCTAACTTAGTAGGACTAATATGCAAGTTGGACTAATCCATGTATAGACATGATTAGGATTTGCCAAGGTGGCCTAATTCATGTAGAGACATGATTAGGATTAATTTGCAAATAGAACTAATCCATGTATTGACATGATAAGGACTATTTTTTGCAAAAAGGGACTAATCCGAATTCTAGTAGGACTAGAATAGGGCCTTTAGGTAGTTAACAAGGAGTTGTTGGACTATATAAAGGATGCTCCTTCCTTCCTTCCCACACTAATGCTCATAACATAAGTGAGTGGGAGAGAAAAGGAGAGAGTGAGAATCCCACAAAGGGGCCGAACCCCCCTTGGGATTGCCGCCCCACCCGTCGGCCTAAAGGGGTGCCCGCCACCTTGGCTTGTCTCGTTTTGCGTGATTCTTCTTCCTCTTCCTCTTTCCGGGCTAGCACCAAGGATTGGAAGATCTAGATCTCACCTCTAGGCGTGGATCAACCGTAGAGACGTGACACTATTCGCGTTTGAAGTCATCAAAGGAGAACCCTAAGGTGTGTTAATTGATTTCTTTCTTTACCATCGTTATGTCTCTTGACTTGTGATCCTTGGAGGGTTTTGCATGGTTTATTATTGTTTCCGTTGCGCATCCATGAATCAAAACCCTACAGCTCTATCATTTCATCCTATAATTGTAAGAAAATTGTTGTCAAAACAATATAGGTATATGTGACTTCAAACTAATCGTAGACTAAAATTAACTATTTCGTACATAAAGATCATTTGCACGTTGGCATTTCCATTTCTTTGTGCATTTGTCAAAGTGAACTTCCTTCCAGAACTTAATTGGACCTGACTCTTCCTGGGTCTCCTTATTTCTCTACAGAACATAAATTCAGTGTTTTAGTTTGTAGGATATTGAAGAGAAAAACATATGGTCCATGGATTTCATGGTTATTTAGATAAAAATTACCGTCATATACGATGATTAACATATGATCTTGAACCAAGACATCCGTGAATTTGACGCTTTGACCTATTTGCTTTGTTTGTCCTGCTTTTCTTCTGAAAACGTAACCAGTTAACTTGAGTGAATTCATTTGCATTTATGAACAAAGGTAGTATTACACAGTAGAAACTCACTTTGAATGCTTCAGTTTCAAAATGTTTACGACAAAGCTTTTCCCAATGTTCCTTAGCAACACCGCGATACGGGTTCTCAATTGCAACTTCCATTGAAGGATACTTCTTGTAGTGCTTGTGCATCCTGTGCCTCCACTGCTTGTACAATATTTCTAATTTTGATTCCATACCAGTCAGGACATTCAGACTCAATTCGATGTCGAACGAGTTCTACAAGAGGAGTAAATTTATAAAAATATTATTCGTGCAAATTATAGATTCTGCAAAATAATCAACCTCGCCTCTACTTTCGCTTTGCTTCGGGTGAAGTGCCCTGAAGACGTACTGCTGCTGCTTTGCGCTTTCCTTGGTGCCATTGGAATACGACGTTCCAGATGTAGGAGAAAAAGATGAGAGGAAGAGATGTCCCACTGGGCGTGCCAAAATTTGTACACACAAATTTTGCAAACACAGCGAAAAGGACGCAAAAATAAGTGCAAAAATTTAATTTGTATTTAATTTAGTTTAAAGCGGTTACAATCCTCTTGGTTTTACACCTGATCGGAAACCTCTGATTAAATCTCCTAATTTTTGAATTTGTTGGCTTCAAGCGTGGTGATGACGCGATTTCCTCGAAGAGACGAGGTTGATTATTTTGTTGGCTTCTTGACCTTTGAATGGGAGGATTTGATGAAGAACGGTCCACGACTTCAAACTCCGATCTTGAAGAACTTGAAGTGGATGGACTTGTGTCTTCGAACTTCCAAGAGCAGCGTGATGATGAAGCTTGAACGAGGGCTTGTGAGCTTGATCTCGGTCGCGCTTCGGGTACTTTTGCCTTCTTAAATCTCCGGCGCAATGCTTGTGGATCTTCAAGAGGTCTCTTGGTCGGCGTGTGGATGAAGCTTGAACGAGGGCTGGAGAGCTTGATCTCGATCACGCTTCATGTGCTTTGTCTTCTTGAATCTTTGGCGTTGTGGATCTTCAAGAAGTCTTCGAGCGGCGCAGAAGTGAAGCTTGGACGAGGGCTTGAATGCTTGATCTCGTTAAGGCTTCGTGTGCGTTCGCGTTCTTGAGTCTCCGGCAAGATGCTGGTGGATCTTCAAGTGAGTCTTCAACGTGTGTGAGAGCTCTGGCATCTGCTAGCACAATGTCTTTTGTGTGTGAATGAGAATCTCTATTTATAGATTCACTTGTAGGGACAGGCTTGCAATTATCCCTTCACTTTTCTTTAAAATTTATTGCATGTAGCCCCCTCAACTTTATGAGGAAATCCTTTTTAAGGACATTTAAGGGCATTGTTTGTAATTTGATTTAAACCAACAATAAGCGAGTTTGCCGCCACTATTGGACTTGGTGCGAGACCATAACGAGATGCCCGTTACGTTACTAGGCCTCGTTGCGGCCTAATATAATTGGAACTAATTAAAATTAATTAATTAATTCAAGAAAAATTATTTTGACATTTTTAATGCCTAAAAGCTCAACTAACAAGAGCGAGAGGGGTCTTGGACTTTTGGTTCAACAAGTAATTACTTTTTTTTAGAAAATTCAACATGAAATAATGTTTTGTGTGAAAATTGATTAAAGTCTTGCCTAAAAAAAATATCGAAGCCAGATTTATCAGTTTTATTTATTAACTAGATGGTAAAAGTTTATTGATTGTTTCAAAATACATGTCTTTAATTCTCTATCTAAAATTGCATGCCTTTAATTTGATCGAGATATGAATTTTTGGTTGTATCAAGATGTATCAGACTTCATTACTAGCACCGCAGACTGTGCAAGGCTTATGAATTGAGCAAGAGATAAATCGCTCATAAACATCCACAATACCCAGGCCCACATTTAAATCGGCTCAACTAACAAGAGAGAGAGGGGTCTTGGACTTTTGGTTCAACAAATAATTACTTTTTTTTAGATAATTTCAACAAGAAATAATGTTTTGTGTGAAAATTGATTAAAGCCTTGCCTCAAAAAAAATATTGAAGCCAAATTTATCAGTTTTATTCATTAACTAGATGGTAAAAAGTTTATTGATTGTTTCAAAATACATGTCTTTAATTCTGTATCTAGAAATGCATGCCTTTAATTTGATCGAGATATGAATTTTTGGTTGTATCAAGATGTACCAGACTTCATTATTAGCTCCGCAGACTGTGCAAGGCTTATGAATTGAGCAAGAGATAAATCGCTCATAAGCATCCACAATACCCAGGCCCACATTCAAATCGCAGCTCAACTAACAAGAGAGAGAGGGATCTTGGACTTTTGGTTCAACAAGTAATTACTTTTTTTTTTATATAATTTCAACAAGAAGTAATGTTTTGAATGAAAAAATGATTAAAGCCTTGCCTCAAAAAAAAAAATGAAGCCAAATTTATTACTTTTATTTATTAATTAGATGGTAAAAAGTTTATTGATTTTTTCAAAATACATGCCTTTAATTCTCTATCTAAAAATGCATGCCTTTAATTTGATCGAGATATGAATTTTTGGTTGTATCAAGATGTATCGGACTTCATTACTAGCTCCGCAGACTGTGCAAGGCTTATGAATTGAGCAAGAAATAAATCGCTCATAAGCATAATTTCAGAACCGGACCGGCCATCGAACCGGTGAGACACCGGTTCACGGTCGGAACAGTTCAATTGCACGTTTTTTTAATAGTATATATGTATTATTTATATTTATATGTGTAATAAAAATATAATATAAAAGCTGAAATTAATCAACAATAGCTTGAAAATATATACATAAATATATATATATATATATATATATATATATATATACATACACATGGCTTATGCCCAAAAAAATATATTTAATTTTTTTACATGAATAAATAAGTTCAAGAAGCGTATGGTAGAAGAAACGATTAATGAACATTTGTATGAAATGGTGAACACACATCATTTGTCTATTAGATGGAAAAAATACATTCACTTTTAATATGACATCTAAGTTCATTTTGAAGCAACATACGAGCTGTATGCTTCATAGTTTTATTTATTAGCAAAGAAAAAAAATTAAATAACAACATTATTTATTTGGAAAAAGAAAACACCATTATTTATTTGAAAAAAAATTGAAAAAGAAAATACAAAGTTGGTTTTAAAAAGTGAGGATTGATTAAACAAACAAAAGTTCTAAAATTAAATAACAAATGTTTTTAGAGGAATTAAAGTCTTTAAAGGAATTCATTAGATAAAGTATAAATATTTTCAGTTCCTAATTTGAACACAAGCCTGCTCATGGTACAGTGGTTTAGACGTTGGTGTAAATTCTTCTGGTCACGGGTTCCATCCCATGCACTGGCAGAATTTATGGGATTTTATTCGAACCATCAAACCGCTTGGGCCGGCCGGTTCGGCGGTTTCGGCGGTCCAACCACGCCGGTTTTGACCGGTTCTTGACCGGTTTTTTGAACCAACGGTCCAACATACGACCCAGACCGGCCAAGCTCCGGTTCACCGGTCCGACCGATCGAACCGGCCGGTCCGGTCCGGTTTTTAAAACTATGCTCATAAGCATCCACAATACCCAGACCCACATTCAAATCGCAGCTCAACTAATAAGAGAGAGATGGATCTTGGACTTTTGGTTCAACAAGTAATTACTTTTTTTTAGACAATTTCTACAAGAAGTAATGTTTTGTGTCAAAATTGTTTAAAGTCTTGTCTCAAAAAAAAAAAATTGAAGCCAAATTTATCAGTTTTATTTAATAATTAGATGGTAAAAAGTTTATTGATTGTTTCAAAATACATGTCTTTAATTATCTATCTAAAAATGCATGCCTTTAATTTAATCGAGATATGAATTTTTGGTGGTATCAAGATGTATCAGACTTCATTACTAGCTCCGCAGATTGTGCAAGCTTATGAATTGAGCAAGAGATAAATCGCTCATAGGCATCCACAATACCCAGGCCCACATTCACATCGCAGCTCAACTAATAAGAGAGAGAGGGGTCTTGGACTTTTGGTTCAACAAGTAATTACTTTTTTTTAGATAATTTCAACAAGAAGTAATGTTTTGTGTCAAAATTGATTAAAGTCTTGTCTCAAAAAAAAAATTGAAGCCAAATCTATTAGTTTTATTTATTAATAAGATGGTAAAAAGTTTATTAATTGTTTCAAAATACATGTCTTTAATTATCTATCTAAAAATGCATGCCTTAATTTGAGCGAGATATGAATTTTTGTTGTATCAAGATGTATCAGACTTCATTACTAGCTCCGCAGACTGTGCAAGCTTATGAATTGAGCAAGAGATAAATCGCTCATAGGCATCCACAATACCCAGGCCCACATTCAAAACGCAGCTCAACTAACAAGATCGAGAGGGGTCTTGGACTTTTGGTTCAACAAGTAATTACTTTTTTTTTAGATAATTTCAACAAGAAATAATGTTTTTTGTGAAAATTGATTAGAGCTTGCCTCAAAAAAAAAAAATTGAAGCCAAATTTATCAGTTTTATTTGTTAATTAGATGTTAAAAAGTTTATTGATTGTTTCAAAATACATGCCTTTAATTCTCTATCTTAAAATTTATGCCTTTAATTTGATCGAGATGTGAATTTTTAGTTGTATAAATATGTATCATACTTCATTACTAGCTCCGCAAACTGTGCAATGCTTATGAATTGAGCAAGAGATAAATCGCTCATAAGCATCCACAATACCCAGGCCCACATTCAAATCGCAGCTCAACTAAGAAGAGAGAGAGAGGGGTCTTGGACTTTTGGTTCAACAAGTAATTACTTTATTTTTTAAGTAATTTCAACAAAAAATAATGTTTTGTGTGAAAATTGATTAAAGTCTTGCCTTAAAAAAAATATTGAAGCCAAATTTATCAGTTTTATTTATTAATTAGATGGTAAAAAAGTTTATCGATTGTTTCAAAATACATGTCTTTGATCTCTATCTAAAAATGCATGCCTTTAATTTGATCGAGATATGAATTTTTGGTTGTATCAAGATGTATCAGACTTCATTACTAGCTCCGCAGACTGTGCAAGGCTTATGAATTGAGCAAGAGATAAATCGCTCATGAACATCCACAATACCCAGGCCCACATTCAAATCGCAGCTCAACTAACAAGAGAGATAGGGGTCTTGGACTTTTGGTTCAACAAGTAATTACTTTTTTTTTTAGATAATTTCAACAAAAAGTAATGTTTTGTGTGAAAATTGATTAAAGCCTTGCCACAAAAAAAAATATTGAAGCCAAATTTATCAGTTTTATTTATTAATTAGATGGTAAAACGTTTATTGATTGTTTCAAAATACATGCCTTTAATTCTCTATCTAAAAATGCATGCCTTTAATTTGATCGAGATACGAATTTTGTGTTGTATCAAGTTGTATCAGACTTCATTACTAGCTTTGCAGACTGTGCAAGACTTAAGAATTGAGCAAAAGATAAATTGCTCGTAAGCATCCACAATACCCAGGCCCACATTCAAATCGCAGCTGAACTAACAATAGAGAGGGAGGGGTCTTGGACTTTTGGTTCAACAAGTAATTACTTTTTTTTTTATAATTTCAACAAGAAGTAATTTATTGTGTGAAAATTGATTAAAGTCTTGCCTCAAAAAAAATATTGAATCCAATTTTATCAATTTTATTTATTAATTAGATGGTAAAAAGTTTATTGATACTTTCAAAATACATGCCTTCCTCTAATTCTCTATCTAAAAATGCATGTCTTTAATTAGATCGAGATATGTCTTTTTGGTTGTATCAAGATGTAACAGACTTCATTACTAGCTACGCAGACTCTGCAAGACTTATGAATTGAGCAAGAGATAAATCGCTCATGAGCATCCACAATACCCAGGCCCACATTCAAAGTTCCATACAACATAAATATTTTAGCTTATGGTTGTGTTATTTATGTGTGGCATTTTACTAAACAAAAATAAATTTTTTTAGGGAAAAAATTATAGTATCCTTTCAGGATCTGTTTGGTAGCATGGTTTCTTTTGATTTGGTTTTTAAATTAAATGGTTTGTTTGAAATTTACAATGGTTAAAATCAGATATTAATCCAGTTTTTATATGTTTTGTCTTGGTGAAAAAAAATCATATTTTGGTGGTTTTTTCTTTGGTTTATTTCTATAACACACAAAGACGATATTATCCTCACACCGTAGACTTATTAAATTGGATATTTTCTTTCACTTGGGTAGTTCTCTGAATTTTTAGTCCTCCAAGTACTTAAAAAGATCGTATGTATTTTTTTCTATACTTCAAAAAAAGTCAAAAAAATCACTCATATTACAGACTATACATTCTATGTGCGATGTTCTTTTTATTTAGGATCCACCATTTTTGTGTTCAATTTTAGCTGATTATACGTCTGTTATCCTTTATAAACGTTGCATTGAATAAGTTGTACGCTGATTGTTTGTGAACTTTTTATTTTTTACTTTTACAAACAACGATACCTTATATGCACAAGGACAAATATGTCATTTCATCTAAAACATCCACTTAGTTTAAAAATTAGAACTAGACACATATTTTTAATTTTTTTATCTAGATTAAAAATCATCACCAAACATATTAGTTTAAACATAATCTTTAAAAAAGATCCAAAATATTTCACCACTATCTATAAACCAGTTTTTTCACCAATTTTTTTTTATCAAACTCACCCCCAAAGTAAAACTAAAAAGCACATTTGAATATGCATGAGTGTGGTGTACTTTTGCTTATACGCAACATTCTCTTACTTTAACCAATGTTCTTTCACTTTATATAAGATTCTATCGTATTTGAGGTTTTCTATCTCGATTGGGAATTGAGTATATTCTGTTAGAAAAAATAAAATATCTCACATGTTTAGTTTGCTGAAAACTTGTTAACTTAAATAGAAGTGTTGTGAGGTAGAAAAGTCTTATACGTGACAATTTAATCATCACACGCTGCTCACAGGATATGTGGGATTCATGACGCTTGAAAAGTCTCTCATCAAGCTCCCGAGAGTGACATTTCAATGTTCTTACGTCCGAAATGCCTGCTCTTTAACTCTTTATGCAATATTTTGAGAGTTAATTTTTTTTTGTACTTTTGATTAACAAGAAATACTAAATAATTATCTTCATTTTTGTTTATCAAATAGCTATTCCATTCACGATCTTGCGATTTAGTTAGACGTGTATTCATAATTCTATGAATCAATCATATAAAAAGTAAGTTCTAAAAAAAGTACGGGACAAAATGCAAAGAAGCTAAGGGACCTGGCATTTTCTGACAATTATGCAACATCCATCATTTTACTTCTCTAATATGAGATACTAAGTTGGTCCATCTCATGCATTTTCTCTAATGTGACAAGACTTATGTTCCGTAATTTTTACAATCAAACCCTCCATGCAAATATGAGCACAATTTTTTTAAGTAATGATCACCAATAGTGGTTGTTTTTAGAGAATGAGTGACTACGTAATAGTCGTTATCTCCCATGAAGATTCCACAACCACTAGTCTTGATAATGATGTTTCTAGCCTTAATTAACTCTAACTTCTACTTAATTTCTTCCTTAAACCACCGAAAAAAATTAACAAACACCTTCCGGTGATGAAGAAAATAACTATTTCGGCGATAGCCTTTCTAGCTAATCTATCATCTAATAATAATGATGTTATTTAACAAAATAGAGCTACATAATTTCAAATATTGATGTAGTTGTAATATAATTTCTTATAACCATGTTATCATGATAGATTAAATCATACACACACACATATACACACACGTGAGGAAAGAAAAAATAAGTTAGAAATTAATGTTTACATATTTCAGTATGTAGAATATGTTGTCATAGGCAGTCACTTCGGATACTTCTTTTCTAATACATAAAAATACATGCAAAAGTCATGAGGTCGAGTTTAGTGTTTATGATGAAGAATCCATATTATTTCCAGACACTCGTGAAAAAATGCATATGTATATGTTTGTGTTGTCCATAAAAGCACCAATGCGATTAGCCATATTAATCCGGATTGCATGTGTCATTTTGGATTGGGAGGCCTAATTTATGATGGGCAAAATTGACTTTTTGGGTCTCATAGTTGTTTGAAAAAAATAAAAAATTGGCGGGCCGACCCGTGCCAGCCTCGTTAGTTGAGCATTGTTACTTTGGTCCCTGAACTAACTGTAAAGTTCCAAGAAATCTCACGAGACCACATAAATTTATATGCATTGTAATTTTGGGATATAGAACTTGTAGAATAGCTCCAACCACATCATCTGCCAACTTGTTCTTGAGAAGGGACACTTTTCATCTTCTAGTGCTAGGGTTAATAAGATCAGTTATAATTAAATTACGATAAAAATTCCCACCTTAGTCATTTTTTTTAGATGAAAGAGTTGTTATCCTCCTCTGCTTCGTGACAAAAATGGACTTACCATTACCCACTATCCAAGAAACTTCATCTTCAAGCAATTTCCTACCTTTAAGTAAATTGTTCCAAACCCAAGAGGGATTTGAACCTTTAGAAGGTGCAAATAAATCACTTTTAGAATAATACTTGACTTTAAACACCTTATCCAATAGGGTATTTGGATTCTCAAGGATTCTCCAACAATTTTTAACCAATAAGGCCTAATTGAAGATCTGAATATGCCTTAAACTCACAACACCTTCATAGTTCTTCTTGGAAACTTCATTCCGTTGCAACCAATGCAATTTATTTCAAATATGATCTCCTCTCCACCAGACACTCCTTATAATTGGAGTAATCTTAGAACATACTTTCTTAGGAAACTCCACACATGACATTGTATATGCGGGGATAGCATAAGCAATGACCTTCAAAACAAACTCCCTTCCAGAAGAAGAGAGACTCATCTTTTTTCCACCCTTGTAGAAATTCTTCAATCCTATTGCAGATATATTGTAGATCATCACTTCTAGACCTTTCAAAAAGCAGGGAGACAGAGATATTTTTAATCAAGGCCTGACACTATGCATACATTAATAATAGCTTGGATAGTGGAGCTATCTGTGTTGGGAGAGAAAAATAAACTCTGAATTCCAAAAATAGATCACCATACCAGAGGCCTCACTAAAGTATTGAAAAATTTTAAGAAAACATTTCAGATCTGATGAAGAAAAATCAAGGCATCATCAGCAAAAAGTAGTGATTTATATTAACTCTTGTCTTTGAAATTGAAATACCTTCAAGCAACCCTCTAGTTTGAGCTTCTTCATGTTCCTTAAAAAAGTTTTCATTAAAAAAGAGATAAGGAGATAGAGATTCTCCTTGTCTCAAACCTATCTTGGTGTAGAATATGTCGCTCTCCTTACCATTAACTATCAGAAACGTGGAGGTAGTGGACACACATTACATAATGAGATTCACTCAAAGATGAGACAAACCATAACTTTTTAGAATAGCCTTCAAATATCCCATTAAATCATATCATAATCTTTATTGAGGTCCAATTTCAAAGCTAAGCAATCCTAAACTCCCGTGAGATAATGATATTGTCTTGTATCATTCTCCCAAAAACAATAGCAGATTGCTCCTGGGAAATGATCTTAGACAAGTCATCTGTAAATATATTATCAAGAACTTTAGCAATGACCTTATAGAGGTATGTACATAAAGCCTTAGGTCTATATTGAGTTACCTCTTCTGGATGTTGGATCATTGAAATCAGAGAGACCATAGTTCTGTTAATATTTCTCAGCATTATCCTTGAAGTGACTTTTTTGAATGGCCTCCACCACTTCCGTCTTGGTAATGTCCCAATATTGCTAATATAAATACCATGTATAACCATCATAACCAGGGGCCTTTGAAGGGTCAAAGTTGTAAACTACCTTCTTGGTTTCCTCCCCAAAGGAGCCTTCATAAGTAGCTAATTCTTTTCATTTTGATGTTGTGTTTGATCTCCCCAAGGTTAGAGGACATATCTATTGCTCCTTTAGAAGTGAAAAGATTCTCATAGTAGTTTAATGGCCTGCACAAACTGATTTTTATCTTCGATCCATCTGTTATGAGCTACTTTAGGTTATTGATGGTGTTCTTATGCCTCATTTGCAAAGTGGAAAGATAGAAGAATTTAGTGTTTCTATCTCCACACTTAAGGTAGTTTACCCTTAATTTTTTCTTCCAATGAGATTCTTCCTTATTTCATACTTCACAAAGTTGAGCTTGAATATCTTCTTGCTTCTTCGAAATAGCTGAACTAGGCTGAAGATTATTTGGAACTATGAAATTTGTCTCATGAAGTTCATCTTTTGGTGCTACTCCAATTTTTAAGTTCATATCTACACTTGTCCAGCATCTTCACAACGTGAACCAATTTATAGATTTGTTGCTTAACAGTCTTAGATCTGGTGACCACTTATCTACACTCTAAGTAAGTGAGCCAGTTAACATCAAACTTGAATTTAACTGTGCTGGTTTTGCTCTCATGGGAAATATTGATGATTAAAGGGGAATGACCAGACTGCACAATGCTTTCTCTTCTCAGCTTAGCTATGTGATTTTGAATACCACAGTTGGAAGTGAAAAAACTCTTTCAACTTTTAATTTTAGGTGTAGTTTGGGCTGGTCATTAACCATGTGGCCCAGGAAACCCGCCTAACCCAACCCACGTTTATTAGGGTTTGGGCTAGAAAAATTACAATTCGTCATGGGTATGGGTTAAGAAAATGAGTTCGAACAATTTATGGGATGCTTTTGGTTGTATCTTCTTGGCCTAGGCTCAGCCCAGCCCAGGCCGCCTGCATCATAAATAAATAAAATGTAATTAGACATATCATGCATTATTGTATTATTAGGTACTATCATTTACCAATCACTATAAACATCTATTGTAGGTAATGAATACTAAAATACAATTGATAGAGTTAAATGCTATATACGTTAAGACTAGTGTAGTTGTGTTGTTGATGATTAAAAATATAATAGATAGTTCGTTAGTCATGTATGTTTTCAGGTTTTTTTTTACACTTTTCTCATTTTTTTTTTCTTTATATATAGTTGGCCCACGGGATGGGCATGGGTTAAGCATTTGAATGATGGTCACTGGCTTGATGGTCACAGGCTTGGGTGTGGGCTTGAGCTTTGGCCTAATCGGTGGGTTGGGTTGGACTTGGGTTCGCCCTCCCGAGAGTCTGGCCCAACCCAGCTCACGACAAGCCCCATGTGCAGTAAGAACTTCTAGGTCTAATTTAAGGGATGAGAAAACATTGGGATTATACATGTACGGGGATACAAGGTAGGATTATACTAGGATAGACATAACAAGTGATGTTGGTTTTGAGTATTTGATTAGAACAAGATATGAAGATGGGTAGTGTGAAAATGACCCCAATGTATTTTTATCTCGCGTGCAAATACGGGATAAACTTCAACAGTATATTTCCCTCATTTATTCCTTACCAAGGCAAGACCCTAGTGTATTTTTTTTAATGAAAGTTCATAGCAGTACTTGTTATTGTGAATCCATGCAGTTAAATCTTTGTTCCAAGTAGCATCCGGAGGAAGGTAGTTATTGTCTTAGGCCTTGTATGGGTACGGAAAAGGAGATGGAATAAGATATGGTATCACCTTGATATCTTAAACCTATTTTGGGTGAAAGTATAAGGAGGGAAAATTATATCATCCCCTTATCGTTCCCCTATTTTTTCCTTCAATCTTATACTAGATCCCATGTGGTATATAAACGATAAGGGGTTGAAGGAATATGAGCGGGTCCGACTAATGACCATAATACCCTCAATCAAATTTCCAAAGTGTCCCTATAAGATTAAAATATATAAATACTCAAAGTTAGACTTATAACCAAGCATTGTAATAACTCATGATATTATGTTCTCAATGTTGTTGATAAATAACACATGATATTATGTAATATACTACCTCTTATGTGTATTTTTGGTCCTTAATTTGTTTAAATATCAATATAGTTTTGTTCGTCTTGCATCATAGTATGTGATTCTGTAATTTCTTATGAAATATATCTCGTTGCTGCCTCTTCCTAAAGTTTGTTTCTTCACATCATCTGGTATAGTTGATTTGTTCTTTCTTCCATAAGTTTAGTTTTCTCCAACTTAGGTTTTGCAGGTCTGGATGTCGTTTTAGAGTGTGATAAAAGAATTTAGGTGGAGTTGGTCATATATGCAATGCAAGATTTCTTTAACTAACTAAGGTAAATGCTTGAGACAGCTCCAAGTTATTTTGGAAAATGCTCGTTACTTACTTCAGTTCATATAACTTTTTCTTGTTCACTTCACATTTTAATCAACAACTATTCATACATTTCATTATCAATTTATAATACATTAACTTTTATTCAAATTCATAACACTGAGGATATTGTTGTCATTTTAACACATATCATTCTTTTTATCCTATACTACCAAAACATGGTAATTCATATCCAGACTCATATCTTACAACACCCAACCACTATAAGCCATCACATCATATCCTGCCTTATCCCACAACATACATATCCCACCTCATATCTCAGAATAAGCCGTATCCGGCGTATCTTATCAGCTACCTGAATGAGGCCTTAGAGGCTGGTTCAAACGATTGTAGGTTGATTAAAGAAGTTAAAAAAATGTGATACAGTGTTAAAATAATAACTCCCTCCGTCTCGCAAAATTGTTCATATTTGACACTCGAACATTGAGACATGGATTAACTGATTGCACTAGATATTGGCACAATTATCTATTATTATTTTTTACTTCCAACAAATATTTTTAGAGGACATTGTTAAAAAAAACATCCAATTACAAATCAATGACAATAAAGTTGAAGAATATTTTGAAACCTCCCAAAATAGAAAGATGGGCAAATGGGTGCTAGCTCAGTGATAGAGCATTGCATGAGGTCTCTGGTTCGAACCGGCAATATGACACAATTCCAACAAATAGAAAGATTGATATTTTAATACGGTTCTAAAAAAGAGTTGTTGAACCGCAATACCCTGTCTTTGTGGTCTTTTGATGGAAAATATACTCGATTGTTTTATGAGCAATCAAAATATTATTCGAGATGTGTCTGTTGGCAACAAAAGCGCTCTAGTTTTCTGCAATGAGGTGGGCATGACCTTCTTGAGTCGGTTGGCCAGAACTTTAACTATAACTTTGTAGATCGTGTTGCAAAGGCCGATAAGTCTGAAATCCCCAACTGTCGCTGCTTCAGAGGATTTGAGGATGAGGGAGATGTATGTTCGGTTGCTTTCCTTCAGAAGATGGCTTGGAAAAATAGTCGTGAGGTGAGGTGAGGTCCGTCTATTTTCCAATGCTTATGATGAAATTCGACAATAATGCCGTCCGACCCGGGGGCTTTGTTGAGCCCGAGCTGGAACACCATAGCCTTAATTTCCGAGGGAAAGATCGGGTCCTCCAAAGCTCGACTCTGAGTAGCCGGTAGTTTCGGGAGGTTGGTGAGGAATTCTTCGTAGAGCTGGCCGAGATGCCGGCAGAGGTATTCGAGAGATGAGCGGGGGCGAGAAAATTTGGGTAGAAAGGGACAATCTCTTCTTCAATCTCTGCACGATTGGATGTCCAAGTATCGTCATCCTTGCAGATGCAGGAGATGTTCTTTCGGTTCTTCGCTATCGTTGCCGCTAAGTGAAAAAATCTAGAATTGCTGTCGCCGAGACTAAGCCAATTAGTCTTAGATCGTTGTCTCCAATATGCTTCGGCTTCAACAAGGAGGGAAGAGTGCTCTTGTCTGAGTGAGTACTCCTTGTATGCGAGGGAAATGAATGTCAGATCATTATGTCTGAGAGAAGAAAGTGCTTCCTGTGATTGAGCGAGATCCTTTTGTAATTTAGAAATTTGTCAGGCTGATTCGTGAGGTGGAGGACCAATGATGCAAAGAAGAAATTACAAGTTCTTGCTTGCGCATAAACGAGCAAGAGAGAGATCTCCTTATTGGTTTGTTCCAAGATTCCCCCGCTAGAACAATGGCTTCTGGATCATTCAGCCATCCTAGTTCGAATTGTCTTTTCCTCGGCTTTGACGATCCGTCAGCATCCAAAATCAAGGGACCGTCGCACGTGGATAAATTTTCCAATCCCAATAACAAACTAGTAAAGCCCTATACTTGAGAACTAGTATTCTTCCAATCCCAATAAACAAACTAGTAAAGGCCTACACTTTGAAAAATAGTATTGTCAGTGTGGTACTTGTCAAGTGTTTCCTAAGTCTGCTTTGTTGTATTTTATTTGTTTGAAGATGTTTTTTTTTACTAGAAAAGCATACTAAAATATTGTAATTATAAGTTCGAATACAGTTTTGCTAGTCCAATCACATACTAAAGTAAACTTAAGAAAAGCCTGGACACATAGAAAAAAGACTGGGGGCTCAAAGACTTAATTCATACAACACTTTAACTATGAGATAAAATTGATAAAATATTTGAAGATTAAAGAGAATCTGTACGTGCTCTGAAACACTTAATTTCAACTCCTGTAATCTAAAGATGCACAATATATTCAACTCCTGCAATCTAAAGATGCACAATGTATGTAGAGTAAAATGTGTTTGACTGCTGCCTATGCCAATACATACCATAACACTTGCAATTTGCAATACAAAAGTCATTTTCAAGGAAGCAAATATACAAAGTACATAGCGTTGCCATGATCTAAGTAGATAAATGTTTCTTTACAGCCTCGGTAGATTGACGAGCGAAATACTTCTGTCTAAGTTGTACATAGGGGTAGCCGAGAACTGACAGAAAATGCGCCGGCTTTGAGAAGGAAAGTATCTCATACCACACTTGGTTGTTCTCATCCAGCTCAATTGAGAAGCGTTCTTCCCCAGCCTGTTCCCGTGAAAATTAAGAACAATCACAAGAATACTTTGGGAAACTAAATCATGCACTTTCCAGATAACAAGTGAAGCTTTCAACTGAATGAAAAAGTGTTACGGCGAGGCTTTCTCCAATAGGGGAAAATGTGTTAATTTCTTAAGGTTTTTGCTCACTTGGAGTCTACCAAAAATGACACAATGATGAATTAGTGTGCAATGAAAATTAGGGTCGACATTCGTGAAGTGATGAACACGAGATATTACAAGTAATAAGTCTAGTTGCTGTTGGGAGAGACTTCCATAGAAATAAGCAATTCATGAATTTTCAAAACCAAAGGAAAACAGTTCAACAAGTGTTCTGGAAACTGAACACAAGATACCAAGTGGCACTACTAATTCCTGGGTCCATGGGATGGTTCTTCTTCGCATTACAAAGAAAAAAGAGATGCTTGATTCACATGTATAAATAGAAGTATATCCAAAACCATGAGACAAACACATATTTTGGGTAGATTGCAGCTCCCAATGCCAATTACTTCAATAATCATTTATGAAATAAGCCACTCCAGGTACATGGTTGCTACAACTGCAAACCAAAAGATTGATCCATCCAGGTTTCATAAACGATTGTTGTAACTGGTTTTGGGAGCTACAGTTACCTAAAATGATCGTCAGGGGCTTGGTTTTGGATGTTCTTCTATTTTTAGATGATTATTAAGCATCTATTTTTCAGGCTTCGTAATGCTAAAAAGAACCTTCCTATGGAGCCGCAAGTTAATTGTGGCATTTAGTATTACATGTTCGTTTAACAGTAAAGATATGTGCCTTGTAGTCACAATAATCTGCGTTCATTCAATGCTAGAAAAAAGAACGACTCCATCACTTCCAATTCCATATATCAACACAACAAGGCGCTAACCAATACATGTGAATCAGAGATGATAACAGTCAAAGCACTAACCAGTAAATGTCCTTGTAGGGTGCCACTGCCGAAACCAAAGGAGGCCACATTGTTTTTAGCACACTTATTTTCCTTGACGTAAACCACCTGAAGAGGCATCCTAAGCCATGGAAATAATTCCTTTACACAAACACAGAACTTTTCGCCATTTTGAATGGGTGTACTGGGATCAACAAACGTCCAACCCAGTTGAAAATGCCTGCACAGTTGACAATTAAGTATAGTATCTATTAATGAGTAACAATGCACTTAAGTTTACATGCGCCGTGCTCACCTCCAAGTTTGGAGCGCTGTTTTTCCCTTTTCATAGGAATCAAGACCTGAACCTACCAAAACCCGTGCATGGTTAAGCAAAAAACCATCTCTAGAGAGTTGGTTATCTTCTTGAAGAGAAGCTATGGACTTTGCAGTAGCTCCTTGGTATTTAGGTTCATAGTTAAAGGTGCCAGCACTATGTATGCGTCAGCCATGAAAAAATCAATAACTCACCAAATAGATTTATAAATAACAGAAGAGATCATAAACTAAGTCTCAGTGTTCTTACTTCAAAACACAAGCTTTCTGTTCCTTAGAAGATGGACGAGTGAACCCCAGGAAAACCATCTCTCTCTGATGATAGGATTGTCTTCAGATATGAGACAGAAAGCACAAATTATCATTTTTCAGAACCAATAAGATAGTAAATTTTAGTTTCAGAATCGATTGAAAACCAGAATATTGATTGGTACTACTGAAGTTTACACGAAGGTGTACCCTGGATGCTCCAGACAAACAACGTTAAACCAACATATTAAGTACTATGGCTATTTACACGTTCTTGTTATTCAAACAACTGAGATATAGTTACGAATAAGCCTTCACCTAAAGGGCTAAATTGAATGGCACTTCCTCATACTTTGACCACTATTCAGGTACCATTAAACCAAGGGGCCCTTGGTTGGTTCTTGTAGCAATGTTTCACTTATAATGCCACACCACATAGATTGCACAATGTACCGTATTTGCATAACAAAGCAAGTGCGGTTAAGAATAAGTCAAAATAACAAAGCAAGTCCAACTCATGAAATTGAACCCTCTAATAAAGCAAGTGCTACTTAAAAATGTACAGAAACCTATCAACATTAAAGAGAACTCGGAAAAAAATACGGGGACAGTATGATATAATTTGCATCTGCACCACTTTTGCCAATCCTAATGTTGGTGTACCTCTAATGCATCCCAAATAAATTTCAAGCTGGAGAAGCCAATTACGACGACTAGAAAGAAGCCAAACCCTTAGGATACTAGGAGTTCCTTCAACATCCTTGGGTCAGTGCATAACCCTTAGCATCGAGTTGAACAAGCTATGGAGATTCAGAACTAAGAAAACAAGAACAACTTTCCAGTTTTGAGGACATAAAGCACAGTGTATGGATACCAATTTCTAGGCATAAACCGCAGGTTTGAGATAAGTATCAATTTCACAAAAGTGATAGGGAAATTGCATCTGACGAACTGTATTACAAACCAGGAAATTGATCTGAGCGTGATAAATCAGAGCAAGAAATGAGATTTCAGAGCAGATAGAAGTTAGAAACTGACCTAAGAGGAACCCGTCGGAGGTTCTGGCTTTCCTCACGGACTTCACCAACAACCAGTGAGTATCGGCGGTTTCGCACATCAACGGTAGTGAGGTCGTTCGTCGTTCGTCAGGGGTTCGTTCAGCACGTTAAAGGCAGGCCCGCTCGCTGTATATAATTTGCAGAAGGGACAATTGGTCATCTAACCTAACCTAAATTCCAAATTGGAAATCTAACCTCCGAAGAAAAAGACAATCAACTTTGCGTCTCACAAATGGAGGGTAGATGTCCAATTTTGAATTGGGGCAAGATTATAAATCAAAGAAGCATTTGGGGGAAGGTTTTAGTACAAATTTTTTGTTTGCAGAATACTACTTCTCCCTGAATCTTCATCCTTTCTATTTTACCACTATTTACTAAATCACTTTAATTTGATGATTTGATTGGTCAAACAATGCAAGAATTTGATAATCGATATTATAGAGTAAACTTCACACTACAACGCCATCAAAAAATTTAAAAAATCGCATCGTTTGACCATCAAAATCACCCGATCAAAGTGACTCGATTACGGAAGAAAAAATCAAATGTGAATATTCAGAAAGAATGGAAGTACTACATGTAATACCCCAATTTTATATAAAAGATAGTTTAATTATTTTGTTAAAGTATGAGGTATGTAATTGTAATTTTTGAAAGCTACAAGTGGTTAATTTGATAAATAGGGAGAAAATTGTAGTTAAAAGAAAGTTAAAAACTAATTGAATTAAAGATTGGGACTTAGTTGTAGTTATAAATCAACTAAGTTAGAACACGGGGAGATAAATGTACTTTAGAAAAGTTAAAAGTCTATCTTAATGGAAGAATGGGGAGGCAATTGTAGTTTACAGAAAGTTGATAACTAATTTGATTAAAAGTTTAGGGAGCTAATTGAACTTTAGATAAACATTAGTATGTATATATGTATTATATACTCGTCTACAACCCGTATTTTACGTAACCCGACCCGTATAATAGTACAACCCGTATTTTATTTGTTTATTAATTTTATTAGGTTATTATTTTAGTTTGTAATGTTAATTGTTTATTGTTCTATTAGTTTATAATTCTATTAATTTTGATTGTTTATTATTCTATTAATCCATTATTTTATTCTCCCTCATTCCTTCCTCTCTTCTTTCTCTCTCTCTCTCTCTCTCTCTTTCTCCTCACCCGGACAACCCTTCCTCCCTCACACACACCCTCCTCCATCACCATTCTTCTCCATCCCTACCTCCCTACTCCTCCCTACTCCTCCTACACCCCAAAACCACTATGGTTTTCTCCTCCATTTCCCCTATAAATACCCCGTTTGCCTTCAACCCAACCACACCACCTCCACCTCTCCTTCTCCCTCTCGGTACCACACCCACCTCCCTCTCCTCTCACTCTCCATCCCTCGCCCTCTCAGCAACATCACCCACCACCTCCACCACCATCCCCTTCGGCAAAACACCCAACCACCATCCCCTTCATCACCACACCACCCATCTCCCGCCACCTCCCTCTCCGTAAAACCCACCAGGACACCAACAACCACCCACACCCCCACTGCCGCCACCATTAACATCGTCACCATCATCACCCATCCCCACCATCGTCACCACCACTGTCACCACCATCTCCTCCCACCTCCTCCCTGCCTTCACGTCTCTCTCCCCACCTCTGTTCTCTCTCTCTCTCACACAACACACACAACAGCAGCAGCAACATCAACAATACCCCCACCATCATCACCCTCGACCCAACCACCGTCACTACCACCAGCACCACCAGAAACCCCCTCCACCTCCACCCTCTGTTCCACTCTCTCTCTCTCTCCACCTGGTCTCTCCCTCGCCATCTCCCCCTTCCCCTCTGTTTGCCGAAGCCAGAAAACAAAGGAAGAAGAAGCAGCGGTGGCCATAGCCACCGCCGGAGCCAGACCCGAAGCCCGACCTGACGGGACCAAGGCCATCGTGCCTTCTCCGTCACTCTCCTCCACTTCCAGGAACTCCCCCACCCTCCTTGAGTTTCGAACACCCTCTGGAACGCCAGAACCAGCCACCCCCGCCGCCGGAGAGCCATCTTTTCCAGCGAAATTCCGGATCAACTTCGACAAGCGATTTCTCTATCATTCGGTAACCGTTTTTAACAATTCTTTACATCAATCTTCTTGTTCGACTTGAATTAGAACTTTATAACATCAGAATTGGATGGGTAGACTTGGGTTTGAAGATTCACCTTTGGGATTGATTATGGGAGAAGATGGGGTAATTTTGAAATAAACTGAAAGTTTTGGGGTGACTTTTGTATGAAACAAAAACCTAGGGGTAAAGAGTGTCAATTCATAAAGCTTTGGGAATTTTTTTTAATTTACACAATCTGATTCTTTTTGTAAATAAAAATTAATATTTGGTAAATCAATTAAAATAGTATTTTGTATTATGATTTATATATAGATACATATTATTTTACAATAACTTAACAAATAAATATTGTGTAAATTTGTTTATGTTATAAATACATAAGTATAATCTCTTATAATGTGGCTTGTATTCATATTGTTTCTCTCAATAAAACACGGGTTTCGGGTCATGGAGGTAGCTAGCTAATCACTAGTGAACCACGTTACATCGGGTGTGATCTTGTTCTTGTTTGTCATCGTTCTCTTGCTCGTTCCAGGTCATAATAAACTAGTATCAGAGCCTGGTTTAGCGATCCAGGGGTAGCTCTGAACATAGGTTATCGGTGTTCAAAAGATCAAGGTGGAGTTAAAGAGTTAGGATCTCACAATTAGTGAAATTCAGAGCTAGGGTTTCGAGATCAAGGTGTAGCACGCGATTTGGGGTGACTGATCTGGACTAGGAGCTGAAGAGAAGATTAGCGGAGGGATGATCAATATCGACAGGTTCAAAGGGAAAGAAAACTGCATTTGGCGAATCCGGATACGTGCTTTGTTGAAGCAACAAGATTCGTGGTTGCCATGAACCTCTGAAAAAGGGGTTCGGATACAACCACCGCTGAGTATGAGGCTCGACAAGAGGGGATGCGGCAGAGGACTGCGTATGGGGGTTTAAAATACGGATGTCAATATGGTTCGATCCGATCTGAGATCCGATTGATCCGAGCCGAATGGATCGAACCCGAATCCGATCCAATTGAAAATGAATCGGATTTGGATTTGGAAAGCTAGACCATATCGGATCTGGATCTGGATTTGGATCTGAGGGCTGATCCACCGGGTTCCGATTAAATCTGATCCGATCCGACGTATATGTGTTCTTTACAAATATACCCATATTACCTTCCCACATACACATTCGAGAAGAATACCATAGTAGCTCCTACCAACAAAACTATTTCTTTTGTGTTTTAGGATTCATAACTTATGAACATGCCTTTGTGTGTGAAATAGTGTTTATTTTTTATGTTATTTTTTGTATTTTATTGCAAACCCGAGGTGGATCCGATCCGACCATGTACTATATGGATCAGATTTGGATCTGCTGAATGAATTCTGATCCGATCAAATCCGGATCCGGTGACGATCCGAACGGATTTGGATCGGATATGGATCCCATTCTTCCCAGTCGGATCTGGAAGGGCATGATCCGATCCCGATCCTGTAACACCCCTAATTTCTGAGAGGATTCTTAGTGCAATATCAAGACTTTGGGGGCGATTTTGTAAATATTTTTTCACGGCTTTAAAGTTGGAACTTCGGAGTGTTTGCAATATTTGAGAGTCGTTAGAATGATTTTGAAGCACTAGAGATGTTCGGGGTGGTTGTGCAATTATCTGAAATTAAATAGAAGCTCTAATTCTAGTTGTACCCAAAAGTTAGAAAAACTACACTTACACCCCCTTATGCATGTGAGACACTTGTTAACCTTATTTTGACAACCTAAGAGCTAGGTGGCAGCTCCACTCCCATCTTCACCACTTGCTGAGAAAGAGAAGAGAGAGAGAGAGACTTTACCATCATCTACATCATCTTCATCAACTTCATCTTCTTCTCCACCATACAACCACCACCACCAACACAGCCACCACCTCCACCACGCCTTTCACGATTCTGCTGCTACTGGTGGAAGCCCTCGACACGAGGACCAAAAGCCCCCAATCATTTTCTCGAATGGTTGCGTATCGAGGTCGAATTAACACCCCTAATTTCTGAGAGGATTCTTAGTGCAATATCAAGACTTTGGGGGCGATTTTGTAAATATTTTTTCACGGCTTTAAATTTGGAACTTCGGAGTGTTTGCAATATTTGAGAGTCGTTAGAATGATTTTGAAGCACTAGAGATGTTCGGGGTGGTTGTGCAATTATCTGAAATTAAATAGAAGCTCTAATTCTAGTTGTACCCAAAAGTTAGAAAAACTACACTTACACCCCCTTATGCATGTGAGACTTGTTAACCTTATTTTGACAACCTAAGAGCTAGGTGGCAGCTCCACTCCCATCTTCACCACCTGCTGAGAAAGAGAAGAGAGAGAGAGAGAGAGACTTTACCATCATCTACATCATCTTCATCAACTTCATCTTCTTCTCCACCATACAACCACCACCACCAACACAGCCACCACCTCCACCACGCCTTTCACGATTCTGCTGCTACTGGTGGAAGCCCTCGACACGAGGACCAAAAGCCCCCAATCATTTTCTCGAATGGTTGCGTATCGAGGTCGAATTCGACGAAGAACGGTAAGAACCCTAGCTCGTATTCTTGTCAAATTCTCTGTCTCTGTTCCGAATTGATCATTCTAGCTTGTGTTTTCGTGATCCTTGCTCTTGGACGAACCTAGGAGTACCAAATTTTCGGTCCAATTCGTCGGAATAACGCCTCGCCGGAATCTGGGTTCGAAAACCCGACGGGGACGGCGGCGGGCGGCGGCGTTGGTGATTTCTTCGTTTTTTGGCCATTTCTTCCCTCCACGCTGCTGCTCTGAGGTCTCTGGGCGTCCAAGACAACTCAGGCGAACCCAAAATCTCCTGGGAAGGCGTTGAATCACCGGAAACCGTGCGATTGTTCGCCGGATTTCTCCATGGCCGCCGGGAAGCTCAAAGCTCGGTACGCCTAAAATTCTTGCTCGTTTTGATCGATTAAAAGCTTGTTCATGCTCCTAATCATCTCCTGAACTCATTTGCATCGTCAAATCATGACTGTAACAATGAATTCGACAAGTTTGATTCGTGCATGTAGAGATTTCCGACTTGAAAACCTGCCCTGTTCATGAGTCGATAACTCCCTCGTTACTTGATGTTTTGATCTGATTCTTGTTGCTATGGATTCCCTGCATGTAGTACTCCAAATTTTGTGTTGATTTCTTGGTCCAATTCGATCTCTAAACCCTCTGATTTTGGCTCCAAAGTTGCTGCAATGCATATGTTCTTCGCTTCAAAATTTTCTAAGTATAGAGTGCCGTGGTGAAACACCTACTTTGTAACCCTTGTATATTCTTCAAAACTTAATGAACTTCAGATCTGTTTTCTCCTATGAAGAGCTGGTATATAACACTTCAAATCATCGTCTCTGGGTCATCTTCAAATTTATAACGGATTTCTCACAAAACGAGCCTAAAGTTGCTAGTTTGAACTCGCGAAGCACTATCGGATTTTTCTAAGTATTGAATCGTAATTTTCATCCCACTTTGACTAGCGATATCTCTTTGTATACTTGGAGTTTGTAGGAGTTAAAATATGTTCCGAAATCCTTGAACTATCGTCTTCAAAACCCTATTCTCAGATTTTCAAGTATTCCCCCCAATTGATTACAAATCAGCTCTAAAGTTGACTAGTTGAGGCGATTTTCTTCTATATCTGACTTTTGAATTCGACACTCTAAATGACATTTCTAGCCTTAGTGTTCTTCACGAAACTTGCTCGTATTCATATTCTGAGTCTAAATATCATGTTTGAACAAGTTTGACTTTTCGCAAACCCTAGTTTGACTGAACTGTATAGGAGGGGCAAAATAGTAATTTCACTTAAACTTTGAATTGAGGTTAGTTTAGTAACTTGGAGTTTGTCAGCATGTCTTGTATGCTTATTTGGAGTACTTGTATGTAATTCTGGGCTAGGGTTAACCAAGTCAAATGTTGGGGTCTTTTTGCAGTTTTACTAAACTCCGGGGGCCTACGTGCATTTAATTAAAACTTCACACTTGAACTAATTTAACGTTTTGAGACTAAAAACCTGACTTAGAAGGATATTTGAAGTCTCAAGAAGGAAGTATTTGAATCGGGAGTTATCAAATCAATGGTGGGGGTCTTTTTGCAATTTTACCAAACTTTAGGGGCCTAAGTGCAATTTATTGAAAGTTGTAGATTTCGATGCTAAGTACATATGGGAGAGTTTAGAGTCATTCTTACATGTTTTTGGGCCAATATGAGTATAATTTGAGGACCGGGCAACTAGACAGTTTTGGAGTATGAGGGGCGTTTTAGTCATTTATCTTACATGACCCGCTTTCCATTGCATTCTTGCATACAACCTCATATAGAGGGTAAATGCTAATAGACTGTATACTTGAATTGTTTATATCCAGTCGTTGTGCTCGTACCAAGTAGCCGTACGTATTTATGCTGCTGCGTTGACTGTGAGACCCGGATCCAATGTGAGACGAGAGTTGTAGGAGTGCTAGCTTTGCGTTGCGCCTTTCATGGCTCAGAGGTAAGTACATATGTACGGCATTTTCATATCAAAATGTGTGTTTGCGTTTAATGTTCAAATGAATGTTGGTTATATGAAATAGTATGAGAATGCATGTTTTCGACTCGAAGGTTGTTAAACAATTTTATTCATATCCTTTGAGAACTCTCGGAAATTACTTGTGAAATGTTGATATTCTGATTCTAGTTATGTGAAAGAGAAGAAATAAAATACCTCCAATAGACTTAGGACGATGTACAGAGTATTGTTATTAATGGGAGGTGTCAAGCGATCCTCCATTTTCTTATGGCTAAGACCATTGAAGCAATGCTTCTTATTATTGGATAGAACGTCAATGTTCAAAAATCCACCCCCGATGGGCCAAAATGTATCAAGATATTGAGGCCAAGGGTTTTATAGAGCTATAGAGTGCTACTTATACTTGTAAGGGTCACTACGGTATAGGGGTGTCGACACTTAAGTCTTTTAGCTAATGTTGTGAGCGGGGTTGACGAATGGGCTCCCTTAACGCTCGGGTGAAATAGGGTTTGATAGACCCTAGAAGGAACCCTTAGTTATTATTTCGTGATCCCTCTGTCTACATCGATCCTGCTGGTGGCTCTAGACATGCCTCAGCTAAACTTAACGGTTAAATTGGAATTGAAAGAAAGTTTGATTACTCTATTGATGTTGTTTGTGGCTCTTGATTTCCTAATCTAATCAAATGATTTGAAAAGCTTTGGCTACTCGTGATTTAATATCATTATCAGGTCAAATAGACTTGTTTACTGTTGATATTCTACTTGTTTAAGAATATGTTGACTACTTGTGGTTTATATATGTTTTAAAGATGATGGTTCTCGCTACGCGGTTACTCATAAATGTTCCGAATTGTTCCAACTCTTTTGCTCATTGATTTTCAAATCTCTTTATTTGCTTCAACTCATGCTTCCGTGCCACTCGTTGCTTTACATGTCGTAGTGTGTATTTACTCAATTTTTACTGATCATTTCTTCAAAACTGCGTCGGCTTTTGCCATTTTAAAACCGCAGGTCATCACTCAAGGTGGGGGATGGGAACGCAGAACGAGACAAAGACGTTTAGATTAAGTTAGAGTAGATCACATAGATTATTTCAAACAAATTATATTTGTAATCTTATCTTCTCAAGATTGCTGTATTTATTAAATAAAATGTAATATTCGTAACTATATTTCTACTTTTGGTTATCGATTGTCTCTTTAACCCTGAACCGAGATCCCGGGTTGTCTCTGATGGTATCAGAGCATCGGTTCTCCGGTTAAAGTGACTTTTCGATTTCCATTAGTAGAGAATAAGAAAGATAAAACGTTTTCGAAATTTAAAAATTAACTAGGATAACTCAATTTGAAAATAAATGAAATAAACAAGCCGTCTGGGTGTTTGGGTACTTATCTATAGTTAAACTTGGTTTGTACTGTACTTGTTGATTAAATGTTAACGACTATTTGTTATGTGAATCATGCATTATTTGCTTGTCTATTTAAACGCGCAGTACCTACGTGACATCTATTTATATCGAATTGTTTGTCCTATTTGTGAATGCGTATCTTTGACTCTTTATTATGTAAGTAATTTCTCGACGAGAGAGTAACGACGTTGTGACTTAGAAGACCCCGAGACCATTCTTTCGCACCTACGAGTGACGGACCTTAAAACATTAGTTTGAATTTGGTTTATTTTGAGTTAGCTTGACATGGTTCTTTCCAAAATTAGAAACTTTTGAAAATAAAGTATTTATTACAAAAAAAAATGGTTTCTAAAAATTCTTGACGTTTCGAGCTACCAAATGCCAAGTGATATGGACCACTTTGTTTATCAGTCCGCTGGCGCGACTCTTAGTACGACGGTACTATAAGTTGTACCCGCTGTGTAGACTAAGTTGGAACATTTGAAGCACATGCGAGTTGTGTTAGAAAGGCACGTTGTGTGACGACACATAGTGTTCTTTCTCCTCGTATGCGTGGAACACTTTAGGTGATTGGTTTATCTAACCCTATAGAGGTAAGACAACATTTTTAACGCGTATGATTCAAGCAAAATGACATATTAGTCTTGATAAAAGTATTTGTCTAAAAGTTTCGAGATTTGTATAAATTCTAGCAAATTTTTGAGTCATTTCTAAAATTGAGAACTTGTATGTTGTTATTGAACTTTCAAAATCTTGTTTCGAACTTTTACTTGTACTAATCATATACGAAACCCAATTGTGGTGCGAGTCTAGGCTGGATAGTAGTATAGACTCATAATAGACCCCGTCGTGCGGAGAGTAAGAATGAGAAATTTCTTCCAGTTAAGGTGTTTCTAGCTGATCATCTAAGGAAGCCATCTTTTGGGAGCAGAACATTCGACGAGAGCGGTTTAGATACTTGTCTGGCTAAGTCAAATAGACTGAGTCACCGTTTTGCATTTCATATGCATTTTATATATATGGGTAAGTATAGTGTGAGATCTTCGGGGACGAAGATTCTTTTAAGGTGGGTAGACTGTAACACCCCTAATTTCTGAGAGGATTCTTAGTGCAATATCAAGACTTTGGGGGCGATTTTGTAAATATTTTTTCACGGCTTTAAAGTTGGAACTTCGGAGTGTTTGCAATATTTGAGAGTCGTTAGAATGATTTTGAAGCACTAGAGATGTTCGGGGTGGTTGTGCAATTATCTGAAATTAAATAGAAGCTCTAATTCTAGTTGTACCCAAAAGTTAGAAAAACTACACTTACACCCCCTTATGCATGTGAGACACTTGTTAACCTTATTTTGACAACCTAAGAGCTAGGTGGCAGCTCCACTCCCATCTTCACCACTTGCTGAGAAAGAGAAGAGAGAGAGAGAGAGAGAGAGACTTTACCATCATCTACATCATCTTCATCAACTTCATCTTCTTCTCCACCATACAACCACCACCACCAACACAGCCACCACCTCCACCACGCCTTTCATGATTCTGCTGCTACTGGTGGAAGCCCTCGACACGAGGACCAAAAGCCCCCAATCATTTTCTCGAATGGTTGCGTATCGAGGTCGAATTCGACGAAGAACGGTAAGAACCCTAGCTCGTATTCTTGTCAAATTCTCTGTCTCTGTTCCGAATTGATCATTCTAGCTTGTGTTTTCGTGATCCTTGCTCTTGGACGAACCTATGAGTACCAAATTTTCGGTCCAATTCGTCGGAATAACGCCTCGCCGGAATCTGGGTTCGAAAACCCGACGGGGACGGCGGCGGGCGGCGGCGTTGGTGATTTCTTCGTTTTTTGGCCATTTCTTCCCTCCACGCTGCTGCTCTGAGGTCTCTGGGCGTCCAAGACAACTCAGGCGAACCCAAAATCTCCTGGGAAGGTGTTGAATCACCGGAAACCGTGCGATTGTTCGCCGGATTTCTCCATGGCCGCCGGGAAGCTCAAAGCTCGGTACGCCTAAAATTCTTGCTCGTTTTGATCGATTAAAAGCTTGTTCATGCTCCTAATCATCTCCTGAACTCATTTGCATCGTCAAATCATGACTGTAACAATGAATTCGACAAGTTTGATTCGTGCATGTAGAGATTTCCGACTTGAAAACCTGCCCTGTTCATGAGTCGATAACTCCCTCGTTACTTGATGTTTTGATCTGATTCTTGTTGCTATGGATTCCCTGCATGTAGTACTCCAACTTTCGTGTTGATTTCTTGGTCCAATTCGATCTCTAAACCCTCTGATTTTGGCTCCAAAGTTGCTGCAATGCATATGTTCTTCGCTTCAAAATTTTCTAAGTATAGAGTGCCGTGGTGAAACACCTACTTTGTAACCCTTGTATCTTCTTCAAAACTTAATGAATTTCAGATCTGTTTTCTCCTATGAAGAGCTGGTATATAACACTTCAAATCATTGTCTCTGGGTCATCTTCAAATTTATAACGGATTTCTCACAAAACGAGCCTAAAGTTGCTAGTTTGAACTCGCGAAGCACTATCGGATTTTTCTAAGTATTGAATCGTAATTTTCATCCCACTTTGACTAGCGATATCTCTTTGTATACTTGGAGTTTGTAGGAGTTAAAATATGTTCCGGAATCCTTGAACTATCGTCTTCAAAACACTATTCTCAGATTTTCAAGTATTCCCCCCAATTGATTACAAATCAGCTCTAAAGTTGACTAGTTGAGGCGATTATCTTCTATATCTGACTTTTGAATTCGACACTCTAAATGACATTTCTAGCCTTAGTGTTCTTCACCAAACTTGCTCGTATTCATATTCTGAGTCTAAATATCATGTTTGACCAAGTTTGACTTTTCGCAAACCCTAGTTTGACTGAACTGTATAGGAGGGGCAAAATAGTAATTTCACTTAAACTTTGAATTGAGGTTAGTTTAGTAACTTGGAGTTTGTCAGCATGTCTTGTATGCTTATTTGGAGTACTTGTATGTAATTCTGGGCTAGGGTTAACCAAGTCAAATGTTGGGGTCTTTTTGCAGTTTTACTAAACTCCGGGGGCCTACGTGCATTTAATTAAAACTTCACACTTGAACTAATTTAACGTTTTGAGACTAAAAACCTGACTTAGAAGGATATTTGAAGTCTCAAGAAGGAAGTATTTGAATCGGGAGTTATCAAATCAATGGTGGGGGTCTTTTTGCAATTTTACCAAACTTTAGGGGCCTAAGTGCAATTTATTGAAAGTTGTAGATTTCGATGCTAAGTACATATGGGAGAGTTTAGAGTCATTCTTACATGTTTTTGGGCCAATATGAGTATAATTTGAGGACCGGGCAACTAGACAGTTTTGGAGTATGAGGGGCGTTTTAGTCATTTATCTTACATGACCCGCTTTCCATTGCATTCTTGCATACAACCTCATATAGAGGGTAAATGCTAATAGACTGTATACTTGAATTGTTTATATCCAGTCGTTGTGCTCGTACCAAGTAGACGTACGTATTTATGCTGCTGCGTTGACTGTGAGACCCGGATCCAATGTGAGACGAGAGTTGTAGGAGTGCTAGCTTTGCATTGCGCCTTTCATGGCTCAGAGGTAAGTACATATGTACGGCATTTTCATATCAAAATGTGTGTTTGCGTTTAATGTTCAAATGAATATTGGTTATATGAAATAGTATGAGAATGCATGTTTTCGACTCGAAGGTTGTTAAACAATTTTATTCATATCCTTTGAGAACTCTCGGAAATTACTTGTGAAATGTTGATATTCTGATTCTAGTTGTGTGAAAGAGAAGAAATAAAATACCTCTAATAGGCTTAGGACGATGTACAGAGTATTGTTATTAATGGGAGGCGTCAAGCGATCCTCCATTTTCTTATGGCTAAGACTATTGAAGCAATGCTTCTTATTATTGGATAGAACGTCAATGTTCAAAAATCCACCCCCGATGGGCCAAAATGTATCAAGATATTGAGGCCAAGGGTTTTATAGAGCTATAGAGTGCTACTTATACTTGTAAGGGTCACTACGGTATAGGGGTGTCGACACTTAAGTCTTTTAGCTAATGTTGTGAGCGGGGTTGACGAATGGGCTCCCTTAACGCTCGGGTGAAATAGGGTTTGATAGACCCTAGAAGGAACCCTTAGTTATTATTTCGTGATCCCTCTGTCTACATCGATCCTGCTGGTGGCTCTAGACATGCCTCAGCTAAACTTAACAGTTAAATTGGAATTGAAAGAAAGTTTGATTACTCTATTGATGTTGTTTGTGGCTCTTGATTTCCTAATCTAATCAAATGATTTGAAAAGCTTTGGCTACTCGTGATTTAATATCATTATCAGGTCAAATAGACTTGTTTACTGTTGATATTCTACTTGTTTAAGAATATGTTGACTACTTGTGGTTTATATATGTTTTAAAGATGATGGTTCTCGCTACGCGGTTACTCATAAATGTTCCGAATTGTTCCAACTCTTTTGCTCATTGATTTTCAAATCTCTTTATTTGCTTCAACTCATGCTTCCGTGCCACTCGTTGCTTTACATGTCGTAGTGTGTATTTACTCAATTTTTACTGATCATTTCTTCAAAACTGCGTCGGCTTTTGCCATTTTAAAACCGCAGGTCATCACTCAAGGTGGGGGATGGGAACGCAGAACGAGACAAAGACGTTTAGATAAAGTTAGAGTAGATCACATAGATTATTTCAAACAAATTATATTTGTAATCTTATCTTCTCAAGATTGCTGTATTTATTAAATAAAATGTAATATTCGTAACTATATTTCTACTTTTGGTTATCGATTGTCTCTTTAACCCTGAACCGAGATCCCGGGTTGTCTCTGATCCGACCCATTGCCATTCCTAGTTCAGACAGTCAAGATTCTGGCGCATTGATGGCGGCCAAGGGAAGCTACAGTGACGTCTGTTGAAAAGGTAGGACCGGTGAACGAAGGATGAACTCAGGATCTGCAGGTTTGGCTGCAGGTGGAGAGTACTTCATAGGATGGTCTAGATCTCTAGGCCCTGTTTGGGGGCATGGGATCTTTGCTCTTGACGAGTAGGCGGGTTTGGCATGGGGGAGTCTCTAACGAGGGACACAACACGTGTGAGACGTGCAAGGGGGCGCGTATGAGGCGCGCAAGGGGGCAATATTGCATGAATTCTGTGGGAATCGGAGCAATTTCGCAAAACATTGCAGGAATTCAGTGGGGATTGAAGCAACGTGTTGGGGGGTTTTGTTGTAGGAACTCAATGCGAATCGGATCAACAAACAATTTTGTTGTAGGAGCTCAGTGGGAGTTGGACCAACAAATAGAGGTTTCGATTGCACGAACTCGGCCGTAGTTGGAGCGTCGATGGGGTTCGATTATGTTGGAATTGTGCCCTAGAGGCAATCAATTAATTGTGACATTTATGGATTTACGATTCATTGTGGTATCGATACAGAGATATGTTAACATGAATGAAGTCGTTAGAATATAAGTGTTATATTCTTAAATATCCCTAGTCAATTATAATGATTAATGGGACAATCATCTATATGTTAACATGAATGAAGTCCTTAGAATATAAGTGTTATATTCTTAAATATCCCTAGTCAATTATAATTATTAATGGGACAATCATCTATAGACTAGTATGGGGTTGGATTGATATGGAGATATCATGATCCAACACATGGGTATGCATTAGGAGTAATGGCATACTGGATTGACCCATCTCCGAGAAGGCTACATACACGTTATGTTAAGTCACAAGCGCTTCTCGCGGTGCAATGGTATTGTCATCCTTAGACTTGAAGTCACTAGATTATCTAGTTGTGGATTATTGTGATCTTGGTAGCGTTAAACGCTACACCGTAACTGGGTAGTTATAAAGGCGTGTACTGGATACAATAAGAAGCAAGCTTAGAGATCGCAGTGGACGTAGATAGAATTTTTCCCTCCCACATAACGGGAGCAAATATCCTAGGCCACTCGAGGGATAGTGCTTATAGAATGTCTGGCCAGACTCAAATAAATCAATATGGGATATTGAGGTTATTTGCACGAATAACGCTATTCCCATAGATCGAGCAACTATGGATTGGATATACGAGTGTGACTTGTATGTCTCGTGTCCAATCCGGATATTGGGACAAAGGGATGAGACAATTACTTGCACAAGGTTTGTCATGATGACTATTCTATTTGTTGGCTAGAATGGATGTCTTGCTAGAGGCCGCTCCATATTAGTAAAATGTTACTACCAACTAAATAGAACCTATGGGGTCACACGCCATATAGGGGTGAACTAGACATGGGAAATAATTAATTAATATGATTAATTAATTAAAAGGATCAAATCGCAACAACTTGCTAACTTAGTAGGACTAATATGCAAGTTGGCCTAATTCATGTAGAGACATGATTAGGATTAATGGGAAAATAGAACTAATCCATGTATGGACATGATTAGGACTAGTTTGCAAAAGGGGACTAATCCGAATTCTAGTAGGACTAGAATAGGGCCTTTAGGTAGTTAACAAGGAGTTGTTGGACTATATAAAGGATGCTCCTTCCTTCCTTCCCATACTAATGCTCATAACATAAGTGAGTGGGAGAGAAAAGGAGAGAGAGAGAGAGCAAGCCCCAAGAAGGGCCGAACCCCCTTGGGGATTGCCGCCCCTACCCGTCGGCCATGAAGAGTGCCGCCCCACCTCTTGGCACTCCATTGTTGCTTGGTTCCTTCTTCCTCCTCCATCCTTCCTAGCTAGCACATGGATTTGGAGGATCTAGATCTCACCTCTAGGCGTGGATCAACCGTAGAGACGTGACACTATTCGCGTTTGAAGTCATCAAAGGAGAACCCTAAGGTGTGTTATTGATTTCTTACCCTTACCATCGTTATGTCTCTTGACTTGTGATCCTTGGAGGGTTTTGCATGGTTTTATGATTGTTTGTGTTTCCGTTGCGCATCCATGAATCAAAACCCTACAGATTACAGGAACTAGACAGGAGTTGGAGCATCGCCAGGGGCACTCTTGGCAGGAACTTGGCGAAGTTGGAGCAACTTGTGACGCGAGGGTTTCGTATACAGCTGCGAAACGTTTGGGGCTGATTATTAAAGAGAAGCGTCAGTTCAGCTTCGGGTTGCTGAGATGATTCAAGGTGAAGATTTGTTGGATATGACTTGAAGTCAAATGCGGAAAAAGTCAAGGGCAGCTAAGACATTTAGGAAACAAATTGGGGAGGCAAACTTTGGTAGTTTTTGGGTTGTTTTCTTATGTGTATAGTCGTTTTGGATGTCTTGGGCACTAAGTCGGTCCTATATGTCTATATAAGGGACCTATGTTGTGTCTAAACAGTGTGGCTTGTATTCATATTGTTTCTGTCAATAAAACAGGGGTTTCGGGTCATGGAGGCAGCTAGCTAATCACTAGTGAACCACGTTACATCGGGTGTGATCTTGTTCTTGTTTGTCATCGTTCTCTTGCTCGTTCCAGGTCATAACAAACTGGCATCATAGCTCGTTTCCACAGGGGGTTTGTCATAACAGGTTGGGCCAAATGAAGCGTGTTCGACTCAACTGGAGCCATCCTTTTGGGAAGGGATTTTGCAACGTGCAATCTCATACTATCTCTGTTTCACCAGCTTCTTCCTACTTGGAGTAAATCGATCCGTTTTGACCCTAAAACATAACTAAAATACGGGCCGATCGAGTTGTCTCGGCCGGTATTTTGATGTTTCGGATCACTGGATCACTGCTTAATAGCTATTCCACAACCTACTTCCAAGTGAAAAAGAAGAAAAATATAATTAATTGCTCAATGGCCAACTGCGCAACTACCAACTTAAAAAGAGGAATAAATGAAAGATTGTTGTTCCTATCTATACTATTTTACCAACTTAAAAAGAGGAATAAATGAAAGATTGTTGTTCCTATCTATACTATTTTCTAAAAGTGTGAGATTGTTTTAACGTTTAGTATTTTTTTTGAATTTCTAATGTTTTATATTTAACAATGTTTTTATCCTTGTAATATAAAATAAAAAAATATAATAAACTCATGCTCTTAAATTATCCATGAAAATTGACATATAAACAAATATGAAGAGTTGTGTCTATTTAAATTAGGATATTAATTTAATTATATTTAAGATGAGTTTAAATCTTACTAGTTGTTTATTCTCAAAAAACAAAATCTTAATAGTTGTGACTATTCAGGTCATACCGTTTCGGACGTGTAATTTCAATACTTGTGACTATTCAGTTTGTATCTTTTCGAATGGGTATGTTCACTATTATATTTGTGGACTGTTTCTGTTACATTTCAGTTGGTCAAATTTTGCAAGTATTTTATTCATGTGATCATTGAAGGAGAAGATTTGGGGCCTTATGATGTTATTTTTGTATATTTGAGTACTGATGATTGTGTTAGATCTCAGCAACTCAATCACCTTTCTTCTTATCAGAGGCAATTTTCAAATAAGACTTTCATATGGGGGGATTTCAATGATATTTCTTGTCCTGAAGAGAAGAGGGGTGGTTGTGTGAGAAGTGCAGGCTCTTGCAGATTGTTATCTGATTTTAGTTCTAAAAATGCGCTTATTGATATTGGCTTCTCAGGGTACCCATATACTTGGTGGAATAAAATTTTGGATAAATGTATTGAAGAAAGAATAGATAGAGGTTTAGCCTCAGCAGAGTGGTTGAATGCTTGGGGGGAAGTCGAGGCTTTTTCACATCTTTGCAGCAGGCTCTGATCACTGTATGCTGGTTTTAGACTCAAAGCTAGCTGAAAAAATGAGGAAAGATTTTGTGTTTAGATTTGATCCCAGATGGACAAGAGTGAAGGAGGTGGAGAACATTATTAGTAATGTTTGGAAGCATAATGTGCAAGGCTGAAACATGTTTGTTGTTAAGACAAAGCTGAAAATATGCAGACAAGAATTAAGAAGATGGAGTAAAGTGAATGACAGAGGCCTTTCTGCAAATATCAGGGACAAAGAAGTTGAAGCAGTGAAGATCAGATAAAATGGAGCTAATGCACATTTGGAAGACCTTCACAATTTGGAGCTTGAATTGGAGAAGCTATGGGCTGAAGAAGAGTTGTTGTGGAAATCAAAAGCTAGAAATAATTGGCTTCAAGCTGGAGATAAAAAATACAAAATTCTTTCAAGCTTCAGTAAGACAAAGAAGGAGACAAAACTTGATTGCAGGAGTTAAAAAAGAAAATGTAGTATGGTGCAGCAGTGAAGAAGAAGTGTTGAATGAATTTGAATCTTTCTACTCAAACTTGTTCAAGGCTGAGGGTGTAGCTGATTTGGAGCCTGTTCTCACTACAGTCAACAGAAATGTGGATGCTGAGATGAACATGTATCTTACTCAACCTGTAACAAATAATGAGATTAAAGATGCATGTTTTCAACTTGATCCAGAGAAGGCCCCCGGATACAATGGTTTCACTGCAAAGTTTTTTCAATTCTATTGGCACAACATTGGAAATGATATCTGCAAATCTGTGAGAATTTTTATGGCTTCTGGTAAAATGTTAAAGAGTGCAAATCTTACTCACGTTGTGCTTATTACCAAGGTCAAAAATCCAGTTAACCTAAAAGATTTTAGGCCTATTAGCTTATGTCATGTCTTGTATAAATTCTTTCCAAGACATTAGCTAATAGACTTAGTCTTGTTCTCGATAAAATTATTTCTCAAAATCAACCAGCTTTTGTGAAAGGAAGGCTGATTAATGATAACATTATGATTGCACATGAGATTTTGCATCAAATTGAAAACAAAAGAAGTGGTAGAGAAGGGGTTATGGCAATAAAACTTGATATGTGGAAAGCTTTCGACAGAATTCGATGGTAATATCTTGAAGGGATCATGCAGAAATCGGGATTTAATGCTAAGTGGATAAGATGGATCATGGCATGCATAAACTCAGTTTCCTTTAAGCTGGTGGTGAATGGCAAGACTAGCAACTTCATCTCTCCTTCTAGGGGAATCAGACAAGGTGATCCCTTATCCCCTCTGTTATTTTTCATTTGTGCAGAAGGCTTCTCTCCTATATTGAATTATTTTGAAGGTGCTAACTGGCTTAATGGCATTAAAATAGCAAAGAAAAGCCCTTCTGTCAGTCATCTTTTATTTGCAGACGATTCATGTTTGTTCTGCAGAGCTAATCTCACAGATTGCAGTGCAGTTAATACAGTTTTGAAACTGTATGGGAATGCTTCCGGGCAAGCAATAAATAGAGACAAATCCCAGCTTCATTTCAGTCCAAATAGAAGTTCTCTACTAAAGAGTTACATTCAATTCTATTTGGGATTCACAAAAGATTTCAAGGACTGTAATTATTTGGGGCTGCCTTCTCTTGTGGGAAGATCCAAGACTCAAGTTCTGAAATATCTGAAAGAGAGCGTGCAGAATAGACTTTCTTCTTGGAAGTCTAATTTCTTGAGCCCTGCGGGAAAAGAGGTTTTAATCAAGCTTATTCTCTCCACTTTTCCAAGTTATGCTATGTCTAACTTTCTTTTTCCTAAGCAGACTTGCTTGGAGATAACAAGACTTATTTGTGATATCTGGTGGGGAGATCTTGAAAAAGACTCTAATGGAGTGCACTGGAGGAGCTGGAGCTCATTGTGTCAAGACAAGAAGCTTGGTGGTATGGGTTTTAAAAATCTATACTATTTTAATCTTTCCTTGTTGTCTAAGCAAGCTTGGAGAATTGGTTATGGTAGCAGCTCTCTTCTCAAAGCAATATTAAAAGGGAAATATTTTCATGATACTTCCTTCTGGCAAGCAAAGATAAAGAATGCCTGTTCTTGGATTTGTTTTAATCTTGCCTTGTTGTCTAAGCAAGCTTGGAGAATCGGTTATGGTAGCAGCTCTCTCCTCAAAGCAATATTAAAAGGGAAATATTTTCATGATACTTCCTTCTGGCAAGCAAAGATAAAGAATGCCTGTTCTTGGATTTGGAGAAGTTTGTGTGCTGTAAGAGATGTAGTTTTAAAAGGCAGTAGATGGAGAATTGGTAATGGCTGCTCAGTTAACTTATGGGGTGATCCTTGGCTTCCCAGGCATGAGAACTTCAAAATCAGATCTCCCAAGCCTCAAAATTGTGCCTTGGCTAAAGTGAGTGATCTTATTGATCATGATTTGAGAACTTGGAAGAAGGATGTAGTGGAGGATCTCTTTGAAGAAGATGAAGCACGGCTAATTTGGTCAATCCAAGTTGGAGGTCTAAATTGTTCAGATAAGAAAATATGGAATTTTACAATGGAGAACTAAATGTCAAATCAGCTTATAAGTTGGTTGAAGGAGAGGAGAAGCGCCTTGATGGTGCATCTAGCAGCAAAGTTTCTCTTTGGAGATTATTATGGACTGTACCAGTTCAGCCAAAGATCAAAGTTTTCTTTTGGAAAGTGTTGAGTGGAGCAATATCTACCAATGCATCACTTGCAAAGACGAAAGTGGTCACTGACAGCATTTGCGGAGAAGAAGAAGAAGAAGAAACTGAGCTTCACCTGCTATTTAAATGCAAATTTGCAGAGCTTTTATGGCTCTCCTCCTCTCTCAGGTTGAGGTTTGCATAATCAAATGTTGGTTCTGTCATGGATGTTTGGGAGAAGGTTACTGGTTTAGCAGCAACTCTGGACAATTGAAATGTTTTTTTGGGAATTTTCTTAACTTTATGCTTGCAATTGAGGAACGAATGGTACTTTAAGGAGATCAAATGGCATCAAATCCAAATCATTCAAAAGGCTCAAATGATGTTTTATGAACTTAGTGCACTCAATCAGTCAATGCATAATGAGTCTTCTCTACAGAAGGTTAAGGTGGATTTGGAGCCAAGTGTCACGGGCTGCTTTTCACGACCTTCCCGTGCGGCACTTAGTGTCTTCAATTCCCTCTGCAAACACTAAGTCAGCCTCTAACTCGAACGCTATGCGGAAGAACAACCGAAAGAGAGTTATTAAGGAAAGAGCTTTGTATTGCTTTATGGAAGTAGAGATCTTACAACTCTTGGATGATTTTTGGATGGGTTGGAGCAAATGAGCTCCCCCCTATTTATACAAGTCCTTCCCCCTTGGAAGGATCTAGAGATCTAATGATCTAACGGCTAGGATTAATTGGCCTAGAACCTTCCTACATGTTCTAGCCTAAGATATTTACAATGGATGATTCTAGAGCCCCCCACACTCATACATCCATACAACTTGGGAAGCTTCTAGAATATTCTACAAAGATCTACCATATTCTCAAACCTTCACTGTAGTTCCTGAACATTCCGGAATTGTCTACCCGCTTCTAGACCATTCAAGAACACTCTAGAATATTCCTGAACCTTCTTCCACATTCTAGACCTTTCTAGAACATTCCATCACCTTCTAGATTGTTTCGTCGCCTTCTTGAACATTCCGCCACGTTCTAAATTATTCCACCATCTTCTAGAACACTCCACATCATCCTCCAAGCTCTGAATTATAGGGAGTATTCTAAATTTATTCGAATCATGGTCATGGGATGACATTCGGTTCGCACGCCAAGTGCTAGCCAAGATGTCAGACCGTGACATTCTCCCCCACCCAATCTAGCAACGTCCTCGTTGCTGTGGGACAGGCTTTCGAGTAGACACCATTCTACGTTCCTTTGGTCCTCGCCCAAGTGGTATGAATGCATGCTTCATCCACGCGCTCTTCTTCTTTGTCGGCCCCGTGAAAGTTGAGTTCTCGTGTTCATCCTTCGGCCCACAATCTCGCCATTGTGTGCCACTCTTCCGTGCTCTTGGTTTTCCCATCCCATGATGCACACGTCTCATGGGTAGCCTTACTCCAAGATCTTCCAAATTCATGCTATCTCGAACCTCTTCGATGCTCCTTGAATTGAACTTTCCCTCCATTTGTGAACTCGATCGGCTTTCCTCTCGAACAAGCATGTTGAAAATCCCATCCACTTATTCGGACTCCTCGCCTCTGATCTCCATCCTTTCTCCACCCTTGGAGCCTTTGAGATCTTCTAGCTCGGCCTCATCCGCAAGATTATCGTCAACAACGCCTTTTCGTTTTCCTTGAGGTTTGTCCCCTCCAACCGGATCGTCCTCGTCCATGGTTCTCTCAAGCGTACCTTCATCGTCAATCTCATCATCTGTCTCTTCCTCGCTATCACTGTCCCATTCCTCAATCGCTCATCTTGTCCGCTCTCGAAGCTCCAAGAGAACCGGACAATCTTCAAACCTATGTCGACCTTCCTTGCAGTATTAGCAAAGAGGAATCGGCTTCTTCGGACACTTACTTGAAATATGATCATCTTGATGGAAATAACGACATGCAAACCTTCGTCGAAGTGCTCTAAACCTTTCCATGATAGAGTCCAAGGATCCTCCAATGTCTTCCAACTCCTCATCCCCCAGAGGTTTGTGGAACGCCACCATCGAGGACCTATCCTTGAGTCGATCACCCTTGTCGACCAGGGTCTCGTCCACCTTGCGAGAACGCGCCTCCATCATGACTCGCTTCTCCTTCGATCTTGCCTCCCTGTCGGTCTTAGCCACCAACCCTTCTCCTTGGTTCGCCCTCTTGAACCCGCTCTGATACCAACTGTCACGGGCTGCTTTTCACAACCTTCCCGTGCGGCACTTAGTGTCTTCAATTCCCTCTTCAAATACTAAGTCAACCTCTAACTGGAACGCTATGCGGAAGAACAACCGAAAGAGAGCTATGAAGGAAAGAGCTTTGTATTGCTTTATGGAAGTAGAGATCTTACAACTCTTGGATGATTTTTGGATGTGTTGGAGTAAATGAGCTCCCCCCTATTTATACAAGTCCTTCCCCCTTGGAAGGTGATAACTCTCTATTAGAGTTATATTTCTTGCATATTTTATATCGTTTTGCGTGATTCCCGGGTTGAAGTATGAGTTTTACACTATGAATGTTGAGAAAACGTAGAAAGTTGAGTTTCTAGCACTTTATTTTAATCCGCGCGTTTCGATGCATATTTCGATGGTATTTGTCAAATATAACCGCTTGGTATGGTTGTTCATGTTGTCTTGACAGGAACGGATGCTAAACGATGGCTAGGAGGCATGAAACGAACTTCGGAAGCAAAGCAAACTCAAGAGGAAGCAAGAGAGGCAAAGTTAGAAGAGCAAAAGTGACCAATCTACACTATTTTGATATTATCTTGAGTTCTACAATACATTTTGGAGTGAGAACAGTGGAAAATGAAATTAGACTCAAAGAGCTTTCCAATGACAGGTCACGAGCTAAAACGGATATAGGACGAGAAAGATATGGTCAGTCAAAGAGGATGCAAATCTGAGAAAATCCCCAGGGGTGTTCGTGCGGACAAACTTTTGTTCGCACGAACAAAATGCCTTAGAAAAATTTTAAGATGGCAAAAAAGGGTGAAAAAGGGGCTGTTAAATTGTAGGAACAAGAAAGTTGTTCGTGTGAACAAGGAGTAAAAATCTTTTCGCATGAACAAAAAGTTGTTCGCACGAACAAGGAACAAACTTCTGTTCGCACGAACAGTCGTTTGTTCGCACGAACAGAGAGTTCCAGCACGGATTTTTGGGGCTGTTTTGCTATTTTTTTAAAGTTTGAAGACTCCAGACATATTCTAACATAGAGAGATGATTTTGGGGGAGTAACCACGCATCTTGGACGAAAAACACATCTTGGAGCAAGGGGGACGAAGACGGAAGATCAAAGCTTCACCATTGAAGCTCTAGTGTTTGCTTTCTCTTCTTTCTACCTTTCTTAGTCAATTTTAATGGAGAAACTCATGAGTATTTCATACTTCGTTATGATTAGCTAAGCAACTTTTGCTAGACATCTCGATTTGAGAGCCTAGGGTTCATGTAAACGATGAATATTTTATGGATTTGATCTTTGCTTCTTGAATTATTGATTTCATCTCTTGAATTCATTCTAGTTTCTTGTTTATGTTAGTAATCCTATTTGAGTGACACGATTAGGAGATAAACTAGGGTTCAAGAACTAGGGTTTCATTCAATAGTTGATTCATGCTTAAAGTTAGCGTTATTCTAAATTAATTGTTCTTGTACTATGCTTAATACTTAGTGTTAATGGAGTAGCTAACCGGAAACACTGCTTAGTTTGTGAATGCACGACAGTGATTCTAACTAACTAGGATGAGACTTGAACATCAATCCCGTATCACTGAGACTGAGAAGAGACGTGTTAGGATTGGCTAGTGTGGGTAGATACGGTAGGTGATATTCGACTGCTTCGTGCAACGGTGGACCGACAGGACCCGTTGTCGTGCATGTCGTTAGCCTACTAGAACGGACCGGTAGACACATGAGACTGATAGGAGATTGTAGTCTATCGTGAAGTAGAATGACTTGAGACCGATAGGAGATAGTCAACGCTGTTACCTGGCTTAGTTAGAATATAGTTAACGTGTTGCTCAGATAATTCGGAAATCGTTTACAACCCTAGGTGATCAACGAGAATGCCTAGTCCTCTCCATTAATTGATTAAGAAATCGTCTTAATTCCAGTTTACTATTAATTTTTGTTATTGATCGCAGCCACTTGTTTGGGGGTGGCAACACCACAAATCATCACTTTTTACTCCGGTTACCTAGTGAACTACTCTAAATTATTAAATATAAACTTGTTGCGAGATTTTCCTCGAGGGTTCGACAACCTGGAGTCCTAAAAATACTCCACTCTTACTACTTGACCGTGCACTTGCGTAATACACGCTAGTAATCCGCGTCAAGTTTTTGGCGCCATTGCCGGGGACTACGGTTAACAAGTTTTTAGTTAATAATTAGTTTAATTTGCTTTTATTTTTTCGTTTGTTTGCTACTTTGATTTCTAATTTGATTTCTGATTTTTTTTGCTGTTTCAGGTACTCAGTGCATGCATAGGATCCCAAGAGATCAGAGGAGAAGACAGAAACAGAGCACTATGGGTGATCAATTGACCAACGCGCAACTCAATCAGCGGGTGGAAGAGTTGTCTAAACTGGTGAATGATCGCAACGCCCAGACACCATACAACAAGTCTGGACAGACTATTGTGGAGAAGTTTCAGTCGTCCACCTATGGACACAATCCGGCAATTGTAGTGCCAGAGATACAGGCCGAGCACTTTGATCTTAAGCCTGAGACAATTCAGACGGTGACCAATCAGTTCCAATTCTATGGGAACAGGGATGAAGACCCCAATGAATTTATTGGGAGGTTCAACGCGTACATAAAGACTACCAAGTAAAAGGATGTAACAGCAGAGGCGTTGAAGCTAATTCTTTTCCCTTACTGTCTGAAGGGTGCAGCTGAGAAGTGGCTACAGTCAAGAGCTCCTGATTCGATAACTACATGGGCTCAGTGTGTGGATGAGTTCATGGCCAAGTTTTATCCAGTTCAACGGGTGATTGAGCTACAGGATGATATTCTAGGCTTTCGGCAATAGGCCGATGAAACTGTAGTAGATGCATGGGACCGTTTTATGCATTTGATCAGGAAGTGCCCAAACCATGATTTTGGGGATTAAAAAATTTTGCAGGTCTTCTACTATGGTCTAGAACTTCACAATCAGGATCTGGTTAACAGAGAAGCTGGAGGCAATTTTCTGTACTCTGTTGACAAGGAAGGAGCCTATGCGCTCATGAAGCAGCTCGCTAAGCAGGACTCACAACTCTATGATTCCAGGAGATTATCGTCATTGCCTGAACCTAAAGATGATGAATGGAAGAGTGGGATCAACAAGATGGTGTCAGATTTATCCAAGCATGTGCATCGGGATAAGAAGCCAGTTGCAAGAGTAGAGGAGCAGGAATTTGATTCAGCATTGGCCCAGATTGTAAGTGAAGATGTGAACTTTGTGGGGGCACAAGGACAACGGCAGAATTGGAACCACGGTAACTACAGACCAGGCACAAGAGATCATCCAGGTTTCAGGTATGGGGATCAGTCTGGAGCGTTTACGCACCTGGGTTTCAGCACATGCCACAAGCACCAGTGTCGCAGGCTCCACCACCGGCTGCTGTAGCGCCAAACCAAGAGATTTCTGTACTTACTAAGGCGTTAACACAGTTGAGCAACAACATGAACGATATGACCACGACGGTCAATGCTATGTCTTCTGATTTGCAGGCTACGAAGACTTCTCTTCGTTCACTAGAGGTTCAAGTTGGTCAAATTGCAACGCAACTATCTGCTAGAGCACCTGGCTCTATACCTTCTGACACAGAGAATGTGCGTCAGGTAAATGCCATTACCACTCGCAGCGGGGTTTCATTGACTGATCCACCATACCCGAGCCATGCCAGGGCTGAAGCGTCAAAAGCTAAGGAGCACAAGGTCTTCGATTCTGAGGAGACACCTGTCATGGTCCCCCAATCAAAGGGCATGACTCCAGATGATGAGGAAAAGTATAACGAGGTATTACCACCACCCACTTCTTCTAAAGGACTGCCTTTTCCATTGAAAACTATGAAGAAGAAGGATGAATCTGAGGAGCACAGGAGATTTCTCAATATTTTCTCCAAACTACACATCAATATTCCTTCGATTGAGGCACTGCAGCGAATGCCTAAGTATGCGCGGTTTATCAATGATGCAATCTATGGGAGAAAAGCTATGGATAACTTTCAGACAGTGAAATTGAATGAGTAGGTGATTTCATGTGTCTTGCATGGGCTACCTAAGAAGAAGAAAGATCCAGGTAGTTTTGTGATTGAAGCTACACTTGACGGGGTATATACAGGCAAGGCTCTATGTGATTTGGGGGCAAGTGTCAACTTGATGCCAATTTCAGTATTTAAAAATCTAGGTGTGGGGGAGCCTAGTAAAACCTGGATCAATCTGCAGTTCGCAGATAAGTCGTCCAAGAAGGCCATTGGGGTGGTAGAAGACTTACTTGTGAGGGTTGGTAGTTTGATCATGTCTGCTGATTTTGTGATCCTTGACATACCAGTTGGTGACGTTCCGATCATTCTTGGTAGGCCCTTTCTGGCTACCGGTCGGACTTTAATTGATGTGGAGAATGGAGAGTTGATCATGAGGGTTAACGATACTGTGGAGACCTTTCAGGTTTTCAAACCGACTCCTCAGTACACTTATCAGGTGAAGCCAGACTTGCCATTTCCTGTGAAAGTTGTGCGTGGAATTTCAGAGCTGACCCAGGAAGATCCGCCAGATCCTAAGGGTAAATCGAGTGTGCAGGCGCACGAGGTAGTCATGAGTATCCAGCGTCAGAAGTTGGATGCGACACGACCTTCCAAACCACCTTTTTGAGCCTCATGAGGTAACATGGTCGGGTCGTCGACCTTAAATTACAAAGCACTGCTTGGGAGGCAACCCAATGTCGAGTAGGATGCTTTCTGTTTTTTTTATTTATTTAGGAGTTCTCTAATTTGACTATGAGGGGTGAGAAAGAGTGGACTTATTTTTCCAATCAGTGTGCAGGACACAGGTACAGAAGACGCACCGGATTCCCCTTCTTGATGTGCATGCTAGATATTGCACGAAATTGGGGAAAGAAAAAGCCCCACAGGATTATGCATAAAAGAATAGAGAATTGCTCGAGGTCGAGGAGCGATTCCAATATATTGGGTGCCACACGCATGAGAGGGCTACAATTTATATCTTAGCCGCACATCGAAATTCGGGCGCGTAGAGACTTCTCTAAAAATTATCAACGGTCCACAAGACTCCTTCTTGTTGCAATTTCGCGGCAACGGTGCCCATGTAGGTCCGGGCACCCAGGTACCTCTAACACTCTATTTCAAATCTACGTTTTTGAGCGATGAATGTTGCAATCCACCGCCTACACATTTAAGCGAGGAAACCTCCTAGTTTATCTCTAAATTCGTTGAGGACAACGAAACGCTTAAGTGTGTGGGGGGGGGGGGTTTGTATCTACGTTCGCTAGCCATGTATTTGTTTGCATCGCCTTGTTACATACAATTTTGTGTTCGTATTGTGTTGGTTTGTGGTAGGATTGTGTAGTTTATGCATTCTTTTAGCACTTTTACTTTATTGAGTCCCCTACCCAATCGTGTGATTAATCGAGTTGGCCAAAATGCATGTAAAGTCTAGGAAATATGAAAAAAAAAGGAAAAGCAAAAATCCATAAAAAATTAAATTTTTTGAGAATAAGGGCAATTGATGAAGCTAGAAACCGAAGAGAGTTCAATGAAAGAGTCTCGGAGAATAGGAAGCACCGTAGTAGGGATGTCTTTAATTCTTAGTATCTTGCGCACCTGTTTAACGAAAGGATGTCCCGGGTATTCAGGGAATGCGGAAAGTATATGAGGGCATACCTTTAGTTCCTTTATTGTGCTAGGAGGATTTGGTCTTTGGGGTAGTTGAATAGTCTGTTTTCGAGTGGAAACTTGTGGCCTCTTGCAAATCTGGGGTGGACCTTCGTGTTGAGTAGGTTCCATGTGGTATGGTTGCCTTGGCCTAAGCGAAGTCGGGGGGCGTGCACCACCATCCCTTAAGGCGGTTTCAAGAGCTAATCGAAAAAGCCCACACTTAGTTGATCTAAATGCACGGTTGAAAAAATTAGAAGAGAATGAAAAACAAAAGAAACCAAATTCTTCTCTTGGACTAGATACGGTGAACAGCCTAATGTGCCTCCGTTTACGCGGGGAATTTGGATTCAATCCAATTAGAGGAACTAGGGAATATTAAATTCAAGCCGTATTACACGGAGTTGTGTCTCCCGTCACTGGGACAACTTGCATTCAATGCAATAGCGGCTAAGAGGGTCTGAAAACTTCAAATGACTTGGCGACGAAAGACTATCTTAGAATTTGAGATACCTAGACCCTCTGAGCTAAAGGACGTGCCCAAGTGTTGGATTGTTTATGGTGGATGTTTGGGGACCCCTTAGTGAACTTGTGCGTATGATCATCTTATCTCAATTTCTTGCTATTGGTTGTGAAATTTCGAAAAAGACTTGTGAGAGCTTGATGATTTTGGTTAGTGATAGCCAGATTGCCTAATCTCTGAAGAAAAAAATTGCATTATTTTATTACTTGCATTGTGTAAAATCGAGTTGCATTGTCTATAGTCATGTAGATTGCATTGCGTGTGTGGGTTGTTTGTGTCACATGGCTAGTGAAGCTTTATGCAATTCGGTGGATTAAAACGTAGTGTAAGGTTTGATTTTGCTCGGGACGCGCAAAAAGGTAGTGTGGGAGAATTTGATAACTCTCTATTAGAGTTATATTTCTTGCCTATTTTATATCATTTTGCGTGATTCCCGGGTTGAAGTATGAGTTTTACACTATGAATGTCGAGAAAACGTAGAAAGTTGAGTTTCTAGCACTTTATTGTTAATCCGGGCGTTTCGATGCATATTTCGATGGTATTTGTCAAATATAATCGCTTGGTATGGTTGTTCATGTTGTCTTGACCGGAACGGATGCTAAACGATGGCTAGGAGGCATGAAACGAACTTCGAAAGCAAAGCAAACTCAAGAGGAAGCAAGAGAAGCAAAGTTAGAAGAGCAAAAGTGACCAATCTCCACTATTTTGATATTATCTTGATTTCTACAATACATTATGGAGTGAGACCAGTGGCAAATGAAATTAGACTCAAAGAGCTTTCCAATGATAGGTCACGGAGATAAAAAGGAGATCGGACGAGAAAGATATGGTCAGTCAAAGAGGATGAAAATCTGAGAAAATCCCCAAGGGTGTTCGTGCGAACAAACTTTTGTTCGCACGAACAAAATGCCTTAGAAAAATTTTAAGATGGCAAAAAAGGGTGAAAAAGGGGCTGTGAAATTGTAGGAACAAGAAAGCTGTTCGTGTGAACAAGGAGTAAAAATCTGTTCGCACGAACAGAAAGTTGTTCGCACGAACAAGGAACAAACTTCTGTTCGCACGAACAGTCGTTTGTTCGCACGAACAGAGAGTTCCAGCACGGATTTTGGGGATGTTTTGCTATTTTTTGAACGTTTGAAGACTCCAGACCTATTCTAACATAGAGGGACGATTTTGGGGGAGTAACCACGCATCTTGGACGAAAAAACACATCTTATCGCAAGGGGGACGAAGACGGAAGATCAAAGCTTCACCATTGAAGCTCTAGTGTTTGCTTTCTCTTCTTTCTACCTTTCTTAGTCAATTTCAATGGAGAAACTCATGAGTATTTCATACTTAGTTATGAGTATCTAAGAAACTTTTGATAGGCATCTCGATTTGAGAGCCTAGGGTTCATGAAAACGATGAATATTTTCCGGATATTATCTTTGCTTCATGAATTATTGATTTCATCTCTTGAATTCATTCTAGTTTCTTGTTTATGTTAGTAATCCTATTTGAGTGACACGATTAGGAGATAAACTAGGGTTCAAGAACTAGGGTTTCATTCAATAGTTGATTCATGCTTAAAGTTAGCGTTACTCTAAATTAATTGTTCTTGTACTATGCTTAATACTTAGTGTTAATGGAGTAGCTAACTGGAAACACTGCTTAGTTAGTGAATGCACGACAGTGATTCTAACTAACTAGGATGAGACTTGAACATCAATCCCGTATCACTGAGACTGAGAAGAGACGTGTTAGGATTGGCTAGTGTGGGTAGATTCGGTAGGTGATATTCGACTGCGTCGTGCAACCGTGGACCGACAGGACCCGTTGCCGGGCATGTCGTTAGCCTAGTAGAACGGACCGGTAGACACATGAGACCGATAGGAAATTGTAGTCTATCGTGAAGTAGAATGACTTGAGACCGATAGGAGATAGTCAGCGCTGTTACCCGGCTTAGTTAGAATATAGTTAACGTGTTGTTCAGATAATTTGGAAATCGTTTACAACCCTAGGTGATCAACGAGATTGCCTAGTCCTCTCCATTAATTGATTAAGAAATCGTCTTAATTCCAGTTTACTATTAATTTTTGTTATTGATTGCAGCCACTTGTTTGGGGGTGGCAACACCACAAATCGTCACTTTTTACTCCAGTTACCTAGTGAACTACTCTAAATTGTGAATTATAAACTTGTTGCGAGATTGTCCTCGAGGGTTCGACAAACCGGAGTCCTAAAAATACTCCACCCTTACTACTTGACCGTGCACTTGCGTAATACACGCTAGTAATCCGCGTCAGAAGGATCTAGAGATCTAATGATCTAACGGCTAGGATTAATTGGTCTAGAACCTTCCTACATGTTCTAGCCTAAGATATTTACAATGGATGATTCTAGAGCCCCCTACACTCATACATCCATACAACTTGGGAAGCTTCTAGAATATTCTACAAAGATCTACCATATTCTCAAACCTTCACCGTAGTTCCAGAACATTCCCGGATTGTCAACCCGCTTCTAGTCCATTCAAGAACACTCTAGAATATTCCTGAACCTTCTTCCACATTCTATACCTTTCTAGAACATTCCATCACCTTCTAGATTGTTCTGTCGCCTTCTTGAACTTTCCGCCACGTTCTAAATTATTCCACCATCTTCTAGAACACTCCACATCATCCTCCAAGCTCTGAACTATAGGGAGTATTCTAAATTTATTCGAATCATGGTCATGGGATGACATTCGGTTCGCACGCCAAGTGCTAGCCAAGATGTCAGCCCGTGACACAAGTCTCAATAAGGAAATTAATCTTTTCACTGATGCAGCCGTGGATCTTAAAAGAAATTTTGGGGGTTTGGTTGTAGCTTGGATGGGCGAAGATGGAAAAATTGTTAAAAGCCTTGAAGAGCCAATTAAAGGAATTGTGGATGCTACAACTCTTGAAGCTATGGCTGTAAGGGAAGCTTTGCTATGGAGCAAAGGTAATGGAGCAAAGAATATTGATATTTTCTCCGACTGTGAACTAGTCATTAACTGTTTGAAGGTTCACAAAGCTTCAAGTATGAGGAAGATTGGATCTATTGTTGAGGATTGCCAGAGCATTGCCAAGTATTTTGAGTCTTGTAATTTTCTTTTCGTTTCCAGGAGATGGAACTCTTGTGCTCACATTTTAGCTAAGATTTCTTCTAATCTTCACTCTTTTATTGTATCAGATCATTCTTGATTTGTTGTTTGGACCGTGATGGTTCTTTTAAATGAATGCTTCAATTTCAGTTTAAAAAAAAATTCAAATTGAAAGTTTTGCCAACTCACTTTACCAAATCTTGTTGGGTGCATCATTGGTGATCTCTCTTATACTCGGATAACAATTTTCTTGGTTGATTGGTCATGGTTTATTTTTGAACACCTTGTAGTTTATGAGCCATAGTCGATAATTGATGTGATTTTAAAGTTTTTCAATGAACATTTTTATAGTGATTAATTTGTAACAATGGACCAACTTTTTGGTATCATGAACTAACTTTTTTACTTATTAAAAAACAATGGATTTGACAAGTTTAATTAATTTATAAATGCATATTCATAAAATGTGCATTGGAACTTGTTTTTGTAATTTAGTATTCATCTCTAAGTAGTATACATTGTAACTAGTACTACCTCCGTTTCTTCTCTATCACACCGGTTTGACTTTTTGACTCGTATCTGGGTCACTTTGACCGGGTGATCTGGATAGCAAAACGATGCGATTTTTTGATAATTTTTTCGCCGTGTTATAGAGCAATCTTAACTCTACAACTCCGTGAAAAAATTATTAAAAAATTGCATCGTTTTGCTACACAAATCACCGGGTCAAAGTGACCCAGTGAATAGTGACAAAAGTCAAAACGGTGTGATAGAGAAGAAACGGAGGTAGTACATTGGACTTGGAAATTTGAAAATCATACAAAGAACCTCTTTAAATTAATAAGTTATTAATTTATTGATATAATAATATATCACTAAATTAATAAAATATTCCAATCCCAACATTATAATTTATAGAGGTTTTATTGTACAGACTATTTTATTCTGTTTGCTTAAATGATTGTTATTTTGTAGATTTATAAGACCAAAGTCCATTAGTTCTAGGTGGTATATCACTCTAGTTGCAGTAATCTCTTGAAACTTTGAAATGTTCCACACCTTATATAAACATGGTGTCCCAGGTTCCAAGGTTTGGTCGATTTCAATTTCATTCCTCCTACCACGTTCTCTCTCTCTCTCTCTCTCTCTCTCTCTCTGACATGTTGAGCACTCTCTCAGCCATGGCTTTAAGCAAACTCCAAAGCCAAGTTGAACATTGCAGAGATCTCAATAAGAATTGGACACAGCAGCTTCCACAGCAACCAACCCAACCCCTCCGGAAAAGAAGAAGAATAAGAAGTAAGAATGACAAGATCGCGGTACTTGTTTGGAATAGTCCGGAAAAGGTTGTTGTTCCGATCACCTCCTCAAGAAACAATCATTGTTTTCCACACCAACAACACTAGCTCCAGCTTCACCACCACCGACGACGCCGCCCGCAACAGCGAAGCCGTCAAGCCCGAGGATAACAACAACAAGTTGTCCAAGGAAGAAGCTGCAGCCATCAGGATCCAAGCATTCTTCAGAGCCCATCTTGTACTACTACTACTTCTTATTATTATTCTTGATTACCACCCTTCAACTCTCTTTTCTTAATTTCCACACCTTTGCGCATATTTGGATTCCAGCATTTTAATTTAATTATGTTTGTTACACTCTTAAACAATTGAGATTTCTAGACCAAAAATTAACAGATAATTTAAATTTCAATCTTTCTGATTGTCTCACATTTCTGTAGATTTTCAGCTCGTACCAAACATCTTAAGAACTTTCAACCAACTTATTTTCCCAAATTATTTTCAGCCAATTACTTACATTTTCAAGTGGGACCAAACTTGTCTTGTAGTTGCTAGCTACTGAAGTCTGTCACAAAATCGATACTTCCCCGTAAAAAATTATAGTAATACGACATAAGAACTTAATAATCTTTTCAAAATCCCGTATTGTCATTTTAATTTAGTTCCTTTTTGTTACACTATTTTGCAATTCCGATTAAAATATGATTTGGACCAATAATTTGTTGATTATTTAATCTCTAATTTTGCAGATTCTCTCACATTTTGTAGATTTTTATCTCTTACCAAATCGTGTTAGAATTTTTAAAACTTTAAATCTCCAGCAACTTATTTTCTCATATTATTTTCAACTAATTATTTAGATTTTCAGTTTGTACCAAACATGCCTAACTAGGCAGGTCACTTGTCAGAATGCGAAAAGTCAACCCCAACATTCCTTCTGGGACAGAGAGATTACCTCTAGAAACTCTACTGATGCCTAACTAGACAAGTCACTTATTTAATGATGATTTTTGTTATACGTGACTGCAGGCAAGAAGAGCATTTAGGGCTTTGAAGAGCCTGGTGAAGCTGCAAGCTGTGGTTCGCGGCGTGTGCGTGAGAAGACAAGCACGCATCGCCTTGCATTGTATGCACGCACTTACTCGGCTTCAGATCACTGTCCGAGCGCGACAACTCCTCATCGGTTAAACAGACACGATCTATATTTGTCATTTTATACGAGCCTACTGAGCAAAATACATACAAAATGAAACAACTTAGTTACACAATGTAACACACACTCACATATGCCGCATAAAGACAGCGTCATAGGTTGGAATTGCCAGTGTAAATCATCTGAGGATTGAATAGAAAAAATTGTCTAAACCTCAATTTGTTATTGAATTGTGTATCTTAAACCATCTAATTTAGGTTGATATTGTCATTCTGATACCTACAATATGTCTAATATAATAATATGACCGTACACAAAATATAAAATGTACTTTTTCATTTCCACAACAGATTATATATGAAGTTGCTAAGCACTTTTTAAGCGATTTTTTACACAAGTTTCCTCCTAGCACTTCCTTCAAAGTAACTTTCTAAAACGCCGCAACATCCCTGACTGGCCCTAACAATGATCATGCAAACCAAGTGGTATGGTTTACAACTTTCACAACAAAACTTCACCTATCTATCCACCTTACACTCCGAGACGTCCATCGCGGACATATTGAGTGCCCTTCAAACAACAATCTCCGAGCCTACAAAGGGTGCGTAAACCTGCATGCTTGCCTTGAGATGAACTTGGAATCGTTCTGAATCCGATAGTGCAGAAGTGCAGTGTTGCAAAACATGAACACATTTCACAAGCAAAATTCAAAATCCCAGAAAAAAAAGGCATATCAGGACCCGTTAACAGCTTCTAGGTCGGTCGGTCGAATCTCCACTTTTTCTTCTATTCAATTCTTGATATTTCAACGTAATCAGAGCAACACAAGTTAGATCATCACTGCATTTAGCTCTTTGCTGGGGGGGGGGGGGGGGGGGGGATATGTTAAGTTATGCGAGCAGGTACAACAAACACTGTAGAGTATAGACGCCCATGTTCAAGTGTGAAGACACGAAAAAAACCCCATTGGGAGAACGAACTAGTACAGCAAACAAGACTGGGAAAGAACAACAGCCTAGTGTTAGTTACATGATGATGTCAAAGTGCCTCGAGTACATACATCTCTCTCAGGTAAAACACCAGTCACCAACTTCGATCATGACCCACTGTTTACGAGTGTTGAAAACGATCCAGAAGCTGACGTTTCTTTCTGTTGGTTACCAGCCACCTGCACAGAATACCCCCCATATTCAGTCACACTCAGGAAATGGGTTTTGCTTGTGCTAATTTTTTTAATCCTGTACCTCCTTCATCAACCCTTGCAGTATCTCGACAATTTCTGAAAATTCTGGTCTAAGAGTCGGGTCTTGCTGCCAACACCTTTGAAGCAGTTCAGCAAGCTTTGGATTTGTGTCTGGCGGAATTGTAGGTCGTAGACCCTGGTAATGAGACAAAACCAAATTTAGCCCCTGTTTTGAAAATGAGAGCTGAATAGAAAAGACAGACCTGAAAATGAATATATCTCGGTAATCGGTATCCTAGCCATCTTATGGAAAAGAGAGTACAAAAGTTGGAAAGACCACAAACGAAACAATCTTAAACCCCTTAAACTCCTACCAGCTACCTTAACTAGTATAATATGGTCTCAGGGGCGGCCCTATAGGTAGGGCAGCCGAGGCGCCCCCCTTAGGCCCCCGGTTATATATCTGTAGTTTTTTCCAAAGATACCAGTACTTGAGTTCATTAAATACTTTAATGTAAAGTTATAGTAAATTGTGTAGTAGTTTGGTGGTAATTGATATTTTTGCCACAAGCTTGACACAAGTTCGAATCTCATTGATGCGTACAGAAAATTTTAATTTTCACTTGTCAAAAAATTAATAAGTATTTTTTAAAGTAAAATTAATAGGTTAATGAACGTTAAATAAAAGCTAACCTAATATATTCTATAAAAAAATAACCTAATATATTACACACAAGTATAAACAGTTTAAAAATATTTTGTTCCAAGTAAACCCTTTTATGTGTATTTTTTTTAATAATTGGGGGCCTCAATTTTATTCCTCGCTTTAGGCTCCTCAGTGCCTTGGGCCGGCCCTGCATGGTCTGATTCGAATTCGTAAAAACTACTACCTCATTCTTTCCAAAGAGGCGGAGAAATATGAAAAAAAAGTATTCAGTGTTTTAAACTCTGATATATACAAGAAAGGAAAGTAGAATAGTTCAACAACAACCTGTTGTACAACTCCAACAGCTGCTTGTAGAGGTGTTAGGCCTGAGTGTGGAATCTGCCATGTGGAGTCGTGCAGAATGCAGATTGACCTTTGTTAGTATCAAAATATAAACTATATAAATGTGAAAACAGAAATCGTATAAGTATACCTCTCCGGTAATAAGTTCCCACAACACTACGCCAAAACTGAACACATCAGCCTTGTGATCGTATCGCTTGTGCTCAATGACCTGAAAAGCAGGAAGATCATGCTATGGAGATGTTTCTGTGGACCAATTCGAGGAAAGAAAGTAGCGGTAGCAGTCGGGAAAATAGTACTTGACAGCACCTAGGTCTCCTATTGGGGCTGTTTGGGAAACAAGTGTGTTTTTTTTTTGGGACTGGGCCCAACCATGAAATGTGACACAGAACCAAAAAAATAAAAAAGCCAACTTATAACCGTGAAATCCAAACAACCCCATTGCAGGATACTACAATCAGTGACTATGTTTTTCAGTCTAAGTCAGAATGGTATCTTCCGTTGTGGTAAAGCAATGAATCACGGGTAGAGTAGAAACACGTGAAACTCCAAAAGCTTCCAAAAGTATTCCGTTTTGTTGTGTTAGAAACATGAAGGCTACTAATATCCCATGCGAGATATTAGCGGTGCTTTCCGAACCTTTAAAAGTATAAGTCATTGTTTGCTCTACATGCGACTATCTTAATGCATAATTCTTTTTCGTTTGTGGTTTCGCCTAGTTCGTCAAAGTTCACACTATCAACTTGTTCTAAGTATAAGCCTATGCACCTTAAATGATTATACAAGTTTACTTGAAAATAAACAGGTTGAAGCAGAGAGATACAAATTTCTCTTTCAGTCTCAGATTAACTTATGTTCACAAGATGGTGACCCACACCGTAGCTCAAAATTACGAGAAAAAAGTTCGATGGAAAATAACAATATAAAAAGCAGAAACCTAACTTACAGACCAAAAAATGTTTTTATAAGTATAGTATGCTCAACCAAAAACAGTAAGACATATATACGTCAAAAACTAAAGTAGTGATACCTCAGGAGCCATCCAACGGTATGTTCCAGTCTCTGCAGTCATCACACCAGATTGGGCTTCAACTCTGGCCACTCCGAAGTCAGAAACCTTCACTACCTGTCAGAATACATCCGCAAGTTGAGCTCTTAGTTGAACAGTGTGTGTTGTACATAGTAAGAGAATAGCTAAAGCTACCAAATGTGAATGCTAAATGTGACACATTATTGTAGGAGAAATTCCCTCCCTCCCTCTCAATACACCACACCACACAGAAGTGGCTGTTTGTTGGTGGTGGTTAGGGTTGGCCGAAAGAGTCTTGCCACCGGTGGTTTACTATTGGGGGGCAATGTGGGGATTCAGTCTATTTTGATGGCCTTTTTTGAAAGGAAGGCCATAGTGGAACCTCAAGTTGGTTATCGGATCAAATTAAATACACGGATTCATAATATGAATAACCCCCTAACAACCGGTTGGTCTTTCAAAATTAACCCATTGATTAATCTTCATTATCAAGAGGCGGGGAAAAATACCATCGAAAACCAAGATAAGCATTTCTGTTTGTGATATTGAGGTCAATAATTGGGATGTATCATACTACAATTGGTACCCTGTTCAAGACTTTGGTGGCACTGATATGGTAACCGAAGAGTTCTATGTCACTGTTCATGTTACAGTATTGTGTGTGAATTGCTTTTTCTTTAGGACTTTATAGTGTGTTCGAATGGGTTTGACATGGAGGTCATGGTCGTGCAGGTCAAGTGAATAATGGTTGTGGTAGAGGGACCCCAGCGTAATCATATCATTTGAGCCCCCCACACACCACATCTAAACATGACGGAGTCATCATACACATGCGAAAAGCATAATTAGCACAGATGATAAACCTACAAGGTAAAAGAACTAAATTGTCCACGAAAAGGTTCATTAAGTTGGCCTCGCAAGTAGACAGACTGAGCAGTAAGAACATACATGAAGAAGAAACATGCAACAGTTTCAATTTCAGATATCCATTTAGCAAAAGTACGAGAGTAATATAAGCAAATGAACAACAATATAACATACCATATGTAAGCCTATTACCTCAGTTTCATCCATCAAAAGATTGCCAGTCTTGAGGTCCCTGTGAATAATGTTGTTCTGGTGCAAATAATCCATTCCCTTTGACACATCAAGTGCTACTTTGAGCAGGCCGGGAAGACTAAAGACGCCTTTTTGTTCATGCAGAAAGCTATGAAGACTTCCTTTAGGCATGTACTCTGCCAGAACAGAACATACGAAATTAGAAATAATCATGCCCCTGGCATATGCTAGAGCATGAATTTAACGTCAAGAAGAACAATAGACAAAAAAACAAGAAAGAATCACACACACACACACACATATATACTTATATATATATATATATACATATATATATACTTATGTATATACTTATATATATATATAAGTATACACATATATATATACTTATATATATATATAAGTATACACACATATATATATATATATATATATATCTGTGTGTGTGATTCGACCAAGAACGGCCAACACCCACGGAGTTCTGAGATTTGATTAATCAGACGAAAAATTCTCTCAGAGATGACAAGAAAACCCTGAAAAACGCTCAAAATTCTGCTACTAGCCCTAACTGCTCAATTAAGTACACGAGCCATAAAACCGGACCAGACCCAAGCCTCCACTCCACATAACCAGTATCACTTTTTCCTCATTCAGTTCAGCAGAATATGTATCGAGTCAGGCACATAAGCACCTGATACTAGGCTCCACCCAGCATTTAAGAGAAGAACTTAAATGAAGACCAAAACCTACAAATTTGATGTTTTGGTCAAACAGGACATGTAAAATGCCTGCATCACCAAAATACGAGATGGATAACTCAGCGACACTACACAACACATCAGTTTTCAAGTTATGTTTTCTTGGGTGCTATACATAAGAGCTTAAAACAGAATCTGTTAGGATCATATACAGCAAAAGAATGTGGATCCGATTCGGGAAATGATTCGATGTCTGTTAAGGTCAACTCTCCCCTTTTTTTGAAAGAAGAGTATCACGTGAAGAACGGAGGATAAGTTCAAAAAAATGGAGTTTTGCTTCCTACTTACAAAAACACGGCATCAAGTTAACTGACCGAAAAGACAAAGGTCCAATTCTTTTGAGATAACAGATCCCACCGAACAATCGAGACGAGCCTACCATTGCCATACTAAGTCCACAAGATATTACACGCCCCCCAGAAAGGTCACCATCAATTTATTATGGGTTAGACACTGAATTCAAATGGAAGATATGCTGTCTTCTTTAAGCTCTTTTACAGAATGAAGATAGAATAGTTTCTGTTTTCTTAGTCATGAATTACATGTTGCAGTGAATGCCTAACGTTTTTTTCCAGTGGATTTATTTCTTTGTTTATAATTTTCACAGCATTTATTATAAAAAAAAACGACATATAACGCATCATTATTTCTCTCGATCCCTGGATGCATATATAGCGTGTCCATATCATGATTCCGATACTCAGGTCAGTATGTGCGCTTGACAATGGCTCTGTAAGTTCATACTAGAATTATTCTGACTTTCAACCGATCGATGCCTATACTAAAACGAACAACATAAAGCTTCACACAGAAATATTATATCAACAGAAATACCTGTCAAGATGCACACATTTGGAGGTTTAGTGCATGTGCCTATAAATTGAACAACGTTCTTGTGCCGGACTTTCCTGCATAAACAGGAGGCAAAGACTGTAAGGAGACATGTAGACAAACAAAGGAGACTTGCAGATGTTTTACATTGTGTCAATGAAAATTATAGGAATACTAGCTGTAACAACAACACACAGCCTCCAATGCATCACAACGTCTTTTACTCATTCTTTCTCGTACCATTTGCTTGTTTTAATCTTACAAAGTCTTGTCTTATTGTCTCGACCCACGTCTCTCCCTCTCCCTCACCTACCGCCTCGGTTTGGACCGCATCGCTTCTCCTAACTCGCGCCTCAAACGGCCTCCGATGCACAGAACCACGCTACTATAGGAGAACATTAGATTATTTTGTTATTATTATTATTATTATCTATTACCAATATGCCCCTAGTATTAGGGTAGTAACTATTATGGTATACCTGTCGAATTACATATGTACTCCTATGGAGTGTCTATATAAACTCCTACTCTCTCAATATTTAGTATCAATGAAATTCAAAGTTTTCTAAAGTTCAACATGGTATCAGAGCTTAGGATCTTTCTTCACGTGTTTGGTCAAATGACCCACGTGTCTTGAACCCCGTCCATAGCTCCGGTCACAAAACCCGCCAAACCTAGTTTCACTACCGGTTTCAGGCGGCTCTATCTTCACAAACAGCCCGTGAACAGTGCCGTGAAAAGTACTCGTGAACAATAACCGTGAACACTGCTCGTAAACAGCATCGTGAACATCAGCTCCTCTGCCGCCGGACAACGCAGTCATTGAACTGCCAGATCTGTACAACCAGCAATCTCAAGTCGATCAATATGTCGACATTCACACCCACAATTCCAAACCTCCACAATCCTAGCCAGGCACTCGTCGTGATCTCGGCTCCATCTAACACCCTAAAACTCCAAACCAACAACTTTATTACTTAAAAACTTCAGATTCAAGCAACTCTTAGTGGTCATGGCCTTATGCGATTTGTTGATGGCACTACCAGCCTCCTCCGTGTGTCAGACTCGTCACTATCACCATACCAACAGCCCCTGCCGCTCCACAGCAAACAACTGACGGCCAACCAGCACGTCGAATCTGAGCAAACAACTGAAAATCAACCAGCAGTTGTAGCAGTTTCCGCTGGCCAGACCGTTCCTGAAGCGATAGTCGGCGTCTCCATACTCGAGCTACTCCACTCCACCATACAAGAACCACTCAGGATACTCTCGGTGGCCTCTTCGGGCCCATGTCGCCACTGCCTCTACATGCAATCCCACTCGCCCTCCAGCTTGGTTACTTAACACATGCGCCACGCATTATATTTCCTGACTTGCAAAATCTCTCCTTAAATCAGCCATATCCGCACTCAGGCGACGTCATGATCGGTGATGGCACTGCATTGCCCATCACACACACTGGTTCGATGTCCCTCTCATCTCAGTTCCTCTCCTCTCTTTTATTTTATGTTCTTTGTGTACCAGCCATTAAAAAAACAAAACAAAACAAAAACAAAAACAAAAAAAAAAAAAAAAAAAAAAAAAAAAAAAAAAAAACTTATTTCTGTCTCCAAATTATGTTAATCTAAGAGCATCTCCCACAATTGACATCAAATTTTACACCAAATCCTATATTTGGTGGAGAAAAATGGTTTGGGCTCCCACAGTTAACCCTCAAAAACACCATTTCACCATTTTTGGTGGAAACATAGAGCTTTTGGTCTCCCACAGTTTTCACCAAATTTTACATCAAATAGTTATTTCACCATTTCATCAAATTTAGAGAATGGTATTTTTGGCCTCCCACAACAAATCATCAAATTTATCACCAAATCATGAATTTCATAACTATCAAAATAAAAAAAAAAAAAAAAAAAAAAAAAAAAAAAAAAAAAAAATTTACCAAAACAATATTACACGAAATTGTAAAATGATTAAATAACACTTCAAAAAATCTAAAATTAACCAGTCTAGTCTATTTGACCATGATTATCACATGTGTACAAGAAGGTTACTGAAGTTCTTGACGTTTAACATCAGTGTATTATGTTCGGCCAAACCTGTTGCAACTACATTAGTTATTGGGTAAATGACACTGACCACCCCTGGGTTTAGGGAAAATTCCACTGACCACCCCTGGGTTTTGGATAAAGACACTTTGCACCATTTTTTGGATGGAAGCTAACAGTTGCCTTACAGCACCAATGAAAAGACAATTATACCCCTAAAATCTTATAAAATTACCCCATACATATTATCCTAACCACTCACTTCTTCATTTCTAACCTAATACTTCTCTCTCTTCCATCTCTTCCTCTCTCCCCCTCTTGCTGTGAAACACAGCAGCCGTTCTCTTCTCTTCCATCTTCTCCTTCTCATTCTTCTCCTTCAGCTTCGCCTTCGCCCTCCACTCAGGCGTCGGTCTTTTCGTCTTCTCTCTCCTTTCTCTTCCTTCTCTCTCTCTCTCTGTTTCTCGTTCTCTCCTCATGAACCCAGATCTGGGTTTTACCAGATCCGGCGAAGAAGGCGGCGGCGACGATGAGGGAGGTGGTTGTGGGTTGACAAGGCATCGTCGAATCTGGTGAAGGTTCTGGGTCTGGTCCGGCTTGGTTTGGGTCGCCGGTTCTGGTGAATGCGACGGTGGTATGGGCTTCGGCAAATTCATTTTCTGGGTTTTAACTCTTGGTGGTTGTAATTAATGCGGTAGTGGTGGTGTGGTTGTTTGGTGGCAAAAAAGAAGCTGATTCAATTGAGATAGGAGGCCGATTATGGCAACCTCAAGAAGACACAGGAGTAGCAGCTTGAGAGATTCACCAGGTTTGAATGAATTATTATCATTGGATCAATTGATTTATGATTTAATTTCTATTTTTGACGATTTCTCAATCTACAGTTGCAGATAGACCACCGGTGGAGCATTAGGAACCGACGAGGTTTCGGGATGAGTAGTGAAGAAGGACCAACATCACAGCAACAGTTCCGACGAGAGCTCAAGTGGCGACGGCGATGACGACGGAGGTTTCGCCGCCGTATCTCACCAACATCAAGCGAGAGAAGCTGATTTCATTCGGTACCCAGATCGGAAAACTCCCCGCTGTTCTTTCTTGGCTTTAAGTGAGTTGGGTGTATTTCGATTGGGGATTCTGGGTTTTGGTCTTGATTCTCAATTTTTCTGGTTTTCGAGTCGGTTGAGGTATATTTCGTTTAGAGTGAAATTGGAGACTAAGGTATTGAACATCTTTGATTCACCTTCTCCACCTACATTTGAGTACAAGTGAGGATCTTTCTTCAGTATATGTTATGGATTTAACCTAGTTTACTTAGAGTTTTGTTCTTGCTGCTGCTATGATATGGTGATATGATAAAGCTATCTGGATTGAACTTGGATTTGATATATGGGTGTATCAGAAATGCCTGGAGTCATTGTTCTTCTTCTTTAATTGTATTGAAGAAGAATGAATTAAATTTGGATTAAATATGGATTGTTGTGTCTGTGCGGTTGGTTTTTTGTTTTGATTTGATGCATAGGTTTTCTTCGAGTTCTTGGTGTTCTTCGAGTTCTTGAACCATGAACACCAAGAACATGAAGAACATCAACACAAAAAAACATGACACCAAATGTGAGAATCAATTATGTGGTTTGTTATTAGGGTTGATGTTTTGGATTCAAAGAGTGGACTTGGTGTTCATGTTTTTGGATTGAAAGAGCAAAAAATTGGTGTTGATAGTTTTTTGCTTTATTGAATTTTTTTTGTGTTCTTGGCTTGGTGTTCTTGATGTTCTTAGCTTAGTGGTGTTCTTGGGTTGATGTTCTGGGAGTTCTTGATGATAAACATGGGAAAAAAAACTAAAAAAAACACAAGGGTAATATAGTCCGAAAATGTTTAATAACTACTTTTCTAACGGAACATAACAGAAGGGTGCTAAGTGTCCACGGAATATTCCGTCAATTGGGTGCGGAGTGTCTTTATCCAAAACCCAGGGGTAATCAGAATTTTTCCTAAACCCAGGGGTGGTCAGTGTCTTTTACCCTTAGTTATTTCATTTTATCATCCCGCAACATGATGCTGAATATATTATGTAACACGCTATGGCTCAAAAGCATATTATACAAAGTGGGAGAAGAAAGGATCGCGTATATACTGTAAAGAAGAAATGCTACACTATTACATTCGAGCATATTATTACCATGAAAGTAATGTGAAAACATGCCCTAAACACTAATTAAAAATCTGGTGTAGATTACACCAAATCCTATTTTTGCCATCAAATTTGATGGTAAAAATTGGATTGGGTGATATAGGATAGGATTTGAGGGTACTGTGGGAGATGCACTTCACCATTTCACAAAAGCTACACCAAATATAGGATTTGGTGATTTGGTGTTTTTTTGGTCAACGACTGTGGGAGGCCTACACAAAAATCACCATTTTTTTGGTGATTTGGTGATTTGATGATTTGTTGTGGGAGGCCGAAAACACCAAATTTTATTATAAAATATAGGATTTAGTGCACTGTGGGAGATGCTCTAACAATCTAATCGCCGAATTCTCCTCTTTAGATTTTGTCTTGAAGGATAATACTACGAGGTCCCTCCATCTCAAATGTCCACTTAGGAATGGTGTCTACGAATGGCGGCAGATTCTTCATCATTCGGCTCTTCCCTAACACCCTCATCTGAGTCTCGTCTGACCGCTACCTCTTAGCATTATCGTCTCAGTCACCCAGCTCATCCTACATAGTCTCAAAATTCAAGTTTTCAGTCTTATAATGCGCATGCACAAAAAGTCATAAGCTAGTTGTTTCCAAACCCATTTTACATTCTTCTCTCCCTCTTGAACTTGTCTTTTCTGACCTCTCCGGTTACTCTAGTGATGGAATGAAATATTAAGTGATTATGTCGACCACTTCACCAAATATGTCAAGCTCTATTGTCGTAAATGCCTGTCTCAGGTGTATGATACATTCGTTAGGTTCCGTGCAATAGTAAAAAAAAAAAAAAAAAAAAAAAAAAAAAAAAAACCCTCTACATAGACAATCAGGGCGAGTTTCGGCCTCCGTTCCTACCTTGCTGCCAACGTCATCACTCATCTCACTACCCCTCCCCACACGCCTGAGCACGACGGATATGATGAGCGTCGTCATCGTCACATTGTCGAAACGGGTCATGCTCTTCTTCATCATGCATCTGTCCCGTTGTTGAAACGGGTCTTGCTCTTCTACACTACCGTCTATTTAATTAATCGTCTCCCCACCCGCTCTCTAAACATGTGTCACCCTTCGAGTCTACATTCCAACAGACACCTAATTATTCCAAACTCCGTATTTTTGTTTGTTTGTGATATCCCTGGCTACGACCTTAGGCCTCTCACAAGCTAGATCATCGGTGTGTGCCTTGTGTTTTTCTTGGCTATTCACTTACCCAGAGTGCGTATATTTGTCTTGATCCGCTCTCTCATCATATCTATATCTCTCGCTGTGTCCAGTTTAAAGAGTCTTCCTTCCCATTTCAAACTATGCCATCCTCCGCTATATCCTCTTAGCCATCTTTGTCGAAGACTGCCTAGGTCCGTCCATTCACTATGATCTTGACGGGCCACTGTCTTCTGGCTTACCAAGCTCGCCCCTACCGTCGGCACCCACACCTCCTCCCTCGGCACCTCCTGTCACTCACCGTCCCCTGTTTCCCACCTTTGACAAATACTTCACTCGTTGTTGAACCTTCGGCTCCCCCCCCCCCCCCCCCTTCCCATTCGCCTGCTCCATCTGTACCAGTGCCTCCACCTCGCTCTACTAATCGATGACTACTCGAACAAAATCGGGTGCTCTCAAACCTGTCCCAAAGAATAATCTCTTTGCATCTGTTTCCTCCTCTTTGTCTGACATTGAACCTAGTACTGTCTCCCAGGCACTCACGGATTCGCAGTGGCACTCTGCCATGAGCACTGAATTTGAGGCACTTTACATAATCGCACATGGGACCTAGTTCATCCTCTCAGAATGTTGTAGGGGTGCAAGTGGGTTTGTCGCATTAAATGCCTCCCATATGGCTCCGTCAATCGTTATAAAGGGAGATTGGTAGTTAAGGGCTTTCATCAGCCCCCTGATTTTGATTAAACTAAGACATTCAGTCCGGTTGTCAAGCTGGTTACTGTTCGCCTGGTCTTATCTCCTACTGTTAGCCGCCCGTGGGACATCAAACAGCTTGATGTTAAAAATGCATTTTTACAGGGAACTTTATATGAGGATGTTTACATGGCACAGGCTCATCATGAGTATGTTTGTGAGTAGCAAAAGGCAATCTATGGTCTCAAACAAGCATCGCCTGCTTGGTACTCGGAGCTCAAAAAATTTCTTCTTCAGCAGGGCTTTTCTAATTCTCAGGCTGATACCTCACTATTTGCTTTCTGTCACTTGAGCTGCATTATCTATTTACTTGTGTATGTGGATGACATTATCATTACAGGATTCGATGTTGCTCAAGTTCAGAAATTCACTGCTTTGCTCACGTCTTGTTTCTATCTGAAAGTTCTTACTATGCTGTCACATTTCCTTGGGGTTGAGGTGACTTTTGTCGTAGCAGAAATATATTCTTGATCTACTAGAACGGACCGGCGTGTCTGCGGCCGACACAGTTATGATACCTTTAGATCCGGCTGTTCCCTTGTTACTTCATAGTGCTTATCGCACGGTAGTTGACAGCCTTCCGTATCTTTCCCTGTCTCGCCCGGATATTACATTTGCAGTCAACATGTTGTCTCAGTTTATGCATCGGTCCACTACTACCACTGGAGTGCTGTTAAACGTCTCTTACGATATTTGAAAGGTAACCTTGGCATTGATATCCGCCGTGACCCATGTTCTCTTATCTTGGGGACTCTCTGGTGTCGTGGAGCTCTAAGAAGCAACACACTGTCGCTCGATCACTCGGTCTTCCATAGAGGCCGAATATCGTGTTGCTGTTGCTGCAGCATCCGCAGAGCTACGCCAAGTCTCGTCTCTTCTGTCTGAGCTTTCCGTTCACTTACAGTCTATACCAGTTGCTGTGACAATGTTGGTGCTACGTATTTATGCTCCAATTCGGTGTTTCACTCTCGTATGAAGCATCTTGCTTTAAACTTTCTTGTCTGTCAACAAGTTCAAGCTGGTCTACTACGTGTTTCTCATGTGTCTCTCCAGATCAACTTGCTGATTGTCTTAGCAAGGCTCTCTCGCGTCCTACTATTAATGCGTTGAAGACCAAGATTGATGTCTTATCCAGATCCTCATCTTGCGGGGGGAAAATAGGAGATAATTAAATTATATTATCTGATATTGCCTATTACCAATATGACCCTAGTATTATGGTAATAACTACTATGGTAATAAATATTATGGTAATACCTTCGGATACATATGTTCCCTTACGGAGTGTCTATATAAACTCTTACTCTCTAAATATTCAGTATCAATGAAATACAAAGTTCTCTAAAGTTCTACAACTACCTCGAACGATTCTCTCTCGTGTTGTCATCTTTTGGTACAACATCTTAGATTCTTTTAACCGCATTCTAATATATTTCCTAGTTGGGCCGCTCATCCACCATTCTCATATCTCCTACACTAATTTTTCTGGTTATAGTTCTTCTTTATCGACCAACATTCTATCCATACATCAAAGCAGGTCTTACAGTTGTTTTATAAAACTTACCTTTTAACCTGGTGACTCAGCACTATAGATGCACTCCTCTACTTTGTCCATCCCTGCCTTCGTCTTTAAATGACATTCTCCTCTATTTGTCCATCACTAATAATCCTTTTTCGGCACCTTCGCCTACTAATAGTTAGTGTCTTTCTCTTACCATCCAATAGGCTCTGAAGTTACATTGCATATACGTTGTCTTGGTTATGACTAATCCCAAACCATATTCCAGACTGTATAACTCTATCCTACAGTTGAGCCCACTCCTTGTTTCATAACCAAACATTATCATATGCAAATAACATGCACCATAGGATATCCTCTTTGATACTCCTAGTAGCGATGTCCATTTCCTAGTGAACATGTGGGAGTCCTTGTAGCGTTGTCCATTTCCAAGTGAACATGTGGGACTCAATGCGACCCTTGATGTAAACCTTTTGTTAAAGGAAATTTTGAGGTCTCTCCATTACTGCCCCCACAATAGTAACTGCTCCCTGGTACACATCCTTAATCACCTCAATAAAAAGAATGTGACCTCCATAGTTGACCTCCATGACATAAAAGCAGATTGAATTTCCATTACTGTTGTTAGATACCTTAATCTCCTCTCAATAACACGCACTCAAAGCTTTATCATAATTAGAGTGTGTGACTCATAAGTTTGATACCTCGATAATTAGAGCATAGTTTAGTGTCCCCATTATTTTTATAGAAATGCACCAATGTACTTTTCATCTGCTACTTCAGCACTTTGTAACACAAACTAATCAATTATGTTACCCTCTTTTTTGCCTAGGGAATTCGACACTTCAATAGTGATCCCATCAGGTCCTGCCATCCTACACCTTCCCCTACTTTCATTTCATTCAAAGCATCTTTTACTTTAATTTCACTAATCGTGCAACTGAATTTGTAGTCTGAGCACAGACTAGAGCCAAAAAGATTTCCAAACTTCAAGGCACTGGTATGAACTTAATTAAAGAGTTTCTTAACGTAACTTATCCACCTTTCCTTAATCTCACTATCCTTAACTATGACTCTTTCATCAACATCCCTAATCCACTTGGCAAAACTCCAAGTCCGTGCTCTTTTCTCTTTAATTTTGCAATCTTAGAAATATCCCTCAGACTATCATAAATTAAGCTTTTCATAGACATCCGCTCTCACCTTAGACTATGCGATGACTCTTTATTTCAGCTTTAGCTACTTTGTGTCTCTCTAAGTCTTATTGTTATTACAGTAGAGAAGGCTTTGTGATTCCGATTTGAGAACCTTTTGGACTTCCACGGTTCCACCACCATGTTTCATAGATGGTGGCCCACTTCTTTTAGACCCCCCCCCCCCCCCCCGCCCCCCCAAAAAACCAAACCCCAATATGCTTGTTGCCACCCATCTATACACATTTCCATCTTCACCCACATACAACGAGGTTCTTCACCCATAAGCCATAATCCCTCCTCAAACACCCTTTCACCTTTCAAATCTCGCCACATAGTACATGGATGCCTAGTTCCAGTTTTCCATTTCCTAATACGAGAGTCCAAACCAAAGCCTATGTTTGGTGGTCAAACTCACTTACTATAACTTCACAATCGTTACACATTCTTTTATTGCGTCTCCTTCTAAGAAAGGAGTCAATTTAGCTAGCATTTGTTCCTTTTGGAAGTTTAATAGCTATTTTCCTCCCAAATCAGAGTTAAGAAAACTTCAAAACATATAGTGCAGACCTTCCGGACCAATTTCGACCTTGTAGAAACAAAGACAGCGGAAGAATGCTTTGACCAACTACTTCCTTTCACATATAAGTGGACAAACCTTAAGATGTAGACTTCCTGAGCAAACTCTCTCAGCATCTCTTTATTTACACGTTCAGGCTTCAAGACTTTGATAGCCACTTCTTGACTACAGTACGATCCTTTATACCTGAAGAAGACGAAAGACTTGAATACAGACAGGCTAGACACAAACACACATAATATTTGCTTGAGTAAGACAACTCACATATCACCGAATGACCCAGATCCAATTCTCTCTCCATATTTTAGCAAGCTGACATCAATCTCCCAGACATCGACTCCGTCATTAGGTATTTGGACATAATCAGTAGAGGGCTTAGATAAGATTTGCTTCCCAGAGCTAGCTGAAGTTGGTTTATTTCCCATAACGTTCCCCTGAGAATAGCAACAAATTATAATTGAAACGAAGCCCAACTTGGTAAAATTTCTTATGGAAAATAGGTCGAGATGTAACACAACTAGTACCACGTGCCCTTCTGGTTCAGAATATTTACCGATGCACAGTAAGTAACTACATTGATAAGGTAGACGTAAGTTCTAAAGAGCTGAGGGTAAATTGACTGCTCACAAGTTTGTCTTGAATACACATAAAATCTGTGCAGTGAACAAGTAGCTAATGAAGGGAGAAAAGCGACAGCCCTTTCTCCAGATTTTCAAGGATGTAAAATCCAAGGTACATCGTATCTCTACTTATGTCCTGGTGTTCACATTTATCTCTCACTCCACTTGACTCCAAAGCTAAAACCAATCATATTGGATGGCTCCTAAAAGTACACGTGTCTTGTGATTATTGAGTTCCAGTGGGTCCACAATCAGGATTATTTGAATTTTGAAAGCAACTTAAAAAACAAAAGAACAAAATCTAATGATACCAAGAGGTGGAATAAGTAAATACGGAAGTAAAACGACTGGTACGCAATAAGCATAAACAAACGCGAAATATGAGATCCATCTTTCATCAGGAAGTACTCTTAATGAGTTGATATTCTTATATTAGAGCAATAAAAAAAGTAAGATATTCTGCAACATAGAACAGTACAAACTTGTTTTAAAGCCTCCTTAGTCAGCGCATCTTTAAGCTGTTCAGCTTCCTGAAATTTGAACAATTAAAGATCAGTAAAACAAAATTAGTGGCAAGAAGGGAAACATTTAACCACTATGAATCAGTATTTCAATGGATTTCCATAGAAAAACAAAAATTACAGGTATGACCAAGACAAACAAAATTTGATTGAGATAGGTGTCGAATGAGAAAGATGTATAAAATGTTGAAAAAACAACAGACTGTATAGACAAACTCACAACACAGATCAAACATATGGAAAACAATAGAAACCAACGAAGCTACATGAACTGAAAGGAAATGATAAGAAGATGGAACATTAATTACTTAGTACCTACTGCTGAAATTATGCAAAATTAACTCCTCTTAACAAGCAATCAAAAAAGATTCTTTAGCGAAAAAGACAGGGTGGAGTAAAAGAAGATCGGAATGGTCTTACCATGACAGCTTTAAGAGACGAACAAAAAGAAAATCCAAACAACACAAGTTTCAGTCTACAATGCTAAACCCAGAATAAATAATGGCATTCCGATAGCTGATGGTTTAGAGAAGTATCTTGTTCTCGGAGGTTCATGAGGATCTCAGTGAACCAGATGATGTCAAGACCATACCTCGTAAGGCCAACCATCAAGAATAAAGGCGTCCAGAGAGTAGCCATCAAGAGTTGAATAAGCATGTGCTTCATGGATGTTCAATCCCATATCAGAGAGAAAAGAAGTCATCTGAAAATCAAACATAACATGGATATCACAATCTCAAAATAATTGTCTGAGCATGTTATAATGGCTACAGTTGACAGCTTTAATAGAAATGTATTTTGTTTATCAGTCTTATGTTATGTTCTCTATAATAGTTATAAGAGTAAAGGAGATATAAATAAAGAACTTGTAACGAAGTTCCAATCCTATTCTTTTCTTCTTCATCCAACTTCCTATGGTATTCACCCTCCAAAGTAATAAGACAACCTTTACCAGAGTTCTAGACAATTGGAACATTCAAACACTTGCTAATTATTCCAAAGCACACAACTATAGAAACTTACAAATTGTGTTCAGAATGCCAAGCTGCAAAAATAACTGATCTAAGAGATAGCTTTAGTGTAAAAAATCTACTTGTGTTCAAGTATCTGTACTCAGTAAACTTTAAGCATTTAGCAAGTAAGATGTGCTGAAATATTGTAACAGATTTTTCTGCATGCTTAAAGCTCGGGGCCGGAGGGGCTGGTATATTAATAATATTTTTATCTACTTCTAATTTTTTTAATATAATCTGTATATATATATGTATATATTAGTTTATATGTATCGTTAAAACTTGCTTTATATCAAAATGTAAACCGGGTTGACCAAATTGCCGCCCCCCCCCCCCCCCAACCCCCGAACTAGCCATTTTTTCTAATTGGGGCAGGTAGGTGAGGGTGGCGGACTTGACCAGAGGGGGCCGGGCCAATCTGGCTAAGGCCGAAATGAGGGGGTCGGGGGCGGGCTGGTTAGGGGGTGGGAGGGGCGGTTCAGGGCCTGGTTAAGGGGAATTAGGGGCGAGCCGGTCCGGTTTGCACCGTGGGCCAGCCCTATTGACACCACTAATGGTATCATGTCCGGCCACCAAAAAAAACAAGTATAGTTTGCACCGTGGGCCGGCCCTATAAGAGAGGCAGTCGACGTTGGATTTGTAAATGATCATAAGATGCAAATATAGATATTCTGATCAGAGTATCCAGCAGAGCAAAGTCATAGAAATATTCCGTCTTCTGCATTTAACCCAGTTTGTTGAATCTTGGCAATCCATTTGAATTTAATAAGAGTGAATTTTTCATTGAGTCTTTACACATTGGAGGTTTCAAGCGGCAATTGTCTCAAGTTAAGAACTCAACATATGGGTAAAAGATTCACAGTCTCCAGCATCCACGAAGACTAGCAATAATATGTCAAAATCCAGCAGCATTCTATGGAAAGAAGAATGTAAACTTCATCTGTGTGATGGGTATGAAACAAGCATGGGTTGCATATGCTAAAAATTATGTATGAGATAGTAGAATCAATCCCGAAAAAGAAGGGCTTTGACTGAGGAATGATAAGAAAAGGGGCAATAAATATTGGGTCCACGATGTTGATCATGTCTGGTTTCCTGTTGCAGTACCAATAATTAACACTAAATATACATACATGTATACACACTCACACACATACATATATAAACCAAGGAAGTGGGGACGACTCCACGATATGTATGCTATGAGAAGCATTCTAAACACTACATATGTCACGTCGTTTCACAGGTGGCAGATACATTGCAGAGACCAACGACCCGGAGAGAGGCCAAAATTGCCACCTCAGATTTGTATTCCTCATTGAACTAATACAATGTTATCTGACTTATCTCTCTCTCTCTATCCACTCTTTCTCTCTCTACATAATCAATTTTCTGTTTCTCTCTCTTCTCTTCATACCCCTGCACTCTCTCTTCTCTCTCTCCCTAATCTTTCTATATCTTCAGTCTCTACCCTGTAAATCAATTGTAGAACACACTAAAACATTGAGCCGTGTAAATGTGTCTATTTCTGTAAGAAAGGAATTTAATGAAACAACTTGGTACATTCACTATTCTCTCTTCTTTGAACCTCAATTGCTTCTTTGACCCATACAATGTGAAAGAGAAGCCCAAAATTATGTCCAGACGACATAGAAGTTCGGATTTTGACATTTAATTGATTATGTCTTTGCATAGTTTTGGATCTGTGAATCCTAACTTATAAAATTTCTTTCTCAAAACTAACATACATGCTTGATTCTTCAGCACTTGCAAATGTGTACACCATCTCCTATAAGAAACAGTGACAGAAGTTATGGATAGGAGAATATGGAGTGCAGCGAATTACGAAGAGAAGAGATATGAAGATGAAAGGAAAATAATTGAAAGCAAGAGATAAGTGACAGTGCAAAGAGAGAAAGAGTCGAGAGAGAGAGTGAGTGAGAGAGAGAGAGAGAGAGAGAAATTTTGTATTAATTTAATAAGGAACAGGAATCTGATGTGGCAATGTCGGCCTCTTTTCGAGTGGTTGGTTTGGCACATCTAGCATTTCTCATACATTGCAAGTGTATGCCACTCAAATCTTTCCAAGCAAGATTCCCATGACTAGTTTTATCCTAATCGGCTTCTGTATTGAGAAAAATTTATGACTTGACTTTAACTTCCCTGTATATTGAGGAAGTAAAGTAGTCACATGATTTTGATAATTCTAGCAGTTGGAGAAGGTTTAGCAAAGTTTCAGTTAGAAGTCAAATATTGACATATAGAACCGTATAAATATATCAACTGAAATCCTTCTGAAAGCCCTCAAAAGATGTATGTAGAGAATCAACTTAACTGATCATGCTACTTTTCAAGGAAATAAGGCATCATGTAAACAGGACGCATACATAACATTTAAGTTACCTAAAACTAACCTTAACCTTTAATGAAAATGGCTCATACGACAAAACACCTATAGACTAATAGGCCTTAGCCCTAAGTTAAAAATTAAAATAACTATTTCAACCCATGTCTCGGCAAAACTAGCAAATAACCCTTATTTGCGTAACTCGCTCAGTTTATGCATAACAAAGCCAACCCATGCTAGAATTGCTTAGTTGCCCTCATTTAGAAGTATAACAACAGATTACACTCTATTTCATCATACCCTTATATGTAGGGAAAATAACAAAGCTAACCCATGTTCTCGACAATGCTCAGCTCTCCCTTGTATGCAAATATTTGGAGATGGACAGTGATATTGACTTGTGTGTCTGTCATAATTGAATTCGCTAATTGTTTTAGAAGAAGATTTTGAGTAATAATATTTTACTTGGAAAATTATAATACTAGTTCAACAGAATAAGATATGCATACTGAATTGATCGTCTGAGTATTGATATGCCAAGCGTGTTACAGAGGTTCATAAGTCAATAACAATAAACCATAGGTCAATCATAATCTAACAAAGCCAAATTAAACTACTTAAAGAATTGAAAATAAAGACAGCTGCATACTTCTTCCAAGAACAATCATGCACTGAACATAAGGAAACATGAAGAGACAATGCAAAAGGCTAAAATGACAGCAGACAGTCGATTTGTAACTTAAATCAGATTACCTCTGTTAGAACTTTTGGCTTGTCTAGTGTTGATAATGTGATTTCAAACATAGGCCTGCATGTGATGAATTTAAGTCATTTGAATTCAGAATATTCTTTTCATCTTAAAAAAAAGAATGTATTCGACGCTAAGAAGTAGATAAGCAACCACCCCAGGAACAAATTAATGAAAGTATCTATTCCAGAAAGAGAAAGAAAGGAGCTCCGCAATATATCAAATCCTGCTTACTCGTACATATCTATCTTTCACAATGAAAAGTAAGAAAAAAGAAATATACAATTGGCAAGGGGAGAACAGGAGGAAGAGCCAGTACTGATCACTTCAATTCAAATACCACTCCCAACACGGAATCGTCCGCTCTCTCCTCAACTGGTGGTACCTTACATTTAACGTGCAGCTTTTCCAGCTCAACAAAACCTCATCCTGACTAGTTAGGGTCACACATCCTGCTTCACCAAGATGCTCCACCAGGAAAATGTACGATAATCAAACAGCAACAATACGGTGCCTTTTCTCACTATCTCAACTTCTGTTATTGTATAGTCTCTCCCCGAATTCCCATCCAGGTAACAGTATCATATGCTTAGTAGCTTCCTATCTTTTAAAATTTCTTTCCTTCATACCCTCGTTCAAATTCTAACCTTTCAAAATCCCAACAAACTTAAATAGAATGGAATAGTTCTGTAAATAAGCCACTACTAAAATATAGCACAAAAGATGGAGACCTCACCCCTAATTACTGTGCTTGGGCTACCTAGGAGTGATCAATATTCAATCAACTAGAAGATCCATGCAGAACTAAACTAATATTGGCAAGCAATCCCTAACCTCCCAGATTCATGTGAGACTTGGTTCCAAAGGCAAAAGTACACCAGAAAACAGAAGAACGGGAGTCAATCAGATTAAGTCCATAAATTGACCGTAAAGTACCAAGTCCTTTGATTAAAATCTGTTAAAATGATGTAAGATGGCAAGTCCTTTGGTTAAGATCCGTTAAAATGATTTAAGGTGCCAAGTCATTAGGTTGACGTGTTCTACTGGCAGCCTCTGGTATGATCTTGAGTGTTGCATTTATACATATACTCAGTTTCGTAAATTTGGTTGTTCATGCAGAATATATTCCTCTGGTTATTCTTATGTCAGCAATAGCCGTATATTTAGTTATGCATACCATATTTCTGCTTTGTTAAGAAGTATACACTCAATCCTACCATTTCCAAGTAAGGACATGATGCATGGGCAACAAGGAGCTTCACCATTCAGTGGGGTTTATTACATAGACTACATTTTTGTCATGCTACTTCACAGATAGATGTATGCAATTGATATGCCAAAACATTATGCAAACTCAACATGTTTTGGTTGATTGTTATCTATTGTGCGGATTCAAAGATCCCTCTTGTGATTCTTTTGGACGGAGGCAAAGTTAGTCGTGATATCTCAGATACCATGCTCGTGAGCAATAAACAAAGTCATAATAACAATAGATAAGCTCTTTTTACCGAGGATGAACCACGCCTTCTACTTCTACAGGATTGGCTGATGAACCGAAGGTAGGAGGTGGATGGATTCTGTAAGAGAGAGTAGCAAACAAGGTTAACAGGCTATACATGTGACATGAATCTAAAGAAATGAGAAGCACGTGGATTCTAGATTACCCTTTTCTGTTAGGAAATTCGAATTGACTTTGAGCATCATCTTTCACTACTGCCTCCGCAGCACTGGCATCAGAAAACTTTCCGTAGTAGGAAGGATGAACCTGGAAAAGATATTATAGTATACGTAATGAAGCAACACATCAGAAGGTACTAGTATCAGTGGCTCTAAAGAACTTTTGAAAATGACTTCTCAAGCAAATTAAAATTCATAAATACCTTTAACAAACTACAGATAACACCAAAAGACGGTATTGAAGTAGAGATCATAGTCAGTGGGAAATGGAGCGACGTTTACTATCGCAATTTGAATTGAAAAAACCTAAAGTTCAATTGTCTGGTGCTATAGATTTTCTCTACCGAAATAGTTTTGTAGGCAATAAATAGTATTTATCTTTATTGCATTTGTTATCTACCAGTTTACCTCTGAGCTGAATCTATATAAATCCAAGTGATGTGTTGAGGAAATTAATGCAAAACAGTATTTTAAACATAGTCTAACATGGTATCAGAGCAGGTCGACTGGACCTGTGATACCGCAGCTAGCGACAGTCCTTTCTCCGCCCTCTGAACTCACCTGAAGCTTCCTCTCTCGACGGCGCCGACCTCATAGCGACGCCAACGCCTCTTTCCGAACCCCAATAACCCCGACCAATCTCTCATCGTCACCCGCCCTAACACCCATAGTTTTCTAATCGGGATTCGGATCATGAATTGAAATTCCATTTTACTGAATCTCTAATCGAATCGAGTCGTGAATCGTAAATATTTGGTTCAAATCTTCTTAAGTAAAATGGAATTACCTATCCCTTAAATCTATAAGCATGTGCAGACAATACATTCATATTTCAAGAATTTGCTTCCATAATGAGTGATTAGGAGTCTTACGCTACTATCGAAAGAATAAAAATGGTGAAAATAAAGAAGGTATGTATGTAGAGGTATGAAACATAAGATTCCAAGATAACGGAAAATAATACGGAAACTATTAGTCTTGGTCTTGGAAAAGCTGTACTAGTTGTGAAACAAACATCTGTAGCATAACAGACAGAAATAGGAAAAGTACGACTTTGAAGACTAACTCTAACTTAAGTCGATTCATGATTTGAACCGGTGATGAATCACGTGAATCGGTCTCAAATCTTAAATCGGGATTTTGTTCCATTTAAGATTCAAAGAGGATTCACATCGTTTCATGGGTGATTCAAATCATATGAATCGAATTGTGAATCGTAAGATTTTGACAACTATGCTAACACCCACAAGCTGAAATCCACTAACTTCTTAGCGTGGAAGCTGCAAGTTCAATCAGCCATTCTCCGACCTCGACGGTTCAGCACCCAGGCCCCCTCTCACCGTGCGATCTCCGACAGTACCACCAGTCGCACCGCAGTCGGCCGCTGTTGAAACACCGGATGTCAACGCGTCCTCCGGTTCAACGGCCACCATTTCCGTGTAAGATATCCCAACGATGGTGCCAAACCCTCTCTACCGCGTACCAATAGGATCAACTAGTTTTCTCGTTTCTTGTCAGCATGCTAACTCCCGCTGTGCTTTCTCATATATCCTGTGCAACATCCGGTCGGATCTGGACCAACCTACACAACATATAAGACAAACCTTCTCACAGCCACGTCAGCCAGATTAAAAAACACCTCAAACGACCGACTCAAGGATATTGGTCCGTGTCTGACTTCATGCACTTAGTCAAACAGAAGCCCGACGAGCTAGCCCTCCTGGGTAAGCCTATTGATGAGTTCGATGTCAATAATCACATTCTTGACGGGTTGAATGAGATATGTAGTCCGATTGTGGAATCCATCAGAGCTTGGGAGTCGGATGTTGGCTTTGATAAACTCTTCGGAAAATTGACACACTAGGAGATTTCGCTGCAGAAAATAGTGCATCGCCTGACTATGTTGCTCCTGCCTCAGCCCATGCTACTAGATAGACCCAAATTCTAACTACGTATTAAATAAAGACGCGTACAGAACCATATCATAAATGAAGACAGCGGCTCACTCACCGGTTTTCGGATCCAAGATCAGCAAACGAGACCTTCCGAGAAGAGATGCGAAGCTTACTGAAACTTCTTCAATGGCCATAGTGGCGAGGGCAAGCCCTTGATACAATCCATTCGACCAAGACTCGAGGGTGCGAAAGATGATTCGGCCCCACGGTCAATGGCCGTGGCTGCAGTTTCTCCTGGCGGTCATCCTACTCTTATGTGCAGTCATCCGTTCTTGGTGCCCCACTACCGTCCTCTTCTCAGCCTTTCTTGGGGTTCTTCCAGGGTTCCGGTGCTCAGGGTTATAGTATTCGTAAGTGTTCCCAATCAGGTAGCTCTAGTAGCAGTTTGGGGGCTGTACCCCTCCCACTTCAGGCTCTCCCGGTCCTATACGCTGTGGGCTTCAACTCCTCCATCTGGCTATTAATTGATTTGGACAACTAGTCATTCAGCTTCTCTGATTATATTGGTGATGGCACTGACTTCCCATCGCCCACTCTGGTTCAATGTCACTCCCCTCCCCCTCTAAATTTTTACTTTCTCAAATGTCCTCATTGTTCCAGCATTAAAAAGAATTTAATCTGTCTTTCAGCTTTGTATGACTAATGATGTAATTTTTTTATTTTCTTCTTGTGGCTTTGTCTTGAAGGATCTCACAACCAGCCAACTTCTCTGATGATGTTGGTAAAAGCTCTGGACTTCCCATCACCATCACCCACTCTGGTTCGATGTTACTCCCTTCCCCCTATAAATTATTTACTTTCTCTAATGTCATCGTCTTAGCCATCCCGCCCGTCCCATCAGCCAGCACATTGTGTCCGAGTTTTCTCTTCCAGTCAGTCGGCATAGTAGTTTTCTTTCATGTAACCCGTCCGATTAGTTCCGTCCCATGCTCACTCGCTCCAAATCTGGGTCTATTGTTGATTGTAGACCAGCTTCTGGCTATTGCACTATGTCAGGAGGCAACCTTGTGACATGAAGAAGAAACTGGAAATGGTTTCTAGATCTTGTGCCGAAGCAGAATTCAGAGCCATGGCACTTGGCATTTGTGAATTATTGTGGCCAAAAATTAGTGTGGATGATTTAGGAGTAAATTGGGAAGGAACTATGAAGTTGTACTGTGACACAAGTCGGCAATCAACATTGCTCATACACAGCATGATCGTACAAAACATGTCAAAGTGGACCGAAATTTCATTAAACAGAAGCTTGATAGTGGACTGATATGCACTCCGTATGTCTCAACAAATGATCAACTGGCTGACATCTTGACCAAAGGTTTACCAAGAATGGATAATATCATTTCGCAGGAAATCCCTTTCCTATTATCAGATCGCGAAATATTTGATTTCGGGATTCCTAGAGATTATTTCTTTATTTCCCTTTTTTGATGATTTCCTTATTATGTACAGTATCTCTGTATTGATGTATTAAGATTGCCTTAATTAGGTAGCTTCATCCCCCCTACTCACTGTATGCCTATAAAAGGCACTCCATTGTAAACATTAGAAAATAACAAAGCAATACACCCCTACTTTCTTCTCTGTGATTCTTCAAATAGCATTTATGTTTATTGTATTTTTAATTTACCAGTTTACCCCCTGAATTGTATCCATTACAGTTTTCTTGTGCTGTTTGTGAAACTATTGCAAAACAGTTTTCTAGACCTAGTCTACCAAGTTTCAAGGAAATTACTCGATTTCTCAAGCATAGGCAAAAAACCAGTATACATTACAGGTTAACAAGTTCTAACTGAATTTGGAAGAATTTGGGGAATACATTTTCCCTAGTCAATCTTGCACTTGTTCTGTGACAAGCTGGATATAAGACTCAAAGCACGGCAACAAGCCTTGACAATCTCCTAGGAATGTCGAATATAATAAGAAGTAACTCGTACAGTATTTTAGCATTTACATTAACCACCCAAGTTTGAGATATAAATTTTATAAGCCAGCATTACAATACAACTAATAATTAGTGGAAATCACTACCACAGAAATCAAAAGTAATTATATTTAGTCTAATAAAACCTTGTTAGACCCAGCAGTGCCTTTCTAGCAAAGTATATGTTATTTTAGCATATAAAACAAGATATCAAATTTCTCTAATATTACTCGAATCAAACACATGAGCAAAAGAGTTAACTCCTTCAACCTGTATTGGACACAAAAGCAAAGAATGCACAACAATTACAAATTACGCCTAACGTTCCAAGACAGTCGACAGAATAAGAACACACTCAAACAATTTGTTTTCTCGTCCAAACGCTAAGGAACGTATGGAAAAAAAAAACCAAGAAGCTTTATGATCAACAATGGACCGAGGCACCGAACACGATAGAAAGCCTTGACAAACATGCATTGATACCAGACTTGCTTGACCTAATGAATGTTAAAATTAACAATCACTGTCCAAGGGAACTCATGAGGAGGTCTCATTCTTGACAAAACTAAACCACTTTGCAAGGCGTTGAATAATTTTTGGGACAAGTCAATCAAGGGAATCACAACATAAACCTGTGCTTTTGCACAATCTAATTGTTGCTATTGCGGTAAGTGCTGGAGAAAGAGCCGTTATATCAGCCTAGTCCCCAAAGTGTGGAAGGCAGCTATGTGATGCTTGCACTATGAAACATCAGGAGCACTGGAACTAGTTTCCAGTTTCTGACAAAGTGATAGCTACAGAATGAAATGCGACAAGGAGATAGACAAGACAGACAATAAAACTAAATGCCAATTACCTGCACAAGGCGGACATTAAATGTAGGTCTCTTAGAAGGATCTTCTGCCAGCTGTAGCAGTCTCATGTGCATGAGCACATCTTCTGCCCTTTCAATATTAACATCCAGAACATACCTACATATCAAAACCAAACTCATCAACAAATGTTATACCACACATTCGCGACAAGTTGATAGAAAGAATGTAACTGCAAGGGTAAAGCTCCGAATTAAAACCGGAATAACAAGTAATCATGGGCTAATGAACCTAAGGCTCTAAAAGTTAAGGACATTGTTTTTGTGGCATATTTTTTTCTTGAGTACACCTCGCTGAGTATCAAATTAAGTAAAGTTAATTCCACTGATTTCAAATTCCTATTTAACATATTTTATGTTTTGATGCCACGTTTATGCAGCTGGACATCTCAGGTATAATATGAGAATGAGATCTTTACTCTTACCAAACATTTAAGTGAATACCAACTGTATTATTATTTATTAATAGTGGGGGCTATTATCAGAGTGCCTGACAGGCAATACCTGGTAATCCAGAGAAATTGCAAACTAAAATAGCATTTACTGTCACAATATGCATACCAACTACCAAGCATTTACCCTAGTCACCTAATGTGTCCACTTAGGTAGTCTTACCCACTGTTAAATCGCGGTCCGACGCAAGAAGGACGACACTTACCGTTTCTGTGTTGATTACCGCGCGAGAAATGCCGCCACTGTTCCGGACCACTTTCCGATTCCCACGACTGATGAGTTGTTTGATGAGCTCAGGGCAGCCCGCTATTTCACCAAGCTTGATTTACGTTCCGGGTATCACCAGATCTGCATGCACACTGCCGCTATTGAGAAGACGGCTTTTTGCACCCATGATGGCCATTTTGAGTTCCTGGTCATGCCCTTCGGCTTGACTAACGCGCCGTCCACATTTCAGGCCGCTATGAACATGATATTTCGTCCTTTGCTTCGTTCCTTTGTCATTGTGTTTTTCGATAACATTCTCGTCTATAGCACGACTGTGGAGCTGCATGCTCAGCACTTACATCAGGTTCTCAGTCTATGATCATTGCTTTATGTTAAACTATACAAATGTTCTTTCAGCAGGACCCGCGATGATTATCCGGGGCATGTGATTACGGATGAGCAGAAAGGCCGATTCACAGATAATTGATGCCATGGTTGCGTGGCCGACGCCTTCTTCGGTCAAACAGTTACGTGGCTTCTTGAGTTTGACAGGGTATGCTACTATCGCGACTATGCTACTATTCGCGACTATGCTACTATCGCGCCGCCACTGACCGACCTCCTCAAGAAGGATGCGTTTTCCTGGTCCACTGAAGCCGAGCAGAGTTTCACAGCCTTGAAAGAGGCCATGACATCGGCTCCTGTACTACGGGCTACAGGATTTTTCGCAGATATTTGTACTTGAAATTGATGCATCTGACAAGGGTGTTGGGGCTGTGCTTATTCAGCAAGGGCATCCGTTGGCCTTTTTCAGTAAAAAGTGGGGTTCTCGTTTGCGTGCCGTGTCGCTTCTACCTACCATAAGGAATTATATGTTGTGATTGATTATGAGCAGAAGTGGCGTCAATATTTGTTGGGTCGCGAGTTCATTATCCGCAGTGATCAGCGCAGTTTGAAGGAGTTGTAGTCCCAAGTAATCCAGACACCACACCAGCAGTTTTATATTCGTAAGCTCATGGGTTTTCAGTTCGAATTCAGTATAAACCGGGTACTGCGAACCGTGTGGCTGACGCCTTCTCTCGCCGCAACTCAGATGAGGATTCGGCATCCCTGTTGTTTTCGGCCATTCAACCCCTGCCGTCGGTCATGACTGTTATCCGCGTGAGACGTAGACAATGCCCGATCTCCATGCCCTCTTGGCAGTTGTTCGGTATGATGCCAAACCGTTTCTTTGTTGACAGCATCTTTTATTACCGGACACGGATTTGCGTGAGTCGAGATTCCTCAGTTCGTGACTTGCTGTTATAGGAGTTCCATAATTTGCCGACAGCGGGTCATCCTGGCATTGATTGCACTTATCGTCGTCTTGCTGCGGTTTTTTATTGGCCGGATATGCACGCTGATGTTCGCAAGTTTGTGTCGGCCTGTATCATCTGTCAGACGACGAAATATTCTACGCAGAAGCCTGGTGGACTCCTGCAACCTCTGCCCGTCCCCGACCGTGTGTGGGTTGCGGCCACAATGGATTTCATCAGGGGTCTTCCCTTTTCTCAGGGCTCTACGGCTGTTATGGTGGTGGTTGACCGTCTCACTAAGTATGTTCACTTAGGCCCTCTACCAACTGACTTCTATGCGTCGCGCGCTTATTCGTTGTTGTGATGGTCAAACATCATGGGTTCCGGCGACGTTTAATTTCTGATCGTGACCCGATCTTCATGAGCACGTTTTGGAAAGACTTGCTACAGCTTAGTGGTACGACTCTCAAGTTCAGTACCGCTTATCACCCTCAGACGGACGGTCAAACCGAAGTGATGAATCGAGAGTAGGAGCAGCATTTGCGGGCTTTCACATCCGAGCAGCCTCGGCGGTAGGTGTCCTTTCTTCCTTGAGCCGAACTTGCCATGAACTGCAATCATCATGAGGACATTAACATGTCACCCTTCTGAGCTATCTATGGGCGTGACCCCCCATCGCTTTTTCCGATTTTACCCATTGCTGGTAAATCACCTTATGTCGACGAGTTGGTCACTGAGCGTCACGAGTTGTTGGCAGATTTGAAGGAGCATCTGGTGAAGATGCAGCAACGCATGTGCGATCAGGCAAATAAACATCACCGTGATGTTTCCTTCCAGGTCGGTGATTTGCTCTTACCTCGACTTCGTCCTTAAAGGCAGCGTTCATTGGCTCGTCCTTTGTCTACTAAGTAAGCTCGGCGCTATTATGGTATGTTCCCGGTTTCGGAGCGTACTAGTCAGGTCGCCTATCGTCTGCAGCTCCCTGACGATTGTCGTCTCCATGATGTTTTCCATGTTTCCTTGCTCCGGCCATATGTGCATGTTGGCAGATTAAATAAGGCTGATTGAAAACTTGATTGGAAATGTTCATCAAGACAGACCTGATCTGATTTGATAACCCTGAAGTTTAGGAGTTAATTATTATCTTTAATTTCCTTTCTATATCATGTATCCTAATCACGCTGCTGATTGTGGATCTTGATTGTACAGTATTCCATATTTAGGATCTGCAAACTTGTATATATAGTCATCTCATTCGATGAATAGAATATGAACAAGTTATTCACAACACTCTTAAATTCTTTATGGTATCAGAGCATGGCCTTTTTTCCATGCTTCCTGGTGTAATCTGATGAGATTACTTCACACTTCTGATTCAGCATTCATTACGTTCATGGCTGAATCGTCCATTTCTGGAGCTACTCAAGGCAACATTAGTATGTCTGTCGAGTCCAGTCGAAATGAGGCAGGAGGCTCCACCATTTCTATTCCAGGAGGAGACTATATTTCCCTCCACACACGAGAAAATTGCTGGCATATTCATGGTAAACCAGCTACTTGGTTCCCTGGAAGACAGATTGAAGGTAAGGGATGTCAATCCAGCATTGACGACGAAATAGGCAATGCTGTCCCTGTTGAAACTCCACCACAATTCAGCAACAAGCAGGTGGAACACTTAAGTCATCCTCTCATTCAGTCTTCCCCGCGTATCTCGTTTTCTTCGGATTCTTACTTAGGGTCATGTGTCATTGCTCAATCTGGTAACTCTCATTTCGCTTTAAACTCCTCAATCAGTAAAGAATCTTGGATTATCGATTCTGGTGCCTCTGATCACATGACAGGTTGTCGTGATCTCTTTCACTCCTATGATCCATGCGATAATGGGTCTACCGTTAAAATTGCAGATGGATCTATGTCTTTTGTCGCAGGAATAGGAACTATTAGAATATCTCATGATCTTCTCCTCAAATCTGTCCTGCACGTTCCATCACTTAAATGCAATTTAATTTCTGTTAGCAAAGTCACTCTTGATAATCAGTGTGTTGCTAACTTCACACCTTCGTCATGCCTCTTTCAGGAACTACCATCGGGGAGGATGATTGGCAGTGCTAGGGTTCATAACGGACTTTATTTCTTCGACGAAAAGGATAAAGAGAACAGACAAGCTCTGGTGACGGATGCTACTTCTAGTAGTGGGGAAATCATGTTATGGCATTATAGACTTGGCCATCCCAACTTCGCCTATATGAAGCGCTTGCTACTTTCTTTATTCAGTAATAAGCGTTTGGATTCCTTCCAATGTGAGATATGTCAGTTTGCCAAACATACTCGCAGCTCTTTCCCTCCCAGACCATATACACCTACCACTCCTTTCTCCTTAATTCATAGTGACATTTGGGGCCATCCAAAGTTACAACTTCCCGTGGAAAACGGTGGTTTCTTACATTCATCGACGACCACACACGTACCACTTGGCTGTATCTTCTCCGAGAAAAATCAGAAACTTGCCAAGTATTTAAAAACTTCACCAAGATGATCCAAACTCAATTCCAAGCCAACATTCGGGTTCTTCGAACTGACAATGCAAAGGATTATTTCAACTCCATCTTGGGTGATTTTCTGTTAGAGAATGGTATTGTCCATCAAAGTTCGTGTGTTGACACCCCACAACAAAATGGAGTGTCAGAGAGAAAGAATCGACACTTGCTAGAGGTTGCACGTGCTCTTATGTTTACAATGAATGTCCCGAAATACCTATGGGGGGATGCAGTCCTCACAGCCACATATCTCATAAATCGTCTACCAAATCGAACTCTCAATTTCGATTCTCCTTTGTCTATTCTCACCCAAAGTTATCCTCACCTTTCCAAAAATGATCTTCCCCTTAAAACCTTTGGTTGTACTGCATTTGTCCATATACATGCTCACAACCGGGGCAAACTTGATCCTCGAGCACACAAGACCATTTTTCTTGGCTACTCTCCAACCCAAAAGGGTTATCGTTGCTACTGTCCCCAAAACAAGAGAGTGTATGTTTCTTGTGACGTTACCTTTTTTGAAGATACACCATACTACACTCCGACTTCGCTTCAGGGGGGGCATAGAAACGAAGGTCATTGGGACGAATCTGATACGCCATTACTTCCAGCCATCCATCCATTACCCACCATGCCTAGTACTCCCGTTCCCGTTCCCGTTCCCCAAGGAGAAACTCTTATTGTTCCTGATATTGTCCATCCATTGCCCACCATGCCTAATACTTCAGTTCCCATTCTCCAAGAAGAAACTCCAACTGGTCCTGATATTGTCCAGAATAGAGTTTCGCCAACCCAGCAACATGATGATGTATCACTTCAAGAAAGAGGAGGAGAAACAATCATGCGTAATCGACAGGAGCTACGTGTCTATTCTAGAAGACAAGTATTGGAGAAGAATAAAGAAGTTATGAATCCTACTCACAGTCAAGAAGCCGAGCCGGTGGTAGAACCTCACTTTGCTAGAGAACCAGGTAATCCCAAAAATAATCCAACTTATTTTTCTGATCTTGATGAGCCAATAGCCACTCGAAAGGGTATCAGGTCATGTACCCAACATCCCATTTCCAAGTTCATTTCTTATTCTAATTTATCATCATCTTTCCGTGCATTTACCTCTAGTGTATCTAGTACATTCATCCCCAGGTCAATTGAGGAGGCCTTAAGTGTTCCCGAATGGAAAGTTGCTGTACTAGAAGAAATGCGAGCTCTTAAGCAAAACAATACTTGGAGTTTGGTGGAGTTACCCAAGAACAAGAGTGTCGTTGGGTGCAAATGGGTATTCACAGTAAAATATAAGGCTGATGGGTCTATTGAACGGTACAAAGCTCGATTGGTGGCAAGAGGTTTTACACAGACCTATGGGATTGACTACACAGAAACATTTGCTCCTGTTGCGAAGCTTAATACTGTTCGGGTTCTACTTTCTTTAGCAGCAAATTGTGATTGGCCATTACATCAACTTGATGTAAAGAACGCATTTCTAAATGGTGAAATCGCGGAAGAAGTATACATGAAGCAGCCACCAGGCTTTGAGGAAAGCTTGGGAAAGCATATCGTGTGTAAGCTTAGAAAGTCACTATATGGTTTGAAGCAATCTCCGCGGGCATGGTTTGATCGTTTCTCAACAGTTATTAAGAACCTTGGTTACCACCAAAGCCAAGCGGATAATACACTGTTTGTCAAACACTCACCTAGCGGAAAGATAACTATTCTAATAGTTTATGTGGACGATATCATTGTGACAGGTGATAACTTTGAGGAGATAAAAAACATCAAGAAAATGATGGCGAAAGAGTTTGAAGTCAAAGACCTTGGATCATTGAAATACTTTCTTGGAATGGAAGTTGCAAGAAGCAAGAAGGGAATCTCCGTATCTCAGAGGAAATACACTCTAGATCTTCTCAAAGAAACTGGTATGCTGGGATGTAAACCTAGTAAAACTCCAATCGAACTTGGGAACAAGGACAAAATGTTTCAAGGAGATCTTGTGGACAAGGGGAGCTATCAAAGACTTGTAGGGAAGCTGATTTATCTCTCTCACACGAGGCCTGCCTTTGCTGTAAGTCTGGTAAGTCAATATATGCATAATCCATGTCAAGGACATCTTAATGCTGTGTACAGAATTCTGAGATACTTGAAGCAAACTCCAGGAAAAGGGTTGTTCTTTAAAAGGACCGAAGACCGCAGTGTAAGAGTATTTACTGATGCTGATTGGGCTGGTTCAATTGATGACAGAAAGTCCACATCTGGGTACTGCACATTCTTATGGGGAAATCTAGTTACCTGGCGCAGCAAGAAACAAACGGTCGTGGCAAGAAGTAGTACAGAAGCTGAATATAGAGTTGTCGCTCATGGCGTATGCGAAGGCATATGGATCAGGAGACTTATGAAAGACTTGAAGATCAGATATGAGGGGCCTATGCATCTCTATTGTGATAACAAGTCAACCATCAGTATTGCTTACAATCCTATCCATCATGATAGGACGAAACATGTGGAGGTCGATCGACACTTCATTAAAGAGAAACTTGAGGGAGGAATTATCAGCATTGAGTACGTTCCCACTACTCAGCAACTTGCAGATATTCTCACAAAAGGCCTCGCAGAACATATGTTTGATTCTCTTGTGAACAAGCTTGGACTAATCAACATCTATAGTCCAGCTTGAGGGGGAGTGTTGGCAGATTAAATCAAGGCTGATTGAAAACTTGATTGGAAATGTTCATCAAGACAGACCTGATCTGATTTGATAACCCTGAAGTTTAGGAGTTAATTATTATCTTTAATTTCCTTTCTATATCATGTATCCTAACCACGCTGCTGATTGTGGATCTTGATTGTACAGTATTCCATATTTAGGATCTGCAAACTTGTATATATAGTCATCTCATACGATGAATAGAATATGAACAAGTTATTCACAACACTCTTAAATTCTTTAGTGCATGACCGGTCCGATGTTCCGGTGGCCACCCTACCCGACCAGTTTTTCAAGGGGCGACCGGTTACCTTTCCGGTGTCAGCATCTCAGGAGCGTACGGTTCTCGTGGCTGGTATTCCTCAGCGGCACTGGTTAGTTTCATGGTCTGCTGGCGCTTCTCCTACTTGGGAACTGCAGTCGTCTTTCCCTGAGTTACTTCTTCAAGCTGATTTCCGAGACTGGGGGAGTTGATACGGGTACTGAGACACTTCCCATGGACGACGGTGGTCGTGAGGATGATTCTAGTGATTCCCAGGGTTCAACCCAGAGAACGGCTCAGCCTCAATGTGGTTCCTCCGGTCAAGGATTACGTTCAGCCCAAGCTGAAACGTTAGAATTTTACTTATTTCTGATTATTTTAGTGTTATCTTAGGAAGCAGATGTTAGGTTGAATTTCGGTTATATCCGGGATTTTCTTTACGGTTCTTTTACTCAATAGGTCGAACCGTAGGATGTAAATTTTCTGAAAAGCTAATAAGAAATTTTTTCAACCCTAAGGCCCTGCTTTCTTTGCCTAATTTTAGGTGACTTTTAACTTTTTTTAGGTCATAAAAAAATTTCTATTTAGTTCCTTTTCCGTTGAATCTTTTTTAGATAACTTCTTTACCTTTTTTTAAGACTAAAAAAAGGAGAAAAAAGTAGGTTTTTTTTAACTTCAACTTCTGTTACTTTTTACTCCTAAAATCTCCATTTTAGGAGATAAAATAGGAGCAAAGTAAGCAGCCTTTTTTTCTAAAACTAAAACTAAAACTTTTTAGAAAAATTACTAGTAGCAAAGTAAGCAACTTTTTTACTTTTTTTAGGAAAAGGTAAAAAGTCACCTGAATTAGAGAAAGAAAGTAGGCACTACTAGAAATCTTAGCAAATACCACATTTTATTTGTAGCATTTGAACAAATGCGGTACTTGATACCCTAAAGCAGCATTATTATTAATGTTGCAAACTAAATGCTGTAATATTGTAGCATTAATCCAATAATTGCAGCATTAATCCAATAATGCTGCAATGTTTGGCTAAATTGCAGGATTAATCACATTAATGCTGCTTTTTAGTTCTATTTTGCAGCATTATCAAACTAACGCTGCAATTTTCACTAAATATTTGGGGGGAATTGGAAATTCACGAAAATTGGAGCCACTCCCTTATCTAAACCCAACAACTAACCCTAACTCTCTCCCGCCGCCCCCATCCTCTCATTTCTCACCCGTATGAACAGAGAGAGAACAGAGAGAGAGAGAGAGGGAGAGGGGGGGAGATGAGGAAGAGACCGAGAGGGAGAGGGTGAAGGGGAGGCGATCGGAAAGCTCCGACATGGTGCGGCGGTGGATTTGGCGGATCTGGGTTCCAAAGCTATCTCCTCCTCCTTCTACTTCCATCTCTCCCTCTGCGTTTCAAATTTGATCTGGGCTTCGGAGGTGGCCGGGTGGCTCCATGGTTGTTAAGGTGAGTCTTTCTCTCTACCACTCTCTCTCCCTCTCTCTCCCCCCCCCCTCTCTCTCTCTTCCTCTTCCACTCTCAGATCTTGCCTTCTATAGCAGGAGGAAAGGTCGAAACAGGGGAAATACGGCTCGAAGAGGCCGTAGCCGGAGGAGGTTCTGGAGACGCCGGAGGTGGTTTGGAGGGTGGTTCTGCTGCGAAGTCTAAACCGAGATGGATGGCTGTTGAGGCGGCGGTGTCGTTTGGCGTGGCGGTTGAAGTTCCAGGGACGGGCGGCGAAGCGGCGAAGCAAAACCATTCCGATGAAGATCAAGGGATAGTGATGTGTTGAATGTCTCCGATCTGCTTGTTTCTCTCCTGTTCTCCTTTTTCTTCTTCCCCTTGTAATTCCTAGACTTGTCTGTTAATTTCAGAGAGATTAGTTGTTTCATCAAATTTGTAAATTTTCCCAGACTTGTCTATTAATTTCAGAGAGATTAGTTGTTTCATCAAATTTGTAATTTCTTCGTTAAATTAGTTCTTTCTATTGTTGTATTGATGATGGAGACTTCTGTTCTTGTTGTTATTGTTGTTCTTGTTCTTGTTCTTGGTTAGATCTGTTATTGTTGTTGTTATTGTTGGTGTTCTTGTTTAGATTTGTTTTTGTTTAGATTTGTTCTTGTTATTGTTCTGGCAAATCAGCAAAGAGAAGAAAGAAGCTAAACAGATGATGTAAAATGCAGCATTAATCTAATCCTGCAAAATAATGTGTAAAGTGCAGCATTAAGCTCTAATAATGCTGCAATTTTATTCAAAAATGCAGCATTAATGTGTCAAATGCTGCAAGGTGTGGTATAGTTGTGCAGCATTAGTTAATGTTGCAAGTAATGCTGCTATTAGCTTAATGCTGCAATGGGAAAAACAGCAGTGGCAAATGCAGCATTAGCCCTAATGCTGCAATTAATGCTATTTTTGCTAAATACAGCATTAATTTCAGCAAAAACCGCATTTTCTTAATGACGCTTTTGCTAAGATTTTGTAATGGTTGCAACTGGAACCTTAGGTCACACACCCACCCACTAATAGTATCACAGAATAAACAGAAAATCAAGTAGCTAGCTAGTTTCAAGTGGTAAACAACAATAATGCACAAGTTCAATCCCTCACCCCTTTTGGGAAAGAAAAAAATAGCCTAGATTAGGGGGTCTCACCATTAGAAAACAAAAATGATACTACTACATTTAAATTATTATTATTATTATTATTATGTCCCTGTCCTGTATCAAATTATAATCTGGGCAATGGAAATAAAACTTTTTTCAAGAGAAAGGGGTTAATACCCGGGAGTGAAACGGTTGAAGTGGTGCCAGAGCTGATCTTCGAAATCAGGGTTTTTGTTCTCTTCGAGGTCGAGCTGTTGAAGACGGCTGAGGACTTGATGAAACACCTCCACTTTGTTTATCTCCTGCCGATTCTTCGCCGGAGTTGACGACCCCATCGCCCTGCTGCCGCTGCTCTCGTTGTTGTCTTCTGCCTCCATTTTTCTCAAACCTAATCACAGAGTTGAACAACAGCTGGATTGAGGGAGGGTTTTATGGAGGGTTTTTGGGGGAGAGTGGATTGAGATGACGAAAAACGGTGGGAAGAGAGAGAGAGGAAGTGGAAGAAGAAGAGGACATTGTGCTTTGCTTTCTTTTTCTTCTTTTTTTATGCTGCTGGGGAGGGGAAGGAGGAGTTCTGGAATGAGTAGGAGAGAGACTGTGAATGGTGGGTCCAGAAAGCAAAGCATGGGCATGGCCGTTACATTTTTGTATATTTGGTGCTCTCAAATCGACTTTTTTAAAAAAGGAAAAATTGAATTATTGTGGGTAAAAGACACCTCCATCCCCTCTAGTTTGATTGAAGGAAACTTTCACTCCTTCTAGTTCGAGAAAATGACATTTTCACTCTTTCAGTGTATCGAACGAACTTCAGGAATCTTGCACCCGTTTGTGACCCCTTAGTTTGGAATTGGTCATTACAAATAGTTTTTTAGATAAAGTTACCGTCACATTGTGAAAAATAGGGGATTACCGAAATGTATAATAGACCTTATACATGATATGGGGGTAAAGTTATCTCCAAAAATATTTTCAATTACTGACATCACGCCCGAACTAACAATGCCACAATCAGCGGGTGTAAGTTAATGTAAGTTCAACACACTGAAAGGGTGAAAATATTGTTTTCCAAACTGTATGGGGGTGATAGTTTCCTTCAGTCAATCTACAGGGATGAAAATATCTTATAACCAATTATTGATCTATTAACTAAACTCTTTTTTTATATATATTTTTTGTTTGAGAATATATTTTTTTAGCTATAACGGAAATCAAACATACAACAACTGCCACAAATTAGATAAGCATTCCACCACCCAATCTGTTAGAGCATCTCCAATAGATTATGTAAATTAGTTTTGTTAGGTATATTATAAATAATTTAGTAAAAGTTGAGCTCCAATAGTATATGTATCTTGATATGTAAAATCGAAATTATGTATCCACTTCGCCAAATTTGGCGATGATTTTTTGTTATGTAAAATCAACTTCCTTCCCTATTTATGTGGGTAATGACATCTTTCCTAAATTTTCTCACCAACTTTCACTATCTTCTCTCCACGTGTCCACATTTCTAGTATAAAATAAATTAAAAATGCTAATAGCTATCTTTTATATTATCACTATTGGAGAAGACTCTTGAAATCTTCATTATTTGTTATGTAAAACTATAGTTTTCTCAATAATTTAGATAATTTTCCCCTCCTAGTACTGGAGATGCTCTTACCAATGAGGAGCCATTTGACAGCAATAGTATCATCTTCAAGAATTTTCAGATGGTCCACCTACTTGGCTCCAATGTTAGCAAGAGCATTGGCAACCTCATTACATGACATTCCACATGTTTGGCTAATTTCAACTTTTGGTCCCTATTTCAGCATATTCTTGCATTCTACCTGCTCGAAAAGGAAAAATGCATCCCAAAATTATTTTTAGTGACGAGCCTCCAGATCAAGACTAACGACCTTGCAGCATTGGGAGTGCAAATGTCGAAATTTGGCTACTAAAGGGGTGAAAGTGTCATTTCACAATTTGAAGGGATGAAAGTAATTTAGCTTCAAATTTGATGGGGTAAAAGTGTCTTTTACATAATTGTGCGAGGTCATAGGGAGTCCACGTGGAAGGACCTCTGTGCATATCTCAGCTTAAAAGAAATTGAGGCCTTTTTTGCTTTCGTGCCAATCTAAAAATGATGATGAGTTGGAGTCCACGTGGAAGGACGTGGTAGAGGCGTGTATACTTGTAAACTCTGTCCCCTCAAGTTGACAGATAAGCAGCACAATCCACACACACGACACACCCTTTTGCTTTGACTTTGACCGACAGACATTGAGCTTTTCTTAAATCTCTAAATAAACTACTAGTGCTAGTACTTAATCACTAATACTATAATTTATATGCAGCTAATCGTAATCGTTAGAGATTTTAACTTTATAGAGTATATAGTGATTATACTAATAGTTCATCGGGTAGTGTAAAACATAAACATCGCTGCACTGACGCAGCAATACGTTGGATAATATTAAACATCTTTAAAAAACAGAACATTTGATAAAAATTGCACATAAAGAGATGTTTTATGACTACTTTAAGCAGTACTAATTTCACATTAATAATTGTACGAAACCACTCACTATTGGAATTTGGTAACTCTTCCACATCACATCATAGAATGCAGCAAATATGGTATTACCTCTGTTTCTTCTCTTTCTCTTACGGTTGGCTTTTTTACCCGTAATTGAGTCACTATGACTCGGTGATTTGGATATCAGAACGATGTAATTTTTCGTCAATCTTTTCATAGTATTGTAGAGTTTACTCTACAAGATCATGCAAAGATTACCGGATTCGTGTATCTTTTTACTAACCAAATCACCGGATCAAAGTAACACAATGAATAGTGTCAAAAAGTGAAATAAGGTGAAAGAGAAGAAACAGAATTAGTACGAAATATTGTATTTCCCTTAACATCACACCACATTATGTAGCAAAATGATGTTTTGCTTTAGTATTTTATCTTAAACGAAAATTTATTCTTGTCGTGATTTCAATAATATATTCATCGTTTAGCGTATACACTAATTGGACGTGTTATGCTCACGGGAGCTAACTTTTACACTGTACCAGATCGTGTATGCTTTCACGCTTTTCAATCTTTTCTCTATCATGTTAAAGTAGGTGAATATTATTATTTTTTCGAGATAATTGTAGTGTTCGGCCCATCTTGCGCGCACATCAACTAAATTCCCGAGACCTCAATGATCATTGTGGAATTTAAACATGAGATCGCAAGGTTTAAAAGATACCATTTTCTTTTTGAGAATAAAAAATATACCATTATTGAAATATAATTAATATACATAAAAAATTCCTTACGGATTGATTCATAGACCACTATGAAAATATTACCAAAATTGCATCTTTTACTAATCAAATTATCGAGTTCAAATGACCAGTCTAATAGTGTTAAAGTCAAAATGAAAATTTTCGTGCAAAACGGAGAAACTTTTTTTTTTGGAATTGCAATTTTATTAAATAAGTGGCGAACAACAATGGGTTTTGGTGTTACACACTTTCACCCATAACTCGGAAAAAACATAGAAAATTACATGATCAAAGAAAAGCACAAAGCCAACATAATGAGTTAGGGTGTTACAAATTTTCGCCCAAAACTCGAAAAATGCAGGGAAAATTACATGAACATAACAAAACACACATAACCAACCAGAGAGAGCCGGCTTGCAGGAGGGAAGCCATCACAACAGAACCAATCCGAGAAGCTTGGTAATCCCAAAACAATTGAATAAAAGGTTGGGGAGGGAGAGGAAGACAAGAAGATCAAATAATAAATTATCCAGGACTGGGTTATAAGACGTTCGCACAATTCGGGGGCGTTTAGAGTCCTGATTTGGAGAGGTCTGTAAAACCTAAGATGTCACGAGGCATATAAGTGTGTCAAAGCTTCGGAAGAGATAGAAGTCCTATCGCCAAAACTGAAATCAGTCATTTGATGGGACGACCAAAAGCAAGAGGAAGTTGAAAAACTCAGAGACAACCTTACTATCAAGAACAAGGTGAGAGGCGAAAGAAATCCTGCTAGACAAGTCCCAATAGGCTGACAACTTTATTTCGACAGGAGAACAGGGGAAAGAACTAAACTAAAAAGAAGGGGGCAAGGAAGCTGCTGAACGAACTGCGCAAGATTGTCCCTTGTCTTGCCAGTTCCAGTGACGAAACATCATGGTGGTTTTGGAGATTGTTGAGGAACAACCTCCAAAATCCCATAGCAAACAGCCAGATCCTCTGACCTAGTCATCGACGACCTGCAAAGCGGGTAAAGACCCGAAGAGCGCCTCTGATCCCAAGGCTTAGGCGGCGGCGGGAGGCGGAAGGGATCGCCAACTAGGCTTGATGAAGGGTGCAACGGGAGGAGCCTAGTGGAAGACAACTGTGAAGAGAGAGATTTTGAGAGGAGGAAGAGATAATTGGGGTTAGGGTTCACAAAAGTTGAAAGGGTAATTTGGTAAAATTTACCAAAAAGGAACCCTAAAAAGCAAACGGTGCAAATCAGGACAAGCGGACCACAAACAAAAATTGCCAACCGGGAAGAGATGGACACCAACTGGGCGAGAAAGAGGGGGGGCTTCAAAACGGGGACCAAACAGAGCGGCAAGGGAGCTAACCACTAAAACATTGGCCTTAACAACTTCATCGGCCAGAGGAGGGAGTAGCCGAGCCTTCGGAGGATCCTGGTTGGATGGGTAGCGGCGTGAGAGAGGAAAGCTCCATCGCTGGATGCTCCGTCTGAATCCCGACACTGCAAGGCCTCCGGCACGGGAGGGTTGGATCGGCTCCGGCGAAAGACCCGGAGGGATGAACGTCTTCTATTTGGAATATAAATATGAAATACTAAAAAATTATGTTTGATAATTCTTGTTAAATATTATTAATTTTAACAAAAATACAATTAACTGACAAACTCTTGACCATAAATAAGTTACTAAAACAACCAACCTAATATTCATCCCCTTGAGGGTTTACCAAACATATTTTTCCCTTCCCCTTCTTCTTGAGGTCGAAGAAAAGTTTGATTGACCAAGTGATCATCTCACTCAATCAATAAATGGCGAGTGTTAATATAGGAAGAAACTAAAAATCTATTCTTTCCCGTTTAAATCCTTTCATTCACCAGTTAAAAAAAAAATCAGTTAAAAAAAAGTCCTTTGAATCACGGTCAATATCTCTTCCAGAATAAGTGTGACAGTCTTGGGGCTCCCCCGATTATACCAAAGAAAGACAACTCATACCATGTTTCAAATATCTTAAATGACTCTAGATGATAATACAAATTTTAACAAGCTACTTAAAGCGATATATCCAATTTGTGAAACATGACCGGGATCACCAATAACACAATGTACAACTACACAAACCCTCATGTCTAAGCCCTTCCGGGTTACTCTTTCTAAGAATTAAGCTCGTCATGAGACCCAAATCGAGAAGAAATGTTGAAAGTTGCCCATGGCTAAATTTATATTCCGAACATCTAGTGCCCATGTAATCCTATTTAAAAATTCACTTGAGCTTACGCAAACCAACATAACTCATGTTCACATAATACACAGTTTCTAATATGGGTGGACACATGTCGGATTAGTCCAGATTGAAAATGAGTTAGATTCAATCCGCAGTTCACGGATCGGATCGAATATAGTTCAATCGTATCCACGGTTCTACGGATTGAATTAATCTGCAGATCACAAATAATTTAAAATATTTTTGAACATATTCAGCTAACACATTAAAACTAATGTATAATTATTATTTAATATAAATTTTAGTAATCTACGAAATATCTTCCTCGTATATCATAAAAAAATCAAAATCATTCAACGCAATAATGATATGTAATCACATTACTTGGTTGAAGTTAACGTTTGAACAATACATATTGATAGAAGCAATAAAAATAACATAAAAATAAGTATAACGGATCGACGGATTGACAGACACTTATGCGCCCCTAGTTTCCAATTTATAATGGAATAGCTTTTCTCCATGGATGCACTTTATGTTTAACCTCGAATAAAGACAACGGACATGTAATCCAATACTATACAAATCTTGTCATACAAAAACATCGCAAGCGATTTCATAAGTCACTACTATTGTTTCCCGTAACCGGTGATTGTGACTAGATTTTGTTTGAAATTTGAAATTAAATAGGAGAGCTAAGGCAAATTCGAAACTTCTGTCCAGATTAAATTATTAGGTGTTAGCCTATAGGATATATTTATCGAGCAATTAGAAGGGGCCTCACCTCGAATCTCGGGTAATATGTATGCCTGCCTCCTAATTATGAATTCCGGAAACAAAACAACAAGGAATTATAGAGCGCATTTGACACTTGCTTAAAATTTCAATAATTTGATGGAATAATCAATGCTGAATACTTTTCCCCTAAAAATTGCTGAATACTCATACGGAAATTATAATTTCAAAATTGTTTAATACTATGCACTAAAAGTTTGTAAGTTTTATCATCGAATTTACGATGAATGTGCTTAGCTGCTCAAATGTACATGTATAAATGTGTTATTTCAGCAAGTCAATGCTAAAATGTCTTCAAAACCAGAGATTGTAGAATCCGCAAATTAAAATCCTCTCTTAAATTAAAATTTGATTTCCATTCAGAAGAAACAAATAAAATTAGATTCTTTTAGCAGAACCAATCACACATGTATGTTCACTAGTAAAAGATTTAAGTACACAAAGAATACTACTTCATGATAATTGAGAAGAGCACAGATGAACCCTAGACCTAACATCACATACATAAACAAGAGAATAAAAATATGCACACACACTAGTGGTCTGCAGCCTGCAAGCATTATTTGTTTAGCAAGCGTACGATCTTTTCATATCGTGTTTCTTCATAGAAAATAAACAAACAGAAGCAAAATAAAAACAGCTCGTAAAGTGATTTTCCTACTAGATCGAGTAATGTTACCAACATGTCGTTAGAGAAAGTCCTAAAAAAGAGGGACAGAGATGAGATAAACCGGAGGAGTGGTGATGAAAGAGAACTCAGATATTGACACGGCTCAATCAAAGCAGGAACTCAACCGATGTACATCTACATTTCTTGATCGTATTGGTCTCTGTCTGAGTGAACCAGGCCAATATCAAAGTAACCTTTCCATACATCCGATCAAAGCAACTCCATTAACAGATTCTTCACAGAGGGTGGGAAAGAGAGAAAGAGAAGGGTAGTGAATGCCTTACGGAGGTTGAGAAATATTAATAGGCAAGAGATGGGAAGAAGATGAAGAAGAGAAGACGACGAATGAGCATTTAAAGCCTTCGGCTACCACAACAGATAAAAGAGAGAGAGGGCCACTGCATTTAACTCCCACCATTATTCTCCCCTCACTCTCAATAAGCTTAGAGGTTTAAATGGTCAAAAACAATAACCGGTTGGAATAAACTGTCCCATTTTCACCATTGATTAAGCTTTCCAGGAGCTTCTGAAGCCACACCGAACATGCAATTACAGTAAAACTAAATAAAGTTCCAGAGCTGCTAGAATGTTAATTTGGGGTTCATTTTCTTCTTTCCAGAACTTGTATCACCACTGCTGATCATGGTGGTGAACCAGAAATCGCTGTCCTACTGAAAAAAAACAGGAAAGGCCATTTTGTATTTATGATGAAGGAATCTCTCTCTCTCTCTCTCTCTCTCTCTCTCTCTCTCTCTCTCTCTCTCTCCAATAGCCAATACACAGAGAGAGCAGCAAAAGTAGCAGGAGGGACTGGTGGAATAGAACATGGGTAAAAGACAAAAACCACCCTCCGTGTTTGGGATATATACAAAAACATCCCTCGTGTTCGGGGATATACAAAAACCACCCTCGCAGTGGATGGACGTTGGACAAATACCACCCTTCTGTTAGGGTCAGCTACTAAATGGTGCAATCTACTTTTTTATGACGATTTTGCCCCTATGTGTATTTTTGTGTTTACTTTGTTCATGTTCTTGTGTTCTCCACCACCACCACCACCACCACCAACACCAACACCACCACCACCACCACCACCACCACCACCACCACAATCAATATAACAACAGTACCAAGTCAACACCACCAACACAATCAAAATAACACAGCTCAAAACCCTAGGTAATAATGTTACTAGCAGTTCTATTAACATTTAGCCTCTCATCTGAATTCAATCAGAAACCAAACTAACAGAAGAAACCATGTTCATAAATCAGAAGAATAAATGTTTTCGATTCTCTGCAAAGTTTTATTTTCCCAAAAAGATCAAATTTAGGGTTTAATTTCTGGCATAAAGCAAAGAGTTTTGAAGTAAAAAACCAACAAAACAGAATAAAATACAGAGGAAAAATTGAAACTTATAGAAGAAATAGATCAATTTATAGAAGAAGATGAAGCAGAACATAGAGTTAGACGAACAGAGCGCCACCGGATGAAGAACCGACTGGTGGGTCGTCGATCCGTCGGAGGCTGGAGGCGCCATTGATTGCGGCTTTCAGATCTGGAATCGAGGGCGTGAGAGAACTCCCTACGAGATCTAATGGCTCGTACGAAGCAAACCGCTCGCCAGTCCATCGGAGGAAAAGCTCTGAGGAAACAGCTTGCCACAAAGGTACTTATTCAATCGCTTTGATCTGTTTGCGATAATCGATTCGATTTCTCTTCGTTGTTTGCATGATCTGATTGTTGATTGTGGTTGGTGATCTGTTTAGGCGGCGAGGAAGTCGGCACCGACCACCGGCGGAGTGAAGAAGCCCCACCGTTACCGTCCCAGAGCCGTCGCCCTCTGTGAGATCCGCAGGTACCAGAAGAGTATCGAACTTCTGATCCGCAAGTTGCCGTTCCAGCGTTTAGTTCGTGAAATTGCTCAGGATTTCAAGACTGATTTGAGGTTCCAGAGCCATGCTGTTTTCGCTCTTCAGGAGGCTGCTGAGGCGTACCTGGTGGGTCTGTTTGAGGACACCAACTTGTGTGCGATTCATGATAAGAGGGTCGCCATCATGCCCAAGGACATTCAACTGGCCAGGCGGATTAGGGGTGAGAGGGCTTAGTTTGTCTAGTGGAGATGACTGCGGCTCAACCACGGGGAAGGGGTGATGAAGACTTACTCAAAGTATACGGGACCAGAGGTGGAGACGGGAGAGAGAGAGAGAAAATTGGATATTGAAGAATAATGGGAAGGATAAAAAAAATGGTATATATATATATATGGTGTCATTGTTCTTCAAACTTTGGGTAAATAGGTCTTTTTGCTTCTCTGTTAGGGTTATGTTAGCATTCATCCACTGCGAGGGTGGTTTTTGTATATCCCCGAACACGAGGGGTGTTTTTGTATATATCCCAAACACGAAGGGTGGTTTTTGTCTTTTACCCATAGAACATTAATAGTAAGGGAATCAAATGCAGTTGGCATTTAAGTTTATGGACCATTAGCAATTAAGACCCATAAACAGAGAATACAGGTTGTTACTAATGATCCCTACCAGCCATAGGATCCAAAACTGGACCGGAGGGTCAAACCAGAAAAGTACCGCTATGGAGGTGAGATTGTATACTAGAGGTCAAAACAATTCTTTATAATGTCGTAAACAAAACAGTTATATACTCTTATTTACATAATTAGTTATCCTTATAATCAATACACCCTGAAATAGTATCGTGGGACCCCCCCTTTACCATAAGTTTCAATCCTTGCACCAAACGTGCCCTCTGAGTTCAGATAATACTAGTAACACATAGAAGTGCAAAATAAACAAGAGGTGGTATCAATTAGTTTTGCCCCGGGTAGGCTCGCATCCAACAGGTATCAAACCAAACAGTGCTATTGAGTGCAACAAGTGCACGCGTGGATCCTCAAACTTGAAACCACCTTTTCGGATGAACTGAAATTAGAAAAATACCAGGGCTCGCTGCAGATCATCAGCTTTAGCCTCAAACCAATCTCAAGTCCAGGAATCAGATGGTAGTTTAAAGAAGGTATATGTTACTGTTAGAGTACCCCGATAAAACACAACTGGTACCAAATTGGTATAAAAACTACAGGGAATCGCCAGCCCATCAATAGGCTATGACAATTCTATTCTCATTGTTATACAACAAATGAAGAGTTGCCTGAAGTTTGACCTATATTTCATATTAATGAATTACAATTAATTTACACTACCTAGTCTCTGGAACGAATTAGCCAGGGTTCTTACAGATGTGAGTCACTGTGCCACTATTGTTCATTGTTTTCTGCATTCTCTTCACCAAGATCAGATAATGCCACGCCTCTTGACTCAACATTCGACTATATATAAGATGTGTGCTGATGCTGTAAATTCATGGAGGAATTAGCAAGCTGCCGTACCTGGCTTCAAAGTGCCTTCAAGGACTTTTCCGAGCCTTGGGTTCTTGTTTTAACTGCTTTATTACCTCACAAGTCCTTGTATCTTGACCACAGCGGAGACAAAGATCAAGTGGTGTCAAACCATTCTGAAAAGAAAAATTAACGCACACTTCAGCACCAGATTGAACAAACACGGCTAGTAAAGCTGTGTTTAGATTCTTCAGGAAGAGCAACTCTACCAAATGGAGTCAAACTGGTACACATGTTAAAGACGCACTGTAGAAATGTTGTAGCAACAAGCAAATGGAGTCAAACTGGTACACATGTTTATGACGCACTGTAAAAATGTGGAAACAACAAGCAAATGGACTGGAGTCCAAAGAAAACTGGACGAAATAAGAGTTAATTCAGAAATATCACTTATCGTAGCGTTATTGTAAAAAGAACGCTCACAACCGAACGATGTGTCCCTAACTCTAGAGGATAACTTTTCATCTCAGTTCCAGATTTCCATTAATGATAGTTTCAGATATATAAGCTTGAAAAGTGAGTCTTAAGACTTCAGTTCAGATCACCAAGAATCAGTTTATAGTATTTGGTCCGTGCAAGGGGCTCACAATAATGTTTCGTTACAACAAGTAATGTGTTATACTTTGAATTTGGTTCTAAATAGTAATTTCATTCCCCAAATCCCAGTGCGATCTTGTAATCCTGTGTTCTTCGGAGAGGGAAAAAAGAATAGAAACGAACAATTGATAAAGCCCTTAAAGTAGGCTGGGCATACTATTCTACTAATGAAAACGCTCAGTGCACAGCATGTATTCTAAAAGACTTTTTGCTGTCTAAGAAGAAATTACATTTATCAACTACAAGACCGAAAAGATCAAAGGACTAATGCTCAAGGACTACAGACGGTCAGATAACTGACAATTCTAACAATCTCATTATAGATCCCAGACAGCTACCTCTCAAATGGATGATAATGAATACTAGAGAATCAGCCTGTACCTACGGGCACTACGTAAAAGGATATCGTGAAAAAACTATACTCAGTATTAATTTGGAAATAGTGTATTTCAAATATAAAACTTCAAAAAGAGTTAAACAATTGATTAAATTATGGTGGGGATTAGTGCAACAAAACAATGCAAGAGTTAGTAGAGAGATGGAGCAAAAATGATTGATAATACACATTGATTGGTAGTAATGTCAAATGAGAGAGAGTGGTATCCCACTAATCTATACTAATATAGAAAGGGAGTAAGCACTTTGGTGAAGCCTTTTAGCTTCTGAATCTCCTCATCTATTAACACAATTTACGAAAAGGTATTTACAGCACTCATAAGGTGAAGGGCAAAATAGTCCATTTAACTTCTCCATCACATAAGGATTGCAAAAGCCAAAACTTCCACCAGTTGGTCTAACTACCCGATTTGTTCTCATATACATGTTCACCAAATAATTGCAACCATTTCCAGATTTCCCTCATCTAGTAACACAATTTACAAAAAAGGCTTTGAGAAAACACTCATAAGCTGAAGGGCATGTCCTCCAAATATTTGCTACCATTCGAGATGTCCCTTGCCATTCCCCCTCACATCTCAATAGATAATCGTGGAAAATTGGAGCCAGACTAGAGAAATTTCCTCTCTGCATGCTTGGAAAGAGAATTAGAATTTGAGGCAAATTTCTAATTACCCGGTTAATATTTCTAATTTTTTTAGTACAATTTTATTGGTTAAATTCACATCGACTTTGGATTTAATTTTGACCAATGATACACAAAGAGCCATGTACTGATTTTGCCATTTGATAGATTTTATTTGCAACTTATATTATATGCTGATTACATAAATTAATTATGTGCCGATAGATAATATGAATGTGGATGAAAATGGAGATGACCCAACGTTGAAATTCGGCAAATTCAATGGTCCAAAGGATATATTATGGCATCTAAGTCACAGGCACTTTTTTCACAAGCACTGCACAATCATAGACACATTTTCACTTGTGCTAACTATGACCAGATATAAATATAAGCTTCATATCTTTGGAGATGACAAAGACTAGAGCTCTGACAAGTGCTTCACAAAGGAATCGCAATCAATGTTGATGTTCAGAATGTGGAAGCTACATGTTGAATTGGTCATATTTAGCAGTTGGTAGTACATATTCATAAAACTTCAAGAGGAATGTATGGACCCTCAAAGCACAGTTGTTAGGTGCAGTACTTGAACAGTTTATGGGACTAGAACAGTGAAGGGCAATTCTTAGTGGTCATCTTTTAAATCAATCACCACACATCAACAAATTTTGAAGTATGTTAGATAAATGTCTTTATTGGTTGTTTCTTTTCAAAAACATACATTTAACCCCTCACATAACCAGGGGTGTGAATTTTGTGGATACATGCTGGTCTGCAAAACAATGCTCCTATAGAAGAAGCTAAGAGAAGAGAAACAAAGGTGTGAACTGTGAAGTAGACAACAAGTACTACATGGTATAGTAAACAGTAAACACATTATTATTTTTCAAAACTCGCGATTACTTACAGACTCGTAATGGAAAGAGTAAGAACTTAAAACTCTCTCTTCCCCCCTTCCATTTCATAGCAAGCATCTAAACACACAACTTTATAAATGTGTTACTGCAATTAGTTGACTTGTATATTTTTCATATGGGTAAATTACAGATAGATGACCTGTGGTTTGGCCTCGGTTCACTTAACTGACCCGAGTTTTAAAAAGTTTCACTTATAGTACCTGAGGATTGCTCCGTGATTCACTTAGCTTTTCCGTCCATATATCCTTTATCTATTAATTGCAGTTCCTCCTTTGAGATTAAAATGTTATTAAAATTATACCTCAAATTATAACAAAAATAAAAAATCAACCATGGTCTTTTTCCTGCACATTCATGCCAACCACCATCAATCCACCTTCTCTCTGCCTTCTCCAACTACCAAAGCACCACCCGCACCGCCACCATTAAAGCCTACGTTACCACCACCGCGTCTCGACCTCCACCTCCCTCCTCTGTCAACCACCATAACCACCACTGATCATCATCATCAGCACCGTATCCATAGTTGTCAAAGCTTGATACGTAACGTGTATCGATAGTAGGATTTTTGTATCGTGTATCGTATCGTATCGCGTATCGGAACGATACGCACACCCTTCTTAAAACAACTTAAAAAATATATATTGACCCTTATAGTGAAGAGTTTATTGGTTGCATCTGGCATTTACTTTCTTATACAGTCTTAAATACATATAGAGGTTGATCAGGTAGTCTAACCAGCACGTATGGACATCTTTTGTATGCAGCTATAGAGTCCCTTTATAAGGGGTTGTTAATATATTATAGACTCATGTCCAGTGATGAATCACATCACATTACATAAGTGAGAGTAATAGTTAATTAGAAGAATTGAGTGGATTCTCAGTAATATGTAGGGTATATATATTAGGCATCGTTTTAGTAGTTCAATATTCTTGCTTATGTGTGGCAAAAGCACCCAATTAAATGGAACATAAAAATGGAATACTAAAGTGAGGGATCTCTAATCAGTGCCACTACGAACACAACCGTATTCCACTAGAGTCAAGTAAATATAAGAATTTGTCTTCTATCTGGCATTGTCTTCTTCAGTCTTTCTCCTCTGAAGGCTAGATAAATTATCAAGAATTCAAGACAATTGAGTTTTTTTACTAGCAAGACTGAGGAAAACCTAGAGAAGTAGGACCATCTAACAAACTATTCATAGAATCCATGTAATAAGAAGTTCTATATCAATTGGTTCTAACAAATCTAGCCCGGTTTCAGTTCTCAAACGTATCGTGCGATACGCGATACGTATCGTATCGGATGTGTCTCGCTTGATACAGTTTGATACACTTTCATTAGCGATACAGCGAACGATACGTAACGCTGAGGGCATGTATCGTATCGTATCGTATCGCACGATACGTATCGAGTATCGCTCGATACTGATAACAGAGACCGTATCCCATAACCAAGACATTAATAGCAGCGAACAATACCCAGAGCTCTCTCACCGATAGCTATCACCCGAAAACCCATAACTTTCATCCCCAATTAGAGACCCGAAACCCACACACCAATTGAAATCCGATGGAACCTAATTGAGCTGGTATGAAACAGAAGTGAGCTTTGTACACATAAACTGAAAAAATTGGGGTCAGGTCTGGGTAATTTTCCCCAAACTCTAAACCTGCATCTCCTCAATTAGAACTCAAATTCAACCAAAATCGAACCTAAATGTGTTGTGTTGATTCTGGGTTGTTGTTAAGATAGTGATGTTAGGTTCAATTTGGTGATTGGTGTTGGGTTTCATAGCGAGAATTGGTGGTGGTGGTGGTTGTGGGGAATTGAGACAATTGATGTACTTGCTGATGGCAGTGGTGGTTCTTGTCGATAAGGCACCAGAAGCTGCCGGACCTTCATCTCTCCGCTGCATCATCTTCGTTGAAGAAGCCGAAGTGCCTCGAGACCTGGAAGTCGAACACGGTAGCTCAGATTGAAGGAAGTGCTTTTTCGTTTGGATACACAGAGGCAATATGTGGTTCCAATTTTTAATGGTGGTGTTGGTGTGGTGGCAGTGGAGATGGTGGTGTCGGGGCTGTATTTCTATCAGGACAGGGAAGAACAAGAAAATGGTAGAGAGATGGAGGAGACATGGGTACATATTGTTATGAAGTCAAAATACAAGTGTACAAGTTCTCATCTATCCTTAATCTGCTTGTAGTAGCTGTGAACATAGCTTTGTTTTCCTTTAAAAAAAATTAAATTAATTTTTTTTTTAAACATTTATGTACTGTTTTATTATATTTTTGAGTGTAAATTTCAACCAAGGAGGTCAAAGTGCAATTAACAATTCTGTTTATTAACGGATTTATGGACGGAATACTTAAGTGATAAACGGAGCAAACCACGGGTTAATCGAGTGAAACATTTTAAAACTCGGGTCAGTTAAGTGAACCGAGCCCAAACCACAGGTCACCTATCTGCAATTTACCTTTTTCGTAAATAAACAAGTCATGGGGGTGCACACACACACACACGCACACGGAATACAGCTATAGTCACATTATGCGTACTTTTACTGTGCCGAAGAACACACCATATAAGTACTTATAGTTAAGAACATAAACCTAATTCAAAGTCGGATGAAAATGTAATTAAATATTTACCTGGGTTTTTAAAGTCTTGTCAGCTCCTTTGATTAACAAGAGTCTAACAATATCTGTTCTCCGCGCTTGAACGGCAAGATGTAATGGTGTCCAACCATCCTGAAATATGAAGTTAGATCCAATACTACGGCATAGAGAATTTTTTAAGGAAGAATAAAATGATTAAAAGGAGTTAAGGAGCATCACATTATCTTGGAGGTTTATATCAACATTATACAATAGAAGAATCTTTATCATTGGAGTTGCAGCTGCGCGGACAGCATAATGCATCAGAGTAGCTCCTTCCTAAAATTCAAAAAAATAAATAAAAGAACAAGGTCAATATCAATTCTAAACAGTTTGTAAGTATTAAATAATCTATTTGCACAAGAATGGTCTACATAAACCTAATAAAAAACAATAAAAACATTTGAATAAGAATGCATATTATATCTTTTTAACACACACATTTCCAATATAATATGAGCTACACTCGGAGGATGAAAAATCCACTGGAAAAACATCAAAAGAAGTGTCACAAATACGCAAACATCAAAGAAGCACTTGCTAACTACATTGTATTGTAAAAACAATAGGATACATTTAGGAATGGTGCAATTTACATTTTAGAACAAGCATTGGTTAAACAATAGCACAACAGAACTATTGCCAAGTAGGCTGCTATTGCAAATGAAAGTGTTGACGTGATTTCTTTGATAAAGTTGCAGTTGTGGATAAACAAGTAAATACAGCTGGAAAGTACTGCTCACTTTATCTCGAACAAATGGATTTGCTGATTCTCTTAGAAGATAGTTGAAAATAGCCTGCTTCTTTGAAAGTACTGTCTTGTGAAGCGCTGTCAGTCCATCCTGGCAAGGAATTGTCAAACCATAATTCTCTTTCACAGAGTGGACAAGCACTTTTATGCCAAATTAAATAATGTTTTGTAAAGAATTAGATTAACCATCAATCTGATATGTTATCTGCGGAGTGCATACCTTGTTCTCAATATTGATGTCCGCATTATGTTTCAACAAAGTATTTACAAGGTAAAACTCTCCTGATGCAACAAGAGTGTGTAGAGGTAGCCACCTGCCCTGAAAAGTAATTTGTAGAGAACTTATAAATGGATAAGAATAGGCATATAAATATAATTATCATCAAAGTGACAGATCTACCGGAACAATTTGGTATTGTATGGAACACGGTCTTGGGTTTGGGTGTCACGAGATGCCAGGAGAGGATCCTATCGTAAGATACTCAATTATCATAAATATATGATAATCAGAACTCAGAATCAGCTAGAAAGTATTTGTAAGTTATACTACATGGATAAGGCTATACTGTATAACTTCACGACTCATTTATATTTGGTAAATGTGTTATCTAGCAACTTATTTTCTTAAGTATACTAACGAATTCATACATTTCAAAGTGTCGATTAATCGATTCAACTATACAGAGCCTACTAATTGTAATTTCTTCAGGGGGCAGGGATTCTACTTTCTCTCTATTCACAATAATCAGAATCGCATGTATAACAAAACCTCAAGTATATTAAACCTCCTAAGACGCAATGCAATGTCATGGAAAATTGGCCAAAAGTCATTGCCTAAAGACCAATTTAGAAACCAGACATGGAAGTCAACCACCCATAAGATGGTATGCATGCTACAACTTGAAAGATCGCACACATATCCTATACCCATGATGGTGTCATATCCGGTCACAGACAGGACGTTCACCCAAAATGAAGAGAGTGAAACATAATAGAATACAAACTGAGCCATGACATTCACATAATCAACTACGCTACCTCCAGTCCCACAAACAAAAGCACATAAGCATCATAATGAGGATGATAACACCCTCACATAACTCCCACAAAAGAAAGTATATTGAAAGTTAATTATAATAAACGAAATTTTAAGTTAAGAAAAGAGAATGTCTTGAATGTTTCATGTGACACACCACTAGTACGCGTGGTAGAGAAAAATATCTAACCAATGAGGACTTTGTATACTTACAGAGGCAGCAAAAGACAGGTCGGGCTTCCGCATATTTAATAGGAGCTTCTCCTCATTGGTAAACAACTTGCGACGCCCTACATATTCAATACAATATATCGTAAGAATCCCGCAGCAGATACACGGTATCACTCATGGTACCCAAACCAAAAGTTCAAAGTACCCTACATAAGAGGAAAGGTGTGTCTGATTTCAGAAAACCTAAAGAGATCGACATTTCTGGATACTGTGAACACAAAGGTACATGCTGAAAAGATAAATTAACAAACAAAAATACCGAGCAAACTAATCAATAAAGTTACATCGCAAAATGCACATAAGTGCACCAAAAGTTGATATAATTGAACTTAAAACGTAAATCTTTCAAATGTACTATTGTTCTCAACTACGGCATTATTTCATTTGAAGATTGGAGGTAGAGTGCAAAAGAAGTCTGTATCACATTTGAGGCTAGCAAATATGGAATGGAAGCAAACTGGACCTCGCCACTCGTCTTTAGGATAAATGGTTGGATTTTCTTTAAGATGCTAAAGAAAAATAGATAGCCAGAAATTCACATACAGTTCTTGCATGGACTGAGTCATCTCACGAATCCTATTGCATAGTTGTCAGAATCTTATGATTCACATTCATATCCTACATTTCAATTGAGTTCACCCATGAAATGATGCGAATCAAACTATGAATCCAAATTGAAACAAAAACTTATCTGAATCCCAATTCAAGATTGTGATCAGATGGATTCGTACGGTTCATCCCAATTGTCTACTTGAGTTAGAAACAACCCAAGAAATAATACTTCCCCCGTCATTTGTCTGTTTTGCAGATATGTTTGTCTTAAAATGACTAGTACCGTTTTGTTAAAGCCGAGGCTAATATTCCCTCAAAAAGAAGGCCAAGGCTAATAGTTTCCAACTACATTCAATTGGTGTCTTATTGTTCATTTCTTAACATAATACATATACCATTCTCTGCCTTCGTTATTCACATCTTTAGATGCGTAAAGCTCCTAATCACTCGCCAAAGCTGCAAGTTATCTAAAAGTTTGAGTAAACTGATTGTTGACATATGAATATATTATTCACACATGTTATAGTTTTATGGAATATGTTGTTTTATCTACTTAAAGAGATTGTAAAGTATGATCAACGATTTGAATCGTACGATTCAGAGAAGTTGAATTTTGATATACTGTTAATCTCAATTAGACAACTATGACCCATTACACATAGACCTCAAAATTCATGAGTAGGATGCAGTGGAAGTGTTCTATTTGAGATCATATGATCTTTACATGAAGATTGTTAAATGATACATGTGTGTGAAGGGTCTTCCGTCGATTCTGGGTTTAGGGCGTGTTTGGGGGCAGATTAAAGCTCAGAAAGAGGGATGAGAGAAGCACAGAGGAGAGCGAGGATGAGATCAAGCTGATTGCTCAGAGAGAGACAGCTTTGGGAGTACGTACTCTCGGGAGAGTGCTTTGGTACTGGTACCATACTTGTGCCAAATCGTTGTCTGTGAGGCTTCTAATTGTAAGGTGTGAATGGGAGGTGACCTCATATAGGCATGGGTTGCGTAGGTGGACCTCAGGGCTCCGGGATCAGGGGAAGCGATTAGCTCACTCCTTACAAGGATGTGACAGCTCTGCCTCAGCACATGATCCACCCAGGCTCACTTGCAACCAACACAAACCTTCCTATCCTAAGGTACCCAAGAGCCTCTATCTCTAAGCAACTAGAGAGCGACCCCTCCGCGGGCATCTCGCAGGACCTTACTCTAGCCTCCACTCCACTAGACAACGCCGCGGTTGCTTGTACGGCGACCGTGTGATTCGCCCTGGACCCTGTCTTGTGGTCCGGGTTGGGCACAGAGCCCACTACTTAGCGCCAATGGACGATCCACCTGATCGTGGTCAGCCCTCAGAAGGGTGAGTGGGGGATGTGAATCCCTGCTTCGCATGCTCCACATGGCATGATGCTGATAGTGGTGGGCCTAGCGCACCCAGATTTAAGTATCTACCGGTTTCAAAATGAAGATCCACAATGAGCAAGGAGAGAAACGGTCAGGGGAATGAACATTCACAACTTAGGATATGTTATCGTCTAAGAAGCCCTGGTGCGCGTGCAGGTGCATTCATGGGTGCGGGTGCCACAATCTTCCAAAAATTAGGGGTGCGGATGCGGCGAAATTACGTGTGTGTATTATTTGTGAGCTCTTCATTTACATGACAACATAAAAATATTCAAAGTTGATAATACACATCATATGTTCACTGAGTTATAATATATGCATTTTCTTTTGTTTTAAATTGTAGTTGTACTGTAGACAACCTCTCAATTAAAACTTCCAAATGATCCTACTGCATCGACAAAGCACCCACGAAGCACCCGTGCTTCTAGGTTATCATAGTGACATTGCAAGAGAACATAAATTTTTCTTCCAAATCTAACTGGAATCAACAATACTATACTTTATCATGATAATAGAACATTATATAACCAACTCCCATGATTGATGATTGCAAGGCAATGAGAAGATGCCCCCAATTAGCCACACGCAACCATCAACCCGAAAATTGAAATGAAGGTTGTATACATCCAAGGAAACTTCTAATTTCAACCCAGTTAATAGTTATGTATTTGGTAAGCTCTAACATATAGTAGTATGAAAAATGAGAGATGAACTGTTTGCACATTTTGAACAATTCCACAGAAACTTAATTTTATATTTACCTTCAGGGTTTTTAGCAGCTTTAGGATCATAACTCTCACTGTTGAAAAACTCTGAAATATCATCCATACTAACCCCATAAACAGCCAGCCTAGGGTTCCGAGGCGCCACTCTAGTAGGCACACTCACCTCATCATCTTCTTCCTCCTCCTCCTCCACCTTCTCCTCCACACCTACAAAACTAGGGCTCTCAATAACAACAGGTTTCAACTGCGAAAGCTTCAAATCCCTAAACGCCTTGTAATCCTCCACGCTCACTTCCCTAATCGGAAGCATCGATTGCTTCCTCTTCTCAACGCTCCGTCCGAACTCCATCTCCTGAGCCATCTTCCGCCTCTCCTTCTTCGTGATGTTGATCTCCGCCTGCGCTTCCTTCCATTTCTCCGGCACCAAGTCCTCCGCCTTCACCTCCGCCGCAGTAGTTTTGGTGCTCCGTACGGAGTCGAGGTAGGGGTCCTCGAATATGCCGTCTTCGAAGACGAGGCAGTCTCCGACGACGTGTTCTTCTTCTTCTTCAGAATCGTCAGATTCATCTCCGTTGGAGATGAATTGGTGGTGGGGTTGGGATTGGGGGGATAATTGGAATGGGGATGAGTGGAGTGTGCTGGAGAGTGGGGGAGATTTGCGGGAGAGATGGAGGTTTAATCTGGTTCGAGAGGGGGAGAGAGATTGGGGAGTTGTGAGAGAGAAGGGAGAGGTGGGGAGGAGAGAGAAGGGAGGAGGGGTTTGGGGTTTTAGGAGAAATGGAGGTGGTGACATTGTTTCTTCTTCTTCTTCTCTGCGGATGGAAGAAAGCGAAAATGGCGCTGGCGGTTTGGTGGTTTATCCAGTATGTTGGGTCGGGTAATTTGAGGCCCAATGGGTCCACACCCAATAGCCCATTTGAGCAGTTCTTAGGTGCTCACAGAGCAAATCCAGGTGGTGCTCCATTCCATTCACATTTTGACATGTGCAATAAAAGTAGGGTGAGTGGGAGAGAAAAAATAGCTTAATAGGAATCTAATTTTTTTTATAACTTATAGGAGTAGTGGTTAATTCTAGTGGAACATGTGTGAGTTAATGAATCGTGTGGAGCACCAAGTGTCAGTACTTACGTGGTGCTCTTGGAGTATCTAAAATTTTCAACATTTTTAGAGGAGTATAATGGCCCGTGGAGTATCCACAAATCTGGCACAGATTTTTTTGTTTGATGAATTCCACCTTCCATTAACCACTAAACTGGGAGTTATCATCCCTTACAGCATTAAGGACACAAACAGGAAGATCAACACTATCTAAAAAACTAGAAACATTAGTTGTAAACCCCCATTTAGCTAAGTTGTGAGCTGAAGAATTTGCATTCCTTTTACAATGTTTGAAATTCACCCTTCTACTTCCCATCAGCATTTTCAAAACTTCAATTCTGGTTCTCCAACTCCACTTTGCTTTCGACACATCATTATAGTTGTTAATCACCCATAAATAATCATATTCTATAACCACCAAATTCCATTGATTAGCTAACACATAATGGTACGCTGCTGTGAACTCAGCATCTTCTGCACTAGCACATTCTTCACTTACAATTCCAGCTGCCCATATTTCACTCAAATAATTTCTAGCAATGAAAGCTGCAACACATCTCCAATTCTTAAAACTCGCTGTAGACACGCAAATTTTGTAGCCAATTAAAAAGTGGCACGTGTCAATTATCGCCAGATTAAAAGGTGGGATCAAATAGAACTCGCCTTCAAATTAATGCCCTCAAGCAATAATAATAGTGGACTGAACTGTAAATGAGACAAAACTTTATTTACAAGCAAGGACTGCTTATGGCGACGCCACGTCACTACATGACACGGCTACAAGTCACCAAGCTCGACCAATAATGTTGCGCCATTTGTCAAAATGATGCAGCTATCAAGACTAGCAAGCTTGATCAATAGTGTCGCGCCACTTGTCAAATTGATGCAGAAATTAAATAAATAATAAATATTATTTATTTTCTATCTTGGCCAACAAGCCAGCCCATGCCTATATAAATGGATCACCTCAGGCACAATTACACACACAATTACATCTTGCAAGGAGAGAGCTCTGAAGATCAAGCTGCTAAAGCCCTGAAGAGTTCGTCCATCCACAAGATCATCAACGATCTTCGAGACCTTCGAAGATCTTACCCACACACAATTACATCTTGCAAGAAGGAGAGAGCTCTGAAGATCAAGCTTTTCAAGCCTCGACGAGTTCATCCATCATCAAGATCATCATCATCAAGCTCTTCGAAGTTCTTCATCAAGTTCTTCAAAGATCATCATCGAGTCCTTCAAGCCGTTGAAGATCTCCATCCGCGTTCTTCAATAAACTCGAAGATCTTCAAGCCGTTCTTCGTGTTCTTCAAGGCATTCATCCGGTTCTTCATCAACATCGAAGATATTCATCCGTTCGATCCGAGATCAAGCCTCTAAAGCCCTCGTTCGACGTTTGTGTTCTTCGAGACCTTCATCGCGTTCCTCGTCAAAATCGAAGGCCGCTCATCCGTTCGATCCGAGATCAAGCTGCGAAGCCCTCGCTCGGCGTTTCAGGAGAAGAATCAGGGGATTTAATTTCTGTTTAGAAAATTATTATCAGAGATTGTAATCCACTACAAATCATCAATAAAATACATTTGACACCGAATTTCTCGCTTTTGTTTCCATTAGCATAAATTTGTGTGTACAAATTTTGGCACGCCCAGTGGGACCTCTCTGCCCCTCATCTCTTCTCCTCAAGTACAAGTGTTCGTGATGTCTCCTACAAAGAACAACGAACTTCCATCTCTCAAGGCTGGAGACGCGAAGTCTTCAACTTCAGAATCAAACTCCGGAACCCAAATCACTGGTCCAATAACTCGTAGTATGGCTAAGGCCATAAAGAATCTCACAGCTGCAGGGGGCAGTCAAGATGGTTCGCTAGATGTTGCAGTCTTCAACCTTGCTAGTGCAGGATGAATATCTTCGATGTTGATGAAGAACCGGATGAATGCCTTGAAGAACACGAAGAACGGCTTAAAGATCTTCGAGTTTCTTGAAGAACGCGGATGGAGATCTTCAACGGCTTGAAGGACTCGATGATGATCTTTGAAGAACTTGATGAAGAACTTCGAAGAGCTTGATGATGATGATCTTGATGATGGATGAACTCGTCGAGGCTTGAAAAGCTTGATCTTCAGAGCTCTCTCCTTCTTGCAAGATGTAATTGTGTGTGGGTAGGATCTTCGAAGGTCTCGAAGATCGTTGATGATCTTGTGGATGGACGAACTCTTCAGGGCTTTAGCAGCTTGATCTTCAGAGCTCTCTCCTTCTTGCAAGATGTAATTGAGTGTTGACAGCTGCATCATTTTGACAAGTGGCACTATTTGATTGGCCTTACTTGCTTACTTGTAGCCAAGTCATGCAGTGACGTGGCATCGCCATAAGCAGTCCTCGATTGTAAATAAAGTTTGATAACAGGAAGCCTTACCAGTTGCTACCACTGCTACTGCAGGTCTCTAAACCTTCTCTGAACGGACTAGAAACACGAGGGAATCGGTGCCTAGACTACCCTTTTATAGATGGACCAGGGAGGCTAGGAAGGGTCTAGATGACATTCAGACAAGGAAATAAAATTTCAGTGTTGGACATGTTTCCTAAAATCTGAAAGCATGGCAAAGTTAAGGGAATGTTTTCCTGTGAGTTACAGATGGTGTTTCTAAAAATAAAGATACTATGCCGCTGGAAGTAGAAGGTCACGCAGTTCATAAGGAATTACCTGTCTAAAAAAAAAAAAAAAATCTTAAGAATATTTACAGGAAAGGAGAGAATAAAATATTGGATTTTTTTAGAAAAAAAAATAAACAAAAAAGAAAAAGAAAAAAGAATGAATTGATGAGAGAAAATAGGGATCCTGCTGCAGCAACAACATAGGGAGAGGTCAACGCAAGCAACATCCATCCTGGCTGCGAGTTTTTCCTTAATGAAGCCAATTTTCCCTGATTGTGCTTTGGGAATGAGATTGGTCAGTTGGCAATTTACTGGGCATTAATAGCATATGATTGATGCTATGGAAAAAAAAAAGAGAAGAAGAGAAGAAGCTAAATTTCGTACATAATCCTAAATTGTAGATGGTATCGCAGATGGGATGTTACAAGTCCATCTCTCAAACACTGGTGTTTCAGATCCAAGTTTGAGATTAACAAATCAAAGTATTGATCGAGACTCGTCCACCAACAAGCTCAAGAGCCGGTAAACAAGTCTCGAGGGGGCATTTGTAGACACTCAAAATTTGCGGCCAATTAAATAGTGCCACGTGTCTATTATCACCTAATTAAAATGAGGGTTCAAATAGCACTCACTGCTAAATTACTATGCTTTAAAAATAATTAATAGATGACTAAATTGTAAATGAGACAAAACTTTATTTACAATCGAGGACTGCTTATGGCGACGCCACGTCACTACATGACACGGCTACAAGTCACCAAGCTCGACCAATAATGTTGCGCCATTTGTCAAAATGATGCAGCTATCAAGACTAGCAAGCTTGATCAATAGTGTCGCGCCACTTGTCAAATTGATGCAGAAATTAAATAAATAATAAATATTATTTATTTTCTATCTTGGCCAACAAGCCAGCCCATGCCTATATAAATGGATCACCTCAGGCATATGGGACACACAATTACATCTTGCAAGAAGGAGAGAGCTCTGAAGATCAAGCTTTTCAAGCCTCGACGAGTTCATCCATCATCAAGATCATCATCAAGCTCTTCGAAGTTCTTCATCAAGTTCTTCAAAGATCATCATCGAGTCCTTCAAGCCGTTGAAGATCTCCATCCGCGTTCTTCAAGAAACTCGAAGATCTTCAAGCCGTTCTTCGTGTTCTTCAAGGCATTCATCCGGTTCTTCATCAACATCGAAGATATTCATCCGTTCGATCCGAGATCAAGCCTCTAAAGCCCTCGTTCGGCGTTTGTGTTCTTCGAGACCTTCATCGCGTTCTTCGTCAAAATCGAAGGCCGCTCATCCGTTCGATCCGAGAACAAGCTGCGAAGCCCTCGTTCGACGTTTCAGGAGAAGAATCAGGGGATTTAATTTCTGTTTAGAAATTTACTATCAGAGATTGTAATCCGCTACATTTATTTCATCAATAAAATACATTTGACACCGAATTTCTCGCTTTTGTTTCCATTAGCATAAATTTGTGTGTACAAATTTTGGCTAAGAGTCACAGTCACATGTTGCCTGATAGACTCTTAGCCTTTCCCGATAATTGAATTGATTTCAAAAAGAGTATTTCTAAGAAATTAGCAAGTTATGGGACTAGGGTAAGCATTGGCTGTGCTATCGCGCTAGACTTTCCTCCTCTATTAGTAATGATGATATTGACAAGGCCATGAAGCAAGGATTAGAAATTCACCGTCAGAAGGCAACACTTTGTTAAAAGTGTGTCATGTTGCAGAACTTGTGAAGAGCTACACTTGGTAAAAGTGCGCGCATGTCTCTGAATCGTGAAGGCAACACCTCTTTTCAAAGGAAGGATGCGCAATGCCTCTGAACTCATGGATGCAACACTTCTTTCAGCGAAAGAGTGTGCGGTGTCTCTGAACTGTAAGAGCGACATCTCTTTCATAGAAAGGATGCACAATGCCTCTGAACTCGTGGATGCAACACTTCTTTCAGCGAAAGAGTGTGCGGTATCTCTGAACTGTAAGAGCGAAATCTCTTTCAAGGAAAAGATGCGCAATGCCTCTAAATCATGGAAGCAACACTTCTTTCAGAGAAAGAGCGTGCGATGTCTCTGAACTGTAAGAGCGACATCTCTTCCAGAGAAAGGATGCGCAATGTCTCTGAACAAGTAAAATCAACACTTCTTTCAGGGAAAGAGTGTGCAATGTCTCTGAACTATAAAAGTGACATCTCTTTCAGAGAAAGGATGCGCGATGCCTCTGAACGGTAAGTGCAACACTTAATTAAAAGTGTGCGGTGCCTCTGAACGGTATGTGCAACACTTAATTAAAAGTGTGCGGTGCCTCTGAACGGTATGTGCAACACTTAGTTAAAGTGTGCGGTGCCTCTGAACGGTAAGTGCAACACTTAGTTAAGGATGCGCGATGCCTCTGAATTATAAAACAACACTTCTTTGAAAGTGTGCGGTGTCTCTGAACTCATAAATGCAACACTTCGCGAAGTGTGCAATGTCTCTGAACTGGAAGAATGACGGTACTTTATTAAAAGTATGTCATGGAGGCTCTCGGACGCCAATCTAGCAAGGAGGGAGGCTCGGTCGCCTAACCAGACATGAACGGAGGCTCGGTCGCCTTAACAAACGAAGAGGGAGGCTCGGTCGCCTAACCGGACAAGAACGGAGGCTCGGTCTCCTTAGCGGACAAGGACAGAGGCTCGATCGCCTTAACAAACTAGCCACACAGTGTTACGATCGGCCTAATGAACAAGGGCGGTGGCTCATTTTTCGAAACGCTGTCATTCGAGGAGTGCACAAGTTGAAAGCCCATGACGCACTGTAGTGGCTGCATGAGAAGACATTACACCAACAACATAGTATATGCATGATGCACGTGTATGTCTGACCATTACTTTTAAAACACTTCGTGAAAGCTAGAGACAGAACAAAGAAAAAAAAGATACAGAAGAAGAAGAAAAGAATACATGGAACTTCCTTTACCTCCGTCACCTGATTGGTCATCTTTTCGGTCAGATGTAAATGCTCTAAGAATCTGCATATATTTAGCATGATAGCTCCGTTACTTGAGAAGGATTTCATGGACTCATGGCTAGGTTGCCTAAAATGGCCTCACAGCTCCGAAGCATTGACTCCGTGCTTGAATACACATGGCGGCTATACCGCTTGGATGAGCGGCTCCTTCCCTCGACGGGCATGCTAGCTCAATTGCTTGAACGGACATCACAGATAGCTTGCCTAAGTGGACATGAAGACTCGTAGCCTGGGTGAAGCACATCACTTCGTCATCTCAATGCACACGTTGGTTTCATCGCTTCGCTTAAGCTTGGTCACTCCAAAGACGATGCGTCCCTTGAACATGGTGTCTGGATCGCCTTAACAAACGAGGACGGTGAATCGCCTTCATGGACACGGCAACTCCGACCCTTGGGTAGCTGCGGTACCTCAATGGACACGAGGGCTTCACGCTTGAGTGAACATCATCGCGCTCCATTGTTTGAATACACACCATGGTGGCTTCTCTTGGATGGACATCGCGACAACTTGACTCTTGAGCGGACATGATGGCTCCAAAGAAACTTCGTCGGTTCAACATGGTAGATCCAAAGAAACTTCGTCACTCGAACATAGTGGCTCCAAAGATGCTTCATCGCTGCAACATGGTTGCTCCAAATATGCTTCGTCGCTGCAACAAGGTGGCTCGGCTACTGAATTGAACAAGCAAAGGCGGAGGATTCTTTGCTTGAACAATGGGGGCTCATTTGAATGAACGGCATGGTCAGGCCGGACGCGAAAATTCCAAAGACGTTCCACCGCTTTAACGTGATAGCTTCGTTGCTAGCAAGGACGTCATAGTATCTCCATCGCTTGAATGAACATGTAGGCTTCCACGCTTGGATAGACTTCATAGTTCAATTGCTTGGATGCGCCAAACCAATCACGGGTCGAAGAAGTAGGCGTTGGAGATTTAACAAAGGGAACTCCACAAACAGTTGGAAGAAAATATTCAACTCTGGAGGGGATTCCTTCAAACATTGCCAAGAAAATCCTTACGAAAATAAATATGCTAGACTTGACGCCTTTGTTGTATATCCTGAACAAAAATCGAACAAAGCACAAAAAAAGTAAAAAATAAAAAAAATAAAAGAAGAGACATGTCCATCATTCATGCATGCATATTTATATGTGTGTTGTATGAGAAAAGGTGTTAAAAGTTGAAGCAACCCGGCAACAAATTGTACAAACGATGAGGAAATCACAAGGTCGGCTACATAATTGTGACTTTCTAGTGGCTGTAGCGTAACATTCTCACCATCCGTTCTTCTCTGACAGTGGTATATAAGGCTAATATGAAAACAGAAGAGTCCAAGAAGGCAACCATGGCTGCTGTAGATTGGTGGCTATGAGTAAATTGGTGCCTACCAGTTACTCGAATAAGCAAGCGAGTTCGCTCATTAAATAAACATAGTCGCTTAAATGGGCATGGCCTTCATCGCTTGAAGGTCACGGCAAGATCTCCTGATGGGAAGGTCGCTTCAAAAGACATCATGGCTCAATCTCCTCGTGATTTTCGTGTATATCGCTTTTCTCTCGTGGCGGCGACACGATAGGTCTAAGCGGCTGAGTTCCTTGAACGTGGTCGCTTTGCACGTTGGTTGAACATGGTGGCTTTGTTGCTTGAATGGCCGTCATGGGTTCACGGGTAGCTCGGACATGGAAGCTTCGAGAGGCCCCATTACGATGGATCCCTCTATCCTGCACTAGCAAGGTTGCTTGAATGGACTTCGTGGTTCCGTTTTCTGGAGAATGCGATGGCTCCGTCGCTCAGATGGACATTGTGGCATGGCTTGGGCGGATTGAAACATACGATGATCCGTCACGTGAACTGTGGTAGCTCTTTCGCTTGGATGGTCATCATGGTGGCTCTATGCTTAGACGGACATGGCGGAGGATCCATTGCTTGAATTGATATGGTGACTGCTTCCTCGATAAAGGTCATGGTGGCATTGCTTGAAGGGACATGGCGGCGTCGGACAAAACAATGACAACAGCCAGAAGTGCTTTGAAAAGGGCACCCAAGGAGTATCAATGATCAAAGTAACCATAGGGAAGAGAGTGTCAACTCTGCTGAATCTTCTCTGATTACTGAGTTTTTGCGAAAGGGGCAGCCACCGTTCTGTTAGTAGTCTCTGCAATTAAAACGGAAAAGAAAATCTGTTAGCTACTGAGAACAAAAAACGAACAATGGAAAAGCATAAAAAAAGAAGCTATAGAAGGCAGTCATGCTTCTGGAAAAAAATCAGTGGCTATCACCTTTTATAGAGTGAGTAAGGCGGTCAAGGAAGTCAATCTAATGTTTTTAGAAGCAGTGAGTATATTTCCAAAAATAATAGATCCCCCCATAAGTAAATACGTCGAAGAGAATATTTTTCTTTCCTTTATTTAAAAATCGTGGATCCTCCATGACAAAACAAAGCAGAGTGTATAATTTTCTTTTCCTAAGGAATATATGGGGGGGATTTGGCAATTTGCTCTGGGCATACGGTAAAAAAAAAGTGTAATGCACTAGTCCAATGGTCGCACATGATCAACTCTGAGTGTTTCAAGGACATATCAGTTCCACATAAAACTCGGAAATTTAAAGCACGAACTGATGGGGTTGTTTAAGTCTGTGAAGGCAAAGCAAAAAAAAATGTCCATATGTCCGCGACTTATGTTTTGGATCCAAGTCGAGATCAACAATCAAGCATTTATCAAGACATGTCCGCCAACAAGCTCAATAGCGATGGTACTAGAAGATCAAGTATTGTTGACCTGTCGTCTGTGGAACTTCCCAAAACAAAAGGTCAGACTTCCCAAAACAAGAGAATAAAATGAAAGGAAATAAATCAAGAGAGAAAAAATGTATATACACATAATGTATATATGTTCCAAAAAAAAAATCATGAATATATATTTCTAAAAATTGTGAGCCTCCACCGCTGTACCGTGTTGGCACAAGAAAATAAATTTCCAGTGTTTCTGCTCCGTCACCGCGTCAGTCGTCATGGTTTTTTTTTTCACCACAGGAGTAAACCGGCCTTAGCAAGTGAAACAACTATTACGCCAGGCCATTGACTTCATGCATGCCCCTACAATACAAGGCAACTGTTGTCATACCAAAGAATGACAAATTATTCAATGGTGCAACGTGGATTTAACTATCCAGCCGTTTTACTTCCACAACAACATGGAACTAAGGCACTAGTTGGGCGCTCAAGATAGTCGCCAATTCAAATTTTAAGGGTCGATGCTTGGAGAGAAAGTTAAGGATTGCCAAATAATATTTTATCGAGACTCGTATGCTATCAAGCTCAAGAGCCAGCAAACAAGTCTCGAGGGGGCATTTGTAGACACGCAAATTTTGTAGCCAATTAAAAAGTGGCACGTGTCAATTATCGCCAGATTAAAAGGTGGGATCAAATAGAACTCGCCTTCAAATTAATGCCCTCAAGCAATAATAATAGTGGACTGAACTGTAAATGAGACAAAACTTTATTTACAAGCAAGGACTGCTTATGGCGACGCCACGTCACTACATGACACGGCTACAAGTCACCAAGCTCGACCAATAATGTTGCGCCATTTGTCAAAATGATGCAGCTATCAAGACTAGCAAGCTTGATCAATAGTGTCGCGCCACTTGTCAAATTGATGCAGAAATTAAATAAATAATAAATATTATTTATTTTCTATCTTGGCCAACAAGCCAGCCCATGCCTATATAAATGGATCACCTCAGGCACAATTACACACACAATTACATCTTGCAAGGAGAGAGCTCTGAAGATCAAGCTGCTAAAGCCCTGAAGAGTTCGTCCATCCACAAGATCATCAACGATCTTCGAGACCTTCGAAGATCTTACCCACACACAATTACATCTTGCAAGAAGGAGAGAGCTCTGAAGATCAAGCTTTTCAAGCCTCGACGAGTTCATCCATCATCAAGATCATCATCATCAAGCTCTTCGAAGTTCTTCATCAAGTTCTTCAAAGATCATCATCGAGTCCTTCAAGCCGTTGAAGATCTCCATCCGCGTTCTTCAAGAAACTCGAAGATCTTCAAGCCGTTCTTCGTGTTCTTCAAGGCATTCATCCGGTTCTTCATCAACATCGAAGATATTCATCCGTTCGATCCGAGATCAAGCCTCTAAAGCCCTCGTTCGACGTTTGTGTTCTTCGAGACCTTCATCGCGTTCCTCGTCAAAATCGAAGGCCGCTCATCCGTTCGATCCGAGATCAAGCTGCGAAGCCCTCGCTCGGCGTTTCAGGAGAAGAATCAGGGGATTTAATTTCTGTTTAGAAAATTATTATCAGAGATTGTAATCCACTACAAATCATCAATAAAATACATTTGACACCGAATTTCTCGCTTTTGTTTCCATTAGCATAAATTTGTGTGTACACTCGCATCACAATTCAGTTTGGTGCTACTGTTAGCAGGATTTTCCCAATTGCTAATCTGGGGATTTGGATCTTTTATCATCTCGGCATCATTACTGAATTTTATGCTCCCACCAGATAGACCAAATTTCTGTCACAATCTTTTGACAATTGACAATTTCACCTTTGTGTAGTTTTTCATTTCTAGCATCCCAGATTCTTTCCAATGTCAGCACACATATAAGCCACAATTCATCCCTACTCCAATAATGAGTACCATCCATAGTAAAATTCAGTAAACTATGCACAGTTTAAGTATTTTATCATATCAACTCTAACACCCAGAATGTTGAACCATATGGCTTTAGAGAATGGATATGTGAGTAATATAGGAGTGTCATCCTCTGACAAATGATTGCACACCACACATATATTCTCTTCAGAGCTTCTATCACTGTATCCATTCCCCATATTCTTACCTCTGACAGGTAAAAAGTTTGACACTGCCATCCAAATCATCATCTTTAATCTATTGTGTATCTCTGCTTTCCATAAATCTTTCCAATTGAAGGCAATCCTAACATTATTGTTTGTGGTTCTTGTTTGCCAAAGATACATTCATTTGGCACTCACATTACATTTTTCCTCAAATCTTCACATCCACCTATCCTCAACTCCTCTAATTGAAATATGAAGCTTATGAATATCTTTACACTCCACATCATCCATCCGCATTTGTAATTTCTCCAATCCAAAGTCTTTACATCTTCCTGAAACAAATCACACACAATCTTTGGAGCATTTGCAAGATCAATTGGAGGGATAGGCTTTTAATTGGCTAAAGAAGGAATCCAACGGTCTTGCCATATATTAATATTTCTTTCATCACCAATTACTTTAATAACTTCTTGAGAAATCATCTCTCACCATTAGCATCCCTTTCCAGAAATAGGAATCAGAGCTCTTTTTTTCATTTCTATCAAAATCAATATGAGCACAATATTTTTTCAGAAGCAAATCCACCAACAATCTGTTTTTTGCTCCCATAAAATCCCATTGATTCTGGGCGATTTTTATTATTATTTTCTTTTTATATTTTTTTGGTTTCTCTAGTTTGTAGTAGTAAAAATCATATATCAATTCAAAAAACTCGGGTAAATCGGCCGATTCCGGTTACGATTCTTGCGAACTCAGTTCGGTTACGATTACTATTTATGCCTGACCGAACCGAGACCGACCTTATATGGTTCGGTGGTCAGTTCCGGTTCCATACACTTCAGTTCAGATCCCGGTTCTGTCAATTCGGTTATTTTGGTTCGTTTCTAACCGGAACCGGCCGGTTAACCACCCCAAAGTGCAGCTCTAGGCGCACATAATCATAAACAAGAACCATGGCCCCATTTCAATGAGCTTAATTAAAATCATGAGATTGTGATTATAGGACAAGTGGTTAAGACAAGGAGAAAGTACAATATTTTAACCTCAACTACTAATTTCAACAATCTAAAATCTTACTTAATCTCATCCAAACAGGGCCCATGTCACTTTGGACAAAAGCAACCTCACACCCATCAGAAGTACTAGTAAGTGAGGGAGAAAGTTCCACCATTGAAGGCTTGGGTTGGCTTCATGCTCACTTCCACAATTGAGGGCTTGGGAGCATGCTCACCCATGATGAGAATGAACAAGCGGATAACAAAAGGAACTTCAGGCTTCAGATCTACTGCACCAGAAAAGTTTTGGCAGATGTAACAAACTAAAAAAGATTATAGCCCTGCTAATATCTGAGCAAAATGTAAAGAGTCAACTACAGACTAACACACACACAAACCATAAAAGTACTCGAGACTAGTTTTCTACATAACCTTACTCAAAGAGGCGGTCTCGGAGTTCCATTCTAAAATTAATACAAGAGAAATGACGGAAGCAAGATCTCCAGCTAGATGTTCATTCCATACTTTCAGTACGCTTCACCTAACGGCGGGGATAGTTCCTCTCTGGGCTACCATAAGGCGAGTATGGAAGTGACCTTGAGCGTTCCCTTCTAGACCTTCCACCATAAGGCGGTGAACGCCTCGGAGAGTAATCACGACCGCCGCCTCGATAAGGTGGTGGTGACCGCCTCGAAGACCTGCTGCTATACCCATAATCGTCACGCCCTCCACGGTACCTACCGCCACGGTCTCCACGATAGCCTTCTTACAAATGCAAAAGAAATAAAAGCAAGTTGTTGTAAACCATTTTCGGACAAATAATCACACAATACATGCTGAACCCAATTTACCCAACTGAAAGTCCACAGAAGTAATTGGCAGTGGCAGAGTTAGAAAACTGAAACAGCAGGGCGAAAAAAAATATGAAAATTTTAAGGGAACTAGTGAAAAAAATTGTGAAGTCAGCCCAGAGAAGTTGTGTATCTGTAGTAAGGGTATTTTTGCACAAGTCATAATAATAGGAATAAAAGTGCAATTTTGAACCCTTTAGTAGCTCCGCAACTGGTAATTGGTGACCATTTTACTCGTACAAAAAAATCCACTCACAAGGTCACCAGAAACTGAGAACTATCAGCGTTCTTCATCACAGTATTACATACACGGACAGCAACAAAACAGCCCAAACAACACAATTAAGGGCTTACCATTGTCCCTTGATTTCTGGACCCCAAGATAGTGACCAGGTGTCGGAGTTCTAGGGCGTTTCCTCCTCGACTGACAGATGAATAAATGAGATCACAAAGTCAGCAAGACAAGATACCGTATAATATGAAGAAAAAAAAAAAGTTTCCAATTCAATAAGAAAACCCACAACCCCTGTTAAAATGATACTGAATCATCGGAACAATTATAGAAAAAATAATGAAATAAAAAAGTAGTTTCAAGTATCAGCCTTACTGACATGGAAACTACATTTGACCAACCGAAGAGAAGCACGGCATGGTAAGCCAAAATAACTACAATCTACCAAAGAATGCGGCGGGTATGAGGTACCATAAAGCCTGATTAGAGTGAGGTTGGTAGTGTCTCTTTGATTAGTTGAGAGTTGATAGAATTGCCGAAGTTGTATGGTTGTTGATCACTATAGTTGATATGTTAAGTTGATCAGAAGCATTTGAAAGGCTGTTTTGGCTGGCCATTGATCAAGCTGTTTCACACTTTTACTGAAGTGTTGACATGGATGAACTCATTATCTGATTGTTTCCATACAGCTGACGCGAAAGTTGTCTGAATAACCAGAATCTCCAAGTCAACAAACATGTTAATTAAACACGGTCACCAACAACAATGGACAGATCACTTACCTTTTCCACAGTAATGCATCTGCCATCCAAAACGGAATGATGGAGGCGTTTGACACATCGGCTGGCATCCTCAACAGAATCCATAGTTATAAAAGCAAAACCACGGGAGGCACGTGTGCGAGGCTCGACAACCAGATGGCACGATGCTACCTGCAAGGAATAAATATGTTATCAAACTCCAAACACCCATCGTAAGAAAGCCAGATTACAGAAAATCAAGAATCAGATAGATACAGATAGAACTTATCTTACTGCTTTTGCTTATTTTTCCTTGACAGCGTCTATATTATATTAGTTCTCATTCCGTTTCTAGAGATATTAACTAACTATCATTTATATATTTCTTTTGTATCTCTATTTTTCACCAAAAAAATCATGCAGTTCTCTTTGAAAGAGATGAAAATGAGAAGTTTCCTATATACAAAAGCCTCGCCAGTAGTTTGACTACAGAACCACAATAGTGAGATTTTGTAAATACGTTTTCAAATTCTCATCCATTGAATTAGCAAGATGAGTAGTGTCAGGTTCACTTGTATTAGAAGCATGATGTATGCTTTGTGCAACCCCGACATTTCAGCCCATAACGAGCATGAAGATAGAAAGAAGCTACGTTAACTGGACTCGGGTGCGGGTGTCACGTCGGGTGTGTATCCGAGGATCGGATTTGCCTTTTTGTTGAAATTTAAGATTCGGGGACTCGGCTGAAAAGTACCCAGAATTTGGACATGGGTGCGGGGATACGTATATTCTTCTATTTTATGTGTATGTCAATGTCCAAGTTGGGCATCCATTTTACTATATATAAGGAGTCCAACAATATGTTCCATCATATAAAGGACCATTCTGAAATAAAAAAAATTTAGAAGGAACTTTTCATCAATAACAATATTTTTTGGGCCTGGAAAAAATGCATAAAAAGGGCACTGGTAATATATTATTACAGTTGGGCCTATTAATAAGAAAACATAAAGAAACCCAACAACTATAATTAATAAACCAGATGAAGCCCAACCCAGTTAAAATATAATAGTAGCCCAAGGCAAGAAATTAGGTTTCCTACAACTGAACGATGAAGAGGACGACCTGCAGACATATGGTGGCGACGTGGCGGAAGTTCGGCGGTTGAAAAACCATGGGCGAGTGAAAGAACAGCGTCGTCGTTCGTCGTTTGAGATGTGGATTGACAGAGAGCCGCGTCCATGAGCATGCCACATGGATCGACACGGATTTCATACCCGCACCCGGATAGGGTCGTATCGACCCGGGTACTCCGGCGAAACTGACGAGTCCAGGTAACGTAGGAAAGAAGTGAGGAGCAGGCATGTTTAGAGAGCCGTACAGCATCAGTAATCAGCTTGGTGCCCGACATATCCCAGGCACAACTCCTCCCACACCTCTCACTATGAACCTGTCAGCTATGGGTAACATAGGCTGGATCAACTCTCGTGTGGTTGTCAGCCTACTCTACAGGACTGGGGTTTACACAGTGCACCAGATAGGAAAATCCTGGACAAGGTTTAATGCAATAGGAAAATGACACAATAGGAGGATTAATTCAGAGAATCCAAGAGGGTACAAAAAGGATCTGCTTTGATGGGAAAAGAAAAAATGAAAAAAACTGTACTGTTCGATTGACTTTTAATATATGGCACTCAATTACATGGATCGATTTTGTTTAGCCTCCGTAAATGACTAGCATCACATAGTGAATCATCCCCACATAGTTAATAGCAAACATGTATTCATAAATGACCAATGAAAAAACGAAGAGGAAACGTAATCAACGCAGTACATAAGCTTCACATGTGAAGGTCTACTTCAGCGTATTATTAGAGGAAGAGACAACCTTTCCTTCCTTGTTGAAATGATCTTCAAGGTCTCCTTGTGTGACCCTTGTAGATAACCCAGTCACATAAAGCGTATTCCCAGGGTTATTAGCATCAACAGGCCTGCAAAATCATTAATAGTTGAGATGAATATAAAGCCTGGGAAAGGGCATACAACAGCAACAAAAAGTCAAAACTACTCCAGGACAGCTACAAATATGAAATGTGTGATATTGTTTGAAATAACGCTTAGGTTATTGCACACCTTCCGCGGCTTCTGGACCTTGATCTAGATCTAGATCTAGACCTAGATCTACCCCTTGACAATGATCTGGACCTTGACCTGTATCTAGATCGAGACGGCTCAGCATAAGGGGATGGAGACGGAGAGTACCTGCTACAGAGAATGCAAGTTACACCAACTACCAAATGACTTGTGAGAAATAGTAGTGAAAAGTAAAGAATTCAAATCTTTATATGTCCAACAGCATGAGTGCAAAACTGCAAACCTGTAAAGAAACATCTGATAAATTTATATCTTGTGTACTTACATTACATGCAGATTAAGAAATGCCTACTTCCCAAACTTCTACGGAACACACAGCTTTTAAAGTTTTGCCTCCAAGATAGAGAACCAGATTTTATAATCAGAAGAAAAAGGTAAAGGCTTGCTTAACAGTATCTCACCAAGCCGTGTTCATATTACACAAAAAAATGGGTTATCCAAGAAACTTAATACAGAAAGACGGAGAACCAGGTTTTATCAAAGTTTAATCATATACATCTTCCAGGAATTGTTTCTTCAGTGAACCCACAAGACTTGGCGCGCATCGTCTGGTTTACCTTCTAACCTAACACGACTGAATACCTGCCCCATTTCCCAGACTCAAATCAGTTGCTAGATGGATCAGCTTCCTCCTATTATTTTATTTCAAACCCATTTGCTCATTTCAACTTGAATCAATAAGTCCTATCTTTATTCTAACCAAACTCTCCTTGTCTCCATCTAAACACCTCTTTCTCACAGGTCATCCAAGCGCTTACGTCGTGCGTTTCATGTCCTTACCCATAAATGATTACATGTCCTTTTGGTGCTCGAGTATCTCCAAAAATAACTTTTGTATGTTTCTTTAAGAAACATAAGAAATTGAAAAGAGAATAGTACTTGAAAACTTGCAAGTGAATGCACTGAAAAGAGAATAGTACTTGAAACTTGCTAGTGAATGCAGTCTAACATACAACCTGGAGTGGGAACACGAACGCGGCCAAATTCAGAGGATTGCATTTGAAAGTGGCATGCAAGTCTAGCCAAAGAATAGAAAGCACTGCCACAATACCCCAAAGCAGTAGCCGCGCTCGCAAGTTGTGCATGGATTTTTATGTCCGACATGACAGGTTGTGGTGTTTCCGCAAGACCATTGGAGTGTAACACCATATCACTAAGCAAATCTAAAGAGAGTTAAAGCGTGCCGTACAAGATCCAAACCAGCCTACTTCGGTTCTCAAGAAAGCAATTACTAATGTTGGAGTTTCGTAAGCAAGCCATTGGGCAAGAGTCACAGCAGCTTGTTAGGCAGGGAGGTTGAAGCCAGCGTTGTACGACTTGACCACTCTAGGTGCCTTGAACAAAATTTTCCTATGTAGTATCTATATAAAACAGTGTGCCGAGTCCGAACCATAGAAAATCTGTACACATTCTACATTAAATCGTGCTATCAATTTGATGTTCCTTGGTGTGAAATGCTTAGAAGGGTAAAAGATACTTGACCCCTCAGTTTTGGCACATAGACAAAATCTGTTCAACCCAAACCAACACTGGAATACAATCTCAGCCAAACTGAAACAAAACAGACCCAAAATCGGTCCTCTCTTGACCAATCAGACCCAACATTTGAAAAATAAATTGTTCTCAATCTACTACCTTCAACCAAGAACCCTCTGACGCCATGTCTTCAATCATCATCTTCTTCCATGTCTGACACCACCGAGCCCACACCGCCAAATTTGAACATAACCCAGTTTATCATAAGCCTCTAAAATCAAAACCAACAAATGAACCTGAGAACCCCTCTATTTTTCATTTTACAAGCCCTGAAACCAAACCAGGAAATCGAATGAAAAAACACAAATTGAACCGGAAGCCCCTCTATTTGATTCATCATTTTTTCCTCAAATCGAACCATAATCACCCTCAACTGGACCTCAGATGCATTGATTTTGGTTGGTTTGTTATCTTCAATTTCTGTGTTCTTCAATTTGAGTTTGACGACAGAGAGAGAGAGAGAGAGAAGAAGAAGAAGAAGAAGAAGAAGAAGAAGAAGAAGAAGAAGAAGTCTGTGTTCAACAAAGGTGGTGGTTGGTTCTAGATTTGTCAGGAGATGGTGTTCGGTGGGTTCTGCTATTGGCTTTTGCCAGACGCCTATTGCTGCAAAAAAGTGAAACCTACCTCAAAACGAAACCAGTTCCTCCACAAATTGATCCATGACGCTTAGTTTTTCTGTTCCACTGACGACCTTGGTCGGCTTCAGGTGGTGACTTTTGTTGATTCGAGCATATGATGGCAATGCTGTGGTCTGGGCTCAACTAGAGGAGGAGAAGAAAGATGTATTCTTGATGAGCCAGAGGTGGAGATGGAAATGGAGGAAGAAGATGGATTGTGGACGTGGAAGGCAGCAGTGCCGTTGAAGGAGGGTCTTGGCATGAAAGAGGGGAAGAGAGAGAAACCGGAGAATAGTCATTTAAACACCGCCGTTAGTCAGTTACAAAGGAGGCAGTGTCGTTTGTCAATCAATGGGGTGACAGAGTCATTGTGCCGAAACTGAGGGGTTCAATGTCTTTTACCCTGCTGAGAATTTATTCTACTTGGCTGCTTGCTAGGCATTGTTGTGCTACATCCCAAGAATTATTATATAGCAGTTATCTTGAATCTAAAGCATTGGTTTGTCAGTGTGTACTTCGGCTTGAATGTGTGTGTGCTTAGACATGTTAGCTTGGGTAAAGCAAGCATTTCTCTTATATTGGTCGTTGCACTTAGTGAGCTAGAGAGGCCGGCATCGCTTTAAGGCACTTGGCAAGCCTTCATTGCAGCTAAGACTTGGCCTCAACACAGAAAATTCCACCCACTGAAACATAGGCATGGTATCCACACATAGATCTAACAGGCATCACACCCATACCTCCGTTCCACAGGCATCAAACATATACCTAAGTTCCAAACTTGGCCAGGCTTTCATAGGCATGAACACCACGGCTAAGAATGCATCTAATAGTCAATAGAGAAGTTCTCTAACACCTACGGTTGGATTATGAAATAGGAAACTAAGTATATGACCCCAAAAAAACATCTTGGACATAATAAGACGTCCATATGATATTTAAATTGTTCAAATGACCAACAAATAGTCGTGGACCCTTCTGCTATGACTGGAAATCTGGAAACATAAGTTATGAGCTACTAAAAACACTGCATCAAACCAATGAGTAATCCGTGGAGTTTAAAGTAAGCAAACTCTTCACCCTTTCCTGAAATGGAACCAAATTCCCAGTTTTGTACTTTAACATTGGTTGCATCAGACAGAGTTATCTAGACTCTAGGGAGCAATACCACCTTAGGGCAAAGATAGCAGTTCCTATCAACAGGAAGTCTGTGGGATCTTACATGCCACTGTCCAGCCATTGGGGGTATTTGGGGAGTCAGATTAGTCGCATCAACTAACTTATGGCTTCACCAAAGGTGACGGGTAAAGTGATAGCTGGGTACCTGGTTAAGATGAAAGGGTACACAAATTCGTTTTCCATACATTGGAAAAATTTATCGAGCAGCCAGGGGTCCAAGGGGAAATGTGGATATCCAGTTTTAAGGAAAGGGTACCCACCTTTTTAGTTTTGTTCCAATTAGAGGATGACCCATCAGCATATTAACCGCCTAATTCCAAACCTAAATTGTGTCTAAGTTGCATGGTAATTTCATCCGATAAACCTTGTCCACAACCAAAGCCACTGTCTAATGTATAAGTACCATGAACAAACTTAGATGAAGAACAGAAACCCATAATCATAACACACTGAATAACATTAAAATATCATACTTAACTACAACAAATCAATTCAATGTAAGCAACATGAAGCACACATATATACTTCAAATTAATAGTACTTTAAGTTGCTTGGATATGTATTTTAGCAAGAGGGGAGACCCTTCTTCTCAAAGTTAATATTCAAACAACAGTAAACTCCAAAAAGCTTACACGTTGTTTGACCTGAGTCCAAAAGCATGCACGTTGTCCATAGTTTTTTATTACAAAAAAAACATACATGTGGTTATGAAGTCGATTAATATTTGACTTTTTTAGTGACTCCCATAACCTGACACCTAAAATGCTCTTGCTCAACAAAAGATCACATCGATATTCAACTACTCGAGTGTAATAATGCGTACTATATTGAAATTTATTGGGTGCAACCCTAGAGGACCATTTCTCTAGCAACTCCCAGAACCTAACACCTAAAATGCTCATATCATATCAACATTACCCTACTCTTTCCCTATCCTTTCTCCATTTACCTTACTAAGAAAATTTGAAGGACAACAAACTATTTTACCACCATAGAGACCTATTGCTTAGTAATGCTAAGCAGACAAACGTTGGCAAAATTAGACAGCATTTCCCACTTCTTCCCTCTACACATCACATGCAATAAAATTTGACCTAATTCGAATAATTCGAAAGTCGAATTAGGTCAACTTCGTGTATATACAAAGAACAATAGAAAGGCACATGCGAGAACAGAAACTATACCTTTTCCGGGGAGAATCCGCCTGTCAAGAATGAATATCATCAGAAAATAATGTTATTGCTCAACAAACAAATCACATCGATATTTAAATACTCGAGTGTAATCAATCGAAAGGGAGAGAGAGAGAGAGAGATTACCATGTTTTCACAGAGATGTGAGGGTTAAACGAAGCTCAGAAACAAGATCGGCGAAGAAGGCTCTAGGTGAAACACGAACCTGTTTGATTCTGGAGCTGGGTAACCTAGGTTTGAATGGATCGCAAAATATGCAGAGGCTGAACAAGACCTAGGTTTTGAATGGAGAAGAAGGGTCTGGCACGGAAAGACCCCTTAAACTATTGATATAACTCAGTTTCACCCCCTACCATAGTTATCAAATCCGTTCCGTTCCGGCCGGAACGGACCGAATCGATCCGTTTTTGGCTCACAACGGAACGGATTAGCTACTGTTTCGTCTCGGTGGAAATTCCGGTCTGATCCGGTAAGATCCGGAAAAATCCGGGTGTTCCGCCTAATTCGGGCGAATTTTTTGCCGTTCCGTCTGCCCCACTAACTATCACTCACCATTGAAAAGGTACTAATTAATCATCAATGCCCCACAAGTGGGCCAACTGTCACCATCATCTTTAAGGAGAAATGATGAAAATGACAACTCCCTTTTCCCTGTGGTAAGAAAATTACCAGTACACAACAAGAGAGATCTACACTTTTTGTGTATTTTATTATTTTTAATTATTACTTCTATAAAAAGTGTATTTTATAATTTTTAATTATTACTACTATAACAAGTAGACTACCAGTGTACAGTGTACTACATCTTCTCCATTCCAGTGTATTTCTTTTCCAGGACAAACAACTACTACTACAACTCTACCTAAAGTGAAGAATTTGGCTGAATTAATACCAATATTTGTTCATTTTTTATTAACATAAATCAAAATGTAACATTATTAGAATGACTTGTTGGTATAATTTAGATGGCATCAATTTAACGTAATTTAATTAGAAAAGTCAAAATTAGCCTACGTTATTTTAATGTAATCTATAGATTTTTTTAATGTAACCTATAAAAAAATATTTTTTATGTATATTACGCTACACTATACCTCATAAATTCTTTCATGAGACCTCAAATTACTTGTTTGAATATCATTATGTGACCAAATGTTCTTCTTGGACTCGAATTTACTGTGTTCTTGCACTTGGGTTTATTTGTGATCAAGATTGTAATATTTTCTAAAACATGTATATTATGTATATTTTATATATATAATATAATTAAATTTAAAAGTGCGGTAAATCCGGAACGGATCGTCGTTCCGTCCGAATTCCGGATCGTTCCGTCCCACTAGAGCAAAACGGAACGGCGACCGGAACGGAATTTATAACTATGCCCCCTACTTAGGGCTTGCCATTGCCCCTGACTGACCTGACCAGCCAAGCCCAACCCAACCCCAGGACTTAAATGATGTGGTTAAAAGACAAAAACTACCCCTCGTGTGTGGGTTATATACAAATACACCACTCGTATTCGGGGATATACAAAAATCACCCTCAGAGGGGATGGCAGTTTGACAAAGACCACCCCTCATTTAATGTCAGGTTAGATTTGATATTTTGGTGACCATTATACTCCTCAACCACGCATTGACTAAAATGCCCCCCGAAGTAACATATATTCACAGTTTAATTAGTACAACTATGTCCTTTATGAATATCTTTTAATTAAAACTTAATTACTATAATATTTACATCACATTTTAAGTTGATTGCATCAGCACTGTGTGTGTTAAATGACCATTATACCCCTGATCACTGTTCATGTGAACAAATACCACATCTGGACACTGTTCAGTTGGACACTTTCCACCCCTAATTGTACTGTTCATCTGGACACTTTCCACCCATAAATTTATTGTTCATATGGACGCTTTCAACCCCCCCCCCCCCCCCAATAACTTGGTTCACCCTGGACAATTACCACCACCCCTTTTGAAATGTGGTTTTAATTCCAAGTATTTTGTGGTTGACTGAAGACAATTTCCACCCCTCTTCTTGGGGTGGAAATGCCAAACAATGTTTATACCCTAACATAAAATATGAACAAACGTGACATCTTATTTTTTCCAACAACCTAGCCAACCTCCAATAACTACCCTCCATAAAGTCGTCTCGCCAATAACTTCCCTCCAATAGCTTCTCTCCAGAAATTTCCCTCCAAAATTTCCCCCCTAACAATGACAGTTGTTATTTATTGGCACCCCCACAACACAATTTTTTCACTCCACTCAAAGCTCTCTCTAGCTAAGGCAAGTGTATTACTTATATACTTGTTTTTCCCTTTCATTATTTATGTATTTTTTCATTGTTTTCATACTAATAAGGTGTGTTTGTTGTGTAGGTACAATGTCAAGCTCAAGTAAAACAACAAAACATAATGAAGAGTTCTTGACGTACGAGAGGGAGTTTTGCTTTTGTGAGGTGCCTCTCCGGGCTGACATAGGAGTGACCGAGTCTAATGAATACGGTAATATGGGACGACTCTACTACGTTTGTGGGAACGATAGTTGTAGGTTGTGGGGTTGGTGCTACCCTATCGGCCACGGTGCAACGTCATCACATTCACGTGACCTCTCCGGGATGTCTGCCAGAGTTGAAATGGCGCTTGCACAATTGCAGGTATTTAACGAGAGGTTTACACATTTGGAGTTGAAGGAAGAAAATGCCATTGCAACGGACAGGCCTAATCAAGCACCGATACTGATTTTTTCAATATCGATGTGTTAGCACTTGTTGTTTTGCTAGTGAAGTAGTATCTGCGAAGAACATGTGTTGTTTGCTTATTTAAGATATATGGCTCAATAACGTAATTTCTAAGTTTTATGTCTATTGTGTTGTGTTACACATTACTTATTTCTTCAAACTGGCAAACACCATAGAGCATTTAGCTAACAAATAAGTACTGCTCAAACAATTTAATTGAAAGCATGTAACCAACAAATAAGAACTTGGCCCCAAATATCAGGCTTTACTTGATTGCCAACAAACGAGTGATTACACTGTCTACATATGCAGAAACCTTCCAACACCTCACAAGTGTGGAGGACACTATTGACACGATTTCTTACGTGAATACTTGATTCCCCTGTCACTAAAAGTTTCTCTACTCGCCCTTTTATCCTCTTCGTCATCGCCCTCACGTATTGCATACCTATGGCTGAATCGTCTTGGGGCACTTTTTTAACCACAGACAAAAATTTGGAGCACACCTGGATGTTCTCCATAATACTGCGTCGTTCTGCCTGGTGAGTCTTCCTGGTGCTGATGAAGTTGTGGTGGATCAAAAAGGCATGCGTCTTTATACTTGTGATCCTTATTGCATTTATAGCACCAAATCACTGAGCATTCATATATGTGCCAAACTCTGCATCTAGAACAATAGTAGGGGTAATCAGAGATCCCCTCATAATCATCCTCGCTCTGCATGCTCATTGCGTCTCCCGCTTCATGTGTTCCTGCAAAAACAATCTCACAAGATACCCGTGAAGCACAGAGAAAATAAAACAAAACTAAAAGAAAAGAAAAGAAAAGAAAAGAAAAGAAAAGAAAAGAAAAGAAAAGAAAAGAAAAGAAAATTACTCTAAACTAACTCATAACTAAATAATCTACCGCTGGCCCAGACAACGACGCCAAAAACTTGACACGATTTCTTACGTGTATACGCAAGTGCACGGTCGAAGTAATAAAATTAGAGTATTAAGCTCAGGTTTTCGAACCCACAGGGACAGTATTGAGATTATTTAGCTAGATGATTAATTTAAAGTTAAAGTAACCAGAGGAAGAAATTGGTTGATTTAAGAGTTCGTCACCCTCAAATAAGTGACTGGAATTTAAATAACAAGCGAGATTAATATTTTTGAATCTTCGAATACTGATTAATACCAATATGGAGAACACTAGATATTTTTAGGGTCCCTAGGGCATATAGATATTTTCGGATTACGATTTAAAACACTCTACCTACGTCTAGTTATACCGAGTCACACTCATTACGATCTTCTGTCGATCTCACGTAACTCTACATCCCGGTCTACGTCGGGTCCTGTCGGTCCACCTTCGTCTAACGTTACTTCTAGTCAGCTAGCCAGGTTCGCTCACCGGGTCCTGTCGGCCCACCGATTTCACTAAAATCTAACTACGACTAACCGGAACAACCCACACACGGTCATTCAAGTCTCTATCTCCTGTCGGTCTCAAGAAACTACGAGAAAGTCAACAACGTTCTTCACGAATCCGGGTTATGTTCGCTGTCGTGCAACAAACCTAGATAACTAGCATGTATTGGGTAATCAAACCAAACAAACTAATAATTAAGAACAAGAACTTGTTGAATTAACTAAAACAATACGTAGAATTAAGTTCAAACAAACGTGAATCAAACTTCAAATCCGGAAAATTAAACAAACCCTAGTTCTCCATAAACTATCTAGCTAGAGAGGTTTAGCTACTCATAGAGTAGACAAACAGTACAAGTTCTTCCATACAATTGATTAAACGAGAGGAGAAAGAAATAAAACTGTGAATTGAAGGAATCTTGACGAATCCGCAATCTTCGTCGTGGTTCTCTTCTTTTCTTCTGTCTCTTGATGAAAATCTCCTCATGTGAATAATCAGACCCGTAGGTTTTATGAATTAATTAACTATTTGCAAAATGGACCCCCCCCCAACTCTTGGCTTCTCATAAATAACTCGTTCATTCTCTTCTTCATCAGTTTTCTGTAATTGCACCTTTGCCCCGTCAAAAATCAGCCGCCAATATAAACAATCGCAGAATTGCTAGAAAACCCAATAGTAAGATTGGTCTGAGCACACTCGTACGATTTCCAGAGAGTTGTGATATGATTGAGTTCGCTGAAAACTTAAATTTTCCCCAACTGTTTCACTCGCACGATTGGCTTCCAATTGCACGACTGGCTTTGTACTTCTCCGATTCTTCTTCTTCCTCTGTTCCGCGCTGTTCCTTTCTCCTTTTCGGTCTTCTCTCTTTTGCGTAGAATGGCTCCTGGTTTTCTCTTTTAGGGTTGTGATGAATGGTGATTCTGGGTTTGATTAATTGCAGGTTTTGGTCATGGTTTTGTGGAGGTTATTTGGTTTCAGATGGTAGTAGCAGGTTGTTGGAGGTTCGGTTGTTGGTAGTTTGGGGAGAGCCTCAATGTCTGACCCTACATTACCTCATCACACCTTAGTTAGAGATTTGTTTACGGATTATGGGCAGTGGAAATTGAACATCACTTTTCTGCTGATGATTCCGAAGCCATTTTAAACATCCCTAGAGTTAATATTCAGGGCAATGACTCCCTTGTTTGGACTCAAACCTTAAAACTGGGTATCATGTGACTTTTTCCATTTTAAATCAACATCTTTTTGAACACATTGCAGGTTCAAGCATAAACACCAATAAAAATTCAATTCTTTGGAATCTACAAGTGCCCAATAAAATCAAAATTTTTCTATGGAGGCTCATTAACAATTTGCTTCCTACAAGAGTGAATTTACGACTAAAGGGGGTGGATTTACCTGTTACTTGCCCTTTCTGTTTGACTAATCGTGAAGACCCAATCCATTTGTTTTTCCTCTGTCCTCGAGTCAATTCGATTTGGAATTCTGCGCAGCTGCCTTTTACAATCAACCCCAAAAACTTGTCGATTTCTATTACCTTTCTGGAAATGATGCATGCTATTGAGAAGAATCACAGGGCTTTGTTCGCTTTCATCCTTTGGGAGATATGGGTTTCTCGAAACAAAAAATCTTTGATTCAGAAACTTGTTCAAATCAGAACATCGTTAATAATAGCAAAGCAAAAAATAATGAATTTGTTGAATCGACTTACACTTGGGGTTGTGTTCCTTTTGCAGATTCTAATCCAAAGCGTAATCGGTGGAAAGCTCCACCAGAATGTCATCTCAAGTGCAACTTTGATGCGGCTATATGCATGTCCTCCAAAACAGCTTCAGGAGCGGCGGTGCTTCGAAATTCGGATGGAGTTTTCGTCAAAGCATGGACTTACCCAATTCCATTTCACTTCGATTCAACCATTGTCGAAGCTGAATCTCTGAAACAAGGACTGGATTTGGTGTATTCTCATGGCTTTAGAAAGTTTATGGTGGAGATTGACTCTCAGCTTCTTCAGAAGAAGATCAATTGTGTTTTGAAGGAAGAGTCCTTTGCGGTGGTCAACAACCAACTGTTTGGTTCGGAAATGAACCAACTGGTTCACATGCTTTGTACTAAATTAAGGCTATTAAATATTAGGTCTGTGCTTTGGATTTCCCGAGAAGGAAACCATTTAGCTGATAAGCTTTGCTATTATGCATCGGGAACACCAAATGTACTAACTTGGTGTACTGTTTGCCCTGAATTTGTATGTTCCGAATATTTGGCAGATAAAAATCTGTCCTAAGTCTATATATTTCCCTATTTCAAAAAAAAATTAAACAATAATTTAAATATTGATAAGATATTATTTTCCAACTATTTAATAACAAGTACTACTAATGAAATCCATAAAACAACTTAGAAGTGCTATTTTTAGTTTATGAAATCATTTCTTAAATCATCTAATTTACAACTAGCAATGTTTACTTTTAGCAAGTTCATTTATCGGAAAAGAGATTATAATTATTTGAAACTCTCTATTTGTTTAAAAATTAAGGTGACATTTATAATGAAAACATTATCTTTATTAATTATATACTCATATATATACATTTATAATGAAAACATTATCTTTATTAATTATCTTTATTAATTATTTTTGTCTATGTATTAAAAATAGTTAATTAGTTAACTTCAAATATAAACATAAACAAGTTAATAAGAATATAATTGTATAGATAATAATATTTAGGTAAAAGACAGAGATTTCCCCCAAAGTTTGAGATTTAACAGTTAATACCCACAAGTTTCTGTTAAAGACAAAAGTTACCCCCTAAACAACCCAAGTTCGTCATCTTCGTCTTCCCCCCAAAGCCAAATCACAAATCTCATCAAACAGTCATACCCATTTAGTTTTGAGGTTATAGAACTCAAATTCATGTCTAATTATGACGATTTGTGCCAAAAATCAATTAAAACGGTTACCGAGCGAGGTTTAAATCGATCGTCGAAACTTGGCGACGAACTCGCCGGAATTAATGGAGCTTGGGCTGTTGGTTGGCCGGAATCGGACACCCCCTGGGTTCGGTCGGACTCCTAGAAGGGTGGAGGAGTCGCCGGAGATGAAGGAGAGAGGCGGAGGGGGCGGCGTTGGCTTCCCGTCGGGGCTGCCGTCGCTGGCCTTCGGGTCTGTGGCGGTGGCTCCGACGACCGCCTCTTCTTCTTCTTCTTCCTCTGTCTCTGGGTGCGTTGAACAGAGAGGTCTGAGAGGGGGTGGCGATAGAGAGAGGAGGTAGAGCCGGTGGTTGCAGTGGGGGGTGGTTGCCGTCGGGAAAGGCAGGGGCTTCCCTGCCGCTGCTGTTGGTCGCCGGTCAAAACAGAGACCAGAGAGGGAGGTCGGGGAGAGAGAGATGGGGGAGAAGAAGAGGAGGCCGAGAGATAGGTTTGGAGGTGGAGGTGGCGATGGTGATGGTGGAAGCCGAAGGTGGTGGTGTTGATGGTGGTGGTGATTGTGGAGTTGCTTGAAGGTGGTGGTGGTTGTTGTAGCTGCTCTGTTTTGGCAGAGGGAGGGTGAGAGATTGAGGGAGAGATGGTGATGGTGGTGGTGGTTTTGTTGTTGCCGAAGGCAAAGAAGAAGAGGAGGAGGTGAGGGTGATTGTGGGGGTTGTTGTTTTTGTGATGAGGAGGAAGGAGCAAGGGTGTTTTTATAGAGGAGGGGGTAGAGATTTGAGGGAGATGTGAGTGAGGGTGTGTGTGTGTTTCGGGTGAGGGATGAGAGAGAGGCAGGGAGAGTTTTGTGAGTGTGTGTGTTTTGTGTGTTGCCGTGAGGGGGGAAGAAAAGAAAACAAGAGAGAGAGGGAGAGAGGTGGGGGTGTGTTGGTACGGGGAGAGAGAGGGAGATAGAGGGGGTGAGATGTTTTGTGATGGTTAAAAAAAATGAGTGTGTGTGTGTGTGTCAGCCGAGAGAGAGAAAAGAGAGAGAGAAATGGAAGAGTTGTTTTGTGAGAGGAGAAAAATGTGGGAAGGGGGAGTAGATGGTGATGTAAGGGGAGTGAGAAAAAATATGGATGAGGAGGGAAAGGAGAGAGGGTTTGTAGTAGGAGTATATTTTTTTTTTGTATTGGTATTGTTGGTATTATTATTATTATTATTATTATTATTATTATTATTATTAGTAGTAGTAGTAGTAGTAGTAGTAGTATTATTTTATTATAGTATTTATATGTATATAACTCTCGTATTATACGGGTATAGGAAAACGGTATTATTATACAATATAAATATACTATTATTTATATTTGTTTATGTAAAAGACAACTACTCCCCCCTTAAGTTTCCAAAATGCATGGCTTAGCCCCCGTATTTGTAATAAACGTTTTAAAGAAATTTCACAATCACCCCCATTAGATAAATTTGGGTATTTCATCCTCCTCCCCTTGGACTAAGCTTCGTCCTCGAAGCTTGAACGAATTGTTGGAATAGATGCCCTAGAGGCAATCTAGTTTAGTATGAATTTGTATTTGGCTAGAAAATTCATTTATTATTTATTGGATATTTAATATAATGAAGTCCTTAGATTCACAATCGTGTTGTTTATCTTAAATATCCCTAGTCAAGTATAATGATTAATGGGACAATCATCTATAGACTAGTATGGGGTTGGATTGATATGGAGATATCACGATCCAACACATAGGTGTGCATTACGGAATGTTGCACTGGATTGACCCATCACCGAAGGCTACATACATGTTATGTTGAGTCACAAGTGCTTCTCGGGTACAATGGTATTGTCATCCTTAGACTTGAAGTCACTAGATATTCTAGTTGTGGATCATTGTGATCTTGGTAGCGTTAAACGTTACACCGTGACTGGGTAGTTATAAAGGCGTGTACTGGATACAATGAGAAGCAAGCTTAGAGATCGTAGTGGACGTAGAGAGGATTTGCCCCTCCCACATAACGGGAGCAAATATCCTAGGCCACTCGAAGGATAGTACTTATAGAATGTCTGGCCAGACTCAAATAAATCAATATATGGGATATTGATGTTATTTGCACGAATAAGGCTATTCCATGGATCGAGAAACTATGGATTGGATATACGAGTGTGACTTGTATGTCTCGTGTTCAATCCGGATATGGAGGCAAAGGGATGAGACAATTACTTGTACAAGGTTGTCTAGATGACTATTCTATTAGTTGGCTAGAATGGATGTTTTGCTAGAAACCGCTCCATATTAGCAAAGAGTTGCTACCAACAAGATAGAACCTATGGGGTCACACGCTATATAGAGTTGTACTAGATTTGGGAATTAATTAATTGGATTAATTAATTAGAAGGATCACTTTGCAAACCCTTGCAAACTTAGTAGGGACTAATTTGCAAGGAAGGGACTAAATTGAATTCTAGTATGACTAGAATAAGTCCTTTAGGTAGTTAACAAGGAGTTGTTGGACTATATAAAGGACCCTCCTTCCTTCCTTCCATATAACTTGTGCTCTAGAGAGAACATAACAAGAGTAGGAGAGAACAAAGGAGAGAGAGCAAGCAACAAAGGAGGCCGACGCCCCCCTTGCCGCCGCCCTCGTCCCCGTCGGCCAAAAAGAGGGCCGAGCCTCTTCTTTTTGTCTCGTTTTGCGTGATTCCTTCACCCTCCTCTCATTCCGGGCTAGCACCAAGGAGATTGGAGATCTAGGATCAACTCTAGGCGTGGATCAACTATAGAGAACGTGACACTATTCGCGTTTGAAGTCATCAAGGAGAACCCAAAGGTGTGTTTATGATTTCTTACCTTCACTATCGTTATGCATCTAGACTTGTGATCCTTGGAGGGTTTTGCATGGTTGTTTGTTTGATTATGCTTCCTTTTGCGCGATCCATGAATCAAAACCCTACAGTGGTATCAGAGCCAGAGGTCATAGAGCATAAACGTAGTTTATGTGTTACATTCTTGTTGTTTTACACCTTAATTTGTTGTTTATCGCGTAAAACAAGACAAATCAAGCATGGGGTGCAATTTGTCAACAATTAATCATAACAAGACCCAATTTTTGCATTGGATGCATGAATTGGTGAGTTTGAGAAATTTTAGGATCTTAGATCTAGGGTTTGGACATCCTTGGGGAAGAAGGAGTTCTCCCAAAACAAGGAAACAACCAAACTTGGGCTCCAAGCAAGGAGGTTGTTTTGGAAACAACCTCCATAAGGAGGTTCGGCCCCCCTAGGGGACCGCCCCCCTTGCTTGCCGCCCAAGATTGGCGCCCTAAGGGGCCGGGCGGCCCTAACCCGCGGGCCTAGCTTGCGGGTTTTGGGCCGGGCCGGCCCTAGGGCCTTATGGTTCACTTTGTTTGGGCCCGGGCAATTGGATTGTTGGGCCCACGGACCGTTTTAACCCTAGAAATCCTAAAATCAATTAAAATTGACCAAGCGCGTTAAAATTGGATTTTAACTGTTTATGTGCAAATCGCATGGTGATTGGATATGGCCTTAGGATGTGGTTTGATGTGGATGTTTAATTTTGTGGTTTGGTTTTACGGCCTGCGAGCTGATCAATTAATTGTAATAATTAATTAGGGTTTTATGGCCTGCGTGCCATTTTTTTTCTCAACTTGTGAGATTTATTTTATTTAGTATAGATATTAGCTAGTGCTAGATAAAGTAGATTGTTAGCCAAGATTGGAGAAAAGAAGCCCAAAGCCAAAAGAGCCACAAAAGATGGAGCATGGAGCATCCCACATGACTATGATGGATGGACCAAAAGATCAAGACGCATGGAGATGTGTTTGCTTAGGGTTCATAGATAATTCCATTGGCTTGGAATTATCTTAGTCTAGAAAAGGCCATATCCACATCACGTTTAATTTCTGTTTTGTGGTTGTTTATTTATTGTCTTATTATTTGTGTGGTTGGTGTATGGATGATGCATGCTATTAGGATAATAAGATAATTAGACAACCCGGATCTATTATTTGGAGTTGTGCCCAAACTCAAATAGATAGATTAGTTGATATTGATCAACAAAATAATTAAAATTGAAAAATCCCTCAAATTTTAAATATTGTGTTCTTTCCTTCTCGTTATTTAAACACTCATTATCATCATTATTTATCAAGTTCGTGCGTGCCAAAGCATGGCGACTTGGTTCATAATGATGGAATGCGATGGCACGTAACAATGTGCAATTGTTTAGATAAGAGGTTGAACACAACTAGGCTATTAATTTGATTAAGAAACCTAGAGGCAATCAATTGGGATTATCCATATGGATGGATAAATAAGGAGTTATTTGCCCGGTTGAACCAAGAGTTGCATATGGGATGCAATTGGAATTGTTCCTACCTAGAAGTAGTCAAATTATGGGTGACTTGCCAAAGCAAGCTCATAAGGAGATGAAAAGATGGATCTTGGCCCACTAGAAAATATAATGATATTTTCCGCATTAATATCTTGAGGGTTATTAATCCGTAGAAAAATAGTGGGAGCTATATTTAATAAACTAGCCATTATTAAATATAGTCAGAAATTCACAAATACTAAAACTTGCGTATTTTCCTTTTGTAGAATTCCAAATGGCAAACAACTCATCGAGTTCACAACATTCCCTACGATCTGTCCTTGAGAAGAACAAGCTCTCTGGAACCAACTTTCTTGATTGGTACAGAAACTTGAGAATTGTTCTCAAGCAAGAGAAGAAACTGTACGCAATAGAGGAGCATGTTCCAGAAGGTCCAGAGAACCAGACACATGTTGCCTTAAAGGCGTATCAAAAGCGTGTTGATGACGCTAATGATGCGGCCTGCCTAATGCTTCGTACCATGACCTCTGAGCTTCAGAAGCAACATGAGAACATGAATGCTGTCGATATGATCGAACATCTAAAGCAGCTCTTCCAAGAGCAGGCGAGGGTAGAGAGGTATGAGGTCTCAAAGGCACTGTTCAAATGTCATCTGGCAGAAGGGAACCCGGTGGGACCCCATGTACTCCGAATGATCGGGTACTTGGAGAATCTCGCCCGGCTTGGGTTCCCGGTCGGCCAAGAGTTGGCAACCGATCTCGTGTTGCAATCGTTGCCTGAGAGTTATGGACAGTTCATTATGAACTATAACATGAACGAGATCGTTAAACCACTGCCAGATTTACTCAACATGTTGAGGACGGCTGAACAGAGCATCAACAAGGGTAAGGGCAAGGCCATTATGATGGTGCATAAAGGAAAGGGCAAAAAGTTTGCCTCTTCCTCCAAGGGCAAAGGCAAGACAGTTGCCAAGACCAAGGAACAAGCCCTTAAGCCTGTTGGTGGCATTGCCAAGGTCGTGACTAAGGGTGAATGTCACTACTGCAGTCAACCTGGACACTGGAGGAGGAACTGCCCAAAATATCTGGAGGACAAGAGGCTTGGAATAGTGATTCCACCACCACCAGGTATTTTTGTTGTGGATGTCAATTTAACTGTCTCTACATCATGGGTATTAGATACTGGATGTGGATCTCATATTTGTCGAAATATGCAGGATCTAAAGATAAGTAAAAGATTGGCTAAAGGAGAGGTAGATCTGCGCGTTGGGAATGGAGCAAAGGTTGCTGCGTTGGCCATAGGCGTGTGCGAGCTATCTCTGCCTTCAGGATTAGTTTTAGAATTAAATAATTGCTATTTTGTGCCTGCTATGAGCAGAAACATTATTTCTATTTCTTGTTTGGACAATGAAGGTTTTATTATTTCAATAAAGAACAATTGTTGTTCCTTTTATTTGAATAATATTCACTATTTTAGTGCGCAATTATTTAATGGACTTTATGTCCTTGATCTAAGCAATCCTGTCTACAACATTAATACCAAGCGGGTTAAAATAAATGATTTAAATCCTGCTTATTTATGGCATTGTCGTTTAGGCCACATAAATGAGAAACGTGTATCTAGACTCCATAAGGATGGATTACTAGACTCATTTGATTTTGAATCATATGAGACATGTGAGGCTTGTTTATTGGGAAAAATGACAAAGTCCCCTTTCAATAAGAAAGGTGAGAGGACTAGTGAGCAATTGGCGCTCATACATACCGATGTGTGTGGGCCATTTGCCACGCCAGCCAGGGGTGGTTACGTCTACTTCATTACATTTACTGATGATTACAGTAGATATGGATTTGTGTACCTTATGAGGGCAAAATCCGAATCCTTTGAAGTGTTCAAAGAATTCAAGAATGAAGTACAGAAGCAACTTGGCAAAAGTATCAAGGCTCTACGATCAGATCGTGGAGGAGAATACTTGAGCCAAGAGTTTGACGACTATCTTAGAGAGTGTGGGATCGTGTACCAACTCACTCCACCCGGAACGCCACAATGGAATGGCGTGTCCGAGAGGAGGAATCGAACCCTATTGGATATGGTTCGGTCTATGATGTGTCAAACCGATCTTCCATTATCATTTTGGGGCTACGCTCTATTAAGTGCAGCTTTCACCATTAACCGTGTTCCATCTAAATCAGTCATGAAAACACCATATGAGATGTGGAGTGGGAGGCGTCCCACACCGTCGTTCATGAGGATTTGGGGCTGCGATGTCTATGTAAAACGTTTACAATCAGACAAGCTAGGGCATAAATCGGATAAGTGTAAATTTGTGGGGTACCCTAAGGAAACTAAGGGATACTACTTCTACAATCCAACCGAGAACAAAGTGTTTGTTGCTCGGACCGGCGTGTTTCTAGAAAGAGAGTTTGTCTCTAAAGAAGCAAGTGGGAGGAATGTAGAACTTGAAGAAGTTCAAGAACCACAAATCACTGAACCGATTATGGAACATGAACAGGAATCACAAGCAGTTGTGGATCCACCTGTTCAGGTAACACAAGAGCTTCGTAGATCTAGTAGAGTGCGCCAGGAACCTGAGAGGTACGGACTTCTCGTAACTGATTCCGGTGACACGATGCTCATAGATGATGAGCCTACTACCTATGAGGAGGCCATGAGTGGCCCAGACTCGCAGAAGTGGCTTGAAGCCATGAGATCCGAGATGGAATCCATGTATACCAACAAAGTATGGACTTTGGTGGAACCACCTGATGGGGCGCGACCCATAGGGTGCAAGTGGGTCTTCAAGAAGAAGATCGACATGGATGGTAATGTGATTACCTATAAGGGCCGATTGGTGGCTAAAGGATTCAGACAGATTCATGGTATTGACTATGATGAAACCTTTTCACCAGTCGCTATGACCAAATCCATCCGAATCCTACTTGCAATTGCAGCATACTACGACTATGAGATTTGGCAGATGGATGTCAAAACAGCATTCCTTTATGGGAATCTCCTCGAGGACGTTTATATGATACAGCCGGAGGGTTTTGAGGATCCAAAGCAAGCCAACAAAGTCTGTAAGCTGCAACGATCCATTTATGGATTGAAGCAAGCTTCTAGGAGTTGGAATCGACGTTTTGATGAAGTGGTCAAAGAGTTTGGCTTCATCAGAAACGAAGATGAGTCTTGTGTCTACAAGAAGGTTAGTGGGAGCTCTGTAGCTTTTCTGGTCTTGTATGTGGATGACATACTACTCATTGGAAACGACATTCCTATGCTGCAATCTGTGAAAGATTGGCTAGGAAAGTGTTTCTCAATGAAGGACTTAGGGGAAGCAGCCTATATACTCGGTATAAAGATCTATAGAGATAGATCTAAGAGGTTGCTAGGCCTAAGTCAAAGTACATATATTGACAAGGTGTTGAAACGGTTCAACATGCAAGATTCCAAGAAGGGATTCTTGCCCATGTCACATGGAATCACTCTTTCGAAGAGTGGATGTCCTTCCAATGAGATTGAGAAGGAACGCATGAGTAGGATTCCCTATGCCTCGGCCATAGGATCTATCATGTACGCCATGTTATGTACTAGACCAGATGTGTCATATGCCTTGAGTATGACAAGCAGATACCAATCCAATCCGGGTGAGAGTCATTGGATTGCAGTCAAGAACATCCTAAAGTACTTGAGAAGAACTAAGGATGCTTTCTTGATGTTTGGCGGTGAGGAAGAGTTGCGTGTAAGGGGTTACACTGATGCAAGCTTCCAAACCGATAGAGATGACTTTAGATCACAGTCGGGATATGTGTTTTGCCTGAATGGAGCAGCGGTGAGCTGGAAGAGTTCCAAGCAAGAGACGGTGGCTGATTCTACAACAGAGGCTGAGTACATTGCTGCAAATGGCGCAGCAAAGGAGGCTGTTTGGATCAGAAAGTTTGTTTCTGAACTTGGTGTGGTCCCTAGCATTGCGGATCCAGTGGAGTTGTTCTGTGACAACACTGGGGCGATCGCGCAATCGAAGGAACCCAGATCGCACCAGAAGTCCAAGCATGTGCTCATGAAGTTTCATCTGATTCGAGATATTATCGATAGAGGAGACGTTCGGATATGCAAGATTCCTACAGATGATAATCTGTCAGACCCGCTTACAAAGCCTCTCACGCAGTGGAAGCATGAAGGGCACACTAGGAGTATGGGCATACGAGATGCGCCAGATTGGCTCTAGTGCAAGTGGGAGACTGTTGGAATAGATGCCCTAGAGGCAATCTAGTTTAGTATGAATTTGTATTTGGCTAGAAAATTCATTTATTATTTATTGGATATTTAATATAATGAAGTCCTTAGATTCACAATCGTGTTGTTTATCTTAAATATCCCTAGTCAAGTATAATGATTAATGGGACAATCATCTATAGACTAGTATGGGGTTGGATTGATATGGAGATATCACGATCCAACACATAGGTGTGCATTACGGAATGTTGCACTGGATTGACCCATCACCGAGAAGGCTACATACATGTTATGTTGAGTCACAAGTGCTTCTCGGGTACAATGGTATTGTCATCCTTAGACTTGAAGTCACTAGATATTCTAGTTGTGGATCATTGTGATCTTGGTAGCGTTAAACGCTACACCGTGACTGGGTAGTTATAAAGGCGTGTACTGGATACAATGAGAAGCAAGCTTAGAGATCGTAGTGGACGTAGAGAGGATTTGCCCCTCCCACATAACGGGAGCAAATATCCTAGGCCACTCGAAGGATAGTGCTTATAGAATGTCTGGCCAGACTCAAATAAATCAATATATGGGATATTGATGTTATTTGCACGAATAAGGCTATTCCATGGATCGAGAAACTATGGATTGGATATACGAGTGTGACTTGTATGTCTCGTGTCCAATCCGGATATGGAGGCAAAGGGATGAGACAATTACTTGTACAAGGTTGTCTAGATGACTATTCTATTAGTTGGCTAGAATGGATGTTTTGCTAGAAACAGCTCCATATTAGCAAAGAGTTGCTACCAACTAGATAGAACCTATGGGGTCACACGCTATATAGAGTTGTACTAGATTTGGGAATTAATTAATTGGATTAATTAATTAGAAGGATCACTTTGCAAACCCTTGCAAACTTAGTAGGGACTAATTTGCAAGGAAGGGACTAAATTGAATTCTAGTAGGACTAGAATAAGTCCTTTAGGTAGTTAACAAGGAGTTGTTGGACTATATAAAGGACCCTCCTTCCTTCCTTCCATATAACTTGTGCTCTAGAGAGAACATAACAAGAGTAGGAGAGAACAAAGGAGAGAGAGCAAGCAACAAAGGAGGCCGACGCCCCCCTTGCCGCCGCCCTCGTCCCCGTCGGCCAAAAAGAGGGCCGAGCCCCTTCTTTTTGTCTCGTTTTGCGTGATTCCTTCACCCTCCTCTCATTCCGGGCTAGCACCAAGGAGATTGGAGATCTAGGATCAACTCTAGGCGTGGATCAACTATAGAGAACGTGACACTATTCGCGTTTGAAGTCATCAAGGAGAACCCAAAGGTGTGTTTATGATTTCTTACCTTCACTATCGTTATGCATCTAGACTTGTGATCCTTGGAGGGTTTTGCATGGTTGTTTGTTTGATTATGCTTCCGTTTGCGCGATCCATGAATCAAAACCCTACACGAATCACTAAGGTCACTACGGGTTTCCTATATGAGATGCATATAGACTAGTGTTTGAGCGCTTACCTTCCTTATTGTTTATTGCTCGCGCTTCTGCTTCGCTCATCACAACTATTTGACCAGGTGGCCTCTGGTTGTTGCCCTGAGCTGCATTTCCCCTATTTCCGTTCCCATCATTGTCGGCTCTGTTGTTAGCATTCGAATTTGTGTTCCTGTTTTTCCCTCCATTGCCATTGCCATTGCCACGATAATTTCCTTGGTACCCGGACACACCGTTTCCATAGTTGTTGTTGCGATGCTGATTCCCTCCATTCCAGTTGTTCTGTCCGAAGCCATTCTCATTCTGGCGACGCCCTGCTTCGCTTCTTTTGTTGCATTCGTACATTCTATGGCCCTTGTTTCCATAGTAGTCGCATGTCACCCTGGTCCCATCACACGTTACTCATGGGTGGTCCCCATTGCACCTCTTACAGTAGTAGTGACGGTTACGCCTCCCCATCTGATGTTGGTTCTGACTGTAACACCCCTCGATTCCCGAGCCTTCCGTTCCGGACCGGAGAGCCCGGGAGGGTGCTACTCAAAATGAAGCGGTGAGAATAAAGAACAACACATTCCATTATCATATATTACAAACTCTTAAGTGTCTCAAACGTAATTTACAACATACTATTACACCAGGTGAGAATAAACTAGAGTTCGATTTATTTAAACTACTATTAAACACTACGTGATACCGCGATCCCCTTACGCTGAGCTCCCTTCTCCTAGACCTGCGGGGGAAATAAAACAAGACCGCAGTTTTTCCAAAGTCAGCAAGAAATGCTGAGTAAGTAAACACCCAAACACGTAAACCGGATAAGAGGCAATTTGTTTAATAAACAAGGATGACATTTACGAAGTAAGCAAATATGTTATCACCGTTAACCATGTGTGAAAAGAGATAAATTTTCCAACTCTTTATTTAATTTTGCATTCCCAAATCGTCACATTGTGAATATAACCAAGAGAATCATTTCCAACCGTAACATTTTCCCAATTAAGGGGTTTCCAAAATCCAAATACTCCTTTTTATTTTCTCATAAAAATTCATATTGATTATTTAGTTGTAGCGGGGAACGAACCAATCCATATCCATAATCCATAATCCATCACAATATCTCATAAGTATCCAACCATATCCCACGCATCCAAGACCTTAAGTGCCGGCACCCCCCTAAGACTTCTCACGGCCAGAGGGGTGAGTACATGGAGCAGCCCGGGGCTAATTGCAACCGAGCAAAATATATAATAATCCAAATCCAAATAATGTTCCGCCGCACAACAGTTTCCACTTTACGTTGTTACGCATTATTATTTTTTTCATGTGATAAGATTGAAAGAAAACACTTGGACACATAATTGAAATCTCACAATCAACACGTATATCACAAATTATATTTTGAGACATAAAATCAAAATATTTAAACACGAAAGGAGGACGAGCACATTAGCTAAGGCATGTTTACTCACCTCAAATAGCAACCGTAAATAGCACGGAACAACTTCTAGAAGTAGACGTAGCCCTCGTCTATGAATTTGTCGCCTACAAATTATTATTTCCTAATCAATTCCAATTTTCAACTAGCACATGAAATGCAAGTAATGCTATAAATGTTCTATTTATTGATATAACTTTTTATTTATTGTTACTATTATTACTATTATTATTATTATTAACTTCAGGTCAACCAAAAATCCCCAATTTCAAGCCAACTATAAAAAGCATTCTTTTATTTGTCCTCCAATAAATAAATTTGAAATTTATAATTACTTAAAGTATTTTTAAATACATTTATCTAGAATTTCATTTTTACTTAAATATAAAATTAACCATAACCTTCTATAATTACAAACTTTTGGATTCACTAAGTATTTTACCCCACAAATCGATTTAGTAAACTTTAGTATAATATTTCTATTTCAAGAGGGTACTAATTCACATTTAGATAATTCATAAAATAATATCTCTTCTTAAAAATATATTTGAAATTCATAACTCCTTCTTAAAAATTTATAACTATTTTACTGTGGCTAATTTCTAAGTTACAAAAACATTATAGTTTATCTTTTTATAATATATTAGTCACATATAACTAAACCCACAAATCTTATTATTTATTAGCTAGAAACATCTCTTTTACTAAATATTTACAAGTAGATAGTTCAAAAATTTGTAGATAAAAGGTTAGCTTATACAATATTATCTTGCTAATTTGTAAAAGATATTATATTTACATGTGTGTATATATATATATATATATGTTTATAAGAAAATTACAAACACTACTTTTAATTGATTTAAACAATTATTAAATTTATTTATAAAACAGATTGTAAAAACTACAACAAGATCCCAAGTTTTCATGAATATTGCATTTAGTCACCCCCTCATTAACTTAAACAGTTTCTAATTTGATACTTCGTACCCTAAACTTTCTGTTTATGTCAAAATTCACCCCTTTCCCTAAAACAGTGCACAACTTCATCTTCAACCACCCAACCCATTATGAATCTCCATAAACATGTATACCCATGTGTTTTTGATATTATATAACTCTAATCCAAGATAAAGCAAGTAGATTAAGACCAAAAATCATCGAAATCGATTACCGAATGGTATAGAATTCGTCCGCCGAAATTGACCCGGAGTCTCGCCGGAAAATATGGCGTTCTGGTGGCGTGGGTGGCGGTTTCTGACGTTCTAGGGTTCGGTCGAGCCTCAAGGAAGGTGGGGGACCTTCTGGTAGTGGAGGAAAGAGACGGAGGAGGTGTTCTCCGTCGGGTCGGGTCGCGGGTCGGTAGTTTCAGTGGTGGCTTCGGCCACTGTTGCCGTTGCCGCCGCTGTTTCTGTTGGCTCTCGGTCCGACGAGCAGAGAGGGATAGAGATCGAAGGGAAGGGAGAGAGAGGGTGGAGGTGCCGGCGATTGGGTCGTCGACGCTGGTTCTACCGGCGATGGAGGTGGTGGTGGTGTCGATGGCGGTGGTGATTTATGTTGTTGTTTCTGCTGTTGTTGTTGTTGCTGATGGGTTGTGAGTAAGAAAGAGAGGACAGAGGTGGGGAGAGGGACAGATCAGAGGGGAAGGTGGGGGTGATGGCGGTGCCGGTGGTGATGGCGGCAGTGATGGTGGTGATGTTGATGGTTGTGGTGTTGGGGGGTCTGTTTTGCAGGGTTTGTGAGAAAGAGAGAAAACAGAGGTTGGGGAAGGAGAGAGGGGCAGAGGAGGATGGTGGTGATGGTGGTTTTGCCGGAGGTGGAGGTGGTGTGATGGTGGTGGTTGTTGGTGATGGTGGCAGTGGTGTTGTACCGAGAGGAAGAGAGAAAGAGAGGAGGGAGAGGGGTGGTGATAGTGATGGTGGCGATGTTGGTGGTTGCAGTTGGGGTGTGGGTGTGGGTGTGGTGTTGTTGCCGAAGGGGAAGATGAAGGAGAAGATGGTGAGGAAGAAGAGAGGTGTTGGTGATGAAAAGTGAGGAGGATGGCCCTATTTATAGAAGGGTTGGAGGAGGAGGATGATTAAAATATTGGGGAAGAAGTTGATTTTGTAAGGATGGAGAGTTGTGGAAGAGGGATGGTGATGGAGGAAGGAGGAGTTGGGAGAGATGGTGATATGAGAGAGATGAGGGAGGAGGAAGAAGGTGTGTGTGTGTGTGTGTTCGGGTGAAAGAAACAAAAGAGAAATAGGTGGGAGGAGGGATGGTGATGTGTGAGTGAGGAGTGGAGATGTGAGAGAGATGAGGGAGGAGGGTTGGCCGGGTGAGAGAAAAGAGAGAGAGAGAGAGAGAGAGAGAGAGAGAGAGAGAGAGAGAGAGAGAGAGAGAGAGAGAAAGATGGGTGGGAGGAAAATTTAATAATCAAACAAAAAAATGATAAATAAATGATATAATAAATAAATAAAATACGAGTTTTGGGTCGGGTTGTAGCTAGAAATACGTGTACGTATATTTATACGATATATTTTATCGGGTTGTACTATTATACGGGTCCGGTGAAATCAAATACGGGTTGTATCAAGTATTTAATACGTATAAACATACTTTTATTTTATATAAAATACAATTACCTCCCCAAACTTTAGTGAATTTAGTTTTAAACTTATTTAAACTACGACTACCTCCCCAATTCTTTTCATCAAGTTAGTTTTTAACTTTTCTAAACTACAATTTTCTCCCCATTAACCAGTTATAACTTTCAAAAACTACAATTAGGATCCCAAAATTTTATCCAACTACTTTATAACTTTCTTAAAACTACAATTACATACCATCTCCATATTTCAATTAATTTATAACTTTTGAATGCTAAAATTTCGACCCTCAAACATATCAAAATAATTAAATTATCCTTTTATTTCAAATCGGGGTATTACACCCTTCCCCCCTTAAACACTGCTTCGTCCTCGAAGCTTAAACCAAATACACACCAAACGTTTAGTGTCGTTATGTATAACCCGCATATAAAGTATGATGTAATATGATATGCATTCTAATATGGTATGCGACAGTGTTAGTACCTACGCGATAATGTGGGAATACTTAATGACGGGTCATGGTACGAAAATTAAAAGGGTTACATCCTCTCCCCCTTAGGAGAGTGACGTCCCCGGAACTCAAATTACCTCATCGAAAAGGTGTGGATATTTCTTTCGCATCTCATCCTCGGCTTCCCAAGTAGCCTCTTCTGTCTGGTGGTTCGTCCACAGGACCTTTACCAGTTTGATGCTCTTGGTACGCGTGTCCCTTGTCTTGGTGTCTAGGATCTTCACAGGATTCTCCTCGTCAGTCAAAGACGGTTCCAACTCCACGGGTTCGGGATTCAATACATGGGATGGGTCAGGTACATACTTCTTCAATTGTGAGACGTGAAATACATTGTGTACTCTCCCCAAGTTGGACGGTAGATCTAGTCGGTATGCAACTTCTCCAATTCTCTCAAGAATGTCGTATGGTCCAATAAACTTCGGGCTCAGCTTTCCCTTTTGATTGAATCTTGTTACTCCCTTGGTTGGCGAAACCTTGAGAAACGCCTTTCACCCACTTGAAACTCTAACAGTCTTCTCTTCTGATCTGCATACGACTTTTGTCGGTCCTGAGCTGCCTTCATTCGTTGTTGGATAAGCCTTACTTGATTTGTCATCTCTTCGATATTTTGCGGGCCAATAACCACCGTTTCGCTGATGTCGCTCCAGCATAAGGGTGTTCGACACTTCCTTCCATACAAAGCCTCGTGCGGTGCCATGCCAATACTAGCGTGATAGCTGTTGTTATACGAGAACTCTATCAGCGGCAATCTGTCGACCCATGATCCTTGGAAGTCCATAACGCAAGCCCTAAGCATGTCTTACAACGTCTGTATTGTCCGTTCTGTCTGCCCGTCTGTAGCTGGGTGGAAAGCTGTACTAAATCTTAGTTGGGTCTCCAATGCTTCTTGTAAGGCCTTTTAAAAATGGGAGAGGAAATTAGGGTCCCGGTCCGAAATGATCGAGCTTGGAACCCCATGATACCTCACTATATTCTTGATATATGCGTCAGCTCTCTGCTCCATGTTCCACGTATCCTTCATCGGGATGAACCTTGCTGTCTTCGTCAGCCTATCTACTACCACCCAAATCTGGTTGAGTCCATTCTTCGATGTTGGCAAGGCAGTTACAAAATCCATCGAAACGGAATCCCACTTCCAAACCGGTACGTCCAATGGTTGAACTAGACCTCCCATTCTCTTATGCTCAAACTTCACCTTCTGACATGTCAAACATCGGGCCACGAATTCCGCTACTTCCTTCTTCATGTTCGGCCACCAAAATGTCTTCTTCAAGTATTTGTAGAGCTTGTCGCCTCCAGGGTGTACTGAGTAAGGTGTGTTGTGCGCTTCACATATCGCTTTTCCTTCGTTTCTGCACATTTCTGTGGAACGCACCACCTTCCTTTGTAGCGAATGCTTCCATCCTCATGGATCTGGAATCCTATGGCTTGTATTGCTGTGATCTTCTTCTTGATCCTCTCCAGTCTCACATCTCCTGCCTGGTTACTTCTTATCTCTTCAAAGAAGTCTGGTACGGCTCTCATACTCCCAAGCAGGTTCTTCACTTTTTCTTGATCCACTACTTCAATTTCGAGTTTTTTGAACTCCTGGCATAGCCAGTTTGGCAAGTCTAGTAGGGCGTTCACTACATGGCTCGACTTTCGACTTGAATGCGTCAACAACCACGTTTTCCTTTCCTTCGTGGTACTGGACATGCAGGTCATAGTCTTTGATGACTTCTAGCCATCGTCATTGCCTGTTGTTCAGTTCCTTCTGTGTGAAGATGTACTTTAGGCTACGGTGGTCTGTGTAGAGCTTGCAAACGGCTTCATACAAGTGATGCCTCCATATCTTTAAGGCGAAGACTACTGCTGCCAACTCCAAGTCGTGAGTTGCATAATTTTCCTCGTGGGGTTTCAGCTGCCTTGACGCATAGGCGATCACCCTTCTCTCCTGCATGAGTACGCATCCTAGCCCCTTCTTTGATGCATCACTGTACACCTCAAACTCGCCTGAATCATTTGGAAGCGCCAATACTGGTGTTGTAGTTAATTTCTCCTTGAGGGTCTGGAACGCCTCCTGACAGCTTTCGCTCCACTGGTACTTGACTGCTTTCTTTGTCAATGCGGTCAATGGACTAGCAATTTTGGAGAATTCCTTCACGAAACGCCTGTAATAGCCTGCTAAGCCAAGGAAACTCCTTATTTCATACACATTCTTCAGTGTTGTCCAGTCCTTGACTGCTGAAATCTTTCCTGGGTCCACTGATATTCCTTCCTTCGAGATGATGTGACCCAGGAATGGAATGCGATCCAGCCAAAATTCGCACTTGGACAGCTTAGCATACAACTGTTCTTGTCTCAGAGTTTGCAACACTTCTCTGAGATGTTCTTCATGATTCTCTTCTCTCTTTGAGTACACAAGGATGTCATCAATGAAGACGACTACAAATTTGTCCAGAAATGGCCTCATGACTCGATTCATCAAGTCCATAAACACTGCAGGTGCGTTGGTCAAACCAAACGGCATCACAGTGAACTCATAATGGCCATACCTTGTCCTAATGGCTGTCTTCGGGATATCCTTCTCGGCTACCCGAAGCTGATGGTACCCTGATCTCAAATCAATCTTAGAGAAGACACTAGCCCCTTGTAATTGATCGAACAAATCGTCAATCCGGGGTAGAGGGTACTTATTTCTGATGGTTGCACTGTTCAACTCACGGTAGTCAATGCATAGCCTTAAGCTTCCATCCTTTTTCTTCACGAAAAGCACTGGTGCTCCCCAGGGTGAAACACTTGGTCGTATGTATCCCTTCTCCAGAAGTTCTTGCAATTGATCCTTTAACTCCTTCAGTTCTGCTGGCGCCATCCGGTACGGTGCTTTTGAGATAGGCGCGGTTCCTGGTACTAAGTCCAAGGTAAACTCCAATTCTCTTCTTGGTGGCATTCCTGGTATCTCGTCTGGGAATACGTCAGGAAACTCCTTCACGACGGGTATCTCTTCCAGCACGTTCTCCTTCTTGGATACGTCCTGGATGTAACACAATTAGGCAGGATTCCCTTTCCGTACTTGATTGACTATGGTCATTGCTGACACTAGTCTAATGCAGGGCTCCTTTGTGACTCCGCGATAAGAGATATTTTCCCCATCAGGTCCTTTTAACCGGACCTTCTGATCATAACAATCAATGACAGCCGGATACTTACTAATCCAATCCATCCCTAAGATGACATCTATGCCTCTGAGGTCAAAGCTTATCAAGTTCGCAGGCAAGGTAGAAGATAGGATTTTCACTCCTACTCCTTCAAACACGGTGTCGCATATTGCTATTTGGCCAGTGGGTGTCGCAACAGGGGTGGATATGCTATACGACTTATGCAATCCCAATTTTTCAGCAAATGATGATGATATAAAAGAGTAGGATGCGCCTGAATCGAATAACACAAAAGCTGGTTGCTCATGGATAAGGAATGTACCCGTAACAACTCCATGATCAGCATCAGCCTCAGTCTTAGTCATGACTGCAACTCTTCCCACATCAGCATTCTGAACCCTAGCTCCTCCTGCACCAGCTCTGTTGTTGATGTTAGCCCCCTGACCAGCATTGTTGTTGCGGTTCTGGGCTCCATACTGTCCTGCATTCCCCTGGACGTAGTTCTGCTGCCTTCCATAGCCATTGCCTCCATTTTTCTGGTTGTTGCGGTTGTCATAGTTCATGTTCCCATACTGCGGGCAATTCCCCTGGTAGTTGTTCTGGGGTTGCCTTTGATAGTTTCCTCCTTGGTTCCTTGGCTGGTTCCTGTCTGTTGGAGCTAAACACTCATAAGCTCGATGCCCTTTTCTGCCACAGTTGTGGCATACAACCAAGTTCCCCATACAATCAGCTCCTGGGTGGTTTTGCTGGCATCTCTTGCACATGTAGCGGCGAACTTTCTGAGCTACCCAATTCTGCTGGTTACCCTGAGTCTGATAGTTTCCTCCATGGTTGGGCTTAAACCTCTTGTCCCTTGTCGCACTGCCTCCTGCCTCATTCGCCTTGCGTTTCCCACGGACCTCATCCTGAATATCTTAGATTTGCCACATGTCAGCTGCTCGGTCATACGCCTCGTGCAAGCTGTCGTAAGTCCTGCTCCGCATTATTTTCTGCAGCTGAAGGTGCAACCCTCCAATGAACTTTGCGACCTTGCTATCTTCATCTGGTACCGTGTTCCCCACAAATCTTGATAGCTCCACAAATTTATCGAAATAGTCCGTCACTGATCCGTTCCCCTGCTTCAGGTTTTGGAACTCATTGCACTTCTTATTCTTCACATGACTCGGATAGAACCTCAATCTTAGAGCAGTCTTGAAAGATTCCCAACCAAAGTTGGGTCGAGCTAGTAAGACCTCATGATTGGTTGTCAACCTGTTGTCTGCCTTGCTGGCCAAATAAAGGACAACACAGTTGACTTTCTGGTCGTTAGGGCATTGGACAGTCCTAAATATCTTCTCGAAGTTCCTGATCCAGTCCTCCAGCTCGGTGGGGTCTTTGTAGGGTTTGATTCATGGATGCGCAATGGAAACACAGACAATCATAAACCATGCAAAACCCTCCAAGGATCACAAGTCAAGAGACATAACGATGGTAAAGGAAGAAATCAATTAACACACCTTAGGGTTCTCCTTTGATGACTTCAAACGCGAATAGTGTCACGTCTCTACGGTTGATCCACGCCTAGAGGTGAGATCTAGACCCTCCAATTCCCTTGTGCTAGCTAGGAAGAATGGAAGAGGAAGAAGAAATCGCCAATAATGGAGTGCCAAAGGTGGGGCGGCTCTCCTTTTGGCCGACGGGTAGGGGGCGGTCCCATAAAGGGGTTCGGCCCTCTTTTTGGGACTTGCTCTCTCCTTGCTTTGTTCTCTTCTTGCTTCTATCAAATAGATGTGTGGTGTGTGTAGAGAGAAAAATAAGCTAGGAGTGTTCTTTATATAGCCCAACAATTCCTTGTCCTACTACATAAAGAACCCCTCTCCTAATCCTACTTAAGTTCGGATTAGTCCCTTTTGCAAAATTGTCCTTATCATGTCAATACATGGATTAGTTCTATTTGCAAATTAATCCTAATCATGTCTCTACATGAATTAGGCCACCTTGGCATATCCTAATCATGTCTATACATGGATTAGTCCAACTTGCATATTAGTCCTACTAAGTTAGCAAGTTGTTGCGATTTGATCCTTTTAATTAATTAATCATATTAATTAATTAATTCCCAAGTCTAGTTCACCCCTATATGGCGTGTGACCCCATAGGTTCTATTTAGTTGGTAGTAACTATTTACTAATATGGAGCGGCCTCTAGCAAGACATCCATTCTAGCCAACAAATAGAATAGTCAACATGACAAACCTTGTGAAAGTAATTGTCTCATCCCTTTGTCCCAATATCCGGATTGGACACGAGACATACAAGTCACACTCATATATCCAATCCATAGTTTCTCGATCCTGGGAATAGCCTTATTCGTGCAAATAACATCAATATCCTATATTGATTTATTTGAGTCTGGCCAGACATTTTATAAGCACTATCACTCGAGTGGCCTAGGATATTTGCTCCCGTTATGTGGGAGGGACAAATTCTATCTACGTCCACTACGATCTCTAAGCTTGCTTCTTATTGTATCCAGTACACGCCTTTATAACTACCCAGTTACGGTGTAGCGTTTAACGCTACCAAAATCACAATAATCCACAACTAGAATATCTAGTGACTTCAAGTCTAAGGATGACAATACCATTGCACCGCGAGAAGCGCTTGTGACTTAACATAACGTGTATGTAGCCTTTTCGGAGATGGGTCAATCCAGTATGCCATTACTCCTAATGCATACCCATGTGTTGGATCATGATATCTCCATATCAATCCAACCCCATACTAGTCTATAGATGATTGTCCTATTAATCATTATAATTGACTAGGGATATTTAAGAATATAACACTTATATTCTAAGGACTTCATTCATGTTAACATATATCCATATCGATAACATAATGAATCGTAAATCCATAAATGTCACAATTAATTGATTGCCTCTAGGGCACAATTCCAACAGTCTCCCACTTGCACTAGAGTCAATCTCCTGCATCATATGCCTATTGATCTAGCGCGGCCCTCCACGCTTACACTGCGTAGGGGCGAGACATATGCTGGCACCTTGCAAATATTCACATCTCCTCCATCAACAATTTGATTGAGATTGAATATTCTGAATAAATGCATCTTATGAATTAATTTACTCAGTCCTCTATGTTAGAATCAGTGACTGAAACCTTTCCAGCTCACAGTCGCTCCCACTAAGGCAAAACTCAAAACTTGACTTATCATCTGAAATCTTCTTTGTCAGATTTGAAGTTTGCATCACTATAACCCCTTACAGCAAACTCTTCATATTATCTATTTATCAATAATTCATCCTTAGTGCTTCTCAAGTACTAAAGGATAATCTTGATATTTTATCCAGTGACTCTCACCCGGATATGACTGGTATCTTTGTGTCATGCTTTATGACACGTCTGGCCTAGTACATCTCATGGCGTATCTCGTGAATCTAATTCATACGGTCCATTCCCAATCTAATTGGTAAGACAATTAGCCTTCCAAAGACTAATTCCATGTGACATGGGTAAGAATCAATATTCTTTTCACGTTGAACCATTTCAACACCTTTGTCAATTTGTGTACTATGACCTAAGCTATACAACCATCTTGATCTACCTCAATAGATCTTCACAAGTTGCTTCGCTTAAGTCTACCATTAGAAAGTCAACTCCCTAGTTAATCTACGTAAGACTGCCAAGTAGGGGCAACATTCCCAATGATTAAGTATGTCTCCACATACACGACCAGAAACATAACTGTGCTCCCACTAACCTTCTTGTAGACACAAGTCTCATCTTCAATTTTGATGAAACCAAACTCCTTTGATTACATCATCCATTTGAAGAGTCCAACTCCTAGAAGCTTGATCCAATCTGTAAATAGATTGCTACAAGCAAGATGCGAATGGATTTAAGCATCACAATTGGGGAAAGATTTTGTCATAGTCTATACTATGAGCTCGCATGAAATCCCTTTCCTACCAATTTTCCCTTAAAGGTAATCATATTACCATCCATGTTGGTTTCCTCATAACCCACTTGCACCCTATGGGTCCTACCCTTCAGGTGGTTCCATCAGAGTCTATACTTTGTTGGTATACATGGATTCCATATCGTATCTCATGGCTCCAAGCCATTTCTGAGAGTATGGCCACACGTGGCCATCTCATAGGTTGTAAGCTCATCTTTATGAGCAATATATCACGGGTTATGAGAAATCCTTATTTCCCTAGTCCCTTGACATATCCTACCTGACCTACGAGGTTCTTGTGTTATCTGAGTAGGTTACTCCACAACACCTTGTGATCCTGCTCATGTTCCATCAAACGGATCAATGTTCTATTGTGGTTCTTAAACTTTTCAAGTTCTACTGTCCTCCCACTGTTTCTCTTAGAGACAATCTCTACCTAGAAACACTGTAGTTCGAGCAACAAACAGTTTGTTCTCGATTGGGTTGTAGAAATAATATCCTTTTCAGGATATCCCACAAAACATTTATCCGACTTGGGTCCAAGTTTATTTGTAAACTCTTTTACATAAACTTCATAACCCCAAATCTTTATGAATGACATACTAGGACACTTTCCTAGTCCATATCTCATATGGCGTTATTCATAATCCGTTTTTGATGGAACAAGGTTAAGGGCAAAATTTGCTGTAATTAGAACATAGCCCCAAAAGTAAACTGGAAGTTCTGTTTGACTCATCATGGACCGAACCGTGTCCTACAAGGTCCGAAATCTCCTCTTAGACACGACAAACCTTTGTGGCGTGCTAGGTGGAGCGAGTGTTGGATCATATCCAACACTCCCATAGATTCTTGTCAAATTCTTGGCTCAAGTACTCTCCTCTATGATCCAATCGTAGAGCCCTAATACTTTTGCCAAGCTGGTTCTCTACTTCATTCCTGAATACTTTGAACAATTCAAAGGATTTTGATTTGTTTCTTCATAAGATACATAAATCCATATTTCTCTGATCCCATCAGTAAATATGATGAAGTACTGAAAACCATCTTTAGCATTTGTGCTTAGTGGCCTTCATACATCAATATGTATGATTCCCAAAAGATCATATCTTTGCCTAATAAGTCTTACATGTCTCATATGATTCAATAATCAAATGAGTTCCAGGAATCCATCCTCATGGAGTTCTAGATATGTATCTCTTATTTATGGGGCCTAAACGATAATGCTAAAGATAGGTGAAGTTCATATCATTATATGCAAACCTCTAGGTATTAATGTTATAGATGAAATTATCATGATCATGGATATAAAATCCATTTTAGACAAAATTGCATTACAATAATGCATATCATAATAAATGGAACAACATTTGTCCTTTATTATGATAAGGAGCTTTCTTGTCCAAACAAGAAACTATGATAATGGTCCTACTCATAGCTAGGACATTATCGCTTTTGTCTAATTCATGAACAATTTCTAAAGGTATAAATAATTCCCTACGGCTTATTCAGCAACCCTTTGCTTCATAGCCCCACGTGTAGGATTATTTCTTCCTTATCCAATTGTCTTCGTCTCTTGAGATCCTCCACACTTCTATAAATGTGAGATCCTCATCTAGTATCATATACTTATGATGATGAGATAGACGCATTGATTTCTATAACAAAAATACCCAAATCGGAATTCATAATTCCTTTATTATTTATTTCCAGGTAATTTGGGTAGTTTCTCTTCCTCTACACCACCTATGGGACTTCTAGGAAACTTAGTTTTAGCAAAAAGCTTGCTTTATATTCATGGGGTCGGCGCAAACTATTTTCCCTTACCCATGTTGTTATCCATTAACAACTTTGCCCATGCCCATTATAAGTGTTTTGTTTAGTGATTTTTCAATCATATTGAGTAAATCAATTTTAAAACAAAAATATAATTGCATCCAATGCAATTCTTGGTCCACTTGGGTGAATAACCTTTTATTCTTTATCTATCTCATAGATAATGAATATTCTCTAATGTTTCAATCATATTGAATTAGTATATTTGCATAACCCTAAATAGAGCAACACTTCAAACCTTTCATGTCTAGCTCCCTCTTTTGAAAGAGCTTCTTTCAATGTATGATCATATGATACTTCTCCATGTCTCTCTTCTTGCCTATAGAGCTCAGAGTTCATGGCAGCTAACATGAGGCAAGTCACATCCAAAGAACCATTCTTTGATGTCCCTTCCATTAGGTTTTAGTGTGTTTTGGTAGTTGGTAGGAAGAGATCTTTATGTTCTACGATGTACAACAATTTATCTTTTATTTGAGAACAATTCTCAATTTTATACCAGTCTAGGAAATAGATAGAGTCGCGTTTTTTTTTATTTGTTTAATGCCATGGGTATTCAACATAATAGGATTATGCAAAGTTTGTGACGTATAACTACATTCAACAAGGATTTAAATTGTCAAATATAGCTCCCACTATTTTACTACGGATTAATAACCCTCAAGATATTAATGCGGAAAATATCCTTATATTTTCTAGTGGGCCAAGATCCATGTTTCATCTCTTTATGAGCTTGCTTTGGCAAGTCACCCATAATTTGACTACTTTAGGTAGGAACAATCCCAATTGCATCCCATATGCAACTCTTGGTTCAATTGGGCAAATAAATCGTTTATTTATCCATCCATATGGATAATCCCAATTGATTGTCTCTAGGTTTCTTAATCATATTAATAGCCCAGTTGTGTTCAACCTCTTATCTAAACAATTGCACATTGTTACGTGCCATCGCATTCCATCATGATGAACCAAGTCGCCATGCTTTGGCACGCACGAACTTGATAAATAATGATGATAATGAGTGTTTAAATAACGAGAAGGCAAGAACACAATATTTAAATTTTGAAGGATTTTAAATTCAATTTTAATTGTTTTTGTTGATCAATATCAACTAATCTATCTATTTGAGTTTGGGCACAACTCCAAATAATAGATCCGGGTTGTCTAATTATCTTATTATCCTAATTGCATGCATCATCCATAAACCAACCACACAATAATAAGACATTAAAATAAACAACCACAAAACAGAAATTAGATGTGGATATGGCCTTTTCTATTCTAAGATAATTCCAAGCCAATGGAATTATCCATGAACCCTAAACAAACACATCTGAATGCGTCTTGATCTTTTGGTCCATCCTTCATAGTCATGTGGAATGCTCCATGCTCCATTTTTTGTGGCTTCTTTGGCTTTGGGCTCATTTTCTTCAATCTTGGCTAACAATCTACTTTATCTAGCACTAGCTAATATCTATACTAAATAAAATAAATCTCACAAGTTGAGAAAAAAATGGCACGCAGGCCATAAAACCCTAATTAATTATTACAATTAATTGATCAGCTCGCAGGCCGTAAAACCTAAACACAAAATTAAACATCCACATCAAACCACATCCTAAGGCCATATCCAATCACCATGCGAATTGCACATAAACAGTTAAAATCCAATTTTAACGCGCTTGGTCAATTTTAATTGATTTTAGGATCTCTAGGATTAAAACGGTCCATGGGCCCAACAATCAAATTGCCCGGGCCCAATAAGGTGAACCACAAGGCCCTAGGGCCGGCCCGGCCCAAAACCCACACGCCTAGGCCGCGGGTTAGGGCTGCCCGGCCCCTAGGGCGGCCAATCTTGGGCGGCAAGCAAGAGGGGCGGTCCCCTAGGGGGCCGAACCTTCTTGAGGGAGTTGTTTCCAAAACAACTCCCTTGCTTGGTGCCCAAGTTTGGTTGTTTCCTTGTTTTGGGAGAACTCCTTCTTCCCCAAGGATGCCCAAACCCTAGATCTAAGATCCTAAAATTTCTCAAACTCACCAATTCATGCATCCAATGCAAAAATTAGATCTTGTTATGATTAATTATTGACAAATTGCATCTCATGCTTGATTTGTCTTGTTTTACGCGATAAACAATCAATTTAAGGTGTAAAACAACTAAAACGTAACACATAAACCACGTTTATGCTCTACGACCTGTGGCTCTGATACCACTGTAGGGTTTTGATTCATGGATGCGCAACGGAAACACAAACAATCATAAACCATGCAAAACCCTCCAAGGATCACAAGTCAAGAGACATAACGATGGTAAAGGAAGAAATAAATTAACACACCTTAGGGTTCTCCTTTGATGACTTCAAACGCGAATAGTGTCACGTCTCTACGGTTGATCCACGCCTAGAGGTGAGATCTAGACCCTCCAATTCCCTTGTGCTAGCTAGGAAGAATGGAAGAGGAAGAAGAAATCGCCAATAATGGAGTGCCAAAGGTGGGGCGGCTCTCCTTTTGGCCGACGGGTAGGGGGCGGTCCCATAAAGGGGTTCGGCCCTCTTTTTGGGACTTGCTCTCTCCTTGCTTTGTTATCTCCTTGCTTCTATCAAATAGATGTGTGGTGTGTGTAGAGAGAAAAATAAGCTAGGATTGTTCTTTATATAGCCCAACAATTCCTTGTCCTACTACATAAAGAACCCCTCTCCTAATCCTACTCAAGTTCGGATTAGTCCCTTTTGCAAAATAGTCATTATCATGTCAATACATGGATTAGTTCTATTTGCAAATTAATCCTAATCATGTATCTACATGAATTAGGCCACCTTGGCATATCCTAATCATGTCTATACATGGATTAGTCCAACTTGCATATTAGTCCTACTAAGTTAGCAAGTTGTTGCGATTTGATCCTTTTAATTAATTAATCATATTAATTAATTAATTCCCAAGTCTAGTTCACCCCTATATGGCGTGTGACCCCATAGGTTCTATTTAGTTGGTAGTAACTATTTATTAATATGGAGCGGTCTCTAGCAAGACATCCATTCTAGCCAACAAATAGAATAGTCATCATGACAAACCTTGTGCAAGTAATTGTCTCATCCCTTTGTCCCAATATCCGCATTGGACACGAGACATACAAGTCACACTCATATATCCAATCCATAGTTTCTCGATCTTGGGAATAGCCTTATTCGTGCAAATAACATCAATATCCTATATTGATTTATTTGAGTCTGGCCAGACATTTTATAAGCACTATCCCTCGAGTGGCCTAGGATATTTGCTCCTGTTATGTGGGAGGGACAAATTCTATCTACGTCCACTACGATCTCTAAGGTTGCTTCTTATTGTATCCAGTTGTAGATACTGCTTTCTGACATGACAGATCTTGGCCACGTGGCAGCCATCCAGCACACCATATTGTGCTCCATACACACTAGATCACCAGCCGAGCTGATCCATGTGGGGGCTGCGAGACAGAGCCCTCGCATACCACTGCACGGGACTTGTAGGGACTTAGTGGTTTGGAGGCTAGAGTAAGCCCTGTCGCGTGCAAGCCAAGCCCGCACGCGACCTTTAGTAACTGTTTTGAGAGATTTATGGCACGAGCTCCATAAACCCGGTCAATCCGGTCAACCTCGTAACGGTTCCGGTATTCGCGCACAACGTGCTGTAACGGTCCCTATATACGCGGACGAACGTGCCGTTATGGTTAAGCTAATTAAGCCGCCATCAATGGGCACATTAACCACACTACAACGGTCATGTTCTCTGCTATATATAGGACGTTACCCTTTCCATACAAAGAAGAACACACTGCCATACGCGGAAGCTCTGCCAAACCTCTGTCTCTCTCTCAGACATTGCTACTGCCTTACTCTCTCCCTACACACACCCCTATTCTTCCTGTGCGATCCTTGATCCACTGCACACGGTGCACACGGAGGTCTCCCCGCCGGAATCTCTTGTGCACATTTTTGGTGAACCCGACGTGAACTTACCAACAAAAGCAACCATGTCTCAGGAGGATGATGTCAGCAACCGATCTCCTTCCACCGAAACTCCCTCCGGAGACGAGACCCGCCGTACTCCAACGACTCCCGGCGAAGCACCGACGTTAGAGTCTTTGGACGCTACTGTTCAAAGTCAGGCGAAAGCTCTCAAGTCTCAATCTGCGCAATTAGAACAAATCTTGGCCGTTTTGGGCACCCTTGCGCCGAATCCTCCACCAGCCACCGCTATCCCTCAGGGAGGAGGAACCCCTACCGCTCCAGGATTGGGAGTGTCAGCCACACCTCCCAACCCTCACCTGCAGACTCCACCGTCGGCTACGCAGCTGCCTTCGGTTCAAGGATCGATGGCACAGATGCTGCCTCCTGCCGCCCACGCTCCTCAGCCCTCGGCTTTGGCGTCCAACCCAACTCTGCAATACCCTTTGCCTCCCCCGACGATGATCTGGGGAAACACGGGCAGTCAGTATGCTCCCAATCCTCCAGCGGCGTATGTGTCGCCACCGCCTACGGCAACCCCTGCGTCAACTACCGAGGGGAGCATTCCAGAATGCATGACGTCTCTGCAGAAGCGTGTGGACACTATTCTGGCTCATCAGTCATTCGCGGATACCATTATCCCAAAGCTAGACAACGATCCACCCATTCCACGGGAAATCTATCTCATGCCTAACCCGGCGGGGTACAAGGCTCCTAAATGGGATAAGTTCGAAGATGTTAACGGAAACGCTCATGAGCATGTCATGCGTTTCATTGATGTCATGGGTCCGTACGGAGCCGATCCCAAACTGCTAATGCGAGAGTTCCCAAAATCTCTTGGGAACGTAGCATACAAATGGTACCGAACATTGGAGGCTGGATCCGTGAAGACTTGGGACGACATGGTCCAGAAGTTCTATACCAAGTTCTTCCAGATGGAAGAAAAGGTGACAATGATCCATCTCTCGCGGATGTACCAGAAGCGCGAAGAGGACGGAATCACCTTCATCAAGAAATTCAGGGCGAAGTCCTTGGAGTGCAAAGATCCAATGCCCGAAAGCCGTCTCGTAGAGATATGCCTGCAGTGCATGCGAGATGAATACAAAGGTATGCTCATCAATTTGCAAACACCTACGTTTTCAAAACTAATCGAATGCACGAAGAACATCGAGCCCATAGTCGAGAGACAGAAAAAGAAGAACGTTCCAGAGCGACCTGCGAGCGGCACCACTTACAAGATCGGAAGGTTCAGCTAAAAGAGGGTACGCGAAGCTGAGGTCAATACAGTTTCGCCCCAGAAACAAGCGAAGGTTGTGAACTTCGATGCACCGCCTCTGCCATGCTCGGTAGAGGAAGCAAGTGACCTCTGCAAACAGTGGCGCAAGGACGGCGTCCTGCCACCGCTCGAGAAAACACCCTCCAAGGAGATGGTGAGGGACCCTAAGTGGTGTGAGTACCACGGCAAGGTCATGCATCCCACCGCCGAGTGCAAGAAACTCAGGTTCGCGTTCGATCTGAAGATGAAGAACGGCGAGCTCATCGTCAGCGACCACCGGAAGGACGTGCGCAACAACCCGCTTCCCGCGCATGCGGAACCAGGCTCGAAGGGCAAAGAGGTCGCTATGATCTCAATCGTCGACTTGGAAGAAGTCGCAGAGGATGGCCTACCCATCGTCGCCGAGGTCCATGAAGACGAAGACTATAGCATGGACACGGAGGATGAACGTGCTGACCGCATGAAAGGGTCGCATGGCTTCAACAAATTCTTCGATGAAATGAATTTCTCCGAGAAGTGCCGAACTGATATGAAAAAAGCGATTTTGAGAATAGCAGAGGACTACGAGGAGGACCTTGTAGTCTCCAACGGGAAAGTCATCAGGGCATCCCGCTCTATGGAAAAGATTATGACCTTTTCTGCCAGCGACAAAAAGACGGATGCGAGTCACCAAAGACCTCTGTACGTGACCGCCATCATCAACGGCGTCGAGTTCAAACGAGCGTTCGTCGATGGAGGAGCAGCGGTCAACGTCGTTCCGCTCCACACACTGAGGCTAGCAGGGATTCCCGAACATAAGGTAGTCAGACGTCCATCTCCGCTGGTGGGATTCGGAAGCGACTCTAGAATGACAATCGGATGGATCCGCCTGGGCGTTCAGATTGGCAAAATCAAGTGCTCAGCAAAGTTCTATGTCATAGACGCGAACACCACATACCACATGATTGTAGGTCGAGCCTGGATTCATCGCTTCGACGCAGTCCCTTCGACGGCTCACCAGGTTATGAAAGCCATCTGGAACGACAGAATAGTCGAGATACCGGCTTCAACAAACCCGTTCAACTTGGACGAAGCACATCTCAGTGAAGCGGTATGGTTCACCGAAATGGCAGATGAGCAAACACCCGGACCATTCAACCCTACTCCTTTGCCTCTCTGGGAGGACATCAAGGACCAATCGCCTGCAGGGGTAATGGTGACGAGGGAAGATGACAAGGAAAAGCCGCCTACACGCGAAGAGGCGCCGCGTATCGCATATCATCGGAAGAACGTGTACACTCTGAAGAGGATCGCAAAGCATGACCCCGAGGGCAAGGAGATAGAGAGCTTCTACGCCAATGGGAAGAAATGCTACCGCATATGAAGGTGCGCGGGGATGTCCTCACGCGGGCATGGGGATATCCCTGGGCAAATCAATCAAATCGAGCAAATTGCGCTGACAGAAGAGCCAACGCAAGGCACTCCAGACGAGAAACTCAAAGAAGCGCCTGAATGCATGGAAGACAGGCCAAGACCGCAAAAGCAAGAGCTAAAGGAAGTGTTCCTCAGCCCGAACGAGGAAAAGAAAAGGCCAGTCTTCCTAAGAGCGGATCTCACAAGCGAAGAAGAACAAGGGCTGCTACAGCTCCTAACTGAATACAAGGATGTGTTCGCATGGGAGTATGATGAAATGCCAGGTCTGGATACAAGCATCACCATGCACCGTTTAGACATCATCCCCGGGTCTAAACCGGTCAAGCAGAGCACGAGGAGCTTCAGGCCGGAGCTTAACGTCAAGATCAAGCAGGAGATTGTCAAACTCCTAGATGCCAAGTTCATAGAGCCGAATCATCATCCCACATGGCTGGCCAACATCGTGCCAGTAGTGAAGAAGAACGGACAGCTCCGCATCTGCGTGGACTTCCGAGATCTCAACCGCTTCTGCCCTAAGGACGATTTCCCACTGCCCAACATCGATTTGCTCATCGATTCAACAGCAGGCCATCGCATGTTCAGTTTCATGGACGGTTTCAGCGGGTACAATCAAATCAAGATGGATCCCGAAGATGCGCGGAAAACTGCATTCATCACTCCTGTAGGGGTATTCAACTACACGGTGATGCCGTTCGGCCTTAAGAACGCGGGCGCGACCTATCAGCGAGCCATGATTGCTCTATTTCACGACATGATGCACAAAGAGGTGGAATTCTACGTGGATGACCTGGTGGTTAAATCCAAACACGAAGCAGACCACCTCGCAGATCTGCGAAAGGTGTTCAATAGATGCAGGCGCTTTCAACTGAAGATGAATCCCATGAAATGCGCGTTCGGGGTGACATGAGGGAAATTCTTGGGATGCGTGGTTCATCGCCAAGGGATAGAGCCCGACCCCGCGAAAGTATCAGCTATCACTGGCATGACGCCGCCCCATGATCAGAGTGCATTGAAGACATTTTTAGGAAAGCTATCCTATCTGCGGAGATTCATTCCAGCAATTGCCGAAATCACATGCTGTTTCAGCACTCTTCTCAAGAAGGACGCCGCGTACAACTGGGCTCCGGAGCACGAAGCCGCATTCGGAAAGCTGAAGGATTTACTCACGTCCTCAAAGATAATGATCGCGCCTCAACTGGGGTCACCGCTTCTGCTGTACCTGACATCTACAAGGAGATCTATAGGAGCGCTCTTGGCTCAAGAGTATGAAGGCCAAGAGAGGCCTATCTACTACATCTCTCGCATCGTGCAGCCTGCTGAATCGAGGTACACAGACATCGAACGTCATTGCCTTGCCTTATTCTTTGTGATAGAAAAGTTGAAGCACTATTTTGCATCACACAAAGTAGTAGTGGTCACCAAAAGCGACCCCATAAGATACTTGCTAACTCACACTACTCCGGGAGGGAGACTGGCGAAGTGGTACATGACCATTTCCCAATACGATATCACATGTGTGCGACCACGAGCGATCAAGTCGCAGGCGGTAGCAGATCTGTTGGCACAGTTCCCCGATAACAGCCATGAGCCCGTGATCGAAGAAGAGCTCGAAGGCCCTGAGATCTACGCAATCGACGTGCCCTATTGGACTCTCCACTTCGACGGTTCCTCAACCCGGAAAGGCGGAGGCATTGGGATAGTCTTGACAAAGCCAGATGGGGAAGTCATACAGATGTCCGCAAAGCTCAACTTCGCAGTCACAAACAACGAAGCGGAATACGAGGCTCTCATTGTGGGGCTCCGTGCGGCGAAAGCTTTGGAAGTAAGCAACTTAACAGTTATGGGAGATTCCAAGCTGATTGTTAAGCAAGCCTCGGGCGAATATGGTTTGAAGGAGATCAACCTCCTGTCTTATCGCACCCTAGTACAGAAGCTGATGCAACAATTCTGCGATGTGAAGTACGAGCACAAGCCCCGAGCGGACAACAGGCACGCAGACGCCTTAGCAACTCTGGGATCTAAGGTCAGCATAGACAAGTGCCCCGCAAGGATTTCCATCGAAGTGCGAACATCGTCGGCATTGACAGAAGATGCGTGCGACGACGAACACATGGATGACGCAGACTGGCGAAAACCAATCTTGCAAGCTATTGCGAAGGGCACCAGCAACGAAAGCTGGGCACTCACAAAAGGATACTGCATCCACGACAACACCCTTTACTACAAGGGTCCTGGAGGAATACTCATGCGATGTGTCTCCGAGCAAGAGGGACAACAGCTGTTAGAAAAGATTCACCAACACGCTTGCGGAGAAAGCGAGGTGTCAATCTACAGAAAGGCTCAGAGATATGGCATTCATTGGCCAGACATGTCGACAGCTGCAGCCCTGATGCAAGGGAAGTGCGAAAGTTGCGCACTAATCAAAGATTCTCTACTCGTCGCCTTAATCGATGACGACACGGACTGGAGGAAGCCACTGTTCGATTTCCTCACCCAGGGCACCGTGCCCGAATTGAGAAAGGAAGCCGAAAAATTGAAAAGGAAAGCGTCTCGATATGTGGTACAGGAAAACCTACTTTGGCGAAAAGGCCACGAGGGCAACTTGCTGCGATGTCTAGACGACAGAGAAGCACAAGAAGTCATGGACCTTTCTCAATTCGGGCACGAACATCAAGGAGGTGCGAAATTATGCAGACAGCTCCTCTCAATCGGATATTTCTGGCCCACGATGGAGGTCGATTGTCGTACCAAAGTGCGACGCTGCCAGGAATGCCAATTCAAAGGGAACCTAATGCACGCTCCTGCCGTGGATCTACATGCACTAGGGACGCCATGGCCATTTCACACATGGGCTCTGGACTTCATCGGTCCCATCCGACCGACGTCGCACGGGAATCATTTCATTCTCACCGCAACTGAGCTGTTCACCAAGTGGGTGGAAGCAACACCACTAAAGACGGCAAATGCGCTGGCTGTGGTCAACTTTATCCAAGAAAGAATCGTATGCAGGTTCGGAATCCCAAACACCATTCTTTCAGATAACGGTACTCCTTTTGTTAATCGCCAGGTAGCTGCGAAATTAGCGGAGTACAATATCAGGCAGATATGTTCTACCCCTTACTACCCAAAGGGAAACGGACAAGCCGAAGCGACTAACAAGACGCTGTTGAGAATATTGAGCAAGATGGTCGCAGACGACCACAAGAAGTGGGCCGACTCTCTAAGCATAGCTCTGTGGGCCTACAGAACTTCTCCAAGGACACCCACAGGGGCCTCGCCATTTCTACTGTGTTATGGGGCCGAAGCTGTAGTACCTGCGGAGGTTAGAGTCAATTCGGCAAGGCTGGCCTTCCATGCACTCTATGAAAATCAACGCGATCATGACTTAGTCTTGTTGGAAGAAAAGCGAGAACAAGCCAAAAGGACTAACAAGCGGTACCAGGAAAGAATCGCTCGCGCCTACAACAAGACAGTCCAGCGAAGGGATTTCGCAGTCGGAGACTTGGTCTTGCGCGCATCTGACCACTGTATGCGAGAAGCAACTCACCCAAAGTTCGCAGCTAATTGGGAAGGACCCTTCGAAGTCACAGAAGTCTTCGATAGTGGCTACTGCAGCATACGAAGGTTGCACGGCACAACCTCAACTCCGAGTTCAGTCAACATGCGCTGGATCAAGAAGTACTATCCCTGACTTCTCTCATTTCATACGTTCCATGATAACGTTGTTTAATGTCTCATGTGGCTACGATTTACGCAATCTCCTCTCCCATATGAGAGGATTGTAATCTCATCTCTCCCATATGAGAGCGTTGTAATAAAAGAATTCTCCCAAATGAGAAGTTCACATTTCTAGCTGTTTATGTTGCTCTATTCAATTTGTTATTACTTTTAACAAAAGTTTATTCGCCGCAATAGCAACCAATGCAAACGCGATCTTAAGTGATCATCTAAGCCTATCTCTTACGATAGCAGCCAATGCAATGCGATCTTAAGTGATCATCTAAGCCTATCTCTCACGATAGCAGCTAATGCAAACGCGATCTTAAGTGATCATCTAAGCCTATCTCTTACGATAGCAGCCAATGCAATGCGATCTTAAGTGATCATCTAAGCCTATCTCTCACGAACGCAGCTAATGCAAACGCGATCTTAAGTGATCATCTAAGCCTATCTCTTACGATAGCAGCCAATGCAATGCGATCTTAAGTGATCATCTAAGCCTATCTCTCACGATAGCAGCTAACGCAAACGCGATCTTAAGTGATCATCTAAGCCTATCTCTTACGATAGCAGCCAATGCAATGCGATCTTAAGTGATCATCTAAGCCTATCTCTCACGATAGCAGCTAATGCAAACGCGATCTTAAGTGATCATCTAAGCCTATCTCTTACGATAGCAGCCAGTGCAATGCGATCTTAAGTGATCATCTAAGCCTATCTCTCACGATAGCAGCCAATACAAATGCGATCTTAATTGATCATATAAGCCTATCTCTCACGATAGCAGCCAATACAAATGCGATCTTAATTGATCATATAAGCCTATCTCTTACGATAGCAGCCTGTCTAAATGCGATCTTAATTGATCACCCACGCCTATCTGCTACGATAGCAACTTATATGCAAAGTAATTTTAGTTAATCATCTAAGCCTATCTGTTACGATAGCAACTTATATGCAAAGCGATTTTAGTTGATCGTCCAAGCCCATCGGTTACGATGGCAACGCATGCGCAAGATGATCTTATCAGATCTTCTAAGAGTCTATCTGTTGCAATAACAGTTTATGTGAGAAATGATCTCAATCGATTCTTTAATAAAGCCTATCTGCCATGATAGCAATTCGCACCACTTAACGATCTTAATTGATCTGCTAAAGACTATCTACTACGATAGCAACGTTGTGAAAACGATCTTAAATGATCCGCAATGGCTAACCAACAAGCCCATCTGCCGGGATGGCACAACTGCGAAGATACGATCTCGAACGATCTAGCGAAACACCCGCGAATCAATATATCGCAGATGCGAAACAATTACATAGCATTATGCAAGGCGAAATATGCCGAAACGCATGCGAAATTGTATTTTGTTGTAAAGAGACAGCAGATAATACAGAAGTCTATTTATCATTACGAGTCAAATGACTTACAATTTATCTGTCTAGATAGCAGCTTACAAGCGAAAAGCTCGAATCTAACTACGCAGCCAATACGGCTTACAATACATTCGAAAAATGTCTGACAAGCCAGAAACACACTACGGGAATTCCGACTAGAAAAGGATGAACCCACCGGTTTCAACACCGGCTATGCAACCCGCAGATCTGCGGCCAAATATCAGTAGCAAAAGGGATGCTGCCGCGAAGAGATCAGCTTGTCATTCGCTACATCCCTAGCCGCGAAACCTGGGAAACGATACGCCCAGGACCCCAAGGGGTGACAAAAGCCTCTGTCTGATCAAGGTAGGCGCCGGAGGAGCTTCCTGTTTCGACAGATGCTACTCTGCAAAACAGGCGAAGCAGTCATTCCTCTGGTGATGGATTCCTTGTCATGTTGGACAAGGGCATTGACGAGCACCCTGAGTTCAAGAACGAAGAGGCAAAAAATCCTCCTCCAGGGATGCAGGAGGAGAATTCCGCCGTTCATTACGAGACGGTAGCACGGTCACTTCGGCGCTGCACCTCACCACGAGGCGGCCGGAAACATGACCTGCACACATAATACACGAAGAGATTTCTTCGAACACACATGAGATATTATCTGCATCTTCTTTATGATGGTTATAAAGAGCAATAAGCCTCATAAAGTGGATCTTGGAAACTATTTCTATAGCACAAAGCGCAAACTCAGGATTCAAGACTTGAAGTTGCCATGAATCAACGAAAAACAAGCGTTGAAGCCAGCAGTCGTAAGGACTCACGGCAAAGCACATGTTTGGGATGAAGAACCCAAATAGCAAAGACAGGGTTTATATAGACCCTGTACAGACTCTTCGGTCGCCTAAGATGAGTCAGCAAAATTCAAAAAGAGGGTAAGTTCAATCACTTACGCCTTGAAAAGCGGTAACAATCAATTACCCTACTAAAGGCTACGACGATTCAGTTGCGTATCCTAATAAATGACGGATAGTCATGATTCGGATGGACTTCCCAACGGAAGCGTGCTTATCTGCCGAAAAATTAGCGCGAAAATCAAGCAGAGAATCAATTGCTGATGTCATAATTGGATATGCACAGAAATATCCAATCAAATCCCGGAAAAGGGCAAAACGGGAAAATTCATTGTTCTTGTTAAAAAAAAAAGGGGGAGAAACCCTAGCAACATTACATTAATGTTCAAGACATTACATTAATGTTTCAGCTATTTTTCTTGCTATTTTTGCAAAATTCGAAAAATCAAAGCAAATTCTTGATTAAAGAGTCTTGGGGCGCGAACTGCTCGCTCAGCTTCTCTACCTGCTCCACTTCTTGCTTTAGTAGCTCGCACCTGGCATTCATCTCATGATACAGCTTTAGAGCTTCATCAACCTTTTGCTTCTGCTGCTCCACCTTCTGCATCTCATCTGCGAGATTCTGGTGACCGAGTTTCAAAGTTACGGCCGCGCGAATCAGCGTGACTCTGTCCTTAAGAAACTTGAAGCCCATTCTGCCTTGGACTTTGGTCACGAGGTTTTGGCACATGCCGCATAACAATTCAGCACTCTGGACCGAAATGGTCGCGGGTGTAGCCGCAGACAGCTGCTCCAAAATCCAAATGGCTTCAGTAAGGAACAGCCTCCTGTCAAAAGGCCCGATCTCCAGAGATCTCACAAACGAGCGAGGGTACCTGAGACGCATTCGAACCACCCAGTCTACATCGGTTTGCTTCAAACCTGAGGAGACGTCAAAGATAAGTTATGATGTCAAAACTCGCAAGCGAATAATGCGACGTGCGAACAGTAAAGCTCTACTTACCAGTTCCTTCCAGAATCTCATGAAGAGAAGGAATGCGGGCTGCCGGGTTGTTCAAAGATTGCCCTCGCTCCATAGCTCTCCTATCGGCTGCGAGCTCCAATCTCTCGTAGTCAGGAGGAAGAGTGTAGGCCGCACCAGCTGCGACTGCATTCCCAACCTGCGAGCCCCAAATGCTCCACGCAGGAATAGGTGCCTCGGGCTCAGTCGTCGCCGGAGGCGAAGGGACAGCCGAAGTCGCTTGGCGAAGGACACTCTCAGATGCGAACGCATTAGCATCACTTGTCCTCACTTCCTCAACACTAGCATGGACATCTTCGTCCATCAGCACAGTGTCAGCTCCAGCATCGTCGGAAAGCTCGATGATGTCCTCAAGAGGCTCACCCGCGTGGTCAGCAGCTGCGACGGGCTTCTCGGTATGGGAGCTCGGAATTGGAACATAGGACGCAGAAGGCTGACTTCTCTGCTCCAACTCTGGTTCTTCAGCATGACCTGCGACATTAAATGCGATGACATGAGGTAACTTGCGTTATAAGTTATTTTGCTATCTTTGCTAAAGCTAAGAGAAAGCACCTCCACGCGAAGGTGGGATTGAGGTATCCTCATCATACACTAAGGACGTGGAACCATGCCCTATCAGTGTGTCCTCACTAAGCAAATCTTTAAGAGAAGCGTGACCTGGGATGCGAATAAACCAGTCATGATTCTGCCTTAAGTTGCTAAAAGCCTAGTACGTGCGAATCACTCAAATAGTTACCTGAGGGTTCTCCGCATTTGCCTACTAACCAACGGCGAATGTCAGCCTTTGACACACCATGCTTTAACGCACCCACAATAACATCTCTATAAGTCACTGCGAGATTAAAGATCTCACCTTTATCGCCACCTGCGATCTCTTCGAAGTCTGCTTGGACTTGCTCCAAGGCCGCTGCATCCTCTCCGGGAACCTCATCTTCCTCTTCCGCATGAGGAGCCACTTCTTCGGGAAGCTCGTCTTCCTCGCCAACTGGACGCACTAAGTTGTCAACATGCTGATCTTCAAGGCTCCGCTGTTTCACACGCTCGAGCTCCTCTTCCTCTCGCCGCCTTCTTCTTTCAGCAGCTTCCGCGGCTGTCTTCCGGGACTCAGCAAGAACGTCCTCGCTTATGGGCTCATCCGAAATGCCAGAATGGGCATCTCTCTTTTGTCTCTTGGCCACAAGGCCACCAATGGTTTCATCATCATCATCTGCGAATACCCAATTGGTTTAAAGAAAAGAAGTGCAAAGAAGTTACGGCAACGGGAAAAGAAATGCGACGGAGGTACCTCCTGATTCTTCCTCATGCATCACAACTGTTACTTCTTCTTCATCACTCGCTTGGGGCTCCCCCCTCTCTTCTTCTTCCTCTTGATTGAATGGAACAAAGGTCTCAACTGCGAGATCTTTCCGCACTTTGCTGGGCATGCGACCTTTGCCTTTGTCCTTGATAGAAAGGGACCTCACTGGGGGAGAAGCTGGGGCATTCCTAGGGGAAGAAATCGTAATTCCCTTTTGCCTAGGTCTCTTCACTCTTGGCGCCGCAGTCGCTGGAGGAGACGGGTCATCTCCAGGAGGAGGCGGAGCCGGAGGATTGTCTATCAGCGAGTCAGCAAAAGCATTCATGACCGCACGAATCTTCATTTCGAGCTCAGGTTCCATCCTCCACGATAGCCGGAACGACTGCCCTTCTCTCCTGGTGGCAACGATGGCGTTGACCAATGACTTGGAGCGATCGCCAGATGCGAATCGCCGCACATGACACTACAACCGTACAGAGTAAAGATGTCAGCATAAGGAAATCAAGAAGCTTAAATGCACGCGGAAAAATTGCTTACCTCAGCAAATGCCTTGCTATATCTGACGACATGCGTATCGCCCTTCTTAATTGCGGCGACTTGCTCCTTCAGAATGACATCAGGGCACAAATGGTTCTCACGATCCCACAGTGAGTAGCAACCATACTCAGACTCGCTTAGACTGCAAGTGGGGCGAAATGGAAAAGAGTTCCTTTTAATCAAAGGAGATCTACCTGGCTGCGCGGCCGACTCCGTCTCAATCCTCGTTTGCTGGGCAACCCAGTATGCGAGCCAGTTCTGGGAACAACCACCCTCGCGAGTTCCCGCAGGCTGCTCAAAAGGAAGGTTGTTCATAAAAACCGTCTTGCACTCCTTTGTTAGCAAGCGCTTGTAGCATCCTCTGACGATGGACTGGGGCCAGATTGATGGGGCCACCGCATCAAATCCAAACTGAGGAGAGACTCGAGTGGGGTCAACGTCCACGGTAAGCTTTTCATACTTCGGCGCGAGCTCACGAATATGCTCTGCAAGGGCAGGAAGGGAACCTCGCAGACACCAGCAAAAGAACTCGCGGTAGCGCTCATGAAAATGAGGTCTCCCTTCAAAGAGAAGCTCTTCTGAAAAGACCATGCCTTTAGAGGGGTACAGCTTTGGGAACCATCGCACATTCTCAATGCGCGTGGCATAGGGCCTGGCAGTAAACTCCTTCCGTTTGTCGCATATCAAACTCCAAACGCACTTGGTGTTGCCTGTTCCGAACCATCTCGCAGCTCTTCCGCTGTTGCGTGCTTCTGTCTCGCCTGGGGGACACCACTTATCAAGTTGGAGAGCAGTTGGAGCATAAGACGGCCAGCGCTCGAACACCCACATTGTCAAAAAGGAAATATTAACAAAAGTCAGTACATCGAGGCGGCCACGCGACTCCCTCATAGCCAGAACCAGCTGATCAAGCCTATAGTACAGCGTGCCCAAGACCAAGGGTCCGAGTGCGACCCTCTGGCCAAGAGCGAGCCTCACAGCAAGTGGCAACACATGGTAGAAGACTCCGTCATGAGGGTGACCATCAATCAAGTACCTCGACAGCCAGGCACAGAGAAAAGCACAAAGGGTCAAGTGATAACCCTTGCCCTCTACGTAATTCTCGGCCTCTGGATCTTCACTCAGGAGTCTCTTAGTAATGCTGCTGTTCGCATAATCTCGAAAGAAGTACTGCAACCATTTATTCCAGGTGTTTTTCGCGGATGTATCAACCAGTTGCCAGTTAGGGAGAGGCTTCGTAGTGGTCCACCGAGTGGAGATTTTCTTCACCTCTGCTAGGCATTCCTCCATCTGCGTGTACAAGGCAATCTCCGCAGATGTCCTCAAGGGACTCAGAGGGTCCACCTCGCCCATGGGGGAAAGCTCGTACAGCATTTGAACGTCCTCGAGTGTCGGGGCAGCCTCGAACTCAGCAAAATGGAACGTATGAGTCGCAGGCGAGTAACGGGACAGAAGGTCTAGAAGCATGGACTGATCCAACTTCACGGCAGCACCCTTCATAGCACGGATAGCAAAGTATACGCCGGCTTCATTAAGAGTCTCGGCGTGATGATCCAACACGTGGTCAATCCACTCATCCATATAGTCCAATTTCTGGATGAACGCCTGAGTAGAAATCGCAGTATATGGGAAGTGCCCGTTCTCGATCCCCAATCGAACTACATCCTCGGAACCAACCAACTCGAGCAAGGCTGAGTTAACTGGGCGAGTCAGCGTCAGCAATCGCTCAACTGGAACAGGATCAGGCATCCTCTTCGCCTTTACCCTCGCATGGTAGAAATCTTTGCCGCCTAAAAAGGGGGCTTTTCGCCACAAGGCCTGCGGAAGGTCGGGTATCTCTTCATCTTCCTTGACGGGTCTGGTTACTCTTGTCTTGGCCATTCCTGCGAAAGAGCAAGAAAAAAGGGGGGAGAAATACCACACTTCAGTTTGAATTTTGGAATTCAAGATCTATGCAAAGGAAGACGAACAGTTCCGGTATCGATTTCAGAAATTGGGGAGTTGCAAGATCCAATATTGTTGAAAGATTAAAACGAAGCAGGTTCAAAGATCAAAGCCTCTTCACAAATTTCATGGGTTTACAGATTCAACGCAGTTTAAGGCAAACACTGGTATCTTAAATCAAAAGTAAACGAGGCCAACCTTGTTTTCTTGAAACCTGCTTGGATATGCACAATTGAAGAATACGATTTGCAGTTCTGAACTGGTGATTGATTATCTGGATCTGCTCTCGAAGATCTCCGGGTACCATTCACTTTAAGAGAAAGAAGTGATGCTTTGCAATAATGGGGGATACAAGGTATTTATCCAAAACAATGGAGGGTTGCGTCCTTTCGATAGTCGAATCGCAACCGTCACCGTCGAATCGCGCAATCACAGGACAAGCTGACGTCACGCCTAAAACCCTAAAGTTCAAACGGCACGACTCTAGGGGTTTTAGGTCATAATGACACGCACGGGGGCTGAACTTACCCGTATTTGAATTGGTGCGTGGCGGCGACGCGTATGTTGGTTTCCGCGCATGGAAGTCTATACGGCTATGAGTCTTCACGCGCAGAAAGGGGGCTAATGTAGATACTGCTTTCTGACATGACAGATCTTGGCCACGTGGCAGCCATCCAGCACACCATATTGTGCTCCATACACACTGGATCACCAGCCGAGCTGATCCATGTGGGGGCTGCGAGACAGAGCCCTCGCATACCACTGCACGGGACTTGTAGGGACTTAGTGGTTTGGAGGCTAGAGTAAGCCCTGTCGCGTGCGAGCCAAGCCCGCACGCGACCTTTAGTAACTGTTTTGAGAGATTTATGGCACGAGCTCCATAAACCCGGTCAATCCGGTCAAACCCGGTCAACCTCGTAACAGTTCCGGTATTCGCGCACAACGTGCTGTAACGGTCCCTATATACGCGGACGAACGTGCCGTTATGGTTAAGCTAATTAAGCCGCCATCAATGGGCGCATTAACCACACTACAACGATCATGTTCTCTGCTATATATAGGACGTTACCCTTTCCATACAAAGAAGAACACACTGCCATACGCGGAAGCTCTGCCAAACCTCTGTCTCTCTCTCAGACATTGCTACTGCCTTACTCTCTCCCTACACACACCCCTATTCTTCCTGTGCGATCCTTGATCCACTGCACACGGTGCACACGGAGGTCTCCCCGCCGGAATCTCTTGTGCACACCAGTACACGCCTTTATAACTACCCAATTACGGTGTAGCGTTTAACGCTACCAAAATCACAATAATCCACAACTAGAATATCTAGTGACTTCAAGTCTAAGGATGACAATACCATTGCACCGCGAGAAGCGCTTGTGACTTAACATAACGTGTATGTAGCCTTCTCGGAGATGGGTCAATCCAGTATGCCATTACTCCTAATGCATACCCATGTGTTGGATCATGATATCTCCATATCAATCCAACCCCATACTAGTCTATAGATGATTGTCCTATTAATCATTATAATTGACTAGGGATATTTAAGAATATAACACTTATATTCTAAGGACTTCATTCATGTTAACATATCTCCATATCGATAACATAATGAATCGTAAATCCATAAATGTCACAATTAATTGATTGCCTCTAGGGCACAATTCCAACAGTCTTCCCTTCCAGCGAATTCGCGAGGGTTATGATCGGCTATCTTCTTGGAATAGCTTCGCTCCTCACGCTCCTCGTTCCTAGCAATGATCCTGGCCATTTGGGTGACCAGTTGAGCCATCTCTGGCTGGTTATCTCCTCTAGCTGCCATTTGTTCTCGGTTGACCCTCTTGGTGTAGTATCGTAGTGGTCTATCAGTCATATTCCTACACTATCACCTATTGTATCAATGCTTATTCTAACCCAGGGTAATGAACTGTAATGCCCACATATTTCTTCTTATATCCAAATATTACTAACTTAAAATATTCCTTAACAAGTAGAGATAAAAGCATGCCTCATTTAGCAGTTAATGCACATAAGTCATTTATCATTTCTATTCATTTCTCCATATCTTAAACTAACCCATACTTGTCCCTATCATGGGAGTGATACACGTCCAATGGACAATCAAGATAAGTATCCCAAAATTAATCCAATCATGTCATAAATCATTCCAGGAAACTAGAATAAAGGTTGGGGGGGGGGTGGGTGAGACTTAGTAAGACTCGGACTACCCATAACCCAACGGCTTATCAAATTTTAATTTTTCTTGCCCTAAATTCATTTTATATAACCCTACAGGTTTTAATTCCATTTTGGATTGCCTGCTCTGATACCACCTGTAACACCCCTCGATTCCCGAGCCTTCCGCTCCGGACCGGAGAGCCCGGGAGGGTGCTACTCAAAATGAAGCGGTGAGAATAAAGAACAACACATTCCATAATCATATATTACAAACTCTTAAGTGTCTCAAACGTAATTTACAACATACTATTACACCTGGTGAGAATAAACTAGAGTTCGATTTATTTAAACTACTATTAAACACTACGTGATACCGCGATCCCCTTACGCTGAGCTCCCTTCTCCAAGACCTGCGGGGGAAATAAAACAAGACCGCAGTTTTTCCAAAGTCAGCAAGAAATGCTGAGTAAGTAAACACCCAAACACGTAAACCGGATAAGAGGCAATTTGTTTAATAAACAAGGATGACATTTACGAAGTAAGCAAATATGTTATCACCGTTAACCATGTGTGAAAAGAGATAAATTTTCCAACTCTTTATTTAATTTTGCATTCCCAAATCGTCACATTGTGAATATAACCAAGAGGATCATTTCCAACCATAACATTTTCCCAATTAAGGGGTTTCCAAAATCCAAATACTCCTTTTTATTTTCTCATAAAAATCCATATTGATTATTTAGTTGTAGCGGGGAACGAACCAATCCATATCCATAATCCATAATCCATCACAGTATCTCATAGGTATCCAACCATATCCCATGCATCCAAGACCTTAAGTGCCGGCACCCCCCTAAGACTTCTCGCGGCCAGAGGGGTGAGTACATGGAGCAGCCCGGGGCTAATTGCAACCGAGCAAAATATATAATAATCTAAATCCAAATAATGTTCCGCCGCACAACTGTTTTCACTTTACGTTGTTACGCATTATTATTTTTTTCATGTGATAAGATTGAAAGAAAACACTTGGACACATAATTGAAATCTCACAATCAACACGTATATCACAAATTATATTTTGAGACATAAAATAAAAATATTTAGACACGAAAGGAGGACGGGCACATTAGGTAAGGCTTGTTTACTCACCTCAAATAGCAACCATAAATAGCACGGAACAACTTTTAGAAGTAGACGTAGCCCTCGTCTATGAATTTGTCGCCTACAAATTATAATTTCCTAATCAATTCTAATTTTCAACTAGCACATGAAATACAAGTAATGCTATAAATGTTCTATTTATTGATATAACTTTTTATTTATTGTTATTATTATTATTATTATTATTATTATTATTATTATTATTATTATTATTATTAACTTCAGGTCAACCAAAAATCCCCAATTTCAAGCCAACTATAAAAAGCATTCTTTTATTTGTCCTCCAATAAATAAATTTGAAATTTATAAGTACTTAAAGTATTTTTAAATACATTTATCTAGAATTTCATTTTTACTTAAATATAAAATTAACCATAACCTTCTATAATTACAAACTTTTGGATTCACTAAGTAGTTTACCCCACAAATCGATTTAGTAAACTTTAGTATAATATTTCTATTTCAAGAGGGTACTAATTCACATTTAGATAATTCATAAAATAATATCTCTTCTTAAAAATATATTTTAAATTCATAACTCCTTCTTAAAAATTTATAACTATTTTACTGTGGCTAATTTCTAAGTTACAAAAACATTATAGTTTATCTTTTAACAATATATTAGTCACATATATCTAAACCCACAAATCTTATTATTTATTAGCTAGAAACATCTCTTTTACTAAATATTTACAAGTAGATAGTTCAAAAATTTGTAGATAAAAGGTTAGCTTATACAATATTATCTTGCTAATTTGTAAAAGATATTATATTTACATGTGTGAATATATATATATATATATATATATATATATATATATGTTTATAAGAAAATTACAAACACTACTTTTAATTGATTTAAACAATTATTAAATTTATTTATAAAACAGATTGTAAAAACTACAACAAGATCCCAAGTTTTCATGAATATTGCATTTAGTCACCCCCTCACTAACTTAAACAGTTTCTGATTTGATACTTCGTACCCTAAACTTTCTGTTTATGTCAAAATTCACCCCTTTCCCTAAAATAGTGCACAACATCATCTTCAACCACCCAACCCATTATGAATCTCCATAAACATGTATACCCATGTGTTTTTGATGTTATATAACTCTAATTCAAGATAAATCAAGTAGATTGAGACCAAAAATCATCGAAATCGATTACCGAATGGTATAGAATTCGTCCGCAGAAATTGACCTGGAGTCTCGCCGGAAAATATGGCGTTCTGGTGGCGGGGGTGGCGGTTTCTGACGTTCTAGGGTTCGGTCGAGCCTCTAGGAAGGTGGGGGACCTTCTGGTAGTAGAGGAAAGAGACGGAGGAGGTGTTCTCTGTCGGGTCGGGTCGCGGGTCGCTAGTTTCGGTGGTGGCTTCGGCCACTGTTTCCGTTGCCGCCGCTGTTTCTGCTGGCTCTCGGTCCGACGAGCAGAGAGGGAGAGATATCGAAGGGAAGGGAGAGAGAGGGTGGAGGTGTCGGCGATTGGGTCGTCCGCGCTGGTTCTACTGGCGATGGAGGTGGCGGTGGTGTCGATGGCGGTGGTGATTTATGTTGTTGTTTCTGCTGTTGTTGTTGTTGTTGCTGATGGGTTGTGAGAAAGAAAGAGAGGACAGAGGTGGGGAGAGGGACAGAGCAGAGGGGAAGGTGGGGGTGATGGCGGTGCCGGTGGTGATGGCGGCAGTGATGGTGGTGATGTTGATGGTTGTGGTGTTGGGGGGGGGGTCTGTTATGCAGGGTTTGTGAGAAAGAGAGAGAACAAAGGTCGGGGAGGGAGAGAGGGGCAGAGGAGGATGGTGGTGATGGTGGTTTTGTCGGAGGTGGAGGTGGTGTGATGGTGTTGGTTGTTGGTGATGGTGGCAGTGGTGTTGCACCGAGAGGGAGAGAGAGAGGAGGGAGAGGGGTGGTGATAGTGATGGTGGCGATGTTGGTGGTGGCAGTGGGGGTGTGGGTGTGGGTGTGGTGTTGTTGCCGAAGGGGAAGATGAAGGAGAAGATGGTGAGGAAGAAGAGAGGTGTTGGTGATGAAAAGTGAGGAGGATGGCCCTATTTATGGAAGGGTTGGAGGAGGAGGATGATTAAAATGTTGGGGAAGAAGTTGATTTTGTAAGGATGGAGAGTTGTGGAAGAGGGATGGTGATGGAGGAAGGAGGAGTTGGGAGAGATGGTTATATGAGAGAGATGAGGGAGGAGGAAGAAGGTGTGTGTGTGTGTGTGTTCGGGTGAAAGAAACAAAAGAGAAATAGGTGGGAGGAGGGATGGTGATGTGTGAGGGAGGAGTGGAGATGTGAGAGAGATGAGGGAGGGGGGTTGGCCGGGTGAGAGAAAGAGAGAGAGAGAGAGAAAGATGGGTGGGAGGAAAATTTAATAATCAAACAAAAAAAATGATAAAAAAATGATATAATAAATAAATAAAATACGGGTTTTGGGTCGGGTTGTAGCTAGAAATACGGGTACGTATATTTATACGGTATATTTTATCGGGTTGTACTATTATACGGGTCGGGTGAAATCAAATACGGGTTGTATCAAGTATTTAATACGTATAAACATACTTTTATTTATATAAAATACAATTACCTCCCCAAACTTTAGTGAATTTAGTTTTAAACTTTTTTAAACTACGACTACCTCCCCAATTCTTTTTATCAAGTTAGTTTTTAACTTTTCTTAACTACAATTTTCTCCCCATTAGCCAATTATAACTTCCAAAAACTATAATTAGGACCCCAAAATTTTATCCAACTACTTTATAACTTTCTTAAAACTACAATTACATACCATCTCCATATTTCAATTAATTTATAACTTTTGAATGCTAAAATTTCGACCCTCAAACATATCAAAATAGTTAAATTATCCTTTTTATTTCAAATCGGGGTATTACACTGACTCCCCCAACATTGCTAGACTTGAAACGTTTATCTTCACCTTTGTTGTTCCTGCCTTGTCCATAGTTTTCATCCTCTTGACTTTCTGCCTTTCTCAACTTCAGTTGTTGGGTCAGTGTTTGGTCGACCCTCCAGATGTTTGCTGCTATGCCATAGGCCTCTGACAGGGTGGTATAGGTTCTGGTGAGCATAGTTCTCTGAAGAGTGAGCCTTAGGCCGCCTATGAAACGAGTGACCATGCGCCCTTCGGTAGGAACTGTATCCTCTGCAAACCGGGCCAATTCTACGAACTTGTCGTAGTATTCAGTCACCGAATCGTTGTCTTGCTTCAACGCGATGAACTCCTCGTACTTCTGCTCATTGACATGCTCTGGATAGAAGGCAATTCTCATTGCTGTCTTCAGCGCTTCCTAGTTGAAGCCTTCTTGAGCCAAGAGTCTTGTCTGGTTAGCTGTCCACCAATTATCAGCCTTTTTCTTAAAATAGAACGCCGCCTCGTTAATCTTGCGGGCTTGTGGGCATTCCATGGCCTGAAAAATCTTATCAAAGTCTCTGATCCTGTTCTCAAGCAACACTGGATCCTCCTCCCCATAGAAGTTGCTCGGGTTCCGCTGAGCTATCTTCTTAGCCCAGTCAGGTTCCCTTTCATTGGCAACATTGTTGTTCATGAATCGAGACATTTGGGCCATTTGGGCGAAGAATTGCTCCATGTTGTTGTTGTTGTCTTGAGTCATCTGTTCACGTTGCACCCTCCTAGTTTAGTATCGCAGGGGTTGGTCAGTCATATTCCTACACTATCGTCTATTGCATCATTACTTAATATAACACGGGGTGATGAACTAGAACGACTAGCATCACGGAATGTACACATATATTTTCATATAGCACAATTATCATTTATAAGACACATAAAAATCAAAGCATGCATCATTAGCAGTAAATGCACATAACTCATTCCATAAATCCAACTCAATATTAATCATCTCGATTCATCAAATTCTCAAATCCTCGTCTCCGTATAAGGAGCATTATTAGTCCAAAAGACAATCAAATAAGAAAATACCTAATAAAATATCCCAAGTCAAATCAGTCAATGCAAATATTATCACATCACAAAATATTTCTAGCAAGGAAAAGTAGAGGGTGGGTGGGACTCAGTAAGTCTAAGACTACCCATAACCCAATCGGCTTGTCCAATTTTAGATTTTCCTACCCTAAATTCATTTTAAATTGCCCTACAGGTTTTACTCCCTTATTGGAACGATCTGCTCTGATACCACCTGTAACACCCCACCATGTTCCGGCTCGCGAGAGACCGGGAGGGTGCTACTCATAAAGAAATGGCGAAATCGTGAACAAAACATTCCATACTTAAATATATTACAAACGATGATTGTCTTCAACATGAAACAAACTATTAAACAAGACGCGATTAGTCTACTATTAAACAGGATACGAATACGCTAAGAGTTGTCTTAATCAAAGTACTAATAGATACTAGGTGAGTCCACGATTCCCTTATACCGATCTCCCAGCTCCTACACCTGCGGGGGAATGAAAACAAAGACCGCAGTTTTTTCGAAAATCAGCATGAAATACTGAGTGAGATACACCTTAGCTTTTAAACAGGAAGATGAGAATCATCACACTGCTACACGTTTAATAAAATTGAGGAATAACATAGTATGAATAAAAGAAACCCAAAATCAAAGTTTGCAGCGTCATAAACAACAGTGTTAGCCAAATTACGATTGGCAATATCCAGCTTCAAACATTTCCAATTAAATTATTCACAAGTGCCAGTTTCCAAATAGAATAAGAATCCAATTATCACTTTCCAAATATACTATCAAAGGAGCCAATTATTAAGCACAGTACCGGAAGCAGTAATGGTCAACAAAGGACCTCCTTAATGGTCAACAAAGGACCTCCCAACTGCCAGACTAGACCTTAAGTGTTGCAACACCCCCTTAAGAAGCAAAAGGCCAGAAGGGTGAGTACTAGCTGGGACTCTAGCCAACAAGGCGAAGAGCCATGGCCAACAAAGGGCCTCCCAAATAATAATGGTCAACATAGGACCTCCCAAATAGTAACAGAGTCCGGTACGTACGATTTCACTTTACGTTATTAACGTGTTCTTATTATCGTATGACAGTCCCAAAGTAACCATTTCGAAACGTAATCAATAACAAGTAAAACATGTGAATCACAAAATACATTTTGATACGTATAATAAAATCATGTTATGACACGAAGAAAGCTAGGCTAGCTAGGCTAAGCATATAACTCACCTGATGTTGACTTAGCAGTTAGTACGTAGGATGGTCGACAAAGCCTATGTCCACAAATCCGTCGCCTACAATTTATTAATCATCTAGTTACAACAGTGATATTGCTAAGCAAATAATTTACTAACTCTTTATGTATGCTCGGCTAGGACGAAGGGCTAGACTGGATCCTCACAATCCCCATTTGAAGATGACATACTTAGTTAATTAAATATTGACTTAGGTTATTTATTAATAAAAGATTACTAAACATTTATAATTTAAAATAAATGATTTTACTAAATAATTAAATAATAATTTAAAATATTGATAAGATATTATTTTCTAACTATTTAATAACAAGTACTACTAATGAAATCCATAAAAACAACTTAGAAGTGCTATTTTTAGTTTATGAAATCATTTCTTAAATCCTCTAATTTACAACTAGCCATGTTTAATTTTAGCAAGTTCATTTATCGGAAAAGAGATTATAATTATTTGAAACTCTCTATTTGTTTAAAAATTAAGGTGACATTTATAATGAAAACATTATCTTTATTAATTATATACTCATATATATACATTTATAATGAAAAAATTATCTTTATTAATTATCTTTATTAATTATTTTTGTCTATGTATTAAAAATAGTTAATTACTTAACTTCAAATATAATTATAACCAAGTTAATAAGAATGTAACTGTATAGATAATAATATTTAGGTAAAAGACAGAGATTTCCCCCAAATTTTGAGATTTAACAGTTAATACCCTCAAGTTTCTGTTAAAGACAAAAGTCACCCCCTAAACAACCCAAGTTCGTCATCTTCGTCTTCCCCCCAAAGCCAAATCACAAATCTCATCAAACAGTCATACCCATTTAGTTTTGATGTTATAGAACTCAAATTCATGTCTAATTATGACGATTTGTGCCAAAAATCAATTAAAACGATTAATGAACGAGGTTTAAATAGATCGTCGAAACTTGGCGACGAAATCGCCGGAATTAATGGAGATTGGGCTGTTGGTTGGCCGGAATCAAACCCCTCTGGGTTCAGTCGGACTCCTAGAAGGGTGGAGGAGTCGCCGGAGATGAAGGAGAGAGGCGGAGGGGGCGGCGTTGGCTTCCCGTCGGGGCTGCCGTCGCTGGCCTTTGGGTCTGTGGCGGTGGCTCCGACGACTGCCTCTTCTTCTTCTTCTTCCTCTGTCTCTGGGTGCGTAGAACAGAGAGGTCTGAGAGGGGGTGGCGAGAGAGAGAGAAGGTAGAGCCGGTGGTTGCAGTGGGGGGTGGTTGCCGTCGGGAAAGGCAGGGGCTTCCCTGCCGCTCCCGCTGCTGTTGTTCGCCAGTCAAAACAGAGACCAGAGAGGGAGGTCGGGGAGAGAGAGATGGGGGAGAAGAAGAGGAGGCCTAGAGATAGGTTTGGAGGTGGAGGTGGGGATGGTGATGGTGGAAGCCGAAGGTGGTGGTGTTGATGGTGGTGTTGATTGTGGAGTTGCTTGAAGGTGGTGGTGGTTGTTGTAGCTGCTCTGTTTTGGCAGAGGGAGGGTGAGAGATTGAGGGAGAGATGGTGATGGTGGTGGTGGTTTTGTTGTTGCCGAAGGCAAAGAAGAAGAGGAGGAGGTGAGGGTGATTGTGGGGGTTGTTGTTTTTCTGATGAGGAGGAAGGAGCAAGGGTGTTTTTATAGAGGAGTGGGTAGAGATTTGAGGGAGATGTGAGTGAGGGTGTGTGTGTGTTTCGGGTGAGGGATGAAAGAGAGGCAGGGAGAGTTTTGTGAGTGTGTGTGTTTTGTGTGTTGCCGTGAGGGGGGAAGAAAAGAAAACAAGAGAGAGAGGGAGAGAGGTGGGGGTGTGTTGGTACGGGGAGAGAGAGGGAGATAGAGGGGGTGAGATGTTTTGTGATGGGTAAAAAAAATGAGAGTGTGTGTGTGTGTCAGCCGAGAGAGAGAAAAGAGAGAGAGAAATGGAAGAGTTTTTTTGTGAGAGGAGAAAAATATGGGAAGGGGGAGTGGATGGTGATGTAAGGGTAGTGAGAAAAAATATGGATGAGGAGGGAAATGAGAGGGTGTGTAGTAGGAGTATGTATTTTTTATATTGGTATTGTTGGTATTAATATTATTATTATTATTAGTATTATTTTATTATAGTATTTATACGTATATAACTCTCGTATTTTACGGGTATAGGAAAACGGTATTATTATACAGTATAAATATACTATTATTTATATTTGTTTATGTAAAAGACAACTACTCCCCCCTTAAGTTTCCAAAATGCATGGCTTAGCCCCCGTATTTGTAATAAATGTTTTAAAGAAATTGCACAATCACCCCCATTAGATAAATTCGGGTATTTCAGTAAGGCACAGGAAATTGGGTGAAGTTCAGGGCTTATGAGTTTCAGGTGGGTTTTGGTTCAGTGGTTTAATGGAGCTGGTGGATCTGGGTTGTTGAATTGGCAAAGGTGCAAGGTTTAATGGGTTTGCAGGTGAATAGCAGGGTCTGATTTGGGTGGCTATGGTGGTATTGAACGGTGGTTTTAGGAGGTTGTAGTTCAGGTTGGGTACTGCAATGGTTCGATGTTTAGGGAGTTGGTGTTGGGTATTTATTTGGTTTATTGAGTAGTGTATTGGTATTTGCTTTAGGTTGCATAGTTGATCTGACGGTGAAGTTGAGGTACTGTGGTGTGTTGATTGGGGTCAGGTTGTAGTATTGGTAGTTTGGTTTGGAGGTGTAAGGTGAAGACAATGGCAGTGGTAATGGTGAATGGTGTTGTTTTGTTAGGTACTGTGGTTCGGTGGTGAAATGGTTGCGAGGGGAATCATGGTAGAATTTAGGTTGGGTCTTTGTTTATAGGTTTATGTAGGTGGGAGTTATGTGGTGAAGGTTTGGTCTGAGAAGTAGGAGGTAATGGAGAATTGGATTGGGTAATGACATGGTCTCTTGGTTCTTCCTTGGCAGTAATCCTTCGCGAAATCCCAGCTTCTCAGCCTCAATCTCATCTCTCACCATTCTTAGAAATTTTCTTGAGCTTTAATCTATGTTCCGAAGTTCGTTGTCATTCCTGTTCCACGCTCCAGAGCCTCCGGTACCTCAGAATCACAACACTTATACATCGGGTGTAAAATGTGACAATTATAGCTCAATTCAACTAGAAAACGCCTGGACTAATCAACTAAGTACAAATAGCTCAACTTCACAAACTCGTCGTATTCACAGTGCAAAACTCATAATATTAACCCTGAATGCACGCAAAACGATAGTAAACACGTAGAAGAAATATAACTCTATACCGAGTTATCAAATTCCCCCCTACTACCTTTTTTGCGCGTCCCGAGCAAAATCTCAATTAAACTCCCACACTATGATATTTCAATCCACCGAATTGCATACATTTGACTAGCCACGTGACACAAACAACTCACACACGCGACTATGCAATCTACATGCTCTATACAATGCAACTCGGTATTTAACAATGCAAACATTTAAGCAAAACAAATATTTTTTTCTTTTTCTTTAGAGATTGGGAAATCTCACTATCACTAACCAAACTCATCAAGTTCTCACAAATCTCTTTTGAAATTTCACAACCAAGAGCAAGAAATTAAAGATATAATGATCCTACGCACAAATCCACTAAGGGGTCCCCAAACATCCACCATATACAATCCAAGATCTGGGCACGTCCTTTAGTTCAGAGGGTCTAGGCATCCTTAGTCCTACAATAGTATTTCGTCGCCAAGTCATTTCAGGTTTTCAGACCCTCTTAGCCGCGATTGCATTTGAATGCAGATTTTCCCAGTGATGGGACACACAACTCCGTGTAATACAACTTGACTTTAATTTTACTTAGACGCTCTAATTGGCTTGAATCCAACTTCTCCGCGTGAATGGAGGCACATTAGGTTGTTCACCGTATCTAATCCAAGAGAATATTTTGATTTCTTTGGTTTTTCATTATCTTTCAATTTTTTCAACCATGCATTTAGAGCAACTAAGTGTGGGCTTTTTCGGTTAACTCTTGAAACCGCCTTAAAAGATGGTGGTGTACACTCCATAACTTCACTTAGGCTAGAGCAATGTACCACATGGAACCGATTCTACACGAAGGTACACCCCAGATTTACAAGAGGCCACAAGTTTCCACTCGCAAACAGACTATTCAACTCCTTAGGACTAAATACTCCTAGCACAATAAAGGAACTAAAGGTATGCCCTCGTCTTATTTCCACTTTTACTTGAATAACCGGGACTTCCTTTCGTGAACAGGTGCGCAAGATACTAAAAATTAAAGACATCCCTACTACGGTACTTCCTATTCTTAAAGACTCTTTCACTGAACTCTCTTCGGTTTCAAGCTTCATCAATTGCCCCTAACTCAAGTTTTCAATTTTTATGGATTTTCACTTTTCTGCTTTTTTTTTTTTTTTTTTTTTTTTTTTTTTTTTATTTTATCATATTTTCCTAGACTCTATATGCTTTTGGCCAACTCAATTATTCACAAGTTTTGGGTAGGGGACTCAATAAAGTTAAAGTGCAGAACCATGCATACTACACAATCTAACACAATACGACAATATATTAAAAACATTACACTAACCACACAATACTACACAACTACATGTAGCTGGCGATGCATAACTGACATGGCTAGCAAAATATACACAAACCCCCCCCCCCTACACTTAAGCGTTTCGTTGTCCTCAACGAATTTAGAGATTAAGCAGGAGGTGTCCTTGCTTAAATGTGTAGGCGATGGATCTACTCAGCTACAACTCATATTGCAGAAACAGAGAGAGAGTGAGAATACCCGTGGTGCCCAGACCTACACGGGCACCGTGTCCGTGAAACTGAAACAAGAAGGGGTCCATGGGACCGTTGCCAGTTTCCGCCGATGAATATCACTTGAGCAATCCCCAAGCTATACCATGCTACAATGTAGATCCCCTAAGGTCGCATGTGCCTCGCACACCGGGGTAGATTGCTCCATCCTGCAAAAGAATCACGGAAAATCCCCAACTCCCTCAAGAGTCCCCGTGTGGGTCAAATATGCCATGGCACATTGGGGTATATTCTTCGCTAAAATTACCTGCAAAACTAGACAACTCATCAGCCTCTCTCTCTCTCATCTCTCAAAATCAGGTATGGAGAACTAAAACAAAAAGAAAACAACTAACTTCCTACTCTACATTGGGTTGCCTCCCAAGAAGCGCTTGTGATTTAAGGTCGACGGCTCGACCCGGTTACCTCATCCGAAAAGTATTGTGGAGGCTGCTTTATCCCTCAATTTCTTCTTCTTCCACCATCTCTTCTCCAGAATTTCAAGTGCACCCTTGTGTTGTGCGGATGGTGGCGAGTTATGGAAGCTAACCCCTTTCATCTTGCAATTTTTTTTCTTAATTGACTTCCATGAAGTACTTATGGGCTCAAATGCATCATCCTCCATCAAGTCATCCCAGTAGTACCTCTCAGGTTCCATATGCTCTTCTGGTGACCCATGCAATTCACCCCCACACTTGTTGGTTTCAAATTCCTTGACTATGAAATGTATATCGTCATAAAAATGACCCATAGACCAAGAATTTGAAAACTCAGTAGCACTGAGCACAAGTGTTTCATCAGCTTCATCTTCATCAACGCACGATAGACTTCCAATGTCAGTGTCTTCCCATTCATGCCAAGGATGTGAGGGCGCCTGCAGTTTTGGCTCGCAATACGGAAGGTCCTCCCATCTTGGGCACACAGGTCCACTCCGGTCTAAATCAGTGTCTAAGTTTTCATAAATAGCAGAGTCCACCAATGGTTCTTGGACACTGCAGTCTTCGCTCGACTCAGGTATCTCTTCTTCCACTTGTGGCGGTGATGATGAAGGTTCAAGTTTAGGCTCATTTAAATGATTCAACTTTAAAACTTACAGACGCTCGACGTGGGAATCTGGGGATATAGTTAATCACTTAGAAGTCCATAGAGCTTCTGTAAGTTTAAAGTTGAATCATTTTAAAATATATTTATATTTTTTTCATAGTACTATACTACTTGGCATATTTTTCTAACTTGTGTGGATATTTTCTTTCTTTTCAGGTGAGTACGTGAGAATCTGGGGATATAGTTAATCACTTAGAAGTCCGCAATAGTACGTTTGATTGAAGTTTTTGTTTCTTTAAATACGTCTTGTAACAGAACCATTAGGGTTGACTCCTTGATGCGGCATTCCTGTGCCTTAGCGGAGGACACTCCCATGTGTCTGGGGGTCTTTTGGTAAATTTCCCAGCGTTGAGAGGTGGGGGTGTAGGAATAATTACAGGATCAATACTCTAGAAGGGGGGGGGAGTAATAGAGTATGGCAGATTTTACAACTTTTGCTAAAAGAGTGGTTTCAAAGACGTTTGTGGAAAGCAGCAACTATTTCAAGGTCTTGAAATGGGTTTCAAGTCCTTGGAATCAAAACAGTGAGTAAAGAAAAAGCTGATAGTTTTCAAGGCCTTGAAATGCCTTTCAAACCCTCGAACTAGAACCTGTTTTGAACAGGAAATAAACCAAGTATAAAGCAGTAAGATGAATGCAAGTGACACAGAGATTTATAGAGTCCAGTCCACTTGGACCTACGTCTCTACCTCAGGGACTTGATCCATGCAGGATTTTCAACTCAATTCTTATTAATCAAAAGCAAAGCCCTATATCTCAAGCACAGAGATATGCCTTACTCAGTTACAGCTTGTGGTTCTCACTAACCTATCTAGTACCTACTCTAGCTAACTGATTCAACAAGAATCACTTGTTGTTCCTCTTGAAAAACACCATGAGATTAAGTAATTGTACTTATAACAGAAATGATATAGAAATGATGATCAGAAGAAGAATAATGTGGAACAGTTTAAGCAATGCAGCTTGAAGTGTTCTTCTGGATATTGGATTGAGTGAGATGGATCTTCTTCTATGTTTCTTTGTCAATCCTGAATGTGTTTGAATGTCTCAGTATGCTCTGCTACGAAAATCCTCTGCAATTCTCTCTTTTATGCAGCTTGTTTGAATCGAAGATCTTCGGGATCTTCTTAACAAACTTTCCTAAAAAATAGCTGCAAATCTTTGACTTGTCTAACAACTCTTCTCAATGGCTAGTTGCTCAGTATCTTCAAATATATTGTCTTGATCTCGTAGCTAAGTATGTTGAGAAGGTCCCAACATGTTTGCATAGTCATGGAATCAATCTTTCATTTCGGTTTCCTTTTCTGCAAAAGCTCGGTTTAGAAAAGTATCCCTGCAAAATATGTAATAACTTATCCTGCAAGAACTTGGTCAAACAAATGGATTAGCAATAGTTTAGATCATTAAAATAGTTTTTCTTTCATTATCAATTAACACATAAACAAGCATGGGAGTTCCAGGAGTAAGATTATAGTTAAAAGCTCCCCTAAGTTCATGCTGTATAATGCACTATATATTTCAAACCGTTAAAATTAGTTTCAAGGAGCTGTTTCAAGCCTTTGAAGCAAGCTGAACTTACAATCTTCTCCTTGATGAAAGACAAAACCACAATTCTCTTAGGAATGAAATCTCTGCATGAAATATTCATTAGAGTACATCAGAGAATAACCATGATGATAAACTGTGACACAACATATCCAAAATAATCCAACTTATTAAACACTAAGCAGCAAAGTTCATCGAAATCCTAAGGAGCTAAACCAGATCTCTAATCCATGGAAAAGTATCAAATAAGCACCTAAATTTCTCCCCTTTTTTGACTTTCATCAAAAAAAATGAATGAGAAAAATGTTGGATCGAAGTTTGGAAAACATAAAGTAAAAAGGTTTTAAAAGTATGATTTTTTCAAGAATTTGAAGATGAGTTCAAGGCCTTGAAAAAGAAAGGAAAAAGAGGCAAGAATAGGGGTTCTTGTCACCATCTCCATTGGACTCTGCACTTCTCCAATGTCTTTCTCATCATCCTCATCATCTTTCTGTTCTTCGAGAGCAGTTTTATCACCAGTATCACCAACCACCTCAGGATCATACAGATATGCATCAGTCACTATCTCTAGAATGATTGCTTTCCTTTTCTTCTTTTTAGGGTCTTTGATCAACATCCCTGAGTATGGACTTTCAGCATCCTCTGGTTCCTGTTCCTCATCACTCTGGTCTTGAGACACTTGCTTTCCTTTGTCCATAACCCATGTAGCCTCATATTCAGTAGTATATTCACTGAATAAGGAATTGGTTGAGCCATTCTTATTTGATCCTTCTGCACCCTGAGAGACTTCTTCTTCCACATGGATCACATTGATGCTTTTGAAGATGCTTTCAACCATGTACTTCACTTGCTTGAATTCAGTGCCAAACTCATGCAGATTTTCCTTCAGTTCATCCATATCCTTCTATAGAACTTCAAGTCTTTGAACTACCATGGAAAGGTCTTGAGGTTGAGAGGAAAGTTTTGAAGGAGAGGTCAAGGCCTTGGGTCTAGGAAACTTCTTGGATTTCAGCTCATCTTTAGACAAATCAGAGTAAAGATTCCAATTTCCCTCACTGGTTTTCATGATTCCAATCCTCTCAAAGGCTTTTTCATCTAGCATACCAAAACCAGTGGTGACAGTTTCCTCTCAGTCATTTGGAATCTCAAGGTGTTGAAAGAAAGCAGATAGCAGATTAGCGTAAGGCAAATGGTGCTTTCTCTCTTTAGTTTGGGAATAAATCATGTGTCCATCACAACTGAAGGAAGATCAACCTCATACCCATGCATGATCAAATACATCAAATATAACACCCTTTTAGCTCTTTAGAATTCTCCCTAGGCACTACACACCTCATCAAGATGGTAAACAAAACCTTGGCTTCAACAGTTAGCATGGAGTGTGTTAACTGATTAGAGGTTGTAGAGACATTATGTAAAAAGAATTCTTCCCTAGCCAGTTTCAATGCTTCAATCTTGTTGGGATGATTTTCTGTGTTCTATCTCTTAGGACAGGCTAAAACATTGGCAAAATCTGAGTGATCTAACCCCATTGTAATACCATCAAATTTGGATTGAATCACAAAATTCACAGTTTGGATTTGCTTCATGTTAAGATAGAAAAGCCTTGTAAGCCTAGGGTAGGCAACTTCAGTAGGGTTCAAAACTTTCCAAAGAGAACTTTTCTTCAACCTCTTAATGCACTTCAGGTTCATGGTTTTCAACATGTTAACACTAACCATGCTATAGTATGTTACTGGTCTAGAGTCAAATCTATCTAGCCACAATCCTCTAGCAGCATTTGAAACAAGCCACTTGCTGTTAATACCTGACTTCTTACCAGGGGATTGTTTCTTCTCTGAATAGATATGTAGTTCTTTTCCAATACTTTTCTCTTGTTCTTCCTCTGTGGCCTTTCGTTTTCCTTTGTCAGCTTTTGTAGACTTCTTCTTCTTCTTCTTCAGTTTCTTAGGACTAGCCATCTGTTCCTCTGGCTTATCCTCTGAAGCAGACTGATCTTTATTCTTCTTCTTCTTGCTTGAAGTTGGAGTTTGATCTTTCTTGCTTTTCTTCTTTGGAGGAGAAGGAGACCTTTCTGTAGTTGGAGTTGTGGAACTAGAATCACCACTGAGAGTTTGAACTACATCTTCCACAGTGTTCCTCTTCTTTTCTGAAACTACATTTGAATCTCCAGCCATCTTGATTCTTTGGGATGCTCTTCTATTGCTCATTAGGGTTTGAGAGAGAGAGAGAGAGAGAGAGAGAGAGAGAGAGAGAGAAGACAAATACTAGAGAGTTTGAGTTTGATAAGGAAACAGAACTATTTCCAAATCTTTTAAGATCTTTTGCAGTTTGAATGAAATTCAAATTTCTGTGTGTTTGACGTGGGAAAGGAAATAATATAATACTCATTTAAATGAAAAAATTAAAAGGTAAAGGCAATACTGAGCAATTATCTACAGAGATAGCACCCAATATTTTATTATCCAAGTTATTGACTAAAACGTTATACAGACTTATTTTCCAGGCTTTGGAAAAGGTTTCAAGGCCTTGAAAAGCTATACCACTTAAGCACATAAAATCAAGGCTTTGAAAAGATTTTCAAGGATTTGAAAATCAATTCAAAACTTTGAGGCACATAATACTTACCAGAAACTTACCTGATACTCCCCCTAAACCAATGCTTTCTTTTTTAGCATTCTCAATTCTAATATCAGAGCTGAAAATATATCCTCAGGCAATAGTTTAGTGAAGATAGCTGCCAATTGCATGTTAGGAGAAACAAACTCAAGAGCAACATCACCTTTCTCAGCATGATCTCTGATGAAGTGGTGTCTAACATCTATGTGTTTGGTCCTTGAGTGTTGAACTGGATTCTTTGTAATTGATATAGCACTGGTATTGTCACATTTGATAGGTATATCTCTGAAGTTAAATCTAGGATCTCTTGTTTGTTGAGCTATCCATAACACTTGAGAACAGCATGCTCCATCTGCATAGTATTCAGCTTCTACTGTTGATAAAGCTACTGAGTTTTGCTTCTTTGAATGCTAGCTAATCAGGGATGTTCCAAGGAATTGGCAGCACCCTGATGTGCTTTTTCTATCAAATTTGTAACCTGAAAAGTCAGCATCTGAATAGCCACACAAAGAGAAATTTGACTGTTTAGGATACCAAAGCCCTAAGTCTTTGGTGCCATTGAGATATCTAAAGATTCTTTTGACATCAACTAAATGTGATTCTTTAGGATCAACTTGAAATCTAGCATACACACACACACACACTAACATGATATTTGGTCTACTTGCAGTGAGATATAACAATGATCCAATCATTCCTCTATACTCTTTTACATTCACACTCTTACCAGTTTGATCGTTGATCATTGATATATCTCACTCTAGAGGCAATGTAGAGCTCATAGGGGTTTTTGCCACCTTGGACTGAGACAAGTTATACTTGTTTAACAAGTCCTTTTTATATTTTTTTTTGATTCAGAAAGATCCCTTTTTTCATCTGATGTATCTCTAGTCTAAGAAAGAAGTTGAGCTCTCCCATCAAACTCATCTGAAATTCCCTTCTCATAAGACTTGAGAATCCTTGCAAAGAGCATCATTAGTAGCACCAAATAAAATATCATCAACATAAATTTGAACTACTAGAAGATATTTCTCATGAGTCCTGATAAAAAAAGTTTGTCTACCAGTCCTCTTTTGAAATCATTTTCAAGTAGAAATTTTAACAATCTTTCACACCAAGCTCTTGGAGCTTGTTCAAATCATAAAGGGTTTTGTCAAGTTTATAAACATAGTTGGGAAGCTCATCACTTTCGAAACTAGGAGGTTGAGCAACATAGACTTCCTCCTGCAAGTATCCATTTAGAAAAACACATTTCACATCCATTTGAAAGAGTTTCATGTTTTTATGAGATGCAAGCACAAGTAAAACTCTAATTGCTTCTAACCTTGTAACAGGAGCAAAATTCTCCTCATAATCAATACCTTCTTTCTGGTTGTAGCCTTGAGATACCAGTCTTGCTTTGTTTCTGATTACTTTTCATTCTCATCTAGCTTGTTTTTGAATACCCACCTTGTGCCAATAACATACTGGTCTTTAGGAGGAGGAACCAGATTCCACACCTTGTTCCTCTCAAATTCATTGAGTTAACTTTGCATTGCAATGATCCAGGCTGCTTCTTTTAATGCTTCTTTCATATTCTTAGGCTCCATAAGTGAGACAAATGCATTAAAGGAACATAAGTTCTTCAATTGTGATCTTGTCTGTGTACTAGTGAATGGATCATATATAATATTGTCAAATGGATGAGATGAAAGATATATGAATCTCTTCTTGTTGTCCATGATTCAAGTTCTCCAAGAACTTTCTCAGGTCTTTGAGAATTTGAAGTAGTAGCTTGTTCAATCTGATTCTCTTGATGTTCTTTTCCAAGGCTTTGAGACCCATTTTCAAGGCCTTGAAAATTATTCCTGTTTTCCTGCAAGCTTTCATTGGAACCATTTGAAGGCTCAACTTCATCTTCTAACTCATGCTTGTTCAGATTCAAGTCTGCAAAACTTTCACTCAAAGAACCATCAAGCCTTCCATAAAAAATAACATGAATACTCTCTTCAACTAGCTTGGTTATTTTATTATAAATTCTATAATCTTTGCTAGTCAGTTTATAACCAAGAAAGATACCTTCACACTTCTTGCATCAAACTTATCCAGATTGTTCTTATCGTTGTTGTAAACATAACAAGTGCATCCAAAAGGTTTGAAGTAAGAGATGTTTGGCTTTCTTCATTTGAAAAGTTCACAAGGAGCCTTCTTCATAATAGGCCCAATCAGGCACCTGTTAAGTATAAAGTTGGCAGTGTTCACAGCTCTGCCCAAAAGGATTTAGGCAATTCATTCTCCAGAAGCATTGTCCTTTACATATCTTCAAGAGTCATGTTCTTTCTTTCAACAACATCATTCTGTTTAGGAGTTCTTGGAGTAGATAAGTTGTGAGAGATGCCATGCTTAGCACAAAATAATTAAAACTCAATTTGATCAAATTCTCTACCATTTTTACTTCTATTGGAAACAATAGGTAGGGTTTTTCAAGGTTTGAAGTTCTTTACAAAGCGTTGAAAAATCAGAAAGAGGCTCAGATTTGTTTATAAGAAACATTACCCAAGTATATCTAGAAAAATCATCTACAATAACTAACATGTACTTCTTACCCTTTGGAGTTGGAGCCCCCATAAGACCACATATATCCATATGCAGTAGTTCAAGGGGTCTAGTATTACATACAAAGTTCTTGGGCTTCAGTGAGCTCCTTGTCTGTTTACCTTGTGTACAGGCTTTGCAAAACTCATCATCCTTGAAATTGATAGAGGGTAGACCTCTTACTAGATCTTTAGACACCATTTTATTCAAAATGAAACGACCCGGGATCTCGGTTCAGGGCTAATGCAACAATCGATAACCAAAAAGTATAAATATAATTACGAATATTACATTTTATTTAATCAATACAAAAATCTTGAGAAGATAAGTTTACAAATGTAATGTGATTTAAATAAGCTATGTGATCTACTAAGTGAGCTAAACGTCTTCGTCTCGATCCGCGTTCCCATAACCTCACCTTGATTGATGACCTGCAGTTTTAAAATGGCAAAAGCCGACGCAGTTCTGAAGAAAATAATCAGTAAAAACTGAGTAAATACACACTACGACATGTAAAGCAACAAGTGGCACATAGTTATGAGTTGAAATAAATCAAGAGATTTGAAAGAATCATAACTAATAGAGTTGAGAACAATTTGGAACAATTATAATTAATCGCGTAGCGTGAACTCTCAACTTTAAAACATTTATAAATCACGAGTATTCAAGATATAATTAGCCAAGTAAAGGGTCAACAGTAAACAATTCCATTTGAACTTATAACAATATTAATTCACGAGTAGCATATGCTTTTCAATTCAGTTCATTAGATTAGGCAATCAAGAGCCACAAACAATATCAATAGAGTAATCCAACTTTTTTTCAATTCCAATTTAACCGTTAAGTTTAGCTGATGCATGTCCAGAGCCACAAGCAGGATCGATGTAGACAGAGGGATCACGAAGTAATCACAAAGGGTTCCTTCTAGGGTATATCAAACCTTATTTCACCCGTGCGTTAAGGGAGCCCATTCGTCAACCCCGCTCACAACATTAGCTAAAAGGCCTTAAGTGTCGACACCCCTATACCGTAGTGACCCTTACAAGTATAAGTAGCACTCTATAGCTTTATAAACCCCTTGGCCTCAATATCTTGATACATTTTGGCTCATCGGGGGCAGATTTGTGAACATTCTCTCTCAATTCTCTATGTCTCTCTACTCTCTCTCAATTTCTCTCAATCTCATTCCATTCTCAAAACCCTAAACCCACAATGGAGCGAAAATTAGCCAGAATTCAACAGCAGGGGAAGCCTTCTGGAAGATCCAAGAAGAGGGCAAATAAGAAGGAGAAGATTGTGATCTCTGATTCGGATTCAAAGAATACTCAGAGTTTGCATGAGGACACTCCTCCTGCAAAGAAGACCAGAACAGAAAAGGGAGATGAAGGCTCAAGCATTGATCCACAGAAGGAGACAGAGACTCAGGGTGATGATCAACCTAGGTCAGAAAAGAAGAAAGGGGGAGAGAAGAAAAAGGCTGGAGAAGAAGAAAAGGGGAAATTTGCTCAAGAAAGCAAGAGGAAACCAACTGAAGGAGAACAGGAGAAGAGCAAACCCACTGAGAAGAAAACAAGGGTTAAGCAGGTTGTTGCTGCAACCAAAAAGGGTTATCAAGGTAAGAATGCACTTCCTTCAGATTGGTTTGTTACTTCTGAAGTTAGGACTGTGTGGATGCAAGGTTATGCTTCTTCTAAGGTTGCTTTTTGTAGTATGGTTTCTGAGGAGTTATTGGATAAACTGGATATTGATTGTATGAGAAAGTTAAGAGAAACTGCAATTTGGAAGGTGTTAAATCCTAGTTTAAAGGCTTATCCTAGGTTAACTAGATTATTTTATCTGAATCTGGTTCATGAAGGAGATGATAAGATGGTGTTAACTTCAAAAGTGGCAGGGATAAATTTGAGGTTAGATCATAGGACTTTGCCAAAGTCTTGGGCATTCCTAGGAAGTACAATGTTGGAGATTACCCTGATAGGAAGGAGTGTCTGGAAAAGGAAAAAAGAGATGTTTTTCATTGATGGTGTACCCTCTGGTCCAAAGCAGTTGACACACTCTGTGCTCAACTGTGAAGCTAATTTTTTTTTTACAATTCTGATGAGGAGTGTTGTTCCTAGGGAAAACTCAAGGGAGTTGGTTACTGATAAAGTCCTCATACTGATGTATTTTATATGTCAAGGGTTTGAGATAGACTTGCCAACAATTGTTATGGAGCATATGATTTATTGTGCAAACAGAACTAGAAACCATCCTCTTCCCTATGCCAATCTTTTACCTATTTTCTTTGAGCATTTTGATGTACCTGTGAAAGGGGAGGAAAAGATTACTGGAGGTTTTGGGTTGATTGATGAAACTGCATTACAGAGGATTGGGGTAGTTCAGACTGGGAAAGGACATTGGAAGTTCTATTCAGAATTGTCAAAGGATGAGCTTGGAGAGAAGAAGTTTGTTAAGCCAAAGGGGGAAAATCAGGGAAAGGACAAGCCAATGAGGATTACTCTTTGTTGGTTGAGAAATTTGAAGATCAGCATGTTGAGATTGAAGATCTCAGGCAAAGGTTATTTGATCTGTCTTCTGAATTTAATCAGTTCAAGGGCTTGATGAATGTGATGAATGGGAAATTGGATGTTGTCATCAAGGGTTTGAACTTGGAGAAGATACCTTCTCCTACTAGTCATGACACCAGTGTGGACTCAGTTGAAAGGCTTGGTGATTTCTTGAAGAAGAAAAAGAAGACAATTCCAGTGGTTCTCACTTCAAAAGATCTGTATGAGCAAACTGATGAAGAAGATGCTGGTGAAGACACAGGTGTTGATGCAGCTACAGAGGGGGATTCAGTGCAGGTTAAGAACAAGAAGGTGGATGAGATCATTGAAGGAGTTGTTGCAGAAGTGGAAGCTGAACAAGAGGGAAAAAAATCTGCTGATGATGCTGAAAGTGAGGAAGAAGTTGGAGAAGGCTCGGAGAAAGGCCAGACATCAAAGAAGAAATGAAGATCAGAGAAGACCAAAGCCTTGACCTTCTATCTATTTCTTTTCTTCTTTTTTGTTCTCAAGGCCTTGACTTTCTAGGAATAAATTTTGTTTAAGTTTTGTTTAAGGCTCTGAGTAATGATCCAACATTTCTTAACCTTTATTTGATGAAAGTCAAAAAGGGGGAGAAATTATGTGTTTTGTGTTACTTTCAGTTACTTGAATAATAATAATCAGTTATGTTCTTATATTACTGGGATTATCTGTGAGTTGCTGATTATATGTGTTAAGATGGTTTGACTGGTATTATTGTCTATTGTATCTGCAATATGTGGTTATCTAATTCTTACAAGGAGTTGCAGGAATATCTACACAAGATTATGGGTTTTGTCTTTCATCAAGGGGGAAATTGTTGACTCAAATACCCTTGAGTGGGTTTTGAGAAGTAATTTTTTTGAGTGATGAAAGACAAAGACAAAGGGAAAGCAGTTCTGTTACTCCAAGGCCTTGAGATACTGACAGAGCTTCAAATCGTTGAGAGTAGTTTTTATTGTGCTGAATGTTCTAAAAATCTTGTTTTGCAGATTGGCCATCTGATTATATGGATCAGAGATTTGCTGCAAATACTTATGTTTTATATTGTTTACATATCTAACACAATTGAAGATGTTCTGATCAGAGAGAATCAAAGATTTCTGGACTTAACTTTGACAGACTGTGAAGCATGTTCAGAGCTTCAAGGCCTTGAGATGTGCCTTGAGCTGCTGACAGTTTTACAAAACTAATTTGATTCTTTCTTGCAGGGTTTAATTCTTATTATTGTGTTTTTTTAATGACTTCTAGAGTATTAAACTGGTTTATCATGATTTATATGTTTCAGAAGTTAATCAGATTATTGTTCTAAACTTTTATCAAGTTTTCATCAGAAACTGGAAAACCAAACAGTCATAGTACTGCTATATTTCTGGATTTTGTTGTTGCCGTGTTTTAATGTTGTTGCAGGTTTGTTAAACGTGCAAAAGCAATCTCAACAAACTCCAACGGATATCTACTCAGAGCTGTTTGAATTGCAGTTGAAAACAGAAGGAGGATTTGTAGGAACTGAGATCATAAAATCTCTCATTCAGTTGCAGTAGGTGGATAAAGAGACTTTTTTGAATTTTTTGAAAAAAAAGGCTTGCAGAATACTGAGAGAAGTGTGAAAAATTCGTGGGAGATCATTCATTCAAACACACAGGCATTCAAGCTGCAATTCCAGATTTCAGAAGATCAAATCATTCCAGTTTCCAAAAGAACACATCCAGGCTTCACTAGCTTATTTTTCTACTGTGTTCTTCATCAGTTTGGTAATCTGCTTATCTTTTGAATATCTAAAACCTCACTAAACCTAGTGGTTGGTTGTTCAAGTGAACAACAAGAGGTTCTTGTTAGCTCAACAGTTAGTAGCTGATACTAGATAGGTTTGGAACCACAAGCTGTATAGGTGTAAGGGAAATCACATAGGCTTGAAGATCTAGGGTTGTTTCTGTGTGAGTAATAAGAAGTGTTTGCCCAATACTGGTGGGATTAGATCCCTCAGGCAGAGATTAGGTCCATTGGGACTGAACTCTGTAAATTGTTTTGTGTTCTTTACTTTACTGCTTTGTTATTTTCTACTGCACACAGCTCAAATCAAACTAGGGTTTATAAGCTGTTTTAGAACTAGTAATAGTTCAAGGACTTGAAGCTTTCTATTTTTCCTTTGAAAGTTTATGACATTTTTCTAAATTCTCAAGGCCTTGAGATTTAAGTTTCACACAAAGCTAATTAGTTAGAATCTGAGTTTTTCAAAAAGTTTCCATACTCTATTAAGCCCCACCCCTTCTAGAGTATTTAGATCCTGTATTTAGTCTACATTACACACTTTCAATTTAAACTAGTGTTCTCATCGTAAAGTGATGATGTGTGACAATATACGTGTGTCTCGAATCCCGCTACTCCATAATCCTTGCTCCTAGACCTGCGGGGGAATGAAACAAAGACCGCAGTTTTTCGAAAGTCAGCAAGAAATGCTGAGTGAGTTACACCTTAGCATGTAAAAACAGGAAAGGTTATGAAAGGCTACATGGTCACGTGTTAAATAAAATAAGAGTGACAGAGTACGAGTATAACAACTCATTTTGATAACAAAGAGACAACGTTAAAAAGTATTGATCGTTTCTCAAGTAACAAATTTGCTTACCACGATGTTCCAACAAAATTTCCGATACGTCAAAAGTTTCCAGATTTAAATCTTTCACGTGTGGCAAGACCTGTTCAGAACGCAACTTAAATATAACTGGTCCCAACGTAGTAATCGTATTATTATTGATTTCACAGTACCCGGGTAGAACAGTATAATGACCACATAAGACATAGTAGACCTTAAGTGTTGCAACACCCTCCTAAGATCGTCAATCAAAGGAGTGGTATCTAGATGTCAGGGCACACTGAGTCCCTAAGCCATCCTATGGCATGAAAATATTCAAGGCGTAGAAGCCAAGGGGAACTAGCTGGTAACGGTGTTCCCGGCCGGAGCCAATCATAAGTCCAAGGCATAGAAGCCAAGGGGAACTAGCTGGTGTCGGTGTTCCCGGACGGAGCCAACTGTAATAAATCAAGATCCAAGCCTACGACAAGTAAACGAGAGGAACTCGCTGGTATTGGTGTTCCCGGCCGGAGCCGATCAAAGTACAAGGCGTACAAGCCAGGGGGAACTAGCTGGTTTCGGTGTTCCCGGCCGGAGCCAACTATAAGTCCAAGGCCTAAAAGCCAAGGGGAACTCGCTGGTGTTGGTGTTCCCGGTCGGAGCCAACTGTTATAAATCAAGATCCAAGCCTACAAAAAGTAAGCAAGGGGAACTCGCTGGTGTCGGTGTTCCCGGCAGGAGCCGACCAAAGTAAAACCACTGCTTCCGGTACATGCGAATCGTTTTAATTTACTCCGGGGATTGAACCCGAATATCTCTTTAGGGACTAAGCCCAGAGAATCATCACCCAAAACACGTAACTTCGGGGATGTAACCCGAATATATCTTTAGGGACTAAGCCCAGGGAATCATCACCCAAATATAAGTAACATCACTGGTTCGTATATGTTACGTTATTACTGATTTCTGATCAAGTTTGACAAGTATTTCAAACTCAAATAATATTTCGACGATTGGAAAACTAATAAAACACATTTATCAAGTAGGGGATGAAGTACGAAAACTATTATCAATCTATCAAGTAGTGGGCATGAAATAAGCTGGCACGCAAGGCTAAGCATGTAAAACTCACAAGTATATTTTGAGACATAAAATACAAACCACATTTTGACACGAAGTGAGCTAGGCAATCAAGGCTAAGCATATAACTCACCTGATCCAATAGCAGTTATCACATAAAATCTCTTACGAATGGTCGTAGTCCTCGTTGGCGAACCCGTCGCCTACAATTTACAATTATCTAGTTATAAGGACGATACTTCTAAATAAATGAAAGCACTAGCCCTATACGAATGCTCTGGTAGGTTGAATACTAAGTCCAATACTCGCGACTCCCCCAATAAAACCCGTCTCAAGTCTTATACTTATAAATATACCTACGGAAGTATCTTAGAAGTAATCTTGATGTTAAAACGTGAGACAATACTTACAAATATTTATATAAGCAAATAACACTTGAAGACTATTTATTGTTATAATCATAATTTCAATCAATAATATGAGTAATTATTATGGTTAATAAAGAGCTAGAATAACAAGCATACTTGTTGTTAGGAAGGTCACTATTTGATACCCAATATCTATGCAAATAAAACTAAGGCAGTATTTTGTAGATAATTTAAACAAAGTTTACTTTTCAAACAAAATACTCTTGTTAGGTTATTTTCAAGAAGAGGGTGATTTGCTATAAGCATATCGTTATTAAAAACAATTTTCATTTTATTTCTTTACTTGAAATGTATATCAAATAAATGATTAAATAAGTGTCCAGTTATTAAATAATATATAGCATACAAACTATAATGAGTCCCCATCTGATTTCCTTAAAGTGGAAAGAAGCCCCCTTAGACTACCTAGCAAGTTTAGGTAAAAGACACATTATACCCCTAAAGTTTCTGAAAAGACACTTATCCACCTTACACCCAGTTTACATAAAAGAAACTTTAACCCCCTTACATAAAATACTAATCTAGTTAATCTAAACTTGGATTCAAGCATGCAATACACAATTTTGATTACACAAAACAACTCAAGAGAAGATTTATAGCATACCCACACAAAATTTGAGAGAAACGGCCAAGAAACGAGGCGGGTCGAGTTCGTTACGGCGGCGGTCAGCAGTGGAGCTCGACACCGGAGTTAATGGCTTCTCCAACTCCGGTTGATGCTATTAGGATTCTGATCGGACCTATTAGAGTCTATATTGGCATATAAGAAGGCATGGGTGGTCTTGGTTTGGTTGGACGACTTTCTCATTGGAAAAGATGGTGGAACGATGGCGGAATTCGACGACGTTGTTACTGACGTCCTTGTCTTTGAATAGGAATTATAGAGTTATCCTAGGACCTTAGGGAGGTGATTGGGATATCTTCTTAACGGAGGGTGTTGATGGTTTTGATGGGCAAAATTCGCCGGCAAAAATGGTTGTTTGGCGGCGACGATGTGGTTCTTGGCGGCAGCTGCTTTCGGCGCTGATTCTGCTCAGGTTTCTTCCTCTTATGGCGTCGTGGATTTCACAGGAGTAGGAAAGAGAGTGGGAGAAATAGGTGGCAATGGTGGGTCGCGTTTCTCGTCGGGGTGGACCGGCGGTGGTGGTGGCCTTCCGGCCGCTGCCACCAACTCTTGTTGATGCTCCTGTGCTGTTCAGGACAGAGATATAGAGGGAAATGAAGAAAGGTGAGGGAGTGGGTTGTGGTGGAGGTGGCAGCCGTGTTTTTATTGGTGTCGGGGTGACGATGGTGGTGCTTCTTGCCGTTGGGGATGGTGGTGTTGGGTTTCTCTCGGCCAAAACAGAGGAGGGTGAGATAGAGACGGAGGAAGAGAGGAGGAGGAGAGAGGTGGTAGCGTTGGGGGTGGTGTTTGTCTCGGGGGTGTGTTTCCGAAGAAAAGATAGAGGAGGAAGAAATAGAGGAGGGAGAGGAGAGAGAGAGAGAGTGACAGGGAGAGAGGGAGAGAGAGAATGGGTATTGGGGGTTGGGAGAAATGTTGGGGAAATGAGAAAAAAATTTCAGGTGGTGAGTTGGAGAATGTGAGAGAAAAACACATTTTCTTTTTTTGTTTTTATTTTATTCACTAATTTATTTTTACCTTTTAGGCTTTATAGTTTTTGCTATCTACATCATCACCCCAACTATTAACTAGCCAATAACATCTAGAATTACAAATACCTCCCCACGCAACATATATTTTTGAAAATAAATGTTTAAACTTTACGAAAAACACGTCAATAATACTTGGACGGGGTGTTACACTTCGTGCGGTATTTTATTGTGAATAAGGATAGCATAACCCTAGAAGAGGTCAGGTCTGCGCTCCATGCGAGGGAATTGCGCCAAAAGGGTGCATGCACAGGTACAGAGGACCATGCTTCCGGATTGATGGCGACAGGGGGAAGCAAAAAGGGTAAGAAGTACAAGAAAAAACAATTTTCTAGTTCTAAGTTTCCAAGGATGTCTGTGCTTGGTGCAAGGGAAAGGGGCACTGGAAGAGAGATTTCCCGAAACGAGGTCAATAGAAACAAAACAGATCTGTGGCCGTGGTAGAGAAGGGGAATTCTCTAGAGGAAGATTTCACTCTACTTGCGGATGATGTCGTGCATCAACCCGATGCGTGGTTTCTGACTATGGGGCTTCCTTTCACATTTGTTATAACAGGGAACTATTATCAAGCTACAACTGCGCTGATGGAATATTCGTTCATATGGAAAATGGAGCTGTTTGGAAGGTCATAGGAACATGTTTAGTAATATTCAATACGTACGAAGGGAAAACATGCACATTGAAGGAGGTTATACACGTACCACTTGTCGCACAAAAATCTGATTACTTTAAGTCTACTCGACATAAAGAGATTTAGCTTCAAGGGTGAAGGTGGAGGATTTTGCGTCTACAAGGGTCTCGCCGTGTTACTCAAGGTATTTTAGGATGGGACTTTGTACGTGTTATAGGGTTCGGCGATCACAAGGTTTTTCGAAGTTGTCTCAGCCGAGATTAAGGAAGCTGCTCAGAACAAGCTATGGAATATGAGGCTTGGTCATATGAGTGAACGTGGAATTCAGGAACTTCATAAGAAAGACTATCTCATCGGGCACAAGACCAAGAGCCTAGGGTTTTGCGAGGCTTATGAGTGGCGTGTATGGGAAGCTACAACATAGCAAGTTCCCTAAAGGGGTTCATAGAACAAAAGGTACTCTTGATTACATCCATTCGGATTGCTGGGGTCCATCTCGAGTTGAGAAAATTTTTGAATACAGGTAGTTTCTGAGCATCATAGATGACTACCTTGAGGATGACTTGGATATTTGTGATGAAACACAAGAGTGAAGCCTTCGCAAAATTCAAGGAGAGGAAGACCTTAGTAGAGAATCAGGTAGGAAAGAAACCGCAAGGATCAGTGAATTGCTCGCCGCCACACCGTTCGGCACACAGCACAACAAAATGGTGTAGTCGAATGAATGAATCAGACATTTTTAGTGATTGCACGATGTATGCGTTCAAATGTAGGTCTTTCTAGGGGTTTATGGGGAGAGGTGGTTTTCATGGCATGCTACCTTGTAAATCGAAGCCCGCACACAGGAATAGGATGCAATATTCCTATTGAAGTTTGGTCAGGAAAAGCAGCAGATTACTCAGATATGAGGGTCTTTGTTTGCGTTTCCTATTATCCTCTGGATTATGGAAACATAGAACCAAGGGAGAAGAATGGGATATTCATGGGTTTGGGGACATGTGTGAAGGGGTACAAGATTTGGACAGACAACGAGATTATACTTAGCAGAAGTGTAGTCTTTGATGAGAGTTCAATGATGAAAAAAAGTTTCGTCGAGATAGAGGTTGGACATTCAGAGAAGAAGGTGGAGGAAAGTTTGGATCCTCATGATCCTAAGGAATCCGAATTGCCTAAACCGCTGCTGGAAAACCAAAGAGGATCAAAAGAGTCTGATGAGGATGTGTCGCTATCAAAGGAAACATTTCATCAGAGTACTGCTGAAGGAAGATCAAGGAGATTAATAAGGACTCCGACGATATACAGAGATGATGGTATGACGGGATATGCATTGCAGGTAGACGAGGAGGTGGAGGATGATCTGTCCACCTACAAGGATGTGATTTCTAGTATCGAGTCAGCATAATGGATTGTCGCGATGAGAGAAGAGATGGAGTATCTTAGCAATAAATCGACTTGGGAGCTTGTAAAATTTCCATCGGGAAGGAAGATAGTCACTTGCAAGTGGGTTTTTAGAAGAAAGGAAGGAACTACATATGGAGAAGGCATCAAGTGTAAAGAAAGGTTAGTTGCGAGAGGGTTCAGTCTACAAGAAGGGGTTGACTACAATGATATCTTCTCAAGGTGGTCATACATTCTTCGATCAGCGTGCTACTAGTGCCGGTGCAGCACCAGGACTTATAGCTTGAGCAAATAGACGTGAAAACAACTTTCCTACATAGGGAGTTGGAAGAAGAGATATACATGAGCCAACCGGATGGATTCCAAGTTTTGGGAAGAGAAGAAAAAGTGTGCAAGTTGAAAAGATATCTCTACAAACTCAATTAATCGCCGAGGAAATGGTGCAAGAGGTTTGACAGCTTCATGTAGAAGATTGGTTACAAGAAGTGCGAGTATGATTGCTGTGTGTATCACAAGCTATTGTGAGGTGAGACACGAATCTACCTAGTTATGTATGTAGATGATATCTTGATTGCAACTCAGGATATGGAGGAAATACAAGAACTGAAGAGGTCTCTCAGCGCGAAATTTGAGATGAAGGATCTTGGGGCTGCTCGGAAGATTTCTATGAGTTAAGATCTTTATAGATAGGAAGAAGAAGCTTTCTTGTCACAGCAGGGTGCGTCAACAAGGTCTTGGGAAGATTCATGATGTTATCAACTAAAGCTATAGATACCTCTATGGCGACTAACATCAAGCTATGAATGTAAACCATTCAGACTGGTGATGAGAAGGAGTACATGTCCAAGGTTCCGTATGCTAGCGCAATTGGAAGCCTCATGTATGCTATGGTCTGTACTCGACCGGACATAGCACTCGATGTTAGTGTGGTAAGTCGTTTTATGGCTCAATCAGGCAAGGCCCACTGGTATATGGTAAAGCACATATTGAGGTACCTAAAGGGTACGTCAGACATCAGCCTATGCCATGGGGCTAATTAAACCATATTGGTTGGTGGGTTCTCGGATTCGGATTGTGCATGTGATATTGATAGCAGGATATTAATGACTGGCTATGTATTGATCAAATAATAACAGATCAAGCATAGGGGTGAGAGAGATAGAATCAAATCAGAAGAGTTCAGAAAAACTCCCCCTTAGAACATGCATACAGGTCAGACAGTTTCAAGGCTTTGAATCCTGTTTCAAGGCCATGAAATATCTCTTTCAAGCATGTGAAACCTGATTCAAGGCTTTGAAAGCTGGTTCAAGGCCTTGAAATAACTTAATATTTCAAGTCCATGAAACTTGTGACCTTACAATCTTCCCCTTGATGAAAGACAAAACCTCAATCTGTTTGAGCCTTAGTTTCTTCAAAAAATATTGATTAGCATACAGCACAAATAGTAGTACCACAAAAATTCCAAAAGATCCAACTTATTATAAGCAGAAAAACAAATAAGTTGCAGATAGTCCTACTGACCAAAAGATAGGTCACTTAAACAGAAAAATAAAAGCAACCTAAAAACTTCTCCACCTTTTTGACTTTCATGAAAAAGAATTAGAAGATGTTGGATCAGTGTCTGGAAAATTTTGAAAAGTAAACTTAAGAAGAGAATGGGAAAGAAAGAATATGCAAGATTATGAGGTTGGGTCTTCATCTCCCTCTTTTTCCTCACTGTCTTCATCATTGTCATGTTCTTCTTGTTCCTCTTCATTAACACCTGCAGTCTCTTCTTCAGTCTTGTCTTTGGTAGCTGTCTTTGGAGATTTCTTCTTCTTCAGATTTATCAGCAAGGCATCTGAATCAGGACTGTCTAATTCATCTCCTTCTTGAGCATCTTGTTCAACCACCACATGTTTTCCTTTATCCTTGACTTGAGCAGCCTCTTCCTGGTTGGAGTGTTCACTGGGCAAGTTCTTTTCAGAACCATCTTTCCTGGCACCTTCTTCATCCTCACGGACATCAAACACATTCATGCTTCTAAAGATGGTTTCCACCATGTATTTAACCTGTTTGAGATCGGTCTCAAACCCATGCTGATTATCTTTGATTTCACTATTTTCCATCTCTAGTCCATCAATTCTCTGAAGGATTGAAGACAAATCAAGAGGTTGAGAGGTCTGTCTTGAAGTAGGGGTCAAGGCATTGGGCTTAAGAAATTTCTTTGCATTCAGCTCTTCTTCTGTCAAATCTGAATACAACTTCCAAATTTTTTCCTTGGTTTTTACCACTCCAATATTCTCAAAATCTTTCTCATTCAGCACACCAATCCCAGAATTGATAGACTCTTCACCAGCAGTTGGAATTCCAAGGTGTTGGAATAACATAGTGAGCGAATTTGCATAAGGCAAAGGATGCTTTCTCTGATCTGTTTGGCTGAACAGCATGTGTTCCATTACATTTTTCTGAAGATCAATTTCATAGCCATGCATAATCATATACATAATGTATAGTACTCTCTCAATGACCAACTCCTTGGAATGTTCCCTTGGAAAGATACATCTCATCAAGATAGTGAATAAAACTTTGGCTTCAACATTTAACACAGAGCGTGTTAACTGTTTGGATGAGGCAGGAATATTTGGTATAAATAATTCTTCTCTAGCTAACTTCAAAGCTTCATTTTTGGGAGGATGGTTCTGTGTATCATATCTCTTGGGACAGCCTAGGACAGATGCAAACTCATCATGATCTAATTCCATAGTAACACCAGCAACTCTAGTTTTGATAACTAAGTGTGGGGAGTTCTTGAGTTGATTAATGTTGAGATAGAAGATTCTGGTAAGTCTTGGGTAGGCTAGCTCAGGAGGGTTTAGCATGAACCACAGAGAGCTTTTCTTTAACATGGTAATGCAATACAGATTCATCCCAGTCAACATAGGCATACTGATCAAGCTACAAAAAGAAATTTTCCTAGATGCAAAACCATCCAACCACTGACCTTTGGAAGTGTTTCAGATGAACCAGGATTCATCAGGAGCAGTAGTCTTTGAGTAGATCTGCAAGGCTCTCTCCACATTATCTTCTGGTTCTTCCTCTGTCATCTTCTCTTTTCCCTTTTCAGCTTGAGAGGCTTTCTCATTTTTCTTCAACTTCTTGGGGCTGAAGATCTCTGTTTCTGGTTGCTTTTCTGCAGCAGCCTTCTCTTTCTTCTTCTTCTTCTTGTCTGAATATGGTGTCACATCCTTCTCAGTCTTCTTCTTTGGAGGAGGAAGTTCTTCAATAGCTTCCGCACTGGGAGTCCTAGAGCTGGAGTCCCCACTGATTGTCTGAACTTCATCTTCAACTGTCTTTCTCTTCTTCTCAGAACTAGGTTTTGAACCTCCGGCCATCTTGATTCTGTCAGAGGCTCTTCTAGTGCTCATTAGGGTTTGGAATAAGAATAGAGAGAGGTAGATTTGATACGGAGTGAAGGAGAAAAGAAGATGATAAATACTGGAAGAGTTTGAGTTTGAAAAGGAAACTGCAATATTTTTCTGATCTTAAAAGATCTGTAATGATCTGAGAAGATTCAAATCTTTGAGGCCGTTGGAAATAAATAATTTAATACTATATTTGGCTGAAAAGAATTTTGAAAAAGGTAGGGGCAATATTGAGAAAATATCTACAAAGATAGCACCCAATACTGAATGATCCAAGAATTATTGACTAACCGGTTATCAGACTTATTTTCAAGGCTTTGAAAATAGTTTCAAGGTCTTGAAATGCTGCTATACTGAAACAAGTAAAATCAAAGCTTTGAAAGGATTTTCAAGGATTTGAAAATCAGTTCAAATCTTTTAAACACATAATAAATTACCTTCCTTACCTTGTACTCCCCCTAAACCAATGCATCTTTATTTAGCATGCCTAATTCCAGTCTTAGAGATGAAAATCTCTCATCTGGCAATGGTTTAGTGAGATATCTGCAAGTTGCATGTTAGTAGAAACAAATTCAAGAACAATATCACCTTTCTCTGCATGATCTCTGATGAAATGGTGTCTGACATCAATATGCTTGGTTCTTGAATGCTGAACTGGATTCTTTGTAATTGATATTGCACCGGTATTGTCACACTTGATAGGTATACTTCTGAAATCAAATCCAAGATCCCTCAACTGTTGAGCAATCCACAATACTTGTGAACAACATGCTCCAGTAGATATGTATTCAGCTTCAGCTGTTGATAAATCAACTGAATTTTGTTTCTTGGAATGCCAACTGATTAAGGAGGATCCAATGAATTGGCAAGTTCCAGAAGTGCTTTTCCTATCAACTATGTAACCTGCAAAGTCAGCATCTGAAAATCCATGCAAAGAGAAGTTGGAATGTCTTGGACACCAAAGCCCTAAGTCTTTGGTACCATTGAGATATCTGAATATTCTCTTCACATCAATTTAGTGTGATTCCTTTGGATCAACTTGAAATCTTGCACACATACACACACTGAACATGATATCTAGTCTACTAGCAGTAAGGTATAGAAATGATCCAATCATACCTCTATACTCTTTTACATTAACACTCTTACCAGATTCATCCTTATCTAATGACAGTGTAGAACTCATAGGAGTCTTGATTTCTTTGGATTGAGACGTCTATACTTGTTTAACAAGTCTCTAGTGTACTTGCTTTGATGCAGAAAGATGCCCTTCTTCAACTATTGTATTTGAAGTCCAAGGAAGAAGTTCAACTCTCCCATCATGCTCATTTCAAATTTCCTGCTCATAAGACTTGAGAATTCTTTGCATAGAACATCATTAGTAGCTCCAAATAGAATATTATCAACATAAATAAGAACTACAAGTAAATCTTTCTCACGAGTCTTTATGAAAAGGGTCTTGTCTACCAATCCTATTTTGAAATCATTTTCTTTCAAAAGATTTGACAATATTTCATACCAAGCTCTTGGAGCTTGTTTCAAACCATAAATAGCTTTGTCAAGTTTTTAAACATGATCTGGAAACTTATCACTTTCAAAACCAGGAGGTTGTGCAACAAAAACTTCTTCTTTCAAGTATCCATTCAAGAATGCACATTTCACATCCAGTTGAAACAGTTTCATGTTCTCGTAAGATGCAAAAGTAAGTCTAATTGCTTCTAACCTGGCAACTGGAGCAAATGTTTCCTCATAATCAATACCTTCTTCTTGATTGTAACCTTGAGAAACTAACCTTGTTTTGCTTCTGATCACTTAGCCATTTTCATCCAGCTTGTTTCTGAACACCCATCTGGTACCAATGACAGACTGGTTTGTTGGTGGGGGAACTAGATGTAGGGTTTTGATTCTTGGATGCGCAACGGAAACAATAATAAACCATGCAAAACCCTCCAAGGATCACAAATTAAGAGACATAACGATGGTAAAGGAAGAAATCAATTAACACACCTTAGGGTTCTCCTTTGATGACTTCAAACGCGAATTGTGTCACGTTCTCTATAGTTGATCCACGCCTAGAGTTGATTTCTAGATCTTCCAATCCTTGGTGCTAGCCCGAAAAGAGGAAGAGGAAGAAGAATCACGCAAAACGAGACCGAAATAAGGAGGTTCGGCCTCCTTGTGGGCCGACGGGAAGGGGGCGGCGAGCTAGGGGGCGAAAGGAAGGAGTGTCCTTTATATAGTCCAACAAATCCTTGCCAACTACCTAAAGGACTTATTCTAGTCCTACTAGAATTCAATTTAGTCCCTTCCTTGCAAATTAGTCCCTACTAAGTTTGCAGGGTTTTGCAAAAGGATCCTTCTAATTAATTAATCCAATTAATTAATTCCCAAATCTATCTCAAATCTATATAGCGTGTGACCCCATAGGTTCTATATAGTTGGTAGCAACTATTTGCTAATATGGAGCGGTTTCTAGCAAAACATCCATTCTAGCCAACTAATAGAATAGTCATCTTGACAACCTTTGTACAAGTAATTGTCTCATCCCTTTGTCTCTATATCCGGATTGGACACGAGACATACAAGTCACACTCGTATATCCAATCCTCAGTTTCTCGATCCATGGGAATATCCTTATTCGTGCAAATAAAATCAATATCCCATATTGATTTATTTGAGTCTGGCCAGACATTCTATAAGCACTATCCCTCAAGTGGCGTAGGATATTTGCTCCCGTTATGTGGGATGGACAAATTCTATCTACGTCCACTACGATCTCTAAGCTTGCTTCTTATTGTATCCGGTACACGCCTTTATAACTACCCAGTTACGGTGTAGCGTTTAACGCTACCAAAATCACAATTTTCCACAACTAGAATATCTAGTGACTTCAAGTCTAAGGATGACAATACCATTGCACCGCGAGAAGCGCCTGTGACTCAACATAACGTGTATGTAGCCTTCTCGGAGATGGGTCAATCCAGTGTGCCATTACCCTTAATGCACACCTATGTGTTGGATCATGATATCTCCATATCAATCCAACCCCATACTAGTCTGTAAATGATTGTCCCATTGATCATTATACTGGACTAGGCATATTTAAGATAAACAACACAATTTTAAATCTAAGGACTTCATTATATTAAATATACAATAAATAATAAATGAATTTTCTAGCCACAAATAAATTCATACTAAACTAGATTGTCTCTAGGGCATCTATTCCAACAGTCTCCCACTTGCACTAGAGCCAATCTGGCGCATCTCGTATGCCCATACTCCTAGTGTGCCCTTCATGCTTCCACTGCGTAAGCGGCTTTGTAAGTGGATCTGACAGATTCTCATCTGTAGGAATCTTGCATATCCGAACGTCTCCTCTATCGATAATATCTCGAATCAGATGAAACTTCCTGAGCACGTGCTTGGATTTCTGGTGCGACCTGGGTTCCTTTGATTGCGCGATCGCCCCAGTGTTGTCACAGTACAACTCAACTGGATCCGCAATGCTAGGAACCATACCAAGTTCACAAACAAACTTTCTGATCCAAACAGCTTCCTTTGTTGCGCCATTTACAGCAATGTACTCAGCCTGTGTTGTAGAATCAGCCACCGTCTCTTGCTTGGAACTCTTCCAGCTCACCGCTGCTCCATTTAGGAAAAAAACATATCCCAACTGTGATCTAAAGTCATCTCTGTCGGTTTGGAAGCTTGCATCAGTGTAACCCCTTACACGCAACTCTTCCTCACCGCCAAATATCAAGAAAGCATCCTTAGTTCTTCTCAAGTACTTTAGGATGTTTTTTACTGCAATCCAGTGACTCTCACCTGGATTGGATTAGTATCTGCTTGTCATACTCAAGGCATATGACACATCTGGTCTAGTACATAACATGGAGTACATGATAGATCCTATGGCCGAGGCATAGGGAATTCTACTCATGCGTTCCTTCTCAATCCTTTTGGAAGAAAAAACACTCTTCGAAAGAGTGATTCCATGTGACATGGGCAAGAATCCTTTCTTGGAATCTTGCATGTTGAACCGTTTCAACACCTTGTCATTATATGTACTTTGACTTAGGCCTAGCAGTCTCTTAGATCTATCTCTATAGATCTTTATACCGAGTATATAGACTGCTTCCCCTAAGTCCTTCATTGAGAAACACTTCCCTAGCCAATCTTTAACAGATTGCAGCATGGGAATACAAGACCAGAAAAGCTACAGAGCTCCCACTAACCTTCTTGTAGACACAAGACTCATCTTTGTTTCTGATGAAGCCAAACTCTTTGACTACTTCATCAATGTCGATTTCAACTCCTAGAAGCTTGCTTCAATCCATAAATGGATCGTTGCAGCTTACAGACTTTGTTGGCTTGCTTTGGATCTTCGAAACCCTCCGGTTGTATCATATACACGTCCTCGAGGAGATTCCCATAAAGGAATGTTGTTTTGACATCCATCTGCCAAATCTCATAGTCGTGGTATGCTTCAATCGCAAGTAGGATTCGGATGGATTTTGTCATAGCGACTGGTGAAAAGGTTTCATCATAGTCAATACCATGAATCTGTCTGAATCCGTTAGCCACCAATCGGCCCTTATAAGTAATCACATTGCCATCCATGTCGATCTTCTTCTTGAAGACACACTAGCACCCTATGGGCCGCGCCCCTTCGGGTGGTTCCACCAAAGTCCATACTTTGTTGGTGTACATGGATTTCATCTCGGATCTCATGGCTTCTAGCCACTTCTGAGAGTCTGGGCCCTTCATGGCCTCTTCATAGGTAGTAGGCTCATCATCTATGAGCATTGTGTCACCGGAATCGGTCACGAGAAGTCCATACCTCTCGGGTTCCTGGCGCACTCTACTAGATCTACGAAGCTCTTGTGTTACCTAATCAGGCTGCTCCACAACTGTTTGTGGTTCCTGATCATGTCATAATCGGTTCAGTGATTTGTGGTTCTTGATCCTCTTCAAGTTCTACGGTCCTCCCACTTGCTTCTTTAGAGACAAACTCTCTTTTTAGAAACACGCCGGTCCGAGCAACAAACACTTTGTTCTCGGTTGGATTGTAGAAGTAGTAACCCTACCTTAGGGTACCCCAGAAATTTACACTTATCCGATTTTGGCCCTAGCTTGTCTGATTGTAAACGTTTTACATAGACATCGCATCCCCAAATCCTCATGAACGACAGTGTGGGACGCTTCCCACTCCACATCCCATATGGTGTCTTCATGACTGACTTAGATGGAGCACGGTTAATGGTGAAAGCTGCACTTAATAGAGCGTGGCCCCAAAAAGATAATGGAAGATCGGTTTGACACATCATAGATCGAACCATATCTAATAGGGTTCGATTCCTCCTCTCAGACACGCCATTCCATTGTGGCGTTCGGGTGGAGTGAGTTGGGACACGATCCCACACTCTCTAAGATAGTCGTCAAACTCTTGGCTCAAGTATTCTCCTCCACGATCCGATCGTAGAGCCTTGATACTTTTGACAAGTTGCTTCTCTACTTCATTCTTGAATTCTTTGAACACTTCAAAGGATTCGGATTTTGCCATCATGAGGTACACAAATCCATATCTACTGTAGTCATCAGTAAATGTAATGAAGTAGACATAACCACCCTTGGCAGGCGTGGCAAAAGGCCCACACACATCAGTATGTATGAGCGCCAATTGCTCACTAGTCCTCTCACCTTTCTTATTGAAAGGGGACTTTGTCATTTTTCCCAATAAACAAGCCTCACATGTCTCATATGATTCAAAATCAAATGAGTCTAGTAGTTCATCCTTATGGAGTCTAGATACACGTTTTTCGTTTATGTGGCCTAAACGACAGTGCCATAAATAAGCAGGATTCAAATAATGTATTTTAATCCTCTTGGTATCAATGTTGTAGACATGATTACTTAGATCAAGGACATACAATCCATTAAATAATTGCGCACTAAAATAGTGAATATTATTCAAATAAAAGGAACAACAATTGTTCTTTATTGAAATAATAAAACCATCCTTGTCCAAACAAGAAATATTAATAATGTTTCTGCTCATAGCAGGCACAAAATAGCAATTATTTAATTTTAAAACTAATCCTGAAGGCAGAGATAGCTCGCACACGCCTACGGCGAACGCAACAACTTTTGCTCCATTCCCAACGCGCAGATCTATCTCCCCTTTAGCCAATCTTCTACTTCTCTTTAGATCCTTCACATTTCGACAAATGTGAGATCCACATCAATTATCTAATACCCATGATGTAGAGACAGTTAAATTGACATATACAACAAAAATATCTGGTGGTGGTGGAATCACTATTCCAAGCCTCTTGTCCTCCAGATATTTCGGGCAGTTCCTCCTCCAGTGTCCAGGCTGACTGCAGTAGTGACACTCACCTTTATTCACACCTTTGGCAATGCCACAAACAGTCTTAAGGGCAGGTTCCTTGGACTTGGCAACTGACTTGCCTTTTCCCTTGGAGGATGAGGCAAACCTTTTGCCCTTTCCTTTCTGCACCATCATAATGGCCTTGCCCTTACCCTTGTTGATGCTCTGTTCAACTGTCCTCAACATATTGAGTAAATCTGACAGTGGTTTCACGATCTCGTTCATGTTATAGTTCATGATGAACTGTCCATAACTCTCGGGCAACGATTGCAACACGAGATCGGTTGCCAATTCTTGGCCGAACGGGAACCCTAGCCGGGCGAGATTCTCCAAGTACCCGATCATATGGAGTACATGGGGTCCCACCGGGTTCCCTTCTGCCATATGACACTTGAACAGTGCCTTAGAGACCTCATACCTCTCAACCCTTACCTGCTCTTGGAAGAGCTGCTTCAGATGCTCGATCATATCGACAACATTCATGTTTTCGTGTTGCTTCTGAAGCTCAGAAGTCATGGTGCATAGCATAATGCAGGCCGCATCATTAGCGTCATCAACATGCTTTTGATACGCCTTTAGGGCAGCAGGTGTTTGGTTCTCTGGACCTGCTGGAACATGCTCCTCTAGTGCGTACAGTTTCTTCTCTTGCTTGAGAACGATTCTCAAGTTTCTGTACCAATCAAGAAAGTTGGTTCCAGAGAGCTTGTCCTTCTCAAGGACAGATCGTAGGGAATGTTGTGAACTCGATGAGTTGTTTGCCATTTGGAATTCTACAAAAGGAAAATACGCAAGTTTTAGTATTTGTGAATTTTTGACTATATTCAATAATGGCTAGTTTATCAAATATAGCTCCCACTATTTTTCTACAGATTAATAACCCTCAAGATATTAATGCGGAAAATATCCTTATATTTTCTAGTGGGCCAAGATCCATGTTTCATCTCCTTATGAGCTTGCTTTGGCAAGTCACCCATAATTTGACTACTTTAGGTAGGAACGATTCCAATTGCATCCCTTATGCAACTCTTGGTTCAATTGGGAAAATAACTCCTTATTTATCCATCCATATGGATAATCCCAATTGATTGCCTCTAGGTTTCTTAATCACATTAATAGCCTAGTTGTGTTCAACCTCTTATTTAAACAATTGCACATTACTAGCTTGTTCCATCGCATTCCATCATTATGAACCAAGTCGCCATGCTTTGGCACGCACGAAATTGATAAATCATGATGATAATGAGTGTTTAAATAACGAGAAGGCAAGAACACAATAATTGAATTTTGAGGAATTTTAAATCAATTTTAATTGTTTTGTTGATCAATATCAACTAATCTATCTATTTGAGTTTGGGCACAACTCCAAATAATAAATCCGGGTTGTCTAATTATCTTATTATCCTAATTGCATGCATCATCCATACACCAACCACAAAATAATAAGACAATAAAGTAAACAACCACAAAACAAAAAATAAACGTGATGTGGATATGGCCTTTTCTAGACTAAGATAATTCCAAGCCAATGGAATTATCTATGAACCCTAAAATCAAACACATCTCCATGCGTCTTGATCTTTTGGTCCATCCTTCATAGTCATGTGGAATGCTCCATGCTCCATCTTTTGTGGCTCCTTTTGGCTTTGGGCTTCTTTTCTTCAATCTTGGCTAGTAATATACTTTATCTAGCACTAGCTAACTTCTATACTAAATAAAATAAATCTCACAAGTTGAGAGAAAAAAAATGGCTCGCAGGCCATAAAACCCTAATTAATTATTACAATTAATTGATCAGCTCGCAGGCCGTAAACCAAACCACGAAATTAAACATCCACAACTAACCACATCCTAAGGTCATATCCAATCACCATGCGATTTGCACATAAACAGTTAAAATTCAATTTTAACGCGCTTGTCAATTTTAATTGATTTTAGGATGTTCTAGGGTTAAAACGGTCCATTGGGCCCAACAATCCAACTGCTCGGGCCCAAAAAGTGAACGGCAAGGGCCTAGGGCCGGCCAGCCCCTAGCCCACGCAGATAAGCCGCGGGCTAGGGCTGCCCCGGCCCCTAGGCCGGCCTTGCTTGGGTGGCAAGCAAGGAGGGGCGGTCCCTTAGGGGGGCCGAACCTCCTTTGGGAGTTGTTTCCAAAACAACTCCCTTGCTTGCTGCCCAAGTTTGGTTGTTACCTTGTTTGGGAAGAACTCCTTCTTCCCCAAGGATGCCCAAAATCCCAGATCTAAGATCCTAAAATTTCTCAAACTCACTAATTCATGCATCCAATGCAAGAACTAGATCTTGTTATGATTGATTATTGACAAATTGCATCACATGCTTGATTTGTCTTGTTTTACGCGATAAACAACAATTTTAAGGTGTAAAACTATCAAAACGTAACACATAAACCACTTTTTTGCTCTACGACCTGTGGCTCTGATACCACTGTAGGGTTTTGATTCATGGATGCGCAACGGAAACAATAATAAACCATGAAAAACCCTCCAAGGATCACAAGTCAGGAGACATAACGATGGTAAAGGAAGAAATCAATTAACACACCTTAGGGTTCTCCTTTGATGACTTCAAACGCGAATTGTGTCACGTTCTCTATAGGTTATCCACGCCTAGAGTTGATTTCTAGATCTTCCAAGACTTGAGAATTCTTTGCATAGAAGATCATTAGTAGCTCCAAATAGAATATTATCAACATAAATCTGAACTACAAGTAAATCTTTATCATGAGTCTTTATGAAAAGGGTCTTGTCTACCAATCCACTTTTGAATTCATTTTCATGCAAAAAAATTGACAATCTTTCATACCAAGCTCTTGGAGCTTGTTTTAAACCATAAAGAGCTTTGTCAAGTTTTTAAACATGATCTGGAAACTTATCACTTTCAAAATCAGGAGGTTGTGCAACAAAAACTTCTTCTTGCAAGTATCCATTCAAGAATGCACATTTCACATCCATTTGAAACAGTTTCATGTTCTCGTAAGATGAAAAAGTAAGTCTAATTGCTTCTAACCTGGCAATTGGAGCAAATGTTTCCTCATAATCAATACCTTCTTCTTGATTGTAACATTGAGCAACTAACCTTGCTTTGCTTCTGATCACTTTGCCATTTTCATCCAGCTTGTTTCTGAACACCCATCTGGTACCAATGACAGACTGGTTTGTTGGTGGGGGAACTAGATGTAGGGTTTTGATTCATGGATGCGCAACGGAAACAATAATAAACCATGCAAAACCCTCCAAGTATCACAAATTAAGAGACATAACAATGGTAAAGGAAGAAATCAATTAACACACCTTAGGGTTCTCCTTTGATGACTTCAAACACGAATTGTGTCACGTTCTCTATAGTTGATCCACGTCTAGAGTTGATTTCTAGATCTTCCAATCCTTGTTGCTAGCCCGGAAAGAGGAAGAGGAAGAAGAATCATGCAAAACGAGACCGAGAATAAGGAGGTTCGGCCTCCTTGTGGGCCGACGGGAAGGGGGCGGCGAGCTAGGGGGCGGCGGCTCCTTGGCTTGCTTGCTCTCTCTCCTTTTGTTCTCTCCCACTCAAGTTATGATCAATTGAATCATAAGTGTGGGAAGGAAGGAAGGAGTGTCCTTTATATAGTCCAACAAATCCTTTCCAACTACCTAAAGGACTTATTCTAGTCCTACTAGAATTCAATTTAGTCCCTTCCTTGCAAATTAGTCCCTACTAAGTTTTCAAGGTTTTGCAAAGTGATCCTTCTAATTAATTAATCCAATTAATTAATTCCCAAATCTAGTTAAACTCTATATAGCGTGTGACCCCATAGGTTCTATCTAGCTGGTAGCAACTATTTGCTAATATGGAGCGTTTTCTAGCAAAACATCCATTCTAGCCAACTAATAGAATAGTCATCTTAACAACCTTTGTACAAGTAATTGTCTCATCCCTTTGTCTCTATATCCGGATTGGACACGAGACATACAAGTCACACTCGTATATCCAATCCACAGTTTCTTGATCCATGGGAATAGCCTTATTCGTGCAAATAACTTCAATATCCCATATTGATTTATTTGAGTCTGGCCAGACATTCTATAAGCACTATCCCTCGAGTGGCGTAGGATATTTTCTCCCGTTATGTGGGAGGGACAAATTCTATCTACGTCCACTACGATCTCTAAGCTTGCTTCTTATTGTATCCGGTACACGCCTTTATAACTACCCAGTTACGGTGTAGCGTTTAACGCTACCAAAATCACAACAGTCCACAACTAGAATATCTAGTGACTTCAAGTCTAAGGATGACAATACCATTGCACCGCGAGAAGCGCTTGTGACTCAACATAACGTGTATGTAGCCTTCTCGGAGATGGGTCAATCCAGTGCGCCATTACCCTTAATGCACACCTATGTGTTGGATCATGATATCTCCATATCAATCCAACCCCATACTAGTCTATAAATGATTGTCCCATTGATCATTATACTGAACTAGGGATATTTAAGATAAACAACACAATTGTAAATCTAAGGACTTCATTATATTAAATATCCAATAAATAATAAATGAATTTTCTAGCCACAAATAAATTCATACTAAATTAGATTGCCTCTAGGGCATCTATTCCAACACTAGATTCCACACCTTGTTTATTTCAAACTCATTGAGTTCACTCTGCATAGCTATAATCCAGTCTACTTCTTGTAATGCTTCCTTCACAGTTTTGGGTTCTACAAGAGAGATAAAAGCATTAAAAGCACAAATATTCTTCAATTGTGATCTTGTTTGTGTACCAGTGGTTGGATCAGAGATGATGTTGTCAGCTGGATGAGATGAAAGATATTTGAATCTCTTTCTTGGAGACCAGGGTTCGGGCTCTCCATATTGCTTCTCTAGTCTTGAAGTAGTGGCCTGATCATTCATGTCTTTCTGTTCAACCTTATCAAGGCTTTGATCTTTATTTTCAAGGCCTTGAGACCTATTTTCAAGGTCTTGAAAATGGATTCTACTTCCTTCTGAATCTTTCTTGAAGCCAAGTGAGTTTTCAGCTTCTTCTTCTGATTCATGCTTGTTCAAATTCAAGTCTGCAAAACTTTCACTCAAAGAACTATCATAACTTTCATCAAAGATAACATGAATACTTTCTTCAACTAGCTTGGTTATTTTCTTATAGACTCTATAAGCTTTGATATTCAGATAATAACCCAGAAAGATACCTTCATCGCTTCTTGCATCAAACTTACCCAAATTGTCCTTACCATTGTTATGGACGAAGCATGTACAACCAACGGGTTTGAAGTATGAAATTTTTGGCTTCCTCCCTTTGAAGAGTTCATAGGGGGTCTTCTTCAAGATAGGTCTGATCAAGCACCTGTTCAAAATGTAATTTGCTGTATTCACAGCTTCTGCCCAATAGTGTTTTGGCAGCTTGTTTTCTAGAAGCATTGTTCTTGACATATATTCAAGAGTCATGTTCTTTCTCTCAACAACTCCATTCTGTTGAGGAGTTCTAGGAACAGAGAAATTGTGAGAGATACCATGCTTAACACAAAACAAATCAAACTCTAATTTATCAAACTCTCTACCATGATCACTTCTAATAGAAGCAATAGGTAGGTTTTTCAAGGTTTGAAGTTCTCTGCAAAGCTTTGAAAATTCAGAGAGGGCTTCAGATTTTTCATTGAGAAACGTAACCCAAATATATCTGGAATAATCATCTACAATAACTAGCATATACCTCTTACCTTTTGGAGTTGGAGCTCTCATAGGACCACAGAGATCCATATGAAGTAATTCAATAGGTCTAGTAGTACTTACAAATTTGTTTGGCTTGAATGAGCTTCTGGTCTGCTTACCCTGAGCAAAAGCTTTGCATACTTCATCATCTTTGAACTTAATGGATGGTAATCCTCTTACCAGATCTTTGGAGATCAACTTGTTTAAGGTATGCAAGCTAATGTGACCAAGCTTTCGGTGACAAAGCTTTGAATCTTCTTTCAAGGCCTTGAGACACTTTAAGCTTTTACCTGCAACTTTGTTAGTCTGAAAAGTATAAACATTGTTTGATCTATAGGTTGTGAGGATGCAATTGCCTAATTTTTCATTCTGCACCACACACTTCTCTTTATCAAAGATAACCTTATTGCCATTATCACAAAGTTGAGATACACTAAGCAAGTTAAATTTCAAGCCATGAACAAGATATAAATCAGAAATAGAATTTTCAGAATCTGTACCAACTTTACCGATACCAAGAATGTTGTATTTGCCTTTGTCACCAAGGGTAATTGAACCGTCATATTGCTCTTTCAATTCTGAGAATAGATATATCTTTTCACTCAGGTGTCTTGCGCAACCACTATCCATAAACCACTTCTGTTTTTTAACATTGGTGACAACCTGCAAGCACCAATCACAGCCTTACCCAGCTGTTAGACCAAGTGTGGAATTTGGACTCATACTCAGGATCAACCATGTTAGGTGGTTTGACCCCTTTAGGAACTCAAATATGTCTGACTTGTCCATTGAGTTGAAATGGGAATGTGATCCTCATTATGTGAGGGTCTCTTCTTCTGAAAGGACAAGTCATCTTAACATGACCAATTTTATTGCAAAAGTGACACTTAGGAGAAGTTTTGTATCCTGCTTACACAAATTTGGTATTGTTCTTTCTTGGAAAGTTTGGATTGTATCCAATACCAGTTTTGTGAACAGACTTGGAGCTTTCTCCAAGAATCAAGTTCAAATTGTGTTCTGAGCCTGCAAGCTTGACTTTGACTAATTCAGATTCTTGAAGTTTCTCAGTAAGAGTAGTCTTTTGTTTATCTAATTCGTCGACTTGATGTCTCAAATTAACAAGGCTGTTACTCAGTAAAGAGTTCTCAGTGACTACTTCCTTGACTTGTGTTTTCAAGGCTTTGAAACTTGTTTTCAAGGCCTTGAAATCACTGTCAGTTTTCTTCTGAGAGATTTCAAGATTCTGATTCAGACAAACAAGTTGTAAATTCTCTTTTGCTTGCTCATGGAATTTTTCTTTCAAAACTCTAATCTCTTTCAGATAGTCCTCTTCATTTAAAAGACTTGTTCTGAGGTAATCTGATAGAGCTTCTTTTGGTTTTGAAATCAAACAGTTTACCATTACCTCAAAGTTCTTCTCAGAACTTTCATCATGCTTGGCCATGAAGCATAGGTTGGAATGTTCTTCTTCAGATTCAGAGTCACTTGAGGTATCTGAATCACTCCATAAAGCTATCATGGCTTTATTTCTCCTGTCATGGTCTTTATTCTGAAATTTCTTGCTTTTCTTGTGTGGACAATATCTTATCAAGTGTCCTGCATCACCACACTCAAAGCAGTTCATGACTTTTGTTTTACTTTGTGAAGAAGAATTACCTTTGTAGTCCTTGCTACTGGATGATCTGTGTCTTTCTCTGTTGAAGTCTCTGTTTCCAATGTTTTTCTTCATCTAGAGGATTTTGGTCAAGGCTTTGTAAATCAAAGCAAATGGATCTTTATCATCCTCTTCAGTTTCAAGGCTTTGAATTTTCTCATTCTCTTTGGCCTTGAGTGCTAAGTTCTTGACACCTTCTAGTAGCTCTCCATAAACTTCATTCATGGATATTTCATGTGTCAGGAGCTTCCCTTGTAGGTCATCAAGTTGTAGTGATGATAGATCTTGAGCTTCCTCAATTGCAGTAGTCTTTGGTTCCCATTTTTACTTTGGTAGACTTCTCATAATCATCCTCGCCTTTTCTTCATTGGAAATATGTTTTCTAAGTGAATCAAGGTTATTGACTATGTCTGTGAATCTTTTGAACATTTATCTGATTGATTCATCTGCATTCATCTTGAATAGCTCATATTGTCTGAGATAGATGTTGATCTTGGTTTGCTTGACTTGATAGGTTCCTTCAAATGTCACCACAAGCTTATCCCAGATTTCTTTGGCAGTCTAGAAGCCTGAAATCCTGTTGAATTCATCTGTACTCAAACCACAATACAAGATGTTAATAGCTTTGTAATTCTTAGAGAACTGTTCTAATTCAGATGAAGAAAGAGTCTTCGAGTTTGAGAGTTTAGATCCCATATTTCTTTGTGTAGAAAGTGTGAGGTCCATTTTGAATAATGGTCCATAGCTCTATGTCTTGATCAATGATGAACATTTTCATCAGAGCTTTCCAGTGAGAAAAATTATCTCCACAAAATAGAGGAGGTCTGTTAGCAGCTCTTCCCTTTGAGAAACCACCATCACCTGCAGTACTCATGATCACCATATGGTTAAATCTATACAGTGATACAAGCTCTGATGCTAATTGAAAGAGGAGTATGCAGATAGAGATGCAACACAGATAATCTAGAAGGAGGGTTGAAAAGAGTATGCCAACTTTTTGCAAAACTTGTGGAGGAGAAGAGTTTCTATGAAGAGTAGTGAAGTTCAAGGCCTTGAGAATGGTTTCAATCATTTGGAATGAAATACAGTTTGAAATAAAACAGACAAGTCTTTTTCAAGGCCTTGAAAATAGTTTCAAACCCTTGAAAGAAGACTAGTTTCAATGCTATAAAAACTAAGTATGCAAATGAAACTGTAAATGCAAGAGACAAGGGATTTATAGAATTCAGTCCACTTGGACCAACGTCTCTACCTCAGGGATCTTCTCCCTTTAGAATTTTCAATCACAATTCTTATTAATCAAAAGCTAAGCCCTAGATCTTAAGCACAGAGATATGCCTTACCCTGTTACAGTTTGTGGTTCTCACTAAACTATCTAGTACATGCTCTAGCTAACTGATTAACTAAGAATTCTCTATTAATCACTTTGAACAATCCTTGACAATGAGAGATAGAATTAATACAATAATGATCTACAAATAAAGCACAAGATAGAAGAACACTGAAGTATAAGACTGCAGTGAAGAGTGCAATGATCTTCTGTGAGATGGATTGTGAGAATGATAAACTGCTTTGATGTTGTTAATCCAGAAATGTGCCTCTCTTTTTGCCCGTTGAGTTTTGTATGTTGTTGCTTCAAAATGAGCTTTATACAGCTTGAAGCTCTGCAAATCTTCTCAGATTTTCAGCAACAACTTCCTGTTTTGTAGGCAGCAACTTTGACTCTTCAAAAAGCCTTCTCCAACGGATAGTTGATCATAATCTTCTGATATATTGATATGATCTTGTCTTTAAACAAAATAATAAGTTGTCAAGAGTGTCTGATTGATCACAGAATCAAATTCTCACCAAGTTTCCTTTCCTGCAAAATCCAGATTAGGAAACACATCCTGCAAACTAGGAAATAATATTTCCCTGCAAAACTGAGTCAAACAGATGGATTAAATGGTGTTAGATATATCAAAACAGTTTTTCTTTCATCATCAAATAATAACATATCAAGCATAGGGGTGAGAAAGATAGAATCAAATCAGAAGAGTTCAGGAAAACTCCCCCTTAGAACATGCATACAAGTCAGACAGTTTCAAGGCTTTGAATCCTGTTTCAAGGCCTTGAAATAGCTTCAAGCCTGTGAAACCTGATTCAATGCTTTGAAAACTGGTTCAAGGCCTTGAAATAACTTAATATTTCTGATAAGTTAGAATCTCGTGAATATGTTATGTAAACACAAGCAGAGAGCTTAGCTCCTTGATGAAAGCGAGAAACAGAAGCATAAGAAATTGCTAAGTACCAAAGCTTCAAAGCTTTGAGTTACTGTAGCAGTTCATATATGCTGTTTTATTTAACTGTTTTTTGTGCAGGTTTTGGCTATATTTTGGTGATGAAATGGTTTAATTATAAAATTACATTTAGCAATCTATGTTCTAAGTTGATCATTGCAGGACTGAGTTGGATTGAAAATCCAATGTTCATTCTGATGAAGTTAGCAGGCGAAGCTTCAAAGCTTTGAGATATTCTGGTTACCCTTTATTGCTAAGTTCTTCTAATCATCTTCTTGTATGCAGGTGGATTCAGTGATACTTAGGTCTTAATACAAGCTGATTATTGTCTATCACTGTGGATTCTATATTGGTTACTTGATATATTCATAAGTTTGAATATATTTATTAACTCAGAACTGTCAGCAGACAATTCTAGCATAGTTTTATCATTAATTGTTAGATGTTGTTTCAAGCAGATCTTTTGTTGCTAGATTGTACTGTTATCTGTTTGATCTTGTTCGCTGAGTACTTTCAGGTTTGTTGGACACTCCAACGTCCATAAACATATCAGCAATGCATTCAAATTGAGCTGTTGACGGGAGCTTATCAGATAGGAGATATTTTAGGAATTTTGTTCCTGAAATCTCTCAAGTCAGTTGCAGACTGAGATCAGCTACTTATATTTGAATTGCAGAGAATTATAAGATAGAGAGCTCGTGGTTTTGAAGAGGGCAATCAACTGGTAAGATCAATTTTATACAGCTCTTCAAATCATTCAGGAATTCAACTCCAGCAGACTGAATATCATTCAATTTCAGAAGAACTCTTCCAGACATTAAACAGCTTATCTTTTCTGAGTTCTTCTTCCTGTACTCAATTTTAATATTTATTCTTCATCTCCAAAACCTCACTAAACTTAGTAATTTGGTTGTCCAATTGAACAACAAGAGGTTCTTATTGTTTTAACAGGTTGTAGCCTGTAACTAGATAGGTTGGAAACCACAAGCTGTATAAGTTTAAGGTAGCTCACTTAGGCTTGAGATCTAGGGCTAAATCTGGGTGATTAATAAGAAGTTGTGTTTGAATCCTGGAGGGATTAGATCCCTCAGGCAGAGACTAGGTCCAATTATGACTGAACTCTGTAAAATCTATGTGTTCTTGCTATTTACTTTTGTTGCTTTTACTTATAGTCTATATTGGAAGTTTCAAAGCTTTGGATCTTTCCAAGTGTCAAAGCTCTGAAGCCTCTATACTCTGCTGTTATATCTCTAAGCCTCTCAAATTCTTTTCAAAGATTTGAGATATCAACAGTTTGCTCCACTGAAGTTTCAAAAACTTGTGTTTTGGAAAAAGATAGCATACTCTATTCAACCCCCCCCCTTGTAGAGTATTAATATACCTGTTTACACCTACATTACACACTTTCAATTGGTATCAGAGCTTTGGGTAACAGTTTAAAGATCTAACTATCTTCTGACAATGAGTTTTGTAGGTGAAGGAGGATTCTCACAGGGAAGGACATCTAATAGACCTCCATTATTCTGTGGTGATAACTTTGTGCATTGGAAGGAATTGATGAAAATTTCATCATAGATCAGGACATGGAACTATGGCCTATTATTGTGAATGGGGCAAACCTGTTCTACACTACCGTCAATGGTGTTAGAACTGTCATACCTGATGAAGATCTTTCAGTTACTGAACTGGAAAATGTATCAAAAAATTACAAAGCTTTGAACTTATTATATTGTGCTCTTAGTGCAGATGAGTTCAACAGGATATCCAACTGCAAGAATGAAAAGGAGATCTGGGATAAGTTGACTGGTACCTATGAAGGAACTATCCAAGTCAAGCAGACAAAGATTAATATCCATTTGAGGCACTATGAACTGTTTAAGATGAATTCTGATGAGTCCATCAAATATATGCTCAAAAGGTTTACAGATATTGTGAACAACTTGGAGTCTTTGGGAAAAGTATTCTCAAATGAAAAAAAAAAGTCAGGAAGATTCTCAGAAGCTTGTCTAAAGCTAAATGGGAACCTAAAACTACTGCTATTGAAGAAGCTCGGGATTTAAGCATTCTGTAACTTGATGATCTGCAAGGAAAGCTACTCACTCATGAGATCTCTATGAAGGAGGTTGATGGTGAACTGAGAGACAACATCAAAATCTGGCACTCAAAGAAAAAGATAATGAAAAATCCCAAAGCCTTGAACCAGAGGATGATGATAATGATGAGGAAGCCTTAGCCTTGATTTCCAAAGACTTGGACCGAATTCTCAAGAAAAAGAGGAACTCTGGGTACAAGGATTACAACAAAGAGAAGTTCATATATATCCTCAACCAGAAAGGATAAGAAAGGAATGTCTTCTTCACAATCATATAAACCTAAAGTTATGAATTGCTGTGAATGTGGAGATGCAGATCGCCTCGTGAGAGATTGTCCTCAAAAGAAGAAAAACAGACAATTTTGAAAGAAGGAAAATGACAACAGAAGGAAGAAGGCAATGGTGGCCTCATGGAGTGATTCAGACTCCTCAGAATCAGATTCTGATGATGAGCAAATCAATCTATGTTTAATGGCTGGACATTAAGAGGACCATTCTACTGAGAAGCCAATTGAAGACATGTTAAAAAATCTCTTATCTAGTCCTTCTGATGTGTTGCCTGAAATTCTCAAAAGCATGTTTTTAAATGAGGAGAGCTACAGGAATGAGATTGATTCTTTGAAAATGAAGGTTCACGAGCAGGCAAAAGAAAATTTAGATTTGGTTTTTCAGAACAAATGTCTTGAAGCTTTGAAATCACAAGTCAAAGAAATAGTTGATCAAAACACTATTTTAACTAAAAAGTCTGTTGATCTAAAAAATCATTATGATGATTTAGAACAACAAAACACTTCATTGACTAGTAAGCTTCAAGAATCCAATAAAATTCTTTCAACTTTTGTTGGCTCAGAACAGAAGTTAAGTCTCATGCTTGGAGGAAGTCCGCAGTCTGTTTACAAAAAAGGAATTGGATATAATCATAATTTTCCAAGAAAAAGTCAAACCACATTTGTGAAAGCAGGAAGCAGACATTCACCAAAGTGTCATTATTGCTGTAAAATTGGACATGTAAAAGTAACTTGCCCTTTAGAAGGACAGAACCTAACATAATGAGGAACACCTATCCTTATCAGCTTAAGGGACAAGTAAAACAGATTTGGGTTCCAAAAGGATTTATACCACCTAACATGGTTGACTCTGAGTATGAATCCAAATTCTACACTTGATCTAATAGCCTGTTAAAGTTGATTGAATTTCGCAGGATGTCACCAAAGCTTTGAAAGATCATAAATGGATATTGGATAGTGGATGTTCCAGACATATGAGTTGGAAGAAATCTTTATTCTCAGAGCTCAAAGAGAAATCAGAGGGAACAATCAAACTTGGTGACAAAGCAAAGTGCAACATAATTGGTATTGGAAGTGTTGGTAACAACTCTACATATTCAGTTTCTGATGTTTATTTAGTTGATGGTCTTAAGTATAATTTATTGAGTATTAATCAGCTTTGTGACAAGGGTAATAAGGTTTTTTTTACAAGGAGAAATGTGTGGTGTAAGATGAAAAATCAGGAAATTGCATAATCACTGCTCCTAGGTCACATAATGTTTATGCACTATGTACTGACAAAGTTGCAGGTGATAGTCTGAAGTGTCTCAAAGCTTTGAAGGATGACTCAAACTATGGCACAGAAAGCTTGGTCATATAAGCATGCATTCTTTGAATAAGCCAATCTCAAAAGATTTGGTCAGGGGATTACCAATCCTTAAATTCAATGATGATGAGTTTTGCAAGGCATGTACTCAAGGTAAGCAAACCAGAAGCTCATTCAAGCCAAAGAATTTTGTAAGTACCTCCAGACCCTTAGAATTGCTGCATATGGACTTGTGTGGTCCTATGAGGGTTCAAACACCCAGAGGTAAGAGATATATGCTTGTTTTAGTTAATGATTTCTCTAGTTATACTTGGGTTATGTTTATTATAGAAAAGTCTGAAGCATTATCTGAATTTTATAGACTTTGCAAAGAGCTTCAAACTTTGAAAAATTTACCTGTTGCATCTATTAGAAGTGATCATGGTAGGGAATTTGATCAACTTAATTTTGTTTTATTTTGTGAAAAGTATGGCATCTCGCACAACTTTTTTGCACCTAGAACTCCTCAGCAAAATGGATTAGTGGAGAGAAAAAATAGGACTCTTGAAGACATATCTAGAACCATGCTACTTGAAAGCAATTTGCCAAAATCTTTGTGGGCAGAAGCTGTTAATACTACCAAATATGTGCTCAACAGATGTTTGATCATGCCAATTTTGAACAAAACCCCTTATGAACTGTTTAAAGGCAGAAAGTCTAGTGTTGCTTACTTTAAGCCTTTTGGATGTACTTGTTTTGTGCATAACAATGACAAAGATAATCTTGGTAAGTTTGATGCTAGAAGTGATGAAGGTGTGTTTATTGGTTATTCTAAAACCTGCGAGGCTTACAGGATTTACAATAAGAGATCTAAGATTGTAGAGGAGAGTATTCATGTTTTTTTTTATGAAAGTACTGATGATTCTCTGAGTTAAAGTTTTGCAGATCTTAGTTTGAGTAAATATGAGGCTGATGAAGACCTTGAGAAAGTCAGCAAGAGCAAAACTAAGCACCAAAAACTTTCAGAAGAATCCCAAGGCCTTGAACCCCCTGTTGAGAAAAAATCTCAAAGCCTTGAGACTAAGATTGACATAAAATATGATGCTCCTTATACTGTATCAAGAACTCAAAGCCTTGAAGGTCCATACACTTGGACACCCAGAAAGAAGTTCAAATATCTCTCAGATCATCCTTCTGAGAATATTATATCAGATCCAACAACTGGAACTCGGACAAGAGGTCAATTGAGAAATCTATGTGCATTCAGTGCTTTTGTATCATTCATTGAGCCCAAAAAAGCAAAGAAGCACTAGAAGATGCAGACTGGATCATTGCAATGCAGAATGAGCTGAATGAGTTTGAAAGAAACAAGGTTTGAAATTTGGTTCCTAGATCAAAGGATTAATAAGTGATTGGAATAAGATGGGTGTTCAGAAATAAGCTTGATGAAAAAGGTAAGGTTGTGAGAAACAAAGCAAGACTGGTTGCACATGGGTACCATCAAGAGGAAGGTATTGATTATGAGGAAACATTTGCCCCTGTTGCAAGGTTAGAAGCTATTAGAATACTTCTTGCATTTTCATCACATAATCACATACAAATTTTCCAAATGGATGTCAAATGTGCTTTTCTGAATGGTTATTTACAAGAAGAAGTATTTGTTGCTCAACAACCAGGTTTTGAAAATGACACATTTCCGGATTATGTTTACAAACTAGACAAAGCCTTATATGGACTTAAGCAAGCACCAAGGGCTTGGTAGGACATACTCTCAAAAAATTTGTTGGAAAATGGTTTTAAGAGAGGTCTGGTTGATAAAACTCTTTTTATCAAGAATCAGGAAAAAGATATGTTAGTTGTTCAGATATATGTAGATTATATTTTATTTTTTTTCTACTAATGATGCTCTTTCAAAAGATTTTTCAAGTCTAATGTGCAGGGAATTTGAAATGAGCTTGATAGGAGAACTGAATTTCTTTCTTGGACTTCATGTACATCAAATGAAGAAAGGATTTTTTGTGCATCAAGGAAAGTAAACCATGGACTTGTCTTGTTAAACAAGTATAACATGTCAAAGTCCAAGGTTGTAAAGACCCCTATGAGTTCATCACTATCTTTAGACAAGGACACAACTGGTAAGAGTGTAAATAAGAAAGAATACAGAGGTATGATTGGTTCACTTTGTATCTAACTGCTAGTAGACCAGATATTATGTTTAGTGTGTGCATGTGTGCAAGGTTTCACTCTGATCCTAAAGAAAGTCATTTAATTGCTGTGAAAAGGATCTTTAGATATTTGAATGGAACCAAAGACTTGGGGATTTGGTATCCAAGAAGGTCTAACTTTTTGTTGAGTGGATATTCATATGCAGACTTTGCAGGATACAAAGTAGACAGAAAGAGTACTTCTGGATGTTGCCATTCTTGGATCTTCATTGATAAGTTGGCATTCAAAGAAACAGAATTCAGTAGCTCTGTCAACTGCAGAAGCTGAATATATTGCAGTTGGAGCTTGTTGTTCACAGGTTTTATGGATTGCACAGCAGCTTAGAGATCTTGAATATGGTTTCAGAAATGTGCCTATCAATTGTGACAATACAAGTGCCATTTCCATATCTAAGAATAAACCAGTACAGCATTCAAGTGCCATTTCCACCTTCTGAAGCTTACCCTAGGTTAACCAGACTGTTCTATTTGAATCTGGTTCAAGAGCTTGATGATAGTGATAGATACATCCTTACTTTAAGAGTGGCTAGAGTGGACATTAGGTTAGATCACAGGGTGTTCTCCAAAGTTTTGGGAGTGCCTAGGAAGTATAAGGTTGGTGACTATCCTGACAGGAAAGAAATACTAGAGAAAGCCAAAGCCATGTTTTTCTTGGAGGGAACCACTTTTGAACCCAAACAGTTAACACAATCTGTTTTTAACTGTGAAGCCAAAATTCTATTTTCTATCATTATGAGGTGTGTGGTACCCAGAGAATACTCCAAAGAGTTGGTAACAGACAAGGTCTTAGTCTTGATGCATCTGATTTGTCAAGGGTTTGAGGTAGACCTTCCTACTGTGGCGATGGAACACATGTTCTACTGTGGGACTAGGACTAGGAACCACTCTCTACCCTATGCCAATGTTCTACCAATGTTTTTAAAACATTTTGGAGTGTCTTTTAAGGATGAAGAGAAGATTACTAATAGTTTTGGGGTAGTTGATGAAGCATCCCTTCAAAGGATTGGGATTGTGTATACTGCTAAGGGAAAGTGGAAGTTCTATTCAGAGTTGAATGTTAAGGAACTGAAGGAAAAGGAAGTCATCAACCTATAGCTGCTTCAACCCCTAAGGTGCTTGGTAATCTGGATTTCTCACAGATTATAGATAGGGTTGAGGTTTTGTAAGATGGTGTGGAGGATTTGAGACAAGGTTTGTTTGACTTGTCCAATGACCTTACAAAGTTCAAAGGTTTGGTGCTTAACAAGCTTGACCTGATCATCAAAGGTTTGGATCTGGAGAAAGTGCCTTCTTCAGAAAGTAGAGATACCAACATTGATTCAGAGGAAGTTCTGGGAGAATCTCTCAAGAAATAGAAGAAGAAGAAATGCATTCCTGTTGTTCTGACATCAAAGGATCTCTTTGACCAATATGAAGAGGAGGCAGATGATGAGGAAAATGCTGCAGAAAAAGCTGAAAAGGAAGCTGCTGATCTGGACAAGTTGGTTGATGAGGTTGTTGAGAAGATGCAGGATGAGGAAGCTCATGGAAAGAAAGTTGAAGAACAAGGAGAACAAGTTGAGGAACAGGCTGAAGATGCAGAACTCTCAGAAGAAGAACAAGAGGATACTCATGGCAAAGGCAAAGGAACAGCAAAGTCCACAGGATCTTCAAAGCCTTGAACCTATTCTCTCTATTCTTTCTACTCTTCTTAGTCCTGAAGTTTAGGTTATTATTCTTATTTTCTTTAAAACAAAACTCTGAACAGATCTTATATTTCTTCTACTCTTTTAATGAAAGTCAAAAAGGGGGAGAAGATTATATGTGTTATGTGTTTTTATGCTTTTTAATAGTTTTATGTTTTGAGGATGTTTAGTATCTAGTTTTATGGTGTGTAATAAATTCAGGATCTGGTAGATGTTATCTATGATTTTTGGATTTATGTTATGTGATTTTTACTACTGATTGTAAGTTGTTGGATATCTATATCCAGATAATGTGTTTTGTCTTTCATCAAGGGGGAGATTGATAAGTCTGAAGCTCATGAATATGTTATGAAAATACAATCAGAGAGCTTAGCTCCTTGATGATGAAATCCAGAAACACAAGCATAAGAAATTTCTATGTACCAAAGCTTCAAAGCTTTTTGTTACTGTAGCAGTTCCTATATGTTGTTTTATTTAACTGTTTTTTTTTTGTGTGCAGGTTTTGGTTATGTTTTGGTAATGATATGGTTTAATTATATAATTACACTTAGCAATCTATGTTCTAAGTGTATCATTGCAGGACTGAGTTGGATTGAAAATCCAATGTTCATTCTGGTGAAGTTAGCAGGCAAAGCTTCAAAGCTTTGAGATATTCTGGTTACCCTTTATTGCTAAGTTCTTCTAATCATCTTCTTGTATGCATGTTGATTCAGTGATACTTAGATCTTGATACAAGCTGATTATTGTCTATTATTGTGGGTTCCATATTGGTTACTTGATATATTCATAAGTTTAAATATATTTATTAACTCAGAACTGTCAACAGACAATTCTAGCATAGTTTTCTCATTAATTTTTAGCTGCTGTTTCAAGAAGATCTTTTGTTGCTAGATTGTACTGTTATTTGTTTGATCTTGTTTGCTGAGTACTTGAAGGTTTGTTGGACACTCCAACGTCCATAAAAAGATCAGCAATGCATTCAAATTGAGCTGTAGACAGGAGCTTATCAGATAGGAGATATTTTAGGAATTATGTTCCTGAATCTCTCAAGTCAGTTGCAGACTGAGATCAGCTACTTATATTTGAATTGCATAGAATTATAAGATAGAGAGCTCGTGGTTTTGAAGAGGGCAATCAACTGGGAAGATCAATTTCATAAATCTCTTCAAATCATTCAGGAATTCAACTCCAGCAGACTGAAGATCAATTTCTTAAGAACTCTTCCAGGCTTTAAACAACTTATCTTTTGAGTTCTTCTTCCTGTACTCAATTGTATTATTTTATTCTTCATCTCTAAAACCTCACTAAACTTAGTAGTTTCGTTGTTCAAGTGAACAACAAGAGATTCTTATTGTTTCTACAGGTTGTAGCCTGTAACTAGATAGGTTGGAAACCACAAGCTGTATAAGTGTAAGGTACCTCACTTAGGCTTGAGATCTAGGGCTAAATCTGGGTGATTAATAAGAAGTTGTGTTTGAATCCTGGAGGGATTAGATCCCTCAGGAAGAGACTAGGTCCAATTTTGACTGAAATCTGTAAAATCTCTGTGTTCTTGCTATTTACTTTTGTTGCTTTTACTTACAGTCTATATTGGAAGTTTCAAAGCTTTGGAGATTTTCAAGTCTCAAAGCTTTGAAGCCTCTATACTTTGTTGTTATATCTCTAAGCCTCTCAAATTCTTTTCAAAGCTTTGAGATATCAAAAGTTTTCTCTACTGAAGTTTCAAAAACTTGTGTTTTGGCAAAAGCTAGCTACTCTATTCAACCCCCCCCCCTTCCCCTTCTAGAGTATTAATATATCTGTTTACACCTACATTACACACTTCCAATTTCAAGTCCATGAAACTTGTGACCTTACACTTTATATAGTCCAACAACTACTTGTTAAGTACATGAAGGCCCTCTCCTAATCCTACTCAAGTTCGGATTAGTCCCTCTTGCAAATTAGTCCTACTAAGTTTGCAAGTAGTTGCATATTGATCCTTCTAATTAACTAATCATATTAATTAATTCCCAAGTCTAGTTCAACCCGTATAGCGTGTGACCCCATAATTTTCTACTTAGTTGGTAGTAACCACTTACTAACATGGAGTGGTGTCTAGCAACACATCCATTCCACCCAACTAATAGAAATAGTCATCCGACAAACCTTGTGCAAGTATTGTCTCATCCCTTTGTCTCTATATCAGGATTGTACACGAGACATACAAGTCACACTCGTATATCCAATTCATAGTTTGTCAATTCTGGGAATAGCCTTATCCATGCAGATAACATCAATATCTCATATGGATTTATCTGAGTCTGGCAAGAGATTCTATAAGCACTATCCCTCGAGTGGACGTGGGTATTTTCTCCCGTTATGTGGGAGAGAAAAATTCTTTCCACATCACTACGATCTCTAAGCTTGCTTCATATTGGGTCGGATACGCGAATTTATGACTACCCAGTCACAGTGTAGCATTTGACGCTACCAAGACACAATATTCCACAACCAGATGATCTAGTGACTTGAAGTCTAAGGATGACAAATATCGTTGTCACCGCGAAAAGTGCTTGTGACTTTATATAACTAGTATGTAGCCTTCTCGTAGATGGGTCACTCTGGTATGTCATTACCCCTAATGCATACCCATGTGTTGGATCATGATATCTCTATATCAATCCAAACTCATACTAGTCTATAGATGAATGTCCTGTTAATCAGAATAATGGACTAGGGATATTTAAGATAAACAACAAGATTTTAAATCTAGGACTTCATTATATTAAATATCTCCATAAATAATACAATGAATTTTCTAGCCAATTATTTGTTCATACTAAACTAGATTGCCTCTAGGGAATCTGCATTAAAAACCACAATTTACCATCAGAGTTCGAGCATGCTTGAAATGGAATTCAAATCAATTCTGCAGATACAACGTCAGTTGTACCATCATCTCATTGGATATTTTTAGTGTTTTTTATTAAAAAATTGGACGGATCATTATGACTGATCTCATAAAAGAGTATAGCAAATATTGAATCTGCTAACTAGATACGATTGAAAGAATAATTTTTAGACTATGGGGGTAACCTCGATATCACAATAATTGTACCATCGGTAGAGCCTGAATCGTAAAAAGAGTATGACAGTCTTCGGCGCAATCGATGCAGAGATATTCCATTTCGACAGCGCACAAACACTTCCTTGTTATTCAAGATTCGGTAAAAATTAACCTGTAAACTGATGCGCAATTTAGCGTGCTATTCGCAAGTATACGAATCAAGTAATATAGAGAGTATTTTCGACTCGGATTATCGATCCCACAGGGACTTTGCAGGTTTTTCTAGTAATCAGTTTTAACGAACAGAGTGTAAAAAGGAGGAATATTTTGAGAGTTTGAACGGAAATAACCGAAACGTAAATATTTTTGTGAAAGTTTTCTGAATAATCTTAAGGTTGTAAATCTAGGGTTTGAGATACTAGGTCCCGGGATCCCCTAGGGTTCTTCAGATTTTCGTTCTTTGTTTGACATGAAAACACACAGCAGTCTCGTTATCCGTGCCACGTACCAATTGTGCAGTATCTTTTCTTTTCCTGCACGTTATCACGATTCTGCAGACTGTCGGATTCCTGTTAAGCTGCCTAAGTCTGCAGTCTCGTTCTAAGGCTGCTAGGGTTTCTAACCTGTCCTGATGGCCCGGGTCAGATTCTCTAACAGTTGGTCTCAACGATTTCAGGCTAGTCCTAACTCCCCTTCGCTAGTCGGCCCATCGGGGTAAGGTGCTAAATTCTGTCTTCTCTTCCTAACCCTAACCGGACGTTTTCACCTACCGGCTCGGGTCTGTAGCAATTCTGGTTCGCGACTCCGATCATGCATAAACAGTAAAATTCAAAGATAGAATAACGAATAAAGATGCTGATATTAAGATAGCACGATCATGAATTCATAGTCAAAACGTAGAACTAATATCTGGATACGAAACCCTAGGTTCACCGAGAACCTAGGTAAAATTTTAGCTACTGAAATTCATAACGTAAAATAACACAGTTTTTGAATAAGAGAGAAGAAAAGCAAACGGGTCTTCGAATCTGGATTCACGTTTCCGTGCTCTCCGGGATGCTCCGACTTCTCCTTCGGTTGTGCTGTCTTGTGTTTTGTTCTGTGTATTCTCAAAACGAGTCTGGACGAGTCTTTAAATAGTGCTGTTTCCTGAAAACGCTTGTGCCCGAAATTACGGAATTTGCCATCGGTCCACCGTCTTTGACCAAAAGTCAAAACTGGCTGCGTATATACGCAGGGGTTGCGTATATACGCAACCAGGGCCCAACCAACATCCCCCACCACCCTCACTGCCAGCGTATATACGCAGGGGCTGCGTATATACGCAGGGCCTGCGTATATACGCAGGCCGTGGGGGCTAGGTGGGGTCCACTTGGTCCTTTGGTGGGCCCGGTTAGGTCTCCTGGGTCCCCCACTTCTGCCTGAAATCCCCGGTTTTCCTTCCTCGGTGTCTTCCTGCTTTCCCGTGTTCCCGTCTTGCGTTTTGACCCGAAACTTATCAAAATTACGAAAATACCCCTGGGTCAAAACCGCTCCAAATTCTGTCCAATCTTGGCTCTGGCCATAGGAAAACTGCTGACTGAATTTAGGAGAAAAAATCTGAACTTGACTCCGGAAACCCGGGCCCGGTGCCAGAATGACCAAAATACCCCTAGGCCAAAACTGTCCCAGAAATCGTCACGGACATGAAATAGTTGCTCTTGAATCTGGACACCGGGAACCGAGACTCCTTACTCGGGCGTGGCCTGACTGGGACCCACACGTGACGGGAGTCGGTTTTTCGGCCGGACTCCGTTTCAGCATTATAACCTGTTTTCGGAAAGCCCTTGACGTCTCCGTTCTTTTGCCCCCGGTTTCACTTCAAAATTCCAAGTCAAGCTCAAGATATCGTCAACCGAGCGCGTCCCGGTGATTCTCGGTTTTGGCGTTTTCAGCTTCCTCGGTCGGTTTTCTCTGCTCGTTTTTCCTCCAGTCTTTCCGTTTTCCATTCCGCTCTCCCTTGTACCAGTCTCGGTCAAATCCTGCTCCGATCATTTTCTGCACGTTTCCCGAGGCGATCCCGATTCTGTCTCGGCACGCATCCCAATGCGCTTTCCGAACCTATTCCTGTAAAGACATGAAAAACCCGCGATCATATCCAATAAAAGTACAAAACATGCAGAAATTCACGAAGAGCAAATAAACGTCTTGTTCCTAAAACCGAGGCTTTTCGAGGGTGAATTCTGGCTAAAACGCGACTTTCCAGCACACATAAACATCTTTTCAGGCTATAAAATAACCCCTAATTGGGCGTTATCAAATACCCCCACACTAAACTTTGCTCGTCCCGAGCAAACCCGAGCAATATACTACCAATGCATATTATCCCGAATCAATCCAGAGCGGTGTAACTGCACTTATTTAAAAACAATATTAATACGATAAAAACAGTTTATCTTTTTGTTGAGACTGGACAATCTCTTCAACTCAAACTGGACATCATCAAGTTCTCATATTCCCCTAGATTTCAGAAACTGCGGTGATCGGAAGAACTTGCGGCCAGCCTAGGTTAGGAACAAGCACGAACACCACTTACTTCCGCTTTTGCACGCAAACCGAACGTATCCCTAGCGCACACCTTCCGTGCTTTTCCTCCGGGTGTAATGTAAATCTGCCGGCTTTGGGACGGTAGGATAAGTCATTTAGAAGCGATGTCCTAAACGTCACAGCACACTCACACACACCCCAATCTCACACTCCCTCACCAAGATGACAGAAACTGACCCAAATCACCTAAGATTCTAGACACTCAATTTCCCCAGTCCCGGTGTAACTGCCGTTCTCGCGGCCACAACTGTGAACGAATGTGAAACTGTGATAAAAATAGCCGGCCTGGCGTTTTGAAATAAAATCAATCAAGCACCCTGAATTTTCTTCCTTTGATACTTTTTTTTTTTCGTTTCGTTTTTTTTTCGTTTTCGTTTTCGTTTTCTTTTTTTTTCTTCTTTTTTTTTTTTTTTTTTTTTTTTTTTTTTTTGCGGGGCTACACAATAAACAATATAAACAAGCCAACTCTATGATAAACCAAAAAACGTGGGGTGGCTGAAAAATACTGAAATAATCTGTAATGACCACCCCCACACTAATTTCGAACCATGTAGTCAATTTGTAAAATAATCGCGCTTTTCCAACCGATCCTCCTCACTCCAAGGATGTCTAAATCGCACAGCGCGTCCTCCAATCAACCCTGTCAACCCAAGTTCCCCGTGTCGTGCGGAAAATTTACGCACTACGGCTCTCCTCCTGTGCTCACGGTGTAATGTCGTGAGTCACCGCCACACCGAAGTGTGTTGCCGTCACTATCTCACCCTTACACACCCTCAAATATTAAAATAAAGCTCATCCACTATCAAATATGACAAGTCTGCTCTACCCCAGAAAATCCCCCTCAACTCAACTCCCTCGTGCTATGACGCGTAGGAAGGGTCAAAATACTAACAATGATGCGAGTATCAAAAAAAACGGCTTCCTAGGTCAAACGGTTACCAAGAAAAGGATTAATGGATCAACGGGGCTCACTAGTGGACCTAAGGCGCGAGACAGGACGTGAGGTCCCCTATGGCCTATCACTCCACCAAATGATGTGGTGACCGTGATGGCGGGTTGACGACTACCTGGTGACGGTGGTCTGGCAGCTAGTCGGATACATTGCTCGGGAGACAGCTACTTGCGTTTTCTGAAGTGCATTGGCTCTATTAACTCCCCTAGACAGATTCTCCCAGCTCTTCCTCACCTAATTTCGTCCACTTCGGGAAATTTTCTATCATTAAACTCTCTCCAGTTTTAAGCAAAATCCTTCACCCAGTCTCAAAATTTTCAATTTTTAATTTTTTTTAATATATATTTTTTTTAATAAAACGTAATGCAGTTACAACGCCACCACCCCCACACTGGATGGTGCCATGCCCTCATGGTACTAATCATCAGGCATATAATCTGGATTGGATGAGCTGGCTTGCCTCATCGAATGGGAACAACTGGTAGCATATGCAGAAAAATAAAGCGAGAGACAGAAATTGAACCTGTGCACCCGGAGTCAGTTCTTACAGGTGCGGAATTTCTCGCAGATTCCGGTGGAGTAGGACCGTTGACCGGTCGCCAGAAAATTTCTCGCCGGAAGTTGTCAACCTTCCGGGCTCTATGTGCGCTCTTCAAATGTGCAATCCCCGAGCACCATTGTGTTTGACAATGTGCTCCCATATGGTCGAGTATACTTCCGTACACCGGGGTCGATTGCTCGGTTCTGCAGAAAAACTGTTCCTGAAAAATCCCCAACTCGTACGAGTCCCTGTGCCGGTCGAGTGTGCCAGAACACACCGGGGTCGATTCTTCAAGATTTTGAAAATCTGCCTTTCCTTCTACGAAATTTTCTGAATTCGCTTCAAACTCCACGAATCTGTGTATGGAGGTAGAGAGAGAAAAATGGGGCAAAAACATGCTGCTGTCCGAAAAAAATTTTTTTATTTTTTTTTCTTCTTCTGCCTGCGTATATACGCAACACCTGCGTATATACGCAAACAGGGAACATTTTCGAAAAGTTTTTTTTTTTTTTTTTTTTTTTTTTAACCATATTTTCACTGCTGGCTGCGTATATACGCAACCCTGCGTATATACGCAGTCAGCAACAAAAATATTTTTTTTTTCAATTTTTTTTTTAAATTCTGAAATTTTCGCTGCTGACTGCGTATATACGCAAACAGCAGGTAAAACATTTTTTTTTTTTTTTTTTTTTTTATGAAAAAAAAAAAAAATTCTCCCCTGGTTGCGTATATACGCAGGGTTGCGTATATACGCAACCAGCAGAGATTTTTTTTTTTTTTTTTTTTTAATTTTTTTTTTCTTTCAAAATCCTGAAATTTTCGCTGCTGACTGCGTATATACGCAGGTCTGCGTATATACGCAAGCAGCAGGTAAAAAAATATTTTTTTTTTTCAAAATTCTGAAATTTTACTGCAGGCTGCGTATATACGCAGCAGCCTGCGGCAGCAGGTAATTTCTTTTCAAACATAATTTTTTTTTTTCTCTCTCTACTCCTTTTTGTTCTCGTTTTCTGCTCTGCTGTATCTGCACATGCTCAATTCAAAGTCAATACCCACTCATCTTACCTCTCTCAAAATTCAAAACTGAAAATAAAACTGAAATAATTTAAACTTACTACGTTGGGTTGCCTCCCAACCAGCGCTTGTAATTTACGGTCGACGGCCCGACCCGGTTACCTCATGTTTGCTCAAGGGACGTCAAAACCGCCAGGGTGTACCTTGACGTCTGCTTCCTGGCCCAAATATGGCTTGACCCGGTTTCCGCTCACCCACCGAGATCTCAATTTTCCCGGGACAAGCTGCATCCGAGACTCGCCGTGAAGTGCTTTCTGCCCTTCTTGAAACTGCTTTGGTTGTGCCGAAGTCTGATGGCTCGGGAGCGGTTTAAGCTCTCGGGTTGGTGGCTCTTTGAGTGACGGGACCAGGGCCAATTTCTGCCCACCTTTTTCGTCCAGCTGTAAACTGGTCCGGTTTTCAGTTTGCATGGCCTGCTCCTCCTGGAATCTCTCCTCGTTCTCTCTGTCCACTCTATCAATCTCTTCCCATAGCTCATCCATCTCTTCGTTTTCCCAGCCTTCTTCGACTACCTCCACTACGAAGATGTCTTCATGCTCGTAATAATTCGGTAGTTGCAGATTTTTGAAAACATTGAACTTCACCTTGTCTTCATTGATCTGCATGGTCAGTTCTCCGCTCTTACAGTTTATCATGGCTTCTCCAGTAGCCAAAAACGGTCTGCCCAGAATGAGTGGCACGTCTCCTGCCTCCATGTCTAGAATTACAAAATCTGCCGGAAAAATCAATTCTCCGACTTTCACCAGAATATCTTCAATAACTCCGTAAGCCTGCTTCACGGATCTGTCCGCCATCTGCAGCTTGATTCTGGTGGGCCTGAGTTCACCAATTTTCAAAGTTTTGAAAATTGATAACGGCATCAGATTGATACTGGCCCCTAGGTCACACAGAGCCTTTCCTGTGTAAGCATTACCTAGGGTCACCGGGATGACAAAACTGCCAGGGTCCTTCCTCTTCCTCGGTAGCCCATTCTTCACACAGTTGCTCACTTCTGCCGTCAGATTTATTGTCTCGAAATCGCTCATACGTTTCCGTCCATACAAAATATCTTTGAGGAACTTGGCATAAGTGGGCATCTTTGCCAATGCCTCCGCAAAGGGTATGTTGATCTTCAGCTGTTTGAAAATCTCGAGAAATCTGGCGTAGTCCTTGCTATCATCCCTCTTTCGTGTCTTCAAAGGATACGGCAACTCCTTGGAGACAGGTACCGTTTCTGCTTCCTTCTCGTTTTGCATTGCATCCTTCTCAACCGAGCCCTTCGGCTGGGGGCGGTCGGCTGAGCTGCTATCCTGGCCAAATACTTCGCGCTCGATTTCCTTCGACTTTTCTGCACGTGCATGGCTAGGATACGGCGGATCCTGTAGTGCTAATCCACTCCGAGTGGTGATGGCATTGACCTGAGCACGTGGATTATTAACAGTGGTCGAGGGTAAGTTCCCTGGTGTTCTTTCCGTTAACTGCTGTGCTAACTGTCCAACTTGTACCTCCAAAGCGCGCAGTGACGTTTTGGTCATCTGCACGTCGGCTGTCAGGGCATCCATGTGCTCGAACCGGGACTCCATAGTCTGGAACATGGACTTGATCTCCTTCATCTGAGCGTCGTACTGCTGTGCAGATGGGCCCGACTGAGCCTGCTGCGTCGGTGCAGCCTGCTGGGCTGGTGGCCTGTGCTGGAACCCCGTTGCATAAACTTCTGCGTTTGGGTTTCCGTACCGAAACCCGGGATGATCTCTCGTACCCGGTTGGTATCGGCTCGGGTCCCACTGCTGCTGTACGTAGTTGGAATCTTCGTTTTCGAGCCCCTCGATGGCTGTGTCCAAATCTGTTTTTCCTACTGCATCAGTTGAGTAAACTTTCTTGACCAAATCTTGAACGATCTTGGCCAGATTGTCTATCCGGTCGTCTTCCACTGGCTCGGCTCGGGCTGTGATCCTGCGATCGTCAAACAGGCGAGTATCCTGTTTGGCTAATTGCTTCATCAGCTCATAGGCACCGTCCTTGTCCACATGGTACAGAAAATTTCCTCCGGCTTCTCGGTCAATCCTGTCAGCACTTTCCCTGTCTAGGGCATGGTAGAATACCTGCAGGATCTTCGGGTCTCCGAAACCGTGGTTCGGGCATCTTTTCACAAGTCTCATCAATCTGTCCCATGCGTCTACCACCGTCTCTCCCGTCTTCTGTTTGAACGACAAAATCTCGCTTTGTAATTGAATGACCCGGGAGGCGGGGTAAAATTTGGCAAGAAAATCGGTGACACACCCTTCCCATGTAGTAATCGATCTGGGTGGCCGGGATTCGAGCCAGTCGTTGGCCACTCCGTATAGGCAGTATGGGAACAGAATTAGCATGAGTGCCTCAGCTTTAACTCCCTTATACCGGACTTTGTTGCAGTAATCCTCGAACTTCCCGATAAAGTCGTTCGGGTCTTCGTCAGCTTTGCCATGGAACGGGCATAGGGTCTGCACAGTCTGGATGGTGGAGGGTTTTATGTCAAAGTGTTCTGCGGTGATCTCGGGCACCACAATAGCTCGCTCATGCCCCCCCCGTGGGGACTTCGAAATTCTCCACCAACGCCTTCCCAGACCGGTTGTACGTCCTCTGGTTGCTCCGGGCAGCAAGGCCCGCTGTGATCAGATCTTCGATGTACCGAGCCATCTCGGCTGGAGTACGTGTCTCGGGCAGTTCTGGCGTTTTCTCGGTATTGTCGCCCATCCTGCAAAAGTAGAGATCTCAAGAGCAATGAGATAACGAAAAATAAAAATAAAAAATAAAATAAAAATAAAAACTCTGAAAATTAATTCGGACTACTTAATAAACCCTAAAAAGTCCCCGGCAACGGCGCCAAAAACTTGATGCGCAATTTAGCGTGCTATTCGCAAGTATACGAATCAAGTAATATAGAGAGTATTTTCGACTCGGATTATCGATCCCACAGGGACTTTGCAGGTTTTTCTAGTAATCAGTTTTAACGAACAGAGTGTAAAAAGGAGGAATATTTTGAGAGTTTGAACGGAAATAACCGAAACGTAAATATTTTTGTGAAAGTTTTCTGAATAATCTTAAGGTTGTAAATCTAGGGTTTGAGATACTAGGTCCCGGGATCCCCTAGGGTTCTTCAGATTTTCGTTCTTTGTTTGACATGAAAACACACAGCAGTCTCGTTATCCGTGCCACGTACCAATTGTGCAGTATCTTTTCTTTTCCTGCACGTTATCACGATTCTGCAGACTGTCGGATTCCTGTTAAGCTGCCTAAGTCTGCAGTCTCGTTCTAAGGCTGCTAGGGTTTCTAACCTGTCCTGATGGCCCGGGTCAGATTCTCTAACAGTTGGTCTCAACGATTTCAGGCTAGTCCTAACTCCCCTTCGCTAGTCGGCCCATCGGGGTAAGGTGCTAAATTCTGTCTTCTCTTCCTAACCCTAACCGGACGTTTTCACCTACCGGCTCGGGTCTGTAGCAATTCTGGTTCGCGACTCCGATCATGCATAAACAGTAAAATTCAAAGATAGAATAACGAATAAAGATGCTGATATTAAGATAGCACGATCATGAATTCATAGTCAAAACGTAGAACTAATATCTGGATACGAAACCCTAGGTTCACCGAGAACCTAGGTAAAATTTTAGCTACTGAAATTCATAACGTAAAATAACACAGTTTTTGAATAAGAGAGAAGAAAAGCAAACGGGTCTTCGAATCTGGATTCACGTTTCCGTGCTCTCCGGGATGCTCCGACTTCTCCTTCGGTTGTGCTGTCTTGTGTTTTGTTCTGTGTATTCTCAAAACGAGTCTGGACGAGTCTTTAAATAGTGCTGTTTCCTGAAAACGCTTGTGCCCGAAATTACGGAATTTGCCATCGGTCCACCGTCTTTGACCAAAAGTCAAAACTGGCTGCGTATATACGCAGGGGTTGCGTATATACGCAACCAGGGCCCAACCAACATCCCCCACCACCCTCACTGCCAGCGTATATACGCAGGGGCTGCGTATATACGCAGGGCCTGCGTATATACGCAGGCCGTGGGGGCTAGGTGGGGTCCACTTGGTCCTTTGGTGGGCCCGGTTAGGTCTCCTGGGTCCCCCACTTCTGCCTGAAATCCCCGGTTTTCCTTCCTCGGTGTCTTCCTGCTTTCCCGTGTTCCCGTCTTGCGTTTTGACCCGAAACTTATCAAAATTACGAAAATACCCCTGGGTCAAAACCGCTCCAAATTCTGTCCAATCTTGGCTCTGGCCATAGGAAAACTGCTGACTGAATTTAGGAGAAAAAATCTGAACTTGACTCCGGAAACCCGGGCCCGGTGCCAAAATGACCAAAATACCCCTAGGCCAAAACTGTCCCAGAAATCGTCACGGACATGAAATAGTTGCTCTTGAATCTGGACACCGGGAACCGAGACTCCTTACTCCGGCGTGGCCTGACTGGGACCCACACGTGACGGGAGTCGGTTTTTCGGCCGGACTCCGTTTCAGCATTATAACCTGTTTTCGGAAAGCCCTTGACGTCTCCGTTCTTTTGCCCCCGGTTTCACTTCAAAATTCCAAGTCAAGCTCAAGATATCGTCAACCGAGCGCGTCCCGGTGATTCTCGGTTTTGGCGTTTTCAGCTTCCTCGGTCGGTTTTCTCTGCTCGTTTTTCCTCCAGTCTTTCCGTTTTCCATTCCGCTCTCCCTTGTACCAGTCTCGGTCAAATCCTGCTCCGATCATTTTCTGCACGTTTCCCGAGGCGATCCCGATTCTGTCTCGGCACGCATCCCAATGCGCTTTCCGAACCTATTCCTGTAAAGACATGAAAAACCCGCGATCATATCCAATAAAAGTACAAAACATGCAGAAATTCACGAAGAGCAAATAAACGTCTTGTTCCTAAAACCGAGGCTTTTCGAGGGTGAATTCTGGCTAAAACGCGACTTTCCAGCACACATAAACATCTTTTCAGGCTATAAAATAACCCCTAATTGGGCGTTATCATAAACAAGACTACTACATTATGTTCGACTTGGTAGGGACAATCTCTCGTTCCCAATGTGTGACACAAATGCACAATGTGCAAAACCATAAATAGCACACATATTTTTTTATTATATTGATAACACACAACTCTGGTCACGTTAGAGTCTCACAAATCACATTTTATGCACTTCCTTCTATTACAGATCCGTCCCTCTACATGGAAATCACATATCACACCAAGAACTTACACATACCAACGCATAAAACCCATGATCACTAACCCAGAGGGAAAAAAGGAACGCCAAACGATTACAACACCAGAACCACATGATTGATCCTACGCATGCATCAATATCCCACAATGAAGATCAAATAGTTGCATGAGGAAAATAATTATTAATACATAATAACGAATGAACACGGGGGCATGCAAATAATAACATCAAAACCGATGCAGAAACCAATCAAGGAAAAAACACACAGAGACAACAACCATACAGAAAAACCATGTGGAAAACTCTACATTTTGCATCAATATCCCAAAAAGAAGGCAGACGTTTATAAAAATGGAAAAGGATCAACAAATGCAGGAAGACGCCGCAACCCAAACCCACCATACGCTGTAAAAAAATAAAAGAAAGGGATCACAACAAAATGAACAGAATGGAAGGAAAATATGATTACATCCGCATGACAAAATTAACGCAGGATCACGTATGACAATACCAGAGAATAAATTTAATGCAGATTCACACACAAACGAATAGAAACTTAAACAATAACATAAATCCAAATGGGAAATCCAAAACAAAATAAACACACATAAATAATAAATAAACTTAAAAACGCATCAGAACCCCTACGCATGCATCAACGTCCCGCATCTAACAGAGGAATTATCATCAGAAAACATATAGGTGAGTGATAACTCTCTATTAGAGTTCTATTTCTTGCATACTTTATATCGTTTTGCGTGATTCCGGGTTTGAAATATGAGTTTTACACTATGAATATTGAGAAAACGTAGAAAGTTGAGTTTTAAGCACTTTATTGTTAATCCGGGCGTTTCGATGCATATTTGGATGTTATTTTTCAAATATAATCGCTTGGTATGGTTGTTCATGTTGTCTTGACAGGAACGGATGCTAAACGATGTTTAGGAGGCATGAAACGAACTTCGGAAGCAAAGCAAACTCAAGAGGAAGCAAGAGAAGCAAAGTCGGAGGAGCAAAAGTGACCAATCTCCACTAGTTTGATTGTATCTCGAGTTCTACAATGAATTTTGGAGTGAGACTAGTGGCAAATGAAAGTAGACTCAAAGGGCTTTCCAACGATAGGTCACAAAGCTAAAACGGAGATCGGACGAGAAAGATATGGTCCGTCAAAGATGCCAAAATGGAAGAAAAACATTTTGCTGGATATTAAGAACACCAAACTGTGTTCGCACGAACATTGTTCGCACGAACACTCGAGTGTTCGTGCGAACACCTGGGCCAGACCGAAATTTTGTGGGTTTTTTGGTGATTTTGTGAAACTTTAGAGACCCCAGACCTATTCTAATGTTGGGGGACGATCCAAAAGGGGTATTGATACACTTTTGGAGTCTAGAGAGCTGGAGAAGAGAGAAGGAGGACGAAGATAGGGTTCAAGATCACCATTGAAGGCTAGGTTTTGATTTCTTCTTCTTCTTTCAAATCTTGTATGGAGAAACTTGTAAGTTTTGTTTGGTTGATTACTATTAGCTAAACTTCATTGCTAGGCATCTCTATGAGAGCCTAGGGTTATGTAAACGGATTATTTTCTGGATTGAAGTCTTTGTTTCATGCCTATGTCTTTGATTCAATGAATAGGTGTTAGTCTCATGATTAAATTGATGATTCTAGTCTATTGACACGGCTAGTGTAGGATTTGATAATCATTGAAGCTAGGGTTTTTTTCTTGAATCATTGTATTGCTTAAAGTTAATACTTATTCTTGTTACATGTTCTTACACTATGCTCAATCCTTATCAAGAATGGATTCGCGACCCGGACTTGTTAATTAACTAGAAAGTGCACGACGGTGACTTAACCTAGTTGTGAAGAGTGTTTGAACACAATCCCGTATCACCGAGACCTAAAAGGAGAAGTGTTAGGATTGGCCTTAGTGTGGGTAGATTCGGTAGGAGTATTCAGTTGTTCCTTGAAACGGTGGACCGACAGGACCCGTTATCGTACCAGTAGATGACCTGCTAGAACGGACCGGTAGACAACATGAGACCGAGAGGAGATTGTAGTTAACCGAGACGTAAAATGACATGAGACCGACAGGATATTGTCATAGCGTATTACCCGGCTGAACTAAAATAGGATTGACGTGTTACATAGCTGAACCGGAATTCGTCTACACCCCTAGGTGATCTAGAGATCGCCTAGTTTCTCAATATCTATTTATTAAAAAATAAAAAAAAAATATAAAAATATTGGATTAGTTGTTATTTCAATTCTTAAATCAATTAACTCTTTCCTCCTGCACCGTACTCTAAATTAAATAACTAATTAAATAATCTCAAGCATGTCCTCGTGTGATCGATAACTCGGGGTTGAAATATCACCCCTATATTACTTGACCGTGCACTTGCGCATACGCGTTAAGAAATCGCGTCAGTGAGATGCATATTTGAACATAGAAATAAGATCCAATAATCACTACATGCAGAGATTTAATAATTACATGAAACCAAATGGGAAATTCAAAACAAAATAAACACACAGACAATAAATAAACATAAAGCCACATCGAAACCCCCCACGTATGCATCAATATCCCACATGTAACAGGGGAATTATCATCAGAAAAACATATAGATGAGATGCATATGTCGACATAAAAATAAGATCACCACAAGCAGAATGCCACAACAACACGAATCCCCATTCCACATGAATACAACTCATAAGAAAATGAACAGAATTCAAGGCACAAGAGAATCCGTAATTGTTTCGAATCAATAGTAAGAGTACAGATGTCATACCATAGAATTCATCGAAACAATCCTGATATGAATTTTCGGAATGGAATAATATCGCATGAAAATGAAAATCAATTACATAAAAAAAGGGAACAAATAAATAGGGGATGGGGAAGCCCAAAGAGGAAGGGGAATGGGGAAAACATAAACCTACAGAGAGAGAAAACCCCTTTATACAAACCAAAACAAAATGAGCAAGTGAGTGCCGAAGGAATACAGAACGCTTATAAAGGAAACACTGCTGTGAAAGAGGAGATTCCGTCACAAACATCACCAGCACTTGGAGGGAGAAAAAACTTCCAGTTCAATGTACCGCCACTACAAAAAAAGCAGGGTATTTTTCATCCCAAAACTTTTGATCGTGCAACTAAAATGAAGACACCCACTTCGTTGATAGCATGAAATTTAGGCAAGTGAAGCAGGGCAGAAAGGTAAAAATCCATAGCAGAGCAACCGGAAATGAACAAAAGCGAAATGACCCCCAAACCACACCATTACACTTAAAATAACGATGCCAGAAAACTAAAATGGCACAACATTTGGAAGGAATACACCTTCATTTCAACATCCAAATTAAGCTTAAGGTTTATCCACGAGACAACCCAATACAGCCACAATAATTACACAAATACCAACATCAGATATCCATAATCCCAACTAAACGAGGGAAAGCATGTAACTATCAACATGCACCCAAGCTGAAAGACGGAAAAACATTTCCCTCTCGACCCAATTAACATCCCCACAAACCTACAATGACATGACACGCCCAGGGACACCACCGTCATTCGCCATCGCCACCAAACGAGACAGACCAAAAAACGACATTTATCACAGAATTACCACGCCCATTCTAAAACTGAAAGGGCAACACAACAAAGGGCAGGGCAGTATGCAACACACCCCTTATCCGGCTCAAGACAAGACCGGGAGGGCGATGCTTAATAGAAGCGGTGGAGATCAAAAGTAATACATTTCACACACTTATTCATATTATTAAACATTGTGCTTACAATTACACACTACTTATCTAACATTATTAGATAGTCTATTGATGACGATCAGAGTCTAGGTGTGTCTCGCACCCCTTCTATTTCATATTTCCTCAGCTCCTAGTCCTGCGGTGGGAAGAAAATAACAAGAACCATAGTTTCCGAAGTCAGCAAGAAATGCTGAGTGAGATGCACCTTAGCATGTAAAAACATGAAATGTTGAGAAAGGCGGGTTGGTTGCAAGTTAAACAAAATAACGGTAATGGAGTGAGTAAAAAAAATAACGGAGTTTGCAGCGAAAACAATCATTTATGAATGCTCTAGTAACAAGACAATTATCGAAGTTCAATCCATTGTACGTTTCCGAACATAGGAGCAAAGAGCTCCAACTATTATCATTGCGATGTAACCAGGGTATACCAGTGACCACATCAGACATACTAGACCTTAAGTGTTGCAACACCCTCCTAAGAGCTTCAATCAAAGGAGGGACATCTAGATGTTGGACCCTAGCCAATAAGGCGTAGAGTCGGGGCACGCGAAGTCCCGCATTTTAGGGACCAAAACCCAAGGGTTCTAAACATGAGGAGCACATGAAGTCCCGCTTTTAAGGGAGCCCAAGGGATCGGAACCTAATATAAGTAACATAACTGGTTCTGGTACATGCGAGCCTTTTCACTTTACGTTATTAACGGATTATTAATCATCATGTGACAGTTCCAAAGCAATCATTTTGAAACGTAACCAAACTCAAGTAAAGTATAAGAATCACAAAACACATTTTGAGACAAGTTATAAAATCTTGTCGCGACAAGGAAGAAGCTGGCACACGAGACTAAGCATGTAAACTCACGAGTATACTTTGAGACAGATTATAGAATCATATATTGACACAAAAGAGGACAGGCATACAAGGCCAAGCATGTAAGCTCACCTGAAGTCGGCTCAGCAGCTAGTACGTAGGGAAGTCGACAAAGCCTATGTCCACGAATCCGTCTCCTACAATTTACAAATCACTAGTCACAACAATGATAAACATATGCATAGATGCTCGTCTCGTTCGGAACTAAGCCAGCTCTTACGATCCCCAATTAAAAACCCGATTTCTGGTCGTATACTTATACATAGAGATATAATAAAAAGTATTCCCGAGATTATTTGTTAATAAGTAAAACAACACTTATAAATAACAATTTTAATAAACAAGTGATATTTAAAGAAAAACTATTATAATTAATAGTGGTATTAAGAGAACATAATTCCATTAAAATAATACAATAATTATAAGGAATTATTTTAGTTAAAACACCAATATTTAATTTAAACATGTATAGTTGATAAAAATATTAGTAAGTAAATATTCAAGAACCCATATTTAGAATTAAATGTATTAAATAAAGTATTATTTCTTCCTAATTATGCATAATATACACACAAAATATTTTATTAGCTTGTTTTAGTTGCTAAAACATACTTTTATTCCCCAAATACTTATTTTATTAGTTTACTTTCAAGAAAATAATTCATTTTTACTAAAATCATGTTTTTATTTCAAAGGTTCCATTTTATTTGAATTATTTGAAACACAATTCAATATAATATTAACTAACTAAAAACCCAATTAATGATCATTTCAGAATATAGAAACTACAACTAATCTCCCAACAGTTTCATTAAAAGACACTCATAATCCCCAAGGTTTTGAAAAAAAACTTTCTTAAAATACCCTTAGCTCCCAAATTTGAACATTCAAATTCATCGATCCACACGGATTGAAGCATGCAAGACACGATTTTGACAGCTTAAATCAACTCAAGACGAGATTTAGAGCATACTCAACCCAAGAAACGCGAGAAACGGTCGAGAAACTGAGCGGGTCAAGTCGCTGAGTACTTCGCCGGAGGTGGAGCTTCTCCGGGCTTTCTCCGGTCGTTCGTGGCCTTGGCTGAGGGCTCCAGAAGCTTGATCGGGTCCTAGGGAGGCTATAGAGTCATAGAGAAAGGGGTGGGTGGTACTGTTTTGGGTTACTCGAACTCTCACCGGAAAATATGGAGGAACGGCGGCGGGTAGCTTCGGCTACTGCTTCTGGTGCCTCTGTTTCGGCCTCCTCTTCTGTTTGTGGGGTCTGGACAGAGAGAGGTGGATCAAATGAGTGAGAGACAGACAGGCCCGTCCCTAGTGCAAGGCCAACTTAGTGGTTGCCTAGGGCCTCATGCTTGGAGAGGGCCCCAACTTTAAGTAATTATTTCCCCAGCTAACCCTAACGAAGTAACGATAGTCTAAGCCATTTTTTTTGTCAAAAGTGTATGCCATTTAACCTCATAGGAGAGACATAATGCATACTCTCCTTAGAGCATCTCCAATGGTTATGTAAAAGAATTAGTTTAGTTATAATTTACATAACTAGGAGAAATAATGAGCTCCAATGGGCTAGCTAAATGACTCAATATTTTACATATTATGTATCCCACTCAATAGAAGTAGCTAGCTAGAATGTAGGTAGTTAAAATTTTTGTGTCTATCTCTCTCCTACTTTAATTTAATAAAATATTTTATTTATAATTCAATACTCACAAACTTATGTAAAATACATAACACCATTGGAGCAAACAATAAAAAATCATGTTAACTTGAATTCATACTAGTTAAAATTTAGCTAAACAATAATTTTATTGTTGGAGATGCTCTTACATATTATCTGTTGTTTCTATTTTTGATCTTTCGAGTCTAAGCTTCTTAGTTAGGTTTACTAGAAAACGATGGAACGTAGGAAGATATGAATTTGTATTGGATTATGTGATTAACTCTAGACAATATAACATATGTCCATTGTGCTGTGAAGAGGAAAAACGACAATAACTTGTTTCAAAAGTACATACAACGAACTCGCCTAGGACCTCATAAAAGCTAGAGAGGTCCGTGGAGACAGAGGTGAAGAAGAGGAGAAAAGGAAGTGGTGGGTGGTTCAGGCTTCTTCCCCGACGGCGGCAGCGGCGGTGGTGGTGGGTGGGTTTTTACCCTAGCTGTTGTTGCTATTGTCTATGTACAGAGGAAGAGAGAAAGATATATAGAGGGAGAGAAGAGAGTGAGCAGAGATGGGGGAGGAAGTGGTGGTGTTACGGTGGTGGTGTTGATGTAGAAGGTGGCGATGATGATGAGGTTGATGGTAGTGAGGATGGTGATTTTCATGAGAGTAGGAGGGTTCTATGTATAACAGTAGTTGCTTGGAGAAATTGGCCTCAACAAGTGAAATGGATGGGGACAAGGCAAAGCAGTTGGAGTTCGGTGGTGAGGAAGAAAAATCTTGCCGAAGAAGAAGAAAATTCAAGTTTATAAGTTGATGATAGGAGAATGGTTATGGTGTGGTTGGAGCACCATTCACTAGAATAATTAGGTGCAACATTCGTATAACATTTTGCGGTGGTCGCACACGCGTTAATAAATCAAATAAAGAAGATATTCATGTATTAACTTACGACTGTTAATGTAATGTTTTCTAAAAACTCGCGATTAAAATACGATAAATTAACCGACTATATTATTATTATTTATTTTATTCGTTACTAAATTTTTATTTAGCTCTCAAAATTCCTGCTTTACCCTTAGTTATTAGACGGAGTATTACGCAGTAAATTCCCTCAAAAAATTCGCTTAGCCTCTTAAGGTTTATCCATCAAACAACCTAATACAAGCACAATATTTATAGGAATACCCTTATGAAACAACCAAAGCTCAAACTCACTAAACCAACCACCGTTATTAGAAAACTATAACATTCATTTCGCAACTCAGAGAGCAAACCAACGAAGGGCGGACACGTACATTCCCCTCAAAAAATTCGCTTAGCCTCTTTTATTATAGCAGATAAATTCATCATACTAGATTACAATATTTCATAACAACCACGATGTTGTAGAATAAAAGTTGCTCTTTAACACGGTGAAAAAATTATCAAAAAACCACATTGCTTTACTATCCAAATCACCGGTAAAAGTGACACATATACGAGTCAAAAAGTTAACTTGGAAAGAAAGAATTGGGACGGAGTGGTATTCTTCAGTCATACACCCTCCTTCGTGCCCTCATAAAGGAAAGGTACAATTTGAATCCAGAGTTTCAATGCCCTGAAAAATCAATTAGGGTTTCATCAAGGAGACGAAGCTCTGAAGAGAAAGAACACAACAGAAAATGAAAATGGCAAAAGCAAGAGATTCATTGAAAAACAAAGGCATAAATACAGAGGAGTCGAACAGCACTATTTGTGACCGTTCGATTCGATCACAACGGTTGGATTATCAGCACCGTGTAGAGATTCTAGAACAAGGTTTATGTAACCCTAAACACAGGGAAAAGACATAAATGCCCTTAAGAGGCTAAGACAATATATATTAAGTCATTGGGTTGTAAATGCAGTGGACTTGTAAATAATGGGCTTCAATATCTTCATAATTGGGTTGGGCTGCATAATGGTCAATAGCTCCCCTCAAACTTATGGTGGTTATTGAACCATAAGTTTGGACTTCAAATCCAGAAAATGAGCTGTGGAGAGTCCCTTGGTAAAAATATCAGCCAATTGATCTGCACTTGAAACATGAGAAACAATAAGTTGTTTGCGAAGAACCTGTTCTCTAACATAATGGTAGTCAATTTCTATATGTTTAGTTCTTGCTTGCAAAATAGGATTGTGAGACATAGCAATTGCAGATTTACTGTCACACCAGATTTGAGGAGCATCTGGTAAAGGGAGATGAAGATCTCTAAAGAGAAATTTGAACCAAGTTAAATCTGCAGCAGTAACAGCAAGGGCACGATATTCAGCCTCAGCTGTGGATCTAGAGACAGTAGGTTGTTTCTTAGCAGTCCAATGGACTGCATTAGGCCCAATGAAAACAACAAATCCAGTAGTGGACCTTCTATCAGATGGGTTGCCAGCCCAATCTGAGTCACAGTAAGCCTCAAGAGGAAGAAACCCAGATTGATAGAATAGGCCATGAGATTTTGTGCCTTGCAAGTATCTCAAGACACGTTTAGCACCAATAAGATGCAGGTTTGTAGGGGCATGCATAAACTGACACAAGTGATTAACAGCAAATGCAATGTCAGGTCTTGAGAATGTTAAGTATTGAACTGCACCAACTAGAGATCTAAAAACAGTAGGATTTTCCAAACGAATGCCATCTAAAAGATGAAATTTTCCTCCAATGGCAAGAGGAGTAGGGCAAGGCTTGCAATTTGTCATACTAAAACGTTTGAGCAAGTCACTAACATACTTGGATTGATGAATGAAAAGTCCATTAGAAGAGTATTTAATTTCCAAACCAAGAAAATATGTTAATTTACCCAGATTAGTCATTTGAAATTCTGAATTTAAAGAATGAAGAAGAGTAGTAATAAAATTGAAGTCATTACCTGTGACAATAATATCATCCACATATAATAAAAGCAATGTTACCTGAGAGTTGTTGTGCCTTATGAATAAACTGGAATCAGCTGTAGAAGTGCAGAAACCCAGAGAAAAAAGAAAAGTGGTAAATCTTTCAAACCAGGCCCTAGGGGCCTGTTTTAAACCATAAATAGACTTGTTTAACTTGCAAACATAGTGAGGAACATTAGGATCCACATAACCTTGTGGTTGAGCCATAAACACAGTTTCTTTTAAATAGCCATGTAAGAAGGCATTTTTGACATCAAGTTGTTGCAAAGGCCATTTAAAAGAAGCAGCAAGAGCCAAGATAGTTCTCACAGTGGCATGCTTAACCACTGGACTAAAGGTTTCATCAAAGTCTATGCCAGGGGTTTGATGAAAACCCTTGGCAACAAGTCTAGCTTTATATCTAGCAACTGAACCATCAGGATTGTACTTTGTTCTATAAACCCATCTATTTCCAACAATGTTGGCATGAGGAGGTTTTTGAACAAGAGTCCATGTATTTTGATTGGTGAGACTAAGGAATTCATCAGTCATAGCATTTTTCCATTGTGAAAATTTCTTAGCCTCAGTAAAACTAGTAGGATCAGATAAAGGTGGAGAAGAAGTATTAGGAGGTGAGAGATCAGATATACCATAATTGGCTGCAAATCCTAGATTCTTCTTTTTGAAGAGACCTGATTTGCTTCTGGTTTGCATAGGATGACAAGGTTGAGGAGTTGAGACAATAGTGTCTGCTGGTGCAAGTCCAGAACTTGGAGACTGCATTGGAGAATGATGTGGTATCTGTTCTTCTGGTATCTGTTCTGAGTTTGAATTTTCTCCAGTGCCAAATCTTCTACCAGTTGGATGCAACCCAGCAGCAGAATTGAACTCAGTCTCCTCTGTGTTGTCAAGAGTTGCAGTATCATCACTTCCCAAAGGGGGCACAGTGGAGCTAGGGACAAAGGGAATGGCATCATAACCTGAAACAGAATCAATATTAGTTTGATCATGAGATGGAGCAGCAGGCAATTTAGCATAAGGAAAGACAGTTTCATCAAACACTACATCTCTAGAGACATAAAATTTTTGTGTGACTTTGTCAAAACACATGTACCCTTTGTATTGAGAAGTATATCCAAGAAAAATACATTGTTTTGTTTTTGGATCTAACTTAGAATGCATATAATGTCTTAAACAAGGATAGCATGCACAACCAAAAACTTTCAAATGATTATAATCAGATTTCTTTTTAAACAATAATTCCCAAGGAGATAGATAATTTGTAGTTTTTGAAGGCATCAAATTAATCAAGTAAACAGCTGTAGTAAAAGCATGATACCAGAAATACTTAGGCAAAGAAGCTTGTTGCATCATAGATACAGCAGTATCAACAATATGTCTATGTTTCCTCTCAGAAATTCCATTTTGTTGAGGAGTATGAGGACAAGATTTTTCATGAGTAATACCATTATTTGCAAGAAAGGAAGTAAAGACATATGAAATATATTCACCACCACCATCTGTTCTGAGAATTTTGATGCAAGATCCTAATAATTTTTCAACTTGAAGTTTGAAAACAGGAAACACATAAGCCAAATCAGATTTGTAACATAGAGAAATAATCCATGTAAACCTAGAAAAGTCATCAATAAACAAGACATAATATATGTAACCATTATAACTTTTAACACTAGAAGGTCCCCAAACATCACTATGAATTAGATGAAGAGGACTTGAAGTTTTAGAAGAAGATAACTTAAAAGGCAACTTGGACATCTTTCCAGCCAAACAATGTTCACAAGTAGCAAGTGAATGCTTATCAGAAACAGAAACAGAAATCATTTTGTGCAAAACATCATCAGTGGTGTGACCCATTCTTGAGTGCCACAAGTGTGAGGTAATCTTCTTTCCAAGGTAAGCTGTTGTAGTATGAACTGGAATAGGACCAGTAGTGTGTGTAGAACCAGTGTGTTGTATGGGATAAATAGGATAGAGACCATTTTGACTAATTCCTTGATAGAGAAGTTTCCCAGTATCCTTGTCCTGGATAGAAAAGGAATCACTATCAAATATAAAGTTGCAATTGTTGTGTTTACACATCTTATGGACAGAGAGAAGATTGGTTGACAAATTTGGGACATGAAGAGTATTTAAAAGTTTAAAACAATGATTACGTGTGGGTAAAATAGCATTACCAATGTTTGAAATGGGCAGTTGACTACCATTTCCTATAGCCACTTGATCAGATCTAATATAGGGTTCAGAGAGGGACAAATTCTTCAGTTCAGAGGTCATGTGAGATGAAGCACCAGTATCAGAAAGCCAGAATTCAGAGGGGTATTGAGTCTGAGAGTAAGGGGTTGAAGCAGCAACCATAGCAGAGAGTTGATCAGGAGGAGTCTTGCCTTGGTAGGAGTGGCCCATACGGTGCCAACAATCAAGTGCTGAGTGGTAATCATAGCCACAGATTTGGCAATTAACAGGACTAGCAGAGTATTGACCATAACTTCTGTTTGAGGATCTACCTCTCACAAATTCATTACGCCCATTACCACCATAGCGAGTGTTACCTCTCCCACATTGATACCCAGAATTAGTGTTGAAATTAGGGTTTCTACCTTGATTGGATCGTCCACCCCCTCTCTGATATCCAGAGAAGTTAGAACGACCACTGTTTCGAACCCCCCTTTGACCACGACCATAGGTATTGGCAGCAAATGCAGATTGAGAAATCAAACCAACAGATTTAAGAGATTGAGACTCGTGCATGTGTTCATCACCTTTTAACAAAACATGAAGATCTTCAAGAGATAGAGATTCAGTTCTTGTGCGTAAAGAAGAACGAAAAGCATTATACTCAGGGGGTAAACCATTCAACACATAGAGAAGCATATCTTCATCATGAACAGGAGCCATAGCAACAGTCAATTTATCACGGATCGATTTCATCTTGTGCATATAAACATCAATACTATCAGATCCCTTACGAGTATTTTGCAGATCTTGTTTCAACTGAAGAATATTCGAGCGAGTGAGAGAAGCATACCTCCGTTCCAGAGCAAGCCAAGAAGATCGAGAAGTATTATGACCAATAACATGAGTTAACGCTTCCTGAGTCAAGGTGGCGTTGATTAGGGTTAAGAGCGCCTGATCTTTACTCATCCATACCTGATAGGTGGGATTTGGAACGGCGGTGAGGGTACCGTCTGCTTCAGTGATGAACTGCGGCGGCGCTGGAACAGAACCGTCAAGAGAACCGAACAAATTTTGGGTTATGAAGATCGCTGAGATCTGATATTTCCACAAAACATAGTTTGAGCCATCAAGCTTGAATGGCATGTAGTTATGGATATTTGGCAAGAGTAAAAGGGGGTTTTGGGTGGTGTTGGTCGCCATAGATAGATCTGGTGAGGTGGTACTGAGCATGAGGCTCTGATACCATGAAAACTCAATTAGGGTTTCATCAAAGAGACGAAGCTCCGAAGAGAAAGAACACAACAGAAAATGAAAATGGCAAAAGCAAGAGATTCATTGAATAACAAAGGCATAAATACAGAGGAGTCGAACGGCACTATTTGTGACCGTTCGATTCAGATCACAACGGTTGGATTATCAGCACCGTGTAGAGGTTCTAGAACAAGGTTCATGTAACCCTAAACACGGGGAAAAGACATAAATGCCCTTAAGAGGCTAAGACAATATCTATTAAGTCCTTGGGTTGTAAATGCAGTGGACTTGTAAATAATGGGCTTCAATATCTTCATAATTGGGCTGGGCTGTATTATGGTTAATATGCCCTTGCAAGCATAGTTATGGTATATATTATGATCTCTTGCACATTTCACACAGCTCCAGCGGCATAACTCTACTAGCAAAGGCCTGAGTGCAGTGGACACTGCCAAACGAGTGTAGGGATTCAGAGTCATATCCTCAGCAAAATGGAAGATTTGGGTGCCTACTGCATTCATACATGATGATCAGTTGGAAAGCTATCCTCCACCATCTCGAAGGGACCCGAAAGGTTAGTGTTCGACCACTTTTATACACATCCCGCACACTTAATCGAGAGCAAATAAACAGCACTCTATAGGAATCAGGACAATTTCAGACTTTACATCAAAAATATGTACCTTAATGTTATGCACAAATCACACCACAGAACCAAGTGGGATCAACAAATGTATTGTAGGAACTCGATACATAAATCAAATGAGAATACCGGACTAAACCTTTTACGATATCAAAAGAAATTTCCTGCTTTATCAAGGAGCAGCAGAAAGGCACCCCACTCGTAGAAACACAGAGACTTCTCTCTATCATGTCGTGAGCATATCGGGAATCGGGGGAGAATAAGCTCCAATTACTTTGCCTCCAGTATCTGGGAAGGTCTCATATCCAGGCATTGGGAGAACTTTTCCATCAGTGTCAACACTAAGCGGATACTTGAGAAGATGGCCTTGCAATGTCGAAAAACTATCGTCTGTGAACCTCTTCCAGTTATCTTCCGCCACTGAATTCACTTTCTTCACGCATTCCAAGCTCCCTGCTTCCACAAAGCATCCGTTCGTCATCCCAAGGTGCTCAGCCCAAAGTGACATTCTGTACCCATAGATCTACACATACATTCCAAAGATTCAATCACAATGTGAAAAGGGTTCACCCAACAACAGTTCAAGAAATAATTGATTGCTTCAAATAAACTGGCTATTCATGTTTGACAAAGTACTCGAGACCTACACCTACTTGATGATTTTCAAATGTTGAGGAAAGACCTTTCATGTTGCTAAGTTTCAGCCATCAGGCTACATTCAGCAAACATGATATTTATCCAAAGGCACGCACTGTTTCTTAACAAAGAAAAAGGATGAGACAATTGTAGTCACCCTTCAGTTCAGGGAGGACAATACAATTATTCTTTTCAGGTACTTCCTCATTTATCGTTCCTGTTTTTGTGAGGCAGGGAAGTTTTTTTTTTTTTCTTTTTTTGAGAAATTGTTTTGTCGTCAGCGGGGTTTGAACCCGTGACCTCATCCAGGGGCTTCCAACGCTCTACCACTTGAGCTACCACCCTAGCTGCGTGAGGCAGGGAAGTTAAACATCTTACAATGCACTTCATAGACAAAGTCACAAAGCTTGGCCACTAGTCTAGCCCTGATAGTTACAGAGCAAGCTGCTGGTGAAGCTCCTCACCATAATAATAATAATAATAATAATAATTATAATAATAATAATAATAATAAACAAAAAATAGTTTAAAAAATGTGAATGCAGGTTTTAAACAACCCATCAATCTATCATACAATTATCAAAATTATTCTTTCGACGCCAAATATGCAATAAACGGAGAATCTAGTTGGCCAAAAATAACTGTACATACACTGTTCTGTTCTATCATACAGTAGATAGCAGTATTACCTGCCAAAGGAGTATTTCTTGCACAGGACCAGAATTTGGATCCCCCTCAGGCCACATTGGTATAATGACATAAACTGCAAATCTCTCTTTGGCTCTAATTTTACTGGTGATTTTCAATGCCAGTTCCATTGGAATTAAATTATCAGCTCCTGAGTATAGTAACAAAATAAAGTCCAAAGTTAGACAGAGAGATGTATAACAAATTAAATATGATAAGTGATTGATCTTCCAACTGTTAGAGAATCCATAAGACCGAATGCATAAGGGCTCGTATGGGAAGGAGCTATTATCTGATAAAAACTGTCAAATACCATTGATACAATAGTTATGAAACTTGATTACCATGTAAGATCGTGAGAACAAACAGAAACTTGGCGTCTGTGTCGCAACGGGAGCTCTTGGCGTCACAACACGTGGGTAAAGAAACTTTGGCTTCAGTTCAAAAAGCTGCCACCGCGTTGCAACATCCTGGGTGCCTTTTTCGTCTTCTTTTCCCTGACTTTCAAAGATAGCGAGTGTCTTAGAATACTCGAAGGAGTTCTCATTCTCGAACTTCTTGCTTGAAGCATTTGCAACGATAAATAAAATCAAATCAGATACTATTATCAGTCTAAACTATAAGCATGCTGCCACTTGTCCTCTAATTCCACATCATCATAACCAGTACTGCTGCTACTGCTGCTAGGACTTCTATTTCCGGATCACAAATTGTCATTGTATCACTGCATACAATGATATGGTTAACATTAGTGCTAGCAACGAAAACAAAATAGCCAAAAGAATTGACTGAGAGGCAGAGGAGACATACATTGTTATATTCCTGCCCTTCATAATATGGATATAAGAATTGAATCATCTACCTCATTCATATAGTCTTTTGCTCGAACATGTTGTTCCATCCACTTCGATGATGGATTATTGGGGGTGTTTAATTTAGTAAGAAGACAGATTTGTTGTTCGATTCCAGTTGATTAGCTTGAGTTCCGGTCCCGTTGACATGCTTTCTGAATTTGAACTTCGACATTACCTTGAACTCAAGAATTCCATAGGATATGATGTAGTAAGGTATCAGTTGCAACACAAAGTCGTCATTGTTCGGAGAAGTGAAAGCACTCATAAGCCAAAATAAACTAACGAGTCGTTGACGAACAATTTTGGGAGACATGAGACGTAGAAAGCTTTGTGGAGACATAAGTAGTTCAGATTTTAGAAAGCTAGAACTTGAAAAGTACTTATTATTTGAAGTTGGATGTACTTTAAACTTTCAGCATTATTAAACAAAATGCTGGTGGTGGGCTGGTGGCTGCTGCGTACGCACATTTTTTAAGTTTCAGACATTTTCAATGTTGCCAAATTGCCATTGTTGATTCCCACTGACTTTCATCCCCTCCAATCTCTCTCCTGTGATTATTTGAGAACTTAGATCACCTCTTCTGTGATTGTTTGAGAACTTACATCACCGGTGGTACGATGAGAGTTCACCACAATTCACAAGCATTCTATTCAACAGACTTGAAGATTCTAACTATTCCTCAGTCCTACACCCTCATTCGCACCCCCATAAAGGAAGGTACGATGCCCTTGCAAGGATGGTTATAGTATATTTCATAATCTCTTCACACAGCTCCGGCAGGCCTCAGTGCTATGGAGACTGTCGAATAAGGAGTGTGGGGATTCGCGTCATATCCTCGACAAAATGGAGGATTTGGGTGCCAACTCCTTTCATACACGATCAGTTGGAGAGCTATCCTCCACCATCTAAAGGTTAGAGTTCGACCTTTTTTATACACACATCTCCCACACTTAATCGAGAGCAGATAAACAACAGTCTTTAGAATCAGGATAATTTCAGACTTTACATCAAAAATATTTACCTGAATGTTATGCACAAATCACTCGACAGACACCAAGTGGGATCAACAAATGCCATTGTACGAACTCAATACATAAATCAAATGAGAATCCGTAGCTGGACCTATACGATATCAAAAGAACTTTCCTGCTAAATCAACGAGCAGAAAGGCACAACAGGAGAAACACGAGAACCTCTCTTCAAGTCGTGAGCATATCAGGAATCGTGGGAGAATAAGCTCCAATTACTTTGCCTCCTGTATCTGGGAAGGTTTCGTATCCAGGCATTGGCAGCACCTTTCCATCAGTATCGACGCTGAGCGGATACTTGAGAAGATGGCCTTGCAATGTCGAAAAACTTTCGTCTGTGAACCTCTTCCAGTTATCTTCCGCCACTTGATTCACTTTCTTCACGCACTCCAAGCTCCCTGCTTCCACAAAGCATCCGTCTGTCATCCCAAGGTGCTCGGCCCAAAGTGACATTCTGTACCCATAGATCTACACATACATTCCAAAGATTTCAATCACAATGTGAAAAGGGTTCAACCAAAAACAGTTCAAGAAATAATTGATTCCTTCAGTTTATATTATGTGTGAAAAAGTTTTATCTGCAATTATTTTCTCGTGTTTGGTTGACACTTGCCAAAACAGTGGACCGTGACGGCAGTGGCGGTGATGGGTCGTGGTGGAGCAGTGGAGCAGTGGAGGTAAGAGGTAATGGTGGTTATTGGTGCTGGTGTTAGTATGAGTTGTTGTTGTGCTCCTTCACTCTCCGGAAAATGGCTTACGGATTTGAAATGTGTAAATCACTTTACATCATTTGAGGGAAAACATTTTACAGGAAAGTATTTTACCTCCAATCAAACAGCACCAAAACGCCAAAACAAGGGAAAACCTTTTACAGGAATGTTTAACCACCAACCAAACGGAGCCTTAGTTGTCAATGTTTTCGGTATTCTGTCAAATGGCCTATAGTGGCAATAGAGAAAGAAGCAGAAAATGTAAAGAAAATATGAATCCTAACAAAACGAGATTAATGCACATTTCTCTTAGGTGAAAACCCTCAAAAACCACCTCTGAAGCCACTAAAAGATTATTTATTAGATGAACAGGAAGCACTAACACACTCCGGCTGTTAATAGTAGTGTTTTTACGGATCTAGAATTTACTACTTTGATTACACGAGGAAAGAGTATTTAGTTCATACCTGGCCGCGAGGGTGTTGCTTCTTTGCGCCCCAGGTGTGATGAGGTTGATATGCACCCATAGCAATCTCAGTATCTTTTGTACCAGCCAAAGATCTTTGGTTGATGTTGGCAGATCCTATTATTGTGTACTCGTCATCCACAATCATACCTTTGGCATGAACATATATCATAAATCTCTGGAACTTTTCTGAATCTGAAATCTGATAAATAGACAAAGCAAATCAGAGTCTATAAAGAAAATACTAAGATCCAAGTGGAATCCAACTTTGAAAGGTAAAGTACATGTTCCTTACTGAGCGGGGAGAGCATGAATTATGAAATTAACATAACATGTTTAATCTTCACACCGGCCCTGACGACATGATAAACACAAAGAACAAGGCGACACAAGTCCCACTCATAATCGGAAAAGAATACAAGACTTTAATGTTTGTATACGAGCTTAACAAGAAATGAAAAAAGATTCTATGGGAATGGAAGACTTATTTAGAAGGAAATGTATGAATGTACTCTTTTCCTTATCAAAAGGTATATAAAAGTAAAATTATCAACCTAGAATTGTTACAAGAATAGAGCCTCTGGACCTATACTCTCCAAAGATATATGGTGAGATACTACCAAAGAACTGGAATTAGGTGCTGTTACCCCTTTTTGCTAACGCTCAAGGGCCTCATTTGTTTTTTGGCTTACCAGGGATGGGATGGGGTTGACAGTGCTGGGATTGTTAGTGATGGGACTGAGAGTGCGCGGATTGATAGTGCTGATTGGAGTGTAAGATGATGTCTGTTTGATAATGGGATTGAAGAGGGAACTAAACCCAAAATATGACCAAATTGCCATTAGCAAAAGTAAAAATTTCCAACTGACAAACCAAACAACCAACAGTAGGTCCACCATAACTACCCCCATGATCTCAGGTCAACAAAGTCCACACCCTCAACTTACATCACCACCACCACCATAAATAAGTTTCAGATACTCCAACCACTACCGTGAATTATGAAACACACAATTTTTCAATTTATTTTAGATCGACATCATTAGTACAACTTTTCAGATTTTGCCCTACCAATCCAAAAAAAATGACTTGGGTGGTCGCCGGTCTTCTTCATCCGTCCAAGTGGTCGCATTGGTGCTGTTCGTTGGTGAGTGCGTGTGTGAGAAGGGGGAGAGAGAAAAAAGAGGCAGAGAAGAAGGGCAGTGTCGTCATTAGTCACTCAGTCTTGTGAATCCCTAGTACCCCAGGTATTCATTAGTCCTGCATTTGAGAGCTTACAGTTGGCATGGGTTTACCACGCCGTGGTCATTTTTTGGGCAACAAACACTGGGCTGGCTTGTTGGACCTCACTAATAGTCCAATCCATAGCTAAGAAGGAAAACAAACGGGCCCTAGAAGTGCGAACAGCCGTACAACTTGCCCAAAGGTACCAAGACAGATTCCTTTCTTATGTCGCCCAATCAACCGCCTTCCTCTATTTGTTTTAAAAAAGAGTAAAGTCTGAAAGTACCATCAAACTTACCTACAACGGCTCAGACCAAAATAAACATACTGCTGCTAGCGCGAAGTTCCTCCAGTGAATGCATCCTCAGAAAGACTAAGAGCTTAAAGGGGAAGGGTGAATAGATGTATAACACAAACAAATATCTCGATTGTCAGGGCCATCTTAAGATCTCTCTTATTTTAGAGAATCTTTTGTTTGCTCTAAAGTAAATGACGTGGCCTTGCTCTAACCATACAGCACACAACACATATTGAAGAAAGAGAATGAGTGGTAGACAAAAAAAGTGAATTTCCTACATGTCCTGACGTGTCCTGTGATGTATGGATTAGAGCACCATGTCAAATTTGCTCTTGGAGCAAGCAATAATTACTCCTTATTTTGTCTCATTTTAACTTTTACATACGAAAAAAAAAAAAAAAAAAAAAAAAAAAAGAAAGAAAAAAAAAAAAAAGTCTAGCACCACCACCTTGATGTCTTAAACAATAGGAACTAGTGATCACAAGTTCATTTATTTTTATTTTGGGGGAACAGAAAAAGCCAATTATGATGTTAATGTTATAGAAAACTACCTTGTTTTTACCATCTTCACTTGATCTCTCCTTGGGCCTTTCTTCTCGATTACCAAGGCAATAGAAATTCAGGTAGTCCAGAGGATGTGAATCAGTAAGTTGCATCGATTTAAGCTCCCGCGCAATAACTTCATACATTGTTTGCATTGTTTGGCTCTGCAAGAGTTCTTAACAAATTATGTACACGAACTATTTGATGATAATTGTGACTGCAAAAACTGTTAAAAGATGTGATGACTCTACAGCTGAAAACTAGAAATGAAAGAGACAGGGCACAGAAATAATGGTTTATTGGTTTATAACAGACCATCAACTAATTTGTAAGAGAACTCCTGGTAAAACAAAATATAAATCAAAGAGAAGCACCAAAGTATCTCCAAGAGCATATGTTAAAGTTTGAATACATTTTACTATTTTTGTTTTAGGTGCCCTTATAAAGAAGAGTAGGAGACAATGGCAAACTTCAGTTATTGCGGAAAGTTAACTAGTAGATGCAAAGCCACGTCAGGGAGAAAATATTCATTACAGCAGTGATATGGTGATGTGGTTGAACGGGATAATCTGATTGGTTGACTATATCTGGTCGTTAGTTGATTATCAGCATCATACCATGTTTATCGTACCAACAAGCGGAAGAAATCTTATGTGTACAAGTAAAATAATTACCATTGACACATCACCGTATTACAGTATTTCATCCATGTCAGGATGATGAAGAGGTGTGCTGCACCAACTGTGATACGATATATGCAAGGCCTGCCCAACATGCATATGAAAAAAGTGGCATGGAGGGAACATAGTGTTACTTTTGACTGCCACTCTTTTATACGAGGCGTTATTATTTAGACACCAAAAAACTGGTTATTTATGTTTGACAAAGTACTCGAGAGTCGAGACCTACACCTACTTTATGATTTCCAAATGTTGAGGAAAGAGCTTTCGTGTTGCTAAGTTTAAGCCATCATGTTACATCCAGCAAACATAATATTTATCCAAAGGCACGCACTGTTTCTAAACAAAGAAAAACGATGAGACAATTGTAGTCACCCTTCAGTTCAGGGAGGACAATAAAAAATTTATTTTCAGGTGATTCCACATTTATCGTTCCTGTTTTTGTGAGGCAGGAAGTCAAACATCTTACAATGCACTTCACAAACAAAGTCACAAATCCTGGCCACTAGTCTAGCACTAAGAGTTACAGACGAGTATTATTCGCAAGCTGCTGGTGAAGCTCGTCACCAGAAAATCTAAATAATAATAATAATAATAATAATAATAATAATAATAATAATAATAATAATAATAATAATAATAATACAAAACAATGTATAAAAAATGTGAAAATGCAGAATTTAAACAGCCCATCAATCTGTCGTACATTTTTCAAAATTATTATTTAGACGGCAAATATGTAACAAATGGATATTCTAGTTGGCCAAAATAACTGTACATACACTGTTCTGTCCATCAATTTATCGTACATTTATCAAAATTATTATTTAGACGCCAAATATGCAACAAATGGATAATCTAGTTGGCCAAAATAACTGTACGTACTCTGTTCTGTCCTATTATACAGTAGATAGCAGTATTACCTGCCAAAAGAGTATTTCTTGCACAGGGCCAGAATTTGGATCCCCCTCAGGCCACATTGGTATAACGACATAAACTGCAAATCTCTCTTTGGCTCTAATTTTACTGGTGATTTTCATTGCCAGTTCCATTGGAATCAAATTATCAGCTCCTGAGAATTGTAACAAAATAAAGTCCAAAGTTAGACAGAGAGATGTATAACAAATTAAATATGACGAGTGATTGATCTGCCAACTGTTAGAGAATCCATTAGACCGAATACATAAGGGCTCATATGGGAAGGAGCTAGTATCTGATAAAAACGGTCAAATACCAATGATACAATACTTGTGAAACTTGATAACCACATAAGATTGTGAGAACAACCAGAAGTATGTTCTACAATGGAAGCATGTGCCCCTTCAGAGCATAGTTATTAAACCCGGACCGACCCGGCCGGTTCGACCGGTGAACTGGACCCCGAACCGGTCTGGGTCACGACCCGGTTCGTAAATGACAGTGACCAGGCCAAACCCGCTCAAACAAGGCGGGTTTGTGATCAACCCGGTGACCCGGTCCGGGTTAATTGTGTTCAACCGGTCTGGTATTTATATGATTTAAGCATTAAAAAATTGAAATACTCGTTTAAATATTTTCTTGAACGTTCGTGTGATCTCATTCATAATAAATGTAATAAAATGTTAAAACAACACATAAAATTAATAATTTGAGCTATTATATGTCACATATTAATTATTTCACTATAAATATGTAATATAATGTATAAAAAATAATTTGTTATTGACCCACCGGTCCGACCAGTGACCCACCGGTTGGACCGCTGACCCAGTGACTCGGCGTCTTCGCCGGGTCAACCACCGGTCCGGGTTTAATAACTATGCTTCAGAGTAAGATAATTAATCTCTTATTTAGATCCAGATTGAACAATAAAATAGCTTGGAACATCCAACTCATCAGAGCCTCAAATGAGGAATTACCCATTACTTACTCTGTCATCTAGAAGAAGAACAATTCCTTCATCGGAGAGTTTGCATAAAAAGTTAAGTGAACTGGACTTTTGAAAGGACTGTAACGTTACCAGCAAGCTCATATGATGGCCACGCATATGACGATCCAACGAAATACTGATTTTCGATGTAAATGAAATGTTGAGCTGATCTGATGGCCTGGATGTATGCTGTCTGTATGCTTCTGTCAATTACTTGATTCTTCGAGCAAATAAGGTTCTGAAAAAAAAAATAGCGACCAACCATTAGCATCAATCAATGAAAATGAACGAGCAAGCCAACTAGGACCCTGTGTCTTGTTTGGACTTTGGGTAAGGTATAAGGAGGCAGGGATAAGGTTGCCTCTATCCCGTTTTGGGTGCGGGGATAAGCAATGGGTATAATGTTGTCTCGCTTATCCTCCTCCCTCAAATTGGCCTAAAAGCTTATACCATGATAAGAGATGATGGCAAGAGAGTGAGAGGAGGGAAAATGACTTGAATGTCCCCATATAAAAGGATAGTAAATAAAAATTACTATTAGTAACTGAAAATATGCAAATATAAAATAGTGATAGTACCTCTGAATTTTTTTTATTTTTTTGCCACTGTTAATAATTGGAAATATGAAAATAGTGATAGTAAATAAAAATTATATAAAGATAGTGATAGCTATACAAATTCGTATATTCTGGAATTTTTGTTGCTACAATTGTCCAGATCTGTTTATTTTTGCCGCATATTGGCTTTACTTATTTGTTTCAAAGTATACATTTTTAAGAATATGCTAAGGTCTGGAAGTTGGTTTACTAATTGATAACTGATTTTGTTGTTGTATTTGACTAGTGAAATTCATACGCATCTGTGACTGACAATGAAGGTCATGAATATGGCTTGATAAAATCAAGGGACTTTCATATTTAGATTGGTTTGAGATGATAGGAGGTTTGCTTACATGAGTTTAAGTATTGTAGCTAAGGCTATGAGTAAACTGAGACTAAAGCTGCTTCTTGCTGGAGTGCTCAACTCTTTCCAAATACCTCTCAAACTATCAAACCAAGTTATTGAACATATAATCTTAAATTCTTTATGTTATTAGAAGTTGTTCTGAGAGTGATATGTTAACATACATGTGAGAACGGAATCAATTTTGATGAGTTCATCAGTATATCACATGGTTATATTTGCACCCAAAAAATAGCATGGTTATATGAACAAATTATATGCACCTAATTTGTGTGTTGTATTGTTCGTATATATCAAATTTAATATTATGTCTTTCATATTCAGAAAGCGAATTTGATTTAGAATAATGAATGACCAACTTGAATTTATCATTATCTCTACTCTAATATCCTCACATTAGACGTGTAAATATTGTAAAGAATCCATTGGGTTCCACCTCAAAACCAATTGGCAATGAGGGGAGTAGCCCAGGAGACTTATTAGTTATATTTATTCTTCTTGAACGTCCGATGTGGGACTTCTCAACACGCCCCCTCACGTGTGGCATTCTTTGGCCTACACGTGGATCTTTTGTCTGCGGGTGGCGGTGAGCACGTGGGTTGTTAGACCATTCACGTGTGTGGAACCAGGCTCTGATACCATGTAAAGAATCCATGGGGTTCCACCTCAAAACCAATTGGCAATGAGGGGAGTAGCCCAGGAGACTTATTAGTTATATTTATTCTTCTTGAACGTCCGATGTGGGACTTCTCAACAAATATGCATGTATTAGTTTTTCTGTTACATTCTCAATGGATGACAAAATAATTTTAAGAAAGTAAGTTTTATACATGCAGGACAATGTGGTCATTTATGCACATATTTTTAAATATCCCTCCATATAACCCTGTCATGCTCGAACCAAACACTCAGAATCAAAAATCACTTATCATGCCTTATCCCAGTACAATCATATCCTACCTCATATCCCAGCATATCTCTCATCCCCATGATTTTTATCCCTTACCCAAACGAGGCGTATTAGTGCCTGAATGTTGGAGGTATTTCAATTTATGTGCAGATATTGTGCATATTACAGAGGCACAGACATGTCCGATGCACAATATCAAGGAGGAGGTGAGGGTAGATGCCACTGGAGCTATATGCATGCAGCTAAGAATAATGAAAACAAAGAATTTAAGTTCTCTAATACCTGAGAATGAGCAACATGAACATCTTTAGGAAATCCCTTCAGTGATCCTGAATCAATGGACCGGAAAATCTGCCAGATGAAGCATCATTAGCTTCTATAGAGTAAAAGGACTTATAAAGACTTGGAAAAGTTCAATGGACAACCTGAACATGCCAATTTTCAGGATGCTCTTCTTTGGAAACCCATACCAAGGGTTCATCCTCAGGAACAGATGTATGAGTTCCACCTTTTGTAGAAGGCTTGGCAGGGCTAAGAATCCATGAAATACGATCAATCTTTATCATAGCATCATCAGACCAATGAGATTTCCTTTTAAGACGCAGTCCCAACTCTTTCCACTTTGTTGCTTTCCTCCACCTCTGCTCGAAATTTAAAAGAACATCATATGCAGCAGGTCCTTCAATTCTGCAATGCAGATCGTGCCAAGGCTGCCTTGGAGCCTTAATCCCCGCCTAAATCAACAAGTAGAGGAAACTGAGCAGTGTGAAAAGGAATATAACGGACACACGTGTTGTAACCATTTTAATGCCTGCAATATCAAATCATTTTACCCTATTGACTACCAAGTCAATAGAATCCACAAAGACCTGTTAGTGTAGGTTGAGACTATCACAGTGCATGAAGTTCTGCAAGCAGAACACTGAATTCAAACCGGTGTTGCATTAGCTGGGAAGGTAATCCTATCTACGAGCTATCAAATATGGTGAAACCTTTTTCAGATTAAACACGGCAAACCAGATTATTGAAACTAAAGGCTAAAAGTTTGAATTTGTAAAGGCTAAAAGTAATGGCAAATAGCCCGAACTGGAGCATGAAAAAAATCTTAAAGCAAAACAGAGAGCGAGTATTGAACTTCTTTGTGTCTTAGTCGAGGAGCACATATTATTCAATAAAAATGATGTTGTCAGAAACTTATTTCTAGCTGACGATTGGCAAAAAGGATAAGTAACTTCCACGTTTGACAAATTTGACATTATCTGAACTATAAAATTCAGCTGGAGAAATCATCATCTCACTACCATCAGAGGCATTTCATTTACCTAAATCATCAAGTTCATCTAATTGAGTTGAATTCTAACTTCACGGAGAAAGGGGGATATGTGGGTCCTGCTCTGAAACAAATTACCTAACATGACGTTACAATAACAACCCCTATTTTGCCTAAGCACCAAAAAGAACGATGCAAACAAAATTTGAAAGCACCTAATGGAAATTAATTAACATGAAAGAAGAAAAAGCAAAGAGATGTCCACAAATTAAATGCACAAACTCACAGCATATGTAGGGTTGTGAAAATCTCCGTCAAATACAGAATCAAGGTCACGAAATAGCCGATGCTCTGGAGTATCATACCGACCATCACAGAGATCGAGACCACCCAGAAAAGCTGTAATCTTTCTGTTATTGCCAGATGCTTGGGTATCTACAAGCACACATTTCTGATGGTGCGTAAAGAGTGTACCAACAATCTGAGTAGGACAACCAGAGAGAAATATTAGCATATCTTCTGTTTCAGAAAAAGTTCCTAAACTATGTAAAAACACGAGGAAGTCCCAAACAAAGGGATGTGAGGGAAACAGTAGTAAATGATCGCTGGATCGATTTTTGGACAAATGGATTCATGCAAACTATGCTCTAACAAATATCTCATGTAGGCACAATCTCAACCTGAAGTGGTAGTGACTAACTTAATATTCCTCAAGGAACCAGTAAACAACTGTCTAGGTTAATACTTTATGAATCAACATTCGACACGAAAGAAATGAATACATTATTCTTAACTTCCGATCACGACTACTACTTGTGCATATAATTGACGCGCATACAGATAAAAAGCGCTTGCATACTACACAAGGCAGCAGCTGTATGATATTAATGCAAATAATTGACAGGAGATGACAGATGAAAGTCTACGAGTCAATTACTATTTCACTTAGTGCAATGAAGGCTGCAACAGCGAATTAGTATAAGGGATAGAGGGATAAATTTCACGAGACCAAATTATGGACAAAACATATTAAAACTTGCCTGTTGCTTGATAAGGCTAATTTTGTTACTTCCATAACGGGGTGACAGCACACAGTTAACAGAAGAGTGCTTGAAAAACTTTTTGGTCTCTTCATCATGCGTTCCCATTACACCTTCCTGCATTACAAAACAATTCAGTTAAATGCACTGCCTACATAACCGAAGTCGCACAGCTCAATGACTTTAATCATAACATAGCAAGCAAACACACATTCAATACAATGCAGAAAGATCTTCAAAGAACAAATATAGATCACTTTTCACCAGTATAAGCAAGCAAAAGTGGAAAGTAACACAAACTTAAGTATCAGTGTTTCACTCCGTTACTCAAATTCGGACAAAACATCGGAACAAGTATATATTAAACCAAAGGGGGGTTTTCAAGATGTTACCGTCTTTAGGTAAACCTTCTTATGAGAAGTCTTATCATCCCAAACAAGCAAGAGAACGCGAACCCCTTCTTCAGATTTATACTTGAGCAAGTCACCCAAAGTCAAATCCCCACCTCGAGGCAATGGCTTCGTCGGCTCTCTAATCAATTTAATCTTGTGAAAAATCGACCAACCAACTAAATAAATCATATGGTGAGCCTCAGCAATAGCATGACATATATCTTCCCAACATGTCCCATGCTCATAAACCCTCCCTCCATCTAACTCAATACTCGGAAGCTTACAATCACTAGTAACATGAGCATCCTGGTATAACCTCAGAGAACTACCTTTTCTAAGAGGAAAATAAGTCCGCCTCACTCCTTTATGCTCTGGATCATCCGCAATGCCGTGTTTGTAAAGCGGATTGTCCTCACACGGCGTGAATTTCATCTCCAGGTATAATGCGGACTCCGCCTTCGGCGGCTTTCCTCTCGCTCCGATAATCGGAAACCAGCCGCTTTTGGCCTCGCCGTTCGCTATCTCCGACGCCGGAATCGAAGCCGTACCGATGATCTGCGCTCCGAAGGTGTCGTCGTCCTTGACCTGGAACTCCAAGTTCACGAGACGATGAGCAAACGCAATATGGAAGACCTCGTTCCAGACGGGGTTCTGCGAGTTAGGTATCACGCGCGTACGCGCCACCGTGGCCTGCGGCACGACGACGGTGACGTAGGGGTCGCTGGTGATGATTTTCTTCACGTGGTGGTGGTTCTCGCCGCCGCCGCCGTCGTCCTTGGCGGCGTGTGAATCGAGTTTGGGAGGAGCGGAGGGGGGAGGAGCGCAGGCGTCGCAGGCGGTGAAGCAGCGGCGGAACTGCTCGGTGACGATGTCCATGTTTGGGAGCTTCCGAGCTTTGACAATCTTCAAATCCAAGTCGCCGTGGAGGTAGATCACTTGGTCCGCCATTGGAGTAGACTGGATCGAGAAATCGAAGGTGATTACTGCTCAGAACAGTATATTTTTGGGCATTTTGAGGAAGAGAAAGAGGAACAGAGGTTGAAGAAAGGTATAGAGAACGTTACTTGCCGCCGAGAGTTTGCAGCGTGTGGAGAGGCAAAAGGGTGAAGGAGAAGGGTTTATTTAATTTGGTGATGGCGGATATGATGAGGTATTGGGAATAGACTGTGGTAGTTGGCAGAGAGAGAAAAGAAGGAGAAGAGGAGATCAAGGTGTGGTTTAGCTTGGAAAGCACCCAAAAGGGCCAAAAATGAGTGTGTAGGAGGAGAGATGCAAACCTGCTGTCAACGTGATAGTTCACTTTTTTCTTTATTTTATGAGATTTTTTCAAGGTCGCGGAGAAAGAGCAACAATGGTGATGTAACTTAATCAACGCACACAATAAAGCAAGGCACACAAGATAATTAACTGCCCCTTAATCAGGCAATCAGTACTTTGGGGGCCCTTTGGGCCTTGTTTGGATAAGGGATACGAAGGAGCAAGGATTTGGCATCCCTTGCTTTTTATATCTCGTGTTTGGGTGAAGGGATATCGTATCTCTGTCAAATCCTAATCATTTTGCCTAAAAACATACCCCCGGTGTAAGTTGGGATACAATTTGGACTAATTTGTTGGACAAGAATGTGCTCGTCCGCTAAGAGTGTCCTGGAATACTCCAGAGTTAACTCACATCATTAATGACATTGTAAGAAAAATATAATTTTGAAACTGACTTTGAATCCGGTTTACCAAGAGCCCACTTGAGAGCTCGTTTTAACAAACATGTATTTGTAAATAAAAGAGAATTGATTGAAGATCTCACTCGTCAAAAACTACCAAGTGATGAATGAGAAATAGAGAAAAAAATATGAATGAGAACTAAGCTGTTGAAGTTGGTTGTTTCTCATTTTTGGAATGTGAAAGTGTACGACATCGAATATGGGGAAGAGTTGGAGTGTTTATCCACTCTATGTTTTGCCTATAATGGCAAGCCCTTCAGGCGTATCATTTTATTGTGGGGAGAGGACGTAGCCAAAGTGTGAACTACCATACGCGCGTGCGCCGGTCAGCCGGCTCGGATCGTGGCGTGGCATGAACAGTTGTAACTTCTCCATAAAATTGTAATCGCTGTGTTCAAATTCGAACAATTGTGTCCTTTCAAATGCCATATTTTCACAGCCTATAAAAATTAGGGTTGTTCAAAAACCCGAGCCACCCGTCCAAATCTTAGGGTTGTTCAAAAACCCGAGCCACCCGTCCAAATCGGTCGGTCCGAGCCGAACTTACCCTAAATATAAGGAGAAAGAGGCTAAATGATTGATTTTGGATTCATAAAATTTTAACCCACCCATTATTGATTGATCATGGTTTTGTAAAATAATTCAGCCACTCCCCGCCAATCATAAAAGAAATATAATTATTTGGATCTACTTGTAACTAGGGCTGCTAATTAAATCGACCAAACCATCAAACCGGACCGAACCGCGCTATTAGGTTCGGTTCGGTTCAGGTGGAATTTAGGTTCGGTTAAGGTTCAGAAAATCCCGAACCGTTTATATTAGGTTTGGTTAAAATTCGGGCTTCGTCAAAACCGTTTAAACCGAACCGAACCGATTAACGGTATTGTATTATTAAATATTAATATTATATGTATATATACCATATGTTTATACGTTATACTTTATACCATTTTCGAAGGTGTTCTCATCTTGTTGGGAACCAAGTTGTTGGTATTTGATGATTTTTGTTTAGGGCAGTTTGCTCAATTAGTATTTAGTTGTTTAGGGCCTTTAGGCTGCTCAATTAGCTATTTAGCTTGATTGGATTAAATTTTTGAACATTTTTTTGTTATTTTATGATAAATTTTGAAGTTTTTAAAATTTTCAGGACTAAACTGCCAATATGTTAAATATTATCCGGTTAAACCGGAACCAAACCATTAAAAAGATGAACCGAACCGAACTGGACCGTTTCTAAAAGGTTTGGTTTAGGTTCTTTTTCTGTCAAACCGTAAATCCGGGTTCGTTTCGGATTTCGATGCGAAACGGACCGAACCGAACCGATTACACCCCTACATATATATATACATATATATATATTATAAAAGATGACGGTTGACTTTATAATGTCTTTTAGGCCATTAGATTGAACTTACCACAACCCTTAGATCTCATCCACTAATAGTTACATCTCCCAAAAGTTTGGAGATAATGGAGAGGATAATGGGTAGTGGTTTATTCAACAATTATAAAATCAACTATCCTCTTCCTCGTCTCTTTATCCTACTTTCTCTCTCTTTCTCTCTCTGTAATTCGGATGAAATGGGGATGATAACGGGTAGTGGTGGTTGGTGGGAAATTTTCAACTCTCTCTCTTCCACTACAGTTTTTATCTAAAACTGTAATTAATTCAATGGATGAGAAATTATCTCTGTAATCCCCAAAACATTTATCAAAATTCTACTATTATTTTCATCTATTCGTTCTTAGTGTTTTTGGGGTAGCGCCCTCGGGCACGGGCATTCCCTGTAGGGTTTTGATGCAGGTTACGCAGCGGAATAACAAAAATTTAATCCTGCTCCAAAGATCACAGGCAAGCAATCTTGACATGATTAGGGTAGAAACATGTGTACCTTAGTTTGTGTGATCACAATGAAGATTTATGTCTTCGTCTCTACAAGTATCTACACCTTGGATCTTTGACTGGATTCTTTCCCACCGTGTAGTGCTAGCAACAGAAGAAAGGAGGAACGGATAACGCAAAACGAGGCACCAAGTCGCGCCTAGGGAGGCCGACGACAAGGAGGGGGCGGATGGGGTTGGGGCTCTCGGCCTCTTCCTTGTCTCTCTCTCTCTCTTTGCTTTGTTATGTTTCTCTCAATAATGACTCTAGTGAGAAAATAACAAGTTAGAGTTTCTTTATATAGTAATAACTCTTTATTAACTACATAAAAGCCCCAATACTAATCATGTCCTTACATGGATTAGTCCACTTGCAAATTAGTCCCACTAACTTTGCTTGTGGTTGTGTTATGATCCTTTTATTTATTAGTCCAACTAATTAATACCCATATCCAGTTTAATCCATACGGTGTGTGACCCCATAGGTTTCTACTTAGTTGGTAGTAACTATTACAAACATAGAGCGGTGTCTAGCAACACATCTATGCTACCCAACTAATAGAAATAGTCAGTGATCCCGGCAAACCTTGTGCCCAATGTTACCGTGTTGTTTTATCCCTCTGTCTCCATATTCGGATTGGACACGAGACACATTTGTCACACTCGTATATCCAATCCATACTTTCTCGATCCTGGGAATAGACTTATCTATGCAGATAACATCAATATCTCCATATTGATTTATCTGAGTCTGGCTAGACATTCCATAAGCTCTACCCCTCGAGTGGTCGTTGATATTTACTCCTATTATGTAGGAGGGACAAAACTTGTTACATCACTGCCACCTCTAAGCTTGCTTCCTATCATGCCCGATGGTTATCTTTATAGTTACCTAGTCACCCAGCAACGTTTGATAATATCAAAGCATGATATTTCACAACTAGAGAATCAAGTGACTTCAAGTCTAGGGATTACAACACCATTAGCACAACGAGAAGCGCTTGTGACGTTGACATAATCTAATGTAACCTTCTCGTGGTGGGTCTATCCAGTATGCCATTACTCCTAATGCATACCCATGTGTTAGACTTGATATCCCCATATCAATCTACCCACATACTAGTCTATAGTTTATCGTACCATTAATCAATATAGTGGACTAGGGGTATTTAAGATAAACAACACAATTGCAATAAGGACTTCACTATATTAAATATCTCGATAAATAATACAACAATTATTCTAGCAACTAGCGTTCATACTAAACAGATTGCCTCTAGGGAATCCAAAACCAACAGTTCCCTAGTATGTATACACATATATATATATATATATATATAGAAAGAGAGAGAGAGAGACATTTTCTACCACATTCTCTAAAATGTAATTAGCTTGGATCACAGGTTTAAAATTTACGTCAAGAAAATAATGAGACCCTCGAATCAATTAATATCAACATATGTGATCTAAGTGAAAATAAGTATGCACTAAGTATCTCATTTAAATCATAGTTCAAATAAAGCATTGGACTCCTTCAGGCAATACAAGTGTGAGGTAAGAAATAAATAGTGTCTTAAAGGTAGTTGTAAAGACACCTTATTGGGGGGGGTGCTGAAGTTCATCACATTCTCTTTCCTTTTTGCTGAATCCGATTTCCCACTATTTTTTAATCTTTAGAGGCTGAAGCGTTAAACTGGTTAATTTTATCAATAATTCCCCACCCATTTTATCGAATGGACGTGACTGAGGAGCTATTGCAGTAGAATTTGACATCAGGGACAACTCCATTATAGTATGGGCTTGCTTCTCTTTATGTGATACGTACCAATATCGTTGGTGAAGCCACGTAGCAAGCTACGTTGTAAACTAAATCTACTTTACGAGAATAACCTGAATAAACTAAAGAAAACAATTTTTATTCCATGCTTAAAGTTGAACAACTACACTGTTTAAATTGTAAAATAAGCTAACCTAACCTTAACAGCTTGACCTAATGGGCCTGGCTCAGTCTACTAAATAATTAAACAAGTAATTAAATAAATAATAAATAATTACTAACTAAATAAAATAATTAACTAAATAATTAATCAACGATATGGTTGACCCGGATCACACGGTCGACCTGTATCAACTCCCCCGCGCTCGAAAAATACCTTGTCATCAAGGTGGTGAGGCAAAATATCTGCAACAAGTCCATAATGACGTATGCGCGGATCAAATGGACGAAGGATAACCTTTAAAACAACACTTTGGAGGTCGAATCCGGAAAAAATGAGGCCGCAAACGGACTCGGGAGGTCTAAAAACCCTAAGAATGAACCTGTTGAGCCAAAAAATAGAGTCGCGGCTCACAATTGAGCCAAAAATAGGAGCACGGCTCACTTGGAGCTAATTTGGAGCCAGCGGCTTGAGATGAGCCGATCGGAAGCCTCCAAGCCGACTAGGATAAGGCAACTCAAGTTGAGTCAAGCGCAACGCATCGGCTAGATCGAGCCGGAACCAAGTCGAAGTCAGTTTATCAGCTAAATCGAGCCATCTGAGCCGATTCACTGCTGCTTCTGGTTGCGACGAAGGAGGGAGGTGCTGGGGTTGCGCCACTGCCAATAAGGGTTGTAGGAGAGCGTTGCCGGTCAGAATGAGGTCGGTTGCGGTCTGATGTTGGTCGCCGGAGGTGGGCTGGGCCGATGAGACTGAGTTGGACGACTATTGAAGCAGCGGCGGCGACCATGGAGGAACCCCGGAAGTATCTAGTTCGTTGGCAAATGCATATCGCCGGTGCTATTTTGTGCGATCTGAAACTTGCAGCCCCAGTTCGCCTATTGGCTTAGTTTGTGGCAATGGAGGGGGCACTTCTTGCTGGTCTTGGAGGATGAATGGCGGCGGTTTCTGGAGCAGCAGCGGTGTTGAATCGTGGGGATTCTCCGGGTGCTGATTCACTGCTGGGTGGGGTTTGCACTTCCCTCCTTCGTCGGCGAGGGATCTGTCTAGGGCATCACACGATGTGATTGGTGGACGGATTTGGACCGCCTGTTGCAGCGGCGTGCGTGGCTGGGTCTGCGGAGGCGGCTTCAGGACCTGCTGCTCCGGATCTTGCGGCGACGGCTTTGGCAAGCGGTCTTCGTATATTTGCTCATGGATGCGATAAAACTCCTCAGTGGTCACCGCTCGGAGTCGTCTCTCACTAGCTTTGATGTCTTCCAGCTCTGTCATGGTGAGATACCCACTCGTTTGGAGGTGCTCCAGTTCTGCCATGGTGAGATAAGTAATTGTTTCATTCACTTGCTGGAAGAGTTCTTCGATGTCGTCGAGATCCTCGAGAATGAGAACGGCGCAAGGGAGACCACCCATGTCCGCCATTCGTCAATGAAAGCACCAGTGATACGTACCAGTATCGTTGGTGAAGCCACGTAACAAGCTACAGTGTAAACTAAATCTACTTTAAGAGAATAAACTGAATAAACTGAAGGCAACTCATGTAAACTACACTGTTTAAATAGTAATATAAGCTAACCCTAACCCAGTGACCTAATGGGCCTGACCCAGTCTACTAACTAATTAAATAAACAATAAATAATTACTAACTAAATAAAATAATTAACTAACTAATTAATTATCGATATGGTTGACCCGGATCACACGGTCGACCCGTATCATTATGCTTCCATGCTTCATAAGAAAAAGGAATCAACAATTGCTTGCTGATTAATCATCATGCATGTTTCATGTTTTTCTCCCTCAATGGTGACAGTTGGGTCTTTGTCCACATGCATGACATGTTCTTGCATTCCTTCACCTTATTTCAGCTGCTCCTTCGAATTATGGAATGTGGGATTATGTTCAGCTGTCGTCTTGCATTGTCCTGTCCTCAGACTCTGGGGATGGCAAAGGAGGAAATCCCCATAACCCGGCTCACAATCCGCTTGCATCTCGCAAGGAATTGTTTCACATTAATTATCCTCATGCGAGATACAACCACACCAACGACATAAGTGGGAGACCCGTTGGTACATCAAATCAAGCTAGATCTCTTTTCCTTTTGCAACAAGATATACACCACGTGGAAGTGGATCGGCTAGCAGGAGTCGAGTTCTAACGCGAATATAATTTAGTCCATTTCAACTGTCAATTCTCGGATCAACGTACAAAGTCTCCGCTATGGTGTCCATTATCATCTTACATGTTTTCTCCTTCATCAGGTGTATTGGGGTATTGCTAACTTGTACCAATGCATCAAAAGTCTGAAAATCAATCATCGTCACCACGTCGCTTAACTTTTCTTGGTTTTGGAAGTAAGGTTCTTCCATTGAAAGACCAAGGATCCCCGCGGAAACCCGTTCCATACTCCTGGCATTCGAACAAAATAAGAAAATTATTGAAATTGACTTCAATCATATTAATCTCGCTATCCTTGTTCCAGATCTTCCGAAACACGTTCCTCATCACCTTACCATCGATATTCTTCTCAGCGATAAAATCTCCAATCATGCAGAAATTGAGATCCCCCTTTATTGCAGTACATAAATCGTCGTCGAGCACCACCTTCCTCTTTTCCTTCTCTGTGTAGTCAAAGGTTTCCATGTTTACCGATTAGTGAGTCAATTAGAACTCTGTCGACGAGGCTATGGTTTGCGCCGTCTCATTGGTACTTTAGCCTCTCCTGACTATTCGGAACTTAGATTTCCACACAGTCCCGACTAATGTTCCAAACGGAGTATAACATACATATGTTCCCAAGGGAAAGAATTAAGACCGAAAAAATTAGTTTATGAGGCATGCATCGATATGTAAGTACTTAATTGCATATTCTCTGCTCTTTGCATTGATCAACACGAAGATTTTATTCATATTAGTTCATAGTATCATTTTAAGGAGAGTTGTATTTTTGTCAAATCATACGCTTTACTCGTTGATAAAAAATACACTTAACGTTAAAAAGATTGAAGTACAATACATTTGCCTAAAACTTTTGGGTCACCATTTATGAAGCAAGTCTTTCTTGGAAGAACTCTGAAATTTCTATTCCTTTGGCCATAACGTAATCCCAAGCAATAAAAGTATCGTAGTCGTAGAATTACAAACAAAACTTATTTCAAAAAAGTAATAATTAAAAAAAAAACACTAGTAGTAAACGCAGCTAGGATGGTAGCTCAGGTGGTAGAGTATTGTAGAGCGTTGGAAGCCCGTTCAAGCCCGATTGACAACAAAAACAATTCTAAAAAATAACAAAAATAACAAAAAAAAATAACAGCATGTGGCATTTTATTTGTAGTAATAAAAAGTTAATGTTTTTTTTTTTTTTGAAAAATAAAAAAGTTAATGTTGGATCACGCGAGGATTGGCATTGCACGTTGGATCAGAGAACAAGATATGGGCGACGTACCGTCAGTTTGTCCAGTTGTCCACGTCTTTGTGTAACTTTACGAAAATTGGACTAACCACCCCTAAAATGAAATGATAAGTTTCGGTTTATTACAAATTCTCCCCCCACCTTACTACATTGGGATCGGTAAGATGTGACCCCACTTGTTTGTTTAGGGATGTAAGTCAATTCCACCTGATATTTTGTTTAGTTGAACCACCTGGATGGAGTATGGTGCATACACGTTAGACACATCACATAAAAAATTGTTAGAAGTATTGTTGATTGTCTGATTAGGAAAAAGACATTTCATCTTCATACAAAGACACTCTGGTCCCCTTCTTGTTTGAGAAATGACACAATCAGCCCTTTTGTGTGCACACTTCAAGACACCGACACCGTTGATTGTATACACAATCACCAGCGACATAACCCCAATACCCTATCACCAGACTAACACCATCAGAATTCGAGAGAGTACAATTGTCTTAAAATTTTGCACACTAAAAAGATAATGTGCCCGTCCCCAAGCATAATGGGATGGAAGTGTATTTGCATCAAACTTGAGGGGTGGTCTTCTTACCCTTGTCTGATTTTATGTGAAGAAGTGATGATTGATAAGCCTACTACTACAACAACCATTTCCTGTCGGCAACCAATACACAAAGGTATTTAAATATCTGGCATTATAGTTGCAACAACTAAAATGTATTGTATCCGTTGTTCCAGGTTCTTCACAAAACTATTTTGGTATTATTTGAGCGTAACGATTTCGTTACCAAACAAAACTATTTTGGTATTATTTGAGCGTAACGATTTCGTTACCAAATATAGCAATAATTTGATAATTTTTTGGTATAGCTAGTAGAGCAAAATTTTCTCTACCAGAAAAAGATTATCATATTCTTACATCGTTTTGCTAATCAAATCGTTAAGTCCAAATAATACCGAAATAATTTTGTAAAGAAGCTGGAGAAACAGAGGGAGTAAGCTTTATTAATTTGCATATCTAATATTAAAGGCGTCGTATATTGACATTGCGGTGTATAAGTATGTAGTCGTAAATTGCTCATTTTGATCCTTTTCTTTTTTGGAAATTACAACGTAATATCATACTATATTAGTTCAATTAATCTTGCTCGTTTGGATATGGGAAATTCGATTTTTTAGAACCATAATTTTGGTATTTCAAGTATTTTTGTAAACACAACAACCTATTACTATTTTGAATATCGTTCAACATTTTTATGGTCTTGGTCATACTTTTGAGACATATAGTCTGGAACATGCAACGAAACAATTAGGAGCCGTCACGTAGATAATATGGAATTATGGATTCCATATTTTAAAATCAGGATTCGGATTTCAACAATCAGAATCTTCAGTTTTTGGTAATCTATATTGGTGTGAGTTTGTGAAATGATTACTTATTTTTGTATTTTAAATTGCGATATAGTAATTTCATCTACCATCTTTCACATCCAAAGAATCACATGAATTATCCTAAGAAAACAGCACCAACAACAATAAAACAATCACATTATTTATTTCTCTGATACAACTTATTACATGTTACTTAGCTAAAGTGCGCATAGCTCTCTTTCAATTTTTCCCTAAAAAGTTCTATCTTCCATTTTTTGAAGTCGTGGTTTCTCTACTAGTAAGCTAAATTCCTTACCCAACCATGAAAATGTCGTAATGAGGACAAAGTTACTCTAAGTCAGCTATGTGGTGTGCAGCTAGTTGAGGAGCATGATAATTACTTGGGGTTACCGACTACAGTGGGAAGAAGAAGAACAACCACCTTTCCTACATGCAGAAAGAGTTCAAAAGAAGTTAAAGGGGTGGAAGATCAAAGAATTATCAACAACAGGGAAGGTGATTCTTATCAAAGAAGTGAATCAAGCTATTCCGAACTGCGCCATGGGATATTTCCTCCTACTACAGAAGATCTGCCATGATCTTGAGAGATTGGTGCGACAATTTGTGGGGGGGGGGGGGGGGAGGAGATGAAGTGAAAAGGAAAATGCACTGTGTAGCCTGTGAGAAGATGAAGAAGCCAAAAGAAGACGGAGGTCTGGGTTTAAGAGATTTTTCACAACTTCAATGTAGCCATTCTTGCAAAACAGACATGGAAAATCTTGCGCCACCCGCGTAGCTTGATTAGCTGTGTCCTAAAAGCTAAGTATTTCCGCTCCTCTTCTACTCTAGATGTGAAAATCACGACAAATTTACAGATTCTTATGATTTTCGAAGTATTTGAGCTGGTCGAGATCTTATAAAATCAGGGTTGATGTGGAAGGTGGGAAATGAAACTAGCATCAAAGTTTTTCAAAATATGTGGATTCCGAGATTCAGCACTTTCAAGGTTATTACGGTATGCTTACCTGGTTTGGAGGACACAACTGTAAGCAGCCTCGTGAACCCTTGGGCAGGAAGATGGAATGATACTCAGCTCAATGAGCTCCTTTTACCGCTAGATGTTGAGGCAATTCGCTCTAACCCCCTTAAGTGATGTATATTCGCCAAAATCCTTTTCTTGGTTACACGCAGATGATAGTAACTATCCGGTGTCAACGGGATACAAAGCTCAACTAGTAAAATCTAAAGGGGAGCCGTCATCGTCTAGTGGCCCGGTGAATAAGAGATGGCTTCAGAAAGCTATGTAAGCTAAAAGTTCCCAGGAAACTAATAGCTCCTATGTGGAGGTTATGGCACGCCTCATTACCAGTAGCTACTCACATGAGAGAGAGGGGTCTGGAGGTGCCATCCCACTGTCAGATGTGCGTTAATGAAGTTGAAAGGGAGGAGCACCTATTTATTACATGTCCCTTTGCCAAGCAAGTCCGGGTTGTTTTCTTGGGCAATGATTTCTATTCATAGCATTCAGATAATATGCGAGATTGGATATTTGAGGTAATGACGAAGCAATGAGAAAGTGTTTGTGAAAAATTTATCACTGGTATTTGGTCCATGTGGCGACAACACAACAATCTTAAATTCAATGATAGTCGTAAGACGCCGAAGCAAGTTGCTACCGAGGGATTGGATTACTTGAATTGGTTTCACGAGGCTAGGTTCTGTGGCATATTGGGAGAAAACGCAGCAGCCCCATGCGATTCTCCCAACCACTGGACAAAGCCATCTACGGGATACATCAAGCTCAATTGTGACGCGTCATGGTCTCAAATGGAGTGGTGACGAGATTAGGCTCTGTATTACGAGACTCGAATGGATCTTTCTTGGCAGGTCGCCACTGTCATTCCCCTAGGCTCCGTTCTACCATGATCAGTGAGCTAGCTGCTGTTGTGGTAGGGCTGCGACTAGCACAAGAACTTAACCAGTTAAATGTCGAAGTGGAAACGGATAGCCAGGTGGTGGTTCGTTTAATCAAAGAAGGTGAAGTGGACAAGATGAAGGCGGCGAAAGCTCTTGTTGAGATGAAAGGCATGCTTGAAAAAATTGGCCTTTTGAGGAATACATTCAACAGCTTTTCAATCTCTTTCGCTGGAAGAAATGGCAACCAATTTGCACATCTTTTTGCACAGAAAAGAGTCTTAGAGGACGATATGTCCTATTACTTATTTGTTCCCCAATGGACAGAGAATGTACACAATATTGATTCGTTGGGGATGACTACCCAGTTATAATGAAATATTTCCTCTCAAAAATCATGAAAAGCCCGTTCATGGCTCCTATGTGATCTTTATTTTTTCGAGAATTTCATGTTTGTCGTCTACCGGGTTTGAACCCAGGACCTCACGACTTTAAAAGCTCTACCACTTGAGCTAGCACCCATTTGCCATATGTGATCTCTTTTATTTATTTATTTTTTGAGGGAAAAATCTTGTATTAAAAGAAACTAGCTCACTGCCACAGAAACATCATTAGAGAGAAAACTACATAACCAGTCTGGGTATTTATCCAGTCATTGTTCTGAAAACATGTTTTCCTTTGCTATTTGTGCCAGTAAGTGAGCCACTTGATTGAATCTTCGGGGAGTCCATAGCAACTTAACACTTTCAAAACTTTTCATGAAGTCTTTCACTTTCTCTATCAAAACCCCTTACTTGAGTAGTCCACAATTTGTTGCTGATTGATGCAGATTACCAGATCGTCTAACAGACTTTGTGCATCACCTTCGATTTCCAAATTTCGGCATCCTATCGATTTTGCCAGCAAGACTCCTGTTTTCAGAGCCAGAGCTTCAGCTCCTCGCGGGTCATACCCAGAGGTTCCTATAACTGATCTCGCAGCTAGAAAAACACCATGCTCGTACCTAATAATGGCTCCCCCGCTGCTGATATCCGTCTGAGCATTTACGGCTCCATCAAAATTTAATTTAACAACTCCTTTACTGGTTTTTATCCATTGTTGGTAGTCTACCTTTGAATATCTTCTTTCAAAAAATCGATCCTGCTCCATTTTTCAGTTTCCAAAAACCTGGCATACACATCATTGAAGATCTGGGAATCTGATTTTGTAGTGTTCTTGAAGATAATTGCATTCCTGAGGTTCCACAGTTCCGAAAACAGGAAACTAATTTTGCTACGATCATTTTCCTTGGCCTGATAAATGAGAAACCAATTTTTGTAGCCCAGTTTTATTGTTAAGAAATCGCGATCCAAACCCATTTGATTCCATAGCTGCTTTATTTTTCTACAATGAGAAAACAAATGTACTTCTGTTTCTCCTTTGGCAACCACAAAGAGCATATAAATCTTTTACCTTGACCTTGCGGCATAGGAGGTTGGTGGAGGTTGGGAGAATTTCATGGAAACATCGCCGCATGAAGTGGTTGATCTTCTTGGGGCCCTTAATTTTCCACAGTTGTTCAAAGAAACCCGCCCATTGATCACTTGTGGCAGTGAATTGAGAAGCTTCCTCAGCTCGCAAAGCAACTTCGTATCCAGACTTAACTATGTAGGAGCCCTTACTGTCATAATGCCAAATGATTCTATCCGGTCTTGGTGTAGTTGGAAGGGGGATTGCTGATATGGCGTGGACATCAACATCCCAAAGAAATTTCTTGAGTAGACTCACGTTCCATGTCTGATATGGTTTTATAAAAGTTCCCACAAGAGGGCCTTCAATCAAATTTGGTGTAATTATTTTAAATTTGTGGTGGGATGGGATCCACGGCTCCGTAATAGAAGCAGAGGCCCCATTCCCAATACTCCATCTCGTTCCAAGTTTTAGTAGCTTTCTCCCATGAATAATACTTATCCAAGCGAATGACAAATTGTTTCCTGTTTCAGCAGCCTATAAGTGGGAGGTTGCGAAGTACTTTTTCTTTTAGGACTCGACTTAAAAGAGAATTCGGCCTTTGCATGATTCTCCACGCTTGTTTCGCCAGCATAGCTTGATTGAAAAGCCTCATGTTTTTTAAACACATGCCTCCTTTTCTTCTTTTGTCTTGCATCCCGTTCCACGCAAACCAATTGATTCCTCTATTCTTGTCTCTTTTTGTCCACCAAAATTTCCGAATCAGAGCCTCCATCTTATCCAAAATTCCATCTGGAAGACGAAAGCATCTCATAGCATATGTAGGGAGAGCTTCAGCCACTGTTTTGACCAGGACTTCCTTGCCGGCAACAGAAATCGAATTTTCTTTCGAACCCTTGAGCTTGCCGCCGAATTTGTGTGTCAACGAGTTGAAAGTAATGGTTTTGTTACGACCCATAGTAGAGGGGAGATCTAGGTACCTTTCGTATTTGTCTATCTCTTGTACGCCCGTTACTGCAAGGAGAGATTTTCTTATATCCGCAGGGACCCTTGGAGAGAAGATAAGGGCTGATTTGTCCAGGTTAATTTGTTGGTGTGCACAAGAGATTCCGGCAGGGAGAACTCTGTGTGCACCGTAAGTAGAGGATCGGAAAGGGCACGGGAAGAGTTGGGTTGTGTGTAGGGAGAGATTAAGGCAGTAGTAATGTCTGAGAGAGAGACAGGGGTTTGGCAGAGCTTCCGCGTATGGCTGGTGTGTCCCCCTTTGTATAGAAAGGTTAACGTCCTATATATAACGGAGAATGTGACCGTTGTAGTGTGGTTAATGCGCCCATCAATGGCGGCTTAATTAGCTTAACCACAACGGCACGTTCGTCCGCACATATAGGGACCGTTACAGCACGTTATGCGCGAATACCGGAACCGTTATGGGGTTGACCGGGTTTGACCGGATTGACCGGGTTTATGGAGCTCGTGCCATAAATCTCTCAAAAGCAGTTACTAAAGGTCGCGTGCGGGCTTGGCTCGCACGCGACAGGACTTACTCTAGCCTCCAAACCACTAAGTCCCTACAAGTCCCGTGCAGTGGTATGCGAGGGCCCTGTCTCGCAGCCCCCACATGGATCAGCGCGGCTGGTGATCCAGTGTGTGTGGAGCACAATATGGTGTGCTAGATGGTTGCCACGTGGCCAAGATCTGTCAGCTCAGAAAGCACTATCTACATTAGCCCCCTTTCTGCGCGTGAAGATTCATAACCGGATAGACTTCCATGCGCAGAAACCAACGTACGCGTCGCCGCCACGCACCAATTCAAATACGAGTAAGTTCAGCCCCCGTGCGTGCCATTATGACCTAAAACCCCTAGAGTCGTGCCGCCTGGCCTTTAGGGTTTTAGGGGTGACGTCAGCTTGTCCTGTGATTGCGCGATTCGACGGTGACGGTTGCGATTCGACTACTGAAAGGACGCAACCCTTCATTGTTTTTTTTGGATAAATACCTTGTACTCTCCATTGTTGCAAAGCATCACTTCTTTATCTTAAAGTGAATGATACCCGGAAGTCTTCAAGAGCAGATTCAGATAATCAATCACCGGTTCAAAATTGCAAATCGTCTTCTTCAATTGTCTGCATCCAAGCAAGCTTTACAGAAACAAGGTTGGCCTTGTTCAATTTTGATTTAATATGCTAGTATATGCTTTGAACTGCGTTGGATCTGCAAACCCATGACATATTATCTGCTGAAAACTTGTGAAGAGGCTCACAATCTTTGAATCCAATTTCGATTTAATCCCCCAATGATAAAGACCTTGAATTTAGGGTTTTTGAAATCCCTGATAATGAAAACGATTCCAATCTCTAATTTCTGAAATTGGTACCAGACTGTTCATCTTTCTTCCCATAGATCTTGAATCTCGAAATTCAAACTGAAGTGTGCATATTTCTCCCCCCTTTTTTCTTGCTTTTCCGCAGGAATGGCAAAGACAAAAGGAACTAGACCCACTAAGGAGGACGAAGAAATACCTGATCTTTCGCAAGCTCTATGGCAAAAAGCCCCCTATATGGGTGGCAAATACTTCTACCATGCTAGGGTTAAGGCAAAGAAACTGCCTACCCCTGTCCCTAGTGAAGGATTTCAAACATTGACCCCTCCAGTTAACTCGGCCTTGCTCGAATTGATTGGCTCCGAAGACGTGGTTCGATTGGGAGTCGAAAATGGGTACTTCCCGTATACTGCGATTTCCACCCAAGCTTTTGTTCAGAAATTGGACTACATGGATGAATGGATCGACCATGTATTGACTTATCACGCCATGACTCTAAATGATGCTGGCGTATACTTCGCAGTTCGTGCTATGAAGGGTGCTGCCGTGAAGCTGGACCAGTCCATGCTTCTAAACCTTCTTTCCCGCTACTCGCCTGCGACTCACACCTTCCATTTTGCTGAGTTCGAGGCTGCCCCCACGCTCGAGGACGTGCACATGCTGTATGATCTGTCTCCCATGGGTGAGGTGGATCCTTTGAGTCCATTGAGAACGGATGCGGAGATTGCTTTGTACACGCAGATGGAGGAGTGCTTGTCAGAAGTAAAGAAAATTTCCACCCGGTGGACCACTACAGAAGTCCTTCCTGACTGGCAGTTAGTTGACACATCTGCGAAAAACACTTGGAACAAGTGGGTGCAGTACTTTTTCCGTGATTATGCGAACAACAGCATCACCAAGAAGCTTCTAAGTCAAAACCCGAAGGCTAAGAACTATGTGGATGGCAAGGGTTATCACTTGACCCTATGCGCCTTCCTCTGCGCCTGGTTGTCGATGTACTTAATCGATGGCCACCCGCACGATGGGGTCTTCCATCACGTTCTTCCCCTTGCTGTGAAATTGGCCCTCGGCCAGAAAGTCGCACTCGGACCCTTGGTCTTGGGCACACTGTACTACAGACTGGATCAGCTGGTCGTGGCCATGAAGGAATCGCGTGGCGGCCTCGACATACTGACTTACATTAACATTGCCTTCTTGACAATGTGGGTCTTCGAGCGATGGCCTTCCTATGCCCCAGTTGCTTCTAAGCCCAACAAGTGGTGTCCCCCAGGCGCGGTGGAGGAACGTAACAGCGGCAGAGCTGCCAGTGGTTCGGAACAAACTACCCCAAGTGCGTCTGGAGCCTGATATGCGACAATCGGGAAGAGTTCATAGCCAGGCCCTATGCCATGCGTATTGAAAACGTGCGATGGTTTCCAAAACTGTATCCTTCTAAGGGTGTTGTCTTCTCAGAAGAGCTCCTCTTCGAAGGTGGAGAGCATTTCCACGAGCGCTATCGCGAATTATTTTGCTGGTGCCTGCGAGGTTCCCTTCCTGCTCTCGCAGAGCATGTTCGTGAGCTCGCGCCGAGGTACGAGAGGATTACCGTGGATGTTGATCCCACTCGCGTTTCTCCCCAATTCAGCTTCGATGCAGTGGCGCCATCAATCTGGCCGCAGTCTATCATCAGAGGCTGCTATAAGCGTTTGTTGTCAAAGGAGTGTAAAACAGTCTTGCTGAGCAATCTCCCCTTCGAGCAACCTGCAGGTGACCGTGAAGGCGGCTGTTCCAAAAACTGGCTCGCATACTGGAACGCCCAGCAGACAAGGTTTGAGACGCAGTCGATCCCCCAGCCAAGCAGAGCTCCTGTGATCAAAAGGAATTCTTTTCCTTTTCGTCCCAATTGTAGCCTGGACGAGTCTGAATATGGTTGCTATTCATTGCTAGATCGCGAGAACCATCTGTGTCCCTCCATCATTCTAGATGAAAAGATCGCTGCGGTTAGAAAAGGCGACTCGCATGTCATCAGATACAGCGAAGCTTTTGCTAAGGTAAGCAACTTCTCTTGCACGCGCTAAGCTTCTTTACTTCAATATACTGAAGACTTCATATTACACTTCTTGCTGTAGTGCCATGTGCGGAGGTTTGCATCTGGTGAGCGTTCCAAATCGCTGGTTACCACCATTGTTACTTCAAGAAGGCAAAGACAGCCGTTTCGGCTGGCATCGAGAATGGATCCCGAGCTCGAGGCCAGGATTCGCGAGGTCATGAATGCTTTTGCCGATTCGCTGATAGACAATACCCCAGCCTTGTCTCCCCCTAGAGATGATCCGTCTCCTCCGGCGACTGCTGCGCCAAGAGCGAAGAGGCCCAGGCAAAAAGGAATTACAATTTCTTCCCCTAGAAGCACTCCAACTTCCCCTCCTGCGAGGTCCCTTTCTGCCAGGGATAAAGGTAAAGGTCGCATGACCGGTAAAGCGCGGAAGGAGCTCGCAGTGGAGACCTTCGTTTCGTTCGACCAGGAGGAAGAAGAGGAGAGGCGGGAGCCAAGAGGAGATGAAGAAGAGGAAAGAATTGAAAATGTCAGAGTCAGAGAGGAAGATGTGATACATGAGGAAGAATCAGGAGGTATCTCAATCGTACTTTTCTTCTCATTATCTTAACTCTTTTTTTGCAATCTGGTTTGAACTGATTGTTTCTTCGCATATGATGATGATGAGACCATCAGTGGCCTTCTGGCCAAGAGGCAGAAGAGGGGTGCTCATTCTGGTGTTTCTGATGAAACCATAAGCGAGGACATTCTCGCCGAGTCCAGGAGGACAGCTGCGGAAGCTACTGAAAGGAGGAGAAAGTGAGAAGAGGAGGAGCTCGAGCGTGTGAAGCAGAGGAGCCTAGAAGAACAACACGTCGACGACCTAGTGCGTCCAACTGATGAGGAAGATGTGCTTCCCGAAGAGGTGGCTCCTCGAGTGGACGAGGAAGATGTGGCTCCAGAAGAAGATGCGGCAGCCTTAGAGCAAGCCCAAGCAGATTTTGAAGAAATCGCAGGCGGCAATGAAGGTGAGATTTTTAATCTCGCAGTAACTTATCGAGATGTTATTGTTGGTGCGTTAAAGCACGGTGTGTCAAAAGCTGACATCCGCCGTTGGCTAGTAGGCAAGTGCGGTGAACCCTCAGGTAATCATTTGGACAATATGCGTGAACTAGGCTTAGCAACTCAAACATAATCATGACTGGTTTCTTCGCGCCCCAGGTCACGCTCACCTTAAAGACATGCTTAACGAAGACACGTTAATAGGGCAAGGTTCCACGTCCTTAGCGTATGACGAGGATACTGCAATCCCACCTTCGCGTGGAGGTGCTTGCTCTTAGCTTAACAAAGATAGTAAAATAACATACGATACAAGTTACCTCATACCATCGCATTTTGTATCGCAGGCAATGCTGATGAACCCGTGTTGGAGCAAAGGAGTCAACCTTCTGCGTCCTATGTCCCGGTGCCGAGTTCTCATACCGAGAAGCCCGTCGCAGCTGCTGAATATGCAGGAGAGCCCCTTGAGGACGTCATCGAACTTTCTGATGATGCCGAGGCTGACACTGTGTTAATGGAGGAAGATGCCCATGCTGGTGCTGAGGAAATAGGAACGAATGCTGCTGATGCTATCGCACCTGAAGATATTCCTCGTCAAGCTGCAACTTCTGCTGCCACCATGCCTCCAGCAATGACCTGAAGATATTCCACGTGGCCAAGATCTGTCAGCTCAGAAAGCACTATCTACATTAGCCCCCTTTCTGCGCGTGAAGATTCATAACCGGATAGACTTCCATGCGCAGAAACCAACGTACGCGTCGCCGCCACGCACCAATTCAAATACGAGTAAGTTCAGCCCCCGTGCGTGCCATTATGACCTAAAACCCCTAGAGTCGTGCCGCCTGGCCTTTAGGGTTTTAGGGGTGACGTCAGCTTGTCCTGTGATTGCGCGATTCGACGGTGACGGTTGCGATTCGACTACTGAAAGGACGCAACCCTTCATTGTTTTTTTTGGATAAATACCTTGTACTCTCCATTGTTGCAAAGCATCACTTCTTTATCTTAAAGTGAATGATACCCGGAAGTCTTCAAGAGCAGATTCAGATAATCAATCACCAGTTCAAAATTGCAAATCGTCTTCTTCAATTGTCTGCATCCAAGCAAGCTTTACAGAAACAAGGTTGGCCTTGTTCAATTTTGATTTAATATGCTAGTATATGCTTTGAACTGCGTTGGATCTGCAAACCCATGACATATTATCTGCTGAAAACTTGTGAAGAGGCTCACAATCTTTGAATCCAATTTAGATTTAATCCCCCAATGATAAAGACCTTGAATGTAGGGTTTTTGAAATCCCTGATAATGAAAACGATTCCAATCTCTAATTTCTGAAATTGGTACCAGACTGTTCATCTTTCTTCCCATAGATCTTGAATCTCGAAATTCAAACTGAAGTGTGCATATTTCTCCCCCCTTTTTTCTTGCTTTTCCGCAGGAATGGCAAAGACAAAAGGAACTAGACCCACTAAGGAGGACGAAGAAATACCTGATCTTCCGCAAGCTCTATGGCAAAAAGCCCCCTATCTGGGTGGCAAAGACTTCTACCATGCTAGGGTTAAGGCAAAGAAACTGCCTACCCCTGTCCCTAGTGAGGGATTTCAATCATTGACCCCTCCAGTTAACTCGGCCTTGCTCGAATTGATTGGCTCCGAAGACGTGGTTCGATTGGGAGTCGAAAATGGGTACTTCCCGTATACTGCGATTTCCACCCAAGCTTTTGTTCAGAAATTGGACTACATGGATGAATGGATCGACCATGTATTGACTTATCACGCCATGACTCTAAATGATGCTGGCGTATACTTCGCAGTTCGTGTTATGAAGGGTGCTGCCGTGAAGCTGGACCAGTCCATGCTTCTAAACCTTCTTTCCCGCTACTCGCCTGCGACTCACACCTTCCATTTTGCTGAGTTCGAGGCTGCCCCCACGCTCGAGGACGTGCACATGCTGTACGATCTGTCTCCCATGGGTGAGGTGGATCCTTTGAGTCCATTGAGAACGGATGCGGATATTGCTTTGTACACGCAGATGGAGGAGTGCTTGTCAGAAGTAAAGAAAATTTCCACCCGGTGGACCACTACAGAAGTCCTTCCTGACTGGCAGTTAGTTAACACATCTGCGAAAAACACTTGGAACAAGTGGGTGCAGTACTTTTTCCGTGATTATGCGAACAACAGCATCACCAAGAAGCTTCTAAGTCAAAACCCGAAGGCTAAGAACTATGTGGATGGCAAGGGTTATCACTTGACCCTATGCGCCTTCCTCTGCGCCTGGTTGTCGATGTACTTAATCGATGGCCACCCGCACGATGGGGTCTTCCATCACGTTCTGCCCCTTGCTGTGAAATTGGCCATCGGCCAGAAAGTCGCACTCGGACCCTTGGTCTTGGGCACACTGTACTACAGACTGGATCAGCTGGTCGTGGCCATGAAGGAATCGCGTGGCGGCCTCGACATACTGATTTACATTAACATTGCCTTCTTGACAATGTGGGTCTTCGAGCGATGGCCTTCCTATGCCCCAGTTGCTTCTAAGCCCAACAAGTGGTGACCCCCAGGCGCGGTGGAGGAACGTAACAGCGGCAGAGCTGCGAGGTGGTTCGGAACAAACTACCCCAAGTGCGTCTGGAGCCTGATATGCGACAATCGGGAAGAGTTCATAGCCAGGCCCTATGCCATGCGTATTGAAAACGTGCGATGGTTTCCAAAACTGTATCCTTCTAAGGGTGTTGTCTTCTCAGAAGAGCTCCTCTTCGAAGGTGGAGAGCATTTCCACGAGCGCTATCGCGAATTATTTTGCTGGTGCCTGCGAGGTTCCCTTCCTGCTCTCGCAGAGCATGTTCGTGAGCTCGCGCCGAGGTACGAGAGGATTACCGTGGATGTTGATCCCACTCGCGTTTCTCCCCAATTCGGCTTCGATGCAGTGGCGCCATCAATCTGGCCGCAGTCTATCATCAGAGGCTGCTATAAGCGTTTGTTGTCAAAGGAGTGTAAAACAGTCTTGCTGAGCAATCTCCCCTTCGAGCAACCTGCAGGTGACCGTGAAGGCGGCTGTTCCAAAAACTGGCTCGCATACTGGAACGCCCAGCAGACAAGGTTTGAGACGCAGTCGATCCCCCAGCCAAGCAGAGCTCCTGTGATCAAAAGGAATTCTTTTCCTTTTCGTCCCAATTGTAGCCTGGACGAGTCTGAATATGGTTGCTATTCATTGCTAGATCGCGAGAACCATCTGTGTCCCTCCATCATTCTAGATGAAAAGATCGCTGCGGTTAGAAAAGGCGACTCGCATGTCATCAGATACAGCGAAGCTTTTGCTAAGGTAAGCAACTTCTCTTGCACGCGCTAAGCTTCTTTACTTCAATATACTGAAGACTTCATATTACACTTCTTGCTGTAGTGCCATGTGCGGAGGTTTGCATCTGGTGAGCGTTCCAAATCGCTGGTTACCACCATTGTTACTTCAAGAAGGCAAAGACAGCCGTTTCGGCTGGCATCGAGAATGGATCCCGAGCTCGAGGCCAGGATTCGCGAGGTCATGAATGCTTTTGCCGATTCGCTGATAGACAATACCCCAGCCTTGTCTCCCCCTAGAGATGATCCGTCTCCTCCGGCGACTGCTGCGCCAAGAGCGAAGAGGCCCAGGCAAAAAGGAATTACAATTTCTTCCCCTAGAAGCACTCCAACTTCCCCTCCTGCGAGGTCCCTTTCTGCCAGGGATAAAGGTAAAGGTCGCATGACCGGTAAAGCGCGGAAGGAGCTCGCAGTGGAGACCTTCGTTTCGTTCGACCAGGAGGAAGAAGAGGAGAGGCGGGAGCCAAGAGGAGATGAAGAAGAGGAAAGAATTGAAAATGTCAGAGTCAGAGAGGAAGATGTGATACATGAGGAAGAATCAGGAGGTATCTCAATCGTACTTTTATTCTCATTATCTTAACTCTTTTTTTGCAATCTGGTTTGAACTGATTGTTTCTTCGCAGATGATGATGATGAGACCATCAGTGGCCTTCTGGCCAAGAGGCAGAAGAGGGGTGCTCATTCTGGTGTTTCTGATGAAACCATAAGCGAGGACATTCTCGCCGAGTCCAGGAGGACAGCTGCGGAAGCTACTGAAAGGAGGAGAAAGTGAGAAGAGGAGGAGCTCGAGCGTGTGAAGCAGAGGAGCCTAGAAGAACAACACGTCGACGACCTAGTGCGTCCAACTGATGAGGAAGATGTGCTTCCCGAAGAGGTGGCTCCTCGAGTGGAAGAGGAAGATGTGGCTCCAGAAGAAGATGCGGCAGCCTTAGAGCAAGCCCAAGCAGATTTTGAAGAAATCGCAGGCGGCAATGAAGGTGAGATTTTTAATCTCGCAGTAACTTATCGAGATGTTATTGTTGGTGCGTTAAAGCACGGTGTGTCAAAAGCTGACATCCGCCGTTGGCTAGTAGGCAAGTGCGGTGAACCCTCAGGTAATCATTTGGACAATATGCGTGAACTAGGCTTAGCAACTCAAACATAATCATGACTGGTTTCTTCGCGCCCCAGGTCACGCTCACCTTAAAGACATGCTTAACGAAGACACGTTAATAGGGCAAGGTTCCACGTCCTTAGCGTATGAAGAGGATACTGCAATCCCACCTTCGCGTGGAGGTGCTTGCTCTTAGCTTAACAAAGATAGTAAAATAACATACGATACAAGTTACCTCATACCATCGCATTTTGTATCGCAGGCGATGCTGATGAACCCGTGTTGGAGCAAAGGAGTCAACCTTCTGCGTCCTATGTCCCGGTGCCGAGTTCTCATACCGAGAAGCCCGTTGCAGCTGCTGAATATGCAGGAGAGCCCCTTGAGGACGTCATCGAACTTTCTGATGATGCCGAGGCTGACACTGTGTTAATGGAGGAAGATGCCCATGCTGGTGCTGAGGAAATAGGAACGAATGCTGCTGATGCTATCGCACCTGAAGATATTCCTCGTCAAGCTGCAACTTCTGCTGCCACCATGCCTCCAGCAATGACTGAGTCGTTAGCGCCTCTTCCTGCGTGGAACTTTTGGGGTTCGCAGGTCAGGCTGCAATCGCACCTGGTGAGGCTTATACTCTTCCCCCCAACTATGAGGAGTTAGAACTCGCAGCTGATAGGAGGGAAATGGAGCGATGACAGTCTTCCACTACCCCAGCAATGCGCATTCCTTCTATGCGCGAGATCCTTGAAGGAACTGGTATGTCGTGATTTACTGTTCGCATCTTGCATTCTTTATTTACGAGTTTGATAGTCTTAACTTGGATTTGACATTGCTTTAGGTTTGAAGCAAGCTGACGTGGACTGGCTAGTTCGAATGCGCCTCTCCTACCCCCAATCATTTGCAAGGTCTCTGGAGATAAAGCCCTTCGACAGGAGGCTATTTCTTACTGAAGCCATCTGGATTTTGGAGCAGCTGTCCGCGGCCACACCTGCGACCATTTCTCCTCAGAGCGCGGAATTGCTTTTTGGCATGTGCCAAAATCTTCTCGCCAATGTTCAAGGCAAGCTGGGCTTCAAGTTTCTTATTAAAAGAGTTACCCTGATTCGCGCGGCCGTGACTTTGAAACGCGGCCACCAAAACCTCGCAGCTGAGAAGCAGAAGGTAGAGCAGCAAAGGCAAAAGGTTGAAGAAGCTATGAAGCTTTTTCATGAGATGAATGCCAAATGCGAGTAATTGAAGCAGGAAGTGGAGCAAGTGGAAAATCTGAGCCGTCAGTTTACTCCCCATGACTCCTTGATCAAGGGTTTATTTTGATTTTTGAAAAGTAGCAGATAAGTAGCTGAAACATTATTGTAATGTTGCTAGGGTTTCTCCCCCCTTTTTTTTCAATAAGAAGAATTGAAATGCCCGTTTTGCCCTTTCCGGGATTTGCTAGAATATCTCTGTGCATATCAAATTATGACGTCAGCAATTGATATTCTGCCTTGATTTTCGCGCTAATTGCTCATTAGATAAGCACGCTTCCCTTGGGAAGTCCATCCGAATCATGACCCTCCGTCATTAATTAGGATACGCAACCGAATCGTCGTAGCCTTTAGTAGGGTAATTGATTGTTACCACTTTTCAAGGCGTAAGTGATTGATCCTTACCCTCTTTTCAAATTCTGCTGACTCATCTTGGCAACTGAAGAGTCTCCGCAAGGTCTATATAAAGCCTCCCTATTTCTATTTGGGTTCTTCATCCCAAAATGTGGTTTGCCGTGAGTCCTTACGACTGCTGGCCTCAACGCTTGTTTTTCGTTGATTCATGGCAGCTTCAAGTTGTGAAACCTGAGTTTGTGCTTTGTGCTATAGAAATAGTTTCCAAGATCTGCTTCATAAGGCTTATTGATCTTCATAACTATCATAAAGAAGATGCAGATAATACCTCATGTTTGCTCGAAGAATTTTCTTCGTCTATTATGCTTGCAGGTCATGTTTCCGGCCGCCTCCCGGCGAGGTGCAGCGCCGTACTGACCTTGCTACCGACTCGTAATGAACGGCGGTATTCTCCTCCAGCATGCCCGGAGGAGAATTTCTTGCCTCCTCGTTCTTGAAATCAGGGTGGCGAGCCAATGTGCTCGTCTCCGTGGACAAGGAGCCCATTGCCCGAGGAATAACTGCTCCCCTGTTTTGTACGGCCGCATATGCCGGAACAGGTGGTTCCTCTGGCACATATCTTGATCAGACAGAGGCCTTGTCAGATACTGAGATCTTGGACGTAGCGTCACCCAGGTCTTGCGGTTGTAGACATAGCGGATGGCGGGCTGATCTTCTCGCAGGAGTGCCCTACTTGCTACAGATCTTTGGTCGCAGATCTGTGTATCGCATAGCTTGTGCTAGGACCATTAGGTCTATCCTTATTCAGCTAGGATTCCCCCGATGTGTAACTTCTTGCTTGTAAGTTACCTTCTAGATGCATTGTAAGCCATGCGGGCTGCGTAGTTAGCTTGATTTGAGCTTTTTCGCTTGTAAGCTGTTATCTAGACAGATAAATTGTAAGTCTTTTTGACTCTTAATGATAAATCGTTTTGTATGATTTGCTGTCTTGTTACAATAAATTTCAATTTCGCATGCGTATTGGCAGATTTCGCCTTCTGTAGTGTTATATACACACTTTGCATTGTCGCTTATGATTTGCTATCTGCCGTATAAATCCACATATATGTTTTTAGATCGTTCGAGATCGTGTTTGCGAAGCTTTTCTATCCTTGGAAGATAGGCTTATGATTTGCTTTAGATTCAAGTGCAAGTGCTATCTCATCAGATAGGCCTCTGTAGGTCACTTAAGATCATTTTGCATAATGCTGCTATCATGGCAGATAGACTTAAGAACGAATTTAAAATCGCATTTGTATAGCGCTGCTATCGCGGCAGATAGGCTTGAAAGATCACTCAAGATCATGTTCGCATAGGCTGCTATCATAGCAGATAGGCTTAGAAGATCAATTAAGATCGCTTTCGCATAGGCTGCTATCGTGGCAGATAGGCTTAGAAGATCAATTAAGATCGTTTTCGCATGAGCTGCTATCGTGGCAGATAGGCTTAGAAGATCAATTAAGATCGTTTTCGCATGAGCTGCTATCGTGGCAGATAGGCTTAGAAGATCAATTAAGATCGTTTTCGCATGAGCTGCTATCGTGGCAGATAGGCTTAGAAGATCAATTAAGATCGTTTTCGCATGAGCTGCTATCGTGGCAGATAGGCTTAGAAGATCAATTAAGATCGTTTTCGCATGAGCTGCTATCGTGGCAGATAGGCTTAGAAGATCAATTAAGATCGTTTTCGCATGAGCTGCTATCGTGGCAGATAGGCTTAGAAGATCAATTAATATCGTTTTCGCATGAGCTGCTATCGTGGCAGATAGGCTTAGAAGATCAATTAAGATCGTTTTCGCATGAGCTGCTATCGTGGCAGATAGGCTTAGAAGATCAATTAAGATCGTTTTCGCATGAGCGCTATCGTGGCAGATAGGCTTAGAAGATCAATTAAGATCGTTTTCGCATGAACTGCTATCGTGGCAGATAGGCTTTCGTTAACAATATTATTTAACTAAATGAAGCGATAAAAACAGCTAGAAGTATAAAGTTCTTCTCATTTGGGAGAAGTCTTTTATTATAGAACTCTCATATGTGAGAGATGAGATTACAATTCTCTCATATGGGAGAGAAGATGTGCGAATCATAGCTATACAGAGCATAAGGCAACGTTGTAATAAAACGCATATAATGAGAGAAGTCAAGGATAATACTTCTTAATCCAGCGCATGTTGACTGAGCTTGGGGTTGAGGTCGTTCCGTGTAACCTCCGTATGCTGCAGTAGCCACTGTCAAAGACTTCTGTGACTTCAAAGGGTCCTTCCCAATTGGCTGCGAATTTTGGGTGAGCCGCCTCTCGCATGCAATGGTCAGATGCGCGCAAGACCAGATCTCCAACTGCGAAATCTCTACATTGGACTTCTTTATTGTACGCACGAGAAATCCTTTCTTGATATCGTTTGTTGGTCTTTTTAGCTTGCTCCCGCTTTTCTTCTAGCAGGACTAAGTCATGGTCGCGTTGATTGTCGTACAATGTGTGGAAAGCCAATCTTGCAGAGTTAACCTTTACTTCCGCAGGTACCACAACCTCAGCTCCATAGCATAGAAGGAATGGTGAGACCCCTGTGGGTGTCCTTGGAGAAGTCTGGTAAGCCCACAGGGCTATGCTCAAAGAATCAGCCCACCTCTTGTGGTCATCTGCGACCATCTTGCTCAAAATTCTCAACAGCGTCTTGTTGGTCGCTTCTGCTTGCCCATTCCCCTTCGGGTAGTATGGGGTGGAGCATTTCTGCCTGATGTTGTATTCTACTAGCTTCGCAGCTACCTGGCGATTAACAAAAGGAGTGCCATTATCCGAAAGGATGGTGTTGGGAATTCCGAACCTGCATATGATGCTTTCTTGGATGAAATGGACCACAGCTAGCGCATTTGCCGTCTTTAGTGGTATCGCTTCTACCCACTTGGTGAACAACTCAGTCGCGGTGAGAATGAAGTGATTCCCATGTGAGGTTGGTCGAATGGGACCAATAAAATCCAGAGCCCATGTGTGAAACGGCCATGGTGTTCCCAATGCATGTAGATCTACAGCAGGAGCGTGCACTAGATTACCTTTAAATTGACACTCCTGGCAGCGTCGTACTTTGGTGCGGCAATCAGCCTCCATAGTGGGCCAGAAATATCCAATTGAGAGGAGTTGTCTGCATAATTTCGCACCTCCCTGATGTTCCACCTGGTGAGAAAGGTCCATCACTTCTTGTGCTTCCCTGCTGTCTAGACATCGCAGCAAGTTACCTTCATGGCCTCTTCGCCAAAGCAGATTTTCTTGCACCACATATCGGGCTGCTTTCCTCCTTAGTTTCTAAGCTTCTTTTCTTGATTCAGGTACAGTACCCTGGGTGAGAAAATCAAAGAGTGGTTTCCTCCAATCCGCATCATCGTCGGTCAGGGCAATGAGTAAAGAATCTTTGATCAGTGCGCAACTCTCGCACTTTCCTTGTATCAGTGTTGCGGCCGTTGACATGTCCGGCCAATGGATGCCATATCTCTGAGCTTTCCGATAGATTGACACCTCACTTTCCCCGCTGGCATGTTGGTGAATCTTTTCTAACAACATCTGTCCCTCTTGCTCGGAGACGCATCGCATAAGTATTCCGCCAGGGCCCTTGTAATAGAGGCTGTTGTCATGTATGCAATACCCCTTTTGTGGATGCCAGTTCTCGCTGCTCGTGCCCTCTGCGATGGCCCGTAAGATTGACTTTCTCCAGTCCGCATCGTCTATGCATTCATCGTCGCTCGCGTCTTCTGTTAACGCCGACGATGTTCGCACTTCAATCGAGATCCTTGCAGGACATTTGTCCGTGCTAACCTTGGATCCCAAGGTAGCCAAAGCGTCTGCATGCCTGTTATCTGCTCGGGGCTTGTGCTCGTACCTAACGTCGCAGAATTGTTGCACCAGTTTTTGTACCAAGGTCCGGTAGGATAGTAGATTTATCTCCTTCAAACCGTACTCGCCCGAGGCTTGCTTGACAATTAGCTTGGAGTCCCCCAAAACCGTCAGATTACTTACTTCCAAAGCTTTCGCTGCGCGAAGTCCCGCAATGAGGGCTTCATATTCTGCTTCGTTGTTGGTGACTGCGAAGTCAAGCTTTGCTGACATCTGTATGACCTCCCCATCTGGTTTGGTCAAGACTATCCCAATGCCTCCGCATTTCCTTGTTGACGAGCCGTCAAAATGGAGCGTCCAATAGGGCAAATCAACTGCATAGATTTCAGGTCCCTCCAATTCTTCTTCGATCACAGGCTCATGACTGTTATCGGGAAATTGTGCCAGCATATCCGCCACCGCCTGCGACTTTATCGCCCGCGGTCGCACGCATGTGATGTCATATTGGGAGACGGTCATATACCATTTTGCCAATCTTCCCCCAGGAGTGGTGTGAGTCAGAAGATATCGTATGGGATCACTCTTTGTGACCACCACCACTTTGTGCGAAGCAAAGTAGTGTCTCAGCTTCTCTATTACGAAAAATAGGGCAAGGCAATGACGCTCGATGTCCGTGTACCTTGATTCTGCGGGCTGCACAATGCGAGAGATGTAGTAGATGGGCCTTTCTTGGCCCTCGTACTCCTGAGCCAAAAGAGCTCCTATAGACTTTCTTGTTGACGTCAGATACAACAAAAGCGGTGATCCTAACTGAGGCGCGATCATTATTTTTGAAGATGTCAGCAGCTCCTTTAGTTTCCCGAACGCAGCTTCGTGCTCCGGAGTCCAGCTGTATACGGCATCTTTCTTGAGAAGGTCACTGAAACAGCAGGTAATTTCGGCAATCGCTGGGATGAATCTTCGCAGATATGATAGCTTTCCCAAGAACGTTTTCAAGGCACTTTGATTATGTGGCGGAGTCATGCCGGTGATGGCTGATACTTTCGCAGGGTCAGGCTCGATTCCTTGGCGATGCACTACGCATCCCAAGAACTTCCCTGATGTCACTCCGAATGCGCACTTCATGAGATTCATCTTCAATTGAAAGCGTCTGCATCTATTGAACACTTTCCGCAAATCCGCCATATGATCTGCTTCCTGTTTGGATTTAACCACCAGGTCATCCACATAAAATTCCACTTCCTTGTGCATCATGTCGTGGAACAGGGCCATCATGGCCCGCTGGTAAGTTGCACTTGCGTTTTTGAGACCAAAAGGCATCACCGTATAGTTGAATACCCCACTGGGGTGATGAATGCGGTTTTTCGTGCATCTTCTGGGTCCATCTTGATCTGATTATACCCGCTGAAGCCGTCCATGAAACTGAACATGCGATGACCCGCTGTCGAATCAATAAGCAGATCAATGTTGGGGAGCGGAAAATCGTCCTTGGGGCAGAAACGATTGAGATCCCGGAAATCCACGCAGATGCGAAGCTGTCCATTCTTCTTTACCACGGGCAAAATGTTGGCCAGCCATGTGGGATGGTGATTCGGCTCTATGAACTTGGCGTCCAGGAGTTTGACAATCTCCTGCTTAATCTTCACATTGAGCTCCGGCCTAAATCTTCTTGTGCTCTGCTTTACTGGCTTGGACCCCGAAATTACATCCAACCGATGCATGGTGATGCTTGTGTCCAGACCGGGCATCTCATCATACTCCCATGCGAACACGTCCTTGTACTCGGTCAGGAGCTGTAGCAGTGTTTCCTCCTCTTCGCTTGTGAGGTCCGCACTTAGAAAGACTGGCCTCTTCTTTTCGTTGTTCGGGCTTAGGAATACCTCCTTCAGCTCTTGCTTTTGCGGTTTGGGTTTGTCTTCCATGCATTCGTGTGCTTCTTTGAGCTTCTCTTCTGTAGTGCTCTGCATTGGTCTTTCTGTCCCCGCAACCTGCTCGATTTGGTTGATTTGCTCAGGGATATCCCCATGCCCGCGTGAGGACACCCCCGCGCACCTTCATATGTGATAGCATTTCTTCCCGTTGGCGTCGAAACTCTCTATATCATTGCCTTCAGGGTCATGCTTTGCTATTATTTTCAGAGTGTACACGTTCTTTCGCTGATAAGTAATCCGCGACGCTTCTTCTCGCGTGGGCGGCTTTTCCTTAGCATCTTCCCTTGTCACCATCACTCCCGCAGGTGACTGATCTTTGATATCTTCCCATAGGGGTAAAGGAATGGGATTGAATGGTCCTGGTGTTTGCTCATCTGCCATCTCGGTGAACCACACCGCCTCGCTGAGATGCGCTTCATCCATATTGAATGGATTTGTCGAAGCCGGTATCTCGACTATTCTGTCGTTCCAAATAGCTTTCATCACTTGGTGAGCTGTTGAAGGGAAAGCATCAAAGCGATGAATCCAGGCTCGTCCTATGATCATGTGATACGTAGTGTTCGCATCTATGACATAGAACTTCGCTGAGCACTTGATTTTGCCGATCTGGATACCCAGGCGGATCCATCCTATCGTCATTCTGGAGTCTCTTCCGAATCCCATCAACGGGGATGGACGTTTGACAATCTTGTACTCTGGGATCCCTGCTAGCTTCAATGTGTGGAGCGAAACAACGTTAACCGCTGCTCCTCCGTCGACGAACGCTCTTTTGAACTCGACGCCATTGATGATGGCCGTCACATACAGAGGCCTCTGGTGGCTCGCATCTGTCTTCTTGTCGCTGGTGGAAAAGGTTATGATCTTTTCTGTAGAGCGAGACGCCCTGATGACTTTCCCATTGGAGACTACGAGATCCTCCTCGTAGTCTTCTGCTTTCCTTAAGATCGCTTTTGTCATCTCCGTCCGGCATTTTTCTGAGAAGTTCATCTCGTCGAAGAATCTGCTGAAGCCGTGCGACCCCTTCATCCGGTCGGCACGCTCGTCCTCCGTGTCTATGCTGTAGTCTTCGTCATCATGGACTTCGGCAATAATGGGTAGACCATCCTCTGCGACCTCTTCCAGATCCACAATCGAGATCATAGCGACCTCTTTGCCTTTCGATTCTTGCTCCGCATGGGCAGGAAGTGGATTGTTGCGCACATCCTGCCTTTGGTCGCTAACGATCAGTTCGCCATTCTTCATCTTTTGATTGAACACAATCCTGAGCTTCTTACAGTCCGCCGTGGGATGCATGACCTTGCCGTGGTATTCACACCACTTCGGGTCCCTCACCATTTCCTTGGAGGGTGCCCTATCGAGCGGCGGTAGGACGCCGTCCTTGCGCCATTGCCTGCAGAGGTCGCTTGCTTCTTCCACCGAACATGGCAGAGGTGGTGCATCAAAGTTCACAATCTTCGCCTGCTTTTGGGGTGAAACTGTATTGACTTCAGCTTCGCGTCCCCTCTTGTAGCTGAATCTCCCGATTTTGAAAGAAGTACCGCCCGAGGATCGCTCCGGAGCGCTTCTCTTTTTCTGTCTCTCCACTATAGGCTCGATGTTCTTCGTGCATTCGATTAGTTTTGAAAACGTAGGCGTTTGCAGGTTAATAAGCATACCTTTGTACTCATCTCGCATGCACTGCAGGCATATCTCCAGGAGTCTGCTTTTGAGTATCACATCTTTGCATTCCAAGGACTTGGCCCTGAACTTCTTGATGAAAGTTATTCCGTCCTCCTCGCGCTTCTGATACATCCGCGAGAGGTGGATCATTGTTACCTTTTCCTCCATCTGGAAAAAATTGGTGCAGAACTTTTGGACCATGTCGTCCCAAGTCTTCACGGACCCGGCTTCCAACGTCCTGTACCACTTGTACGCTACGTTTCCCAAGGATTTCGGGAACTTGCGCATCAGCAGTTTGGGATCGGCTCCATATGGCCCCATCACATCAATGAAACGCATGGCATGTTCATGAGCGTTCCCATTGACGTCTTCGAACTTGTCCCATTTAGGAGCCTTGTACCCAACAGGGTTAGGCATAAGATAGATCTCTCGTGGGATAGGCGGGTCGTTGTCTAGCTTCGGGATGATGGTATCCGCGAATGATTGATGAGCCAGAATGGTGTCTATGCGCCGTTGCAGAGACGTCATACACTCTGGAGTGTTTCCCTCGGTAGCAGGAGGAGGGGTTGCTGCAGGCGGAGGCGACACATATGCCGCAGGAGGACTAGGGACATATTGTGCGTTCACATTGCCCCAGATTGCCGTTGGAGGAGGCAAGGGATACTGCGAGGCCGGATTAGGTACCAAAGCCGGAGGCTGACGAGTATGAGCGGTGAGGGGCAACATTTGAGCTGTTGACCCTTGAATTGAGGGTAGCTGCGTAGTCGCCGGTGGAGTTTGCAGATTAGGGTTGGGTGGTGTGGTTGACACTCCCAGTCCTTGAGTGGTAGAGGCTCCTCCTCCCTGAGTGACGGCGGTGGCTGGTGCAGGGTTTGGAGCAAGAGTCCCCAAGACAGCCATGATCCGTTCTAGCTGCGCAGATTGAGCTTTGAGAGCCTTCCCCTGACTCTGGATGGTGGCGTCCACGGCCTCTAGCGTCGAAGCTTCATCGGTGGTCGTAGGAGTACGGCGGATCTCCTCTCCCGAGGCGGCTTCGGTGGAAGGCGATCTGTTACTGATATCATCCTCCTGAGACATGGTTGCTTGTAATGGTAAGATTCACGTCGGGTTCACCAAAATGTGCACAAGAGATTTTGGCAGGGAGAACTCTGTGTGCACCGTAAGTAGAGGATCGGAAATGGCACGGGAAGAGTTGGGTTGTGTGTAGGGAGAGAGTAAGGCAGTAGTAATGTCTGAGAGAGAGACAGGGGTTGGCAGAGCTTCCGCGTATGGCTGGTGTGTCCCCCTTTGTATGGAAAGGTTAACGTCCTATATATAACGGAGAATGTGACCGTTGTAGTGTGGTTAATGCGCCCATCAATGGCGGCTTAATTAGCTTAACCACAACGGCACGTTCGTCCGCACATATAGGGACCGTTACAACACGTTATGAGCGAATACCGGAACCGTTATGGGGTTGGCCGGGTTTGACCGGATTGACCGGGTTTATGGAGCTCGTGCCATAAATCTCTCAAAAGCAGTTACTAAAGGTCGCGTGCGGGCTTGGCTCGCACGCGACATGACTTACTCTAGCCTCCAAACCACTAAGTCCCTACAAGTCTCGTGCAGTGGTATGCGAGGGCCCTGTCTCGCAGCCCCCACATGGATCAGCGCGGCTGGTGATCCAGTGTGTGTGGAGCACAATATGGTGTGCTAGATGGTTGCCACGTGGCCAAGATCTGTCAGCTCAGAAAGCACTATCTACAGTTGGCCTACTGCTTTCCCATAGTCTTTGATAATTTTCAATAAACACTCCATGTTCTTTTGGCTAGCACCTGTAGAAAACAGCGAATCGTCACCAAAAAAGATTTGGGAGACCATTGGTCCTACCCTAGACGCCGTAACACCCACCAACCGACCCTCCGAGACAGCCATAGAAATTGCTCTAGAAAGGAACTCACTGCATAGTAAGAACAAATAGGGGGACAACGGGCATCTCTGTCTCAATCCCCTCTCCGGGATAACCTCTCCCACCGGTACCCCATTACGGACAAAAGAGTATTTCACCGTTGAAATGCACTTAAAGACGAGCTTTTTGAACTTTTGGCCGAAACCCAGATGGGGGAGAGCTCCCTGGAAAAAAAACTCCATTGCACCCGATCATAAGCTTTTCTCATGACAACTTTTAGCGCAATGAAACCTTTCTTCCCCTTCTTCCTCGTTTTGATAGAGTGCAGCACTTCAAAAGCTGTTAACATGTTATCAGTGATGAGACGCCACAGCACAAAAGCACTTTAATTTTCTGCAATCAGTCCCTGAAGAAGCCTTTTCAATCTGTTTGCTGCAGTCTTAGCCACAATCTTGTAAATCACTGAGCACAAACTAATTGGTCTATACTCGCTTTCTTTTCGGGGTTGCTTTAGTTTTTGGGATAAGAGAAATCAAAGTCTCGTTGTATTCCTCCAAGGTAGCACCATTGTTGAGCGAATTCAAGACCGTCCGTGTCACTTCTTCTCCTACTATGTGCCAATATTTCTGGAAGACCCCTGCATTAAAACCATAAGCTCCTGGAGCCTTGTCCGAAGCCATCTGAAATAGGGCTGCCCTTACCTCTTCCGCGTTGTAATCCATATACATATCATCTCTCTCAACGTCTGAAATCTTTTGATCCATTGCTTCCAATGTATCATCAATATCATCAACCATCGGGTTCGAGGAAGTGAACAAACCTGAGAAATGGTTTTTGAGTACCTTCGTTATACGATCTGAGTCTGTAGTCCATTCCTCGTTTTCATCTTCTATCCCCTGAAAATTGTTATGTGCTCTTCGAGTAGTGGCTTTTTGATGAAAGAACTTCGTGTTTTGGCCCTAGCTCTAAGCCATTCAGTTCTAGCCCGTTGCGCCCACATGATTTCCTCTCGTCTTAGGATGTTATTTAGCTCCCTACGCAACTGGTCTTGCTGCCTTTGACTGAAACATGTTCTGTAGTGTTTCAAGCTTTGACCGATTTTGCTTGATGTTTCTTCGGACATTACCGAAAGTAGTTTTATCCCAAATCACACAGTGTCGGGAGAGATTAAGTAAATTATGTCCGGTACTGTTCCCCATCCTCGAATCCCATTTACTTCGCACAAGGTTCTCAAATTCCGCGTGCGTAGACCACATCTTCTCGAACTGGAAACACCTATTCCCTCGTCCTTGACTATGTTGCAAATCAAGGAGAAGCGGCGAGTGATCCGAATCGGGATCGCTCAGATGTACCACTCTCGCTCCTTGAAACCTGTCCATCCACAAAGAGTTTGCTACTACCCGATCAAGTCGCTCACGGATATTGTCTTCATCTGTCTGATTGTTACTCCAGGTGAAAGGATTACCTAATAAACCAAGATCAAGGGGATTAAGATCGATAAGAACATCTCAAAATTGAGATAGCTGAGTATAATTGACTCCCACTCCTCCTTCCTTCTCCATAAAGGTCGTCACCGAATAAAGTCTGTCGCGACGCACTAGGGTAAAGCTGGTTTCGGAGCAATTCGTCTCAGTAGTTCCCAAGAATGATGTCTATCCACTGTTTTTGGATCTCCATAGAAGCCTGTAAATCTCCACGAAAAATCCCGGGTTTCCTCCATAATAGTAGCATCAATATAAAACTGATTACATCTATTAACTGTAACTTGCATACCTTCCTTCCACAAAAGTGCTAAGCCACCCTTCCATCCTCTGCTGGTTACCGTTAAGCAGCTTGCAAACCCCTGTTTGTACCGAATCTTCTCCATCTCGTGCTTTCTTGGTTTTGTCTCAATGAGAAAGACCAAGCCGGGATTGTATCGCCTCACTAAATCGCGAAGCGACAGGAACGTGCTCGGGTTCCCGAGACCCCGCACGTTCCAACATAGTAGATTCATTGTGCTTGGCGGGACTGCGTCGCAGTCTCCGCCGTTCGCGCATTTAGAGTTTTTGAGGCACTCAAAACCTTCGAGCTTTTTACATCCTGCATACGGACTTCTGTATTTCCCCCTCGAATAGTACCCAGATATCTTCTCTCCATTTCAATCTGCTTGTTTCTTTTACTGACTTCCTTCGCCTATTGTGGCAGTGGGCTTAGGTCTGGTGCCGTTTTGCGCTTTGGTGAGACTGGTCGAGTAAGCGAGTTTGTTTCCTGTCTAGTATTTTGGTTTGCATTATTCCCCTTCTTTCTTTCAGTTTTGTCACCTTCTGTTACTGCGTTTTTCTGATCGCCCACTACTTCATAGTCCTCACTCACCCCCGAATTCACCCCTTTACCCCTTTCTGTCCCAGGCAATTGAGCGCTTGTCGCTACTTGTGTCGGAGTCACCATTCCCATTTCAAAAACAGTTTCAGATTGGTTACTACTCGACTCAGTAACTGTCGAGTCTACACTTGGTGGATTGGTGGAACTTTTTCCCCCTGCTTTTCTTTTTCATTTGTCTACACGTGATCTTGGTTTTCCTCCAAGTTTGTTGTCCCTTGCTTCCCATCGTCATCTACCTTATTTTGTTTCATAGCTCCATTACCTCATTTCTCATCATTCTGATCCTTGTTAGGATTAGTATTATCCTAGTTTGGTTTTCCCGCCACTTGAGTGCTTTTATTCAGTGGATAGAACAACATCCACGCCCCGTAACCCGCATCTTGTTCTTGTTCTTGTTCCGTAGTAATTTTGTCACAGTTCTTGCTATAGTGATCAATTATCCCACACCACTTGCACACGTGAGGAATTCTTTCATATTTGAAATCGAGCCAAACGCGCTCCTGTTTTATGTTGACATAAACACCTCGGGGAAGAGGTTCAATAGTGGCATCCGAACCCTAACTCGAACATAACTTTTCATCCCTACGCTATCGACTCTAGGGTCTGAGTCGAGAATTTCACCCACATTACGGACTGCCTTTCTACCCACCTGCTCGTTGAGAATGTGCAATGGAAGTTTATGTACTTGGATCGACACATCCATGGTATCAAACCTGGGTTTCTCCGTTTCATTCCCGATTTTCCAGGGTTTTAACATCAACATGGAACCATCGAACACCCATGGTCCCCCATATGTTATACGATCCATAACAGCCTTGGGAAATTTGAAAATATAAGTGTTACGACTCACGTTATAAAAGCTTACTTGATCCCCTTTGTTCCACATCTTCCTTAAAAAAGCCTTCATCGACCGTATATTGATCTCGCCCACTGAGAGAAGTTTTCGATGGAACACCATTCAAAACCCTTCTCCGCATCGGAACAAAAATCTTCCTCGAAATCAATCTCTGTTGCTTCTTTCTCAGTTAGCTTCATAGAATCAAAGACCAACATAGTCGCTTCTTCCGTTGCTTCAGTAGCTTCTTCCATTGTCGTTTCTGCTGTCGCCACTTCCCACCCTAGGGTTTCTTTCCCACGCCTTTCTTTCTCATTAAGAGCATCCACAGTAGACTAGCTAAACGGAAGTTATTACTAAAATATAGAGCATGTTTTGTAGAACTAAGACTCCAGTAGATTCGCTAATTCATTTGCTACTTTAGTTTTCTATTTTTTTGCTCGCCACATCTAGCAAACATATTATTCTCATCCAAATTAATTTTTCAAATTGTTTCCCCACGTTTCCACTTCTTAGAATTTCTCAAACCTCACATGTACAGTTTGTGTAGGACTCTACAATTTAAAAAAAAAAGAAATTGTGGATAAAAATTGGCTAACACTACTGGAGCAAAACATAATATATTCACTGGCTAAAATAGAATTTACAAAATATATAGCTAAATTCTAGATTACACTACTGTGGATGCTCTAAGAGGCTTTATGTGATCTCTTTCTTTCTAGAGAGAAATTTATTTTCTTCTATTTTCTCAATAATCATAGATGATTATATTTGTAATAAATTTTGAATAGTTGTGACTATTCAACTCGTTCCTTTCAGATACACAAATAGTTGTGACAATCATAATTGGAATTAAATGTACTTATAACTAAGCTTAACTATTCAGTGTTTTTTTTAAATGGTATATTTATTATTATAAAAAAGAAGTATTGACCAATTAATCTTTTTACTCAATCTTGCCAACTCACTCTCTCTAGTGTCTTTCGATGCATGCTGCCGACTTCGTAGAATATGACAATTTTTTTCGAGACTATACCGTTCTTTTGTGTCGTCCATGACATTTAAGCGGACCGCACTATTCGACTGAAGTAATTTACCTTAAAAGACGTTTTTTCAATACATAAATATTATTGAGGGTATATCCAAGAAAATATAATGTATGTCAATTATTGCTTTACACTTATGCTTCATATCCAACTTATTTTTTAAACTGAGAATCAAATATGGAGAAGAAAGAAAACATTAACTTTCTTTCTTTTTTGTTTTTTTTAGAAATTATTTTTGTTGGCAACCGGGTTTGAACTCGGGATCTTATGCAGGGGCTTCCAACGCTTAAAAACTATATTATTATTATTATTATTATTATTATTATTATTATTATTATTATTATTATTATTATTATTATTATTATTATTTGGCACACACGCTTAAAACTGGACCATCAACAAGTCTCGGCTGGAAGATGAGCCAAATTGGGCAATCGAAACTTTACGAATTGATGTAATTGGCCTATGAAGCCCAACTTCGTTTTCTTTCTTTCTTTTTTTTTTTTTTTTGGTATATGAAAGTTTTTCCTTCGAAAAGAAAAAATGGTTGGTTGGGGTGGGTAAGGCCGTGGTACAAACGGGTCTAATATGTAGTTGGTTTGGGGCTGGGCTCAGTGCTGGTTTGACTGCCAACAGGCCCAACAAAGTCTTCACCAGCTCACTGCCGTTCTCTTCTCTTTCAGTTTCAATCGGAGGTTTCAAATCACACCTCACCTCACCTCAGTCAATCGCCGATCCCAACACCAACACACACACCGTTGCTCATTGTCTTGCACCACACCAATCGACGCCCTTCAACCTCTCAGCCAACTCAGCCAAGAGTTGAGTCCCCGATCTCTTCTCTCTGTAAGTGACCACGGATTTTCACCGTTTTTTGTTTTTTTGCATGCTTCGATCTACACTTCCACATCACTTTTTCTTAATCTGAAGTCGGTGAGGGTTAAATTTGTAACCTCACCGTTTCAAAGCGTCTGTTTTCTGATCTGTGAACCTGATTACGTGTTTGCTTAATTAATTGGAATTGGGTTTGGTAAATTTGATGAATTTGGTGATGGGTTTAGCTCAATTTTGCTGTGCGGGGTGATAATTTTGTTCAAGTGGCTGAACGTGGACTGATCACTCTTTGTGGATTGGATTTGTCATGTCTACAGGGGGTGGTGACATTGTTCAAAATCTACGTGAACACGTAGAGAATTGCCAAATGAATCTGAAATGATACCCGGATTCGCTGTATGGCTACTTAGAATTTTTAAGAGAGCATGCAAGATTTACCAGCTTAAGTTTCTACTCTGAAGTACAAAATTTGTGATTTGTTTTAAATGGGTCATGATGATATGATATTATATAACATCATAGATCGTAAGATCATTGATACGTATACGACAAAAACAAGCCTTTACGTTTTTAATGAAGTCACCGATTTGTGGATGAGAATTTATGATATGTTCTGAGGCCGTTGTCTGTGAGAGAATGGATTTGGGAATGAGAATCTTAAGAATTGTCGTATATGAAGATGTGAATTGCTCAACTTGGTTCGAATGAGAAACTCAAGAATTGTCATTTTTTGATATCTTCATTGATACGCAATTAGCTGCGGATGGACTATATCTTATTTATTTTAGCTGGATTGTTATGGACGTTGTCGTTTTCTTAACTTTCTAGAGTACTGTTTTTTGTCGTTTTTATTATGATGAAGTTCAAAATGCTAACCTGCGAATCCGACCTCCAGTTACGTACCAGATAAGGCAACCACACCCTTGTCCGTGTAACATAAACATAGGATACATCTGATAGATAAAGTTTGTCGTTATTGCCATGACCAGTACAAATGCAGCCTTCTCAAGAATTTGCTGCAGAGTCGAGTCATTGTGAATGATACGGGCCAGGACACGACCACGGTGCCATTTTCATCCGCATCACTCGTCAGCCAAGTTATCTCAAGGATTATGCGGCTTAGTTATTTAATTTCGTCATTACTTTAATTTGTGAGAATTTAGGAAGTTTTTATTTTGGGGGTTTTAGGTAATTTCAGGATAGTTGGAGTCCTAGTATGAGTCGGACAAGGAAATGTTTCCAAGTCCAGGATTATCCAGTACTTTTAAAGACGTGTCAGGGCAGTTTATTTTCTATCAATGAGAAGAATCAAATTTATTGTTTAGCTTAGTTTTGGAGACCCAGCATCTCGAATCTGAATCAGAAGACCGTAGCTTCTCGAACTGGTACGATTCGGTAAGTTAACTCTTATCAGTGAACCGTAACGATTCGGTCTAATTATTCCTTACCAATAAAACTGCCCATTTAGATTTCAAATCATTAACCCTCTATTTTGAAGCAAAATATACAAATTCAAGGTGATTTGTGGTAACTCGGTTTTTTAGTTTTTGGTTTTTGTGAATGAGTGGTTGTGGTGAGGAGAGAGTATATATGCAATAAAGCAAAAAAACCAAAAAACCCGCTATGCAAACTACCCCGATAGATATGCAATTATATAAATAAAAAATAGCATCCAAGTGAGCGTACTGCATAAGTTCCACCCAAAAGTAGTGAGTTAGAAATAGCTCGAAATCATAAATAGCATCCAAAAATGTTAACTTCATAAGTTCCATGCAAAAGTGGTGCGTATAAATAGCGTCCAAATACATCAGTTCCAAGTAAACACAGAGTAAGGTACTCTTCAAGCTCCATCCTAACAGACTGAAAAATCATCCAGATAAATGCAGCCCCCCATAATCCTTCCAGAGTTGCGAAAGAAGACGTGATTGAAGATTTTTTGTAAAGAGAAGAGACGGTAGATTAGGGTTTCAAGTATTGGCGTTTCGTTTTCGGTTTGACTCGTAGCGATTTCTTTCTTTACGTGCTCATCTAACCCAGACCCGCCTTCAAACAACTAAAATTCAGAATCACTCGATTCACGATTCAGCGAATTGATTTGCGATTCACCTTTACTTTCGATTCCATGTACGATTCTGAATCGATGGGGGGTATGAATCAAACCGGATAATACTATAATCATTAATTGCTCGAGTTTGGCAAATATCCTGCAGACTGCAGAGCTTCTCAAGAATTTGGTGCTAACTGTTTCGGTGTTTGTTAAATTAGTGATGAAATAAGAGATTAGAGTGTAACTTATGACAGATCTTTTTCACAAGATTTTGGAGTTGAAAGCTCACATCTCTATGTCTTAAGGCTTCTCCGAGCTTTTGGATAGAACTGTATAGCTAGCTATACTACACACTCTGATTGTCAAGGCCTCTGTGTGATTATCAATTTTCTCAAGTACGATATATTTTGATATGAGCATTTAGGAGGAATTATTCTGCTTCCGCAAGCCTCTGTAAGTAAAATATATAATAAATGACGTATGAGTTCTGAGGTAATGTGTAGGGATAGACTTGATTGGTTGCTCACCATTCTAGGCAGTTATCACTTGATCTTTAGTAGACCCTAACTGTTTATGTTCCACATGCAGGTGAAACTTCAAACAAGTTGTTAATCGGAGGCTAAAAATGTCTGCTTCTGAAGAAAACAGTGGACTGTTTCCAATATTCATTCTTACAATTATTGCGTTGCCGTTATTACCATATACAATACTTAAATTATGTCGTGCTGTGCCCAAGAAGACAAAGAAAATCCATTGCGAGTGCTCAGTATGTTCTCGAACAGGAAAGTACCGCAAATCGATCTTTAAACGGGTATGTCTCTCTTTTACTGATAAGTTTCATACTCGACCAAAATTGTGTTTCACTCATCTTGTTTGTTTCATGAATTGATATTAGCTCTGTTATTTTGGAGTATGCAGATAGCAAGCTTCTCATCATGTAGCAACTTGACGCTGGTTTTGCTTTGGATCATTGTGGGCGTACTAGTTTATTACATTAAACATATAAGCCGTGAGGTAAATAATTAAATCAGTTTAGGTATTAGCAGAATAACTCCGTGATCCGCTCTTTTTATTACTATTACTATGATTTATTGGGTACCTCTTCTGAAGTAATCTGTTGATTCAAACGCTGCAATAGCCTGAACGATGAAACTCTAGTACTTAAAAACCTCTAATCATTTTAAATGGGTGTGGGTATATGACGAAGTATTCGTCAGATGCGGAGTTGCGAGTTTAATTGCTTCGTGTGCCTGCCCAATTTACACCCTCCTCAAATGTATCATTACTGCATTCAGGATAATCTTCAAATCTTGCAACTCCTTGGAGTACCTCATCGAGCTTGATGAGATTATTGAACTCAATGTCTGGTGACGGGGACTAAAGATGAAGACAATCTGCATTTTCTTTTACACTTCATACATAGATCAAATTTGAAATATATTTGTGTAGCCAGATTTCAAAATCTTGCCATGTATGTCAGAAACCAACAGAAGTTGATATACAATTGGCAATGCTTCACCTATCAAGTGACTTTTCTGAAGTGACGAATTTTGAGTAAGATGATAGATATGCAGAAAAGGAGATCAGTAAAGAAAATATTACTTGCACTCCCCTTTAATAGTAATTACTTTATGATATTACTACGTTACATATTACAGCCAAGGAATGAACTGCTCCAAATTGACACCCAACCTTAGATTTCATGAAATAACAGCCTACGATTCCTATCAGCTACTGAAACTGCATACAAATCTCTGTCCTCTACAAGTGTGTGCTGACATCTCGTCGTCTCGGCATTAGTAATTCTGGAGCTATGGCAACAGAAGCCTCTGAAAGAGTTGAAGCCCTGTTTCTTACTGCTTCAACCCCTTATCTACACTCACCACATAATATTTTTTTGCGGAGCGAAATGCTCATGCCACAAAACCAACGTGCGTTTGTCCATTTAACAGCCCAAAGAAACTGTACCTTTTTAGAAAGGTTTGATGGTAGACACCGTTTTCTAATCTAACTGGTTGTTAGAATTCATGGTGTTCCACCTCAAAACCCATTGGCAATGAGGGGAGTAAGCCAGGATACTAATTAATTATTTTTCTTCCTCTTGATTGTCCAATTTGGGACTTCTCGACACTGGTTATAATGCCTCCTTTTATCGATACAGGTTGAGGTTTTTGAGCCATTTAAAATCCTTGGGTTAGAATCTGGTGCCTCTGACTCGGAGATAAAGAAGGCATATCGGAGGCTTTCCATTCAATACCACCCTGATAAAAACCCAGATCCAGGTGGAATTCTTCATATTTCTATATGAAACTAATAATGAAACTGACTAATTTTTTCTGTTACTAATTCTTGTTCATTTTCTTTTCCTATGTCACAGAGGCCAACAAATATTTCGTGGAGTACATATCTAAGGCTTATCAGGCTCTAACCGATCCCATTTCTCGTGAAAACTTTGAAAAATATGGCCATCCTGATGGAAGACAGGTGTTGTGCCTCTTTATTATATGACATGTTCTTTGGAGAAATATTGACAATAGTATTTCGAAACTGATATATTCCCTAAATAAAAACTGATATATACTGTACGGGTGCAGGGCTTTCAAATGGGTATAGCTCTTCCCCAGTTTCTTCTGAACATTGATGGGGCTTCTGGTGGGATACTCTTACTATGGATTGTAGGTTTATGTATTCTGCTGCCTCTGGTGATAGCTGTTGTCTATCTCTCGCGCTCATCAAAATATACTGGAAACAATGTTATGCATCAAACACTTTCAGCATATTACTACTTTATGAAACCATCTCTAGCCCCGAGGTATTGTGCTTATTCTGATAATTTGTTTAGAAAAACTGCTACTTGTTGCTTTTACGAGGTTTCTATGATTTAAAAGAACTACTAACTTTTCTGCATGAACTTGCCGATGGGAATTTGGTGGCACTATATCAGCCTCCGTTCTCAAATTTGTAATGTACATATAGAAGCCAGGTTTTCTTTCTTAATGATTTTTCTACAGAGTTCAATTGTGGATGAGTCAGTGTATAACTTCCTAGTTTATTTAACATCTGTTATATGAATGAACCTGGCTTCGGACCAGCAAGTCGGCATTATCTATACCCAAAACTGAAGTCCAATTTACTCACTACACTTGAGGCCTGGTTACCTGGAAGGCAACATGTCTTAGAAGCATTTTTATTTGCTCCACCTTATTTAGCATCACGAGCTGTGTTTGAGAGATGTTCCCTCCATTATTACATTATATCTTTTGTGACTTGATTTGATTGTATTGTGATACAAATTTTGTAGTAAAGTGATGGACGTCTTCATTAAGGCAGCCGAATTTATGGAGATTCCAGTTCGTAGGACTGATGGTGAGCCATTACAGAAACAATTTTTATTAGTCAGAAGTGAGTTGAATTTGGACCTAAAGAACATCAAGCAAGAGCAAGCAAAGTTTTGGAAGCAGCACCCAGCATTAGTTAAGGTATCCTTTGATAGAGATCGATGTAATAAAGGTCGACTTCTGTTAATTATACTCTGTTGAGTTTCAATCGAGAGGCGGTCTCGTTGTTGATTTATGATACATGGTGTTTATTACATTGCTGCTTGTTGCATTACAGACACAACTTTTGGTTCAAGCCCAATTAACTCGTGAGACAGAAGCTCTCTCAGCAGATTTACAACGTGACTTTAAACGTGTGTTAGAACTTGCACCTCGTCTTCTTGACGAGCTGATGAAGGTAATTGTTGCCTGTGTCTACTTACAGTTCTTGCTGATAGTGAATTGTCATTGGCATTTTGGATACCATGGGAGTTTTTTGGCTGCATCTGAACCTTTATGTTGTGATGGAAAAGAGACGGGGAAAAATATACTCTTCTTTTCATGGATTTTGTACTTGTATTGTATCTACTGATTCACAGAAGTGCACCACACAGACAGAAATGTATGCGACAGTTAAATATGGATGCCAGAAAGTATTTTTATAAGTTGCTTATGATTGTGAAATATGTTAGTCAATATCTTTCAAACCACCACTTTCTCATCTTCTTTTCATGGATTTTGTACTTGTATTGTATCTACTGATTCACAGAAGGGCACAACACAGACAGAAATGTATGCGACAGTTAAATATGGATGCCAGAAAGTATTTTTATAAGTTGCTTATGATTGTGAAATATGTTAGTCAATATCTCTCAAACCACCACTTTCTCATCTTCTTTATTATCATTTGCTTTGTAATTCATTTCTATTTTCCATTTTTGTCAACTAGAGGTAGAAAGTAGTGTCTAGCAGGGAAGTTACAAATAAAAACATTTAGGTATATATATGAAACAAGTTCCTTACATTTTACATTTATCCTCATGTATTTTTTTCCATACTTCATCTGTGCTGATTGCCATTATACCCTTTTATGCTTTTGGTAAAGTCTTGTTGTACAATGAGTTTTTCCTTTGACACAATGCTACTTGTACAATGAGGTTCAACAATGTGTTCGATTAGGATTATTGATTCAAGATTCTGGCTTGACTTTTTGTTCAGGCATTTGTGCAAGAAACTTGAACCTTGTATCGCTATTCTTAATTTAATTTTCTGCATGCAGATGGCAGTTATACCTCGCACGACACAGGGTCATGGTTGGCTAAGGCCTGCAATTGGTGTTCTTGAGCTTTCTCAGTTTATAATTCAGGTTTGTACTGAGAATCACTGGAAGTTATTCAACTATCCAAATACTGAATCTTTTGGGTCACAAATTATTGTTTTAATCAAGCATTTACAGTGTTATCCTCAATACTTGTGTGGATAGTTCACAATATTATTATTATTATTGTTGGCATAACAATAAGGAGGGTTTCTTGCATGACCTGTCATTCATGATTTCATCAACCATCCTGTAACCCTCGCCCACTCTCTACTCACAAGCTATCATCAGGTCTGGAAAGTCATACAAGTTCTTTATTCAGTCCACTCTTCTGCACATCCGGTACTTTTGTTTCAACAGATATAAGTCACCCCTAATTTGGAGAGGGATCTTCGGTTTAGCAAGAGTTTTTAGTAGAGCAGTGTATCCTGGAATTTCTGAGATTCCCATGATCTTTTTACTGGATGCTCAAGTTCTGTAGATCATAATATTTCCATAAGTCTGTACAGTTCTCCTTACAGGTGACTTCTGTGGGATAATTATAGTTTTATGCATACATCGCAATAGCATACTCCATTTTGGTCAGAGACAAGGAATTAGCATGTTGTCTGCCAACAGGATGAAACTTCGACTTTGAAAAAATGAGCCAAGTAGACTAAGTGTTATGAAACTCTCGTGATTTTTGCAAGAAATGAAAAACAATACAAGTATTTCGTTTCTTTCAGTTGTTCAGAAATCACGTTCTGACATGTTTAATTGCAGGCTGTCCCCCTCAGTGCTAGAAAAACTGCTGGAGGATCTAGCGAAGGCATCGCCCCATTCCTACAGCTTCCCCATTTCAATGAAACTGTCCTGAAAAAGCTTTCACGCAAGGCAAGTAAATAATAACACTACATTATTCATCTGACCTCAATTAATTACATTATTATTTGTTCACATTTTTCTTTTGGTTTCGTTGGTTTCAGAAAGTGCGGACATTTCAAGAACTCCGTGACATGACTCTTGATGAACGATCGGATCTTCTGACTCAAGCAGCTGGTTTCTCTGCTGCTCAAGTACATGACGTGGAAATGGTTCTTGAAATGATGCCTTCCCTGACACTTGAAGTCACTTGCGAGACTGAAGGGGAAGAAGCTATACAAGAAGGAGACCTTGTCACAGTTCATACCTGGGTGACACTTCGACGTGCCAATGGTTTGATCGCAGCCTTACCTCACGCCCCATACTATCCTTTCCACAAGGAAGAAAACTTCTGGTTCCTCCTTGCAGACTCCAACTCCAACAATGTCTGGTTCTCCCAAAAGGTCAGTTTCATGGACGAATCAACTGCTATAACCGCCGCTTCAAAAGCTATCGAAGAGACCATGGAAGGGTCAGGAGCGAATGCAGTGGAAATTAGCAAAGCTGTTAGAGAAGCGGTTGAGAGGGTTAAGAGTGGGTCCCGGCTTTTGTTGGGCAAATTCCAAGCTCCGTCGGAGGGGACTTATAATTTGAGCTGCTACTTGCTGTGCGATTCATGGGTGGGTTGTGACAAGAAGACAAGCTTGAAAGTGAAGGTTCTGAAACGGACCCGGGCGGGGACTAGGGGCGGTTATGTGAATGAGGAAGGGGCAGGTGTGGAAGATGGGGTTGAAGAGGAAGATGAGGTTGAAGAGGAGGAATATGATGAGGATTACGAGAGCGAGTACAGTGAAGATGAAGAAGAGGATAAAAATAACAAGGGGGCTTCTTCAGGAAAAGGTGGAAAAGGCAATAAGAAGTCAGCTTCTGAAGGCTCTGAATCAGAATCAGATGACTAGAAATCTGTTTCGTCTTCTATGAAGTAATAGAAAAATAAGGTTGAAGAGTAATTTTCTTTTCCCAGTAGAGCCAACAGAATACCCAAAACTTGTGGATTTAAAAGCATTTTGAATCATACCTAGAGTTTTTTTTTTTTTTTTTTTTTTTCTTATATGAAAACAAATAGTTGAAGCTAGGTTCTGTCTGCTATCTTCTTCTTCTTCTTCCACCTCGACTGACTGTCTTTCCCCAAAATCTTACATGCCACCATGGATCCTTTGGTATCGGTTATCCATGTTGTTGACTGTTGCTCATCACAGTGGATATGGATTCACCGATTGATGCACTCGGCCTTTTTTACAAGTTGAAGCATGAATTAGGCATTCGATATATTGTTTATCGATGGTGTTTTTGACAGCGGAACCAGTGATGCGTGATTGTGATTCGATATATTGGTTATCGATGACTTGTTTGGAAGAATGATTGCAGACCCTCGTTGCATTATACCTCCTCCCTTTACTTAGGGGTTTGTGCTTGGAAGAAATGATTGCAGACCCTCGTTGCATTATACCTCCTCCCTTCACTTAGGGGTTTGTGCAAAAGCCTCCGTTATGGTTCAAACTTCGAAATATTGCAACGAATCTCCTTGTGGGTTCGGTTTGTGTGGTTCCGTTAAAACAAACCGAATCTATAAAAAAATGGCTTTAAATGCCACGAGACCCTGACTCCCTGAGTGTTTAAAACTCAAAGCATTGCCAAAGCATAATACGAGACAATAGATCTGGAGGGGAGAGGAAAAAGGTGGAGGGCGATGAGGAAGAGAAGGCCGCCGCTGCCACCAAAGGAGCTTCCACTGTAGCCACCTTCTCGGCCTCTCTGTACGCCAGAGATAGGGAGAGAGGATATGTAAAGAAGAAGAATGGATATATTTATCCTCTGATGTTTCTAGATTTCAACAGAAACTCCACGTACTAGTCTTCCTCTTCACGTTTATGTAGCAAAGAAGCACATGAAAAACTAAGGTGTTCGAAACAAAATTGGTCGCCTCTCAGGGTAAGATTCTACGCACGACCATGGAAGGAGGGCGCAATACAACCGTCTAACTATGGAGGAAGCTTTCGGATTTTAAGCGTTGAAGAAGAGGAAGAGTTGAGAGAAAAGTGAGAAGTAGCAGAATTAGAGAGAGTGGGGAGAAAAGTATGGGATTCTGCTGTATATGAGAGGGTATTTAGGTTTTTCTACCCTATATAACCTAAAATTACCTCCCTCAACAAAAAATTGAAACCACAAAGAGGTATACTGCAACATTTGATATCCCATTGTAGAAACTTCTAAACACATCAGGTTAAAATGCAACTGACAAGTGCCCAGACCTAGTCGTAAGGAAAACAGACAAGTGCCTAGACCTAGTCGTAAGAGTTATCGAGTTCAGTGTGAATGTATTAAACCTCAGCACCCCCTTCCGCTTAGAATATATGCTAGAAATAATTTCTTACATATACGAGTACTTAAATTAACTTATATTTAGGGTGTTGATAATTACACAATTATAGTAATAAGTAGTGATAACACAATTTGTTGAAAAATGCTATATTTGCTTTCTCACATCTAAGTACTTGCTTTGGTCCTTAACACAGCGAAGATGAAGACTCACTGTAACCGTTGCCGACACAACAACCTTCACCATTGCCATTGAGACTGCCACCATCACAGTCCCACAAATCAAGGTAGTCTGTTTATGGTCCAACAATGCTATACTCATAGTTAGTAAAATACGGTACGGAAATAAAACGTGGTACGGTACGTACGGGTACTATACGATTTTTATTAAAAGTACGTTAGTAAAAATTCGGGTTGAAAATACGAGATATGAATAATTCGAGTTTTTAAAACGTACGTGTATAATTCGTAGACTAATTATTCATTCGGGATTAAAAATACGGTCATGTTTCTTTGTATACTAACACATATAGTAAGTTTTTCTCCAAAAAAACACATAGTAAGTTTGTTATTTCTCGTATGGCTATATTTTCATCATTTCTTTTATATATGATTGCTTTATTTGTAAAATATGTACTTGGTAAATTTTCATTAGATTGATTCTCTTTATTGACTCATTGGTTTGTACTTATTTAGTTATATTCTTTATAAAAAGTACCGCACTTGCACTAATTTCAAGTATGAATTATTATTTATACAAATAGTACCCTTATGTTTAATAAGCATAGCACTTAAGATACAACAGATATGGAAGTGTGTGTTGTGTGTGCGCGCATGTGTGTATATGTGTACAAAATAATATGTATAGTTATTAATATCTGACTTGATATTTGTAATTTTTTATAATAATATTTGTGGGTTTTAATAATAATAATAATATTTAGTATAAGAAAATAGTTTATAATATATTAAATCATAACCAATTACTAAAGAGATATAATATTTTTAATGATACATTATGTGACGTAATTGTGAATGCGAGAAGTTTTATTCGGAAGTTTTATACGTTAAGACGTTAAATATGAGTACTAAACGTTTTTAATCAAAATTTCGAGTATTTTTAATTAGGTCCGACTTCAGTACGGAATACGGGAGTATTTTTCAATTATACGTACGTACGAGTATTAAACGGAATAATTCGGAGTATTTACTAACTAGGGCTATACTTACCGACATTAATGTCCCGATAACATTCCAAATCACCCACATTATCTACATGGTTCACTACTATCTAAAGTAATTTTTATGATATTGGTCCATACAAGTTGAGAGATTTTTGGGACATCAATGTAGGGACATATAACATTTGTGTCCTATCAAAACCAGATTATTTCAAATCAAACTCACCACCATAACCAATGCTTTGAAAGCTTACAACATCACCCGTTCAACCGTAGTACCACCCACCTTGTCATTACCATCATCACCCATATAGCCACTCATGTCATTCAGTCACTCTCTTAATCACCAACATGGCCATTGATGCTGTTACAGTAATACCCTATGTATCCTGAGTCAGTAAACTATACAGAGATTCTCGGAACCTAAGAAGTGTCCGCTGCTGACAGTACCGTAGTACACAACAATGAGTTCGATTCACGTCGGGTTCACCAAATGTAGTGGAGGATTGCTGATTAGGATGATGACATAGTGTTCACTCAAGAGAGAAAATTTAGTGATCCACGTGTGAGAAGCCATGGAGATAAGTGATGGTGGGGAATGAAACTGAGCAATGTATGCCAGAGAGACAACTTTTTAGGCGTCGGATCATAGTGAATCCGAAGAGCCTCCAGATCATACTGAATCCGAAGAGCCTCCATGAAGCGCACGACTTATAAATATATACACATATATATATCTAATCACATGAGTCACGCATCGCCCCCATTAATGGTCAAAACGAAGATTTTGGGAGATCGTTACCACTAATACCGGAACTATATATACATGGGTTGAAAAATGACATACAAGGGTCGCAAATCGGACAACAACCACCGACGGTGATCCTTATTCCAGCCTTCAAACCATTTGATTCCTCGATTCCCGTGCGTGCTATTGTCTGAGAAGGGACCTGTCTTGTGGTTCCATTATGCTGACATGGCACGATCTGGTGCATGCTGAGCACGTTAGTGTAGCCAGCTACGTGCTGCTGATAGGTCAATGTGGCTGCAGAGTAGGACAATATTTTAGACTATCTACAATGACATAACAAAATCAGGAATAAACAACACTTATAAAGAAATGTAATCTTCTTAGAAGTAAAAAAATTACTATTTACATTAGTTATAATAACATCTCCTCAGGTGTTTACTACTCTAGATTACTACCTTCCCAAGTTCCCGAGCGCTCACATGCGGGGGTTTAGAAAACAAGAAATCGCAAAAAACCCAAACCATAGCAAGTCTGAGTGATAACACCCGTGTATAAGTGAAGCAATTGAGATAGTTAGCTAAACAATCCATCTATGTTTGACTCAAGTAGTTTGAAACTAGCTTTAAAGATAGTGTAGTTTCATAAAACAAGAAGAGTCAACTTTACTAAATAGTCCCTTATCATTTTTTAGCACTGGATGATCCAACCTACCAAATCAACATTAAATAGCAGACTCCAAATCCCATAACACCGCAGTGTTGTAAAGACCAGATTCACATCCTACAAGGAGGGTTAAGTACCTAACAACTAGACCATACGTGTCGACTGTTGGAAATTGTTTTCAGAAAGCCATATTTATGGTTGAATTAATAATTCTTAATAGATAACTGTTTGCATCTTAATTTAGCAAGCACGTGAGTATGCAAATGCTATTTATTATTTGCCATATAAATATGCATTATAAAGTCTAATGTTTCATACCTAAGACAATTGGACATGCAGACGAGTTCGGGCATGCGCGAGATTGATTGTCAGTTATTTATAGAATATAAGTAAGGGTTCACAGTCTAGATGATTTTGGACAAACCATCAGAACGACTGTAGTGTAACATTATACTGACACATCTCGGTCAAGGAAACAGTATAGTTTCAACTTGTTACACTAGCATACTTTGTGTATGTTGAACAGGACCGCCATATGAAATATAATTATCTCGGACTGACCGAAGTGAGATAATAAAATATTTCATTGTTATTGGTAATATTGGAAACTCTTAATCTATGATTGTTTATGTGGACACAAAACTTGATTAATTATTATTTTGATATATTGAGTGAGATTCAAATGCGAGTCAACAATCCTGGTATATTGGATAATGATTGTTATGATTTGGAGAAAGTAAATGAATCATGGAATCCACGTCTCGTATGAGAATGATGTACCCTCCTGGGAGTTCACTAGGTTTTGTTATGTCAAGTCTGGCCAGCTGGTTATTTGTAACCAGACATAACAAATAAGGGTTGAGCGGTATAGATCAGGGAATACATAAGATGTTGATGAGATCAAAATTGTCAGTAAGAGTAGATCAGCATTAACGGGTATCTGTAATCTTAACGTGGGGAGTTGTCTGATATTAATAACAGGAGCTCATACATAATGATGAGAATAAATGTCGGAGTGCAATTAAGTTTTATGGTGGAGTAAACTATAATTAATAATTAGTTTTGAATTTAATTCATTTTGAATTATGAGTTCAAATATATTATTGGGAGCCGATTCATTTATTTTCTCCAGAGGTCCCCGACGTAGTCCAACATAAGCGTGATCATGTGATTCACAAGTGTTTTTGAGTCTCAAGTGTGTGGAATGTAAATTGAGATTATGTTTGGTATTTATAGTTGATGAGTATTACTACAAACCATATGATTAGGACTTAATTGCAAGCTACCCTAAAGTTTGTAGGGAGGGACTTGCTATGTAAAGTTTTCCTACAAGGGACTTGTGTGCAATTATGAGTATTCTTAATATTAGGGTTAGTAATATGTCTCTATAAATAGTACACCATAGTTCTTAAGTGATGATGATTGTTCATACATCTTTTCCACACAAGAGAGAAAAACCCAGCTGTGCATCCATGAGCTTTTCATGTTCGAATCACCATTGAACTTGAATCGGAGCTTGGATCATACGTCGGAAGGCTTCCGGACATACCAGATTCTGTTTTTGGGTGTTTAGGCCTAGATAAAGATCTCGGATCGCTTTTGGTAAAACACGAAAGTTGTAGATCTCGGAAAAACAAAAAGACCGAAAGAAACGGCGCGTCGATCGGAGTTGTATAACTCCAGATATCGCTGGTCAAAGTTTCTGGTCCGCAGTTGATTTTCAGCAGGATCTGAATTTGGTTTTTGGAGCTTAACCGGAGCTACAGATGTTGGATAAAGGCAAGTCATATATGAAAATCGTGTATCTCGACGAGACGGACGCAATGGCGTAGGTCCCGGTGTCATATTCAGAACAGAGCTTCGTCAGTGGCTGGTCAAAGTCTCGGTATTCGCGTCGTCCCAGTCCGGATGGACTGTGGTAAGTTTTATTCCGCAAGCTAACTTACCACAATACTTTTTTGAATGCCTATGAATAATTCTCTGCATAAATCACGTGGTCCGGGATAAATCTCGTCAAATTTTCCCTTCATCGACACCCCCTCAGAAGAGAAAAAGAGACATGGTACTAGTGCCTTATGCTGAGTACAACTGTCGGTACCAGCTGACTATGGGAGACAAATGTTGTCATACCCAAGAGCCTCTACTGAAGTGGAAATGGGGAGACAAGTAGATCCCTACCCCTGAACCCCGTGCCAGGCTCATAACATGAAGACTAACCAACTTTCATAAAGGGAATCCAGTATCTAATATCAAGTTATATCTAAAACTACTAGTTCGAGTTCAAAACACCAGATGCCCAAATAAGTTAGTTTTTTTATATTCAGCTTAGCTTACAATCTCAATTTTCAAACAATAGATCTTGATCACACACAAAATTAGTTTAGTAAGAATGCTCACCTGAAAACCAAAGCAACAATACATTTATACATCTATATGATACGATCCTCAACACCAGCAATATCTACACATGTAAAGTGCACAACCTATCAACACAAAGCCTCTATATGAGGAAGAATGCATGAATGATTTGCAGTGTGGTAGACAGCCCAAAATACAATCTTATCCCGTAGCCACTTGGACGTACTAACAACGCACATGTGGCTACCCAGTTGTGCCCAATGCACACTAGATCATGCCATGCTAGCATAAATGGACCATGAGACAGGGTCCATTCGCAGATTGCAGCTTGAACGCGAACCATGTATCAAGTGGTTTTGGAGGTTGGAATAAGGTTCATTGCAGGTGGTCGATGTCCCATTTGCGACCCTCGTTTGTCATAGAGAAGACTTGTTCAACTCTTGTATATGCGGTTTTGATATTAATGGTAACGATCTCCCGATATCTACGCTTTTGATCACTTAATAGGGGTGTGATTAACGCCGTAATCCCCTCATGACCTTTACTAATTGCTTTATAATAGGGAGGTCATCCTCTACATAGAGGTTTTGCATATTCATTATGATTCTACACCCAACAAGCTATCTCTCCATATGTAACATATTTACTTACTTTCATTACCCACCGTGACTTATCTTTCTGTGTTTATACTTGGATTACCGGTATTGTTTTGGATTTAATACAAGATCACTCTGCCATCATCTCAATCTACAATCCTTTGCTACAAGTGTAGACTATGCATGCGAAATGATCAAATTGCCCATGATAATCCAATACTGCCCAATACAGTCTCTGACTGCACCTAGACTCCCGAATACCCTAAAGAAGATAAATAACATGAAACCATGATCCCTAAACTATCTAGACGAATTTAGTAATGAAAGCTATGACTTCTACTTATTTGTAGTTAGGCCTGCTGAAGTTTTATAGAATTGCAAAAATCCCCTATAATTGATGTTAGTCAACCCTAACCCCAGAACACCACATAATAACTCCATATGTCGTGAAACATCATACAATACATAGTTTCACATTCCAAATTACTAAAATAAATTCAAATTTAACTTAAAAAAAAATACTACTTTGTCCTTCTTACACAATTCACGATATGATTCATTAAGTCTAACTTCCCAAATTGGATATACAAACCCAAAATATCATTTTGAACAACTTCCTTGAAGAACTCTAAGGGGGGGGGGGTGCATTTAGGTTGTCAAATTGAAAGTTAAAGATAAGAGAAAGTCAGCTCAAACTAGTCAACTTCACAACCAATTTCTGTTCAATTGAGAAATAGATTTGGAAATATGAAAATAGTGTTTTGAAGAAGAAAGGTTGAGTATTCAAAAAACATTTTTTAACACCCAAAATCATCAACTCCACAATAAGATATGAGAGGTCTTCAAATTCAAACACTAGAAAATTTTGAAGGCATTTCTACTGTGAAGGGGTACCTACGTTGGACTCAGTGTATGGGCAATCCAGTTAGAAGTAGACATAACCTAGAGAGATGATTTTGTAGCCCTAAATTCAAATGTAAATAGAATTACTAATGACTCATCAAGATACAAGTCCTGAAAGATTGGTAGATTTAATGTCAAACCACTTATGAACTTTTCTAAGTGTTGAAAGTGCACAAATGCAGCAACTTCACAAGAACGTCGTGGTACTAAAATATACGCTTAAGACTCAAACTTAACATGATTTTGAAGATTAAAGCACCAGGAATCCCTAGAAATCAGCCCTCGACCTCAGGGCATTCAAGAAAATTTAAACAATCAACTCGACAGAAACTTTTGATCAACTGATATAGGATTGAAATTACCTTGAAACCAAGACTCATCAAAAAATAATTAACAGAGAGCACAATGCAACATGAATCATTCAGATTGGCCAAATATACAGAGACACATGCATTCATGAACATATGCAAATGTTTAGCAAAACACGGCACATGCTCAAGAATAAATTTCGCATCAAATGCAATTATGGGTGAATTATGGATGCTTAGATGATTTCTATACTCCACATGGAGTATGCAGAAAGAAAGAAAATTGAATTTGACCAGGAGTTGTAGGATTTATCACTTCTCCGGTTGAGTATGAGTTTTTCGGCGACTGGAAACTTCAAGAATTTGGGTTTTTTGATTCCTTTCGATTTCAAGCTGCAATTATTGGTTTTGAAGGTTTGCAATTAATGTGGGAAGGGATTCGTGGAGTCTTTCTGTTAGTAACAACAACAAAGGAGAATCTAATGAAGAACATGTTGTAGGAACTCAAGAACACTTACCCTGAATTTCCCCTAAACCACGAAATAGCTTCTCAATTTCTTTTGGGCGTTGACTCCTGGTATGAAGATGAGGATGTAGTAGTAGCAACGTTGATAGATAAGAAAGATAAAATGAGTTGCGAGAGATAGTTTCAGGAACATATGGCTCTTTGAATTTTGCTTGATTTTGATTCACTTAGCCTAACTGATTCATCACTAATGCTGTTTTAGGAGTTTTCATGAGGTGTCACTAAGTAAGAATGTCATTAATAATCCATGTTAGGTTCATTAGGGTTAGGTATTTGTAGCTATATGAACTATAACGTTAGTTTAGGATATTTAGGGTTTAACCAAATTGCTAAAATTATAATTTGGCCCAACCACTTCTAGAATTTTCATGAACACTCCATTACTTCTAGATTACTCAAAGACCCAACCAAAACCTGGTTTCCAAAAGAAACTTATTCTCACACTTGACCTTTTTCGGATATTACATTACGTCCTTGCTGAAAATTAGGGGTATTACAGTTCTGGATTCTCATTATCACCACCGACACAACAATTTCCACGACCAATACATGATTGAAGAACTCAAATTCAAGCCCAAGCCCAAGTAAATCTTAGACATGAAATATAGAAATGACAACTCATATCCAAATTCAAGCTACGTTTTAACCCATTCGCGATCTGCAATGCATTCCAAATAAAGTAAAATAGACTCTAACAGAAGAAATGAATCAAAATATGAAGTCAAATACATTCCAGTGGGAGAAAACGAGTAAGAGGAGCCCCTCGTCCCTAGTCCATAGTGAGCCAAACCCAATTAGGATGGAGAGAGTCACACTCATATTACGTGTTAGGATTGAAAACAGAGTAGATCTATAATGTTCTCATTCCTAATATGTGTTTGTATAAATATTTATTAAAAAAGAGATGCCATATTTTCTTGTTAAAGGCAATTGTACAATTTTTTGAAGTATTGGGATGATTTTGACACTCGTATTTCTTATAGGGTGAAAATAAGAATTGCATGAAATATTGTTGCATTTAGTTTAATCCAGAGAATGAATTATTCCAAGTCTGATCATTCCTTAATTCAACATAAGATCTCTATTTTATAGCCGAATTATAAATTGTTCGCTTAAGGGCATTCCTTAAGTGAGCCACCAAATTTTGCGGTTTTGATAAGTCTCGCAACGGTAGTTCAACGTAAGCCTTATTCCAAAACAACCCGTGTCAGTGTGATTGCCCTACTCTGAACCCTATGACTTATAGGCGAGTAATCTTTGCTGATAGCATCTATAAGGTTGAAGTTGGGGTTGCGTTACTCCCCATAGACTACAAGGCCTATTCCCAACAACACATTTGTGGGCCAACAACTTCTACTTAAGCGAACCATTGATTCCTTCAAATCATATTCAACCCATTTGTGCAACTTTTATGTTCTCACAACTAACGTTAAAGAAAGACGCACTCAAACAACCAAACCACCATGTCATAGGCAAAATCCCTCGCATGAAAAGTCATTCATTGAAAGTTCTAATAAGCGAAGCTGGGCATAAAGCTCATATAAGGTGAGTAGGCATCATGCTCCAATAAGCAGACCTTGAGTTAACAGTCCATCAAGCGTGATAGAGCATATTGTAGAACATCGTGAACCAACATACCCCTCGTCGAGCGAAACCTTTAAGCCAAGCTAGCCTGCACGAACATCTATATATTAAATAAGAATGGACTTTTACGGTCCATATTTGCATTGCTAGCCAACTTAGTGGACTCGACTTAGATCGAAGGCCCGAGGATGAGAATAAGGAAAAATTGGATAGGCTGAATAGTTCCGATGTGACGGGTTATCCCTAGTATTTACTGAAAGACATTAATGCAGGTAGTAAAGCAGGATCAATACTTTAGAAGGGGAGTGGTTGAATAGAGTATGTCAATTTTTTGCAGCTTGTGCTAAAAGAGTGGTGTCAAAGACATTTATAGAAAGCAGTGAGTATTTCAAGGCCTTGAAGAGTTTCAAGTCCTTGGAATCAAAACAGATAACAAAGAAAAAGCTAAGAGTTTTCAAGGCCTTAAAAGCCTTTCAAACCCTTGAAATGAAAACATGTTTTGTGCTGCAGATAAGCTAAGTACAACACAACAAAATAAATTCAAGAGACGCAGAGATTTATAGAGTTCAATCCACTTGGACCTACGTATCTACCTCGGGTTTTTGATCCCTACAGGATTTTCAACTCAATTCTTATTAGTCAAAAGCTAAGCCCTAGATATCAAGTACAGAGAGTTCCCTTACTCTGTTAATTGTGGTTCTCACTGACCTATCTAGTACCTGCTCTTGTTAACTAATTCAACAATAATTCTCTATTGTTCACTTGAACAACTCACGAGAATAAGATGTAGCAAGTATTATCTAAATGATATACAAATATAGATCAGAAAGAAGAACACTGAGAACTGATGAAGCAATTGAATGTGCAATGATCTTCTGAGGAATGGATTGAGTGAAATGAATCTCCTTATGCGTTGCTTGTCAATCCTGAGAATGTTCTGAGTCTCTGTGTTCGTGTGTCTCTGAAAACCTTCAGTCATTCCCTCTTATGCAGCTTGTTTGAATAGCAAATCTTCAAGATATTCTCATAACAAACTTTCCTAAAAATTAGCTGCAAATCTTGACTTGTCTAACAACTTTTCTTAACGGCCAGTTGCTCAATATCTTCAAGGATATTGATTTGATATTATAGCTGAGTATGTTAGAAAGGTCCAGACATGTTTGCATAAGCACATAATCAATCTATCAATCCAGTTTTCTTTTCTTCAAGAACGCAGTTTAGGCAAGTGACCCTGCAAAATATGTAATAACTTTTCCATGCAAAACTTGTTCAAACAGATGGATTAACAACAGTTTAGGGAATCAAAATGATTTGTCTTTCATCATCAAAATACATATAATCAAGCATAGGGGATTGAGAATCGGGCCAGGAACATAAGCTCCCCCTAAGTTTATGTTGTATACTGTACTGTATGTTTTGAACATTTGAAAACAGTTTCAAGCTGTTTCAAGCCTTTGAAATAGGTTGAACTTACATTTACCATTAAGCATATTGATAACCTTTGAAGGCTCCCAACTCAAGGTGGCAGCACGGTCGACCCGCTAAATGGCACGGCCCGTGCCCAACAAGGGTCAACCCGGCCCACGCACGCCCCCCCCCTCCAAGTGCACGACCCGCCCCCATCACAACCAGCCTGTGGCACGCACGGGTCAAGTTTCTCCACAACTGAGCACGCCCCGGCCCGCCCCTGGGCCGGTTCGACCCGCACAAAAATGGCCCCTCCACCCTCAACCCGTTCACGGCCCGCCCCTATCACACCCATCCTGTGGCACACACGGGTCTACTTTCTCCACCCTCTGACCTCGCCCGCTCCACACGGGTGCACAGCCCGCCCCCGACCCGCTCTCCTTCAGCCTGCCCTTAACCCGGCTGTCACCTTGACTCCAACACCTAGGTAAAATGTACTCCATTATGTAGCATACAACTCTCACCTTTGAAGAGTCACCACCAACTCCCCTCGTCTCATACACTACAGCTTTGGAACGAATAGACTGTCAACGGAAGAAGAATATTACTCTCATTCCCAGAACTAGTACTATCAGATTTTCTACTCCTCCATCAGCTTTCCAGATCTCTATCAATTTCCTCTCCGAAACTGCAGATTCCCAACCAGCAATGGCGGCGAAGGGGAGATACTCGCGAGGTCCCTATCGCAAAGCTTCATCCTCCACGCTCATCTTCTCCGCTCTCGTCATGTTCTCCTTCGCCATCCTCATCCTTCTCGCTCTCGGCATCCTATCCGTTCCCAGCGCTTCTCGTAGCTCCAGGAAGGCTCAGGATCTAAGCTCACTCGCTCACAACACCATTGGGAGGTCAGTATTTTGATTTTGTTGTTGATTATGAGAAATAAATTTTGTGATCTGATCGGTGTTCGTGCTCGACTTTGATGAGGTTTCAGGAGTGTTGAAGATGATGGGAAGGGAGATCCTTGGGTTGAGATCATCTCTTGGGAGCCTAGAGCTTCTATCTACCATAATTTCTTGGTCAGTTCTCTTTTCCCCCAATATTTCTCACTATTCTGTTTACATGATTAAGAATTGAAGAATGTTTCCTGTAATATGAGTAGAGTTCATTTGCAATGAAACTGTAAATGGTGAGGATTGAACTCATGCCAATTTCGCCATTCTCTGAGTGATTTTGCACAATGTGAATACCTATTTTTTATTTTTTTAAATCTGAATTGATCTCTAGAAAGTGCGCATTGCAAGGGCAGATTTACCAATAGGCTATTTGACAAGAGTAAGGGTTGAATTGAAATAGCCAAAATTGAACTACTTTGTTGAAACATAGGAAGGTACGGGGTACAGTGAACGAACAATTGAGGGGAAGTGAGTCAACGAAACAGGCACAATTAATTGGATACTATACGGGTTGAATTGGACTGGGAATAATCGGGATTTGATGCAAGCTTAATCACGTTTGCACAAATTATATAACTGAAATTTCTGTTGAATTTTTCAACATTAGTGATTGTAACTAGACACATGAAATTGCCAAAATTGAATTACTTTGTTGAAACATAGGAAGGTAGTGGTACCGTGAAAGAACAATTGAAGGCAAGTGAGTCAACTAAACAAGCACAATTAATTGGATAATATACGGGTTGAATTGGATATGGGGATAATCAGGATTTGATGCAAGCTTAATCGCGTTTGCGCAAATTATTTACCTGAAATTGCTGTTGGATTTTTCAACATTAGTGATTGTAACTAGACACGTGTTTCAGTCGAAGGAAGAATGTGAATACCTGATCGAACTTGCCAAGCCTCATATGGAAAAATCATCAGTTGTGGATAGCGCGACCGGCAAGAGCAAGGATAGCAGGTGCACATGTTCTACCCTTATATTCTTAACTCTGCCTATTGAAATTCACTGTGTTTGCATCACTACTTCCATGTGTTTGCTCAAATCAGGAGGAATTTGACATAAACTTATATGCAGGGTACGTACAAGCTCTGGCACGTTTCTCCAGAGAGGACGTGATAAGATAATCAAAACAATTGAGAAAAGGATTGCAGATTTTACATTCATCCCTGTAGGTATGCTACCGTACTTCTCTCTCTTTTTCCATAACTTGAGCAATTATTTTCGCTAGTGAGATTCCGGATTCCGGATTCCTGTCTGCATGTTTTTCTTAGTAAAAAAAGTAAGTTTGTACTTTGTACGTATGCTATTTGCTGGACATATGAATCAAAACCCAGAAGAGCACAATGCATGACCAAATGACATCAAGAAACATTTCGACACTCAGTACATTACAAGAGCTGAAACTAGCATTTCCAGGCACAACTGGCATTTTTATACATATTTTTGCTCGATAGTGTCCAATGGGTGATTAGCTTATCATGGTTTCACTACAACTACGTAGCACTGCTTGAAGGGGGTCAGAACAAGAGATGAAAGCCGTTTTCTAAGTTTCAGTCTATGTTGCATGGGTGCTTCTGATTGGTCACGCACCGGCACCGGGTGCTTCTGGGTGCTTCGTGAGTGCTTGGGTGCTTTGCGGGTAAGGCAGGGTCATTTTTGAAAGTTTTAGTTGAGAGGTCTTCCAAATACAACTAGAATTAACAAAGAAACGTGCATCTATGTGAACATTTTTAACCCTTGGATTACTCATCTCTCCACAGCTAAGAACAACGACATGAAGAGATTATACTATTGATATAGTAACTTTGTATCTTCGAATGTTTATGAATTTCGGTTCGATTATAATATGACCCTATTATTGTCGTTATTATATTAGTATAATGGTATCACTAATAATATCACATAAAAATATAAATAATGTGGCTGCACCCCGGCCGCACCCGCACCCTTGATTTTTGGGAATTTGCCGCACCCATAACCAGTTCCTGAACCAGCACCCGCACCGCACCCGCACTCGTGCTACATAGGTTTCAGTTTTACATGAATTGTTCCCTTTGAGTATTAGCTACAAGAGTCGGTTTCACCGAATTTTGCAACACAGATAAGATTCTCATGCGGCTGTCTCTCTTGCAGCATGTGTTAACAACCTAGAGACTGAGGGGTACGTAATTCGTAAGGAGAGGAACACTTATTTAGTATTCATGTTCTGGAATAGTCTAGTAAGTTTAGAATCACCAATTACTATTAGATGGTGATTGAGGTGCTTGAATATCACTCCAAGCTAACACTACAGGGCTTCCTCCCTGCACAAGGTAAGGCAGTTTTTCTTCTAGGAAGTCAGTTTGTTGAACTCTAATTGCCAAATTGTACACTATGCAACATCCAAAAGGTATAAATCTAGTGCAGAGTTACTTGGTAAAATGAGATGAGGAAGAGAAAGAGAGATCTGCTTTGCTCTCTTTTAGTTGCCAAATATCATATTGCTTGGAGTTCATTCATGCTTTGGTTAGAGAAGACATGCTTCCTCAGGCAATTGGTTGTGGTATTTTTCCAAGAGCTGCAGTGGAGTGGTGATCCTATATCAGCGATGAACTCCAAGTAACTATACACGAAATGAAAAGAAAAAAAAAGTACCAAAACGGAAAATTAGACAGCCTAAGAATTATAGGAAGCTTTAAAGATTTGTGAAAATGGTCTCTACTGTCCTGTATGTTCTTCATCTGTTCCCTAGGTCAAAGAACTTTTAACAGACAGCACTTATTACTGTCTCAGCACTTCCTAGTGAATTATAATTTTGTTCTGTAGAAATGTGGTGGTGAAAAACTTATGTACTGTCAACAAAATGAAAAGTTATGAAGCAGTTGTTCAGCTTTGCGTTTGATCGATATCTACACTTTTTGGTTGAAATGTGGCCTGGCCTGAAATAGCAGAATAAGCTGGCACATTTGCAGGGTTGGAAACAATACGTATAGGAATTGGGATAGAATGGTTTGGAGTATTGGTGGTTTTGCAACACTGTTTTTAGCGTTGGGTTAACTACAGAGTGATAATAAGGTTTTTCCTAGGTTGTATTTTTTTAGATAACAGGGTTCTCGACCCTCAAAATGCAAGTGGGGAACAAATAACTACCCAACCCGGTAAATGCCAATGATATAAGAATGGAACATAGTCCAAAGCAACTTGAACAGGAGAAAGAATGTTTAAGGATGCCAAAATACATAAAACCAAGTCAGTCACTTCCCTAAAGAAACCGAACGTGAAGTGGACGTTTTACCTACAGAAAAAAACATGTGACTCTATTGGTGGGTATGTGCCTGAAATCTACCAGCAAAGATTTCCCTCGTTGAGCATGATACACCACACTGTAGATGTGAGTCTAAAGGATGTAGGAACAATCCGCTAAGGAAACACTTTCTCTGCACACATAGCCTTAATGACTGGAATAAGAACTCCATAGATCAGCCTTAACAATATGAAAAATTGTGATCAGCGCGCATCATGTTATCCAACCGATTAGCGAAAGGATCCCATGGGAGCTGATCTTCGGACTCCCCTCCTGCAGAAGTGGCTCGAAGGGACTGCAATCCCAGAGTGTATAATCTAGATGATACTGGAAGACCGCATCCCCACAACCAGGTGATGCCGTAAATGACCCATAAATTAAGCTGCTCAGAGATCAATTAGAGCATCTTCAACCATCCTCCATTTCTCCATATATGGTAATTTTTTTTTGAAGATTTTAGCCTCTAACCTCAAATCTCCATTTCTCCAAAATTATGGAGATTTTTTAGGCCTCCAACCATGTTTGACTAAAAAATCTCCATTTCTCCAAAATTATGGAGATTTTTTTAGGCCTCCAGCCATGTTTGACTAAAAGTCTCCATTTCTCCATTCTCCATTTTTTCTTCATTTTTTTTAGAGGTAGAGATGCTCATCTCCAACCATCCTCCAGTTCTCCAAAACATCTCCACTCGCCGTATTTTCCTCCAGAAAATATGGAGAATGGAGATCACCTCCATTTCATTGATTAGCGTGTAAAATGAACATTTTAAACTCTACTTGTGTGTATAAGTAACTTAAAAGCATGCATCTTACATATAACTACTAGCAACAATACTAATCGACTTATGTAGTTATGTTAACTATTATGAATCAAAATGTTAAAATATTTTTATATTATTCTATTCGACTTGCAAATAAAATTAAAATTGTCATTTCCAAATAATTAATTATTAGTACAAAAATGAAAATGAATACACGCAAATTTATTAAATGAAAATGTTACACACAAACAAAAGAAGTAAGGATATCATATGAAAATGGTGAGAGATTACTTAAATTTTCATCCATAACTTCAAATATTGTTTTCGAGCCTCAAGTTGATTTTATGTTTCTTCCTCGCTAGGTTTTCTTTCTCAACCACCATCATTTTCGTGTGATGCTTTCTGTAAGTGTGTTGCTTTTTACAGCACTATTCTTTCTAGCACTATTTTTGACATTTTAGTTTCGTATGTTCCTCTCTTCTTTGTAGAACTAGAAGAACTAGAGATGGTGAATGAGGTGTTTTGTAAGAACATGTGTTCATTTAACAAACTGCCTTTAATCTATGCTTTTATATATTTGTAAAAGAGATTAGCATATTGAAATTAAATTGGTTGATTCTAAAAAAAAAAAAAAATTGTCGGCAAGTATGTCAAAATTAGCATTTACATTTTTTTAGGAGTAGTTTTGGCGTTAACTACTGGAGACCGAAATGTCCATTCCCTTTAAATGGAGATATATATTATTTTAAGATTTGGTGTAGAATTTGGTTGAATTGGTTGGAGACTAAAATCTCCATTTTTCCTTCACTAATTGAGAAATGGAGAAATTAAGGTTGAATGGTTGGAGGCTGCTCCATTTTCTCTCATCAAAATTAGAGAATGGAGGAAAAATTGGAGGAAGTGGTTGGAGAAGACCCGCTACTGCATCCCTGTCATAAAAAGTCCCAAGAACGAACGCACTAGCCATGCTCAGAGATCCACACGGCCAAGCCTGGAACACCAAACAATGAAATTCATGTATATGCGACAGGTCTAGGTCCAGGACCAATGCTTTGTGCTAATACCTTTTTGTCGATAAAAAGTGAACTCTGGCAGTCTGGCCTTAGGTCCGAACAAACTAATTCCCCGAATGGTTATGAATGACTAATATGTTGATTTTGTGAAGCAAGTAATGAGTATCAAGTCTAAATAGATAATTCAAAATAAATGTATAATATACTACAATATAATTATGAAAGCCTCACTGATTTTTGGCACTGCTAGAGTTCATAATTTGATAGATCGTTGCCGATATTGTTAAGGCTTATTGAAAAGGTTTCTGGAAGTATTTTATCACAGAAGTCACTAGTATATTGAAATACAAATTTTAAAAAGTACCAGGAAAAAATGCTGTGTATGCGTGCATTAGCAGAAAATATTACAATAAAATAATGTGAGTAATGATGGCTGGATAGAGTGAAAAATGAGGATGAAAGAGAAATAGTATGAAGAAATGAGCAGGAATGACATGGGATGGGGTCTAAATGGTTGAATGACATTAACTTTTGGGTGTAGTAATGGAGATGATCTAAGGGTCATAGGGAAAAAGATCTAACGGTCCCAAACAACACGAGAAGAACCAGTGGAGAAAACTTGTTCCTTGGACTGCATTATCAAATGCATTACTAACTGTAAGAATACTTAATCTTCTTTATATATATTACCTTTGAGTCTATTATATTAATGTTATCTTACCTCTATTTCTCCACATTCTATTTGTTGTTTGTTCTAGAAACAAATTGGTTCTTACTTGTGAAAAAACTTTCGAATGTAGAGCATGGCGAAGGACTTCAAATTCTTCATTACGAAGTTGGCCAAAAGTATGAACCTCACTTCGATTATTTTGCGGATGAGTTCAACACCAAGAACGGGGGTCAGCGGATTGCTACAGTTCTAATGTATCTGTGAGTAGTCAATCCTCCACGTTCTTATCGTTAGCGCTTGTAATTTGTATAGGCACTGCAGTTTTTTATTTCCTTATGTTTCCTATTGTAGCTCAGATGTTGAGGAAGGGGGTGAGACAGTATTCCCTTCTGCCAAAGGAAATATTAGTGCGGTACCTTGGTGGAATGAGTTATCAGAATGTGGCAAAGGAGGACTTTCTGTTAAACCAAAGATGGGTGACGCGTTGCTTTTCTGGAGCATGAACCCCGATGGTAGTCTGGATCCATCAAGTTTGCATGGTCAGTTCTTGCTTCTCTATGATTTCCTATAAGTCCATATTATATATGATGGTTGTGTTACTAAGTTCTATGTCTCCTCCTTCACAATTCCCGAAGAGTTCCACCTTATGCTTCTCATTGATCTTTCAGGTGGCTGTGCGGTTATTAAGGGAAACAAGTGGTCTTCTACAAAATGGATGCGGGTCCATGAGTACAAGGTTTAATTTATCGGAGTAAAGGTAATCATCTAGATGTGTATGAACTTCGTGGTTCTTGAGTTACTTCCAACCCCTTGAACGTAGATTTGTCTAGAGTTGAAATAGTCAAATTTTAAAACATGTGCTCGATGAAGAAAGTTGAAACACTGCTTTATGTGGACCACCATATAAAGTCCAACTCTGTCCTAGAAGCAGTGTTGTTTGTACCTTTTTGTAATGCTGTTCCATACGACCCCATAAATTTCCTTGCCAAACTGAAAATTCAACTTGTTTCTACTTATTTCACATACAACAATAACATCCAGGCTTTTCCCAGTTTAACCGTGGTCGGCTACATGGATCAAACGTCCTTGTCTGTTCCATGTCTTTTGCTCACTTATGTTTAGTTTGGTTAAGCCTTGTCGTATTATCTATAATTATTTTTAATTGCTCAACACTCAGTACTATACATAAAACTTACCTTCAGGCTTCAACTTAGCCGGAACCCTACAGGCGCATAACACTCCAGATGCAATCCTTTGCTTAAACCACCCTCATCTATCTCTGCATCGCCATGTATATTTTTTCTTCCATTTACATAGAACATCATGTATATGATGGTCTGAACCCTGGACCTTATGAATGGGCTCTGAATGCTCTACCACTCAGGTAGGATCCATTTTCCTGCATCGCTATGTACAATAATAGACCCGAGATATCTAAAATGACGTTTCTTCAATACTTGTTGGCTTCTTGCCCACCAATTGTCATTCTCTTCTTTCCTACATTCCCATGGCTGCTAAGATTTAATTCTGTATAATTCAGTTTTGGTTCTACTAATCCTTAACCCTTAAAGTTCTGAACTTTCATTCCATAAGTCTCACTTATTGTATAGCCTACTCGTGTTTCATCACAAGACTATATCATCAGCAAATAACATGCACCTCGAGGGATCTCATCCTCATACTCCTCGTAACCCCATCAATCGCCAAAGTGAACTTGTAGAGACTTAACGACAGCCCCTTGGTGTCAACCCATGGTTGATTGGAGTTGTACTTCTTTCACATAAGCTTGTTTATTGTTCTAATGTTGGCCTCTTTGTTGACAGGTTTGCAACTTTATTCCCATCAGACGCGGTGTTGTATTTTCTAGTAAGAAATGATGATAGAAATGTTGCGAGAGCTGCTCAAAACTCAGTAACAGAGCTTCGAAAACCGCTCAACCTTAAAATATTTTCGTTCTTGTGCCATCAATTTTGGTAATATGTAGTCTTCCTAGTACTAACACCTGCGTATTTTGTTGAATGCTTGTGATTATTATTACTGATGATACTAATAAATAGCCATACACCTTCATACAATGTTGGATAATGTAACTTAGCCTTCTTTTTATGGTGAAAATACATGAATACTCTCGTGTTTGTTTAGCCTATGATTGAAACCTAGATATGCAGGGAAGTAAAATGGAGGGATATGAAGAACCGTTCCTAAGATTAGCTATTTACCAATTTCAAAAGTTTATAGTTGTTGAAATTTATGTGCTAGTGACTCGCGGTGAATCAAACAGACAAATCAGTGTAACCACAGTAGAAGGCTAATAAAATCTAAGTAGTCAGAACAATGAGACTATGAGCATCTCCAATGGAGCTGACAATTTTAATTTAAAATTTAGTATGTGAATAGTAAATTTAGGCATACATAGCATGTCATGCTCCAATGTATAATTGCTACCAAATGCTACAATTAATACTATTTCAAATTCTAATTATCGTATTCTCAAAAAAAAAAAAAATCTAATTATCGTTTTCATTTCTCGGCTACTAATTTTATTAGGGGTGTGAACGTTTCAGTTTACTTTGCACCAAAATTCGAACTGAACTTTAATTATTGGTTTGTGAAAAATGAAACCTAAACCGAATCGTTTATAAGCGGTTTGGTTCGGTTCGGTTTGTCTGGAAACAGTTCGGTTCCGGTTCAAATCGCAGATTAACCGAATAAAATAACTTTAATTGAATTTAGTCTTAAAACTTCAAAACTCGCAAATTTGTCTGAAAACAACACAAGGATATTCAATCCAACTAAATGAGCAACAATCAAATGAGAGTCTTCTACCTTTGGTAGCCCTTAATTTTCCACCTTCTTCCACAACTTTTTCCTCAGAAAGTGATCCTCCTCTCCAGACTAGAGGGGAAAGAGGAATAGGAGAGTCATAAGTATACAACTCTTTAAAATGAGTGGTAACTACAACATTTAAAGTGAGAACATCATCACGCCAATCTTTATTAGCCAGCTTAATCACGTCCACATTGTTCCTTCTTTTTCTCGCCACACTTCTGACTTGAAATTTACTTAACCTTGACTTCTGAAATAAAAAAAGCTCCTCGCAGCAACGCAATATTGAGTTGATATTGAGGGCCACCTTCCAACTTAATCAAATAAGCATTCTCTTTATAGCAAAGACTTTGTGAATGCCATTCAATCTAGCCTTTAGTCTTCCCTTCCTAGCAAAAATGTTAAATATCCTAACATTCCAAACCTTGACTTTCGTAGTGAAAGAAGCAGTATTGCAAGAGATAGCAGAACTAGAGATCCAATGTTTGATTCGCCAAATCCTCAAAACTATACTTACAGAACCAGAATTTCACATGCTTGCCTACATTCTGAAAGGCTTGGTTGGAGATGGAAGAGGAAGACCCTCAGTGTCAGTCACCCTCGATGATCAGAATTACGCCTTTTCACATGCTTGACTGAAGCTTCTAGATAGAGCAAATTGTTACACTTGCTATATCAATCATTTATAATGATTCTTCCACTAAACTGGGACGAGAATCATATATCATGAGGTTGGCACTCACTGAAGCAATCCATCATCTTCGTACAAGATCTAGTGTTCACTAGTATACCTCCTCTCTTTTCAGAAGTTGCACCAACCTGATTGATATCCCCAGCCAAAAGCCAAAGAAGGGAATGATGTTGGCTAACTGAGTAAGGTAGTTCCAAAGATCCTCCCTAACAAGAGGTATATGACTGGCATAAATACTAGTAGAGGGCCAATGATGTTGGTTCTTCCTTTTCACAATGCTAGTAATAGACTAAAAGTTTGGAGAGATAATCTCAACACAAACTACAGAGCTATCCCAAAAAAGCCAAATTCCACCTTTAAACCCTTGATCCTCCACAAACTACATCTTATCCAGTCTAGAACTATGAAAAATTCTAACAAGAAGCACACTAGAAACCCTAGGTTCAACATGGACCAACATATCTGCAGCAGAGGAATGACACATATCTAAAACCGACCTTATTGTATCAGTATTACCAATGCAACGATAATTACATGTTATAATCTTCACTGGATTACTTGAGTGGTTGAGTCGGTTAGCTGGCTGCAGGTTCGGAGAACATGATCCCGTTCTTCCTTCCAATTCCAGCAGGCCTGGATTACCAGACTCATCCGCAAAGAATTTTTTAACTCTAATTCTACTGTCCTCCTCAGCGCTACTAGTGACCGAGAGCTCCTCTGAAATGAAAATCTTCAGGTCGTTCCAGAGGTCCCCAATCAATAAAGACTTAGAGGTACTGAAATTTCCTCGAACCGGAGCAGCACCATTCTCATCAGAACCATGTGACTCACCACCAGGCTTCTCGACCTGAAACCTTAAGAACGCTAGAAAATGGTTGAAATCGATAATTTTCATAACTCTTTCTCTGATTTAGGTTTTTTACGCCATATGACATGTGTCGCCTTTCCATTCGTACCGTACATCCATAAGGGCTCACCCTTATCCAGCGTGTCTCGATCCGGAGGACTAATCCTTTGTTACCAGGCATACCATCTAAGGTCCCCTCAACAGTTGATAGAACACCAAATCCCGGACCAAGATAAAAAAATATTTGGAGCCAGAGTCTGCTCATGCACATCACGAGTACCATAACCCGATCCCACCTCCTTTCCACGTGACATCTACTGCTATTCTTCCTTCGAGGAGCTGCAATCATCCAATGACCAAATTGGGGTCCCAGCTCCACCTCCGTCTGAATAGGGGTCCCAGCTCCACCTCCGTCTGAACACTTTGATTCATCGGGTCAGCATCGCCTCCATCACCACCACCCCTCTCTCTCTCTCTCTCTCTCTCTCTCTCTCTCTCTCTCTCTCTCTCTCTCGCCGATGTCTGTATCTGATGTAGACCTTCATACTCCACTGATGCTTTCTTTCCATTTATCAGAACCGCCGAAAGAAGTCTTCGATGTAAGTTAAGTTTCATACAAATTCGAGACAACTTACCTTTTACCGCAGCAAGGGTAGTTAATCCACCTTAAAAGATTTTCCAAGCTGGTTGCATATCCCCATCAACATATCTCCATCGAAGCATTCCACCAGAATACATTGTATTCGTACCAAATCAAAGTAGATCTCTTCCTTGGGCCATATGATCTCTCCCTTGCACCATCCCATGACCATTAAACAATACGTGGTCATAATCTTCCTTCAAGTAAAATTGGACACCGTAAAATCCATTTCTAATACCAGTCAATTAGAAACCCTTACCAAGCTTCCACTCCCGTGCTAAATAATCATGCAATAAGCATAAGCTTGAATTCTTTCCCAGAACTCGGATAACCAGAGTACGACTCCATGGTCGATGCGATTTCCAGAGAGTAGTCATGTTGATCTGGATGTTAACTCTCCCATCCGGCAAAAATTCCGATTAGATCTCCAAATTTCCCATAGCATCTTCAAGATCTCCTTCATCATCACCCATTGTAAATTCCTACAGGAGGACGGAACAAAGCTTCCCAAAATTGCCGATCCCCTAAGATCGACTTATTTTCATCAAAAGCAGCTGAGCTAGCTACAGATTGTCTCTTAAAATTTTCCTGATTACAATGACGGGAGTTAGGAAACTCTACCAGAAAGGAAATCAGAGGAAGCGGTTGCAGGTGAGATGCGGAAGAATTTTCGCCTACTTCCATCTTTTTTTAGTTACAATCTATCCACTCTCACAGGTACTTAGATAGTACTTTACACGACTGCTAAAACGTTTTGCAACTTTTAGCCACCACAATGGGTCATTTAACAATAGTGATAAATTGCATCAGTGATGTATCACAATGATTTTTAAGACTCGGAACACCAATAAGGTTTATACAAAGATCACGTATAAAACAAGATTATGTTCAAAACAATATCAATAAGCTCATTTGTCATTTACCTTTTAGCTTTTAGCTCATAATAAAGATGTTTATGTCCTAAAGGTCACGTTTGGTTTTCCGGACTAGCCGGACTGGATTCTATTGGACTGGACTAGGTCGGATAGGATTGGACTAGATTAGCTGTATTATATTTAATACTGTGTTTGGTTACCGTACAAAGTATTATGAATAGTTGTTGGTGTAATTAATGTTCAATTCCAACTATACTGAATAGTCCAATACTGTTAATACTCTCCTGGGAGAGAGTATTAAAATAGGGTATTAAACCCATATTTTTCACTATTTAGTACCGGTATAAATTTAATCAAGAATAAATCAAACAAAGTACTAATAATCACAGTACTATAATTAGTCCAATACTGGTTAATATCACTAATACTAGAAAACCAAACATGTCAAAAATGTATAGACCTTGTTGTTTCTTGTGGGATTGTACAACATAAACGTGTCCGAATTTAAAGTGAAAACTAATGATGTTTATAAAATCTTGTTTTTGGTGATCTTTGTCTGTGGGGTTTGAGCAATTAGTATAAACAATTGCCATTATTGTTTGAATATTCAAAATGTTTAACTACTTACACTAGTAGCTTTATATTCTGTCACTGAAAATATTTCAATCCGCTTCTCAAAAAAAAAAAAAAAAAAATCAATCCGATTGTCACGTCTTACATGGCAAGTCAGAGGATGTTCGGTATCAGTTAATCTGAAAATCGACATCAAATATTTGATTAGACTCACTTGAAAATGACTTTGATAATAAAAATTAATAATAAGGTAAAAGACAAAAATCACCCATTGAGTATGGGTTTTATAAAAATTTATTTTGTGTTGATGTTTTTGGGTACTTGCTTTTATCTCTTGAAATTTTAGCTTATTAGGGGTGGGTTTGGTATGATTGTTTGGACTTTTAAGTCGATTTTTTAATTGTAGTGATAAAAGTTCGTGACAAAGAAGTTGATGAAAAAAGATGTACGTGTTTGGTGAAAAAAGTTATGCTATAAAAAAGTTATTGATGCAAGACTTTTGTTTGTTAGTGAAAATCATAATTTTATAATTTTTATATTTACTAATTAAATTATAGTAATTGTCGTAGTATGTTAATACAAAAAAAGTATGATTGAATTGGTCATTTTTATTGTTGAAGATGAAAAAAGTCCAAAAAAAATTCATGGAACCCAACTTTTTTCAGAACTCAGTTTTACACTTCAAAGCCAAATGTCAAAAATCCAAAAACTGACACAAAAAAAGTCATGACAAACCTTTCAGAAAAGTCTAAAACAGATTAAAAGTCCAAAGTGGATTATAAACTGGAAATAAGGGGATTATAACGAAACCCCTCATCTGTTCCACCTTGTTGACCTGCACCACAATTGTGGTAAAACATGGAAATAATTTATGTAAAATGTTATTTCAATGTCTATAATATAGCGTGTTGTTGTTTGTGTGTTTTTGTTGTTGTTTCTCGTGGTGGTGGTGATGATGGTGGTGGTGGTGGTGGTGGTGGTGGTAAAGAACACCAAGAATGGTGGCCAAAAAATCAAGAACATGAAAAAAAAATACAAATATGGGCAAGATAATCATAAAAAAGTTAGATTGCACTCCATACTAACTAATTGTAATAGAAGGGGGCTATTCGTCTAACGTCTGTCCACCGACAGGGATATTTTTATCTCTGACGGGGTATTGGTATATACCCAAATGCGAGGGATGTATTTGTATATAACCCATATCCAAAGGATAATTTTTGTCTTTTACCCTTAATAATATTGACAAAAAGTCAAATTGAAATCATGTATCGTTTTACTAATTTGCTAGTGGATTTACCCGTGGCTGAAGCTCCTCTCAATTTAATCATGTTTTACAATTCACAACCCCGCCATCTGATATGCAGGCAACATAACTCATTTGAACAGTAACACTGTTAGTATTGACTGAAACCTATTATAAATATTGTGCAGGAAGTAAAAATGAAAGGACATGAAGAACCATTCATTCTCGTAACTATTCACTAAATTTCGAAGTTTCAAATTGTTGAAAGATTTTTTTTTTGGGAGGTGAAGGATTTAGTGAGGGAAATGAATGAGAATTTTTCCTAAAATGAAATTGACCTCTCTAATAGATGCTTTTAGTAAAAAGATGCTTTTCAAGATATTGAAAGATCAATAACGTGACTAAATGGATGAAAATGAACTAGACTACGACTCACCATATCGGTTTCAACATATTCAAGATATTAATTATGACGCCTAGGTTATTGCGTGTCAGTGGGCGTCTCTACTGACGCGGCCACATTTGTAGTCCACATGACTAGTACAATTCACCAACGTACTCTCGAGCGGTTTGTCTCATCTAGAAATCAGTGACACGATTTGAATTTACTCATTTAGTGAGGTATCTATCCGAATAGATCTCGAAGACAAACACGGATGCAAAGTCAAAGTGGTGTGACACACTTCTATGTAGTAAATTATATATTTTTGTCATTTATAGTACTCAATTGTCTTTTTTGATTAGGAAATATTGCTTTTGTAATCTTTTGTCGGGTTACGTGTTGGAAAACTCTTCCTCCAGTGATAACTATAACCAAAGTCGAACCCATAACCTCTGCTAGAAATTACAAGAAATCGCTTGACACTTGATTTAGTCACCATGACTGTTTGAGTATCTATAGCGCTCAATTAACACCACCCGCACCTGAAATTTTATTTCTTTGGTCTCATTACTAGGGATAGGGATAATTTCCTTAAAAAGTTTACTAGGAATAACTATAAAATGTCTTGTTGAAACAAACTTAACAGTAAATATATTCTTATAATGAATTTTTCGTGGTGTCCGGGCTAACTTGCGCACTTCTCGACAAATCTACGGAATCCTGCGATTTATCTACAGTTTAGATAGTCATGTTAATCTCCGGTAGCCTTAAGAATAAAATGCACTTGTTGGATTCAAACTTGAGACTTAAGGCGAACATATCTTTAAATTCCAAGTATCACCCGTTAAGTCAATTCTTGAATGTCTCAAAATTATCTTATGACCTAACAGAGCGAAAATAATTACTTTCAAAAAATCGTCGTGGTTTTTGCATCCAATACCAGGGGCTTTATGCAACCCGGTCCAACCCGCCTCCCCGAACCGACCCGCACCAAACCGGTCCGGATTTAGCACCGATCAATGCTAACTGATTGATTATGGGTATAGATTTGTCAACCCGAACAAAGTTCGATCGATCATGGGTTTGGAAGTGGAATACCCGTTTAAAACCGAACCGGTCCGATTAACATTTTATATGTAAAAATTGTAAATTTTATTTAGATATATAGTTTAGAAATTAAGTTTTACAAGTTAAGACAATTTTAATACTTGACTTTTCTCACGTTATTTCTCTTTCATAGAAAATAACTTTATGTTTCCAACTTCAAATTTTATACAAACAATATTACAAAGATAATTAACCAAATAAATGTATTTTCTTCACGTAAAATTTAAAGATTTTTCAACCCGATTAACCGGTCCGAACCGGACCGAGTCGATATGTTGCGATTGGTTTGGGTATCACAAATCATTGGGTAGGTTTGGGTTGAACATTCTCCAACCCGTACATATTGGGTCGGGTAGGAATACTCGGCAAAACCGGTCCAACCCGGTCCGTGCTCACCCCTACTAACCAACATAGGCCAACATCAATATATTATAATAGACAAACACTTTACTGATTTACCAGACAAAGAAACAAGGTGAAAAAAAGAGAGAATAGTACCAGTCTGTTCCGTCTCTTTGTTCCAAATTTTATTTTTGTCACTATTCACTGTGTCACTTTGACCCGCTAATTTGAATAGCAAATCGATGTAATTTTTTGATAATTTTTTCTTAGAGTTGTAGAGTAAAAGTTACTCTATAATATGGTGAAAAAATTATCAAAAAATAGTATTATTTTGCTATCCAAATTACCCGGTCAAAGTGACCCAGATACGAGTCAAAAAAGTCAAATGGGAACAAAGAGACGGGACAGACTGGTACTTAATATCTTCTCAAAAGATTTACTGTTCGTTAGGTTCATTGCACGCTTGCAATTTACTTTTTTTCATGTGTTTATCTTTATTTTTGAGAAAAGTAGTAGAATATCAATAAAATAAAGAAAACATATTACAATATTATGACACTTAGGGACTTATGGCATATTTTTTTCCTAAAATGAAATTGGCCTCTCTAATAATTGCTTTAGTAAAAAAATGCTTTCACGATATTGAAAGATCAATGATGTAACAAAATAAATGAAAATGAACTGGACTATGACTCATAAATATGGGTTTCAATATATTCGAGATATTAATTATGACGCATTGGTTATTGCGTGACAATTGCTGTCTCTACTAAAGCGGCCACATTAGTAGCCCACATGACTAGTACAATTCACCAACATACTCTCGAGCGGTTTGTCTCATTTAGAGGTTGGTGACACAATCATTCTTTGAATTTACTCATTTTCTGAGATATCTATCCGAATAAAGCTGGAAGACAAACACAAATGCAAGTCCAAGTGGTGTGACATACTTCTACGTAATAAATTATATAATTTTTATTATTTATAGTACTCAAATGTCCTTTTTTGGGTATGATGTATTGCTATTGTAATCTTTCGTTGGTTACGTATTGGAAAACCCTGCCTCCAGTGATAACTCCAGCAAGAATCGAACCCATAACCTCTGCTGGAAGATACGAAAAATTGCTTGTCCCCATAACCTCTGCTGGAAGATACAAGAAATTGCTTGTCACTTGATTCAGCCACCTTGACTGTTTGAGTATCTATAGCACTCAATTAACACCACCCGCACCTGACATTTTGATTTCCTTCGGTCTTATTACAAGGGATAACAATTAAATGTCTTGTTTAAACAAAAGTAACAGTAAATCAACAAACTATAGTAAGAGTATCCACTTTGATCTCATAATTATATATTATTTTAGGGAATTTATCATGGTGTCTGGACTAACTTGCGCGCTTCTTGATAAATCCACGAAGTCTGGAAAATATCTACAACTTAAATGGTCGTGTCAATCGGCGACAGCCTAAGAATAACTGGTGTTTGTGAGATTCGAACTTGAGACTTAAGGGGAGTAGATTCTTAAATTGTAAGTATCACCCACTACCCAATCCTTATTTCTCAAAATTATCTTATGACCTAACAGAATGTGAAAAAATGTTGGTGAGTTTTGCATCCAATACCATGGGCTTTATGCAACTTGCCAACCAACATAATGAGGCCAACATATTATAGACAAAAACTTTAGTTAGTGATACACAAGGAAAACTAATATGGAGAAAAAATAGAACAATACAAGTACTTAATATCTCCCCCAAAAAATTTACTGTTGGTTAGGAAACATATTACAATATAATGACTTGCCAAAACATGTTATACATCTTCAGTTGACATATATTACACATAAAATAAATAAAAAAACTGAAATTGAAAATAAGCATATATCAACTGTCTTCTTGTCGTGCTCCCACTGATCGACTTGACATGTTGCTGTTGATCAGAAAATTGTGCAAAGCTAGAAAAGGGGTCAAGAGGGACATGGATACTCAGATTCTTCATTTGCTTACTTTCCAGAAAAGGACATGGATAAATAGAAAAAGGATTGTGTTCAAAATGAACTGCGGCTTGTATGAATCAGATAGAAACACAGACGAGAGGTCTGTAGTTATTGAATTCGTGTTAAGGCAATGGTGCCTTACGACAGATGAGAGACTAATTAACGCTCTGTTAACGGTGTTGCGTCTTGCTCGACTACTAGGTGATAAAAGAATCGAGCAACACCAACAGAAAAAAGAATTTCATCCTAGTCTAAAAACTAATAAAAGCTTGTTCCAAGGCAAGAAAGCGTTATCTTTTGGTGAAAATATGTAAACCACAGACCTTATTTATTGATGACTAGCAATATAAGTTAAACTTTGCTGGACAGTTGATTGGTTGATTGAACTTGCCGTGATTGTCATGATTCTTGACAGTTCCATCTCCAAGGCTTCATGATTTCGGCAGAGATTGTTTCCGTAAATCCTTTTATACAATCACTTGCTTTCCTTTGGAACAAAATACCACATTGACAACACGCCGCACGACTAATAGTTGCGAGTTCTTGTCTTATAAAATTGGATCAAATGGGTGGGACTTCCATATTAAACTTGCACTTCCTTTCTTTGTAGATTCTTTGCAAGTGTAAATCATGGAGTCTAGATATCAGATCGGACATGTGATGACCTGAATCCTTGTTAGATGAGTAGTTTCGCTTCCAACTGCGTAGCTGCTGCACTCGAATCTGTTGGAATAGATTGCCTAGAGGCAATCTAGTTTAGTATGAATTTATTTGTGGCTAGAAATTCATTTATTATTTATTGGATATTTAATATAATGAAGTCCTTACATTTATAATTGTGTTGTTTATCTTAAATATCCCTAGTCCAGTATAATGATTAATGGGACAATCATCTATAGACTAGTATGGGGTTGGATTGATATGGAGATATCATGATCCAACACATAGGTGTGCATTAAGGGTAATGACGCACTGGATTGACCCATCTCTGAGAAGGCTACATGCACGTTATGTTAAGTCACAAGCGCTTCTCGCGGTGCAATGGTATTGTCATCCTTAGACATGAAGTCGCTAGATATTCTAGTTGTGGATTATTGTGATTTTGGTAGCGTTAAACGCTACACTGTAACTGGGTAGTTATAAAGGCGTGTACTGGATACAATAAGAAGCAAGCTTAGAGATCGTAGGGGAAGGAGATAGAATTTGTCCCTCCCACATAACGGGAGCAAATATCCTAGGCCACTCGAGGGATAATGCTTATAGAATGTCTGGCCAGACTCAAATAAATCAATATAGGATATTGATGTTATTTGCACGAATAAGGCTATTCACATGGATCGATAAACTGTGGATTGGATATACGAGCGTGACTTGTATGTCTCGTGTCCAATCCGGATATAGAGACAAAGGGACGAGACAATTACTTGTACAAAGGTTGTCAAGATGACTATTCTATTAGTTGGCTAGAATGGATGTTTTGCTAGAAACCGCTCCATGTTAGCAAATAGTTGCTACCAACTAGATAGAACCTATGGGGTCACACGCTATATAGAGTTGAACTAGATTTGGGAATTAATTAATTGGATTAATTAATTAGAAGGATCACCTTGCAAAACATTGCAAACTTAGTAGGGACTAATTTGCAAGGAAGGGACTAAATTGAATTCTAGTAGGACTAGAATAAGTCCTTTAGGTAGTTGGCAAGGATTTGTTGGACTATATAAAGGACCTTCCTTCCTTCCTTCCCACACTTATGATTTATTAGATCATAACTTGAGTGGGAGAGAACAAAAAGGAGAGAGCAACCGCCCCCTTTGCCGCCGCCCGTCCCCGTCGGCCAGAAGGAGGCCGAGACCTCCCTTGTTGGTCTCGTTTTGCGTGATTCTTCTTCCTCTTCCTCTTTTCGGGCTAGCACCAAGGAGTGGTATATCTAGAAATCAACTCTAGGCGTGGATCAACTATAGAGAACGTGACACAATTCGTGTTTGAAGTCATCAAAGGAGAACCCTAAGGTGTGTTATTGATTTCTTCCTTTACCATCGTTATGTCTCTTGACTTGTGATCCTTGGAGGGTTTTGCATGGTTAATTATTGTTTCCGTTGCGCATCCATGATTCAAAACCCAAAAGTGGTATCAGAGCCACAGCTCGTGGAGCATAAACGTGGTTTATGTGCTACGTTTTGATAGTATTACACCTTAAAATTGTTGTTTATCGCGTAAAACAAGACAAATCAAGCATGGGATGCAATTTGTCAATAATCAATCATAACAAGACCTAGTTTTTGCATTGGATGCATGGATTAGTGAGTTTGAGAAATTTTAGGATCTTAGATCTAGGGTTTGGGCATCCTTGAGGAAGAAGGAGTTCTTCCAAAATAAGGAAACAACCAAACTTGGGCACCAAGCAAGGGAGTTGTTTTGGAAACAACTCCCTAAGAGGTTAGGCCCCCCTAAAGGGACCGCCCCTCTAGCTTGCCGCCCAAGCTAGGCCGCCCTAGGGGCCAGGGCAGCCCCAGCCCGCGGCCTAGCCGCGTGAGCAAGGGGCCGGCCGGCCCTAGGGCCTTGCGGTTCACCTTTTGGGCCCGGACAATTGGTTTGTTGGGCCCAATGGACCGTTTTAACCCTAGAACATCCTAAAATCAATTAAAATTGACCAAGCACGTTAAAATTGGATTTTAACTGTTTATGTGCAATTCGCATGGTGATTGAATATGGCCTTATGATGTGGTTTGATGTGGATGTTTAATTTTGTGGTTTGATTTACGGCCTGCGAGCTGATCAATTAATTGTAATAATTAATTAGGGTTTTATGTCCTGCGAGCCATTTTTCTCAACTTGTGAGATTTATTTTATTTAGTATAGTTGTTAGCTAGTGCTAGATAGAGTAGATTGTTAGCCAAGATTGAAGAAAAGAAGCCCAAAGCCAAAAGGAGCCACAAAAGAAGGAGCATGGAGCATGGAGCATTCCACATGACTATGAAGGATGGACCAAAAGATCAAGACGCATGGAGATGTGTTTGCTTTTAGGGTTCATAGATAATTCCATTGGCTTGGAATTATCTTAGTCTAGAAAAGGCCATATCCACATCACGTTTTATTTATGTTTTGTGGTTGTTTACTTTATTGTCTTATTATTTTGTGGTTGGTGTATGGATGATGCATGCAATTAGGATAATAAGATAATTAGACAACCCGGATCTATTATTTGGAGTTGTGCCCAAACTCAAATAGATAGATTAGTTAATATTGATCAACAAAACAATTAAAATTGAATTTAAAATCCTTCAAAATTCAAATATTGTGTTCTTGCCTTCTCGTTATTTAAACACTCATTATCATCATGATTTATCAAGTTCGCGCGTGCCAAAGTATGGCGACTTGGTTCATAATGATGGAATGCGATGGCACAAGCTAGTAATGTGCAATTGTTTAAATAAGAGGTTGAACACAACTAGGCTATTAATATGATTAAGAAACCTAGATGCAATCAATTGGGATTATCCATAAAGATGGATAAATAAGGAGTTATTTGCCCAATTGAACCAAGATTTGCATAAGCGATGCAGTTAGAATTGTTCCTACCTAAAGTAGTCAAATTATGGGTGACTTGCCAAAGCAAGCTCATAAGGAGATGAAACATGGATCTTGGCCCACTAGAGAATATAATGATATTTTTCGCATTAATATCTTGAGGGTTATTAACCCGTAAAAAAATAGTGGGAGCTATATTTGATAAGCTAGCCATTATTGAATATAGTCAAAAATTCACAAATACTAAAACATGCGTATTTTCCTTTTGTAGAATTCCAAATGGCAAACAACTCATCGAGTTCACAACATTCCCTACGATCTGTCCTTGAGAAGGACAAGCTCTCTGGAACCAACTTACTTGATTGGTACAGAAACTTGAGAATCGTTCTCAAGCAAGAGAAGAAACTGTACGCAATAGAGGAGCATGTTCCAGAAGGTCCAGAGAACCAAACACCTGCAACCCTAAAGGCGTATCAAAAGCATGTTGATGACGCTAATGATGCGGCCTGCCTTATGCTATGCACCATGACTTCTGAGCTTCAGAAGCAACACGAAAACATGAATGTTGTCGATATGATCGAGCATCTGAAGCAGCTCTTCCAAGAGCAGGCAAGGGTTGAGAGGTATGAGGTCTCTAAGGCACTGTTCAAGTGTCATCTGGCAGAAGGGAACCCGGTGGGACCCCATGTACTCCGTATGATCGGGTACTTGGAAAATCTCGCCCGGCTAGGGTTCCCGGTCGGCCAAGAGTTGGCAACCGATCTTGTGTTGCAATCGTTGCCCGAGAGTTATGGACAATTCATCATGAACTATAACATGAACGAGATCGTAAAACCACTGCTAGATTTTCTCAATATGTTGAGGACAGATGAACAGAGCCTCAACAAAGGTAAGGGCAAGGCCATTATGATGGTGCAGAAAGGAAAGGGCAAAAGGTTTGCCTCATCCTCCAAGGTCAAAGGCTAGTCAGTTGCCAAGTTTAAGGAACCTGCCCTTAAGCCTGTTGGTGGCATTGCCAAAGGTGTGATTAAAGGTGAGTGTCACTACTGCAGTCAGCCTGGACACTGGAGGAGGAACTACCCAAAATATCTGGAGGACAAGAGGCTTGGAATAGTGATTCCACCACCACCAGGTATTTTTGTTGTGGATGTAAATTTAACTGTCTCTACATCATGGGTATTAGATACTGGATGTGGATCTCACATTTGTCGAAATGTGCAGGATGTAAAGAGAAGTAGAAGATTGGCTAAAGGAGAGGTAGATCTGCGCGTTGGGAATGGTGCAAAAGTTTATGTGTTGGTCGTAGGCGTGTGCGAGCTATCTCTGCCTTCAGGATTAGTTTTAGAATTAAATAATTGCTATTTTGTGCCTGCTATGAGCAGAAACATTATTTATATTTCTTGTTTGGACAAGGATGGTTTTATTATTTCAATAAAGAACAATTGTTGTTCCTTTTATTTGAATAATATTCACTATTTTAGTGCGCAATTATTTAATGGACTGTATGTCCTTTATCTAAGCAATGTTGTCTATAACATTAATACCAAGCGGATTAAAATAAATGATTTAAATCCTACTTATTTATGGCACTGTCGTTTAGGCCACATAAACGAGAAACATGTATCTAGACTCCATGAGGATGGACTACTAGACTCATTTGATTTTGAATCATATGAGACATGTGAGGCTTGTTTATTGGGAATAATGACAAAGTCCCCTTTCAATAATAAAGGTGAGAGGACTAGTGAGCAATTGGCACTCATACATACTGATGTGTGTGGACCATTTGCCACGCCTGCCAGGGGTGGTTATGTCTACTTCATTACATTTACTGATGATTACAGTAGATATGGATTTGTGTACCTCATGAGGGCAAAATCTGAATCCTTTGAAGTGTTCAAAGAATCAAGAATGAAGTAGAGAAGCAACTTGGCAAAAGTATCAAGGCTCTACGATCGGATCGTGGAGGAGAATACTTGAGCCAAGAGTTTGGCGACTATCTTAGAGAGTGTGGGATCGTGTCCCAACTCACTCCACCCGGAACGCCACAATGGAATGGCGTGTATGAGAGGAGGAATCGAACCCTATTGGATATGGTTCGATCTATGATGTGTCAAACCGATCTTCCATTATCGTTTTGGGGCCACACTCTATTAAGTGCAGCTTTCACCATTAACCGTGTTCCATCTAAATCAGTCATGAAGACACCATATGAGATGTGGAGTGGGAGGCGTCCCACACTGTCGTTCATGAGGATTTGGGGCTGCGATGTCTATGTAAAACGTTTACAATCAGACAAGCTAGGGCCAAAATCGGATAAGTGTAAATTTGTGGGGTACCCTAAGGAAACTAAGGGTTACTACTTCTACAATCCAACCGAGAACAAAGTGTTTGTTGCTCGGACCGGCGTGTTTCTAGAAAGAGAGTTTGTCTCTAAAGAAGCAAGTGGGAGGACTGTAGAACTTGAAGAGGTTCAAGAACCACAAATCACTGAACCAATTATGGAACATGAACAGGAACAACAAGCAGTTGTGGAGCAGCCTGTTCAGGTAACACAAGAGCTTCGTAGATTTAGTAGAGTGCGCCAGGAACCCGAGAGGTATGGACTTCTCGTGACCGATTCCGGTGACACGATGCTCATAGATGATGAGCCTACTACATATGAAGAGGCCATGAAGGGCCCAGACTCTCAGAAGTGGCTAGAAGCCATGAGATCCGAGATGGAATCCATGTATACCAACAAAGTATGGACTTTGGTGGAACCACCCGAAGGGGCGCGGCCCATAGGGTGCAAGTGGGTCTTCAAGAAGAAGATCGACATGGATGGTAATGTGATTACCTATAAGGGCCGATTGGTGGCTAAAGGATTCAGACAGATTCATGGTATAGACGATTATGAAACTTTTTCACCAGTCGCTATGACCAAATCCATCCGAATCCTACTTGCGATTGCAGCATACCAAGACTATGAGATTTGACAGATGGATGTCAAAACAACATTCCTTTATGGGAATCTCCTCGAGGACGTGTATATGATACAACTAGAGGGTTTTAAAGATCCAAAGCAAGCCAACAAAGTCTGTAAGCTGCAACGATCCATTTATGGGTTGGAGCAAGCTTCTAGGAGTTGGAATCGACGTTTTGATGAAGTAGTCAAAGAGTTTGGCTTCATCAGAAACGAAGATGCGTCTTGTGTCTACAAGAAGGTTAGTGGGAGCTCTGTAGCTTTTTCTGGTCTTGTATGTGGATGACATACTACTCATTGGAAACGACGTTCCCATGCTGCAATCTGTTATAGATTGGCTAGGGAAGTGTTTCTCAATGAAAGACTTAGGGGAAGCAGCCTATATACTCGGTATAAAGATCTATAGAGATAGATCTAAGGGACTACTAGGCCTAAGTCAAAGTACATATATTGACAAGGTGTTGAAGCGGTTCAACATGCAAGATTCCAAGAAGGGATTCTTGCCCATGTCACATGGAATCACTCTTTCGAAGAGTGGTTGTCCTTCCAATGAGATTGAGAAGGAACGCATGAGTAGAATCCCTATGCCTCGGCCATAGGATCTATCATGTACGCCATGGTATGTACTAGACCAGATGTGTCATATGACTTGAGTATGACAAGCAAATACCAATCCAATCCAGGTGAGAGTCACTGGATTGCAGTCAAGAACATCCTAAAGTACTTGAGAAGAACTAAGGATGCCTTCTTGATATTTGGCGGTGAGGAAGAGTTGCGTGTAAGGGGTTACACTGATGCCCGCTTCCAAACTGACAGAGATGACTTTAGATCACAGTCGGGATATGTGTTTTTCCTGAATGGAGCAGCGTTGAGCTGGAAGAGTTCCAAGCAAGAGACGGTGGCTGATTCTACAACAAAGGCTGAGTACATTGCTGCAAATGGCGCAGCAAAGGAAGCTGTTCGGATCAGAAAGTTTGTTTCTGAACTTGGTGTGGTTCCTAGCATTGCGGATCCAGTTGAGTTGTACTGTGACAACACTGGGGCGATCGCGCAATCAAAGCGCACCAGAAATCCAAGCACGTGCTCAGGAAGTTTCATCTGATTCGAGATATTATCGATAGAGGAGACGTTCGGATATGCAAGATTCCTACAGATGAGAATATGTCAGATCCACATACAAAGCCGCTTACGCAGTGGAAGCATGAAGGGCACACTAGGAGTATGGGCATACGAGATGCGCCAGATTGGCTCTAGTGCAAGTGGGAGACTGTTGGAATAGATGCCCTAGAGGCAATCTAGTTTAGTATGAATTTATTTGTGGCTAGAAATTCATTTATTATTTATTGGATATTTTATATAATGAAGTCCTTACATTTATAATTGTGTTGTTTATCTTAAATATCCCTAGTCCAGTATAATGATTAATGGGACAATCATCTATAGACTAGTATGGGGTTGGATTGATATGGAGATATCATGATCCAACACATAGGTGTGTGTAGATAGTGCTTTCTGAGCTGACAGATCTTGGCCACGTGGCAACCATCCAGCACACCATATTGTGCTCCTCACACATCTGGATCACCAGCCGAGCTGATCCATGTGGGGGCTGCGAGACAGAGCCCTCGCATACCACCGCACGGGACTTGTAGGGACTTAGTGGTTTGGAGGCTAGAGTAAGCCATGTCGCGTGCGAGCCAAGCCCGCACGCGACCTTTAGTAACTGTTTTGAGAGATTTGTGGCACGAGCTCCATAAACCCGGTCAATCCGGTCAAACCCGGTCAACCTCGTAACGGTTCCGGTATTCGCGCACAACGTGCTGTAACGGTCCCTATATACTCGGACGAACGTGCCGTTATGGTTAAGCTAATTAAGCCGCCATTAATGGGCGCATTAACCACACTACAACGGTCACGTTCTCTGCTATATATAGGCCGTTACCCTTTCCATACAAGGGGGGACACACCTGCCATACGCGGAAGCTCTGCCGAACCTCTGTCTCTCTCTCAGACATTACTACTGCCTTGCTCTCTCCCTACACACAACCCCACTCTTCCTGTGCGATCTCTGATCCTCTACATACGGTGTACACGGAGGTCTCCCCGCCGGAATCTCTTGTGCACATTTTGGTGAACCCGACGTGAACTTACCAACAAAAGCAACCATGTCTCAGGAGGATGATGTTAGCAACAGATCACCTTCCACCGAAACTGCCTCGGGAGAGGAGACCCGCCGTACTCCTGCGACCCCCAGCAAGGCACCGACGTTAGAATCCTTGGATGCCACCGTCCAAGGTCAGGCGAAAGCTCTCAAAGCTCAGTCTGCGCAGCTAGAACGGATCTTGGCCGTTCTGGGCACCCTTGCACCAAATCCTTCAACAGCCACCACCGTCTCTCAAGGAGGAGGAGGCCCTACTGCTCCAGGATTGGGAGTGTCCACCACACCTCCCAACCCTAACCTGCAGACTCCGCCGGCGATTACGCAGCTGCCTTCGATTCAGGGGTCAACAGCTCAGATGTTGCCTCTCACTGCTCACATTCAACCTTCGGCTTTGGCATCCAACACGACTCTGCAGCACCCCTTGCCTCCTCCAACGGCGATCTGGGGCAATGCGAGCAGCCAATATGTCCCCAATCCTTCGGCGGCATATGTGTCGCCTCCGCCTGCGGCAACCCCTCCACCTGCTACCGAGGGAAGCATCCCAGAATGCATGACGTCTCTGCAAAAGCGCATGGACACTATTCTGGCTCACCAGTCATTCGCGGATACCATTATCCCGAAGCTAGACAACGATCCACCCATCCCGCGGGAGATCTATCTCATGCCTAACCCGGCGGGGTATAAGGCTCCTAAATGGGACAAGTTCGAGGATGTCAACGGGAACGCTCATGAGCATGTCATGCGTTTCATTGATGTCATGGGGCCATACGGAGCTGATCCCAAACTGCTGATGCGAGAGTTCCCAAAATCTTTGGGGAACGTAGCGTACAAGTGGTACCGAACGTTGGAAGTCGGACCCGTGAAAACTTGGGACGACATGGTCCAGAAGTTCTACACCAAGTTCTTCCAGATGGAAGAAAAGGTGACAATGATCCATCTCTCGCGGATGTATCAGAAGCGCGAGGAGGATGGGATCACTTTCATCAAGAAATTCAGGGCGAAGTCCTTGGAGTGCAAAGATCCAATGCTTGAAAGCCGGCTCGTAGAGATATGCCTGCAGTGCATGCGAGACGAATACAAAGGTATGCTCATCAATTTGCAAACACCTACGTTTTCAAAGCTGATTGAATGCACGAAGAACATCGAGCCTATAGTCGAGAGGCAGAAAAAGAAGAACGCTCCGGAGCGACCTTCGAGCGGCACCACCTACAAGATCGGGAGATTCAGTTACAAGAGGGGACGCGAAGCTGAGGTCAATACAGTTTCACCCCAGAAGCAAGCGAAGGTTGTGAACTTCGACGTACCACCTCTGCCATGCTCGGTAGAGGAGGCAAGCGACCTCTGCAGGCAGTGGCGCAAGGACGGTGTCCTACCGCCGCTCGAGAAGATACCCTCCAAGGAGATGGTGAGGGACCCTAAGTGGTGCGAGTACCACGGCAAGGTCATGCACCCCACAGCGGAATGTAAGAAGCTCAGGTTTACATTCGACCAGAAGATGAAGAACGGTAAGCTGATCGTCAGCGATCACAGGAAGGATGTGCGCAACAATCCGCTTCCTGCCCATGCGGAGCAAGACTCAAAAGGCAAAGAGGTTGCCATGATCTCGATCGTCGACTTGGAAGAAGTCGCAGAGGATGGTCTACCCATCATCGCCGAGGTCCATGATGACGAGGACTACAGTATGGACACAGAAGACGAACGTGCCGATCGGATGAAGGGGTCGCACGGCTTTAGCAGATTCTTCGACGAGATGAACTTCTCCGAGAAGTGCCGGACAGATATGACGAAAGCAATCTTGAGGATAGCGGAGGACTATGAGGAAGATCTTGTAGTTTCCAACGGGAAAGTCATCAGGACGTCTCGCTCTACAGAAAAGATTATGACCTTTTCTGCCAGCGACAAGAAGACAGATGCGAGCCACCAGAGGCCTCTGTACGTGACGGACATCATCAATGGCGTCGAGTTCAAACGAGCATTCGTCGATGGAGGAGCAGCGGTCAACGTCGTTTCGCTCCACACACTGGAGCTAGCAGGGATCCCCGAGTACAAGATCGTCAGGCGTCCATCTCCGCTGATGGGATTCGGAAGCGACTCTAGAATGACGATCGGATGGATCCGCCTGGGCGTTCAGATTGGCAAAATCAAGTGCTCAGCAAAGTTCTATGTCATAGACGCAAACACCACGTATCACATGATCATAGGTCGAGCCTGGATTCATCGCTTCGACGCGGTTCCTTCAACGGCTCACCAGGTTATGAAAGCTATCTGGAACGACAGAATAGTCAAGATAACGGCTTCAACGAATCCATTCAACTTGGATGAAGCACATCTTAGCGAGGCAGTGTGGTTCACCGAGATGGCGGACGAGCAAACACCGGGACCATTCAACCCTACTCCTTTGCCTCTCTGGGAGGACATCAAGGACCAGTCACCTGCGGGAGTAATGGTGACAAGGGAAGATGCCAAAGAAAAGCCGCCTACACGCGAAGAGGCGCCGCGTATCGCGTACCATCGAAAGAACGTGTACACTCTGAAGCGAATTGCAAAGCATGACCCCGAAGGCAAGGAGATAGAGAGCTTCTACGCCAATGGGAAGAAGTGCTATCGCATATGAAGGTGCGCGGGGATGTCCTCACACGGGCATGGGGATATCCCTGGGCAAATCAATCAAATCGAGCAAATTGCGCCAATGGAAAAGCCAATCCAGGGCGCTCCGGATGAGAAACTCAAAGAAGCACCTGAGTGCATGGAAGATAGGCCCAGACCACAAAAACAAGAGCTAAAGGAAGTGTTCCTCAGCCCGAACGAGGAAAAGAAAAGGCCAGTCTTTCTAAGTGCGGACCTCACAAGCGAGGAGGAGCAAGGACTGCTACAGCTCCTAACTGAATACAAGGATGTGTTCGCATGGGAGTACGATGAGATGCCGGGACTGGATATAAGCATCACTATGCACCGCTTAGACATCATTCCAGGGTCTAAGCCGGTAAAGCAGAGCACAAGAAGCTTCAGGCCGGAGCTTAACGTGAAAATCAAGCAGGAGATTGTCAAACTCCTGGATGCCAAATTCATAGAGCCGAATCATCATCCCACATGGCTGGCCAACATCGTGCCAGTGGTGAAGAAGAACGGACAGCTTCGCATCTGCGTGGACTTCCGAGATCTCAATCGCTTCTGCCCCAAGGACGATTTTCCACTGCCCAACATCGATTTGCTTATCGATTCAACAGCGGGCCACCGCATGTTCAGTTTCATGGATGGCTTCAGCAGGTACAACCAGATCAAGATGGACCCCGAAGACGCGCGGAAAACTGCATTCATCACTCCGGTGGGGGTGTTTAACTATACAGTGATGCCGTTCGGTCTCAAAAACGCGGGTGCGACCTATCAGCGGGCCATGATGGCCCTATTCCACGACATGATGCACAAAGAAGTGGAATTCTATGTGGATGACCTGGTGGTTAAATCCAAGCACGAAGCAGATCACCTCGCGGATTTGCGGAAAGTGTTCAATAGATGTAGACGCTTTCAACTAAAGATGAATCCCATGAAATGCGCATTTGGGGTAACATCAGGGAAGTTCTTGGGATGCGTCGTTCATCGCCAAGGAATCGAGCCTGACCCTGCAAAAGTATCAGCCATAACCGGCATGACGCCGCCCCATAACCAGAGTGCCTTGAAGACATTTCTAGGAAAGCTATCATATCTGCGGAGATTCATCCCAGCGATTGCTGAAATCACTTGCTGTTTTAGTGCCCTTCTCAAGAAAGATGCCGTATACAGCTGGGCTCCGGAGCACGAAGCTGCATTCGAAAAGCTGAAGGATCTGCTGACGTCTTCGAAAATAATGATCGCACCTCAACTGGGATCACCGCTTCTGCTATATCTGACGTCAACGAGGAGGTCCATAGGAGCACTCTTGGCTCAGGAGTACGAAGGCCAGGAAAGGCCTATCTACTACATCTCTCGCATTGTGCAACCTGCTGAATCAAGGTACACAGACATCGAACGTCATTGCCTTGCTTTGTTCTTCGTAATAGAGAAATTGAAACACTATTTTGCGTCACACAAAGTGGTAGTGGTCACCAAGAGTGATCCCATACGATATCTGCTAACCCACACTACTCCTGCAGGAAGATTGGCGAAATGGTACATGACCATCTCTCAATACGATATCACATGCGTGCGACCGCGAGCGATCAAGTCGCAGGCGGTAGCGGATCTGTTGGCACAATTCCCCGACAACAGCCACGAGCCCGTAATCGAAGAAGAACTCGAGGGACCTGAAATCTATGCAATCGACGTACCCTATTGGACGCTCCATTTCGACGGGTCGTCAACAAGGAAAGGCGGAGGCATTGGGATAGTCTTGACCAAGCCAGATGGGGAGGTCATACAGATGTCCGCAAAGCTCGACTTTGCAGTCACCAACAACGAGGCAGAATATGAAGCCCTCATAGCGGGACTGCGCGCAGCAAAGGCTTTGGAAGTAAGCAATCTGACGGTCATGGGAGATTCCAAGCTGATCGTCAAGCAAGCCTCGGGCGAGTATGGTTTGAAGGAGATTAACCTTCTGTCTTATCGGACTCTAGTACAAAAGCTAGTACAGCAATTCTGCGATGTGAGGTGCGAGCATAAGCCCCGAGCAGACAACAGGCATGCAGACGCTTTGGCAACCTTGGGATCCAAGGTCAGCACAGACAAATGTCCCGCAAGGATCTCCATCGAAGTGCGAACGTCGTCGGCATTGACAGAAGATGCGTGCGACAACGGACACATGAAGACACGGACTGGAGAAAAGCAGTCCTACGAGCTATTGCAGAAGGCACAAGCAGCGAAAGCTGGGCACTCACGAAAGGGTATAGCATACATGACAACACCCTTTACTACAAAGGCCCTGGCGGAATACTCATGCGATGCGTTTCCGAGCAAGAGGGACAATTGCTGCTGGAAAAGATTCACCAACATGCTTGCGGAGAAAGCGAGGTGTCAATCTATCGAAAGGCTCAGAGATATGGCATTCATTGGCCGGATATGTCGACAGCTGCTGCCCTGATACAAGGGAAGTGAGAAAGTTGCGCACTAATAAAAGATTCTCTACTCATCGCTCTAACTGATGATGACACGGATTGGAGAAAGCCACTCTTCGATTTTCTCACCCAGGGCACCGTGCCCGAATCGAGAAAAGAAGCCGAGAAATTGAAGAGGAAAGCATCTCGATACGTAGTACAAGAAAACCTGCTTTGGCGAAGAGGCCATGAGGGCAACTTGCTGCGATGTCTAGACGGCAAAGAAGCACAAGAAGTCATGGACCTTTCTCATCAGGCGGAACACCAAGGAAGTGAGAAATTATGCAGACAGCTCCTCTCAATCGGATACTTCTGGCCCACGATGGAGGCTGATTGCCGGATCAAAGTGCGACGCTGCCAGGAGTGCCAATTCAAAGGAAACCTAGTGCACGCTCCCGCCGTGGATCTACATGCATTGGGAACACCATGGCCATTTCACACATGGGCTCTGGACTTCATTGGTCCCATCCGACCAACGTCACACGGGAATCGTTTTATTCTCACTGCAACTGAGCTATTCACCAAATGGGTGGAGGTAATACCACTGAAGACGGCAAATGCGCTAGCTGTGGTCAACTTCATTCAAGAAAACATCATATGCAGGTTCGGAATCCCAAACACCATTCTTTCAGATAACGGTACTCCCTTCGTTAATCGCCAGGTAGCTGCGAGGTTAGCGGAGTACAATATCAGGCAAATATGTTCCACCCCCTACTATCCGAAGGGGAACGGGCAAGCCGAAGCGACCAACAAAACGTTGTTGAGGATTTTAAGCAAGATGGTCGCGGATGACCACAAGAAGTGGGCTGATTCCCTAAGCATAGCCCTGTGGGCCTACCGGACTTCCCCAAGGACACCCACGGGGGCTTCACCGTTCCTACTATGCTCTGGGGCCGAGGCCGTGGTACCTGCGGAGGTGAGAATCAATTCGGCAAGATTGGCCTTCCACGCACTCTACAAAAATCAACGTGATCATGACTTAGTCTTGCCGGAGGAAAAGCGAGAACAAGCCAAAAGGACCAACATGCGGTATCAAGAAAGGATTGCTCGCGCTTACAATAAGACGGTCCAGCGAAGAGATTTCGCAGTTGGAGACTTGGTCCTGCGCGCATCTGACCACTGCATGCGAGAAGCGGCTCACCCAAAGTTCGCAGCCAATTGGGAAGGACCCTTCGAAGTCACAGAAGTCTTCGACAGTGGCTACTGCAGCATACGAAGGTTGCACGGAACAACCTCAACCCCGAGTTCAGTCAATATGCGCTGGATTAAGAAGTACTATCCCTGACTTCTCTCATTTCATGCGTTTTATTATAACGTCGCTTAATGTCTTGTATGGCTACGATTTACACAATCTCCTCTCCCATATGAGAGGATTGTAATCTCATCTCTCCCATATGAGAGCGTTATAATAAGAGAATTCTCCCAGATGAGAACTTCATATTTCAAGATTGTCAATTCTGCTTCATTTTAGTTTGTTATAACTGTTAACAGTGGGTTATCCGCTGCAATAGCAATTTATGCAAAATGCGATCATAATTGATCATCTAAGCCTATCTGTCGCGATAGCAGCCCATGCAAAATGCGATCTTAATTGATCATCTAAGCCTATCTGTCACGATAGCAGCTCATGCAAAATGCGATCTTAATTGATCATCTAAGCCTATCTGTCACGATAGCAGCCCATGCGAAATGCGATCTTAATCGATCATCTAAGCCTATCTGTCACGATAGCAGCTCATGCAAAATGCGATCTTAATTGATCATCTAAGCCTATCTGTCACGATAGCAGCCCATGCAAAATGCGATCTTAATTGATCATCTAAGCCTATCTGTCACGATAGCAGCCCATGCAAAATGCGATCTTAATTGATCATCCAAGCCTATCTGTCACGATTGCAGCCCATGCGAAATGCGATCTTAATCGATCATCTAAGCCTATCTGTCACGATAGCAGCCAACTGCAAAATGATCTTAATTGATCTCTTAAAAGCCTATCTGCCATGATAGCAGCCTATGCAAATGCGATATTAATTGATCTTCTCAAGCCTATCTGATACGATAGCAACTCGTGCGAAAAAACGATCTTAATTGATCTTCTAAAGCCTATCTGTTACGATAGCAGCCTATGCGAAAAACGATCTTAATTGATCTACCAAAAGCCTATCTGCTACGATAGCAACTCATACGAAAAGTGATCTTAATGGATCTTCCAAGCCTATCTGCGGCGATAGCAGCATTATACAAATGCGATAGCAATGTTGTGTAAAATGATCTTAAGTGATCTACAAAAGTATATCTGATGAGATAACACTCGCACTTACATCCGAAAGCAAATCACAAGCCCATCTGCCAAGATGGCACAACTGCGCAAATACGATCTCGAACGATCTAATAAAACATCTGCGAATTTATGTGGCAGATAGCAAATGCGAAACATGTATATAGCATTGTGCAAGGCGAGATATGCCGATACGTATGCGAAGTTGTATTTTGTTGCAACAGCACAGCAAACAATACAAAAGCTATTTATCATTATGAGTCGAAAAGACTTGCAATTTATTTGTCTAGATAGCAGCTTACAAGCGAAAAAGCTCAAATCTAACTACACAGCCAACATGGCTTACAATACATTCGAAAAGTAGCTGACAAGCCAGCAGAGACACACCACGGGAATCCTAACTGAAAAGGATGAACCCACCGGTCCTAACACCGGCTATGCAATACACAGATCTGCGGTCAAAGATCTATAGCAAAAGGGATGCTGCTGCGAAGAGATCAACTTGTCATTCGCTACGTCCCTAGCAGCAAGATCTGGGTGACGGAACGTCCAAAACCCCAGGAGCTGAAAAAGGCCTCTGTCTGATCAAGATATGTACCGGAGGAACCTCCTGTTCCGGCGTACACAGTCACCCAGAACAGGGGAAGCAGCCATTCCTCTGGTACTGGGTTCCTTGTCATGATAGACAAGGGCATTAACGAGCCTCCTGAGCTCAAGAACGAAGAGGCAAGAAATCCTCCTCCAGGGATGCTGGAGGAGAATTCCGCCGTTCATTACGAGACGGTAGCACGGTCACTACGGCGCTGCACCTCAACGGGAGGCGGCCGGAAACATGACCTGCACACATAATACACGAAGAAAATTCTTCGAACACACATGAGATATCATCTCCATCTTCTTTATGATGGTTATAAAGAGCAATAAGCCTCATAAAGTGGCTCTTGGAAACTATTTCTACAGCACAAAGCGCAAACTCAGGATTCACAACTTGAAGTTGCCATGAATCAACGAAAAACAAGCGATGAAGCCAGCAGTGCAACAACCCCCTTATCCGGCTCGGACAAGACCGGGAGGGCGATGCTAAAAGTAACGGCGGAAATCAAAAAGCATAACATCCCACTTATTAATTACATAATATTAAACATCCAAAAGTCATTAGATATTACATAAGTCTTTCCATAACTACTACATAAGGTGAGCTAGCCAACTACATCACTACTCGTGCTGAAAACCGTCTACGTGAGTCCCGTACCCTGCTATGCCATAGTCCTCAGCTCCTAAGCCTGCGGTGGGAAGGAAACAGGAACCGCAGTTTCAAAGTCAGTACAAAAGACTGAGTAAGCGACACCCAAGCATGTAAAACAGATGAGAATGAATATCTTTTCTTTTGAAATAACTCAGAACTGGAAATGAATAACAGGAATAAAATAACTTTTCTGAAACAAAAGCTCAACTGAAACTTCTCTTCTTTACCAAACTTCCTTCTTTTATAATATCCGAAACTCAGGAAAACTGTATTATTACTCTGTGTTGATACGGGGAAGATCTACTATACTATCACTAGCAGCCATGACCTTAAGTGCCGGCACCCCCCTAAGACTCCTCGCGGCCAGAGAGGTGAGTACATGGAGCGACCCGGCAGGTTGCGACCGGGTTAAAATAAGCGGGTCGAGAGGACGAAGCCAACACGACCAATCTAGATAAATGAAATCACAACGATCCCCGCACAACTCTTTCCACTTTAATTAATCATGCATTAATGTTATTCGTGTGACAGTAATAAACAGAGCAACTTTTGAAAATATATGAACGTCACAATTTAACATGAAAATAAGCAATAAATATTTTGAGACGAAATATAAAAGCTAAAACGAGACACGAAAGGAACTAGGCTCGCAAGACTTGGCATGTTCACTTACCTTACTTTCCGTAGCAAAAGCACGTCCTAGCAGTGGCTCGGGCCTACAAAGACGTCACCTACAAATTGTGTCTTCTACGTCAACAAATATCCAAATAAAATGCTATAAATCCTAAAAGAGTATTTATTTCAGCTTAAACCCTATTATTTATATATTTCTATCATTTTATTACCCACTTATACTTTCTTAGAAATAAAACAACTCATCTATTTTAAACAACTATTATTATTATTAATTTAAAAGTGATTAATTAGATTAATAAAATTATGAGCTATAAAAATTATACTTAAGAATTAATTATAATGACAAAGTGAGTCTCGACTATTATATTTTTAAGAAAAACTATACACGATACTATAATATTTAGAAAAGTCTAATTTTACAAGTTTAATAACTAATGTTATAGATTTTGCAATTAAACAATATTTAATCAAAACTTTTACAAAAACGTTTCTATTTTAGTTTCAACAACTTGTTTACTATTTCTTTAGCCGAATAAATTTTTCCGAGACAAAAGCTACTATTTTTAGATATTATCTTTAAACCCAATGTCATTATTAATAGTATTATTATTATTATTATTATTATTATTATTATTATTATTATTATTATTAGCTAAAAGTGAAATTTAATTATATAAAATCTAATTGGTAATAAAATTCAACAAATACCCAAAATTATATTAAAACAGTTATATTAAAAGACACTAGCCACCCTAAAGTTTCTGAAAACATCAAACAGTCCCCCCCTTTTCATGTTAAAATATTTCTGAAAATTACACTTTGACCCCTTTTTCAAGAACAACTCATTTTAATTCTCCAAATCCTAAATCTAGCTATCAATTTCTGGTTTTGATTGTGTATAATGAATAAGCAGAGTGTATAGCACATACCTAGGCCAAAAATGGCCGGAAACCGTTGAGATACGCGTCGGGTCGAAGTCTCGAATCGGAGTCGCCGGACTTCGAAGCTCACTCGCCGGAATTAATGGCTTCTTGGCCGGTTCTGGGTCTTCTACTGTCTTAGTCGAGGCTCTAGGAGTCTACTGGAAGCAGTGGGAGAGAGTGGGTGGCGCTGGTGGTGATTTCCCGAGCTGGTCGCCGGAAACAATGGTGGCGGCGGCGGCAGTGGTGGCTTCCGCTACTGCTGCTGCTACTGTCTGGTTTCTCCGACCCCTCCTGAGCTCTCAACCAAGTAAGAGAGGCTGAGAGAGAGAGAGACGAAGAGGAGAGAGAGGGTGGTGGTGAAGTGGGTCTTCTCGATGGTTGACCCGACGGGAACCACGACGGTGGTGGCGGCTCTGCTCCTCTCTGTTAGTGGCAGTTTAGGTGGTCTTCGAACAGAGGGGGAGTGAGAGTGAGAGAAACAGAGGGTGGAGGTGGAGTAATGGTGGGGGCTTGGTGGTTCTTGCTGCCGGAATCAATGGCGGCAGTGGTGGAGAGTGGCTGCTGCCTCTCTTCCTCTGCTGCTGCTGTTGGCTCTCTGGTGGCAGATAGGTGAAGAGGGAGAGAGTGAGAGATGAATGTGGTGATGGTGGTGGGTTTTGCCGAGACTTCAACAACGGTGGTGGTGATGATGATGACGGTAGTGAAGGTGGTGGTGGTGGCTACTGGTGGCTGTGAGGAGTAGGGCTGCTGGTGAAGGCTTTATATAGCCTAGGTGACTTGGTGGGCAAGGAGTAGAGGGCGGTGGTGAAGCCCGAAGGTGTTGGGGCGGTGAGGGTTTGGAGGCGGCTTGGGTTTCTTTGCCGTGAAGAAGAGAAAATGTGAGAGAGGGAGGAGTTGTAGGGTATGGTTGAGGTACTAGGGCTAATAGTGATTCGGTGTGGCAATCACACCTAGTCTCGCGGTGGTCGGGTACGTGTTAATACTACATTTTAACTAAAACTACGAATTGCTATCGTATTAATTCACGATTGTGATTCTAGTAACTATATTAAAATTTTCTTGCAAATAAAACTCTAAAATATATTTAAACATTATTTTGTCACTAAAATTGTTATTATGTTATTATAATGACTATTTTACCCCTGCTAATTAAACGGGGTATTACAAGCAGTCGTAAGGACTCACGGCAAAGCACATTTTTGGGGATGAAGAACCCAAATGGCAAAGACAGGGTTTATATAGACCTTGTGGAGACTCTTCAGTTGCTAAGATGAGTCATCAGAATTCGAAAAGAGGGTAAGGTCAATCACTTACGCCTTGAAAAGCGGTAACGATCAATTACCCTACTAAAGGCTACGACGATTCAGTTGCGTATCCTAATAAATGACGGATAGTCATGATTCGGATGGATTTCCCAACGAAAGCGTGCTTATCTTCCGAGAAATTAGCGCGAAAATCAAGCAGAGTATCAATTGCTGATGTCATAATTGGATATGCACAGAGATATCCTATCAAATCCCGGAAAGGGCAAAACGGGCAAGTTGATTCTTGTTGTTATAAAAAAAGGGGGAGAAACCCTAGCAACATTGCATTAATGTTTCAAACATTACATTAATGTTCCAGCCATTTCCTTGCTATTTTTCAAAAACAAAAAGTCAAAGCAAGTTCTTGATCAAGGAGTCATGGGGTGCGAACTGATGGCTCAGCTTCTCTACCTGCTCCACTTCTTGCTTCAATTGCTCGCACCTGGCATTCATCTCGTGATAGAGCTTCAGAGCTTCGTCAACCTTTTGCTTTTGCTGCTCCACCTTCTGCTTCTCAGCTGCGAGGTTACGGCTGCGCGAATCAGAGTAACTCTTTTCATAAGAAATCTGAAACCCAGTCTGCCTTGAACTTTGGTAAGAAGATTTTGGCACATGCCACAAAGAAGTTCAGCACTCTGGACAGAAATGGTCGCATGCTCCAAAATCCAAATGGCTTCGGTAAGAAACAGCCTCCTGTCAAAGGGCCCTATCTCCAGAGATCTTGCAAACGATCGGGGGTAGGTGAGGCGCATCCGAACTAGCCAGTCCACATCAGTTTGCTTCAAACCTAAAGCAATGTTAAAGCTAAGTTATGCTATCAAATTCGCAAACGAATAATGCGAGATGCAAACAGCGAATCACTACTTACCAGTTCCTTCAAGAGTCTCACGAAGAGAAGGAATGCGCATTGCTGGAGTGGTTGAAGACTGCCCTTGCTCCATGGCTCTCCTGTCAGCTGCGAGCTCTAACCCCTCATAGTTAGGAGGAAGAGTATAAGCCGCACCAGCTGTGACTGCATTCCCAACCTGCGAGCCCCAAAAGCTCCACGCAGGAAGAGGTGCCGCCGACTCAGTCAACGCCGGAGGCGAAGTGACAGCCAAAAGTGCTTGGCGTGGGACGTTCTCAGATGCGGAAGCATCAGCAGCACTTGTTCTTGCTTCCTCAGCGCCAGTATGGGCATCTTCCTCCATTAGCACATCGTCAGCTTCAGCATCATCAGAAAGTTCGATGATGTCCTCAAGAGGCTCTCCTGCGTATTCAGCAGCTGCGACGGGCTTCTCGGTATGGGAGCTCGGAATCGGAACATAGGACGCAGAAGGCTGACTTCTTTGCTCCGGCGCAAGTTCCTCAGCATTGCCTGCGATACAAAATGCGATAGTATGAGGTAACTCGTATTATAAGTTATTTTACTATCTTTACTAAAGCTAAGAGCAAGCACCTCCACGCGAAGGTGGGATTGAAGCATCTTCGTCATACACTAAAGACGTGGAACCATGCCCTATTAGTGTGTCCTCATTAAGCAGGTCCTTAAAATGAGCGTGACCTGGGACGCGAAGAAACTAGTCATGATTCTGTTTCAAGTTGCTAAGGTCCGGTCTATGCACACCGATCAAATTATTACCTGAAGGTTCTCCGCACTTGTCAACTAGCCAACGGAGAATGTCAGCCTTTGACACACCATGCTTTAACGCACCCACAATAACATCTCTATAAGTTACTGCGAGATTGAAGATCTCACCATTATCGCCGCCTGCGATTTCTTCAAAGTCTGCTTGGGCTTGCTCCAGGGCTGCTGCATCCTCTTCCGGAACCGCATCCTCCTCCTCCGCCTGAGGAGTCACCTCTTCGGGAAGCGCATCTTCCTCGTCAACTGGACGTACTAAGTCGTCAACATGTTGCTCTTCGAGGCTCCGCTGTCTCGCACGCTCGAGCTCCTCCTCTTCCCGCTGCCTTCTCCTTTCAGCAGCTTTCGCAGCTGTCTTGCGGGACTCAGCAAGAACGTCCTCGCTTATGGGATCGTCGGGAATGCCAGAATGGGTATCTCTCTTTTGTCTCTTGGCCAAAAGGCCACCGATAATCTCATCATCATCATCATCTGCGAAGATATGGTTGGTTTAAGAAAGAATTGCAAAAGAATTACGATAATGAGAAGAGAAACGCGACGGAGGTACCTCCTGATTCTTCCTCATGCATCACAACTGTTCTTTCTTCTTCTTCATCACTTTCTCTGGGCTCCTGCCTCTCTCCTTCTTCCTCCTGGTTGAATGGAACGAAAGTCTCAACTGCGAGCTCTTTCCGCACTTTGTTGGGCATGCGACCTTTGCCTTTATCCTTGATAGAAAGGGACCTCGCCGGAGGAGAAGTTGGAGCACTTCTAGGGGAAGAAATTGTAATTCCCTTTTGCCTGGGTCTCTTCGCTCTCGGCGCCGCAGTCGCTGGAGGGGACGGATCATCTCTGGGAGGAGACGAGGCCGGAGCATTGTCTATCAGCGAGTCAGCAAAAGCGTTCATGACTGCGCGAATCCTGGTTTCGACCTCAGGGTCCATCCTCCATGCTAGCAGGAACGACTGCTTTTGCCTCCTAGTGGCAACAATGGTGTTAACCAATGACTTGGAATGATCACCAGATGCGAATCTCCGCACATGACACTACAGCAAACTGTACAGAATGAAAGCATCAGCATGTGAAAATCAAGAAGTTTAACGCACGCAGAAAATTGCTTACCTTCGCAAATGCCTCGCTATATCTGAAGACATGTGTGTCGCCCTTCTTAACTGCGGCGATCTTTTCCTTCAGAATGACGTCAGGGCACAAATGGTTCTCATGATCCAACAGTGAGTAGCAACCATATTCAGACTCGCCCAGACTGCAATTGGGGCGAAACGGAAAAGAATTTCTCTTGATCAAGGGAGCTCTACTTGGCTGCCCGACCGACTGCGTCTCAATCCTCGTTTGCTGGGCGACCCAGTATGCGAGCCAGTTCTGGGAACAACCGCCCTCGCGGGTACCTGCAGGCTGCTCAAAGGGAAGATTGTTCATGAAGACTGTCTTGCACTCCTTTGTTAGCAAGCGCTTATAGCAACCCCTGATAATGGACTAGGGCCAGATTGATGGTGCCACTGCATCAAAGCCGAACTGGGGAGAAACTCGAGTGGGGTCAACATCCACGGTAATCCTCTCATACCTTGGCGCAAGCTCACTAATATGCTCTGCGAGGGCAGGAAGGGAACCTCGTAGACACCAGCAAAAGAACTCGCGATAGCGCTCATGGAAATGCGATCCCTCTTCAAAGAGGAGCTCTTCTGAGAAGACAACACCCTTAGAGGGGTACAGCTTTGGAAACCATCGCACGTTCTCAATGCGTGTGGCATAGGGCCTGGCAGTAAACTCCTTCCGTTTGTCGCATATCAAGCTCCAAACGCACTTGGTATTGTTCGCTCCGAACCACCTCGCAGCCCTGCCACTGTTGCACTCCTCCGTCTCGCCTGGGGGACACCACTTGTCGGGTTTAAGAGCAGTTGGAGCATAGGATGGCCATCGCTCGGAGACCCACATCGTCAAGAAGGAAATGTTGACGAAAGTCAGTATATCGAGGCGGCCACGCGACTCTTTCATGGCCAGCACCAGCTGATCAAGCCTATAGTACAGCGTGCCCAAGACCAAGGGTCCGAGTGCGACTCTCTGGCCAAGGGCGAGCCTCACAGCAAGCGGCAAAACATGGTAGAAGACCCCATCATGCGGGTGACCGTCAATTAAGTACCTCGACAACCAGGCACAGAGGAAAGCACAAAGGGTCAAGTGATAGCCTTTACCCTCCACGTAATTCTTGGCCTCTGGGTCCTCACTCAGAAGCTTCTTAGTGATGCTGCTGTTCGCATAGTCTCGAAAGAAGTACTGCAACCATTTGTTCCAGGTGTTCTTCGTAGACGTATCAACCAACTGCCAGTTTGGAAGGGCTTTGGTAGTAGTCCACCGGGTGGAGATTTTCTTTACCTCTGCTAGGCATTCCTCCATCTGCGTGTATAAAGCAATCTCCGCAGCCGTCCTCAAAGGACTCAAAGGGTCCACCTCACCCATGGGAGAAAGATCGTACAGCATATGCACGTCCTCGAGTGTGGGGGCGGCCTCGAACTCAGCAAAGTGGAATGTGTGAGTCGCAGGCGAGTAGCGGGAAAGAAGGTCTAGAAGCATGGACTGGTCCAGCTTCACGGCAGCACCCTTCATAGCACGAACAGCGAAGTATACGCCGGCTTCATCAAGAGTCGCAGCATGATTGGTCAACACGTGGTCAATCCACTCATCCATGTAGTCCAATTTCTGGACAAAATCTTGGGTAGAAATCGCAGTGTAGGGGAAGTACCCGTTTTCGATTCCCATTCGAACCACATCCTCGGAGCCAATTAACTCGAGCAAGGCTGAGTTAACCAGGGGAGTCAGTGTTAGCAGTCTCTCATTTGGGACAGGAGCAGGCATTTTCTTCGCCTTAACCCTCGCATGGTAGAAATCTTTGACATCTAGATAGGGGGCTTTTCGCCACAAAGCTTGCGGAAGATCAGGTATCTCCTCGTCCTCCTTGATGGATTTGGTTCCTTTTGTTTTGGCCATTCCTGCGGAAGAGCGAAAAAAAAGGGGGGAGAAATATGCCACACTCAGTTTGAATTTCGAGATTCAAGATCTATAGAAAGAAAGATGAACAGTTTCTGGTATCAGTTTCAGAAATTGGAGGATTGCATTATCAGGGATTTCAAAACCCTATCCAAAGTCCTTATTATTGAAGGATTAAGCCGCAATTGGGTCCAAAGCTTGAAGCTTCTTCACAAGTTTCAACAGATCATATGTTATGGGTTTACAGATTCAACGCAGTTCAAGGCATACACTGGTATTTTAAATCGAAATTGAACAAGGCCAACCTTGTTTTCGCGAAGCCTGCCTGGATATGCACAGTTGGAGAAGACGATTTGCAGTTTTGAACTGGTGATTGATTATCTGAATCTGCTCTCGAAGATCTCCGGGTACCATTCACTTTAAGAGAAAGAAGTGATGCTTTGCAACAATGGAGGATACAAAGTATTTATCCAAAAACAATGAAGGGTTGCGTCCTTTCAGTAGTCGAATCGCAACCGTCACCGTCGAATCGCACAATCACAGGACAAGCTGACATCACGCCTAAAACCCTAAAGGCCAGACGGCACGACTCTAGGGGTTTTAGGTCATAATGGCACGCACGGGGGCTGAACTTACCCGTATTTGAATTGGTGCGTGGCGGCGACGCGTATGTTGGTTTCCGCGCATGGAAGTCTATACAGCTATGAGTCTTCACGCGCAGAAAGGGGGCTAATGTAGATAGTGCTTTCTAAGCTGACAGATCTTGGCCACGTGGCAACCATCCTGCACACCATATTGTGCTCCACACACACTGGATCACCAGCCGAGCTGATCCATGTGGGGGCCGCGAGACAGAGCCATCGCATACCACCGCACGGGACTTGAAGGGACTTAGTGGTTTGGAGGCTAGAGTAAGCCCTGTCGCGTGCGAGCCAAGCCCGCACGCGAACTTTAGTAACTGTTTTGATAGATTTGTGGCACGAGCTCCATAAACCCGGTCAATCCGGTCAAACCCGGTCAACCTCGTAACGGTTCCGGTATTCGCGCACAACGTGCTGTAACGGTCCCTATATACTCGGACGAACGTGCCGTTATGGTTAAGCTAATTAAGCCGCCATTAATGGGCGCATTAACCACACTACAACGGTCACGTTCTCTGCTATATATAGGCCGTTACCCTTTCCATACAAGGGGGGACACACCTGCCATACGCGGAAGCTCTACCGAACCTCTGTCTCTCTCTCAGACATTACTACTGCCTTGCTCTCTCCCTACACACAACCCCACTCTTCCTGCGCGATCTCTGATCCTCTACATACGGTGTACACGGAGGTCTCCCCGCCGGAATCTCTTGTGCACAGTGTGCATTAAGGGTAATGACGCACTGGATTGACCCATCTCCGAGAAGGCTACATACACGTTATGTTAATTCACAAGCGCTTCTCGCTGTGCAATGGTATTGTCATCCTTAGACTTGAAGTCGCTAGATATTCTAGTTGTGGATTATTATGATTTTGGTAGCGTTAAACGCTACACCGTAACTGGGTAGTTATAAAGGCGTGTACCAGATAAAATAAGAAGCAAGATTAGAGATCGTAGTGGACGTAGATAGAATTTTTCCCTCCCACATAACGGGAGAAAATATCCTAGGCCACTCGAGGGATAGTGCTTATAGAATGTCTGGCCAGACTCAAATAAATCAATATAGGATATTGATGTAATTTGCACGAATAAGGCTATTCCCATGGATCGAGAAATTGTGGATTGGATATACGAGTGTGACTTGTATGTCTCGTGTCCAATCCGGATATAGAGACAAAGGGATGAGACAATTACTTGTACAAAGGTTGTCAAGATGACTATTCTATTAGTTGGCTAGAATGGATGTTTTGCTAGAAACCGCCCCATGTTAGCAAATAGTTGCTACCAACTAGATAGAACCTATGGGGTCACACACTATATGGATTTGAACTAGATTTGGGAATTAATTAATTGGATTAATTAATTAGAAGGATCACCTTGCAAAACCTTGCAAACTTAGTAGGGACTAATTTACAAGGAAGGGACTAAATTGAATTCTAGTAGGACTAGAATAAGTCATTTATGTATTTGGCAAGGATTTGATGGACTATATAAAGGACCTTCCTTCCTTCCTTCCCACACTTATGATTCATTAGATCATAACTTAAGTGGGAGAGAATAAAAAGGAGAGAGCAAGCAAGCAAAGAGGATCCGCCGCCCCCCTTTGCCGCTGCCCGTCCCCGTCGGCCACAAGGAGGCCGAGACCTCCCTTGTTGGTCTGGTTTTGCGTGATTCTTCTTCCTCTTCCTCTTTCCGGGCTAGAACCAAGGAGTGGGAGATCTATAAATCAACTCTAGGCGTGGATCAACTATAGAGAACGTGACACAATTCGCGTTTGAAGTCATCAAAGGAGAACCCTAAGGTGTGTTATTGATTTCTTCCTTTACCATCGTTATGTCTCTTGACTTGTGATCCTTGGAGGGTTTTGAATGGTTAATTATTGTTTCCGTTGCGCATCCATGATTCAAAACCCAACAGAATCTAGCTATGAGGATGTCGCTTAGTGCCCAGAAATGGGTTAGAAACAGAAGGCATGTCCATGACGTGTTTGCAAGGAAAACTTATCGACAAGTTGAAGGCAATCAAAGTAAACGGTACAAAATGTGCACTATTTGTTGGCGTGTTATCTCCTTGACAGATACCATTGTTCGCTACAGCATTTGAGGTCCTCCCTTCAGACTTTGTAGATAAAACAAACATATGTTTTTCTCCCTTTGCATGCCGAAATTGAAGGGGTGAATTGATGTTTCTGTTAGCAGCATATGGCGCAGCCTCGACCGACAAACACATGAGACACAACACTTGTTTTGTTCGCCCGTCGATGCAGGTGATGATTATTTGTGTGTATTGCTGAAGAACCTAAAAGAGAACTGATTTTGGCACATGTGTTTTTTATTTTCTCAGAAGGAGTGTGCGAATGCAAAAGCCCAAGATATCATTTCTTGGGTAGTCTACTCGCTTGCTAATATGTGATAATGGAGGGTGTGGTGGTTGTGGTTCAATGTCACCATTAAATAACTCTAGCGGTGGCGACAGTTGGAGGTCAGAGAGGTTAAAAATTGGTTTTGAGTATCAATTTTTACCTCTAATGACGCCTGATGGGGAAAGGGGTTGAGACAACCTTTGTCCCTTGGTTGTTGGTCTACCAAATTTCTCCTCAAAATCACCCTGGTCTCTTCATAAGAAGAGTAGATCGGTCAATTTTGGCCGTTGAAACAGGAAAAGATGTCGGGTTATCCGTCGTCGTAAATTTTTCGGCGCTTCCTCTGGCCCAACCCGTAGGTATGTATGTCGTTTTTGCAGCAAACTCTTTCATTTTCTTTAGAGGAGTTGTAGATTGGCCAAATATTAGTTGTGGCGGTGTTATTTTTGCATTTGCCATCGCCGTTCGTCGATAACGTAGTTTACTGTTTACTTTCTAATATGTTGAGAGATGTGAAGGCCAACATGTCGTAAAGCAGAAGTTATGTCCGTCCTCAAATTTTACGATTGTCGGTACTTCGTCGTCGCTCGCCGAAGCTCGTCTTTTAAGAGAATGGAATCTCTATGTCATTCCTTTCATTTATCAAAAAACAAGAAGAAGAATCGATTATCAGGACTCGTGACGGAGGGTGTAAGGAGGAGTTGAGGGTATTGTCAAAGAAATATTTGAGAACAATAATTGAGATAGAATAAACACACTGTACACAATAAGTTTTGCCAATATCTTCTCCAAATACGTTTTGGCAAATCTATTAGTCGATTCAATGATGTTTTCTGAATTCTTGCATTCAGAGATTTCTCTGTAAGTAATAGTGACGAATTTCTGACTGCAACTTTAATTTTTAATTACCGATTTATGGATAAATCTTTGCATCATTATGTGGCCTGGAAAGATACTCCAGGGATTCGATGAGTTGCAGACGTTGTAGAATGAGAGAGGAAGTGCTTGATGTCCCAATTAGGGTTTGAGAACAAAACCGATTAGGGTTGAAAGATCATTGCGATAGAGAAGCGTGTTGGAATAGATGCCCTAGAGGCAATCTTTTTAGTATGAATAATGTTTTTGGCTAGAAACATTTATTGTATTATTTATGCAGATATTTAATATAAAGAATTCCTTAAATTATAAAAGTGTTTGTTTATCTTAAATATCCTTAGTCAATTATAATGATTAATTGGGAGATCAATTATAGACCAGTATGGGGTTGGATTGATATGGAGATATTACGATCCAACACAAGGGTATGCATTTGGAGTAATAGCATACTGGATTGACCCACAACGAGAAGTCAACATACAAGTTATGTAAAGTCACAAGTGCTTCTCGTAGAGACAACGGTATTGTCATCCTTAGACTTAAAGTTGCTAGATCCTCTAGTTGGGGAATATTGTGTTTTGACATCCTCAAACACTACACCGTAACTGGGTAGTAATAAAGACGTTAGTCGGACACAATAAGGCAGCAAACTTAGAAATGGTAGTGATGTAGATATAATTTGTCTCTCCTACATATCGGGAGCAAATATCCATGGACCACTCGAAGGATGGTGCTCATAGAATGTCTGGCCAGACTCAGATAAATCAATATGGGATATTGATGTTATCTACATGGATAAGACTATTCCCAGGATCGAGAAACTATGAATTTGATATACGAGTGTGACTTGTATGTCTCGTGTCCAATCCGGATATAGAAAAAAAGGGACGAGACAATACTTGCACAAGGTTTGTCAAAGTAATGACTATTTCTATTAGTTGGGTGCAAGGATGTGTTGCTAGACACCACACCATGTTAATAAATGTTATTACCAACTAATTAGAAACTTATGAGGTCACACGCCATAAGGATAAAACTAGACTTGAGAATTAATTAATATGATTAATTAATAGAAGGATCAATATGAAACTACTTGCAAACTTAGTATGACTAATTTGCAAGTTGGGCTAATCTGTGTACGGACATGATTAGGATAGGGGATTCTATACAGTTAACAAGGAATTGTTGGACTATATAAAGGACACTCCTAGCTTATTTCTTCAACTAGTGCTCATAACATATATTGAGTAGGAGAGAAAAAGTAATGAGAGAGAGTAAGACAAGGGCCGAATCTAACCCCGTCCGCCCCCTCTACCCCATCGGCCAAAAGAAGAGGGATGAGCCCCTCTTTTGGTCTCCGTTGTGTGATCTTCCTTCTTCCTTCCTCTACCGGTTGGTAGCACATAGGTGTGGAGGAATCTAGTTCTTCATCCGAGGCGTGGACTAGCTATAGAGACGCAAAAATAATTTTGCGTTTGAAGTCATCACAGGAGACAAACAAGGTAATTATTTACTACAACCTTCACTATCATTTTGATGTCTCTTCCTATGATCCTTGGTGGGTCTTGTGCGGATCTTATTTGTTTATTTCCGCTGCATAATTCGTTACAAAATCCAAAAAATCGAAGATATGAAGAATTCAGATCTATATTCATTGCAGAAAATGAAGAGGCATAGCCTGTGTATAAATACATCAGTTGGATCATCGAGATTGTCCATTTGGTAAACTAGATCGGATGGTTGAGGATGGTGCTTCGTTACTAATTGCAGTTAGCCCCTTGTGGGTTTACTTGGTCTTTCAGTTAATTCTTCGAAGTGGGCTTGGGTCGGTATTTACTTAAGTCCTTTGGGCTGCTTGTTTGGGCTGTTATATGTCCTTTAATACTCCCCCTCAAACTGGTGGGGGATGGAAGCACCATCAGTTTGTGTTTCAAGTTTTTGAAAATGTGATATGGGGAGTCGCTTTGTAAATATGTGAGCAAGTTGATTTGAGCTCTGCACAAAAGAGACACATAAGTCACAACATAAGCCTTTTTCACGAGCGTAGTGGTAATCAATTTCAATATACTCAGCTCTAGAATGCATAATAAGATTAGCGGTCATTGCGACAGCAGATAAGTTGTCACACCAAAGAGTAGGTTTTTCATATATAAATAAGTTTAGGTCACGAAAGAGTATTCTGAGTCACGCTAATTCAGATGCAGTAGATGCTAATGCACGATACTCAGCTTTCATGGAAGACCAAGCAACGGTGGGTTGCTTTTTGGCACCCCAATGAATTGGGTTATGTCCAAGATAGACAATGAAGTCAGTTGTGCTGCGACGGCCAGTTGGGTTGTCAGCCCAATTGGCGTCTGAGTAGACATGTATAGGCATGTAGCCTCTTTTATATATGAGACAATGATTCTTGACCCCTTGTAACGCAAGATGCTTTTAGCTCCAACTAAGTGTGTTTCAGTGGGTGTGTGCACAAAATAGGATAAATAATTAGGAACAAAGGAAATGTCAGGACGACTAAATGTTAAATATTGTAAGGCGCCACTTAGTTGGCGATATGGTGTAGGGCGCGGTTACTTTTTGTCGTCCAAGTTATGGAACTTTGTACCCGCATAGATAGAGGTAGGAGCAAATTTACAAGTAGACATATTAAAGCATTGTAACAAATCATTATATATTTAGTTTGAACAAAAAAAATCTCGGATTTGTCACGCTTTATTTCTAAGCCCAGAAAATAGGTGCGAGGCTGCCGAGGCCCAAGATTAGTCATGTCAAATTCCTAGTGAAGTTGATTTATTAAAATAGAAATAAAGTTGGTAACACTACTAGTTGGAATAATATCATCGACTTAGAGTAAAAGAATAGTGCATTCATTATTTCAATAACGAATAAATAGTGACGAGTCGGCATTAGAAGCGAAGAACCCACTGGGTAATAAATAAGTGGTGAGGCGCTCAAACCAAAATCGAGAAGCTTGTATGAGCTCATATATGGACTTGTGCAAACGACAAACGTAATGTGAAAGTTTTGGATTTTTGAATCCTTGTGGTTGCTCCATGAAAAAAGTTTCATTGAATACTCCGTGTAAAAAGGGATTTTTTACGTCAAGTTGTTTCAGATGTAAGTTAAATTTGATGCGAGGGATAAAATGGTGCAAACGGTGGAGTGATTTACGACCGGACCAAAGGTTTCGTCGTAGTTAATTTTGGGATTATGATGGAATCCCTTGGCGACTAGAAGAGCTTTATAACAAGAGCTAGAACCGTCTGGAACCGTCCGGATTATATTTTTTACGACAAACCCATTTGTTGCCAATTACGTTTGCGTGAGAAGCTCGAGGCACAAGTGTGCATGTATTTTGTTGTGTGAGACTAACATACTCATCACCGATTGCTTGGCGCCACGGAGAGTGTTTTCTAGCCTCACTAAACACAAAGTTGGAACCCCAACTTTGTGTTTAGTGATGCCTGATTTCCTGCGGGTTTGCATAGATGGGTGGCTGGGGGTGTCTCATTATTTGATTACGACGTGGAGGCTGGTTGGCAGTGTGAGAGTGTGCCCCGCATTGACCAGAACTGAACGGATGGTTAACGTCAGTAACATGGTCTCTTAATGTTAGTGTCGGTGGTTCGGCAGGCTGCAACACAGTCGTAGCTGCCGGTGCCTTGGTGTTGAGATGTGATGGGTACACCATCGACATTGGGTTCCCCCCCCAGCTGCGGAGGTAGGGAAGGTCATGGATATGGGTCCGAGAGCAATTAATATTCCTGTTTCAGCAGAAGTTGGAGAAATATTAGATGTAGCAGAAGTATCAGTGGCAAACGAAATATAGATTCACCAAATATGACGTCGCGACTTATAAATATTCTATTAGTTGATTTATCAAGACAAAGGTAGCATTTGTAGTCGTCAGCATAACAAATGAAGACACACATTTTGGTTTTCGCATCAAGATTAGACTTGTTATAGTCCCTTAAATAAGAATAACATGCACAACCAATTTTTAAGTCGGAATGCTTAGGAGCAGTTCCAAATATAAGCTCAAATGGTGACTTATTAAACCAATTTTTGCCAGACATGCGATTTATCAAGTACATGAATGGGTTAACAACATGATACCAACATTTATTTGGAAGAGAGGCTTGTTTGACCAATGTTATAGCAGTTTCCATGATATAACAATATTTGCGCCTGACAATACTGTTTTGTTGAAGATTGTGTGGAGACGAATTTTGGTGTGTAATACCGTGGTCAGACAATATTTGCTAAAAAGTAAATGACATATATTCTCCCCCCTCCAGTCCTTATAATCTGAATAGGGCGTTAGAGGAGTTTCTTAATTTGTAACTTAAATTTAGGACAAAATATTTACCTTTAGATATATGGTGTAAAGGAAATAACCAAGTGTATTTAGAGAAATCATCCACAACAAAAACTTAATAACGGTACACATAATAAAGTTTGGTGCTGGAAAGGCCACACATCGCAGTGCAAGAGCTATAATGGTTCTTCGGTTTTGTGACCAAAGAGCTATAAGGTAAGCGGTGCATTTTACCAAATAAACAAGAATGACACATAGAAAAGCTATTGGAATTTTCATAAGAAAGTATTACTGATTGCAAAATATTATTTGAAGGATGTCCTAAACGAGCGCGCCATACTTGCGAAGCAACTTTATTGCCTAAACGAGTATGCGGATTAGAATTAAATGGCAGAGAATGAATGTGATATAACCCGTTTTTACTCAAATCTTGGTGGAGTATTTTCCCAGTAGGTAATTCCTATATAGTAAAGGAGATTGAGTCAAATATAAATCGAAAATTATAATCTTTGAACAACTTATTGACATAAAGTAGGTTTGCACTTAGTCGAGGAACATGTAAAGCATCGGGAAGAGTAAAAGAACATAATGTTATACCAGAGTGATATGGGAAGAATTTGCCCATTTCCAACAACGACTTGGTCATTGCTCATGTAAGTATCCGTGAAGGTGAGATTTCCAAAGTCATTTTTCATATGATTAGTGGCTTCCGTGTCTGAAATCCAATAAGCAGGTTCTATGTTTTGAGTAGATGCAGTCATAACTAGTGATCAGGAGGCATACCGCCTTGATGCACATGACCCATATAATGAATACAATGAAGTGAAGTATGAAAAGCTTGACCAAAAATTTGGCAATTTACAGATTCAGAAGGATCATGGTAACAAATGTTTCTTCCTCTAACAAAATCAAAATGCCCTCCTTGGGCTATACCAAAATGACCATGAGTGTTGTACCCGTTGTTGTGCCTACCAGTTCTACCATAACTATTATAATGACCACCATGATTGTTATAACCACCATGATTAACATGAAAATTTCTATTTCTTTCACCACCGCGTCCTCTTCCTGATGTGAGGATGGATTATTACATTGACTAACAGTCATAGTATTGAAAGCAGTACCTATCATTTTAGCCGAACGTGTAAATCTTCGAGAGACAGAGGTGTAGACTGAACCGAATAGTGATACGAAATGAGTTGTACTCAACATGCAGCCCGTTTAAAGCATACAAAAGCATGTCTTTGTTATCAACAATAACTTTAGCCATATTAAGTTTATCAATACTTTTATTCAATTTTTGCATATAAGCATCAATAGAATTTGAATTTTTCTTTATTGTTTGAAGTTCATGTTTCAATTGAAGAACACCAGATCTGGTGAGGGAAGCATACATTTGTTCAAGAAGAAGCCAAATAGACCGGGAAAAACATTGACCAATTACCAGTGACAAGGCTTCTTGACTTAGAGTTGCATTTATCAGCGTGACCAAGGCCTGTTCTTGAGCAATCCGGATACCAAACGTCGGATTCACGGTGGTTATCGGAGACCCATCTTCTCTGGTTAGAAATTCAGAAGGGCATGGGTTTGACCCATCGAAAAACCCATCAGTGACTGGGTGCGAAGCAAGGAGGAGATCTGGTACTTCCAGATCACATAATTGGATCCATAGAGTTTTATGGGAACTAGGATATGAGTATTTGACAACAAATGAAAACAGATTAGGTGCGGCAGTGTTGGTAGCGCCGGTGGTGTCAGCCAGAGTATCGGCGGAAGTGCTCGACGAAGTCAAAGACATGGCTTTGATACAATGTAAAATACCTAATTAGGGTTTGAGTACAAAGTCGGCTTAGGGACGAGAGATCATTAAGAGAAAGAAGCGAAGATACGAGGAATTCATATCTATATTCCTCAAAGAAAATGAAGAGGCATAGCCTCTGTATAAATAGATCAGTGGGATCATCAAGATCGTCCATTTGGTCAACTCGATCGGATGGTTGAGGATGGTGGTCTGTTACTAATTGCACTCACCCTCTTGTGGTCTACTTGGTCTTTTAGTTAGGTTCTCAAAGTGGGCTTGGGATGATCTTCACTTGAGTCTTTTGGGCTGCTTTTTTGGGCTGTTACATATACTCTAATAGATGTGTGGGCCTTCCAAGAGTCGGGAGCCTCTTTCCTAATTTTAGCGTCTTAGGTTCCAAAATGAAGCACCTAGATCTTGAGTTCATGCGATTCAGGTTGTTGTCTTTCCACCTGATGATCTGGAAGGTTGATGATCCTAGCTGATTGACTCGGTTGACCAAATAATAACTTTTTGTAGACTATGAATCTAGTTGGTCTATCACTGTTGATAACTCTACCCAATTGACTCGGTTAACTAAACAATAAATTTACACAGACTATGAATCTGGTTGGTAGACGACTATTTGAAAGGGTGTGGGCCATTCTTGAACAGACCATTTAGGTGACAATCTTATTGGTCGGCTAGATACTGGTCATATTTCAACGTTCGTAAGCAACAATTTCCTTTAAAGGGGTGGTCATACGTCATTCATACGAGTATTACTTTGCTGCCGTAATGAGTGCCAGGGTCGGCTCAACCTATAGGCAATTTAGGCAACTACGTAATTCTTCCAAATATTTTGGGCCCCTTGATTTTTTTTAGAACAAAGTGGGAAGGGGTGTGTGTGTATAAATATGAATATTGAAGTAGTTATATATTACATAATAATAATTCTGGTATAATCTACAAACAATTATGAGACAATGCATGGTTAATTTGTTAGTTGTGATAGAGCGATAGAAATTAGGAGAAAAATTGACATGATTTGTTATGTTAGGCGTGAGAGAGAAAATGAAGGAATAATTCATTTTAATTTTTCTATGAAAGAAAAGTATAACATAATTATGAAATCTGATTACCTTTTTCTTGATACCATTACACAATTTAATATGATTTATTCCTATTTAAACCGATAAAATATCTTGATGTTTACAGTTTTTCCTTTATTCTAAAAAATAACGCATTCACTAATATTATGAATTCAATTTGTTCTTGATGCAACTATTTTCATGTCAATTTTAATATCTATATATATTTATATATATATATATATATATATATATTAAAGAAATTTTATAGTGTTATTATTTTGTATCTAGTTTCTTCATAGAAGTTGAATGTATAAATCGAGTACAGAAGATGGAAGAAAGTATAAAATTGATCTGTACATGCATGCCTGATTTTGACATTTTGCCTAAGACCTCAAAAAGTCTTGATACGGTCCTGATGACTGCTACGAGAAATGCACTTTGTGAGCCCCCAGTTAATGGGTGTGTTCGAAAACTACACCTTTTTCAACTTTTGGGTTGCATAACTGCTACCAAATGTGAGACAAAAGCGAAAGGAATGACTATCTAAACACCCCAATTTTCAACCCTAATAGTAGTACCACTCCGTCCCATCTCTAATGGACCATTTCCTTATTTAGACCTCCACTCACCTTTAAAGTTTCCTTTTTTGGTAACCTTAAACTGGTTAAATGGCAACAATACCTTCATTAATACTCCACATGTGACGTAATCTTTTGATAATGATGTGTAATTGTTTCCTCCTTGTGATGACAAAGCAGTAAAATACCATTATTTTTTGTCTTTAGTCCCACCTTCAATGGTGCATTAGAGGTGGGACGGAGTGGTAATAGAGATGACTAAAATCAGTGATGTGTCACTATGATTTACTGGAGTACTAGTAACACCCCCACTCAAATTTCCACTTTACCTTGCAGAGATGATGTTTAAACAATAGCAATGAAGCTCATCTGTCATTTTCCTTAAAAAAAAGTTCACCTGCCATTTACTTTTAAGCTTATAATACTGCTAAATGTCCTAAAATGCTTCAACATGTTAATTACTACATATAGACTTTGTTGTTTCTTGTGGGATTGTGCAACATAAACGAGTCCGAATTTGCAATTTGAGAAACCAATGATGTCTATAAAATCATGCTCTGGTGATGGCTGTCTGTGGGGTTGAGCAATTAGCATAAAAAAATGCCATTAATTTTTGGATATTCAAAATGTTTAACTACTTAGTGTAAGAGACACTGGTAGCTTTATATCATGTCATTGAAAATCAACATGTTTTTGTATAAACTCTAATTATAGATTATTAATTTCAACTATGTGACAAAAATTTAAAGAGTTAGTAGTATAAAATTGAATATTAAAAAAGTTTCACTTATAAATGAACTTTAATCATGCTGATACAAAATAATATAATAATAACATTTTTTTTTTTTAACTTTCTCAGCTGTAAGATCCCTGTTTTGGGGATCTGCAATTGCTTTGAAATTAGTTTAATTGAAAAACTTTCAACTTAAAATTTTGTGTGTTGCAAAAACAAAATTGAATGAAAATAAATATTTCCATCCAATTGGTTTAAAATCTAAAATGCCAAAAGTGCAGTCAATTATGGCAAGGAGAGAATGTTTTGTTCAATCCTTCTGAATATCATTAGTATTTTTTCTGAGAGGAGTTATGATAATCATCATTACCTCAAATGGATCCCGATAGCATCAACTACTAACATGAACTAGGACAAATAAAAGAGGACCACTAAGCCGATATCTAAAAGATTACAAGACTAAAACGAGTATAATACAACGTCCTGCAATGCGTGCAATTACAACGACGTGACCATATGAGCCGATGCCCCTAATATCTTTGAGATTTAGTAGAACACAAAATCATATAGAAATCCACATATAGCCTTGTGAACGGGCTTATTTTCATATGCGATGTTCAAATTCTTAGAAAGTTGTGCCACAGCATAAATGCCATGAAACATACGAAAATAATTAGCAAAATGTCATTTGTTATGACATCAACTCTTTGCCTGGATCACTAATGTTATCTTGAAATAGTAGCAATTACTCCAACAAAGGAGGACCCAAAGAAGTTTCTAAGAACATGATTAAAGGCTTCTGAAATAGAGGGGCTGAAATGGGGTTTGAAGTGACCATATGTACCAAGGCTACGAGCCTACGATAAAGGATGATGGACTGCTTTAAGGTCCTTGATTGTTTCATTAGTTGCCAAGACACGACCACCAAAGACTGTAACACCTCTAATTAAATGCATTATGTGATGCAATTTCGTTTTCGTATAAAACTCTTATGAAACTTATTACTTTCGATATTGACATGCGCTTTCATTATTTGGAATGACTTATCGGCTAAGTCTTAATGATTTTTACAATCAAATTATCAAAATTCTTTTTAGCTGAATTAGGGGAAGATATGTTTTTATTGGGAAAAAGACGTGTGGCATGACCTTAACAAACTACGTTTTAAGTTATAGTTGTATTTGCACACAAATGGTCAATACATTTGAGAGAGCATCCAATTCCATGTCTTTATCATCACATATACTGATATACATTTACAATATAGTAAATTCCAATAAGATTGGCCATCTAATACCCATTCGCAATATCAAATAACGAACCTAAACTAATCATGCACTTCAAAATGTATACTAATGTGTGTTTGGTATTACTTCTGCTACGTGAAATTGATGTTTGATGAACGTTTCTATCACCCTCTCAACTTCGTTGATAGTAATTTTAACAACCGATTTTATTGATAAATTTTATAATATCAATATTAGTAATTGTTCAAAAGGGAAAAAACTCTTCTGAGAAAAAAAAAAAAAAGGAAAAAGATTCAATTTTTTCCCACTCCCCTCCGTCACCACCGTAAGAAAGAGAGGACCCATCCCCTACATCTCTCTCTATAAATTCAATTCTTTCGCTCTCAAGAATCAGACTAGTGTGATAAAATTTGATCCTCAAATAGCCCAAGTCCTCCTCTCCTCTGTGTTGGTCCCATAAACACGATTCAGAGACCTTGTGCCAAGGTAGACACACAGCCATTAATGCAATCTCGTTTACGTGCTGCTCTCTCTTAGCCACTAAGCTTCCTCTCCTTCAATCTCCCTCTCTCTCTCCTTTTCTTCGACTATATACAATTGGGGTTTGTGGGATATTTCTATTGAAAACCCACAGATTTGAATCCAAAGACCCCCAACTTGCAATCGATGGAGGTTTACAGATACCCATCTCATTTGGTCCCTTCCTTCTCCGCGATCGGTGCTGCTTTCCGGAACTCCGTCGACAGAGTTAAGGAATTCTGCAGATTCGCTCTCTCCTCTGTTATTGGGAACATTTTCTCTGCGATTTTGACCTTCTTCTTCGCCGTAGGTGGGTTTTACTTTCTATTTCTCTCTCTGGTTTGGTTTGATCCAAATGGGTTTTGTAACTTTTGTTCATTATTGTGTTTGTTCTGAGATGGGTTTGCTTTAGATTGGTGTTTTGTGTTAGGGAATGAAATGGGTTTGTGGGTTTTGTTCATTATTGTGTTTGTTCTGAGATGGGTCTGTTCTAGATTGGGGTTTTGTGTTGGGAAATGAAATGGGTTTGTTCAATTTGTGCGATTCTGCTCAATTTCTTGATGGGGTAGTCAGTTTCTGTACCCACACCATTGTTTCTTGCTGATTTCTATGGATTCTCTGGGTATTGTTTATTACTTGTGTTGTACTCTCACATGGGTGAAATGAAATGGGGTTTCTCAATCTGGGACATTCTGATCAAGTTCTTGCTGGGGAAGTGTGTTTCTGTTGTGTTAAAGATTACCCACAATTGTTTTCTAGGGTTTGTGCTATATGAACACAGGGTTTGATCTTGGTGATGTACTCCAGAATCGTAGGAACCATAGTTTTTTTTTACCTCAAAAACTGTTGACTGATTGAAGAATTACTCTTTTGGCTTGCAGTGGGAACAGTGCTTGGAGCAATGACTGGAGCTTTGATAGGCCAGGAAACTGAGAGTGGCTTTGTTCGCGGTGCTGCGGTCGGAGCCATCTCAGGAGCTGTTTTCTCCATTGAGGTTTTCGAATCATCGCTCGTTCTCTGGCAATCAGATGAATCGGGACTCGGGTGTTTGCTTTATTTGGTAAGCCATCACCTCCATCTCCTAGCCCATCTCTTAATATCATGATCATAACTGGCATGAATACGAAAGTGAGAAGGGGCTCCTCATTATGCCTAGAAATAGTTTAGTTTGCTCCCAGGGCGTATCACAGTTGGTACTCGGTGGGGGCAGATTTGCTCCAAGGTTCAAAGTTCGTGTCATGGCAGCCGCAGTGTGGGAGTTCCACCCTTAACTGGTGGGCTCCTTGTGGGCACCATGCCCTGGCCTTCCACTAGGAGGCCGCTGTGTACCTGATTTACCCCTCTCTGGTGGCTTGGGGCGGCTAGGGTGGCTGTCTCCACCTTTTTGCTCCTAGAAATAGTTTAGTTTCAGTTTTTGTACCATTAATTTGATGACTATTGGTTTGTCCACAGATTGATGTCATCGTGAGCCTGCTAAGTGGGCGACTTGTTCGCGAGAGGATGGGTCCGGCAATGTTAAGTGCAGTGCAAAGTCAGGTATGTCCACTTCCCAATGTTAGAAAATGGTGTTTCCAAGTTCCAACTCTGTGTGTTTTTTTGCTGATGATTTCTGTTGTGTTTCATCAGATGGGTGCTGTTGAAACAACTTTTGAGGAAGTTACTAATATCTTTGATATCGGAGGATGCAAGGGTTTGCCTGGAGACTCGGTCGAGAAGATCCCAAAGATCAAAATCACTAGCAAGAACAATGTGGACGCTTCTGGAGAGAAAATCTCTTGTTCGGTTTGCCTTCAGGTACTTCCTTGGTTTTTCTAAATTATCCCTTCTTTTTCGGAGATTAGCTATTCCACACTTCACGCTATAAGGAATGATTTGCAATCAACTAAGACTTGGACCTAAGATGACTTCGTATCTCTGAGTTGGATTGAAGGTTAGGGACTATATTCATAACACGGAAAAGAAGGGTGGAGTAACAGAAGGAATCTTTGGTTTTATCACTCCTTTATGCTTGAAATCCAGAAGCTGGCTTACAACAAATCTGGTCTTTACTTGTAGTCCTGAAGTTGGTGTAATCTAAGAACTCGTTCTTAACTGAAATCCTGGAGTAGGTCTATGATCATGAGCTTTTTAGTATATTTTTGATGGATTAGAAGCCTAATCTCCAATACATAAAAATAAGATCAATTTTTTTATCATTGCTGAGAACTCTTTGAGATGGGATGAGAAATCACTCAAATCAAGTTGCATAAAAGCTTGGTAAAAATTGAGTTGAGTGGTTCAAATTTACTACTTTTGGAAGAGAATGTTAGCTAAGCTTTTTGGCTTTCGCTTGGAAGAAAAAACCCAAATTAATCACGCATCCACAAGAAAACGACGGTCAGTCATTTCACCCAACTAAAAAGCTCACCGCCGAATGGCTATGCTCCTTCAGCCCATACCAATCAGCCACTAAATTTGTTACCTTTGTGTGAACTGGATTAGAGTACACGTGAAGAACCTAGGATGACCTAAATAACTTTCTTGGATGAAAACTGGAACATTCTTATATCTACATAAACTGGCCAACAATGTTTTCACTAGGCTTTTTAGCTTTCCTACCGAGTGGCTATGCTTATTCCACTGATACCAATCCGCTACTAAATTCTGCAACTTTATGAGTATTGAATTAACATTACACGTGAATAACCATTGCATCCCTTGACAACTTTTCCATGGATGAAAACCAAACTAACATTGCATCCACAAAAACTGAAAAAAGCAGTCAATTCACCGAGCTTAAGAGCTTTTTCACATGAGTGGCCATGCTTATTCAGCCGGTACCATTCAGCAACTAAATTCCTGAACTTTATCTGCACTGAATTAACATTACACGTGAATAACCATTGGTTACCTTGACAATTTTCCTGGACGAAAACACCGAACTAATCTCATTACCACAAAAACTGAAGAACAGTCAATTCAAATAGCTTATTCAGCCGGTGCAAATCAGCGACTAAATTCTTGAACTTTATTTTTACATGTGAACAACCATTGATGAATGCTGACCAAAATCACATGTTTGAAAACATTTCCAGGACTTTCAGCTTGGAGAGATCGTACGGAGTCTCCCTCACTGTCATCACATGTTTCACCTACCTTGCATTGACAAATGGCTGGTAAGGCACGCTTCTTGCCCATTATGCAGAGGAGATATGTAGAGAGTTATTGCCGTCAAATCTGGATCTGGATGATGGAAGAAGAGGTTGTTTCTGTAGTTGTAGGGTACCCCTCGAGAACACTCCGTTTCTAGTTAGTTTTCCCCGCTACACTCCCTTTGTAATTATTATAGTACGAGTGTGTGACATCTTATGATCAGCCGGGTGTTTGTGTTTGTAGTTAATCTCGTCTCCAGTTTTGTATATGTGCTTATGACTATCATAGTTTTTATGTTCTATATCATCGTCTCTCTTTCTTTGTACCTTGTTTTATCTCCTCTATTTGATCTGTTTCGGTATCTATGCTAAGTAGATAACTAGATATTGTTCTGAATCTATGGAGGCAGGCTCTGAGCATTATTAGCAGTTAGTTTTGTATATTTTCTGAATTTTCAAGATATTTTTCCTGCACCTTTTTGGTGAGAAGCAGGTGGGAGTTAGATTTAAATTTTGATGTTTCCTAGAATTATGTCCCCTTGATCTTTTTAGTGGAGGTACCATTACTATATTTAGTACTACTAATACCAGCCCCACTGTTTGCTCAATTAGTTTAAAGGAGTTGTTCAACTTTCTTGGGTACTTTGGTGACTCATCAGCCCTCTTATATTCCTTCTACTTCTGGGGCTGCTTGTTTGGGTAAGGTATAAAAGAGGGGATGAGGATATGCATGGTATTTATTTGGGTAAGTGGTGTGACATAACTTATCATCTCATATATTTTCACCATAAGTTAGATAAGAAAAGTGGGGGATATATTATTACATACTACAACCCACAATTGGGTGGTAAATGGGTAACTCCACACATTCCAACTATGGGTGTGAAAGGTTAATCCAAATGCTTGAAATATAAGGTGATGGAGTGTATTGGACGATGGTGATACATTTTAGTAGTGGGGTCCAGAGCACTCTCATTTGTTATATAGATTATGTCCCATATCATGGCAAAACTAATGGAAGACAAAAAATTTAATACATATCTCACGGCAATCATATCATACCTTGTATCCGTGTATTTGTATACCAATATTTCTTATATCTTACCGAAAAGTCCCCTTAAGATATACTACCTCCGTTTCGTCTGCGTTTGACTTTTTTACCGGTAACTGAGTCACTTTGACTTGGTGATTTGGGTACTAAAATAATGTAATTTTTTAACAATTTTTTAATGGTATTTTAGAATAAACTTTTCTCTACAACACCATGCAAAGATTACCAAATTCTTGTATCGTTTTGCTAATCAAATCACCGGATGAAAGTAACCCAGTGAATAGTGACAAAAAGTGAAGTAGGCTGAAACAGACGAAACAGAGGTAGTAGTTATTAGATCTTTCTCTATTTTTTTCTTAGTATTTCTATTCAATGTTTCATCATGGTGCACGGCACAATATGAAGACTTCGCAAACATTATATGGGCCTCATTTTGTGAAGCTATCATTAATGAGTTTTCAGAAAGAGGATATGAAAATATACTGGGAGATTTAGCAAGCTAATGCAGACCAGCACTGTGATGGAGTACCAATCAAGATTTGACAAATTGAAACCAAGAGTGAAGGCAATCTATATGGGTTCTGGAGAAAAGCATTTCATCAAGATCTTCTTGAACAAGAAATGGTACATATGCAGTTTCCACAAAACTCAACCAATGCAAGGTTCTAGCTAGAATGGCTAAGCTCAAATACAGGGTCACGACAGACAATGCAAGGTACCACAATTACCTAATGTATCTTCCATACAATATGGCTTAGCAACTGCTTACAAAAGCACCACTCAAGAAAAACCCACAGACAGTTATCACTCTCTGCATACCCGTCAATTGATCACTTCACATGTCACAGCCACAGCTAAAAGGATCTTCCCAGAAGAAAGGAGGATCCGAAGAGAAAAAACACTTTTGCTATTACAGTGATGAGAGATGTGTGCCTGGCCACAGGCCATAAGTGTAAGAGGACTAGTTGGGCAAGAATGGGAAGAACTAGAGGCAACACCCGCAACCCAAACCATGGCAGAAGTCCATGAAACAGAAGACACCCTAACCATATCTCTGCATGCCTTGTCTGGCAGTATGAACCCTGAGACAATGAGGTTCACATGAACAATCGACAAGTCAAGAATCGGTTTATTGGTAGATAAAGGAGCCACTCACAATTTCATTGACTCAAATGTGGTCGAGTAATTGGGGTTAATGGTGCAGAACAGTAGTGGCATAAAGGTAAAAATAGCATATGGTAGCACAGTACAATGTGAGGAGGTTACCAAAGCAGTGCAAGTGTGGTTCCAATTGGAATTGTTCTCAGTGGATTTCAATATCATCAGTTTAGGAGGGTGTGATGCAGTCTCGGGAGTTCAGTGGCTCATGGAGACCATCACTTTTACTACTGACTTCAACTCCATGGGTATGGCTTTTACAAGACATGGAACCACTGCCAAACTCCAAGGATAAGTGCATATAACAACATTACACAACATAAGACAGCACTCATTGATCAAGTACTGTCCACACACACACACACACATTGAGAGAGAATTAATTTTGATGTAAGTGGGTATTGCGAGCATGTGTACTTGTTCCTCCTTTCTTAGGTCTTATTCCCTTTAGCAGACCCTCAACGGCCTTCCTTGATCCGGCGGATCATGCCAAGTAGCTGAGGTTATTGATGGCCTCAATAACACGGAAGGTGATGATTGTGGCCGTATAACTTGGCCAAACCTGGTCAAAAGCCTTCTGCAGACTATGAGTTTACCTAGTCGGACGACTGGCGGTGATCGTGCCCGTATGAGTCAAATTTAGCCAAAGACTATGAGTTTACCTAGTCAAAGGACTGTTAGCAGGAGCTCGAGCGACATGTGCCCTTTAAGGAAAGTTGTTGGACCGTTCACATGGCCGATAAAAAATCACAACACTCAAATTTAAGTGATTTACAAAATATGTGATATTTATGGAATTGCAGAAATTTCATAAAAAGAACACCACAAAGAGAATTTTTATGCATAACTAAAAAACACTCTGAGACAGTGCTACGGTGCCTAATAGCTATATAAATATACTACTCATTAGGATTAAGTAGTTAGTGTTGGGTGAATTAAGTTTCTCTCTCCTCATTTCTCCTCTGACTTGGGAAGTGTGTAGATCTAATGAGTTCCAATCTCAACCAAAGCTCGGTTGAAGAAACAGATCAATTGTCCAGAAGCGTTAGAAAGATGAAGGAGAAGGAGAGCTCTCCCCCCTCCGATGAAATCATGGGTGAGTCGCCCAGATCAGAGAGATGCGAGAGCAAAGGACCTCTGATCGAGTGGAGAAACAATTCGACGTTGAATACCAATTCCACATCTGGAGATGTGGAGGAAGAATTCTCGTTCAAACAAATTCTGGTTGGAGATTACAGAAAAGAGAAGTTGTTTGATCTTGAATTCGATAACCAATTTGATTTGAATCTTGCGGATATAGATTCCTCAGATCCGCTTAACCCGAAAGTCATTTTCTCTGAGGATAAACTCGCATCATTAGCTAAACCTTTCCGAAATTGTCTAACTGTCAAACTCCTTGGTAGAACTCTTAGTTTGAAGTTTTTTGAAGATAAGGTCAAGAAACTTTGGAATCTCTCCGATGATTGCCAGTTTCGGGACCTTGGAGAGGGTTTCTATAACGTTTTCTTTGTTAACAGAGATGATTATGTCAAGGCTTTGGCTGGAGGCCCGTGGATCATAATGGACCATTATCTCACGGTGAGAAGATGGAAAAGGGATTTCATGTAGGATTTTGATTCATGGATGCGCAACGGAAACAAAATAACCATGCAAAACCCTCCAAGGATCACAAGTCAAGAGACATAACGATGGCAAAGGAAGAAATCAATAACACACCTTAGGGTTCTCCATTGATGACTTCAAACGCGAATTGTGTCACGTCTCTACGGTTGATCCACGCCTAGAGGTGAGATCTAGATCTTCCAATCCTTGGTGCTAGCCCGGAAGGAGGAAGAGGAAGAAGAATCACGCAACAATGGAGCACGAAGGTGGGGCGCCACCTCCATGTGAGGCCGACGGGTAGGGGGCGGTCCCATTGGTGGTTCGGCCCTCTTTTGGGACTTGCTCTCTCCCCTTGCTTTGTTCTCTCCTTACTTCTATCATATAGATGTGTGTTTTGTAGAGAGAAAAATAAGCTAGGAGTGTTCTTTATATAGTCCAACAACTCCTTGTCCTACTACATAAAGAACCCCTCTCCTACTCCTACTCAAGTTCGGATTAGTCCCTTTTTTGCAAAAATAGTCCTTCTCATGTCAATACATGGATTAGTTCTATTTGCAAATTAATCCTAACCATGTCCCTACATGAATTAGGCCACCTTGGCAAATCCTAATCATGACTCTACATGGATTAGTCCAACTTGCATATTAGTCCTACTAAGTTAGCAAGATGTTGCGATTTGATCCTTTTAATTAATTAATCATATTAATTTAATTAATTCCCATGTCTAGTTCACCCCTATATGGCGTGTGACCCCATATGTTCTATTTAGTTGGTAGTAACTATTTACTAATATGGAGCGGCCTCTAGCAAGACATCCATTCTAGCCAACAAATAGAATAGTCATCATGACAAACCTTGTGCAAGTAATTGTCTCATCCCTTTGTCTCAATATCCGGATTGGACACGAGACATACAAGTCACACTCGTATATCCAATCCATAGTTTCTCGATCATGGGAATAGCCTTATTCGTGCAAATAACATCAATATCCCATATTGATTTATTTGAGTCTGGCCAGACATTTTATAAGCACTATCCCTCGAGTGGCCTAGGATATTTGCTCCCGTTATGTGGGAGGGACAAATTCTATATACGTCCACTACGATCTCTAAGCTTGCTTCTTATTGTATCCAGTACACGCCTTTATAGCTACCCAGTTACGGTGTAGCGTTTGACGCTACCAAGATCACAATAATCCACAACTAGAATATCGAGCGACCTCAAGTCTAAGGATGACAATACCATTGCACCGCGAGAAGCGCTTGTGACTTAACATAACATGTATGTAGCCTTCTCGGAGATGGGTCAATCCAGTATGCCATTACTCCTAATGCATACCCATGTGTTGGATCATGATATCTCCATATCAATCCAACCCCATACTAGTCTATAGATGATTGTCCTATTAATCATTATAATCGACTAGGGATATTTAAGAATATAACACTTATATTCTAAGGACTTCATTCATGTTAACATATCTCCATATCGATAACATAATGAATCGTAAATCCATAAATGTCACAATTAATTGATTGCCTCTAGGGCACAATTCCAACATTTCAAACCGTCCTCGGCTAAACAAAGCAAGACGGCGGTTTGGATCAGACTTCCCCAACTTCCCTCCGAATACTATGAGGAAGATGCTTTGAGAAAGATTTCGAGATGTTTTGGCATTCCTTTAAAAATTGATATGGTTACGGTTTTGGGCACTAGAACCCGGTATGCTAGAGTCTGTGTCTATGTGGATCTTGATAAACCTCTTATTTCGGCGTTCTCCGTCGGCGGAAATTATTTCCCTGTTACGTACGAACACATTTATAATATTTGTTTCGGCTGCGGTAAAGTTGGTCACAGGAAATTACAGTGCCCGGCGTTTCCAAGTCAGGCGGCGGACACTGTTAATTTCGCTAAGATTTCTCCGGCGAGTGCTGTTACCGTTACTGATGCAGATATGGGGATTAGAGACAAGGACGGGACAGGGGAGGCTAAGCTTATCTATGATAACATCATCAATCGTGAAGCCAGGTGGGAAAGGCCTAGGAGAAAGCCCAAAACCACACAAAAGCCCAATCAGGTTAAAAGCCCACCTGGAAATAGCGATGAGGCTTCCACTTCTAGAGGCCCGAAAGGTAACACTCCTAATTCTCGGTCCATCTCAATTTCTTCTAATAGATTTGGGCCTTTGGGTCTGTCTTCTGAGCCCACAGGTAAATTGAAAGGCCCATCGGTTTATAAGCCAACTGGAAGAACCTTTGAGATAAATGCCAGTGAAGGGGGAGGTGTCTTGGGAAACGCCGAGACGGATCTGGACGGTTTAAAGGATCTCGAGATCTCCAGCACTGCTGATAAGAACCCTTCGGATAACACCAAAGTCAATCCCTCGAAAGTGACAACTAGCATTGATGATTCTGAAGAAATGGAGAGACAAGACCAGACAGAAGACCAGACAGAAGACAAGGGAAGAGATTTGGAGCAGAAGATGGATGAGACGTTGCTCTGTAAAGTTGATACGGAGATGGAAATAAGGATTGAAGGAGATTTGGAAGCTGTTCCCAATGCTAGAAAACAGAAGACGGTGATGATCAAAATTCCTTCACCACATTCTAGTAATCTCTTGGAGGATCACAGCACCGTCCCGGTTAAAAGGTTTGGGAAAGCTGATTACCTCAAAGGGGGGAGTAACAAAAAGACCAATATTGTTGTTCACCCGTATTCCAAAACCCAGAATCTTCCATCTCCACTTACAGATCATGATGGAGATCCAAGAAAAGGCGGAGGCAGTTCTGGACTACGTTTCGATCAGGTCAAGGATGGAGGCGGAAAAGGAGATGATCCAAATATTGGGGGTAACCTGGTGGAGACGAGAAGCCAAAATGAAAATATCAGCGGACTGGAGGATGGACAAGGAAACAAGATGGCATGCGATGGATCTGTCAGAGATGAGGAACTCCCTGCTCGACAAAGAGAGGATCTGCAAGATTGATCCTTTCCTTGAGGTCCCTCCCCCCTTCCCTGATTGTCTTCCTATGTCCATTAAGATCCTAGCCAGGAATTGCCGTGGTGCAGGCAACATCACTTTTGACAATAATTTGTTGAGCTTCTGCGAAAGCACAAGTTCCAAATTGTTATTATTCTTGAACCAAAAGTCAAGCTCTCCTCAAAAGGTAAATTCTTTACTGATCTTGGTTTCTTTGGGAGATCCTTTTTTGATCCTGTGGGTATGAAAGGAGGCATTTGGATGATCTGGGATACTCGTGAGGTTTCGGTGAACACTCAATCTATGTCCGACCAGGTTATTACTGCTATCGTTAGTAGAAACCGGTATATTGACTGGGTTCTCGCTGCTGTGTACGGTAGCCCTAACCCGAGACACAGACAAGAGATGTGGGATGATTTGGAAGCTCAGATGGGAGACTCTGACGATCCTTGGCTGTTGACAGGGGACTTCAACGATTTTGGCGACTCAAGTGAGAAGAGAATTTGCAACAAAACCAATTGTTCTAAAAGAATTGAAAGATTCAATCAGAACCTGAACAAGTGCAATCTTTTGGATCTTGGGTGTCAAGGGCCTAAGATGACTTGGAAAAATAATCGTGAGGGTTTTGCGAATACGGTGGAACGCCTTGGAGCTGTTTGTAATCCCAATTGGAGGATGGAATTTCCTGATGGATTTGTCTGAAATCTTCCAAGGACTTACTCAGATCATGCGCATATCCTTGTTAATACGGTTGGTATGAGTTCCTATCCCTCTCTCAAACGTTCTTTCAAATTTGAGGCGGCTTGGATTGAACATCCAGGCATAACTCCGTTGATTAAGAATTTTTGGAATAGTCACTTTTATCCTGATATTTGTGCTAAAAATGATGCCCTTGCGAATACTCTCACTGTGTGGAACTCTAATACCTTTGGAAATATTTTTAGAAATAAACGCTGGATTTTGGGTAGACTTGAAGGGATTCAAAAAATGCAGAGTCTTTCGTACTCTCATAGTCTGTTCTGTCTTGAGAATGATCTCATTGCAAAGTACAATTCTATACTTAACCAAGAGGAGGTTTTTTGGTATCAAAAGGCCAGAATCAACTGGTTCTGCAAAGGGGACCGAAATACTAAATTCTATCATGTTTAGGATATTGTCAAAAGGAAACGCAAAGATATTAGAGTGTTAAAAGATCCTGATGGTGGGTGGATGGAAGATGAGTTGGTTATTAAAAAACATGTTTCTGACTATTTTATTAACTTGTTCACTCCTGACGCTGATTCTTTAAATCCCCATATTCACAGTTTATATTTTGACTGGAATCATGATATCTCTCCCAAAATCACTGATGATGTGGGGAGGAATATCACTGCCAATGTTAGCTCTCTTGAGGTCAAAAATGCGGTTTGGTCCATGAAATCTTTTAAAGCCCCGGGTCGTGATGGTTTCCAACCCTTCTTCTACAAAAAAATTTGGGACATTGTTGGTCATGATGTTTGTGATTTTGTGAGAAATTGTTTTATTCCTAAGACTATTCCGGAAAGTTTAAATAGAACTCTTATCTGCCTCATCCCTAAGGAGGATAATCCGGAAACTATCACGAAATTTAGGTCGATTAGCCTTTGCAACACTATCTATAAAGTTGTTACCAAGATTGTTGTGGATAAAATTAGACCTCTGTTAAATGATTTGGTCAGCCCCTTTCAAAGCAGTTTTATCCCGGGGAGATCCACGGTTGACAATTCTATCATCACACAAGAAATCATCCATTCTTTAAACAAAAGAAAATGTATTAGGGGTGTTATGATTCTGAAAATAGATCCTGAAAAGGCGTATGATAGACTCTCTTGGAACTTCATTAAAGACACTCTTACTTGCTTTAATTTCCCGCCTGATTTAATTGACCTTATCATGTGCTGCATTACCAGTGTTAATTCGTCTGTTGTTTGGAATGGTGAGGTGCTGTATGAGTTCAAAAATGGGAGGGGAATCCGTCAAGGAGATCCCATGTCCCCTTATATTTTTGCTCTCTGTATGGAGAGACTGTCTCAAATGATTAACTTCCTTGTTGCGGACCAGATGTGAAAATGTATCAGGACTGTAATTGGTGGTCCTGTCATTTCGCATTTATTTTATGCGGATGATATCATGTTGTTTGGTCAAGCCACCATTAATAATTGTCATGTTATTAGTCAAGAGCTTGATGACTTTACTAGCCTCTCGGGTATGAAAGTTAACATGTCAAAATCCTTGCTGTTTTTCTCCAAGAACACTCCTAGAAACATTCAAAATGAGATTAAAAGCATTATTAACTTTCCTGTTAAAAAAGACCTGGGGAAGTATCTTGGTTTCAATCTGGTGCATGACAGATTTAGTAAAGAGCATGTTAAGAATATCATTGTGAGGCTTGAGAAAAGATTGTCTGGTTGGAATAGCTGTCTGTTGTCTCTGGCTGGCAGAATCACCCTCACTAAGAGTTCTCTTGCTACTATACCGGCTTATTCCATGCAAACTCTTCCCCTGCCAGTGAGTATTTGCGATAATATTGATAAAATCTGTCGAAATTTTGTTTGGGGTGATTCTGCCGAGAAAAAGAGAATGCATTCTGTTAAATGGGACAAAATTTGCCTTCCCAAAGAGGTTGGAGGGTTGGGTCTTAGACAAGCTCCATGCAAACTCTTCCCCTGCCAGTGAGTATTTGCGATAATATTGATAAAATCTGTCGAAATTTTGTTTGGGGTGATTCTGCCGAGAAAAAAAGAATGCATTCTGTTAAATGGGACAAAATTTGCCTTCCCAAAGAGGTTGGAGGGTTGGGTCTTAGACAAGCTAAGCTTGTTAACAATGCCCTCCTCTCCAAACTCACTTGGAAGCTGTTGTACGGTAAAGAGACCCTTTGGGGGTCTGTGTTGAAAGCCAAGTACATGAGAAACAGTCATATGTTTGCTTCTAGCAGGAAAAAGAATTGTAACCCCACTTGGAGGGGTATTTTGAATACGAGAAATTTTGTTGCTAACAATGTTAGATGGACTATTGGTAATGGGAACATGATTGATTTTTGGGCTGACTGGTGGGTTGGTAATGGCCCCCTACTGGGGAAATACCAGTCTCACCATAATGATGGCTTTACCCCGGTGGCCAATTTCATGGAACCTGTAGGGTTCTGGAACATGGATAAGTTGGAAAAGGTTGTGGATAATGAGGACATTATGAGTATTAGTCTATTAAAATTCCTCCTCTGGGGAGTAATCTGATGGATGTTCCCTTTTGGAATGGCAACAATAAAGGCGATTTATCTGTGGCTGCTGCTTACTCTAGTATCAATGACGTTTTTAACCCTGAAAAGGGGAATTTTGATAGTGATTGGATCAAGCTGTGGAAGTTAAAAATCCCAGCTAAATTGATCACCTTCCTTTGGACAGTGATGCATGGTAAGACCATGACCAATGCACACAGAAAAAGGAGGGGTTTCACTACTTTGGACACTTGCCCTTTGTGTAAGGTGGAAGTTGAGGATCTGAACCACCTCCTACGTGGGTGCTCTTTCTCGGTTGAGATCTGGAGAGGGGTTGGGGGTTTTAGCTGGAATACAGCTGATTATTTCAAACCCTTCAAACTCTGGATTCACGAAAATATTGGGAATAAGACCACTGCCGTACGTTTTGTCATTACCATGTGGTTTATCTGGTGTAGAAGAAATATGAAAGTTTTTAGAAATGAGTTGGGGGCCAAAAATGTGTGCATCAAAAAGATTTTGTATTTTGAGAAGACTAACAAGGAAGCTTTCTCACACCCTAATCTCATTACTAGTTTATCTCCATACTATATAAACTCTTATTCTCGCTGGTTGCCTCCTTGTGCAGAGGCTTTTAAAATCAATGTGGATGGCTGCGCGAGAGGTAATCCTGGAGCTGCAGGAATCGGAGGCGTGGTTCGTGACAAAAAAGGGAAGTGGATTACAGGGTTCTACGGAAAACTTGATGATTGCACTAGCATTGAGGCAGAGATCTGGGCAACATGCAGAGCAATTTCCATTGCTTTTCAGAAGGGCTGGAAGAACTACATTATCGAAAGTGATAACGATGACACTGTTTGTATCTTCAAAGAACTCCTCTATGGACCTATGAAGTTGAGAAACCAAATTAATGAAGGGATCCACCTCATGAACAGCAATGGAGGGAAGATTAAACATGTGAGCAGAGACGCTAATGAAGTCGCTGACGCGCTTACTAATATGGGGACTGAGCAACAGCAGCAGTTGCACATTCTGGAGGAAGCCCCTGACAATGTCAAAGGGCTCCTTATTGCTGATATGCTTGGGATGGGGGCCTTTTTCTAGTTTTCTGTTTTGTTTTCGGTTTTTTTCGTTTCCTGTGTTTGTTGTAACTTTAATTTCCGAAGCATCGAAAAAAAAAATATACTACTCAATAAATGGTCTTTAGCTAAGTGCTCCTCATTGGATCCATATCTTGTAATGAATGAATTGAATGCTCATTCACAACGAAGTCATGAACTCCCCTCCTCATAGCTGTTTGGTTCTTGGTTGTTACCGCATTTATTCTAGTGTATGGCTTGGCATGTATTTGGGGGGGGGGGGGGGGGGGGTCTCCAAAATATCTTATTGCAAAAGACTTGATATTTTCAAAATATCAATCGAGACCTCACCTAAAGCCTTGACTGATGACTCTGAAATCCACATGTATCGGGTGAAATTCGATTCATTCAGAACTGAAGAGCTCGCTTTGTATGTTTGAATTAGGAAATTGTATATCACACTGTTCTGCGAAATGTAACAATCATTGTCAATACCTCGGCATGGGTGTGAGATATCTCATGCTCCTTTCAACATGGGTAGTGACATTTTGAACTACAAATTTAGATGATTTGCAGGAATAAATGGGACCATATAGATCTTCAACCCACTCGTAATGAAACATTCTCAATAGATAAAGTAGATACTTCATATAGATATAGATCTTATTTGACGCCAAAATACAAGATAAATATAAGATGATTGCTATTCTTCACCCTCTTTTAAACTCTGTCCAAACAAACACAGCTTACACCACGAGTTAAGGTACAAGTATCGATAACATTTAATCACGATGGGCTAGGTGTAAGGTGGCTAAATTAAGATTGATCCGCGCAAAGGAATAAAACAAACATCATTCTACAAGCGAGTTTAACACCATCGGCATGATCGTTGTCTTTTCGAAACCAATAAACAAGAATAAAAACCATCATTTCCGTGAGTTTGAATTTTCTTCACACAATTTACATAATAATTACTTCCCTCAGCAGAGAAAACAGAAATCTCCATATCCATGGAAGAAGATCTCATCTTTTGTTCTTTCAAGTTTCTTTTTCTTACAGTGAAACCCATTACAATGTATTTGTACCGTCCCAGGTTAGAGTGCCTACATTTTTCATAAAAAAAAGAATTATATCGAGAACGGAGAGAGATGCCCCTCATTCTATTGTGACGTGTTACCCAGGTTCTGTTTGGGTAAATGATTTTGCAGGCAGGCTTATACCAGCTCCTCTCAACGACAGTGTTGGGGTTCTAAGAGCGCTGCTGGTTGCTTTGCTGATGAGATTTGAATCCAGAAACACGACTACGACGGTGATGTCATCGTGGAAATGTCGGCGAACGCCTCGGTCAATCTTCTTCAGATCAGAGTACCTCATTTCTCTTTTCTTGGCTGCATCCAGGAGAGCAGCCTTCACCAGCCTTCTAGCGATTCCCTGCACCCAAGGAAAAACCACCACTTTTCTTGTCAATAAAAATTTCTTCGTAAATAAACTGTAAACAGGCGATTTTCACCCCCATATTGGTAAAAGCCAGCGCAAGTAGAAAGAAGTTTCTTAATGTCATGTTCAGATGGTGCAGCCTGATGGATAGGGCATCAAAAGTAACTAATACTGGTCCCGACTTAAAAAACATATATTTAAACAACATATATTTAAAACAACCAATTAAATATATGAAAAAAAAAGTATTACTACTGGCAAGATTATACTGGTTCATTGTGCATTCTAACATCGCATACGAAATTGGTGTTCTAATGTACAGAGTGAACTCCAGCAGAAAGACTTCAGCTTTGATACAGGTAAACAAAAAACACAGGTAACTTAACAAGAACTAGACATTTAAGCCCAGTGGTCACTGTTGAAGGCCTTGTTAGGTAGTTCACCAGGTCTCGAGCCTGGTAGGGTATAACGTCCTTGTCCCAATTGTTTGAAGTCAGCTACATGGATTAAGTATCTCCAAAAGAGTCAATTAACTACCTCAGGTTTTGTCAACTTGACCGCGTTTGCCTATTTAGGCAGTTTGGATATACGGTTTTTTTGGTTTTTTGTTTATAGTTTCTTGGAAATGAGATGCAAAATAGGATTGGACGACAATGTAAGCTTAGCCATTTAGTTAATCATAACAGCAAGCATGCAGCAAATGTCTTATACAAACTAAACTAGTTTCAACTGGGTGCTACTAACTTCAAAAACCTAGTAGGAGAAAAAGATCGTTAAATTGGCCGAGTTTAAATGAACCTTTTCGTCCATCATTAAATCAATGAGAGTGTGAAAGATACGGTTATTCTTATTACCACATTCCATAGTTGTGGCCCTTCCTATTTTCTTGGATGCACCAAAATAAGGTCATGAAGATAATGCATTATGCAAATCCAAGCACTGAAAAGTAATGTGTTTTAACTCAGTGCGAAGAAAAATAACTTACACTACGGGAGTGATTTTGTACAATATCAACGGCTTCCTGGTTGCTAAGGTGCTCCCATAACCCATCAGAAGCAAATATCAGAAATTGATCATCAGATTGAAGCTGAAGTGCGGAAATGGATGGATCAGAGTTTAATATTGGCCTTTTAAAAGGTTCGCGAAGGCGAAACCTGGTATACAAAGGTGGTCTGTTGAATTCAGCCTTTTTTAGATAAATGTCTCCTATAGATCTCGAAACCTGAAAAGGCATGAAATCACCATAAGATATCGAGCTGTTAAGATAAAACATATGAAGCAACATCAAACATTATTAAGCTAGAACAGCCACCACAAAAATGTGAGCATAACTTGCAGGACTTCTTAATGGCCTTCTATATAACTATTATTAGTGTGGCAGAAAATCAGAAAATGTTTCTGAACTCAGGATGATAGAATTTCCCAGATTAGAGAACCCAGTGTCAAGTAGTGTATATCTCATAAATGTAACCGCATCACAAACTGATCAATTGCATTTTAATTTTCATGTTGAAAAAAACATTGCCATGACAAGGAAAACGAAAAAACAAAGCAATAAACTTATATCAACATAAGCAACTAAAAGAACAAAGATTGAAATATTTTTGTGACCTTGAAACTCAAGATACATGTAAATGAAAATGGTATAACTATAGCATTGAACACCATTTCATAGTCCAGGTGTAAGCAGGAGGACAAGAAAATTACCGTTCACGGCTAAGCAAATCACTTGCGTCACTCATCAATTCAACCAAGTGACAGAGTTGTTTCTTTTGATAGATAAATCTGCTAGACAAATACAGTGGCAACAGGCGGTTCAGCAAGTACATCGGTAGATCTGGGCAATTCACCAAACTTGGCAAATGCATTTGGTGAGTGATTTCTCCACCATTGTATGATTGTATCAATGATCTATCACTCCATAATCTAACCTTTGATCACCGACCCAAGGGACAAAAACACCACTGTAAGACTGATTTATATTTTCATAAGGCAAATAGTTGGACGACCCGGACCGTTTCCCACTCATCTTGACCAAGTAATCTATCCTGGTGAATTAAAAAGCCTTGCTTTCATACCTTTTCCTAAAGGGGGTTTAGAACTTGGAAGTTCCTGAATGTTGAATAAAGGTATCCTTGAAATCTGGTAGTGGGTGTTTAGGGGCTATTGATGTTGCTTGAAAAAGGAATATTTTTCGGCCAAGTGTAACATCTTATTAGCTTTGAAGTGGAAAAGGGGATAGAGTCAGTTTTCAGTCTATAATTTGTACAGGGACGTCCCATTTTTCCCTATATTAGAGAAAAAGGACTCTTTTGCGTAGTATTTTTGGAGAGTTCTAAATTTAAATGACTATGAAGCTATCCATCTTTTAACTTACCCAAGCTTCATGATGACCTTACAGTAAATGGAAGATCCATGCATGTTCTTCAATGGAAAGGGATGCGTATGGAAGGGTGTAATCTCGGGAAATCTTTCTACACTTCACTAACCTTATTATCTTTCAAAACTGGTTTAGTATGATGTGGATTCTACAAAAGTTCCATTTTCGTGAATCTGGTAACGGATGGGAAAATAGTATCAAGTTACAACATATGATGTTCTTCTGTGTGGCCTGTACAATTTAGTCCATGTTTTGTGTTAAAAATAGAGGGGAATGAATTACTCATCTTATTGTACATAATGATTCTGATTAGATTACATTATTGAGTATGATATTTAATTCCAAAGATATCAATTGGAAGTCCCTTAGTTCATTGCCAACTTTTCAGCATGAGTGGTGGAGCATCAAAAAGGAGGAGCACCACCACAATGGTTATGGAGTGTTCTTTGAAGGGTTCAGTTTTGAGGATTATGGATGATATCCATCTTAAAAGATTTCTCCCGAGGATCAGGCATTAGTAAACTTCTCTCTTGTTATGATTGATTAGCATGATGATCTCCTCTCCTTCACCGACTCTTGAAGTATTGAACTGCAATAGAATTCTTGAGAATGAGCTAAATCTTTTTAGCAAGGCAGCATCCCATTCCATCAACTATCGAGTGATTAATATAAGAGTTCACTCACGCTATGGCCCTAAATCCCGTCAATTCCTTATATTTTTATAAATGCAAATTACGGTAGCAAGCCCAACCACTAGTAATGTCCCCACCAGGTCACGATACTTATCCTCACCAGTTCTGCCATCATAATTGACATTGAACTTTTTCTAATTTCTTTCTGTAACCTAATAGTTTCGCAACTCAAATATAATACTAAGTTAAACTGTTGAGAAATCCTACATCGGACAGTCAAGAAGAAGATAATGAATAAATTAAGAAGTTTCCATTGCCAATTGGTTTTGAGGTGGAACCCCATGGATTTTTACATGGTATCGGAGCCTGGTTCACACACGTGAATGGTCTAACAACCCACGTGCTAGCCACCACCCGCAGATCAAAGATCCACGTATAGGCGAAAGAATGACACACGTGAGGGGGCGTGTTGAGAAGTGCCACATCGGACATTCAAGAAGAAGAAAAATAATTAATACTAAGTTTCATGGGCTACTCCTCTCAGTACCAATTGGTTTTAAGGTGGAACCCCATGGATTCTTACATGGTATCAGAACCTGGTTGGCAACCGTGAATGGTCTAACAACCATGTGCTCACCGTCACCAGAAAACAAATCCACATGTAGGCCAAAGGATGCCACACTTGAGGGGGCGTGTTGAGAAGTCCCACATCGGACAATCAAGAAGAAGAAAATGACCGAATTCCTGGGCTACTCCCCTCATTGCCAATTGATTTCATGGATTTCTACAAAATCAGGTAGCTACAAGAATTGAAGTCCTTTGTGTAGTTTCAGTATCATGTTTTCGTTAAAATTAGCTTTAGTCATGTTCTTTTGTCCCTATCCAAGTTTTCCTTGCTCTTCGCGTGCTTCGTTTACCCTACTAGGTTTTTACATTTCTGATATTTATCTCCTACTGATTATTTTAAAGAACGCGCCAAGTGCTAACATGTACACGGATCAAATAAAATCTGCATTTGTTAGGCAGCAGGAAATTACCTGTATCAACCCCTTCACGCGCCACACATTATGTTTTAATACTACGATATGTGAGTCGTCAGGATGCATAGAACGAAGCTCTTGTCTGACAGAATCGATGCTAGCGTTATGCTCTGCTGATAGCTGGATGGCAAGGACCTCTCCAGTTGACTGAACAAGCCTCCCTAAAACAGCACGAGAATCACCAACGTTGGCAATGTAGAGTGTCCCGTCACAGATCACCCCAACCAAACAGCAAGATCCAACAGCAGCAATCTGAGGTTTCATAGACCACTGTTTAGTAACAACGGAGAGGAAACCTTCTTCTGTTGCTTGAAATGCTTTCCGTATCACATCTACAGAGATCGTCTGTTGTTCAGAAGCAAACCCTGCCAAACAAACGCCAACTAATGTAAATTATTATTCACACGTGTTCATTGTTTTGAAAGGGATTTAAGATCTAATATGTCCACCTTTTCACTCTAGCAAAGGTGAATGTTATATCGAAATACTCTTAGTCTCCGCTTGGTTGACAGTACAATGTTTTACAAAGGAAAATATTTTTTGTGAAAAAAGATCCTCTGCAATTATTTTCTGGTGTTTGTTTGAAACTTGCAAAACATTATGCTTGTGCATTACTACCTCCGTTCCATCTCTCTTCACCCTTTGATTTTTTAGGTCAGTTTGACCAGTGATTTGGTTCGTAAAACGAAGCAAATTTTTGGTTTATCTTCTCATGGTGTCCTAGAGCAAAGTTTGCTCTACAACACCATGAAAAGATTACCAAATTCTTGCAATGTTTTGTTAACCAAATCATCGGGTCAAAATGACCCGTGAATAGTGAAGGTGAAGAGAGAGGGAAGTAGATGTTATTAAAAAAAACTATATATAACAATAAATTAATGAAATGGTGGTGGTGGCAGTGGGCGGCGACGGCAGTGGCGGTGGAGGTGTGTGGTGGAAGTGGTGGTTCTTGGTGGTGGAGGTGTTTGTATGAGTTGTTGTCATGCTCATTCACTTTCCAGAAAATGGCTTACAGATTTTAAACGTATAAATCATTTTACATCATTTGAGTGAAAATATTTTACAAGGGAAAACATTTTACGAGACAAATGGTGAACCAAACAGCAAAACAAGGGAAAACATTTTACAGGAAAATATTTTACCACCAACCAAACGGAGCCTTAATAAAAAATGATTCAGGACAAAATTTGAAGGAATCCCAGATGCATTCAGGAGTAAGGAGTTTATTTTATTAATTCCTCTTAGTTTTTAAAGTAAAAGATGATGAAACCGGTTTCCATTTCCCTGATGAAATCGTGCACAAACAGGCTGCTAAACAACAACAGGCAATGCTATTGATAAAATTTTGTCACAATAACAGGAATAGGTTCATAATGATTTTGTATGAAAGATTAGACTTGAATACCAATCACCAAGATAATAGCAAGGGAACCAGGTTACTGCTAAACCCTATTACTATACACACTAAATGAAGGCTTAGGTGCAACATTCTTACTCTTGAGATGCTGAAAGAGGTGATCGTTGATGTAGCGAGATGTCTCTGGCCCACCATGACCATCGTATACTCCAACAAAGGTTCCGTAGGGACCCGAATCCAGCAAACTCAAGCAGCCCGACTCAATCTGGCTCTGGTCCTCGAGCAAAGAATTGGCCTGAACGACCGCCATTGAGAACTCACCATTCGAGTGCTGACCGATGTCTTTGTACCAAAGAAGCCCTTCTTGCTTTCCAGCCACATCCGAACGCGAATGCACGTGACGGTTCGACGACGGTAGCCAACAGGCTTTCAAAAGGTTTATCAACCCTGATAACATCCCTCATCTCACCCAAAACCTACCACCTCCAGTATCTCAACATCCGCGACGGATGCATTCGCCACTTCAACACAAAAAAGACCTAATCCCAATAAGAAATGTCAAAAGCTATAAAGAGTTGGCTGGTAGCATCATATAATAGCTATCGAAAGAAACCAAATTTCTTAGCGAAATTTAGTTCGATTCCTCCTTAACAAGAAAGGGTCAAACACGAAAACCCAATTCCATTTCTACTCAAAACAACACACCATGACCAATATCTAACAATTCGAGACGGATGCAGAAGCCACTTCAACACAAAAAGACATAATTTCCAATAGCAATTTTCAACAGCTATAAAGAGATGGCTGATAGCATGATATAGCTATAGAAAGAAAGCAAAAAAATTCTTGGCGAAATTAAGTTCAATTCCTCCTTAACAAAAAAAGGGTCAAATACTATAAAACAACACACCATGACCAATATCTAACAATTCAGTAGAGATGGAGATATGGGTTTATGAGCCTCAAGTTGAAATGAATCATACACAACCACAAATATCACAGAACAGCACCAGATGATTCAAAATGCCAAAATAGAAATTTAACAACCAATACTAGTAATAAACAACTGTAAACCCACTTCAATCACATACTTAATTTTCAATATTAAGAGACTAACAACACTCACAGACTGTTCTTTGACGCGTTTCAGGTCAGGAAAACGACGGCGATCCGACTGAAGAACAACAACCCACGTGATTGATGAGAGAGTTAGATCTATAGATCAATCAAATCAAAGCTTTTTTCAGAAGAAATACAAGTTGGGTTTTGTTTGATTTTGAGCTAATTCCAACCTTTTCTCACTCACACACACTCTCTCTCTTCCTTGCTTTTCTTGTGGGATGGGTATGCAGAGGAAGGTGAACAAGAAGAGAACTGTAGAGGGAAAAGGAAAGGTGTGATTTTTCTGAATCAGTGAGGGTTTATTTTTGGATCTGTTGATCTCTCTCTTCTAGTGTTGTTGTGAAATCAGTGGAGAAACCCTATTGAAGAGATAACCAACAAATCTCATGGTTCCACCAAAAAAGTCAGCAACCTGTAACTGTAATTGGTAGCCGTCACATTATGTGACACATACCCAATCGAAACCTCTGGAAGAAAAGCAAAAAAATGCCCAAAGGTCAACTCCCTCCTTATTTTGTTTTTCTTTTTTTTTTTTCTTTTTTTTTGAAATACCTTGTTATTTTGTTTCTCCCTCATTAGACTTTTACCACTATTAATTGGGTCACTTTAACCCGGTTTTGGATAGCAAAATGATCTAATTTTTGATAATTTTTAATGGTCTTGTAAAGTAAAAGTTACCCGATCAAATTTATTAAAAAATTAATTAAAAAGTACATCGTTTTGCTATCTAATCCACCCGATCAAAGTGACCTAGATACGAGTCAAAAAGTCAATTTGGGGAGAAAGAGCTGGGACAGAGTGGCAGTAATCTCCACTCTCTCTATTAGGTGTCCTTTGACATTTTTATTTGTTGAAAAAAAACTTGTACATCAATTGACTAAGTGACCTCTTTTTTTTTGGCAAAAAAAAACCTAAAATAGCATAAACATAAGGACTAACAATTTTACAAAAGTACATCAGGCTCCTTAACAGGACAAAGGAGGGAAGTTCAAACAAAAACAAGGATCTAACCGATCACAAAGAAAGCAAGAGAGAGAACAAATTACAACTAGGAATTAAGAATGATGCTGCAGCAACAGAAATCATCTTTGTATCTCTCCAGGTCCCTTAACAGTAAGCTTGGCTGAGGTTTTCAAAGTGTGGCATTCTGCAAACAGTTGAAAATATAACGATTAGAATTGAGAACAGATATGTGCTTAAAACCCCCTTGGCCTAACAACTGAATTGCTCCAAGAACTGCTTCCAGAGTCGCTTGACGGGAGTGTAAGCTGGTAGAGTCTTTAACTACCATAATAAGCTTGTCATTATCCTTAATGCTACAACTAAATGATCTTGAACCCCTTACTTTTGCATAGAATGTATGGATTAGGACCTTGGCGCAGCTGCAGTTATTCCTTCATATTTGAAAAAATAAAGAAAAACGTTTATGCTGTGAAACATTAGCAGTGGCCAATTTTAAGATCCAAGAGTCATAAAAGTAGAAGTGGAAAATTTAATTTGAGCTAAAAGGGAGTAAATCAAAGCAGCAGAATTAGAGGGGAAAAAAATTACCACTTACCTCATTGAAAATCACTTTGTTTCTTAGTGTCTAGATCTCCCACATGAATGTTGCTACCCAGGTGGTGAGGAGTTAATTTTTGTTGAAGGGATTGAACTAAGGATAGAAGATAGATTAAGATAGATATTTGGTATAGGACATGACATCAAGCAAGTTCTAATCTCACAATAAAGGAAGATGTGGGGGTAGTTTCATAAGCTTTGTTGCATATAGGGCAACAACTGAACTGGTAAATGTTTAGTCTGGAAAAAACAACCTGGTGGGTAACTTCTCATGTATAGCTTGCCACATGAAGTTCAATTTTGTGTGTGGAAATTTCATCTTCCAGAAATCTTTCCAGGGAAACGAGAAATCAATAAAAGTCACTTCCTTAAAAATTTCATTGATTAGATATCAAAGAGTCTAGTGGCCCAGTAAATTACTTTAAAGTACGTAAGTAACTGTGTACGGAGGAATCCTTTGAGGAAGATTCAACGTACACCAAGAACATAGAATGAGAAACACAGGAGAAGTAGGGTTGTGAGTAGGGAGAGAGTAAGACAGTAGTAGCTGTATGAGAGAGAGATAGAGTTTTGGCAGAGCTTCCGCGTAGTTCAGGTGATTAGTCTTATGTAAGGAAGGGTTAACGATCCTATATATAATGTAGAATATGACCCCTGTAGTGGGTTAATGCGCCCATTAATGGCGGCTTAATTACCTTAACCACAACGGCACGTTCGTCCCCATATATAGGGACCGTTACGCACTTCGTCCGCGTATACCGGAACCGTTATGAGCTTGACCGGGTTTATGGAGCTCGTGGCCATAAATCTCTCAAAGCTGTTACTAAAGGTCGCGCGCGGGCTTGGTTGTCGCTCGCGAGCGACGAAACTTACTCTAGCCTCCAAACCACTAAGTCCCTACAAGCCCCGTGTGGTGGTGTGCGATGGCCCTGTCTCGCAGCCCCCACGTGGATCTGCGCGGGTGGTGATCCAGTGTGTGTGGAGCACAGCTAGGTGTGCTGGATGATTGCCACGTGACTGTGATCCATCTGTCTGGAAAGCACTATCTACATTAGCCCCTTTTTTGCGCGTGGAGACGCTAATCGGATAGACTTCAATGCGCAAAAACCAGCGCGCGTTGTTGCTACGCACCAATTCAAATACACGATAAATCAGCCCCCGTGCGCGTCATTATGACCTTGGATCCCTAGAGTCGGGCCTTCTGTTCTTCTAGGGTTTTAGGCGTGACATCAGCGTTGGCCTGTGATTTCCCGATTCGGCGGTGACGGTTGCGATTCGACCACTGAAAGGACGCGACTCTTTAGTGTTTTTGAATAAATACTCTTCATCCTCCATTGTTGCAAATTATTGTTTCTCTCTAGTGTGAATGTTTTCTGAAATCCTCCGAGAGCAAATACAGATAATCAACCACCAGTTCTTCCTTGCAAACCGTCTTCTTCAAATCGCTTCATCATCACAAGGTTGGCTTTGCTCAATTAATGCTTTTCATACCTTTTCAACTGTCTTGAATCTGAAAACCCTGAATTGTTCGCAATACGCCCTTGTTTGAAACTTGTTGAAGAGGTTCCTTTTAAAACCCTAAAAAGATTGAAACGACTTAAGACAGTAATTTTCTGCAATTCTAAACCCAGAACTGTTCATCTTCCCAAGTTAACAGTCTTGAAACCCATAAACTTGTAGGATCTTCTCTTGGATTTGAAACTGAAAGTTGATATATTTCTCCCCCCCCCCCCCCCTTTTCTTGCTTTACTGTAGAGATGGCCAAGACAAAAGCAACCAAATCCGTGAAGGAAGCCGAAGAAATCCCTGATTTTCCCAAGACCTTGTGGAAGAAAGCTCCATATCTAGGTGGAGAAGACTTCTATCATACTAGAAACGAAGTGGGGAACCTACCATTCCCTGTTTCTGAAGATCTGCTTTTGCTGAACCCTTTGACTAGTCGGGCTGAGTTGGACCTAATTGACGCCAAGGATGTGGTGAGATTAGGTATTGAGAATGTGTTCTTCCCCCATGCTGATATTTCTACCCAAGCTTTCGTGCAGAAGATGGAGATAATGGATGAGTGGATTGACCATGTGCTGACTCATCATGCCGTTTTACTAGACCGGGCTGAGATTTACTACGCGGTTAGAGCTACAAAGGGTGCCGCCGTGAAACTGGATCAGACTATGCCGCTGAATCTCTTTTCTCGATACTCGCCTACGACTCAGACCTTCCACTTTGCTGAGTTTGAGGCAGCCCCCACTTTGGAGGATGTACAGATGCTATATGATCTTTCTCCCATGGGCAAAGTCGATCCCTTGGCTCCTCTGGAGTCTGATTTAGAACTCGCTCTTTATGCGCAGATGGAGGAGTGCTTGACTAAGGTGAAGAAAATTTCCACCCGGTGGACATTTGCGGAAGTTCTCTCTACATGGCAACTGGTTGAGACCTCAGCGAAGAATACTTGGGGAAAATGGGTGCAATACTTCTTTCGCGACCATGCGAATAGTAAAATCACCAAGGAGATACTGGAGAAAGATCCGAAAGCGAAAAATTACATCGAAGGAAAAGGGACTTTTGTCAACATCTCATTTCGTACCATGTGGGTGTTTGAAAGGTGGCCTTCATATGCTCCGATCCCATCAAGACCCATCTGTTGGAACGTTCCGGGTGCGAAGCATGCATTTCGAAGTGGGAGAGCTACCCGGTGGTATAAGACCAAAGAGCCTAAATGTTTATGGAGTTTGGTCTGCGACGATCGAGCAAAGTTTACAGCCAGGCCTTATACTACTCGTATTGAGAATGTGCAATTCAACTCGAAGCTGTATCCAAACAAGGATGGCTCCCTTTCTGAGGACACTATCGTCAGCGGAGATGATTGCTATAGAGAATTCCTTTGTTGGTGTTTGAGAGGTTCGTTGCCCGCTCTTGCTGAAAATGTTGATGATATATCTTCCAAGTATGAGCGGATCACAGTCGATGTTGACCCTACTCGCGTCTCTCCCCAGTTTGGCTTCGATGCAGTGGCGCCATCTATTTGGCCTAGGTCAGTAAACAGAGACTGCTACAAGTGACTGCTGACTAAGAGATGTAAATCCATCCTGCTTAGCAACTTGCCTTTCATCCATCCCTCAGGGAAACGTGTAATTCGCCCTACCAAGAACTGGACTGCTTACTGGAATGCTCAATAAACAAGGTTTGATTCATCTCCGCCTCCCCGCCTCAGTAAGGCTCCTGCGATCAAAAGGAATACTTTCCTGTTTCGTCAGAATTGCAGTTTGGACGATTCAAAGTATGGATTCTACTCCCTGCTCGATACTGATAATCACTTGTGTCCGGACGTGATCCTTAAGGAGAAGATGACCGCTGTCAGGGGCGGAGTTGTATGCGTGATCGAGTACAGCAAAGATTTTGTCAAGGTAAATAACTCTCCTTCGTCCTTGAAGCATTCCTTTCTTTGAAATGCTGTGACTTACATAAAAATTAGGGATATGTCTCCCCTGATTGAGGTCTGCGTTGATATGCTAGAGGAAGAAGGGAAAGTTCTTAACCTATTCCATATATAAATTATTTAATTTAAAGGGTAAAAGACATTTTTCACCCTCGTACTATGGATTATATACAAAAACCACCCCGCTTTTCGGGGATATACAAATAACCCCCTGAACATGGACGGACGTTAGACAAAAAAACCCCCTCTGTTAAAGTGAGGATGAATTTGATTTTTGTGTGACCATTATACCCCTGAATCCCTCTTTGTATTTTTGGAATTATTTTGTTGATGTTCTTGGTGTTCTTGACCACCACCACCACCACCACCACCACCAAACTCAATCAAGAACACAATCAAACACAACACAATTACCACAAAGTAGATATCAACAACAATTAACAAACTTTTTTTTCCATTATTACTGATTTTCGTTACACTAATACAATACACATCCATCCCTATTGAAAATTTCATACAATGTCAGAATCCTTAAAAATAGCTTTTTTCCCAAATTTTCTCAATGTTCCATTTGCAGAAGCACACCTTGAACTATGAAGAAACTACTACCATTCCTGCAAAACAATTGAAGAAGAACAACAACAATAAATTGTCAGAAACAATTGCTACCAAAAGATAACCAATAAATTGTCCTGAGAAACATTTGTAGCTCATGCCTACTGGTCAAAGGATTTTGTTGCCTTTGTAAGAGGATTTTGTTGCCTTTGTAAGAGTATTCTGGTAACTATTCCAGGAGAAGCTAATCAGAAAAGGTGAAGAAGAACAACAATAAACTCATCAATTGAAGAAGAACAACAACAATATCAATCAAACCCATCAACAGTAACAGATCTAAACAGGTTATGGTAGGTTATTGTAGAGGAATAACCAGCACCACCACTGAGACAAATCAACTATAACCAGCACCACCACCGCCATCGGCCGCCACCACCAATGACCGCCACTGCAAGAGAGAGATAGACAGAGGACAGAAGAAGACGTACCAGATAAAGAAGATCGGAGCCTCCACGTCCAGGCTGGCGTCGTCCCTTACCTCCGGGACGATTTGTCGATTTGTCTCAGCAACCGGCTTTCGTCTTCACCCGGCGCTGCAATTGGCTCCTCCGTCGCTGCAATTGGCTTCTCCGTCGCTGCAATTGGCTCTCAGCTCGATCCGTACACGGATCGAATCCGTTCGAAGGAGAGTCGGATCCGAACAGATCGAGATGGAGGGGGAGGCGGGTTGGTGGTCGTGGGTGTGGAAGAGTTGAGAGGGTTGGTGGTCGTGGGTGTGGAGGAGGTGGAGAGAGAGAGGAGCAGAGATGAAGGTGGAGGCAGGTTGGTGGTCGTAAGGAGGCGGAGAGAGAGAGAGAGGAGCAGAGATGGAGATGGAGGTGGAGGCGGGTTGGTGGTCGTGGGTGTTGAGGAGTAGAGAGGAGGCGGTGGAGATGTGCAGTTGGAGAAGAAAAACTAGGGTTACAAATGGGAGGGGAAGGAGAAGAAGTGAGTTTTATACTGGTGTAATTTATTTGAGTCTCAAGGGTAATTTTGTCTTTCTATCTAATCTGTTAGCTCCGTTAGTTGATAGGGGTGGTTTTTGTATATCCCCGAACAGCGGGGTGGTTTTGTATATAATCCATAGTACGAGGGTGCAAAATGTCTTTTACCCTAATTTAAAGGGTAAAAGACAAAAATCACCCTCCATTTATAGGTAAAATACATTTTGCCCCCTAATTTATGGGGAAAATACCTTTTGCACCCCTGTCAGTGGATGGAGGGTGGACAAATACCACCTTCTGTTAGAATCGGTTAGTGGAGGGGTGCAAACTGATTTTTTGTGACCATTTTACCCTTATTAGTTGTGGACAAATACCACATTCTTTTTGTTTATTATAGTGTTCATCATATTCTTGATGTTCTTGGTGTTCTTGAGCACCACCTCCACTACCACCAAATCACCACCACCACCTCCACTACCAACAACACCAACACCAACAAAACTCCTCTAAAGAACCAACAATACCCGTTTCGAGAAAAAAAAAAAAAAAAAAAACGAATCTGACCCAGACCCACAAATCCCCTCTTCACCGCTAAGCAAGTCGAGGCTTCGAAGACCTCCGGTAATGTATATTAGGCCAGCTTGGCCCAGAAATGAATGAGAAATCGACCTGCTACTCAAACAAAATATTGCCCATGGAAGCCCAATATATTCAGACTCCTCCAACACCACAACACTTCCATGATTAACTCCCAACACACTGCGACCTCTCTGCAACTATCAACACAATCACCTAAATCTCCATACATTACCACTAGCTTTAACCAACAAATTGCACCTACAAAGCCACTGAAAATACATTCTGCAACATTCAACCATTACACCTGCTGAATTCAGCAACTCACAGGCACCTAACATCCAAAAAGCATTAAATTCCTCATTCACCTCACTGCCTTCTCCTCCTTCATCAATCCAAATGACCACCTGAAACTCATACCTAAACCCCGAATAAACTCCACTCAATTCACAGCCACACCCTGACCTCACAATAACAGCAGCCACAACCCAATCGAACCCAGCAACTATCTTCCTCCTCCCTTTAGCATAAGACCACCCCTGAACCTACAATCTGCCTCTAAACCTCCAAAACAACCTTTTAAACCCAGTTCTTAACCCAGATTGAACCCAGAACCAACTCCCCAGCACCCAACAAGAGCTCAAAGCACCATAGCCGTGAACCAAACCCCTGAAACATCACCATATTCCCCAATTTCAACAACACAAAACAAATCGATAAAACCCATATTCGATCTGAATCTCACCCCATAGAGATTTTCCGCACGAATCAGAATTCGAAGAAGAAGAAGGTCGTCACCACTTCTCTCGGCGGCGACCTCGTGGGAAGGTCAGAACCTGTCTTCTTCTTCGTCTTCAACGGCTGCATCACCGTCGACATCGGACCCAGATGCGAAGCGCATCTTCCAGTCGGCTCAACCTCTACCGAAGCCGATCTCCACTCCCCAGCTATTGTCGGTTCACGAAGGAGGGGGCGATTCAGGGCGGCGGCGGTGGTGGACGGCGATTCAACCTCGAGAGAGAGAGAGAGTGAGGAGAGAAAGAGAACAGAGGGAGAGGGTGACTAGGGCTAGGAAATGAGGCGAAAAGGGAACGGGGTGGGCTTTATAGTGAGGTCATTTTGTCAATTTCCAGGGGTATTTTTGTCTGTTCACCATTCCGTCAGTGTGGTGTTAGTTTTTAACTCTGACAGGGGTGCAAAAGGTATTTTCCCCATAAATCAGGGGGTAAAATGTATTTTCCCCATAAATGGAGGGTGCTTTTTGTCTTTTACCCTAATTTAAATTATTAAAGATTGTATAGATATTAGTAATTTACTTTACATATGACCTATATTGGGTTGGGTTGGGTGGGTTTTTGGATTTTATGATTAAATCCGCGACCCAAACCAAAATATTGGGTTGGACAAAAAAAAAATCCGTATTCAGCCCAATCTATTACAAAACCAATAAAATTGAGTTGGATTCGGTTGGATGAATAGGGTCGGATGGGTGAACTGGTTTTCTGTACACTCCTACTTATCATGAAGTGAATAAGACTCCCACCAACATAATTTCTGAAGATCACTTTGATGTGGTGGATGTCTTTACTGATGCAACTGTCGATTTAAAGCAGCGTAAAGGAGGTTTAGCAGTGGTAAAGTTACAAGATAAGAGGTCTCTCCAAGATTTTATTCAGATCCCTGTTGATGGAATCTATGACCCTCTCATTTCAGAGTCCATGGATGTTAGAGAGGCTATGTTATGGTGTCTAAGGATGAACTGGAAGAAGGTGAGGATCAATTCAGATTCTTGTATTGTCATTAATTGCTTAAATGGAAGGAGAAATGCAGGCTATGGTAAAATTGGCGTTGTGGTGGATGATTGTATTGATCTTGTTAATTCATTTGATTGTTGTTTTTTCTCTTTTGTTCCCAGAGATAGCAACTCTGTGGCTCATGAATTTGCCAAGAGTGCTTTGTCTGTAGCTGCTCAGGTGTTGGCAGTGTTAGTTGTATGCCGTGATGAATGTCTGTTTTATTTGAATATAAAGCTATGTGTTTAAAAAAATGATGGCTATAACACCACCATCGTTAAAATAATTGAGAGCCGCCTTAAATCTAGAGAGAAGGGATATGAGCTAAACGAAATAGAGGGGGCTGAAATGGACGACATAGCCAAAGCGGCGCCACCCGCTGGAAAAGCTCACTGGAATTGGCTAACCCGCATTAAGAGCCTTGTTAGGGTACGCACGCGGAAGCACGATGCCACTTGTTAGGAACCAATAAGAGTGATTAGGCGAAGAAGAAGATGAACAACACAACGATATAACATGATACTTGTTTTTAAGGCTAGCTACATCCACGGACCAAACGAACCAATTTATTGATGAGAACTCAGTTACAATGCACCACACACAATATGTCTTGACCCTAGGTCATTATATAGTCCTAAGATACTGACTTAAGCTTAAAGAAACGAAGAAAAATTCCAAAATCGAACAAGGAAACAACGAAACCGCCTCAGCCCCGAAGTCTTCCTGTAGGAAGACAATTGTCTTCGTACGAAGACCTTCGTACGAAGACAAATTGTCTTCTTGCATGAAGACACTGACAGTACCAATTTTTCGCGTCTTCGTTCTTCTTCCTTGCTTCACCGTTTCGTCCAACAATTAGCTAGGAGCTTGAATAACCAAAACATAACAAATCTCCACCTCGATTCAAGTGCCCTAGCAACCAATCAAATGCTCTCATCAATCCAATTGTGAATCTGCCTCCCAATCAAGAACTCTTCCACCAATTCACCAAATCGTTTCCCCGATTGCCATCCGTCCTTTCAACGAATATGCCAATTGTAGATGCACCTCCAACAATCAAATTCGAAGTGCTCTACCCAAATTAAAACGATCAACCAATTAACTGATATGATGTATTTCCAAATTTGTAGTATTGGAACACATTCACTATGCGCCACACCAAGCGCGTCTTTGCGTCTCAACAAACGCATAGACTTGTGTGTCTCAATCAACACACCCTAATGCACCATGACGCAATGCATCTTCCCAACGGCGTTACAATGACACTTAACAACAAAAGTGCCTATCAATCAAGTCATGCCAATTGCACCGCCATTATTTACCGCACCAAGACGCCAAACAAGGCACGTTCAATAACGTGCCAACAACCAATGCGTATACAATAACACGCCGCCAATCAATACATGCTCAATAACATGTAACCAACCAATCCACGCCCAATAACGCGCTACCAACCAAATCGCGTTTCAACAACACGTGTCTATTGCTCCATGCCACGAGCCAAATTCGCCAGTTGACCCGAGTCGTCTCAACCTTGACTTGAATCCTCCTAGCGGCTAGAACAAGATCGCTCCATACCGAGGCTCCAACTCTTGTGAGTTCTTGCGAGAGAAGAGCCCAATTGAGATTCACACGCCCAATACTCCACGCCGGAAGCCCGAATGCGTTGCACGTGAACCTCCAAATTCGCGCTAGAATGCGCGCCCGGTGCTCCATGACAAAGAACCCGACAGCTCCCACAACAAGGAACCCGATAGCTCCCACAAAAAAGATCTCAATAGTTCCCACAATAAGGAACTCAATTATTCCCACAATAAGGAACTTGGTGGGTGTGTCAACAAAATTCTCATCAAAACAATAGATCTTCATCCCAAACGAATCAGCCATCACTCCTCACCAACAAAACCCTAACCCAACAACCTTGCTCTGATACCACTTGTAAGAATACGCTTTGCGGAAGCACGATGCCACTTGTTAGGAACCAAGAAGAGTGATTAGACGAAGAAGAAGGTGAAGAACAATATAACGATATAACGTGGTTCACTAGTTTTTTAGGCTAGCTACATCCACAGACTAAACGAACTAATTTATTGATGAAAACTCAATTACAATGCACCACACACAATATGTCTCGACCCTATAGTCCTAAGATACTGACTTGTGCCCAAAGAAACGAAGAAACATTTAAAAATCAAACAAGGAAACAAGGAAACAGCCTCAGCCCCGAAGTCTTCCTGTAGAAAGACAGTAGTCTTCGCACGAAGAGCTTCGTACGAAGACAAATTGTCTTCTTGCAGGAAGACACTGACAGTACCAATTTTTCGTGTCTTCGTTCTTCTTCATTGCTTCGCCGTTTCGTCCAACAATTAGCTAGGAGCTTGAATCACCAAAACATAACAAGCCCGATGACTATCCTCAAAGAGATGCATGGGTCGGTCTCTTTTGAAAGCATACTCTCCAGCGAAGCTACTCATCACCTCGTCACGTGGAGTCGGTCCACCCTTCACTCCGATTTTTTGGATTTTGAAAATCTCCCTATTTCTGTTGCAAATTGTATCTCAAGGGATTGTAATGACTGTAATACTCCTTCTACTCAATAAATTCCCATCTAATTTACCAGAAAAACAACAACAACGAAGATGATTTAAGGCTTTTGGTTTCCAGAGAGAGTTCGAAATTGAAATTGCATGTGTTTGATAAAGCACGGGTGAAAGAGTGACTTATTAAACTTCTGTTGTACCACATATAATAACCTCAAACTTGATAGGGGTACTAGCGTAATTATTCCGCGAGTGTCAGGCGACAACCAATGACACCTCTCCCGTAGCTGGCAAAAGAAGGGCAAAACTGAACAATATTCCTATTACAGGGGTCAAACTGATATTTAGTTTTTCTCTTCTAGACAGAAAATTATAGTCAATTTTCATTCCCACCCTCCTCCTCTCGTTATCTCGCTGACCAATTCGATCTCGCCCTCCCTCTCGCTCTCCCCAATTCGATGATTCCACGGAGTAGAGCGAAACCCAAACCCTAAATTTCTTTGTTAGTCTCAGTTTTCTCTGGGTTTTCGATTTCAGTATAGGATGAGCCCTAGATTGATCGAAATCGAATCTAGGGTTTCGTCGTCCCCTCTACCGTCAATAACCATGAACAATTACAGCCTCTCTCCACCACCGTCTCCGTCGCCGGACGACGAATTCCCGACGGCGTGGTACGGCAACATGCAGTACCTCCTCAACATCTCCGCCATCGGAGCCCTCACCTGCGTGCTCATCTTCCTCTTCGTCAAGCTCCGCAGCGACCACCGCCGCATGCCGGGCCCCTCCGCCATCGTCTCCAAGCTCCTCGCCGTCTGGCACGCCACCAGCCGCGAGATCGCCCGCCACTGCGGCGCCGACGCCGCCCAATTCCTCCTCATCGAAGGCGGAAGCTGTTCTCTCCTCTTGGCTATCGCAGTCTTCTCTATTGGTATCCTTTTACCGTTGAATCTCTACGGCGGTGCTGTTCCGATGGACGACCAGTTCTCGAAGACGACGGTGATACACATCGCGAAAGGTTCGCCTCTGCTCTGGGTTCACTTTCTTTTTGTTGGCATAGTTGTGGTTCTGGCACATTTTGGTATTAATGCAATTGAGGCTAAATTGAGGGTGACTAGGTTTAGGGATGGGTATGGGAACCCTAGTGATCCGTCTTCTAGTTCGACTGCGATTTTCACTGTGATGGTTCATGGAGTTCCGAAAACTCTAGGGTTTGATAAGACTTCTTTGGTTGATTACTTTCAGCATAAGTATCCAGGGAAAGTTTATAGGGTGATAGTGCCGATGGATTTGTGTGCTCTGGATGATTTAGTTACCGAGTTGGTTAAGGTTAGAGATGATATTACCAAGTTGGTGGGGAAGATGGAGTCGCGGGGACAGATGTTTGAACGAGAATTTGATGAAAACGTAGGACATTCTTCGGGTGGGTTTTGGAAGAGAGTTGTCGCGGTGTGGAGACGAGTGAAGGACGTTTGGGATCAGATTCTCGGTGAAATGGGTTTCAGTGATGAAGAACGGTTGAGAAAGTTACAAGAGCGGAGAGCTGATTTAGAGACGGAAATGGCAGCATACAAAGAAAGGCGAGCCAAAGGTGCTGGAGTGGCTTTCGTGGTGTTTAAGGATGTTTATACAGCGAACAAGGCTGTTCAAGATTTGAGGAATGAGAAGAGGCGGCGAATTGGGAAGTTCTTCTCTGTGATGGAGTTGCAGCTTCAGAGGAACCACTGGAAGGTCGAGCGAGCTCCTCTTGCAACTGACATATACTGGAACCATTTAGGTTCTTCAAAACTCTCTCTGAAGCTTCGCAGAGTGTTTGTCAATACATGTCTCTTGATGTTGCTTTTGTTCTGTAGCTCTCCTCTTGCGGTGATCAGTGCCATCAAGAGTGCAGGACGCATAATCAACGCAGAAGCCATGGACAATGCTCAGTTGTGGTTAGCCTGGATACAGAGTTCAAGTTGGTTTGCAACTATAATCTTTCAGTTCCTTCCCAATGTTCTCATCTTTGTCAGCATGTACATAGTGATCCCCTCAGCTCTGTCGTATCTCTCCAAGTTTGAACGGCATCTCACTGTCTCGGGAGAGCAAAGAGCTGCACTTTTGAAGATGGTTTGCTTCTTTCTTGTCAATCTCATCCTTTTGAGGGCTTTAGTCGAATCCTCGCTAGAGAATGCAATCTTGAAAATGGGTCGCTGTTATTTAGATGGAGAAGATTGCAAAAGGATTGAACAGTATATGAGCGCGTCATTCCTCTCAAAATCATGCCTCTCGTCTCTTGCATTCCTTATCACAAGCACATTCTTGGGTATATCCTACGATCTTTTAGCCCCAATACCATGGATCAAGAAAAAGCTCCAGATGTTCAGAAAGAACGACATGCTTCAGTTGGTCCCTGAACAGAGTGAAGATCATCCATTAGAAAGTCACCATACAGATTCTCTGATAGCTCCCCTGATGCCTGAAAGAGCCAATGTTGCCACTCTAAGTGATGTTGATTTACCAGGACAAGCTCTTTCTGAATACCCAATCAGCAGAACCTCACCAGTCCCAAAGCAGACATTTGATTTTGCTCAATACTACGCCTTCAATCTCACAATCTTTGCTCTGACTATGATTTACTCGTCGTTTGCTCCTATAGTAGTCCCTGTTGGTGCAATCTATTTTGGGTATAGATACGTGGTTGATAAGTACAACTTTTTGTTTGTCTACCGTGAGCGAGGGTTTCCAGCCGGCAACGACGGGAGGTTGATGGACACGGTGTTATGCATTATGCGATTCTGCGTTGATTTGTTCCTTCTCTTGATGCTACTATTCTTTTCTGTCAAAGGGGATTCGACTAAGCTTCAAGCTATATTCACTTTGGGTTTACTGGTAACGTATAAGCTGTTGCCTTCTGATGATGATAGCTTTCAACCTGCTTTACTGCAAGGGATTCAGACTGTCGACAGTGTCATAGATGGACCGATCGATTATGAAGTGTTTTCGAAACCACATTTCGAGTGGGATACGAATCATTTGTGATTTAGATATGGCTTAGCGTGTCGTTTATGTTTTAATCGATGTTGTCAGGTCTCTGGAGAATCCTTCTGGGATGTTCTTGAATGTGTACATACCAGATATAATGTGTATTATTCAGTTTCATGTAATGCAAGGATGTCAGATCAGGATTCAATTTTTTTTGGACTTTGTAACTTTTACAGTGTTTTATTGAAGAAGAAATTTAGTTTCATTACTTGAAGACTGTGATTAGAGGAGATAATCTCTTCACTCAAACTGGATTTCATCTAACGAACGAGTTCTTGCAGATGACCTTCTTATGATGATTGATTTGCCTATGAACTCCCAACCCTAGTAAATCCGTAAATCCAACGATCATCAGTACAAGACGAACATATAAGCTCCTGTTTCCTGCACTTCTTGTGACTTCGTCTGATCTTTGGTGCCCATACGACACCCTGGTAGGTTCTGTTCGAGTCCCCTAGATTATCTTTTACCCCGACTTGTATTTTTTTACTCCTGTTTGTAACTTGATCAAATATCAAGTCACTCCCTTGACCAAAAAAAAAAAATATATCAAATCATTCTCTAGTATATTTTTGCATAAAATATATCAAATCATTCTCTAGTATATTTTTGCATAATTATTGTAAATTTAAAAAAATGTGTTAGGATAGGCAAAACTCATTTTAATGATCTCTATGTTTCAGGAGGATTAGTCGCTCGCTATGGGCTGGGAGCACCTATGGTTCCACCTAAAAAAATTATGTGCTAAAAGCATTATCATTGTAAGTTTTCGTGGTACCATAAGAAAAGAATCAAACAACAATAGTATGTGATTATTACAAGTCACTTGGATAGAAGGAAATGTAGGGAGAAATAGGATGAGAATGAAGATGAGTTAGTTAAGTCTGTTTCCTAAAACTATGCGTAGCCAAGAAACAGCTAATCTTACTTCACTTCACCACTATTTTCATCTATGTGTCAAGTGTGTGGCTGATCTGTTCGATTAAACTTGTGCTTAATTTCATTCCAAGTGAAAAGAATGTGGGCAATAAATAGGAAAGCTTAGTTTAGGGGCAGAGCCCAAGTTTTCTTTCACTTGTTGATTTGATTTTTGCCTTTTCACTTTGGATGAAGAAAGAAACATGCATCATTTGGGAGTGAATACCAATAAAAACCTTGTTGATGCAGGTGCAGAGAAAACTACTATTGCAATGCCCGTTTGCCCCAAACCTCGCCGCCTTGGATCCGCCATCCCCGACTTTCTCAACCCTCCACGATGTTCTAAACACAGGTATCGCCGCCCCTCCTCCTCATGACCTCTCTCTCTGCTTTATGTTTGCTCCTCCGAGTAACAGAAATGTCTAATGTGCGTCCACTCACAGATGCTGATACATGAGATAGGTACAAATGACATGTTTTTAAAACTTTTTATGCAGAATAAGAACGAATTGTGGCTCTCAGATCCCCAATTTTCCATTCAAGTGTTAATTTGCCTTTTAGGTTTTTGTGATAAAGTGCAGAATCTGCAGCCGCTATCATTCAGTTGCATAATGGTTAAACTTTGTTTCTAGTAGCCTGCAAGCCACACCAAAGAAGTAAACCGACGTAAGAAAAACCACGACACACATTCTCGCACCTATTGGCAACTCCTTGAGTTTTCTCATGTTTCAAACCCACAAACTCCTGGAAAATACCCCAAAACAAGACTTAAGGCAACATGCCTAACAAACTCGGTTGCACCATGTTTGATGATGCATTTATAATAATGTGTTTTACCCAATATTTGTCACTACAATTTCAATTTAGTCGGATTTACTCAGACATAGGTTAGCCACCGAGCATGAACATAAATTGTTATGTACTATCGCGATCTACTCAAAGTTGGAACATGTCATGTAGTTCTAATAATTCACGATTATTATTCGTATGTCAATTCTAAAATTGCTTGAAAATGTGAATTGCAGCCACCCAAGTGCTGATGAAAGAAGTGAAGTTCTCAACATAATTGATGTTGGAAAGGTTTGAATTCAAAAAGAAAAAAAATGTCACATTTTCGCCAGAACTGAAAAGGCATGTATTCTTGACAACGTTACTGAAGTTTTCGGTTGATGTTCTTTTGTTCAAAAAGCAGAAAATAGACGGAAGAGAAGCTCTATGCAGTGGTTGCACTCCCTCGTGTTATGCAGGTTCTCCACCAGGAAGAACAAGCAACCCATTAGTCCACGACGTGAACTTCATCCACCAGATGGAGATTTTCTCGCCTTTCGCACGAACAAATCTGGCTGACAAGTTTGGCGGCCTTACTTCCGCCTCTCCCGTTTAAATTCCTTGATAAAAAACTTCAGACGAGGGGAGAAATTCATGTCGGGAAGAAGAAAAGGAAAAAGAAAAGAAAAGAAAACGAAAGAAAAGAAAAGAAAGAGAGTGAGTGATTTAAACCAATTTTGAAGTTGACATTGTTTGTTTGATCATCATCTGTAAATAGTCATGCCATTATATGAAATGTACTCTTAGGTTGTATTTTATGAATATGTGTTTGCTCTTTAATGAGCCCCTCAAAGGTCATTCTTTTTGGTGATGAAATGGAACATCACACATGAATATGTTATGTTAAACCATATGAAGTAGTTCATTTTTTTTAGAATTACAACATATAGTCGGGTTCAAAACAATTTTGCATGCAGGGGCTTCAAACGCTCTACCAATGAGCTAACACCCATTTGCTGAAATAGTATTGCATTTTGAAATATACTAATAGGTTTTACATAGGTAAATACTGTTGAGAATTGTGCACATCGGTTGAATTGTCATCTCAATGTGCGCACTCCTACCCAAATTAGTTCGATGATTTTATATCTGGCGACTGTTCACATTACATAACTATTAAGACTTGTATAGAGGTACAAGGAATGTAGAATCTAAACACTTGAATCCCCATATCCATCTTCTCATCTCCATCTTATCACAATACATAGGTTTCAAACTCATAAACTCCAGGAAAGTACCACAAAAAAAGACTTAAGCCAGCATGCCTAACAAACTCACTTGCACCTTGTTTGATAATGCATTTAGAATTATGTGTTTTACCCAGTATTTGTCACTACAATTTCAATTTAGTCGGATTCATTCGACATAGATAAGCCACTGAGCATGGACATAAATTGTTATATAATATCGCGATCAACTCAAAGTTTGAACATGTCATGTAGTTCTAATAAATTCACGATTTTTAGTCGTATGCCAATTCTAAAATTGTTTGAAAATGCCATCGAAGTGCTGATGAAAGAAGTGAAGTTCTCGACATAATTGCTGTTCAAAATGTTTTAATTCAGAAAAAAAAATACACCACGTTTTTGACATAACTGAAAAGGCATATGTTCTTGTAAAAATTACTGAAGTTTTCAGTTGATGTTCGTTTGTTTAAAAAGCAGAAAGTCGACGGAAGAGAAGCTATATGAAGCGGTTGCTCTCCCTCGTGTTATGCAAGTTCTTCGCCTGGAAGAGCATGCTACCCATTAATCCACGACGCGAACTTCATCCACCAGATGGATCTTTTCTCGCCTTTCGCACGAATAAATCTGGCTGACAAGTTTGGTGGCCTTACCTCTGCTTCTCCCGTCTGATTTCCTTGATAAAAAACTTAAGAAGATGAGAGAAATTCATGTCGGGAAAAAGAAAATGAAAGAAAAGAAAATAAAAGAAAGAGAGTGAGTGGTTTAAACCAATTTTGAAGTTGATATTGTTTGTTTGATCATAATCTGTAAATAGTCATGCAATGATATGAAATGTACTCTTAGGTTGTATTTTGTAAATATGTGTTTGTTCTTTTTTGATCCCGTGAAAACTCATTTTTTGGTGATGAAATGGAACATCACACATGAATTTGTTATGTTAAACCATCTGAAATAGTTTCTTTTTTTAGAATTACATTATATAGCCGGGTTCAAACCCAAGACCTCATGCAGGGGCTTCAAACGCTCTACCACTGAGCTAGCACCCATTTGCTGAAATAATTTTGCATTTTGAAATATACGAACATGTTTTACACGAGTAAATATTGTTGATAATTGTTCATATCGGTTGAATTGTCATCTCAATGTTCGCACTCCTAACCAAATTAGGTTGATGATTTTATATCTGGCGACTGATCATATTACATAATTGTAAAGTCTTGTATAGAGGTACACTGAATATAGAATCGGAACACTTATATCCTCATCTCCATCTTGTCACAATACATAATTGGAGAGATATGTGTAGAGGCACTGGGAATGTAGAAGCGGCGTAATTTGATCAGCTCATGTTGATGAATTTATATATGGTTTGATTCGTTAATTATCATGATTTTTTTTTAATAAATGTGCATAATTTCAGGTATACTACTCTATGTGGGGAAGCAGAAAGACTAGGTAACATCATATATACATCATATACATATAGGTAAAAGGACGTGAGAGTTTGATCTTTGACTTTTGCTTTTCAGGAAATACATTTTTCCCGATGGACATTAAATTAGATAGGTTGGCACTAAGAATGACAATTATTGGTTATAAATTCATATAAGCTCTCCACATAAGGTTTATTGACATACGTGATGAGGTTTAATATTGAACTCTAATTAATTATGAAGATTATTTTTTAAGCTTTGATGCAAAAGCTAGACTACACATTTCTCAAATTCACGTGTAAACTTCAATGAAAGATGCCAAATATCCTCATGACTAAACAAAGTTTAATTTTTTTAACCTTCTTCTATGCTACCCATGAAACATAAAAACATGAAAACCTTCCCTTTACATGCTTGATTGTTCTATGACTACTAAACTAAAGTTTGTAATAAATTCATTAACCACCATATGCAACATAACTTATTCTAATGTTAGTTCAAGAGATATACCATTTGACAAATTGGAGGATCGAATATTAATGAAGGTCAGTACATCTGGTAGGGGTGAGCAAACTTCGCCCCAAGCCGGCTTCCCCTAACCGATCCGCCCCAAACCGGTACGAATTTAGCACCGTTCATGCAACTTGATTGATTAAGATTATATAATTACAAACCCAAATAAATTTGATTGATCATGATTACGGAATTAGCAAAAATGTTTAAAACCGGTCCGGTCCGATTTAAATTTTACATGGAAAAATTGCATTTATTGTTAAAGATACCGTCCACAAATCAAAATTTATAAGTTAGGTTTGGTTTGGGAATAAAAAAGAATTAGGGCGAGTTTGAGTTGGGCGAAAATTTTGGCAAAATCTGGCTAAATCGGTCTACGCTCACCCCAGACGCTGAATATGTCATGTTTATAGTCTTAAGTTGGAAACGATTTGTAACATCTTGAATCCGTTTAAACCCGACCAAACCGGTCCGAGTCGAAAGACTTGATTGGGCTTGAGTTTGTCGACTACTTGATTGGGTTTGGGTATCGGTATGACCAACCCGAAATCATTGGGTTGTGTAGGAAACATACCCCTCACCAGCCCAACCCGGTTCGTGCTCTTCCCTAACATCTGGGACCATATAAAATTAAGAATAAAATCAAGCAATTTATGAAGGGCAATAGGAAAAAAGTAAAAATAAAATGGTTTCATTTTCAAAGAATACACAATTTCGGGACAAGTAAAAGTGACTAAGCGGACTAACTTTTCGGGATGCAGGGAGTACAAGATATTTAAGAAAGAAGTGATAGAATGAGAGAGATAACGAATTATAAGGAAACCATATGTACTTGCAAGTAGTCTATTCAACATAAGTACTTTCCTAACATACTTTCCTAACACTATGTTTGGATTAAATGATTTGGTGAGAAAGGAAAAGAATTGGTGAGAATTAGTTTTCTCATTCATGTTTGGGTTACTTTTTAGGTGAGAGTCCATGAGAATTAATTAGAAAGCATGAGAAAAGAAATCTCACATAACCCCATTTTTCTTTCTCACCAAAAGTGATGAGATTTGGTGAGAAAATAAATTAGACGAGTGTCAATATTTTCGTTGTGACAGAAAATTAGCCATAAAAAAATAAAACATTGCCTTATCATAATATTAATGAAGGTTATTTTGATAATATCTTTAAAATAGTTTCTCTTCCTTTACATTAATATGCTACCAAACAAGGGAGGTGAGAAAGTAAAACATTTTCTTATCATTTCTCAGTTAAGTAATCCAAACAAGTATCTGAAAATTCTAAATCATTTATTATCATTTCTTTTCTCACATAAATTAAAGTTTCTCATCATTTCTTTTTCTCACCTAATTCCCAAACATATAGTTAATGTCTGCAAAAGCATCCTCCAAGGGTGAGAAGCTTAACAACCCCGAATAATTTGGCAGTTCGAGGATGATTTTTTTTTTTTTTTTTTTTTTTTTTAATTATACCATCCATTAGTTTTGATGTATCGCATATTTTGTCTTGGTGCATTGTTTGTCCGGATACCGTGTATTCAACTTAATAGCTAGATAATAGTACAACTCTTATAGAACACAAGTTTTAATTTGGGATGAAAATGTTTTTTGCATTGCCTGAGTGGTTAAAGAGGCAGATAGTATATGATGCAGTGGAAGCACAACATGAATTTGTTTGAGAGTCAAACGAAAAACACTTCTTTCTTTTTGAGAAGTGATGGGCTTTATATAAGAATTGGGCTGAGTTCAAATATCATTTTTATTGCTTCTTTGACCCAATATAGATCCACATAAAACACTCTACACTTTTTGCCTACCGCGTACATGACACGCTCCAACTGCAACTGTACAATTGTCGTGTGTAGTAATAAATTCCGGAAATCTGGGTTGTCGAACCCAAGGGACTTTGTTTAAATTAATTATTATTCTAAACCTTATGTGGGTATGTCGCAAGTTGTGTTTTGTTCTAATTCTACTAAAATAAAAACGCAATATTCTCAATTAACCGAGTGAAGTAGTTCACGATTAATAAAGAATGAATTTTAGGGTTTTTGTAATATAAGGGAAAAATACCTGGAATTCTCTAGGTTCACTAGGTTGATCTAGACTTATGTTTTGATTTGTAAAACAACCACGTGTCTTTCACTATCAATCAAGCAATATTAAACTTACCGAGTTACCAAGCAAGTTCACTATACTTAGAACCAAAATAAGCCGAGTTACCAAGTCTATTTTAGCTTTAAGCATGCATTAAAACCATAATTCTACTTTAACGATCCTAGTTAACGATGTCGATTTACCAAACATTGATACGACTAGGTGGATTATTCAATTTACCGACTAATTCTCACGGAGTTACCGCGTGAAAACTAATTAAGTTTATCTCTACGTTAGCTACTCGCAAAGATATTATGATTACAAACGTAAATAATCCATAACAATGAAAGAAAACGTGAGATTAAGCTAAAACATGAATCACAATCATCAAAACATGATATTTAGATCAAACCCTAGCTACACCAAACGAGAATTCCCAGCAAATAACGTTTAGCTACTCATATTCATACTCAAAACGACAAGTCTCATGAGTTTAAACATAAAAATCAAGAAAAGAGAAGAGTTGAGAATCCAAACGGATGATCCAAAGCTCCTAAGCTCTCACAATAGCTCCTTGATCTCCAAAAGATGTGTCTCACGTCAAAAACTACTCAAAAAGTCGACCTAACACACTTAAATACGTTCCTAGAATAATATAACAAAGTTTCTAATAATTTCAAAAAGACCCCGGACGTTTCTAGCTTTCTGGGCGAACTCTTCGTGCGAAGACCCTTTCTCTTCGTGCGAAGAGATTGTCTACTCTGTCTAAACTCTTCCTGCAAAAGTCCTCCTATTTTGAGACAACATCATGTCACAGGAAGAGAACTTGAATTTTGGCTAAGTCTTTTCTTCGTGCGAAGAGCTTTTCTCTTCGTGCGAAGAGTTCCTGCCTTAGCTTTTTTCTGGCTTCTTTTCTTGAGTTTTCCTTGCTTTCTTTGTTTCCGAAGCTCGTTTCTTCACCACCTTTGATCCTCGCGTCCTATTTCCTGCCAACCACAACACGAAACACGAACCCGCGATCATATCATAATAAAAGCAACAAAATATACGAGAAACGCCCGGATTTAACGATGAACGCTCAAAAACTCAATTTTCACAATTTTAGCACAAAACGCTCAAAGACGATTAAATTCTCCATGATAAGCACGCAAAACATAGCGAAAATAAGGAATAATATAACTCCAAAATGGAGTTATCAACTACCCCCACACTACATTTTGCTCGTCCCGAGCAAATCCTCAAGCCACTCCTCACAATCTCATCTCACTTATTCAAATCTCTCCCAATTTCCAAACTTTCGTTGCATACATACCACATTTGCCATTGCATACTTATCACACACCATTTGCATACTTCCCACCTCACATTGCATACAAAACCATTACTAATTGCATACGAGTCCGAGTAGATCAATTCACAAACCATCCGTTTTACTAGTCGACACGACTCGATTATACACAATGCACCTATATGCAAATGCAATATTCACAATGCAAGTATTGAAATAACAATTTTTTTCTTTTCTTTTGCGAGATTGGGCAATCTCCATTAGCTTAAACCGATTCACACGAAGCGATGAGAAATCTAGACACAAGGAATGAGTTGAAATCAAATTCGTCAACATGAATCCCCCCTAGCTAGTATAGAGAACCTAGCTTTACTAAGTACAAGAACCCAATACCTTTTCATGTGTGCCACAAAATAAGAGGCTACCCTAGGCTAAGCCACGTTCAAGGTCCGAGCTCCTAATCCGCTAACGGGTTTAGAATGATGAAGCTTTAGGGACAAATAGGATAATAATAAAACTCGAATACTAAAGCGTCACATTCTCACAATTACCACATCTCACACACCCTCACAACAATGATAGAAACCAAGCCCGAAACTCACCATCTCCGGCCCTCGATCCCCTCACACTTCGGTACAATTACGATCCCCGCGGCTATTGTCATGAATGATGTATAAGCCAAAATTTCCCGTTCGTGAACTAGTTTCTTCCCCACTCGTTCTTCCACAAAACTTTTCATTCTTCCTTTATTCAACTCTCCTTTTTTTCTCTCTTTTTTTTTTTCATTTTTTTTTCCAATCTCTCAAATTCCTGCACAATTTCCTCAATATCCGTCTCGAGTGGTCTTCCAAGTGTCAAGCTAAAAATGATACTAAGGGAAGATAATATCCATATCAACACGTATGAAACACAAGTCAATGTCTCTCCCCCTAACTCGATGAAATCCTCGATGTAACCAACGAAGCCGCTAACACAATAGAGCATGTGTGGATGGAGTCGTCGCAAGCTCAATCTCGATGTCCGAAGTCAAATGTCGACACCCCCATACTCGAATGTAATCTAGTCCCCTCTCAAGTAGCCAATCACGTATATGTCTCGTGCCTAATCCAACCAAACCTCCTACACCATGATGAATAAGATCCGGTACCTAGCACGATCCACCTATTAAATTCCCCCAACCCAAATTGTGTGTATTAGATGGAACACACTCACGGCTCTCCTCACTCGTGTCCATGTTGTAATGCCATGGAACACCGCCACACCGAATGCGCAAGCCTACTCTCACTCACCCTCGCATTCCCCCCGAAGATCACAAATGAAGTGTATGCGATATGTAAGACTCACACAAGTATAGCATGAAGTACTCCCTCATCGAACCCCCTCAACTACAACACCCCCTTGACGCACTAAAGCGGTGATTCTAACTAATCAATGATGAAAGCCAAGAATCGTCACCCTAAGTCCACAGGTTATCAAAGAATCCAAAGTTCAAAACAGGGTTTACTAGTGGTCCTACAAGGTAAGTTCTATAAGCAGTGAGTGCTCTAATACACACCTCGCACAGCTGTTCTGTGTGCCACTACGAGGCGGGTTGGCGACTACCTAAGACGTGCACAAGAACGTTCGGCTTGTTTAGCTCACACCTAGCTCAACTCTTGTAAGAAAACTAGGCACACACTTTAGATTTGAAAAATTAAGTCCGTGTGTAAAATAGGCACGCATTCCCGTAAAGAAAGTTTCTCTATACTTACTAAGGGAAACTCACATTGTCACTCTCGATCGCAATTCACGCCCTATGCCTAAAAGTCTCACACTTCTCGATTTTATCGAACTTTCAGCCTCTTTTGATTGCCCTTTCTAAAATTTTTAATTTTTTTGGGTTTTCACATTTTTTAGTTTTTTTTTTACCTACACTACATGCACGGCCAACTCGACTAATGACTCGATACTTTGGTGGGATGACTCAACAATACCAAAACGTGCACGCAAAAATATGAATAATAAAATGAAAAATAAGGACATAACCAAAAATCTATACCTAAATGCTGACACGGGCGATGCAACAACTCAAGACTGACTAGTAAAAAGGGTACCACCACCCCCACACTAGGATGCATCGTTGTCCTCAACGATCACACGAGGACTCAACAATCCTAGTACGAGGGCCAACTCCACTACTCGTCTTCCTCTTCGGAGTACGGGGCCTACTCGCCTCCGTCTCCATCATCCCCAACTTCCTCGTCTACATTCTCATCAGGCGGGGCCTCATACGCGGCCCCTTGATACCATCTCTCAGTGGTAGGGACAGGTGGCACAAATTCCTCTCTAGGCACTTCAGTCGAGTAAAGCACCCATTCTCCAACCATTTGAACCAAATTACCCAATTGGGCTTGGTTACTTTGCAAGCACTCAAACTGACGCCTCCTCTCTTCCCTATCCACTGTCATCTCCTCTCGCAACTGGTTGAAGGCGGCCTCACCATCAAACCAGCTCTCTTAACCCCAACACTCTTCCTCCGACCCTTATTCCGCTTCAAAGCTTTGGCCGTGGCTTCAAACTTAGACCATTCTCTCTTGGGGAAGACAGGAACGATCTTGTCGTATTTGGGAATCGCCACCTCAGAAACAATGGCTAAGTGGGTGAGCAAGCAAGTATGTCCCGGGGCCATCTTGTTGTTTCTAGAAATTCGATCCATGATATTACCCCATATGAATCGAGGAATATCAATTCTCTGCCCCTCCCAAAGACACAACGCCATCACACAAATTCTAAAGGAGAATGTAGGGTTTAAGGTGGTTCCCAAAACCCAATTCTCCAATAACTCACAAATCCATCGAGCCTCCGGTTTTAACTCCCCAGTTGGAACCTTCCACTTAGGCATTGACCCTTTCCTATCCCATGGAGACTTACCCGGCGGAAAACAAAATTTGTTGACCTTGTCATAAATATTCTCGTCCGACACAACCCGAGAAAAAGCACACGCATCCGCTAGAGGTGGGAATTTAAGTGCAAAAGCGATAGAATCCGGTGTGAAGACTATCCACTTGTTTCGACAGTACACCAACCTATGGTCGCGACTCTCACCATCCAACGCATACCTAAGGTTGACAAAAAACTCCCTAGCAATTGGTGCGCTCGAAATTCCGACCAATTCGAACCACTTAAGAAGCCCTTCCCTATCGTAAATGCTCTTAATAGGTGGGGGCATGTCCGGGTGTAATTCGAACACCTTCTCGGGTTGTCCATGTTTGGTAAGGTAATGGTCATGGTCATAATCGTAATGCGCCTCGTGAGTCACGAAGCGATACGAGTCAAAGTTCGACTCAGTCAATCTCCTCACATTCACCTTCCCCTCTCTTCTTTGTCTCATCACGGGTCGGTTAGGGAACGGAGTTTTCAACAAATCATATTTGGGCGACTCGGGCGCCTCTATGGTAGGCGGAGCAGAACCGGGCGCCTCCATAGACGACCCCTCACCCGTCTTTCGCTTTTTCGAGGACATTTAGCAAATCAAACAAATTCGATGAAAATTTAAACTGTGCACTGTGACAGGAAGTGTGTACAGAATTAAACAAGTAGGCAAGCAAGCACGTAGTTCCTAGGACTCTAAGCAATCGCCCCCAAGCGCGCTTCTAAGCGCAACAAAAAGTAATTTGGGCTTTTACTCAATTTGTGCCTAAGACTCGAATAATGAAAGAACTAGTTTGAGAGTGTACCTACGTGCCCGGAGCAAGTCTTACGGGCACAAAAATCGCAGAAATTTGACGATTCGGGCTGTTTTGAGGTTGCCGAAAAAAATTGTCGAAACTCCGAATTGTTTGATGCTTCGTACTCCTTGTGAAGTCCCCGTTAGTGTTGCCTTCTTCACCGTAAGCTGAATCACACTCCAAGTGGTCCAATTTTTCAATTTGAACTTCGGAACCCTATTTCTTCCCCCTCTGATTTCTCTCTCGTCTCTCACTCTCACTCAAAACCACCCTCGAATCCTTGTTCTCCTCTCTGTCGCGAGCAAAACCGTTACTTGGTTGTTGAATTTGACGAAGAAACAAGGTGGGAAGAGCTTGGTGTGTCGTGCGGCTATGGAGGAGAGAACTGGGTCTGTTCGTGGCTGGAAGACGAATGAAGGGAACTGATGAACTATCGGGTCAACTGGGTTTAAATACCCTTTAGCGGAATTGACCCAAATACCCCTCCAGAAATCCATCCTTCTTGCTTTATTGCGTGCATTTTGGACCTTTCACGCATTCTGGGCACTCTCTTCGTGCGAAGAGAATTTCTCTTCGTGCGAAGAGATTGTCCAGAATGCTTCCTTCTTCTTCTTGTGACAGTCTTCCTGTTTTGAGACAGAAGGCTGTCACAGGAAGAATTTTTTTTCTCTAAGTACAAACTCTTCGTGCGAAGAGTTTTTCTCTTCGTGCGAAGAGAACTGACAGTGCTAAAAAAAATTTCCTCTTTTGCTTGATTTCGTTCGACTATTTACTCGTTTCTTCGAATCTTCATAAATCTCCTCGTCCTCGAGATCCCGTGTAGATGATAAAAGATTCCCAAAGTTCGGGGAATATTTTTTCTTCAAATTCATGCTCTCGAAGATCCGTTGAAAATTTCCGGATGTTTTAAGCCGCTCGAACATCCTTTTTTCGCCATTTCACTCGTGCCTTTGCTTCTTCATGAATCTCCTCGACCTCGAGATTCCTTTTGCATCATAAAAGATTCCCAATGTCCGGGGAATCCTTTATTCTTCAATTTGACCCTTCCAAAGACCCGTTTGGCAATTCCGGATGCTTTTTCGACGCCCTTTTGCCCGCGGAACATCCTTTTTTGGCCTAACTTCTTCGTCCGGACTCCGATTTACGCGATCCACCCGTCCACAGAAATTTCTCAACTACCCCCACACAATGACACTCTTCAATTCTGCTTTCAGTCTGTCCTTCAAAATATCACCTCGTAATCCGTGCCAGTGAGCTAGCTTTCTCCGTTGATTAATCAAATTCTTGCGTATATCAAGACGGGGAGTCCGGGATCATGATCTTCCTCAAGTGCTTGTGTTGAGTAAGTGTAGGAATGGCGTCAATCCTCTATTTCTTCATTCCGGGTCCCGATACGCGTTTTGGTCTGCTCTTTCTCGTTTTTCGTGCAATTCTTCACTCGCGCATCAAGAAGGGGGACCCGGAATAGGCCTTCCACCTAGAATTCCTGCACATGCTCATTGGAAATATTAAATCCCCTCTCTCGCACCTCTCAAATAAATCAAATAAAAACTAAAAAAAACATTATTAAAACCTACTCTACAGCAATAAATAGGTTGGGTTGCCTCCCAACAAGCGCTTTGTAATTTAAGGTCGACGGTCCGACCTAGTTACCTCAGAGATTAATTAAATTGCGGGAGTTGCATGAAGCCATTCAATGACTCCAATGAAATTCCCGTCCACGTACGGTTTCGCTCTCTGGCCGTTCACCTTAAACCTGTTCCCATTTGCGTCCTCCACCTCAAGAGATCCCCACGGATAAACTTCGGTAATTGTGTAGGGGCCACTCCATCTAGATTTTAATTTCCCTGGAAACAGCTTTAGTCTGGCGTTGAAGATCAGCACCCTCTGTCCTACTTTGAAGTCTCTCGGGATGATATACCTGTCGTGCCACAGTTTTGTCCTCTCCTTATAAATTCTCGCACTTTCATACGCCATCATTCGAAATTCTTCAAGTTCGAGTAGTGCTTGCTTTCGTAGCTCACCTGAGAGCTTATCGGCCAAATTGATCTTCTTCAAGGCCCAGAATGCCTTGTGCTCAAGTTCCACCGGAAGATGACATGACTTCCCAAATACTAACTGATAGGGAGACATGCCTAAAGGGGTCTTGTAAGCAGTCCTATATGCCCATAAGCTATCATCTAAATGCAGAGACCAATCCTTGCGTCCCGGGTTGACTGTCTTCTCCAGAATCCCTTTTATCTCTCGGTTAGAAACTTCTGCTTGTCCATTCGACTGTGGATGATAAGCCAGTGATATCTTATGCGTCTTTACCCCATATTTGCTCAGGACATTGGCAAAGACTTTGTTCACGAAATGCGATCCTTCATCATCTAAATGCTCTTACGCACGAATCTCTCTACAGTAGCTCCATCGTTTTTAGGGCAAGCCATTGCCTCTACCCACTTGGTCACATAATCCACAGCTAACAGTATATAAAGATTTCCAAGCGAAGACGGGAATGGTCCCATGAAATCAATGCCCCAAACATCAAAGGGCTCTACTTCCAACACGAAATTCTGAGGCATCTCATTTCGGTTGTCTCTGACATCGATCACACTCCTGTACAAACAAATGAGCATCTTTATGTAAAGAAGGCCAGTAAAATCCACTTTGCAATAGCTTTGCCACAATGCGCGTTTTGCCAAAATGCCCTCCGCAATTCAATTCATGGCAGTGTCTAAGAATGTCCAAAGTGTCTTGCTCAGCTACGCATCTTCTCAACACGTTGTCAGCTCCCAACCTGAACAAATAAGGGTCATCCCAGAAATAGTTTCGTGCATCTGCGAAAAATTTCTTTTTTCTGATGGAAAGACATGTCTTTTGGGACAATATTGAGCACCTTGAAGTTTGCCAAATCCGCAAACCAAGGCACAACTGCTACCACTACCATAAGTTGTTCATCTGGAAAATCTTCTCTAATTGGCACATCTTCTTGTTTTTCGTTCTCCAGTCGTGAAAAATGGTCTGCAACAACGTTCTCTACTCCCTTTTTGTCCTTGATCACTATGTCGAACTCTTGCATTAGCAACACCCATCGGATCAACCTAGGCTTCGCATCCTTCTTAGTAAGAAGATATTTGAGGGCTGCATGGTCCGTGAAGATAGTAACCTGAGAACCCACAAGGTATGGACGAAACTTGTCCAATGCGAAGATAATAGCTAACATCTCCTTCTCCGTGGTGGCATAATTAACCTGTGCAGTATTAAGAGTACGACTGGCATAGTAAATTACATGAGCTACCTTGTCTTTCCGCTGTCCCAGCACTGCTCCCACCGCATAATCGCTGGCATCACACATAAGCTCGAACGGCATGGTCCAGTCTGGGGTGGCTATAATAGGAGAACTGATCAGCTTTTTCTTGAGCAAATCAAAAGTTGTCATGCACTCTTCATTGAAATCAAAGACGGCATCTTTTTCAAGCAACCCAGATAACGGCTTTGTTATCTTCGAGAAGTCTTTAATGAAGCGCCGATAGAAACCTGCATGTCCCAAGAAACTCCGTACCCCTTTGACAGATGTAGGATAAGGAAGCTTCTCGATCACCTCAATTTTTGCCCGATCTACCTCTAAGCCTTTACTGGAGATCTTGTGCCCCAACGATATCCCCTCGGTCACCATGAAATGGCACTTCTCCCAGTTAAGCACTAGGTTGGTGTCAATACATCTGTCCAGTACCCGAGCTAGCTGCTGGAGGCAGTCTTCGAAACTATCACCATAAAGCGAAAAATCATCCATGAAGACTTCAAAATTTTTCTCCATCATGTCTGAGAAGATAGACATCATACACCTCTGAAACGTGGCAGGGGCATTGCATAGCCCAAAGGGCATGCGCCTGAATGCAAAAGTCCCATAAGGACAAGTAAATGTCGTCTTCTCCTGGTCAGCTGGCTTAATCGCTATCTGATTATACCCAGAGTATCCATCCAAAAAGCAGTAATGCGAATGACGTGCCAGCCTATCAAGCATCTGGTCCACAAATGGGAGGGGGAAGTGATCCTTCAAAGTGGCATCATTGAGTTTGCGGTAATCCATGCAAACTCTCCACCCGGTAACTGTACGAGTGGCAATTTGATCACCTTTTTCCCCTTCCACCACAGTTATACCTCCCTTCTTAGGGACACACTGCACCGGGCTAGTCCACGTGCTGTCGGAAATCGGATAGATGATACCTGCTTCCAACCATTTAAGCACCTCTTTCTTCACCACCTCCTGCATGTGAGGGTTGAGGCGGCGCTGAAACTGAACTACCAGTTTCTTGTCTTCCATGAGCCGGATCTTGTGCTGGCAAACTGTGGGGCTGATCCCCTTGATATCTGCTATGGTCCATCCCATAGCGACTTTCCTCTCCAGCAATACCTTGAGAAGCTGCTCCTCCTGTTCCCTGTCCAAACACGCAGAAACAATAACAGGTAAAGTTTCATCAGATCCCAAGTATAAATATTTTAAATGAGCAGGTAACGGTTTCAATTCTAAATCAGGAGCAGTAATAAAAGAAGGAGTAAGAATCTTCCTGCTTCCCTCATTAAAGAGGGGTAGGAGTGAACGCCAGCTGGCCTCCATAGCCTGTTCTTTTTCACTCGAATCAAGTAAGGCAAGTTCCTCATACAGCTGCTCCAATAATATATCGTCCTCCTCGTCTGGTGTGTATGCCTCCACACCAAAGCACTGCTCACTCACTGCATATGCAGGGAATTTCATAGCCTCAAAGACATTAGATGCCACCTTTTCGTCGTTAATACGCATAGTCAATTCTCCATTGGCAACATCAATCATCGTCTTTCCCGTAGCAAGGAATGGCCGTTCCAATATGAGTGGGACATCATCATCAGCATCCATATCTAGGATTACAAAATCTGCAGGAAAGATGAGTCCTTCGACTCTCACAAGCACATCCTCCAAAACACCCCGTGGTCGTTTTATATTACGGTCAGCCATCTGTAAACACATGCGAGTGGGTTTTGGATCTCCTACACCGAGTTTCTCATATACTGATGTAGGCATCAAGTTAATGCTCGCTCCAAGATCACATAACGCTCTACCATGGAACGCATCTCCCAAAGTCACAGGAATAATGGAACCACCCGGATCTTTCATCTTTTTGGGTAGCACTTTTTGCACTACGGCGCTACACTCCTCATTCAGGGTCACGGTCTCAAAATCATCCATGCGCCTCCTATTAGAGAGGAGGTCCTTGAGAAATTTAGCATATTTAGGCATTTGCGAAATGGCTTCCGCAAAAGGGATATTAATGTGCAGCTTCTTGAAGATATCCACAAACTTCTTGAAATGCTTGACATCCTCTTGACTCTTCAATCTCTGCGGGTATGGCACTCGCACACTGTATTCCTCCTTTGACTTCTGTTTCTCATCTGACTTCCTCACCGTGTCCTTTGATTGGGGAATCACGGTAGGCACGGGAATCTCTTCATCCAAGGCTTTTTCAGTGGCCTTAGTCGCCTCAGCTCGCGCATGGGTAGGATATGGGGGATCCTGAGTAGTGGTCCCACTGCGAGTAGTAATAGCCTTCAACTGCTCAGTTGGAGTAATAGTGTTGGAAGGAAGCATACCAGGTGGAAGTCCAGTATTTTTATTGGCTATTTTCCCAATCTGTCTTTCATGGCTTTTTATCGAGGCTTCTATCGCGACAATCTTGCTCTCAATCTTGTCATTGCTAGCTAACAGTTTCTTTAACAACGCGTTTGTGTCCTGTTCTTCTGAAGATGGAGGTGGTGGAGGAGCCTGTTGCTGTGGAGCCTGTCTCTGAGCTTGATAAGGAACATTTGGCCTTTGACCTGGCGCATATAGTCTACTATTCGGATTGGCATAGCTGAAGTTGGGGTGGTTGCGGTTGTTGGGATGATAGGTGTTTGGCCATTGCTGCTGTCTTTGACCCATGTAGTTCACGTCTTCAATACCATCCCCATATCCCTGATTTGCATCTGCTACCATCTCTCCCACTGACTTCACCTGTGCCGATGGATTCAAATTACTGAAAGCCGAAGTCATCACTGCCATCTGATGTTCAAATTTCTGTTCCACCATGGACTCAATCTTACTAACCAATGCTCCATCTGATTTCGTGCTTCTACGAGTCTCGGACCTCGTGGATTTGCGTTTGGCTACATTATCTAGCAAATCACGACATCTCTATAGTCCCATTCCCATAAAATTTCCTTGAGCCATCATGTCCAATTCACTAGCAGTATCTCTATCCAAAGCATTATAAAAGTAGTGGAGAAGTTTATACCATGGTTCTCCGTGAGTAGGGCATCTGCGAAGGAGTTGGTTGAACTTTCTCCACGTGTCTCCCAACAAATCATCTTCCTTCTGTGTAAATTTGGTTATGTCAGCTATCCGTTGAGAAACCTTGGATGGTGGAAGATACTTCCTGAGAAACTCTCTACTACAATCTGCCCATGTAACTATGCTGCCTGCTGGAAGTTCCATAAGCCATGTCTTTGCCTTTCCCGATAAGGAGAAGGGGAAAAGCATGAGCTTTATCGTCTCGAGTGGAACTCTCTGGTCATACATGGTAGAAGTGATTTGCTCGAAATTGAGCAAGTGTTGATGTGGATCATCACTCGGGGCTCCAGTGAATAAGCACTCATCCCTAACCATGTTGATCAACGGTTGGCGAATCTCGAAATGAGCTGCATTGATCTGAGGCCTGACAATGGTGGGCTGATATCCCTCCGGTGTAGTTCTGAAGTAGTCCACCAAAGGACGCTCATCCTCCTCAGCATTGTTGACTTGCTCCACCACATTCCGACCGTTTTTGTTCCGATTATTGCCCCCATTATTCCCATTGCCACCGTTATTTCTGCCAACTACTTCCGCACCAGGAAGTTGTTGTGGATTCGGAGGGTTCATGCGATCAATCATCGCCTGCATCTCAGCCATTTGAGCCCTAAGTTGCTCAGATTCCGCGGCTCTGTTTGCAGCCTCCTCTACAGCAGCTGCTCTAGCTGCCTCCGCATCTTGCACATTTTTGCGGATTCTCTCAAACTCAGCTCTCGTTTCTTCATCCATGACTACTGAGCTTGAATTCCTCTTGTCTCTACGCTGTGCTTTTTATAAGGATTCCGGGTCTTCAGACGTTGGATACAAAGGCTCGTGTAAATCAACCTGAAATCACAAACCACGCAAAACGTAGGTGAGTAACGGATATAAACAATAAATTAAAATCCCTAAGGCTAGGAATTATAACTAATTTAGCCGAAGTCCCCGGCAACGGCGCCAAAAACTTGACACGCTCCAACTGCAAGTGTACAGATGTCGTGTGTAGTAATAAATTCCGGAAATCCGGGTTGTTGAACCCAAGGGAATTTGTTTAAATTAATTATTATTCTAAACCTTATGTGGGTACGTCGCAAGTTGTGTTTTGTTCTAATTCTACTAAAATAAAAACGCAATATTCTCAATTAACCGAGTGAAGTAGTTCACGATTAATAAAGAATGAATTTTAGGGTTTTTGTAATATAAGGGAAAAATACCTGGAATTCTCTAGGTTCACTAGGTTGATCTAGACTTATGTTTTGATTTGTAAAACAACCATGTGTCTTTCACTATCAATCAAGCAATATTAAACTTACCGAGTTACCAAGCACGTTCACTATACTTAGAACCAAAATAAACCGAGTTACCAAGTCTATTTTAGCTTTAAGCATGCATTAAAACCATAATTCTACTTTAACGATCCTAGTTAACGATGTCGAGTTACCAAACATTGATACGACTAGGTGGATTATTCAATTTACCGACTAATTCTCACGGAGTTACCGCGTGAAAACTAATTAAGTTTATCTCTACGTTAGCTACTCGCAAAGATATTATGATTACAAACGTAAATAATCCATAACAATGAAAGAAAACGTGAGATTAAGCTAAAACATGAATCACAATCATCAAAACATGATATTTAGATCAAACCCTAGCTACACCAAACGAGAATTCCCAGCAAATAACGTTTAGCTACTCATATTCATACTCAAAACGACAAGTCTCATGAGTTTAAACATAAAAATCAAGAAAAGAGAAGAGTTGAGAATCCAAACGGATGATCCAAAGCTCCTAAGCTCTCACAATAGCTCCTTGATCTCCAAAAGATGTGTCTCACGTCAAAAACTACTCAAAAAGTCGACCTAACACACTTAAATACGTTCCTAGAATAATATAACAAAGTTTCTAATAATTGCAAAAAGACCCCGGACGTTTCTAGCTTTCTGGGCGAACTCTTCGTGCGAAGACCCTTTCTCTTCGTGCGAAGAGATTGTCTACTCTGTCTGAACTCTTCCTGCAAAATTCCTCCTATTTTGAGACAGCATCATGTCACAGGAAGAGAAATGGAATTTTGGCTAAGTCTTTTCTTCGTGCGAAGAGCTTTTCTCTTCGTGCGAAGAGTTCCTGCCTTAGCTTTTTTCTGGGGTCTTTTCTTGAGTTTTCCTTGCTTTCTTTGTTTCCGAAGCTCGTTTCTTCACCACCTTTGATCCTCGCGTCCTATTTCCTGCCAACCACAACACGAAACACGAACCCGCGATCATATCATAATAAAAGCAACAAAATATACGAGAAACGCCCAGATTTAACGATGAACGCTCAAAAACTCAATTTTCACAATTTTAGCACAAAACGCTCAAAGACGATTAAATTCTCCATGATAACCACGCAAAACATAGCGAAAATAAGGAATAATTTAACTCCAAAACGGAGTTATTAGTACACTGCTCTATTTTCTTCTTGACCCACATATTGAGCCACGTGCAATGTTTCTCCACCGACGACTTTGATAACTCCCATTTAGGAGTTATCTGTGAGCTGATATTAGACTGTTTTAAAATGAATTATCATAATTCCGAACATATTTTAGCCGACAAAACCTGCATATTCTATAAAAGAGGAAATTGAGCTTATTTGCGAAATCCGGGAATTGTCATGCATAATTTGACGGTAATTTGTAGATATCATGGTTGTTCATGTTGTCTTGACTAGTTGATTTGAGGCGGAAAAAAAACTTCGGAAACAAAGAAACGCTCAAGCGGAGCAAAGAGACGCAAAGTTGGAGAAGCTAGAATGACCAGTCATCACTCTTTTTGAGTATATATGGATTTATAAAAATAATTTGGGAGTGAGACCGGTGGCAAATGAAAGTAGACTTCAAGAGCTTTCCAACGAGAGGTCACAGACCAATACAGAGTTTGGATGAGAGAATTTTGGCCTTGCGAAGTTGAAGCAATTTGATGTGTGCGTAGCTACGCAGAAGTACGCAGACAGAGAGAAAAAAAAGTAAATTTTTAGCCATTGTTGAAGGAAAATGGCCACTGTGTGGCTACGCAGGTACCTACGCACACAGAGAAGAAAAATTTCAGAAAATGGCTACGATAGGGACAGTTCAAGCCACATTGTGCGTAGCTACGCACAAGAAAATTAGCTATGCACACAAAATTGAAGCCAAGGGAGACATAAGCTGTTGTGTGCGTAGCTAGGCACAATAAATTTATCTACACACACAGGGGGTGAAAACTGCTGGAAACTGAAGACTGAAGGTTGTTGTGTGCGTACCTGTAAGTGTAGCTACGCACAGGAAATTTAGCTACACACACAGGGAAGAAGAAAGAACAAGATTTAAGGCTCTGTATGCGTAGCTACGCACAAAAATTTAGCTATGCACACAGAGGGAGAAACATATGAGATTTGGAGCTGATCTGGCCACTGTCTGCGTACCTGTGTGTGTAGCTAAGCACAATAAGGATTAGCTACACACACAGAGAAGGAAAAAGGAAGATTATGAAGCTGATTAGGTACTTTGTGCGTAGCTACGCGGAAGCTATGTGTAGCCACGCAGATAGTGCAGAAATTCTGAGGCGGTTTTGTCTATTGGTCGTTTTGTAAATTCATGCAGTCTTTATGGAAGATTCTCAGCACTATATAAAGGAACGTCTAGATTTTGTTTTTGACACACAATACACCCATGGAGAAGTATAAGCATCCTCAGATAGAACGGAAGCGCGAATCCAGATTCTAAGACACTCGTTTGATCTTACTCCCTCTTTATTTCAGAACTTTGTTAGTTTAATTATGTCGTGCAGTAGCTAAACTCTTTACCTAGGTTCTCGGTGAACCTAGGGTTTCGTACTCTGTATTTAGTTCTGTTCTGATTATGGATTCATGATCATAGGATCTTAATATCAACAATTTTTAATCGTTACTCTGTCGTTGATTTACTGTTCATGCATGATCGGAGTCGCGAACCCGAATTACTACAGACTCGAACCGATAGGTGAAAACGGATGGTTAGGGTTAGGAAGAGAAGAATTTTTTAGCACCTTACCCCGATGGACCCTACAGATTAAGGGGAGATAGGACTAGCCTAAGCGTTTGACCAACTGTTAGAGAATCTGATCCGAGCCTTTAGGACAGGTTAGAAACCCTAGCAGATTTACAACGAGATTGCATATTTAGGTAGCTTAACAAGATCTGAAAATTTGGAGGATCGTGACAACGTGCAGGAACTGTATAGTGACTGTGCTACTGGTACGTGGTACGAATAAGCGACTGTTATGTGTTTTCATAATCAACAGAACGGTAAACTGAAGATACCCTAGGGGATCATGGCATCTAATATCTCAAACCCTAGTTTTACAACCCTAGAGATTATATCAAAAATTCTTTCATAAAGATTTACGTTTCAGTTTTTTATTCAGTACTTAGTTAGTAATTAAAATCTCAAATACTCCTCCCTTTTTACACTTTGTTAGTTAAAACTAATTGCTTGACAAAACTGCAAGATTCCTCGTGGGAATGATAATCCGATTTGAAATACACCCGATACTACTTGATTCGTATACTTGCGACTAGCAAGCTAAATTGCGCATCAAGTTTTTGGCGCCGTTGCTGGGGACTTTTTAACGGTTTATTTAGTAGTCAGGATTAATTTTTAGATTTTTCCTTTTATTTTTAGTTTTTATTTTCCTGTTATCTCATTGCTCTTGATATCTTTGTTTTTCAGGAACTTCTAGTGTATGCCCAGATTTCCCTGCGAACTGGTTCAGCCACTCGACAACCCGAAACAGCTTTTCACAGAGCAAAACCGCAGACACCGAGAACGAAGAATGGCCGATAACACAGGAGAATTGCCTGCCAATCCTGAGGCACGCACCCCAGCCAGATGGCTCGGTACATCGAGGAGCTGATCGCAGCAGGCTTTGCCGCCCTGAACAACCTGAGGACATATGACATGTCTGGAAAGGCTTTGGTGGAGAACTTTGAGGTCCCTACAGGAGGACATGATCCATCAATCGTTGTGCCAGAAATCACTGCTGAGCATTTCGATCTTAAACCCTCCACCATACAGATTGTTCAAAATTGCTGCCCATTCCACAGCAGAGCCGATGAGGACCCGAATGACTTTGTCGAGAATTTCGAAGACTACAGCAACAAAGTCTGGTACAAGGGATTCGACGAGAGGCACTCAAGCTAATCTTGTTCCCATAATGCCTGTACGGGAAAACCCAGGACTGGCTCGAATTGTGATCTCCCAAATCTATCACTACATGGGAGGATTGCGCTGCAGATTTTCTGGAAAAATTCTACCCGCCTCTCGCGTTATCCAACTGCAGAGCGACATCTTATCATTCAAACAAAAGATGGGAGAGACGGTGGTAGATGCATGGTACACACTGATGAGATTGGTGAAAAAGTGCCATAATACACGGTTTTAGGGACCCGAAGATTCTGCAGGTATTCTACCATGCCCCATAAAAGGAGAATGCTGACAGAATTGACAAAGAAGCCGAAGGGAACTTTCTGTACCATGTGGACAAGGACGGGGCCTATGATTTGAAGTAGAAGTTAGCCAAGTAGGATACTCGCCTGTTTGACGATCGCAGTATGGCCACCTTGGCTGAGCCAGTAGTCGATGACACGATTGAAAAGCTGATCAAGGTGGTCACGGAACCAAATTTAGACGCAGCCATTGAAGAGCTCAGAAAGGAAGATGCCAACTATGTGCAGCAACCGTGGGATCCAAACTGGTACAGGCCGGGCACGAGAGATCATCCCGGGTTCCGGTACGGAAACCCTAATTCCGTAGTTTATGCACTCCAACATAGGCCACAGGCTCAGCAGGAAGCACCAGCAGCACAAGTACAACAGGGTATCAACACAGCAGTACGATAGTGAGATGAAGAAAATCGAATCCATGTTTCAAACAATGGAATCCATATTTGCACGGATGGATGCCTTTTCAGCTGACAATCCACCAAAACTTCACTGCGTACTTTGGATGTATAGGTTGGGCAATTGGCACAGTAGGTAACTGAGAGAGCACCGGGAACTTATCCTCGACCACAATTAACAATCAACATGCTCAGATCAATGCTATCACCACTTGAAGTGGATAAGCACTATAGGATCTGTCGTACCGTAGCCATGCACGTGCAAAAAAGTTGAACATATCGAACACAAAGTTTTTGGCAAGGATGACAATTCAACCGTCGGCCCCCAGCTGAAGGGCTCGGTTGGACAGGATGCAGTGCAGAATGATACGGAATCTGAAACGGTGCATGCCTCCACAGAGGTGTCGTATCCTTTTAAGACACGGAAGAGGGATGATAGCAAGGGCTACACCAAATTTCTAGAGATATTTAAACAGCTGCAGATCAATATACCCTTAGCCGAGGCTTTGGAAAAGGTTTCCACTTATGTCAAATTCCTGAAGGACATTATGTATGGAAGGAGGCATATGAGCGATTTTGAGACTATAAATCTGACGGCAGAAGTTAGCAATTGTGTGAAGAGTGGGCTACCAAGGAAGAGGAAGGACCCTGGCAGTTCTTTCATCCAGGTGACCCTAGGTAATGCTTACACACGAAACCCTCTGTGTGACCTAGGGGCCAGTATCAATCTAATTCCCTTGTCGATTTTAAAAACTTTGAAAGTCGGTGAACTCAGGCCCACCAGAATCATGCTTCAGATGGCGGACATATTCGTGAAACAGGCATATAGAGTCATTGAAGATATTCGGGTGAAAGTTGTAGAGTTGATTTTTCCGAAAAATTTCGTAATTCTGGACATGGAGGTAGGAGATATACCACTCATTCTGGGCAGACCGTTCTTGGCCACTGGAGAGGCCATGCTAAACTGCAAAAGCGGAGAGCTAACTATGCAGATTAATGAAGACAAGGTAAAATTCAACGTCTTCAAATCTCTCCAGCTTCCAAATTATAACGAACATGAAGATTGCTTTGCTGTGAAGTTAGTCGAAGATGGCATGGAAAACAAGGAGCTTTACGAGCTGTGGGCAGAGATTAACAGAGTGAACAAAGGGGATGAGGAGAGGTTCCAGGAGGAGCAGGCCATGCAAGCTGAACACTGGACCACTTTACACCCGGACGAAGAAGGTGGGCACCCTGGTCCCGTCACTCAAATAGCCACCAACTCTTGAGTTGAAACCACCCCCGAGCCATCGAAGTCGAGCACGAGATCAGAAAATATTGCCAAAGCAGCTTCAAGTAGGGCAGAAAGTACTTCTCTACAATTCCTGGAGGCAGTTTTTTCTGACAAAATTGAGATCCAGAGGGTCAGGACCATTCATCATCAAAGAGATATTGTCATGGGATGCGGTGGAATTGTAGAATCCGCATGGCAATCAAACTTTCATGGTGAACGGAAATTGGGTCAGGCCATACTTGGACCCGAAAGCAGTTGTCAAGGTAGACTGTTTTGACGTCCCTTGAGCAAGCACGAGGTAACTGGGTCAGGCCGTCGACCTTAAATTACAAGCGCTCGTTGGGAGGCAACCCAACCTAGGTATAGGATTAGTTTAGTTTGTTTTAATAAATTAGAGAGAGGTCAGATGAGTGGAATTTAATTCTTAACTAAGTATGTGCAGAAAAACAAGTGAATCAAAGATGGAAAAATTGTGTAGAAAGTTGTTGTCTGCGTAGCTACGCAGGTAGCAACACAAACAATAAGCATAAAAGGCATACTTTCAGAATCTTGATGAATCGAACCCGGTGTGCTCTGACACACTCATTCATTACAGGGAATCGTACGAGTTGGAGATTTTTCAGGAACAATTTTCAGAAGAAATAGAGCAATCAACCCGGTGTACAAAAATACACTCGAACATATGGGAGCACATTGTCACACACAGTGGTGCTTGGGGATTGCACATTTGAAGAGTGCATGCAGAGCCCGGAAGGTTGACAACTTCCATTAAAAAAAAACTTCGGTGACCGTTCAACGGTCCTTCTTACCCGAAATTTGCAGAAAAGTCAGCACCCGTAAGACTTGCTCCGGGTGTGCATGTCAAAAATCTCTTCATTCTACTGTCAATTTTAAGACTTAATTTCTGCTCAATTTTTCTTTATCTTTGCTACCAGTTGGTCAGAAGAGGCTGAGTCGAGTCAGGAAGCCAGTAACCCGACACCACAACAATTTGACAACCGGTCCAGTACTCGGTCACATCGTTCGTCGAGCTCTCTTTCGCGCCGAAGTGCCAGTGCGCAGACTGGTACCATCAACAATTCCTCCAACACTATACATGGGACTACAGATTCGTGGTCCGAACCAAATTTTGTGCCAAATGGATCTGTGCCATGAGGGCATGCCACCTATTAGTGTGGGGGTAGGAGTCGTGTTTGCATTAACCACGTCTGCACGTTTTTACATATTTTTTTGCAGTTTCATTTTTAGTTTTGAGTCTGCACGTTTTCTTTATTTTGAGCCAACCCACCACTCTTTCCGACCTTGCATTGAAGATATTTATGGAAAATTTAAAAAACAAAAAAAAATCAAAAGTCCTAAAAAACTAAAAATTTCAGGAAATTCTAAAAGTTGAAAAATCAAAAAATCTGAGAAAAGACAATTGAGATAACAAAGAACTAGGGAGAGATCAATGATAGTCTTCTGAAATGGAAGAAAGACCGCACCGAGGTGTAGTAGATAGGGCTTTTGTACGATTTGGTTCGAGCCAGTGCGCCTCAGAATCAACAAGTAGTTATCTCTTGAGCTAGAAATCCGACTAGTCGACAACCCGCCTATGGGCGCCATCACGATCACCGCATCGGATTGGAGTGATTGGCTCATAACGGACACACTGTCATGTTTCTTAACCCGAGGTCCAACTAGTCAGTCCATTTGAAGCCATTTAGCCCTGTTATTCATATCCACTATAGCCTAGGGAGCCTTCTTTTGTGAAATTCATCACTTGTTAGTTGGCTGTTTCTACACGTTACAACAGAGGGAGTGAGCTAGGGAGGTTTTCGACGAGTGAGAGCTTCATGACAGATCACTGTTGAACAGTTTGACATTTGCATAGTTTTTGAGGGTTGGAAAGGATGAGTTAGAGGCGACTGCATTGTTTTGCGGAGGTGATTCACTGCATTACATAGTGATCACAAGTAGAGAAGTCGCGTGCGAGACATCTTTCCACACAAAATTGGGTACCGAGGGTCGTGGGGTTAATTGGTGGTTGTGCTGATTATCTACATCTTTGGCGATGAGGAGGTTCGGTAGGACTGCACGTGTATTTTTCGACTACAGGATCGGCGCTTCATGATTAGTGCGGGGGTACTACACACGAGGACATTTTTCGTACCCCGCGACATTGGATTATTTCTGCACTACTCAACTTATATCAGTTTGTTTATTTACGTTATTTGTAGTTGTATTTATTTACAAAAATTTCAAAAAAAAGAAAAAAAAAGAAAACAAATGAAAATAAGAAGAAAAAATAAAAAAAAAAGATAAAAAAATGTTTTATTTTTACATTTTTTTCAGTTATTTATTAGTTCAAAGCTGAGTAGGTGGCACTATTTTCAAGATTCGACATCACTTCACATTCGTGGTCGCGAGAACGGCGAAGAATCATCGGGAGCTGGGGGAATTGAGTGAGCAGAAACTTAGGTGTTTTGGTCAGTTTTTCGGGAGCTCGGTGAGGGGTGTGAGTTGGGGACAGTGAGAATGTCATAACAAGTAGGAGTATGCCATACCATGTTACATACGTATATCCTACCTGTTAGGCTTAGAATCCTTGATTCGGAAATAGCTCGGATGGTCGGTTAACTAGGAATTTGATCAGGTTGAGTACGGAAGTAACAGTATGAGGTGCCACCGCTTATTTTCCACTCTTAAATCTGGCCATACTCACCGGTCGCTTGTGGTTTAGTAGTTTTTGGAAAGAGGGTGAGGTTTTGATGACACACCGGTTTGCGTTATGGAGATTGCCCAATCTTGCAAAAAAAAAGAGAAATATTTTGTTGTATAAATTTTGAGTCTATGATTCGTTGTATATCATCTCTGAGTCAGTAGTATAGTCGAGTCATCTGGTACCTAAGTCTGGTTCAGCAGGTTGGTATGCCATGGTAGTAGTATGCAAAGGGTTTGTTCGGGACGAGCAAAGTTTAGTTTGGGGGTATTTGATAACTCCCATTTAGGACTTATCTGTGAGCTGATATTGGACTTTTTTAAAATGAGTTATCATAATTATGAGCATGTTTAGCTGACAAAACCTGCATATTCTATAAAAGAGGAAATTCAACTTACTTGCGAAATCCAGGCGTTTTCATGCATAATTTGGCGGTATTTTGTGAATATAATTGTTTCGTATGGTTGTTCGTGTTGTCTTGACAGGAAAAGATGCTTAGTGGTTGATTTGAGGCATAAAACGAACTTCGGAAACAAAGAAACGCTTAAGCGGAGCAAAGAGCCTCAAAGTTGGAGAAGCTAGAATGACCAGTCTTTACTCTTTTGAATATATCTGGAGTTATACAAGAAATTTGGGAGTGATACCAGTGGAAAATGAAAGTAGACTTCAAGAGCATCCTAACGATAGGTCATGGAGCCAAAACAAAGTCCGGATGAGAGAGTTACGGCCTTGCGAAGTTGAAGCACTTTGCTGTGTGCGTAGCTGCGCAGACTGAGAGCAAACAAGTACTTTGTTGGCCACTGTTGAAGGAAAATGGCCACAATGGGCGTAGCTACGCAGGTACCTACGCACACAGAGAAGAAAATTTTCAGTAAATGGCTAAGGCAGAGACAGTTCAAGCCACTGTGTGCGTAGCTACGCACAGGAAAATTAGCTACGCACACAAAATTGAAGCCAAGGAAGACATAAGTTGTTGTGTGCGTACCTATGCATGGTAAATTTATCTACGCACACAGGGGTGAAAACTATTGTAAACTGAAGACTAAAGGTTGTTGTGTGCGTACTTGTGTGCGTAGCGACACACAAGAAATTTAGCTACGCACACAGGGAAGAAGCAGGAGCAAGATCTAAGGATCTGTGTGCGTAGCTACGCATAGAAATTTAGCTACACACACACAGGGAGAAATATATGAAGATTTGGAGCTCATATGGCCACTGTCTGCATACCTGTGTGCGTAGCTATGCACATGAAGGATTAGCTACGCACACAGAGAAGGTAAAAAGAAAGATTCTGAAGCTGATTAGGTACTGTGTGCATAGCTACGCAGACAGTGCAGAAATTCTGAGGCAGTTTTGGCCAGTGGCAGTTTAGTAAATTCGGGCAGTCTTTTTGGAAGCTTCTCAGCAATATATAAAGGAACGTCCAGAGCTCGTTTTTGACACACAATACACCCAAGGAGAATTCTAAGCATCCTCGAAGAGCACGGAAGCATGAATCCTAATTCCATCACACGTTTGATCTTGCGCTTTCTTTATTTCAGAACTTTGTTAGTTTAATTCTGTTGTTTAGTAGATAAACTCTTTGCCTAGGCTCTTGGTGAACCTAGGGTTTCATACTCAGTATTTAGTTCTGTTCTGACTATGGATTCATGATCTTAGGATCTTAATATCAGCAATTTTTATTCGTTATTCTGTCTTTGATTTTACTATTCATGCATGATCGGATTCGCGAACCACAATTGCTACAGACTCGACCCGGTAGGTGAAAAGTGGCTGGTTAGGGTTAGGAAGAAGACAAAATTTAGCACCTTACCGCGGTGGACCCAAAAGAGAATGGGAGATAGGACTAGCTTAAGCGTTTTACCATTTGTTAGAGAATCTGAACCGGGCCTTTAGGACAGGTTAGAAACGCTAGCAAACTTAGAACGATATTGCAAGTTTAGATAGCTTAACCGGATTCGAAAATCTGCAGGATCGTGACAACGTGCAAGAACTGAATAGTGAATGTGCTACTGGTACGTGGCACGAGTAAGTGACTGTTGTGTGTTTTCATAATCAACAGAATGGTAAACTGAAGAGACCCTAGGGGATCCTGGAATCTAGTATCTTGGACCGTAGTTGTACAACACTCAAGATTATACCAAAAATTCTCACAAAAATATTTACGTTTCAGTACTTAGTTAGTAATTAAAATCTCAAACTACTCCTCCCTTTTTCACACTTTGTTAGTTAAAACTGATTGCTTGAAAAACCTGCAATAGTCCTCGTGGGAACGATAATCCGAGTTGAAATGCCCCAGATACTACTTTATTCGTATACTTGCGACTAGCACGCTAAATTGCGCATTCAACTCACACCATTACTCGAGCGCCACTTTTCGAGAGGTCACATACTTTCTCTTCCTCATATCTTATGTGTTTGCCTCTCTCTCTCATCTCTTTCCATTGCCTCGTAGATTAATAAAACCCTTGCAATTGCTTGTAATCCCCACTGAATTAAGTTCAATTTGTTTAGCATATTTTTCTCCTTTTAAAAAAGCTCGACTTATGCTTCTCTATACGGTCTGTTGAACTAGAGCTTCACCCCTTTTCTGGTATTGAAAAGTCCATTTTCCACGGAGGACGATGGCCGCTTTAAAATCTTTGTTCCAGCCTGCATCAACGTAGACTTTGACCCACCTGGACGTCGGTTTGGTCACTATCTTTGTCGTAGTTAACCGGATCTAAGTCATACCTTCCTTATATCTGCTATTCAAGATATTTTTGTAACAAGATAAGTACTTTTCAGTATCTATTATTATTATTATTATTATTATTATTATTATTATTATTATTATTATTATTATTATTATTATTATTATTATTATTATTATTATTATTATTATTTCATCTTTCATTTTCTTCTTTTTCTGGTGTACTATTTGATTTTTATGAAGCCATGGCGCCCATGTAACGACACCAAACCACTGTCTCTTGTTTTTCTCCGGTTCCAAAAATGTTCGTGGAAACCAATTCGAGAAGACTTCGTTTGGACAGGTTCGATCAAATTGATGTCGATTTTTAGTACTTCCGTTTTAATTTTACATTGTAGAAGACATGACTGTCTATTTTTTCTTACATAACGGACATATCAACTGTACATCAATTCCTCTACTTTTTAGATTCTTTTCTAAAACTAAAAATATATTGTATTGAAATGCATCATTATGATTTTTCTTGAAAAAAGGTTATTGTTTTAAAATTATTTAAGAACGTGAAACAATATTTGCCTGCACCAACTTTATTTTAATGATCCGGCTTCTATTTCGACAGTTTTACATTCTAGCATATGACAATGGGAGATGGACATGAAAAAATAATTTTTTCTCGGTAAATGGTATTAGCTCACATATTCGTGTCCGGTAATTAAGTTTTCCATTCTAAGATTAATATTGCATTTATGTTGATACATTATCTTTTTTTTTTCATTAAATTTTAAGATGTCTCATTTTGATGTTTCATTCTCAATTTGGATACTACTTAGTATCATTCGATGTACATTAGACTGTTTCCTTCCTTGGATTGAGATAGTAAGAAGTATGTTAGAGTATATTAATATTCACACGAGAAGTCTAACATGAAAACATCAACATGATATGCAATGTCCTCATAGTTAAGGAGAGTTATATTTTGCTGCTTTCTTCCATGCTTTCCATGAAACATGAAAACATGAACATATTGAATTTAAATCAAGTTTGAACTAGTTACCACACATGCTAACGGAACATTACCCGACCTAGAGCCTAGATTTTTTAGATTATGGTTAAGGGAAACCTGCCTTATTGAAAGGATTAAGAATCATCGACCCTAGAAGCTAAAAAAGGTATCATGAGCAATTGCAATAATCGGGTGGGTTAATTAAAAAGATACGTCATACGTCATTGCTGCTTCAGTTGTTGAGTGGGATGGCTCGAATGTTGATGGCATGGAGGTTATGGTACTATTTTATTTGTCTCTTTTCTCATACCACATTAGATTGTCTAATGCCCTTTCGCGAGCTCCCTTGTGCTCTGTTATATATAATAGAAAGGGTAAAATACAATTTCCACCCCTCTATTATGGAAAAAGTACAATTACCCCCTGCGATATGGTTAAAAACAAGCCCCTTCAGAGACAGTTACCCCTGTCAAAGCTAGAAGCTAATGGAATGGGTTAAATGACATATTTACCCTCACATTAAAACAGATTGACACTGCTATATAAGCATTTTTTTTCTTTCATCCCCTCATTTGTAACCCTAGCACAACCATCTCTCTCTCTCCTCCTCCTCATCCTCCTCCTCTTCCTTCTAGCCGCCACAGACCTCTTTCCTTTGTCAAACAAAGCTACTTCTCCTTCCTTCCTTCCTTCAACAAACCATTTGGGTCTTGTTTACGCTTTCGGTTTAAGATCTCTTCAAAATTGATTTCCACACATAGGTTCCCAATTTTTTGGCTTGTAAACAGAAGAAAATCTACTTCTCTAAGCCGAATACTCAATTCTCTAAAGATGGTTGTGACACACCCATATTTCGCCAGGGATAAATACGAAAATGCCACTCCGCACCCGAGATTGCTCTCGGTGCTAGGAACAATGGTAATCAAAACAAACACTACCATGTTTATTTATTACAAAGTGCATAATTGTCTCGCATTTCATTATAAATGTGGAATTAGACTATGTATTCGAATCAATAAAAGATACTTACAAAAACTAGTATAGTTATGCGATCCCTCCTACATTAATTTCCCTTCCCCTAAACTTGCGGGAAAAGAAACAAAGACCGTCATTTTTCCAAAGTCAGCAAGAAATGCCAAGTAAGTAAACACCCAAACGTGTAAACTGAATAAGACGCATGATTTACTTTTAATAAACGGATATTAACATGGAAGAACTCAAATAAGTAACTTCGAGTGACCATGTATGAGAAATATTAATTTACCAACTCTTTATTAGCAATCTCAACCATTTCCGTTAATATATCCAAGGGGAACATTCTCAACTCACGTCATTTTTCCAATTAAGAGATTCTCAAAGGATGAATTTCATTTCACTTTCCACATAAAACCCATATTTATTATTTAGTTGTGGCAGGGAACGAACCAATACATCACAATATCCCATCAGGGTATCTCATCGCATAACCAACCATATCCCATGCATACAAGACCTTAATTGTCGACACCCCCTTAAGACTTCTTGCGGCCTGAAAGGTGAGTACATGGAGCAGCCCGGGGCAAATTGCAACCGAGCAAAAAATTCCAGTCACAATATGTAAGAATCCGAATATAGTTCCACCGCACAATTGTTTTCATTTATACGTTATTACCCATTTTACTTATCATGTGACAACTTTGAAAGGAGAATTTAGACACATAATCAAAGTCTCAAGTTGAACAGGTACATCACAAATCACATTTGAGACATGATTCTAAAAATATTTGGACACGAAAGGAGGACGGGCACACGATGTCTGGCATGTTTACTCACTCAAGTAGCAACGAAAATTATACGACAATAGATTCTACGGATAGATGTAGCCGTCGTCTATGAAACATTTGCCTACAATTTAAGTACCAAATTTCTAATCACACAGTAGTACTCTTGAATAAATAGTTGTACTAATCCTATATGCGTACTTGGTCATGACATATGGTCAAATCCAACTCTTTCGGTCTGAATAAATACCTAAATGATTTTCACGTGCAAATAAGGTGCTCCTAAGATAACTTGTATCAGTAGTTACTACTATTTTACAATGAATCTCGTATGAGAGAGTTATGAGTTAATGCAATAGGTCTCAACTTGACACAGTTTAGTAAAAAAAAAAATTTAGAAAAAGCTAAATTTTATTTCGATGTGAAACCAGATAAAGATGAAAGTAGAAACGTAATGCTTCGAAACGGTATAAAGTGGAGTAAAGACGAAGCTTTTATGAGTGAGTTATGACCTCACAAAGTTGGGTCAAATAATATGTCTGAATCCATATTTTCAGACCCGACTCATATTACAAAAAATGGCATTCTGGAAAAAATGTAATAATTTAAAAATGATAGTAATTGGAAATGAAAGTAGACTCGTAGACCTTTGAAGCAATATAGGGTGGGACAGAAACAAAGTTTTTTTGAGTGAGATATGACCTTTCAAATCAGGTAAAGGATTTTGCCCGATTATCGAGTATCAAAACGAGACTATCTATTTTGAATTACGTTTCTTACGAAAACCTTATGAGAATACTTCATTTTAGTCATATAAAATAGATGTAAGACAGTCTACATGAAGAATTAATCGTGAAATTGAATAACTCTAGTATAGAAGAGATGAATGATCAAAATGAAGAACCATGATCGAAACTTACCAATCTTGGTCTTTAGGAATACCCAAATGGAGTGAAAAGGAGGAGAGAGCTTGAGGCCTTCAATTATGAAATTAAGAGGAAAGTGTGGTGATGGTTTCATCCAAGTGACAGAGTTATGTATTTATAGAGAGCGGTGGAGTGTTAGAGTGGATGATGTGATTTGACATGTAGATTGGAGTGGAGTGATGTGACTAATCATGTTGAGTGTTGGAGTCGATGATGTGTCTAGTCACGTGGAGTATAAAAGTGGAGTGATGTGACTAGTCATGTTGAATGTTGGAGTATTTTTCTTTACTTGAAAAGACAAAGGTATGATGATGGCCAAAGACGACTCTAGTCATTTAAGATTATGATGATACCTATTGGTTCTTGGTGTGCTCATGCCATAATTTTTTAGTCATGAGATATGCCTTGTTATTATAGTTTCTTTATGGTCCATATTGATAGGAGATGCTAGAAAATAGTCATTTGGTCCATACATATACATATTCCCCCTAATTTTCTACACTTAGAGTTGTAAAATAACAAGTTTTGGTCATATTTTGATAGGTCATCCTCTCAAATTCGGGAATACACTAGGGAAATGTGGTTGTTTTGACAAGATAGCATGGAAAATTTTAAGTCTAAGGTGTGTAGGAGAAATAATCTTGATGGGACAAGAGAAACATGACTTGCATGGCTAAAGCTAGAAAAATCACGGGTCTCACCTTAGGAAATCATGAGTCTAACCCTTCCATACACTAGATCGACATGCCAACCATATGTACATAACATATTAATGTATATCAACATTTTAGGAATACCTATATGCCATTAACCTTAATTAATCAATTTGAATTCTTCTCTCAAATTATCAATTAACTCCTAGTATTAAAACGGGGTATTGCATCATTCTCCCCTTAAAGAGAGCTTCGTCCTCGAAGCTAGAGCTACACAATCAGCGAAAAAATTCTTTATGGTGCCAGGATGTATCTATATGACGGTGCACATAATGTATCATGAAATGCACAAATAATATCATGTAATGTCATGCATCAATTTTATATTCTCTTCTAATTACTTAGGTGTTAAGCATGATATTTTGGGTTGCTAATATGAATACAGTGCTAAAACCGAGGGTTACTTTCTACCCCCCTATAGAGTGACGTCGCTGGAACTCGTCACGATGGATGGACATATTTGGAGGGTTCATGAGAGAATTTGCTGACACCCTTCTTTAGCTATCACTCTTACTGTAGAGTACAATGACTGTCATGTACTTGTATAGGAAATCCTTATCTAAAATTATTTCTATTTTCCTAACTGGGTTAAGTCAGTAATTAAGAAATTCTCCAAAAATTTCACGACCTTAGATGGCATTTAGAAAGTCCATTTTCCCTTCCTACTTCTTACTGATTATAGTAGCCTCTTACACATGGAATCTATGTCGACAAACCACTCCCTGATTATCTAGCTGGAAACTGATTTATCCAGTTTACTAGATAAGATGTTTCTATTAGTCACCTACTTTCTGATAACACAACTATTTGCCGAGATCAGATAAGATGCAAAATGGAAGGATATGTGTAACTCTTAGTTCAAAACAACTTAGAATGTAGAGTATCCCTATAAAATCGTATAACTTTTAGATGTAACTGATAAGTGAACAATTATCCCATGGCCTGAATACTTATTTAGTGACAAGACTCCAGTTGCACACATCCAATAATGAAACGTATCAACCACCTCAAGTTTGAATCGGTATTATAATTTAGTATACGAAACCTAAACATGACAGGTAATAATACTGTTGCAATCGAAGCATCCCAAAGTTCGAATAAACCATTAAAATAACATTTAATGTATAATTGATACTATCAGTGGTCCAGTGCATAAACCAATAAAGGAACTAGAATACACATATATGATAACGAGCACACAACCCTATTACCTAACTCCAATGACATTTCATCACAAAAAGTTATGTTCCTCTATCAATAGCTAAGAAACCAAACTTTAAATAATAACGCCCAAGGAAACCATTGACATCTTAGCCACACAAAGGGCTTTATTCATCGCAATAAGGGGTTTAAGAGGTAGCGAACAAGACTTCATGATAACATGGTTCCTATCACTCTTTGGAACCTAGCCATCAACCCAAGATATTCAATGTTACCTAAGAAATTCTTAACTATGCGATATGTAATGAGAAAAAGCACAATACTGAAGGCTAAACTCCAAACTATTTATTAAGATTAAAAAAAAACTCACGAACCCTCTTATCTATTAAGAAAACACAAGTGGGAAAGCTCAAAACCATGACCTTATAAACAAAACCTCAAATAAAATATCTTTGAGAAATATATACCTCAAGGAAGGGAAAATTGAGCTACCCAATCACAACAATGAGTTATATGTCCTTAAGCACTTTGTACGGATTTACTAGTTTACACAACACTGAGGATTCTTGACTATACACCTAAAAAATTCAAGTAACAATTTTCACCCAAGGTAGTTGGTCTAGCGACGATAAAGCTCCAAATAAACACCTAAAAATGGCTCAACTCCTCGAAACTTAGCAGGTCGATTTTGTGGCCTGAAGTTCATTTTCCAATTTCTCTTTGTCTCCCACGTTACAAGGTCCACACATCTTAACATGTGGTCGCCCGATATTTAGACATACCTCAATTTTTGTCGGTTCCTCCTAGACCGAACTTAACTAGGTTAGTAGGTAACAAATTATCTAGAATTCTTACTTTACATTCCATCATTTCAGGTATCACATGGGTCTACTTGTCATGTAGAGCTTAATTCTTATCCCACATGAAAGAAAGTATGTAGGCAAGTAATACAAGATCAACACTCTAGAAGGGGAGGGGGGTTGAATAGAGTATGGCAAATTTTTCCAAAGAGTGGTTTTAAAACAAAGTGTGAAGATCTGAAAGTACTTCAAGGCCTTGAACACAAATTCAAGCCTTTGAAACTAAAACAGATAGTGAGAAAAGTTGCTGATTTTTTTCAAGGCCTTGAAATGCCTTTCAAGGTCTTGACAGAAAGATGCAGTAAACTGGACAATTATAGACTGAAAAGTAAATGCAAAGAACACAATTGTTTTATAGATTTAAGTCCTCAATGACCTATATCTCCTCCCGAGGGATCTAAATACCTGTAGGATTTCAACATACTTCTTGTTAATCAAAAGTTAAGCCTTAGATCTCAAGCACAAAGAATTTCCTTACACTGTTTCAACTTGTGGTTTTTCTAACCTATCTAGTACATGCTCTAGCTAACTGATTCAATAAGAATCTTAAGTTGTTCCTCTTGAACAACTCCACGAGATTAAATGATCAAGTAATAATTCAAATGATCTACAAATGAAAGCACATAGGGAAGAACATTGTATAGGCAGTAAAATTGTGAAGCTTGAAGTGTTCTTCTGTAGATTGAGATGGATTGAATGATTGATATCGTTCAGTGTTGATTGTCAATCCTGTGAAAGTGTTCTTGTTTATGTAATGATCTGAATTCTTATATCTCTCTAAACTCTGTCTCTTATGGAAATTCGAACTGCGACATTTATAGGATCTTCAAAACAGAGTATCCTAAAATTTCTCCAAATATCTTTGAATCTTAATAGGTCAATTCCAATAGCTGGTTGCTTGATCTCTTCACTGATTTTGATTTGATCTTCTATCTCTAGATTTAAGGAAGTTTTGGATATCATTCCATAACTGTACGATCAATCTGCAGCCTTTAACTGACAAGAACACAATCCAGTAAATAAGGAAACTTGCTAAACCTGCATACACAAGGTTAGCTAGCAATTCCTGTAATATAACTCAAGCTTATAATTTAATAAATAATCAAATTAGGTTTATCTTTCATCATACAACATATTAAGATCAAGTGCAGAAGATTAAAGAGGGTTTGGAGTAAAAACTCCTCCTTAGTTCATGCTCAGATATTTTCAAGGCTTTAGATGAGTTTCACGGCCTTGAAACTCATTATGAGCAACCTGTAAACTTACAATCTCCCCCTTGATGAAGACAAAACCAATAACTCTGTGTAAACTGTGTTTCTAAAAAAGATAACCATTAGTAGTCCAGCAGTAATGAATATATGAGAGCAAAATCAAATATCAAAACCTAAGCCATAGCTGAATCAAAAGAACAGACAAAGTTACCAAACCAGAAACACAAAGTACTAAGCAGTGTACTAGGCAGTTCACAAACCAACTGCTACACATTCAAACCAAATAAAAAACTAAAAGTATCCCCTTAAATTTCTACCCCTTTTTGACTTTAATCAATAAGGATGAGAAAATGTTGAATCAAATTGTTTTGAAAAAATGAGATAGGAGAAACTTTTGAAAGAGGAAGGAAGATGTCAAGGCTTTGAAAAGAGGTTCAAAGCTTTGAAGAAAAGAAAGAAAGGCTAGAATCAAGGTTTTGGGTCTTCATCTCCCTTAGGCTTTACACCTTCCTCTTGATCACATTATTCTTCTTCTTCCTCTTCATCCTCTTTTTGTTCTTCTTCATGTGCTACTTCCTCACCAGTCTCATCAGCAACCACATTACCTTCAAACAGTTCAGCTGAAGTCACAATCGTAGGAACCTTTGCTTTCTTTTTCTTCTACTTCAGTTCTTTGAGAAGCATGTCAGAGTCCACAATATCTTCTTCTTGTTTCCCATCGCTAGTAGCCTTTGCACCTGCATCTCCAGGGACCTGCTTTCCAGCACCCTTATCCCTAGCTTCATCCTCAGTGCTATGTTCATCAAACAAATTAGTTGTAGAACATGCCTTCTTTGATCCTTCAGGAGCCTGTGAGACTTCTTCTTCCACATGGATCTAGTTATTCTTCTGAAGACACTCTCAAGAATATACTTCATTTGTTTTAACTCAGTACCCAACTCATAATGACCATACTTCAAATCATCCAACTCATTCTCAATGAATTCTAACCTGTGAAGAACAATGGATTGGTCATGAGATTAAGAGGGTAGGGTAGATGGAGAGGTGGGAGATTTAGGTTTAGGGAACTTCTTACCCTGCAACTCTTCTGCAGACAAATTAGAATAGAGCTTCTATGTTCCTTCAATGGTTTTTACAATTCCAATCCTTTAAAAAGCATTTTCATCAAGCATTTCAAAACCAGTTGTGATTGTCTCTTCCCTGTCTACTGGGATTTCAAGGTGTTGAAAGAAGAGTATAAGGAGGTTTTCATAGGGTTTATGATGTTTCCTTTTCTTGGTACATGAGTAAAGCATGTTCTCCATCATAATGATTGGCAAACAAATCTCATAACCATGCATGACCAGATACATCGAATACAGTATCCTATCAAACAACAACTTTTTTGAGTTATCCTTAGGTACTAGACACCTCATCAGAATAGAGAACAAAATCTTAGCTTCAGCAGTCAACATAGAGTGAGTCAACTTTTTCAAGGTAGTAGCTACATTAGGTAGAAAAAATCCCTATTTAGCCAACTTCGAAGCAACAATCTTACTAGGGTGATTGTCTGTATTGTACCTCTTTGGAAAACACAAGACATTGGCAAACTCAGAATGATCTAGTTCCATGTTCATGTCAGCCACCTTAGAAGATATAGTCAAATCCAAGGTTTTCACTTGCTTCATGTTCAAATAAAACAGTCTGGTAAGCCTAGGTATGCAACTTCTGAGGGGTTAAGGATTTTCCAAAGAGAACTCTGTTTCAATCTCCTTATGCATTCCAGATTCATACCATTCAACATGCTAGTACTGATCAAGCTACAGTATGCAATATGAGTTGAAGCAAAACCGTCTAACCAATTTCCTCTTGCATAATGACTAATAAACCACTTGCTAGAGAGAGTTTTCTTACAAGAAGGGGATCTCGTCTCATAGTAGATCTAGACTTCCTTCCCAGTGTCCTTCTCTGATTCTTGAATCTCCTTTCGAGTGACCTTCTCTTTTCCTTTTTCTGAATCTTCTTCTTCACCTTCTTAGGGGTACCAATCTGAATGCTCTTCTGTTTCTCAGAACGAACTGTTGGATCTACCTTTTTCTTGCCCGAGGTAGCCTGATCACCTTTATCTTTCTTGCTTTTCTTTGGAGGCGGAGAGGCTGGTCTTTCTTTACTAGGAGTTCTGGAACTGGATTAATCACTTATTGCTTGAACTTCTTCCTCTGCAGCTTTTCTCTTCTTCCCAGAACTTTTCTTAGAGCTTCCGGCCATCTTGATTCTCTCATAGGTTTTTCGTGAGTCCATTAGGATTTGGGAGGTTTAGAATAGAGAGGCAGGAGTGAGAGAGAGAGAGAGAGAGAAGATAGAGGATAAGTACTGAAGAGTTTTAGTTTGAAAAGGAAACTGAACATTTATTGAATATTTGGGGACAGAAAGTTCGAGTAAAATTCAAAATATGTGTGTGAAGTGTGGAAGGAAATAAAATAATGTAGATTTGAAAAATATTTGTTCTAAAAGACAAAAAAAATGTTAGGAAATTATCTACTAGTATAATACCCAGCATTGGAGATCCGTTCATTGAATATATAGTATACAGGTTTATTTTCAAAGCTTTGAAATGAATTTCAAGGCCTTGAAAAACTGTAGTACTAAAAGCTGATAAAATCAAGTCTTTGAGATGCTTTTTCAAGGCTTTGAAAAACTTTCCAAAACATTGAAACACATATTCCCTACCTGATACTCCCCTAAACCATTTAACATGCCTAGTTCTAATCTCAAGCCTGTGGATCTATCTTCTGGCAAAGGTTTAGTGAAGATATCTGCAAACTGCATGTTAGTAGGCACAAATGACAAAGATACATCACCTTTCTCCACATGATCTCTGATGAAATGGTTTCTGACATCTATGTTTTTAGTTCTTGAGTGCTGAACTGGATTCTTAGTAATTGAAATTTCACTAGTGTTGTCACATTTGATGGAAATATCTCTGAAATCATAGACCAAGTCTCTCATTTGTTGAGCTATCCGCAGAACTTGAGATCAACAAGCACTAGTTGCTATGTATTCAACTTCTGTTGTTAATAAAGCTACTAAATTTGCTTCTTAGAATGCCAGCTTATCAGGATGATCCAAGGAACTGGCAACACCCTTTTCTCAACTTTGTAACCTGCAAAACCAGCATCTGAATAGCCACACAGAGATTTGTTAGATTGTTAAGGATACCAAAGCCCTAAGTCTTTGGTACCATTGAGATATCTAAAGATTATTTTGACAGCCACTAAGTGTGATTCCTTAGGATCAGCCCGGAATCTAGCACACATACAAAAACTAAAAATGATATATGGCTTACTTGCAGTTATATAAACTCTTGAACCAATCATACCTCTGTATTCTTTCAGGTTCACACTCTGACCATTCTAATATTAGTCTAGGGATAGTGTAGAACTCATGGGACTTTTAGCAGCCTTGGATTGAGACAAGTTATACTTGTTCAGCAGATCATTGGTGTACTTACTTTGATGTAAAAAAATCATTTCTTTATTTGTTGCACATGAAGTCCAAGAAAGAAATTAAACTCTCCCATCAAGCTCATCAACATATATATATATATATGTACTACTAAAATGTCTTTCTCGTGAGTCTTTGTGAAAAGAGGTTTATCAACCATGCCTCTTTTGAAACCATTTTCAAGTAAAAACTTTGAAAATATTTCATACCAAGCTCTTGGAGCCTGTTTCAAACCATAAATGGCCTTGTCAAGTTTATGAACATAGTTGGGAAACTCATCACTTTCAGATCTAGGTGGTTGAGCAACATAAACTTCCTCTTGCAGATAGCCATTTCAAAATGCACATTTAACATCCATTTGAAAAAGTTTGATGTTCTTATGAGATGCAAAAGCAAGTAAGATTCTAATGGCTTCCAACCTGGCTACATGAGCAAAAGTCTCCTCATAGTCTATAGCTTCTTCCTGGTAGTAGCTTTGAGCTACTAATCTTGCTTTATTTATGATAACCTAACCAATTTCATCCAGGTTGTTTCTGAACACTCATCTTGTTTCAATCACATAATGATCTTTGGGAGGGGGAACTAGATTCCAAACCTTGTTCATATCAAATTCATTCAGCTCACTTTGCATAGCTATGATCCAGTCTGCCTCTTGAAGTGCTTCTTTCACATTCTTTGGCTCTAAAATAGATACAAAAGCATTAAAATCACACAAGTTCTTTAATTGAGATCTTGTTTGTGAACAATTAGATGGATCAGAAATGATGTTTTCTGCTGGATGAGCTGACATATATCTGAACTTTTGTTTAGGTGTCCAGGGTTATGATTCTCCAAGGATATTTTCAAGACCTTGAGACCTTGATGTTGTGGCTTCACCACTCTGTGTTTCTTTAGATTATGTTTCAAGGCTTTGAAACCTATTTTTAAGGCCTTGAAAACTTCTTTTGTTTTCTTGAAAGTTATTCTTAGAACCATTGTCTGTATCTGCTGCATCTTCTGATTCATGCTTGTTCAGATTCTGATATGCAAAACCATCATTCAAAGAACCATTATAGTCTTCATAAAAAATAACATGTATACTTTCCTCAAAAAGCTTTGTTCTTTTATTGTAAACCCTATAAGCTTTGCTAGTCAAGGAATAGCCAAGAAATATACTTTCATCACTTCTGCTATCAAATGTACCAATATTATCCTTACCATTGTTGTGTAAAAAACAAGTACATCCAAAAGGTTTGAAGTAAGAGATGTTTGGCTTTCTACCTTTGAAGAGTTCATAAGGAATCTTCTTCAGAATAGGCCTAATCAAGCACCTGTTCAAGATATAGTTTGCTGTATTTACAACTTCTGTCCAAAAGGATTTTGGCAACTTGTTCTCCAAAAGCATTGTCCTAGACATGTCCTCAAGTGTGCTGTTCTTTCTTTCAACAACACCATTCCGTTGAGGAGTTCTAGGAGCAGATAAGTTGTGAGAGATACCAAACTTAGCAAAAAAAAGTCAAACTCTAGTTGATCAAACTCTCTGCCACGATCACTCCTGATAGAATCAATAGGCAGGTTTTTTAAAGTTTGAAGCTCCATGCAAAGTTTTTAAAATTCAGATAGAGCCTCAGACTTATCTTTGAGAAACATTCCCAAGTAAAAATAGAGTAATCATCTACAATAACCAGCATATACCTCTTACCTTTTGGAGTTGGAACTCTCACAGGACCACAAATATCCATATGTAGTATTTCAATAGGCCTAGTTGTACTTACAAAGTTCTTGGGCTTGAAAGAGCTCCGTCTCTGTTTACCTTGAGCACAAGCCTTACATACCTCTTCATCCTTGAACTTGATAGAAGGCAGACCTCTGACAAGATCTTTGGAAACCAATTTGTTCTATGTATGTAGGCCAATGTGTCCAAGCTTCCCGTGCCAAAGCTTTGAATCCTCTTTCAATGCCTTGAGACACTTCAAACTTTCTCCTGCAACTTTGTTAGTATTCAAACAATATACATTGTTTGACCTAGAAGCAGTGAGGATGCAGTTGTAAGATTTTTCATCTTGAACCACGCATTTTTCTTTGTCAAATACAACTTTATTACCTTTGTCACACAGTTCACTAAGAAGATTAAACTTTAAACCATCTGAAAGATAAACATCTGAGATAGAGTTTTCAGAACCATTACCAACTTTACCAATACCTATGATGTTGAATTTGCCTTTGTCACCAAGTGTGATTGTCCCTCCTGATTGTTCTTTCAATTCAGAGAATAAAAACCTTTTGCCACTCATGTGTCGGGAGCAACCACTATCCTTTATCCATTTCTATTCTTTGCTCTTGGTGACAACTTGAAAATACCATTCACTGCCTTACCAGCTGTTAGACCAAGTGTGATATTTAAATTCTTTTTTAGGGTCACCGTGTTAGGTGGTCTAACACCTTTAGGAACCAAATCTGTCTCACTTGTCCCTTCAGTTGAAATGGAAAAAGTGTTTGTCATGATGTGAGGTTCTCTTCTTCTAAAGGGATAAGTCATCTTTACATGACCAGTTTTGCTGAAGTAATGACATTTTGGAGAATATTTGATTCTTGCTTTCACAAATCTGGTATTGCTCTTTCTTGGAAAATTTAGATTGTATCCAATACCATTTTTGTGAACATATTGTAGACTTCCTCCAAGAATCAGGTTGAAATTGTGTTATAAGCCAGCAAGTTTTTTCAAAGCATTCTTAGAGTCTTGAAGTCTCTCAGTCAAACCATTCTTTTTTTCCTCTAACTCATCACACTGATGTCTTAGAGAAACAATGTTGTCACTCAAAATAGAGTTTTCTCTTGCTTGCTCATGAACCTTTTCCATCAAAGATTTGATTTCATTTAAATAATCTTCTTCATTCAGAAGCATTGTTTTCAAAATATCATAAAGCATATTTGAATATTAGGACATAAGACTTTTCACCATTACCACAATGTTCTTATCAGAATTTTTATCATGCTTGGCCAATGGACATATATTAGCGTGATCTTCTTCAGAGTTCGACTCTCTTGATGAATCTGAATCACTCCAAGAGGCTATCATTGTCTTCTTCTTATGTCATGGTCTTTATTTTGAAAGTGTTTGCTTTTAGTGTGTACACAGTCTCCGATCAAGTGTCCTGCATCACCACACTCAAAGCAATTCATAACTTTGGATTTATGAGAAGAAGATTTACCTTTGTCGTCTTTTCTGTTTGAGGATCTTAATTTCTCTTTGTTGAAGTCTTTGTTTCCAAAGTTCTTCTTTACCTTGAGAATACTTGTCAAGTCTTTGGGAATAAGAGCAAATGGATCTTCTTCATCATCTTCTTCTTTTTCAAGTCATTGAGGTTGTTCATTTTCTTTAGCCTTAAGAGCCATATTCTTGACACTCTCTGGTAATTCTCCATCAGCTTCATTCATGGAGATCTCATGTGTGAGTAGCTTTCCCATGTAAATCAACAAGCTGGAGGGAGGATAAATCTTGAGCTTATTCAATAGATGTGGTCTTTGGTTCCTATTTGGCTTTGGGAAGACTTCTCAATATTTTTCTGACTTTTTCTTCACTGGAGAACACTTTCCCCAAGGACTCCAGATTGTTGACAATATCTGTGAATCTTTTGAACAGACCTTTGATGGGTTCACCACCATTCATCTTGAATAGCTCATACTGTCTAAGAAAGATATTGATTTTGGTTTGCTTCAGTTGGCTGGTTTGTTTAAAGTTAACAACCAAATTATCCCATATCTCCTTAGCAGTCTTGCATGTGGATATCCTGTTAAATCCATCTGCACTCAAAGCACAATATAAGAGATTCATTGCTCTATAATTCTTAGAAAGTTGTTCTATTTCAGGAGCAGAGAGAGCTTTCAGGTTTGGGAGTTTTAATCCCATCCTTTTCTGTGTAGAACATGTGAGGACCATTCTGGATGATAGACCAGAGTTCAATGTCTTGATCAATGATGAACATTTTCATCAAAGCCTTCCAGTGTGCAAAATTGTCTCCACAGAACAAAGGAGGTATGTTAGCGGCTCTTCCCTGTGAGAAACCACCATCACCTAAAATACTCATGATCACCAGATTGTTAGATCTATGCAGTGATACAAGCTTTAATACCAATTGAAAGACAATATGTAGGAAAGTAATACAGGATCAATACTCTAGAAGGGGGGGGGGGTAGGGGTTGAATAGTGTATGGAAACTTTTGCCAAAAGGGTGGTTTTAAAACAAAGTGTGAAGATCAGAAAGTATTTCAAGGCTTTGAACACAAATTCAAGCCTTTGAAACTAAAACAGATAGTGAGAAAAGTTGCTGACTTCTTTCAAGGCTTTGAAATGCCTTTCAAGGTCTTGACAGAAAGATGCAGTAAACCGGACATATATATAACTGAAAAGTAAATGCAAGGGACACAATGATTTTATAGGGTTCAGTCCTCAATGACCTACGTCTCCGTCTGAGGGATCTAAATTCCAGCTGAGTTTCAACAAACTTCTTATTCATCAAAAGTTAAGCCCTAGATCTCAGGCAGAGAGAATTCCCTTACTCTGTTATAACTTGTTGTTCTCTCTAACCTATCTAGAAACTGCTCTAGCTAAATCATTCAATAAGAATCTCTAGTTGTTCCTCTTGAACAACACCACGAGATTCAATGATCAAGTAATAATACAAATGATATACAAATGAAAGAACAGAGGGAAGAACATTGTATAAGCAGTAAAGTTGTGAAGCTTGAAGTGCTCTTCTGTAGATTGAGATGGATTGAATGGTTGACCTCCTTCAGTATTACTTGTCAATCCTGTGAGAGTGTTTTTGTTTCTGTAATGCTCTGAAATCGTATATCTCTCGAAACTCTATCTCTTCTGGAAATTTGAAATGCATCATTTATAGTATCTTCAAAATAAATATCCTAAAAATCCTCCATAGATCTTTGACTCTTAACATCTCAATTCCAACGGCTAGCTGCTTGATCTCTTCACTGATTATGATTTGATCTTCCATCTGTAGACTTAAGGAATGTCCAGACATCATTCCATAATAGTAGGATTAATTTGCATCCTTTAAATGACAAGAACACAATCCAGTAAATAAGGAAACTCGCTAAACCTGCGTACACAAGGTTAGCTAGCAGTTCCTGCAAAATAACTCAAAGCTTACAGTGTAATAAATAATCAAATTAGGTTTGTATTTCATCAAAGAGCATATTACAATCAAGTGCAGAAGATTAAAGAGAGTGTGGAGTAGAATCTCCTCATTAGTTCATGCTCATATATTTTCAAGGATTTGAGATGAGTTTCAAGGCCTTGAAACTCATTATGAGCAACCTGTGAACTTACACCACCTAAGGATTATCTTGTGGAATGTTGGTAGTTATTTTGGTTATCTCCTAATCTCATTTGCTTTTCTAGCGGCTCTGGGGGGCTTAGTCATCTCCAGCATAATTAAGTATGTCTGGTTCATGACTCTTTTTGGTGTTGCAAGGGTGTGATCTATCGACCTTAATATAGTCTATTGAATATGTTATTACAATATATCTAAAGAGAAAAGATAACATATAATGGGCACATAAGCATGTAATAGCACATAGATCATCATCAAATCACTGTCAAAGTATAATCAGCTAAACATGTAATTTCCACATAAGTTGGTTCTACCACACATCTTTCCTCTTCTTTGAAAACTAATATTGGCCCAATCGGGAAACTGAGAGTTGTGATTCCACCACGAAGACATGACTTTTCAACAAATTAATTTCTTTGATCATGTCGGACCGCTTACAATATCTTAAACTCAATAATGCATCAACATATGTCATTTATATTCCCGTGTATTTTCAACATATTGCACCCGATGCCTTTGCATTTTATTTTCATATTAAAAACCATTCACATATACCCACATATGGTTCTGCACCGCTTTATCAAATATTCACGGGTTCACATATTCTCAACTCATATAACTATGTAATCACCCTACGAAAATTCAGATATTCTAGTCGATAGACACCTTTTACACTGTAGTTGGTTATTAATGAAAATTTACTTCAAGTTTGTTACTCTTGGCATTTATACATATCTCTTAGGACCGTATTTAGAGCTGAAACTGTCATGGCATATTCTCCTATATGTCTAGCTATTGGGAAAAATTGGGGTAATATTTCAAAAGCTAATTGTTACACATAACAGAGCTGAAGTATTTATGTTCTATCCACATGATCATTACCCATACGTTTCCACGTAGTGTTTTAATCTAGTCCCAAACAACGATTTAAACTCGTAACTCTTCTTCAGTCTAAATTTGTTACTCAATTCATAAATATGGGCTCACAAGAAACGAATAACTTGAGACACTGCTTGGCCTCATGGTTGCATTCAAACTAATCTCAAAACATAGATAGAGTCCCATAAAGCTAGAATGTGCCTCCTAGTTCCCAACACTCGATCTCGACTCCAAGATTTCCTTAACCTCCTCATTCTTATTAACTGGTGTGGCTCTCTCCATAAAAATTATATCATAATTTATAAACTGGACGACATACAATTAGAGAATTTACAGCACTCTCCCCCCCCCCCCCCCCCAAACCAACAAGACGTTAGAATTTCATAGTGACATACGCGAAACATATAACTCTTAAATACAATCCATATCTGAACACATATCCTGATCGTAGGCTAGGATATTATAACAACACTCCAACTATGTGTTAGATTATGAGACAGTTAAACAATATAAGGAGCTTCCAAAAATTTTCCATAACAAGAATAGGATAATATCTCCCGACTAAACTTCGTGAAATAACACACTCCAAACATGAACATCCAACATCTAAATGTAATATCTACCAACAAAACTCCAAAATAACCTCCACGTCAAACTCTTAACATTAAGGTGCTAAAAATAAACTGACTATGTGAGGGTGGATGGGAGCCATCCCCTCCTAAATTACACATCTCCCAAGTGAGTCACATAACTCCAATACAATATATAACCGAATATATATCCCAAATCTCAAGCAATCTTAGGGTAACCAGACTCCAACTAATTCTTAAGAGTTTAGATAGTAACATATCATGGAAAGCTCCCATATAATTTATGACAAATCAAACTAGCATAGTCTCCCAAGTAGAATCTATAGATCAGTTTACTTTCTGTAGCCACTAACACCTCATAATGTTTCATAGTCTAAGAATGTAAGGAATTCACATAACATTGCATACGGTTAATTGGGTTAACCTCACATTGCTCTCGGCTAAGGTGATGGTGAGTGGGAACTTCCTCGACTGCCATTAGAATAAACTCTCCAAGTAACTCATGCCCGACCCCTAATTCTAAGTTATTGTACCAATCGGCATCTCATGTTCTCTTCATCAAAGTATTTAAAAATTTAGTTAATAAATCGACAGTTCGGCATTTAAATATCTTAACACTCTCACTTACGTCTCTTAGACCCATAGTCTCCAATGGTCACAACTCCAAACTCCATCTTAGATACTCACAAGAGTTACATACCATAGCAACATCACTATCGAGAAATTTAACACTCCAAGAGGTAGTTGTCCTAACTACTCCCCGATGGCGAACTTCATAATATTTTATAAAATAGAGACTCCTTAGGGCATATCCAACCCTATGGGGGAGGGGGAGGGAGAAAATGTATAAAAATACGGTTCATGTCCAACCCCACAAGGGGAAGGGGAGGGGGAAGGGGTGCTATGGGATACATTTTGCCTTGGGTATGGGATGGCTAGGGGGGATTCCCCATGGACATCCCCTCCCCCCCTACATGAATTGGTTAATTAATTCAATATTTTACATTATTAATTACACTTAATAATATTTTGTTATTATATTATGGATTTTTATTGTGATTAATAAATTTTTTATTATTTTTAAAAATTAATGATGTATTCACGACAGTTGGAGTATATTTACGAAAAGTATTTGTTATCTCATTTTTTTGAAATGTTATCTTATTTTGTTGAAAGTGTAATAAATCTTATTTTTATACCGTTAACAGTTATTAAATAGTTGAAAACCACGATTAAAAAAGAGTCAAAATTATTTTTAAATCATTAAATATATATTAAAAATTAATTTTGTTGGGTGGGGGAAAGGAATGGGTTGGAGATGATTAGTAGTTTGGGGGAGGGGAGGGGGAGGGTGAAATGGTGGGCCCGTGAGGGGAGGGGGATGGGGAGGGGGACGTGAGGGGAGAAGGAAAATGACATGGGTTGGAGATACCCTTACAATTCCTAACAAAGCAGGTTACTAATTGCTTACTACATGTAGCGGGTAAGAAAGTAAATACATGAAGGTAGGTAATGAATCATAATACACCCATAAATACCAATGACTTATCCAATTTTACATTCATTTTAAAATATATTGTCCTAATTTCTTTTTAGGTTGCCCTACAGGTTTCAAATCCCATACAAGATTGCCGGCTCTGGTACCACATGTGTCACCTCCATATTTCGTGACGGAGAAATACGTAAATGGCACTCCGCACCCGAGATTGCTCTCAGTACTAGGAACAATGGTAATCAAAACAAACACTACCATAGTTATTTATTACAAGGTGCATAATTGTCTCACATTTCATTACAAATGTGGAATTAGGCTAAGTATTCGACTGAATAAAAGAAACTAACATAAATTAGTACAGTTATGTTATTCTTCTTACATTGAGTTCACTTAGCCTAAACCTGTGGAGGAAAGAAACAAAGACCACAGTTTTTCCAAAGTCAGCAAGAAATGTTGAGTAAGTAAACACCCAAACGTTTAAACCGGATAAGAGACATGCTTTTAAGAAATGAATAATAACATGGACGAACTCAAATAAGTTACTTCAAATGACCATGTATGAGAAATATTAATTTACCAACTCTTTATTAGCAATTTCAACCATTTACGTTAATATATCAAAAGGGCAACAATCTCAACTCACGTCATTTTTCCAATTAAGAGATTATCAAAGTATGAATTTCGTTTCATTTTCCATATAAAAACCCATATATAATATTTATTTGTGGTGGGTAACGAATCAATACATCACAATATCCCATCAGAGTATCTCATCGCGTAACCAACCATATCTCATGCATCCAAGACCTTAAGTGTCGACACCCCCTTAAGACTTCTTGTGGCCAGAAGGGTGAGCACATGGAGCTGGTCAGGAAAAATCGCAAACGAGCAAAATATTCCAATCACAATATGTAAGAATACTAATATAGTTCCACTGCACAACTGTTTCCATTTATACGTTGTTACCCATTATAACTTGTCATGCGACAAATTTAAAAGGAGCATTTAGACATATAATCAACTTCTCAAGTTGAACATGTACGTTGCAAATCACATTTGAGACATGAATTCATAAAATATTTTGACACGAAAGAAGCACGAGCATACAATGTCTGGCATTTTTACTCAACTTAAGTAGCAACGGAAAATTGCCGACAATAGATTCTACAGATAGAGGTAGCCCTGGTCAATGAACCCTTTTCCTACAATTTAAGTACCAAGTATCTAGTCACATAGTAGTACTCTTAAATAAATAGTTGTTCTAATCATATATGCGTACTTGGTTATGACATATGGTCAAATCCAACTCTTTCGGTCCGAATAAATACCCGAATGGTTTTCACGTGCAAATGACGTATTCCTAAGATAACTTGTATCATACTAGTAGTTACTACTATTTTAAAATAAATATCGTATGAGAGAGTTATGAGTTAATGCAATATGGTCCAAAATTTACTTTTTTCTCAACTTGAAACCGTTTAGTAAACTAAATATTTAGAAAAATCTACATTTTAATTCGATTTGAAACCAGTTGGAGATGAAAATAGACACGTAGGGCTTTGAAACGGTATAAAGTGGAGTAAATACGGAGCTCTTATGAGTGATTTATGACCTCACAAAGTAGAGTCAAATAATATGTCCGAATCCAGATTTTCCGACCCGACTCATCTTACAAAAAATGGCATTTTAGAAAAAATGTAAGGAATTTAAATATGACCTTCCAAAATCAGGTCAAGGGTTTTGCCCAAAAATTGAGTATCAAAATGAGACTAACTTATTTTGAATTACATTTCTTTCAAAAACCTTATGAGAATACTTCATTTTAACCATATAAAATAGATTGATGACAGAATACATGAATAATTAGTCGTGAAATTGAATAACACTAGTATGGAAGATGCATGAATGATCAAAATAAAGAATTATGATCGAAACTTACCAAACTTGATCTTTAGGAATACCCAAATGAAGTGAAAAGAGAGAGCTTGAGGCCTTCAACTATGACATTAAGAGGAGAGTGTGGTGATGTTTTCATCCAAGTGAGATAGGCATATATTTATAGAGAGAGGTGGATTGTTGGAGGGGATGATGTGACTAGTCATGTGGAGTATAGTGATGTGACTAGTCATTTAGAGTGTTTGAGTGATTTTGCTTTACTTGAAAAGACAAAGGTATGATGATGGCCAAAGATGACTTTAGTCATTTAAGAGTATGATGATAACTATTGGTTTTTTATGTGCTCATGCCATGATATTTTAGTCATGAGATATGTCTTGTTATTATTGCTTCTTTGTGGTCAATATTGATAAGAGATGGTAGAAATAGTCATTGGGTCCATATATATACATCTTTCCCTGTATTTTCTACATTAGAGTTGTAAAATAACAAGTCTTGGTCATGTTTTGAGAGGCCATCCTCTCAAATTCGGGAAAAGACTAGGGGAATGTGATTGTTTGGACAAGATAGCTTGGAAAACGGTAACTTTCTAAGGTGTGTAGGGGAAATAAGCTTGATGGGACAAGAGAGACATGACTAGCATGGCTAAATCTAGGAAAACCATGGGTCTCACCTTAGAGAAATCATGAATCTGACCCTTCCATACACTTAGATGTTCATGCAAACAATATGTACATTACATATTAATATATATCAACATTTTAGGAATACCTACATACCATTACCCTCAATAACTCAAATTGAATTTTTGTCTCAAGTTATCAATTAACTCCTATTATTAAAATGGGGTATAACATCCTTCTCCCCTTAAAAAGAGTTTTGTCCTTTAAGCTAGAGCTACACATTGAGCAAACAAATTATTTATAGTGCCAGGATGTATATATGTGACGGTGCACATAATGTATCATGAAATGCACAAATAATATCATGTAATGTCATGCCTCAATTTTATAATCTCTTCTAATTATTTTAGTGTTAAGCATGTTGTTTTGAGCTACTAATATGTATACGGTGCTAAAATAAAGGGTTACATTCTCCCCTCATTATAGAGTGACGTCCCTGGAACTCGTCATGATGAATGAACATGTTTGGCGGATTCATGATACAATTTGCGGACACCCTTCTTTAGTTATCACTCTTGCTCTAGAGTACAATGAATGTCACACACTTATCTAAGAAATCTTTATCTCAAATTATTTATATTTTCCAAACTGGGTTAAGTCAGTAATAAAGAAATTCTCCAAAAATACCACGGCCTTAGACGGCATTTAGAAAGTTCATTTTCTCTTCCTACTTCTTAATGATTATAGTAGCCTCTTACACATGGAATCTATGTTGACTAGATTATCTTGTTGGAAATTGATTTATCCGTTCTACAAGATAAGATGTTGTTTTTATTAGTCACCTACTTGCTGATAACACAACTCATAAGATTTGCCGAGATCAGATAATATGCAAAATGGAAAGATATGTGTAACTCTTAGTTCAAAACAGATTAGAATGTAGAGTATCCTGATAAAATCGTATAATTTTTAGAGTAGTTGATAAGTGAACAATTGTCCCATGGCCTAAATATTTATTTAGTGACAAGACTCTAGTTGCACACATTCAATAATGAAACATATCACCCACCTCAAGTTTGAATCTATATTATAAATCGGTAGACGAAACCTAAACATGACAAGTAAAATACTGCTTCAATCGAAGCATCCCAAAGTCTGAATAAACTATTACAACAACATTTAATACATAATTGATACTATTAGTGGTCCAGTGCATAAACCAATAAAGGAACTAGAATACACATACATGATAACGAGCACACGACCCTGTTACCTAACTCCAATGAAATTTCATCACCAAAAATTATATTCCTCTATCAATAGCTAAGAAACCCAACTCTAATTAATAACGCCCAAGGTAACCATTAAACTCTTAGCCACACAAAGGGATTTATTCATCGCAATAAAGGGTTTAAGAGGTAGCGAACAAGACTTCATGATAACATGGTTCTTATCAATATTTGGAACCTAGCCATCAACCCAAGATCTTCGATGTTACCCAACAATATCTAAACTATGTGACATGTAATGAGAGAAAGCACAATACTGAAGGCTAAACTCTAAACTTTTTATTAAGATTCAAAACAAATCTCATGAACCCTCTTTTGTTTTAAGCAAACACAAGTGGGAAAGCTCAAAACTATGACCTTATTAACAAAATCTGAAATAAAATATTTATAAGAAATATATACCTCAAGGATGGGAAACTTAAGCTACCCAATCACAACGACGAGTTATATCCCCAAGCATTTTGTAAAGATTTACTAGTTTACACAACACTGAGGATTCTCGACTATACCCATAAAAAATCCAAGTTACAATTTTCACCCACAGTAGTTGGTCTAGCGACGATAAAGCTCCAAATAAACACCTAAAAATGGCTTAACTCCTCGAAACTTAGTAGGTCGAGTTTGTGGCCTGTAGTTCATTTTCCAATGTCTCTTTTTCTCCCATGTTACAAGGTCCTCACATCTTAACATTTGGTCGCGCGATATTTAGACATACCTCAATTTTTGTCGGTTCCTCCTAGATCGAACTTAACTAGGTTAGTTGGTAACAAAGTGTCAAGAATTCTTACTTTAGATCCAACCATTTCAGGTATCACACGGGTCTACTTGTCATGTAGAGCTTAATTCTTATCCCACCTAAGGATTATCTTGTGTAATGTTGCTTTTCTAGCGGCTCTGGGGGGCTTAGTCATCTCCAGCATTATTAAGTACTAGGCGATACCCCGCGCTAACGCGCGAGTTGAAAAAGGGAATGTGATATTCAAATATAGTAGTGCGCATTGTTGTTCTTTACAAATCTTGTTCAATTTGGTAAAATAGAGGGAACAAATAGTTTATTTGGGTTCGATACCAGTGAACCATGAAAATACATTTGACCTCACAAGATATGTATGACAAATGGAATTGGTGTTGACCGACTATAATCATGTTCTCTTACAAACTTTGCTCCTGTCTGTGAAGCATATTATTCTCCTTATGCAATATTTTAATATAAAACTTGATAGTTCACTCTTCTTACACAATGTATTGTATATCCTCACAAGTGATATTTTTCTTTGGACACTTGCACTTTTTCGGACTGAGTGCTTGGGCGATACGACGTTTCTAAAAAGATGAGATGTGTCCACTTTATTCTCGTCATCAAATTTTGACTTTGAAGTAATATCCATCCCCATCATTGGTTTGCATCATGTTAGTGAAGTGTGGACATCACTTTGAGTATCAGGATCTATAGAGTTCTTCTCCTCTGTAGTGCCGACACACTTAAATTATGTGATTAAAGTAGATATTTATTCTTACAGTGAATAGATATCAGGAGCTTAGCATATGAGAAAAGGGGCTTTGCATATAAAGAGTTACATATGGATTGTTTGCTTTCTTGCCAATGATGAATCCTTATTGTTATCAGTTTTATCATTAAGATCAACCTAAGAGAGCATTTTTTGGAACTCATTGGTGTGATGTGTAATTTTTATACACCAAACCGAAATACCATATTCAGATAATATGGAGTTGTATCAATATTTGCTACCCAATGCATAGTGTATTATAAAGAACAAAAACAGAGGCGCATGGATGATTAATGTTGAACAACTTTTTATGAACATATTGTTTAAGAAAATGAAAGGGTACCACATTGGATCATGATATATACACAAAATATCATCGCACAAAAGTATATTTTAGTCAAATATTTGAAGCCATTATTCTAAGGTGGCTTGATGTATGAAGTCTACATCAACTAAATAAAAGTAAAATGTACGTGTTTGATGTAATATGTTCTGTAATGTAAGATGAAACTTATTGGATGGAATGTTTCGTGATAAGTCTGTTTCAAAAAAAATGTTTATCTTGGATTAGTCCCTCTAATCTAACATTAATTTTTAGGTTAAAAGACACTAACCATCTCTGACTTTAGGATTAATTCCACTCTGCTATCCTGTGTTTTGGAAAAAGACACTCCACACCCATTTAATGGAATATTCTATGGACACTTAGCACCCTTCTGTCAAGTTCCGTTAGAAAAGTGAGTGATTGATTTATTTGGACCACACTGACCTCGTGTTTTTTTTTTGACTTTTTTGCCAATGCTTATCATAAAAAACTCCAAGAACAACAACCCAAAAACGTCAAGAACACCAAGAACATCTCAATAAATAACAATACTAGAAAAATTGTATCAAAATGTGTTTATCAATATCAAGAACATCAAACTGAGCTGGAGATGATGGCGCAAATTTCTCTAATCAATACATCAAACGGGTTAGGTCAGATGGCGCAAATGGGCACTCCAAAGAGAAATTTTTGTTTGCTCTAAGAGCAAATACACGTGGTGCTCTAATCAATACAGCACATGACACATCAGGAAGAAAGAGAATGAGTGACAGACAAAAGAAAGTGGATTCCTACATGTTCCTGACGTGTCCTATGATGTATTGATTTAGAGCACCACGTCATATTTGCTCTTGGATCAAGAAATAATTACTCCTGGCCAAAACCAGTGGGCTTCCATAAGCGGGTTCACGGAACTCGACCCGAGAAAACCCGAATTCGGGTCCATCGCTAATGAGCTGTACATAGGGTGAAATTTTGGTACTGGTTGAGCAGCCCCAAATGATTCATCTCCGTCACACCAGCTGCCGCCGGGATTGGGTACAGCGATGTCGCCGCCAAGGCGGCGCCACCGGCCTTGTTCTTGTTATCGATCGCCATTTTTCAGAACAATGGTTGACCCTTGAATAGCTTATTGGGCTCCTGAAGAGCTTTCCTAGCTCCATCAACCGTCCCATAAACAAAAAAAGCAAAGCCACGGGACTTACCAGTATTGCTATGAAACCCTATCGACCGTTCTCGATTTCCCCACATTTGGCAAAAATTGCCTTCCATTTCTCAGGATCTGCGTCTTTAGGGACGTTGGAGCTACTGCTTCTTCTACTTCCGGTGGACAGAGAGAGAAGAAGAAGATGAGGAAATGAAGGAGAAAGGGAAAAGGGAGGTTGTTTTCACAGCAAGAGGGGAAGAAAAGAGAGAAAGAGGAGAATAGAGAGTGGAATTAGAGTTAGAAATTGGGGGGGGGGGGAGAGAGATTAGGATAAATATAAGATGTAATTTTATAACATTTCGGGGGTAAAATGGTCTTTCTGCCCGTACTGTTAGTCAACTGTTAGCCTCCATCCAAAAAAGGTGCAGAGTGTCTTTTTCCAAGACACATGGTAGCGGAGTGGAATTAATCCTAAAGTCAGAGGTGGTCAGTGTCTTTTACCCTAATTTTTATCATTTCATACTAATGCTCAGCGTTCCCAAATTGTAATGATTTAGGAATTTCAAAGGCAGTGGATGCACTTATGACATCAAATTCTTTGGTAATCTAATTAAAAATCATCTGAAGCAAAAACATCATTTTATTTTCTAAACTATTAAATAGGTTCGGTTTATGTCATATCCTTTCTATAAGTGTAATTCTATTTCTGACTCCATGCATTTGTAATTTTTTCGTTCAAGTACATTTTATGTCTACTTGCCATATGTTATAATATATATTATTAAGAAAAGTATGATCTTATTTCAGTTTAAATCTACATTCAACGCATACGTAAACTAACAGTAAGGGATAGTAAATAACAATATAAGTTTCGTTCGAACACCTATGTGTTCTTCTTGCTAAATATGAGGAAAGAAAAGAAAGCAATTAAACAAAATAATAATGCAGTGAGAAGGTGCATCATGAAAATAATTACTTACAAAAATTGGTACCTCAAGGATCTTGATTTTGGGGTTGTGCTCTACGTGAGGTCCGAATTTCAAAACTCACAAAGGACAAAATCCTTTACGGCCATTAAAATCTTAGTGGATGCTCTGGGTTTAGCGAAGGTGCGTGTGCAACCTGCTCGAAACAAGAAGTTGTATCACGGATTAATATTAGAAAAACATGGTGGTAATTTGACTGATGTTAATTTAGCTCTTCATGTTTCTTCTTTGTCGATAACAACTACAAAAACCAATACATAAAAAAAAAACATAAACAATTTATTTGAAACTATAAAAAAACATAGAATTAACCATTCATATAAGTTTCGTCCGAACACCTATGTGTTCTTCTTGCTAAATATGAGGAAAGAAAAGCAAACAATTAAACAAAATACTAATGCAGTGAAAGGTGCATCATGAAAAAAAATTACTTACAAAAATTGATACCTCAAGGATCTTGGTTTTGGGGTTGTGCTCTCCGTGAGGTCCGAATTTCATACCTCACAAAGGACGAAATTTGTTATGGCTTTTAAATCTTAGCGGATGCTCTGGGTTTAGCGAAGGTGCGCGTGCAACCTGCTCGAAAAAAGAAGGTTTTTTCACGGATTAATCTTATATAAACATGGTGATAATTTGTCTGATATTACTGTAGCTCTTCAATTTTCCACTTTGTCGATAGCAACTACAAAAGCCAATACATAAAAGAAAACATAAACAATTTATTTGAAAAAATGTCATAAATAAAAATATAATGAATCATAATATGAGTTTCTTTCGAACACCTATGTGTTCTTCTTGCTAAATATGAGGAAAGAAAATCAAACAATTAAACAAAATACTAATGCAGTGAGAGGGTGCATCATGAAAAAAATTACATACAAAAATTGGTACCTCAAGGATCTTGGTTTTGGGGTTGTGCTCTCCGTGAGGTCCGAATTGAAAATTTATAATGCAAGACTAAAACATGATCTTAATACTCTAGAAGGGGGTTGAATATAGTATGAAATTTTTAGCTAAAATTGAACTTTCAAAACTCTAACACAAGGAACTTATGTAAACTCAGGGCTTTGTAAAGATCTAAAAAAGATTGAAACAGGTTTAGAGAGTCTGAAGCTTCAAAGCATTAAGAAAGGAAATTCTCCAAAGCTTTGGAGCTTCATGTATTGTAGAGACTACTTTGCAGAATGAATAAACATGTAAGTAACGCAATGAACACAAGGGATTTTTACAGAGTTCAGTCACAATTGGACCTACTTCCTGCCTGAGGGACTTGATCTCTCCAGGATTTGAACACACTTCTTATTAATCACCTAGATTTAGCCCTAGATATCAAGCCTAAGTGAGCTACCTTACACCTATATAGCTTGTGATTCCAAACCTATCTAGTTCAAGCTACAATTTGATGAAACAATAAAAACTCTTGTTGTTAACTTTGTAAGTTCACAGGTTTCACAGGAAGAGCTATTTCAAGGCCTTGAAACAGTTTTCAAAGCCTTGAATTTTCACAGGTTTCACAGCCTTGAAATAGCACCTTGAAACAGTTTTCAAAGCCTTGAAACTGTCTGTCCTATGCATATTCTAAGGGGGAGATTTTCTGAGTTCTTCGGACCTTATTCTAACTCTCTCACCCCTAAACTTGATCTGTTATTACTTGATGATGAAAAACAAAAGCTTTTGATTCACTTAAGACTTCATCTGATTAACCTGTTTGACTTAGTTTTGCGGGGAAAATTTATTTCCTATTTTGCAGGATTGGTTTCCTAACCTGGGTTTTGCAAGAAAGGAAATATTGAGAGAATGTGATTATGTGATCAATCAGACACTCATGACAGCTTCTCAATACGTTTAAAGAAAAGACCAGCTTATTATCTTTGAAGATTCTGATCAACTATCCTTTGGGAAGACTGTTGGAGAAGTCAAAGATTGTTGCCAAATAAACAGGAAGTTTGTTGCTGAAAATTAGGAAGATTTGCTGATCTTTTGAGCAGTATTAATGGAGCTCAATTTGAAGCATTTAATACAACACTCAACGGACAAAAGGAGAGACAAATTTCAAGGATTGACAAGAATCAAAGAATCATATCATTCTCACAATCCAACTCACAGAAGATCACTGCACTTTTCACTGTTTTTTCACTTCCAGTGTTATTCTATTCTGAACTTAATTTGTATATCATTCTTATAATACTTCTAGCTCTGATTCTCAAGGATTGTTAAAAGTGAACAATAGAGAATTATTAGTTAATCATTTAGCTAGAGAAGGTACTAGATAGGTTAGTGAGACCCACAAGCTGTAACCGAGTAAGGCATATCTTTGTGCTTGAGATCTAGGGCTTAGCTTTTGATTAATAAGATATGTGTTGAAAATCCTAAAGGGAGAAGATCCCTGAGGTAGAGACGTAGGTCCAAGTGGACCGAACTCAATAAATCCAGTGTCTCTTGCATTTATATTTTCATTCTCATACTTTAAGTTACACAGCATTCAAACTAGTCTGTTTTTCAAGGGTTTAAAACTCTTTTAAAGCCTTGAATAAAGACTTGTCTGTTTTTCACTTAAACTGTATTTCTCTTCAAAGGCTTGAAACTGATTTCAAAGCCTTGAACTTTATTACTCTTCACAGAAACTCTCATCTTTGAAAGTTTTGCAAGAAGTTGGCATACTCTATTCAACCCCCCCCCCCTTCAAGAGTATATGTGCTGCATTTCTACCTGCTTACTCCCCTTTCAGTTGGTATCAGAGCTTGAATCACTGTATAGATCTAACCATATGGTGATCATGAGTAGTGCATGTGATGGTGGTTTCTCACAGGGAAGAGCTGCTAACAGACCTCCTCTATTTTGTGGAGATAATTTTGCTCACTGGAAAGCACTGATGAAAATGTTCATAATTGATCAAGACATAGAGCTATGGACCATCATTCAGAATGGACCTCACACTTTCTGCACAGAGAAAGATGGGATTAAAACTCCCAAATCTAAAGACTCTCTCTCTCTTCATCTGAATTAGAACAATTCTCAAAGAATTTCAAAGCTATTAACATCTTGTATTGAGCTTTGAGTACAGATGAATTCAACAGGATTTCAGGCTACAAAACTGCCAAGGAGATATGGGATAAGCTTGTGGTGACATTTGAAGGAACCAGTCAAGTCAAGCAAACCGAGATCAACATCTATCTCAAGCAATATGAGTTATTCAAGATGAAGGCAGATGAGTCAATCAGAGACATGTTCAAAAGGTTCACAGACATTGTCAATAACCTTGATTCACTGGGAAAGCATATTTCCAATGAAGAAAAGGTGTGGAAGATTCTGAGAATTCTTCCAAAGGCAAAATGGGAACCAAAGACTACTTCTATTAATGAAACCCAAGATCTCTCATCACTCCAACTTGATGACCTACAAGGGAAGTTGCTGACACATGAAATATCCATGAATGAAGCTGATGGAGAGCTACCAGAAAGTGTCAAGAACTTAGCACTCAAGGCTAAAGATAATGAGAAAATTTAGATCCTTGAAATTGAGGATGATGATGAAGATCCATTTTCTTTGATTTCCAAATCCTTGACCAAAATCCGTATAAGAAAAACTTTGGAAACAAAGACTTCAACAGATAAAGACACATATCATCCATTAGCAAGGACTACAAAGGTAAGTCTTCTTCACAAAATAATAAATCAAAAGTCATGAATTGCTTTGAGCGTGGTGATGCAGGACACTTGATTAGAGACTGTCCACACAAGAAAAGCAAGACCTTCCAGAAGAAAGATCATGACAAAAGAAAGAAAGGTATGATAGCTTCATAGAGTGATTTAGATACCTCAAGTGACTCTGAATCAGAAGAAGAACATGCCAACCTATGCTTTATGGCCAAGCATGATGAAAGTTCAGAAAAGAACATTGAGGTAATGGTAAATTGTTTGATTTCAAAACCAAAAGAAGTCCTCTCAGATTATCTTAGAACAATGCTTTTGAATGATGAGGACTATCTTAAGGAAATCATAGTTTTGAAAGAAAAAGTTCATGATCAAGCAAAAGAGAATTTACATCTTGTTTGTCTGAATCATAATCTTGAAATCTCTCAGAAGAAAACTGACAGTGATCCATGTTGGAATAGATGCCCTAGAGGCAATCGTAGATTTAGTATGAACATCGTTTTGGCTAGAATATTCATTTATTATATATTGTGATATTTAATATAATAAAGTCCTTATATAAAATGTGTTGTTTATCTTAAATATCCCTAGTCCACTATATTGATTAATAGGACGATCAAATATAGACTAGTATGTGGGTAGATTGATATGGAGATATCAAGTCTAACACATGGGTATGCATTAGGAGTAATGGCATAGTGGATTGACCCACAACGAAAAGGATACATTAGATTATGTCAAGTCACAATCGCTTTTCGTAGTGCTAATATATTTGAAATCCTTAGACTTGAAGTCACTAGATACTCTAGTTGTGGAATATTGCGCTTTGATGTTATCAAACGTTACACCGTAACTGGGTAATCATAAAGATGGCTATCGGGCGTGATAGCAAGCAAGCTTAGAGATCGTAGTGATGTAGATAGGATTTGTCCCTGCCACATAGTGTGGGTAAATATCCACGACCACTCGAGGGATGAGGCTTATTGAATGTCTGGCCAGACTCAGAAAATCAATATGGAGATATTGATGTTATCTGCAAGCATAAGCATATTCCCAGGATCGAGGAACTATGAATTGGATATACGAGTGTGACTATTTATGTCTCGTGTCCAATCCGGATATGGAGGCAAAGGGATAGTGCAATATGAGATATTGGGCACAAGAGGTTTGTCGGGATCACTGACTATTTCTATTGGTTGGGTGGCATGGATGTGTTGCTAGACACCGCTCCATGTTAGTAAGAGTTACTACCAACTATATAGATACCTATGGGGTCACACGTCAAATAAAGTAGAGCTAGATTTGGGATTAATTAATAATGATTAATTAATAGAAGGATCATTGTGCAACACCTTGCAAAATTAGTAGGACTAATATGCAAGGAAGGGAATAATTCTAGTTCATCTAGAATTAGGAAACTCTTTTATGGAAACAACAAGGAGTTGTTGGAGTATATAAAGAGGCTCTAGATTTCTTCCCACTTAATGTTATTAGACATAACAAAGTGAGGGGGAGAGAGCAAAAGAGAGAGAGCAAGACAAGCTAGGGCCGAACCCTAGCCCGTCCGCCCTTCCCGTCGGCGCCAGTTGCTTTGATCTTCTTCACTCTTCCTCCGGGTTCAAGCTAGCACTTGTTTGAAGGAAGAATCTAAATCTCACCTCTAGACGTGGATCAACCGTAGAGACGAGGACATCATTCTTCGTGTGATCTCACAAATCAAAAGGTACACAATACTATGTCTCTTATCATGTTATGATATCTCCTCCTAACGATCCGTGGTGGGATTTGAAGAAGGAATTAAATTTTTGTTATTCCGCTGCGTTACCTACGTCAAAACTCAACAGTGGTATCAGAGCCACAGGTCGTAGAGAATAACATGATGTATGTGTTACGATTTAAGTTTACACATCGTTTTATTGTTTATTATGCGAAAACTGAAAATAATTGGCATAGTAGATGCAAAATCGAATTTGATTCAATAAGACAAGATCCAATTTAACATTGGATGTTAGAATTGGTGAGTTTAATCACATAAGATGTGTACAATTGGGTTCTTGAAAATTAGGGTTCATGGGCACATTATTGAAAAGGGGTTTTCAATTATGGAAACAAATTTATGGAATTAAATCCATAAGGAAACAACCTTTCTTTGGAAACAAGGAAGAGGGAAGGAAGACTAGGGCCGAAACCCTAGCCGTCCGCCCCCTCCCTTGCGCGCCAAGCAAAGGCCGCGGGCCAATGGGGCGGCCGGCCTTGGGCCGGGCCTTGTGGCGGCGGTGGTCCTAGGGGTTCGGGCCCCTTGTTGGCTTGAACCCCTTGAATCGTTGTAACCCTAATTACCCAATTTCATTAAAATTGAACAAGCGCGTTAAAAATTGGTTTTAACTGTATTATGTGCTTTGTTGCATGGTGGATGGATATGGCCTAGGATTGTGGATGTTTATTGCTTTGTGGTTTGGTTTACGGCCGGCGAGCTGATCAAATTAATGTAATAATTAATTAGGTTTTATGGCCCGCGAGTCGTCTTTTTTTTCCTCGACATGTGAGGCTTTTGTTATTTATTTATTCTAGATGTTAGGCTAGAATTATAAATATTGAGACGATAGCCAAGAACATGGAGAAGAAGACCGGAGAACCAAAGGAGCCAAGAGACAAAGAAGACATCCCTAGGCGCGCAGCTATGGTGGAGCACATGGAGATGAGCTCAGCACTTTAGGGCAATGGGATATTATCATTGGCTTGATAATATCATTAGTCTAGGGGCCATATCCATGCCACGTTTCTTTTATGTTTGTGGATGTTTATTATGCATGCCTTGTTATTTAATTTTGTGTGTATGGCGATACTAGCGAAAACAATAACAAGATAATAATAAACAAGGTTGGTCTTTTATTGTGGATAGCCCAATCCAAATAAGTAGACCATATTGATAAGATCAACCAAACAAATTAAAAGAAAATCCCTCAATTAAATATTGCGTTTTTCCTTCTCTTGCCAAAACACCCTTCATGATCAGGGTTTATTAAAATTCGGGCTTGCCAAAGCTAGGCAATTTTAATTTACCATGGTGTGTTGCGGACGACACAAGCTAGTAATGTGTGTATGCTGAAGCAAGAGGTTGGATGCAACTAGGCAAGAATCAATTGGATTGATGAGTCTAGAGGCATGACAATTAGGTGTTATCCATGGGATAAAGAATAAAAGAGTTATTCACCTAATTGGACCAAGAGTTGCATGAGATGCAATTGGAATGGTTTCTACCTAAATAACCTATTCTTGGGTGACTTGCCAAATCAATCTCAAGAAGAAGTGAAAAAGGGATCTTGGACCCACTAGAAAATATAATGATATTTTTCGCATTAATGGTGAGGACTATTAATCCGAGAAAAATAGTGGGAGCTATATTTGATGATCTAGCCATTATTGAATATAGTTAAATTGTTCAAAATACTAAAATTGCACATTTCTCGTTTTGTAGAATTCCAAATGGCAAACAACAACGGATCGACTTCATCCCTACGATCTGTCCTTGAGAAGGATAAACTGTTTGGAACAAATTTCCTTGACTGGTACAGAAACTTAAGGATTGTCCTTAAGCAAGAAAAGAAGTTGTACGTCTTGGACACTCAAATTCCAGAACAACCACAAGACGAGTCTCTTCTAGCGGAAGTGAGGGCACGTCAAAAACATATTGATGATTCTAATGACATCACTTGCCTCATGCTTTGTACCATGACTCCTGAGCTTCAGAAGCAGCATGAGAATATGGAAGCCTATGATATGATCATACACTTGAAACAATTGTTTCAGGAACAGGCTAGGCATGAGCGCTATGAGGTGTCTAAAGCATTATTCAAGAGTAGTCTTGCAGAAGGGAATCCAGTAGGGCCTCATGTGCTCCGAATGATCGGGTACATAGAGAACCTTGAGAGACTGGGGTTGCCATTGGGCCAAGATTTGGCTACTGATCTTGTCTTGCAATCGTTGCCTCACAGTTATAATCAGTTCATCATGAACTATAATATGAACGAGATCATTAAGACTCTGCCTGACTTATTGAACATGCTAAAGACAGCGGAACAGAGCGTCAACAAAGGCAAGGGCAAAGCCATAATGATGGTGCATAAGAAAAAGGGAAAGTCAGTTGCCTCTACTTCAAAAGGAAAGCGCAAGAAAGTTTCGAAGTCCAAGGAAGCCCTAAAGCCTAGTAGAGGCGTGGCTAAGGGTGAGTGTCACTACTGCAGCCAGCCGGGTCACTGGAGGAGGAATTGCCCTAAATATCTGGAGGATAAGAAGCTTGGAATAGTGTTTCCACCACCACCAGGTATTTATGTTATAGACGTCAATCTTTCTATTTCTTCATCATGAGTATTGGATACCAGATGTGGTTCTCAAATTTGTCGTAATGTGCAGGATTTGAAAAGAAGTAGGAGATTGAGTAAAGGGGAGATAGACCTACGCGTCGGGAATGGAGCAAGAGTTGCTGCATTAGCTGTCGGCGTTTATGAGCTATCTTTGCCTTCTGGACCTATTTTAGAATTATACAATTGCTATTATGTGCCTGCTATGAGCAGAAACATTATTTCCATTTCTTGTTTGGACTAGAAGGGTTTTTCTATTTCAATAAAGGACAAGTTTTGCTCCATTTATTTTGATATTATGCACTATTGTAGTGCGAATTTGTCTAATGGATTGTATATCCTTGATCTAAATAGTCCAATCTATAACATAAATACTAAAAGGATTAAAACTAATGATTTAAATCCTACATATCTATGGCACTGTCGTTTATGCCATATAAATGAGAAACGTATATCTAGACTCCATAAGGATGGACTTCTAGACTCATTTGATTTAGAATCATTTGAGACATGTGAATCTTGTTTATTAGGAAAAATGACAAATTCTCCTTTCAATAAGAAAGGTGAAAGGACTAGTGAGTTATTGGCACTCATACATACCGATGTATGTGGACCATTCCCCACGCCCGCCAGAGGTGGTTACACCTACTTCATCACATTTACTGATGATTTCAGTTGATATGGATTTCTATACCGTATGAAGGCAAAATCCGAATCCTTTGAATTGTTCAAAGAATTCAAGAATGAAGTAGAGAAGCAACTTGGCAAAAGTATTAAGGCTCTACGATCGGATCGTGGAAAAGAATACTTAAGCCAAGAGTTTGATGATTATCTTAGAGAGTGTGGGATAGTATCCCATCTCACTCCACCCGGAACGCCACAGTGGAATGGCGTGTCCGAAAGGAGGAATCGCACTCTATTAGATATGGTGCGATCTATGATGTCTCAAACAGATCTTCCGATATCCTTTTGGGGACATGCTCTAATGACGGAAACTTTTACCATTAACCGCGTTCCATCCAAGTCAGTCATGAAGACACCATATGAGATATGGACTGGGAAGCGTCCCATAGTGTCGTTTATGAGGATTTGGGGCTGCGATGTCTATGTAAAACGTTTACAAATAGACAAACTCGGGCCCAAAGCGGATAAGTGTAAATTTGTGGGATATCCTAAGGAAACTAAAGGATATTATTTCTACAATCCCATCGAGAACAAAGTGTTTGTTGCTCGGACCGGCTTGTCTCTAGAAAGAGAGTTTGTCTCTAAAGAAGCAAGTGGGAGGGCTGTAGAACTTGAATAAATTCAAGAACCACAAATCACTGAACCGATGATGGAACATGAACAGGAACCCCAAGCAGTTGTGGAAGAACCCATTCAGGTGACACAGGAACTCCGTAGATCAGGAAGAGTGCGTCATGAGCCAGAGAGGTATGGACTTCTCGTAACTGAGCCCGATGACGTACCACTCATAGATGATGTGCCTGCGATCTACGGAGAGGCCATGAAAGGCCCAGACTCTAAGAAGTGGCTAGAAGCCATGAGATCCGAAATGGATTCCATGTACACCAACAAAGTATGGAGTTTGGTGTAACCACCCGAAGGGGCTCGGCCCATAGGGTGCAAGTGGGTCTTCAAGACGAAGACCGACATGGATGGCAAGGTAGTTGCCTATAAGGGGCGATTGGTAGCTAAAGGGTATAGACAAATTCATGGTATTGACTATGATGAGACTTTTTCACCAGTCGCCATGACTAAATCCATTCGAATCCTACTTGCCATTGCAGCATACTACGACTATGAGATTTGGCAAATGGATGTCAAAACAGCGTTCCTTTATGGGAACCTCCTCGAGGATGTGTACATGACACAACCGGAGGGTTTTGAGGATCCAGAGAATGCCAATAAAGTCTGTAAGCTGTAAAGATCCATTTATGGATTAAAGCAAGCTTCTAGGAGTTGGGATCGACGTTTCAATGACGCAGTCAAAGAGTTTGGCTTCATCAAGAACGAAGATGAGCCTTGTGTTTACAGGAAGGTTAGTGGGAGCTCTGTAGTATTTCTGGTCTTGTATGTGGATGACATACTAATCATTGGCAATGATATTCCTACTTTGCAATCTGTTAAAGATTGGCTAGGAAAGTGCTTTGCAATGAAGGACTTAGGAGACGCAGCCTATATACTTGGTATAAAGATCTATAGGGATAGATCTAAGAGGTTGCTCGGCCTAAGTCAAAGTACATATATAGACAAGGTGTTGAAGAGGTTCAACATGCAAGATTCCAAGAAGGGATTCTTGCCCATGTCGCATGGAGTCACTCTTTCTAAGAATGATTGTCCCTCCAATGAGATTAAGAAGGAACGCATGAGTAGGATACCCTATGCTTCGACCATAGGATCCATCATGTACGCCATGTTATGTACTAGACCAGACGTATCATACGCGTTAAGTATGGTGAGCAGATACCAGTCCAATCCGGGTGAGAGTCACTGGATTGCTGTCAAGAACATCCTAAAGTACTTGAGAAGAACTAAGGATGTGTTCTTGATATTTGGAGGTAAGGAAGAGCTAAGTGTAAAGGATTACACTGATTCAAGCTTCCAAACCGACAAAGATGACTACAGATCGCAGTCTGGACACGTGTTTTGCCTAAATGGAAGAGCTGTGAGCTGGAAGAGTTCCAAGAAAGGGACAGTTGCCGATTCTACAACAGAAGCTGAGTACATTGCTGCTGCGGAAGCAGCAAAAGAGGCAGTTTGGATAAAGAAGTTTATCACTGAGCTCGGTGCGGTCCCCAGCATCGTGGATCCCATAGAGTTGTACTGTGACAACTCTGGGGCAATCGCACAGGCCAAGGAACCAAGATCACACCAGAAATCAAAGCATGTACTTAGGAGATTCCATCTTATTCGTGATATGATCGGTCGAGGAGATGTGAAGATGTGCAAGATTCGAACGGATGACAATGTTTCAGATCCGCTCACGAAACCTCTAGCGCAGCGAAAGCATGAAGGGCACGCCATATCTATAGGCATACGAGATGCACCAGATTGGCTCTAGTGCATGTGGGAGACTGTTGGAATAGATTCCCTAGAGGCAATCGTAGATTTAGTATGAACATTGTTTTGGCTAGAATATTCATTTATTATATATTTTGATATTTAATATAATGAAGTCCTTAGATAAAATGTGTTTTTTATCTTAAATATCCCTAGTCCACTATATTGATTAATAGGACGATCAAATATAGACTAGTATGTGGGTAGATTGATATGGAGATATCAAGTCTAACACATGGGTATGCACTAGGAGTAATGGCATACTGGATTGACCCACAACGAAAAGGATACATTAGATTATGTCAAGTCACAATCGCTTTTCGTAGTGCTAATATATTTTCAATCCTTAGACTTGAAGTCACTAGATACTCTAGTTGTGGAATATTGCGCTTTGATGTTATCAAACGTTACACCGTAACTGGGTAATCATAAAGATGGCTATCGGGCGTGATAGCAAGCAAGCTTAGAGATCGTAGTGATGTAGATAGGATTTGTCCCTCCCACATAATGGGGGTAAATATCCACGGCCACTCGAGGGATGAGGCGTATTGAATGTCTGGTCAGACTCAGATAAATCAATATGGAGATATTGATGTTATCTGCAAGCATAAGCATATTCCTAGGATTGAGGAACTGTGGATTGGATATACGAGTGTGACTAATTATGTCTCGTGTCCAATCCGGATATGGAGACAAAGGGATAGTGCAATATGAGATATTGGGCACAAGAGGTTTGTCGGGATCACTGACTATTTCTATAGGTTGGGTGGCATGGATGTGTTTCTAGACACCGCTCCATGTTAGTAAGAGTTACTACCAACTATTTGGAAACCTATGGGGTCACACGTCAAATAGAGTAGAGCTAGATTTGGGATTAATTAATAGTGAATAATTAATAGAAGGATCATGGTGCAACACCTTGCAAACTTAGTAGGACTAATATGCAAGGAAGGGAATAACTCTAGTTCATCTAGAATTAGGAAACTCTTTTATGGAAACAACAAGGAGTTGTTGGAGTATATAAAGAGGCTCTAGCTTCCTTCCCACTTAATGTTATTAGACATAACAAAGTGAGTGGGAGAGAGCAAAAGAGAGAGAGCAAGACAAGCTAGGGCCGAACCCTAGCCCATCCGCCCTTCCCGTCGGCGCCAAGAAGAGGGGCCGAGCCCCTCTTTGTTCCTTTGCTGCTTTGATCTTCTTCCCTCTTCCTCCGGGTTCAAGCTAGCACTTGTTTGAAGGAAGAATCTAGATCTCACCTCTAGACGTGGATCAACCGTAGAGACGAGGACATCATTATTCGTGTGATCTCACAAATCAAAAGGTACACAATACTATGTCTCTTATCATGTTATGATATCTCCTCCTGACGATCCGTGGTGGGCTTTGAAGTAGGAATTAAATTTTTGTTATTCCGCTGCGTTACCTACGTCAAAATCCAAACAATCCAAGGCCTTGAAAACCAGTTTCAAAGCCTTGAAAACATAAGTCAAGGAAGTAGTCACTGATAACTCTCTACTGAGTGATAGCCTTGTTAATCTGAGACATCAAGTTGATGAACCAGATAAAAAAATACTACTCTTCCATAAAAACTTCAAGAATCTGAATTAGTCAAAGCCAAGCTTGCAGGCTCTGAACATTAGTTGAACTTGATTCTTGGAGGAAGTTCAAAGTATGTTCACAAAAATGGTATTGGATACAATCCAAGTTTTCCAAGAGAGAACAATACCAGATTTGTGAAATCAGGAAACAAAACTTCTTCTAAGTGTCATTTCTGCAACAAAATTGGTCATGTTAAGATGACTTGTCCTTTCAGAAGAAGAGACCCTCACATAATGAGGAACACATTTCCATTTCAACTCAAAGGACAAGTCAAACATATTTTGGTTCCTAAAGGGGTCTGACCACCTGACATGGTTGATCCTGAATATGAGTCCAAATTCCACACTTGGTCTAACACCTTTGTAAGGCAGTGATTGCTGTTTGCATGTTATCACCAATGTCAAAGAACATGAATTGTTTATGGACAGTGTTGCTCAAGACACATGAGTGGAAAGAGATCTATATTCTCTGAATTGAAAGAGCAACTAGAAGGTTCAATTACACTTGGTGACAAAGACAAATGCAACATTCTTGGCATTGGTAAAGTTGGTACAGATTCTGAAAACTCGATTTTTGATGTATATCTAGTTGATGGCTTGAAATTGAACTTGCTAACTATATCTCAACTTTGTGATAATGTTAATTAGGTTATCTTTGATAAAGAGAAATGTGTGGTGCAACATGAGAAATCAGGCAATTGCATTCTCACAGCCTCTAGATCAAACAATTTTTATACTTTTCAGACTAACAAAGTTGCAGGTGAAAGCTTGAAGTCCTCAAGGCCTTGAGAGAGGATTCAAAGCTTTGGAACAGAAAGCTTGGTCACATTAGCTTACATACCTTTAACAAATTGATCTCCAAATATTTGGTAAGAGGATTACTATCTATCAAGTTCAAAGATGATGAAGTATGCAAAGCTTGTGATCAAGGTAAGCAGACCAGAAGCTCATTCAAGCCAAAGAAGTTTGTAAGTACTACTAGACCCATTGAATTACTTCACATGGATCTTTGTGGTCCTATGAGGACTCCAACTCCAAAAGGTAAAAAGTATATGCTAGTTATTGTAGATGACTATTCTAGATTTACTTGGATTATGTTTCTTAAAGAAAAATCTGAAGCCCTCTCTGAATTTTCAAATTTTTGCAGAGAACTTCAAACCTTGAAAAACCTACCTATTGCTTCAATCAAAAGTGATCATGGTAGAGAGTTTGATCAATTAGAATTTGATTTATTCTGTGTTAAGCACGGTATCTCTCACAATCTGCTCCTAGAACTCCTCAACAGAATGGAGTTGTTGAAAGAAAGAACATGAATCTTGAAGATATGTGAACAATGCTTTTAGAAATCAAGCTGCCAAAACATTATTGGGCAGAAGTTGTGAATACAGCAAACTATATCTTAAACAGGTGCTTGATCAGACCTATCCTGAAGAAGACCCCCTATGAGATATTCAAAGGAAGAAAGCCAAACATTTCATATTTCAAGCCCTTTGGATGCACATGTTTTGTCCACAGCAATCGAAAGGACAACTTGGGTAAGCTTGATGCAAGAAGTGATGAAGGTATCATTCTTGGTTACTCTCTGACTAGCAAAGTTTATAGAATTTATAATAAAAGAACCAAGCTGGTTGAAGAATGTATTTATGTTATTTTTTATGAAAGCTTTGATGGTTCTTTGAGTGAAAGTTTTGCAAACTTGAATCTGAACAAACATAAATCAGAAGAAGAAGCTGAAAACTCACTTGGTTTCAAGAAAGGTTCAGAAGGAAACAGAAGTCATTTTCAAGACCTTGAAAATAGGTCTCAAGTCCTTGAAAATAGAGATCAAAGCCTTGATAAGGATGATCATAAAGAGATTCAAATATCTTTCATCTCATCCAGTTGACAACATCATTTCTGATCTAACCACTGGTACACAAAACAAGATCACAGTTGAAGAATCTTTGTGCTTTTAATGCTTTTATTTCTCTTGTAGAACCTAAGACTGTGAAGGAATCTTTACAAGAAGCAGACTGGATTATGGCTATGCAAAGTGAACTCAATGAGTTTTAAATAAATAAGGTGTGGAACCTAGTTCCCCCACCAATAAACCAGTCTGTCATTGGACCAGATGGGTGTTCATAAACAAACTGGATGAAAGTGGCATAGTCATCAGAAACAAAGCAAAGTTAGTTGCTCAAGGTTACAACCAAGAAGAATATATTGATTATGAGGAAACTTTTACTCCTGTTGCCAGGTTAGAAGCAACTAAAATTTTACTTGCCTTTGCATCTTACAAGAACATGAAACTGGTTCAGATGGATGTGAAGCGTGCATTTTTGTATGGATACTTGCAAGAGGAAGTTTATGTTGCACAACCTCCTGGTTTTGAAAATGACAAGTTTCCAGATCATGTTTACAAACTTGACAAAGCTCTTTATGGTTTGAAACAAGCTTCAAGAGCTTGGTATGAAAGATTGTCAAAGTTCTTACTTGAAAATGATTTCAAAAGAGGATTAGTAGACAAGACCCATTTCATAAAGACTCGTGAGAAAGATTTACTTGTAGTTCAAATTTATGTTGATGATATTTTGTTTTGAGCTACTAATGATCTATTGTGCGAAGAATTATTAAGTCTTATGAGCAGGGAATTTGAAATGAGCATGATGGGAGAGTTGAACTTCTTCCTTGGACATCAAATACATCAGATGAAGAAGGGCATCTTTCTACGTCAAAGCAAGTACACTAGGGACTTTTTGAACAAGTACAGTATGTCTCAATCCAAAGAAATCAAGACCCCTATGATATGTACACTGTCTTTAGACAAGGATGAATGTGGTAAGAGTGTCAATGTTAAAGAGTATAGAGGTATGATTGGATCATTACTATACCTCACTGCCAGCAGACTAGATATCTTTTTCAATGTATGTATATGTGCAAGATTTCAAGCTGATCCAAAGGAATCAAACTTAAGTGCGGTGAAAAAAATCTTCAGATATCTCATGGTACCAAAGACTTAGGGCTTTGGTATCCAAGACATTCTAACTTTTCTTTGTATGAATTTTCAGATGCTGACTTTGCAGGTTACAAAGTTGATAGGAAAATCACTTCAGGAACTTGTCAACTTATTGGATCCTCCTTGATTAGTTGGCACTCTAAGAAACAAAAATCAGTTGCTTTATTAACAACTGAAGCTGAATACATAGCTGCTGGAGCCTGTTCCTCACAAGTCTTATGGATTGCTCAACAGTTGAGAGATCTTGGATTTCATTTCAGAAGTGTACCCATTAAATGTGACAACACTAGTGCAATATCAATTACAAAGAATCCAGTTCAGCATTCAAGAACCAAGCATATTCATGTCAGACAACATTTCATCATAGATCATGCTGAGAAAGGTGATATTATTCTTGAATTTGTTTCTACTAACATGAAACTTGCAGATATCTTCACTAAACCATTGCCAAATGAAAGATTTTCAGCTCTAAGGCGGAAATTGGGCATGCTAAATAAAGATGCATTGGTTTGGGGGGAGTGTCAAGTAAAGAAGGTAAGTTATTATGTGTTTCAAAGGTTTGAACTGATTTTCAAAGCCTTGAAAATCTTTTCAAAGCTTTGATTTTACTTATTTCAGTACTACAGTGTTTCAAGACCTTAATATTCTTTTCAAAGCCTTGAAAATAAGTCTGGTAACTGTTTCGTCAATAACTCTTGGATCATTCATTATTGAGTGCTATCTTTGTAGATATTTGCTCAATATTGCCCCTACCCTTTTTCAAAATCCTTTTTCAGCCAAGTATAGTATTAAAATATTTGTTTCCAACGGCTTCAAAGATTTGAATCTTCTCTGATCATTACAAATCTTTTGAGATCAGAGAGAAATTATAGTTTCCTTTTTAAACTCAAACTCTTTTAGTATTTATCCTCTTCTCTTCTCCTTCTCTACGTATCATTCCTACCTCTCTCTATTCTTCTCCCAAACCCTAATGAGCACAAGAAGAGCCTCTGAATGAATCAAGATGGCTGGTGGTTCAAAACCTAGTACAGAGAAGAAAAGAAAGACACTTGAGGATGAAGTTCAAACAATCAGTGGGGATTCAAGTTCTAGGACTCCCAGTGCACAGTTGCAGAACTTCCTCCACCAAAGAATAAAACTAAGAAGGATGTGACACCATCTTCGGACAAGAAGAAGAAGAATAAAGAGAAAACTACTACAGAGAAGCAACCAGAAACACATATCTCAAGTCCCAAGAAGCTGCAGAAAAAGAAGAAGGCCTCTTAAGCTGAGAAGGGAAAAGAAAAGGTGACAATGGAATAACTAGAAGACAATGTGGAAAGAGACTTGCAGATCTACTCAAACAAAATCAGCTCCTGATGAAACTCGGTTCATCACAAACACTTCCAAAGGTCAGTGGTTGGATAGTTTTGCCTCTAGGTCTATTGCTTTTTGTAATTTGGTCAGTCTCCCTATGTTGCTTGGAATGAATATGAACTGTCAATGTTAAAGAAAAGCTCTCTTTGGTTCATGTTAAACCCTCCTGAGTTAGCCTATCCAAGATTTACCAGATTCTTCTACCTTAACATGAAGCAACTTAAGAACACTGCTCATCTAGTTGTTCAAACCAGAGTTGTTGGGGTCAATATGGAGCTAGATCATGCTGAGTTTGCATCTGCTTTAGTTTTCCTAAGAGGTATGACACAACCAATCACCCTGTGAAGCTTTGAAGTTAGAAAAAGAAGAGTTCTTTCTACCCAACACCCCTACCTCATCCAAACAGTTAACACACTATGTGTTAAATGTTGAAGCCAAGGTTTTATTCACTATCTTGATGAGATGTACTTTTCCAAGGGAAAATTCCAAGGAGCTGTTCACTGAGAGGGTGTTATATATTATGTATCAGGTTATGCATGGGTATGACATTGATCTTCCAAAGCATGTAATGGAAAACATGTTGTTCAGCCAAACAGATCAGAGAAAGCATCATTTACCTTATGCAAATTTGCTCACACTCTTCTTCCAACACCTTGAGATTCCAACTACTGGTGAAGAGACTATCACTTCTGGGTTTGTTCTGCTTAATGAGAAAGCATTTGAGAAGATTGGAGTGGTGAAAACCAAAGAAAAAACTTGTAAGTTTTATTCAGATTTGACAGAAGAAGAATTGAGTTCAGAGAAGTTTCTCAAGCCCAAGACCTTGACTCCTACTTCAAGCCAGACCTCACAGCCTCCAGATTGGTCTTCAGTTTTTGAGAGACTTGATGGTTTAGAGTTGGACATGTATGAAGTGAAAGCAAATTAACATGAGTTTGGGACTGATCTCAGGCAGGATAGAGTACATGGGGAGAACATCTTCAGAAGCATGGCTGTGCTTGATGTCCCAGAGGATGTCTTTCAAGCTGGAGAAGGTCTCAAGAAGGATGGTTCTGACAAGAACTTTCCGAGTGAACACTCAAACCAGGAAGAGGATGCTCAAGACAAGGACAAAGGAAAGCAGGTGAGTTGAACAAGCTTCTCAAGAGGAAGAAGAGGTAGACAGTCCTCATTCAGGTGCCTTGCTGATAAACATCAAGAAGAAGAAGAAGAAGAAGAAGAAGAAGAAGAAGAAGAAGAAGAAGAAGAAGAAGAAGAAGAAGAAGAAGAAGAAGAAGAAGAAGAAGAAGAAGATGAAGAAGAAGAAGAAGAAGAAGAAGAAGAAGAAGAAATCTCAAAAGCCAATTATTCCAGAAGGTACTACCGAAGACCAGGCTAAAGAAGAAACTGTTGGTGTGAATGAAGAGGCTGCAGAAGCACAGGTTAATGAGGAATACAGTGAGGAAGAAGAAGGAGAACACAAAGGAGATGAACACCAGACCCCATAAACTCTTGCCTACTCTTTCTTGACCACTATTTTCTTAAAATTCTTTTCAAAATTTTCCAAAGACTCTGAGCCAACATTTTCCCATTCTTTTTGATGAAAGTAAAAAACGGGGAGAAATCTTAAGTTGTTTTTTATTTTATGTTTTTATCTGAGACTTATGTGTTTTCTGCTTAAGTTTGTTATTGAATAAGTTGGATCTTTTTGGAACTTACGTGTTAATACTTTTTGTACTATGTACTAATAAGTATTTATTTTGCAGAAACTAAGGTTCAAACAGATTGTGGTTTTGTCTTACATCAAGGGGGATATTGTAAGTTCACAGGTTTCACAGGATTTATTTTAAGGCCTTGAAACAGTTTTCAAAGCCTTGAATTGTCACAGGTTTCACAGCCTTGAAATAGCACCTTGAAACAGTTTTCAGAGTCTTGAAACTGTCTGTCCTATATGCATATTCTAAGGGGGAGATTTTCTGAGTTCTTCTGATCTTATTCTAACTCTCTCACCCCTACATTTGATCTGTTATTACTTGATGATGAAAAAAAAGCTTGTGATTCACTTAGACTTCATCTGATTAACCTGTTTGACTTAGTTTTGCTGGGAAAATTTATTTCCTATTTTGCAGGATTGGTTTCCTAACCTGGGTTTTGCAAGATAGGAAATATTGAGAGAATGTGATTCTGTGATCAATCAGACACTCATGACAGCTTCTAAATACATTCAAAGAAAAGACCAGCTTATTATTTTTGAAGATTCTGATCAACTATTCGTTGGGAAGACTGTTGGAGAAGTCAAAGATTGTTGCCAAATAAACAAGAAGTTTGTTGCTGAAAATCAGGAAGATTTGCTGATCTTTTGAGCAGTATTAATGGAGCTCAATTTCAAGCATTTAATACAACACTCAACGGGAAAAAAGAGAGACACATTTCAAGGATTTACAAGCATCAAAGAATCATATCATTCTCAGAATCCAACTCACAGAAGATCACTGCACTTTTGACTGTTGTTTCACTTCCAGTGTTATTCTATTCTGAACTTAATTTGTATATCATTCTAATTCTACTTCTAGCTCTCATTCTCAAGGATTGTTCAAAGTAAAAAATAGAGAATTCTTAGTTAATCAATTAGCTATAGCAGGTACTAGATAGGTTAGTGAGAACCACAAGTTGTAACAGAGAAAGGCATATCTCTGTGCTTGAGATCTAGGGCTTAGCTTTTGATTAATAAGAATTGTATTGAAAATCATGCAGGGAGAAGAACCGTGAGGTAGAGACATAGGTACAAGTGGACTGAACTCTATAAATCCTATGTCTCTTGCATTTATATTTTCAGTCTCATACTTTGAGTTACACAGCATTCAAACAAGTCTGTTTTTCAAGGGTTTGAAACTCTTTTCAAAGCCGTGAAAAAGACTTGTCTGTTTTTCACTTAAACTGTACTTCTCTTCAAAGGCTTGAAATTGATTTCAAGGCCTTGAACTTCATTACTCTTCACATAAACTCTCATCTTTGAAAGTTTTGCAAAAAGTTGGCATAATCTATTAAACCCCCCCCTTCTAGAGTATATGTGCTGCATTTCTACCTGCTTACTCCCCTTTCACACTTGAACAACTAACTTCTAACATCTGGTGAAGTTAAGAAATATAAATGAATAATACAATGAAAGCACAATGAAGAACACAGAAACAGATATCCAATAAAGCTTCGAAGTGTTCTTCAGATTTTGGATGATTGATCTTCTTCTTCTGCAGTGTTGAATCCTTGATTGATTCAAGAGTTGTGAGTATGAATCCTCCATGAATGAAACACTCTTCTCTTCACAGTTGATAATCCCTCTGCATCCTCTTTGCAATTCAAATCTCTCTTTATAACAAACTGCAGTAACCACTTGAGAGATTTCAGGAAAAAGCTCTTTGAAAATCCTCTCCCTTTAACAACTTCTTTCAAAAGCTATGTTTGAATAGCTGTTTTGATTTTTTCAAAGGGTTTGAACGACAAACAACCCTTCAACAACTTAATCACAAGATCAAACATATCCAGAAAATATAGCATGAATATACTGACTGTTTCGCAGATCAGTTTAAATAATAAACTAGGATATATTTCTAACTTCAGATTAATTCCATATAAGTAATCTGTAATCAATAATGATGACATGATTATGACTCATAAAAACTCAAAACAGTAAGGCAGTTGAAATCCAAGAGGAGGAAGGTTCAACCAAGAAGAAGGAGTGCCTCGCTATAATTCCAGTTGTTGATGAGGAGACCCTGGATATCATCCCAGCTTTCAGGATGGAGGCGCCAGAGTTTGTGGATCTCACAGGTGATGCAGAATCCGAATGGGAATTGGGAGATGAGGTGATGGAGGAACTCCTTGACAGGAAAATAAACGCTTTGATGGATCTGATCCCAGTGGCCGAGGACCCTTTATGTAATACCCCGTTTAATTAGTAGGGGTAAAACGGTCATTATAGAAGCATAATAATAATCTTATTGGCAAAATAATATTTGAATAGATTTTTGAGTTTCGTTTGTAGAAAATTTTAGAATAATATTAAATTAGCGGTCGTGAATTAACACGTTAACGTTTCGTAAAATTTAGTTAGTTTTAGTTTTAACGTGTGTCTGACCACCGCGAAGATAGGTATGTTTGTCACACCCAATCACTCAAAAGTCTTGTACTCCACCCACACACTACAATTCCTCCTAATCTCTCATCTCCTCCAAGATTTGCCTTCACGGCAAAACAATCAATCACCACCCCAACCTTCATCACTGCCTCCACCTTGCCACCTCACCACCATTGTGCTTGGTCCCCAAGGATGCTTAGCCTTATAAGGCTCTCTCCACCTCCCCTTGCTAGCCAGCAGCCACCTCCAACGCCACCACCTTCACCACTGTCAACACCGTCATCACCACCACCGTTGTTGCTCGGCAAAGAAGAAAACCCACTGCCACCTTCATCTCTGTCTCTCACCCTCCTACTCTCTGTCACCGGGGGAAAACAGAGGAATTAACAAAATATGCATCAGCCACTTGCAGCTTCACAGCCGCCACCCTCGCCGGCGGCAAAGTAAACCGACTCCCGTCTTTCTCTCTCTCATTCACCTATCTCCCTCTGTTCAACTCTCCCTCTATTCAAAAGAAGTTTCAGAACCTAAGTACCAGCAGTAGCAGGAGTAGCAGAGGTCACTCGCCACCTCCGACCTCCATTAGAACCGGTCAACTCTCCGGCCAAGCTCCGACAAAGTGCTCCAGCGCCACCCACTCTCTCTGCTTCCGGTAGGCTCATAGGAGGCCAAACAACTCATTAGAAGGCTCATACCAGGTTGAGGAATCCATTAAAGTCGTCCACGAAACTCAACTCCGGCGACTCTGACAACAAACTCCGACCCGACTCGTTTCTTGACGGTTTCCGACCATTTTTGGCCTAGGTGTTCTAAACTCTCTGATTAGTTTTTATACATAGTCAAAATTAAAACTTGATAGCTTAAATCCTGGTTAGATTGATAAAATTGAAGTTGTTGTTATAGGGGGTAAAAGTGTAGTTTACATAAACTGTTTTAATATAATATAGGGGGTTCTTTTTGTACTTTCAGAAACTAGAAGGTGACTGGAGTATTTTAACCTAACTGTTTTGGTAATAAATGGGGTGTTTGTTGGCTTTTAATATAACTTAGGGTTTATATGTCTTTTAATTAAACTTCACACTTTTCGTTAAAAATAAAAAATAATATTGGATTAAAAATAATTCCTAAAAATACTAGTTTCCGTCCTCGTCCCGGAAAGTTGATTCGGGTGAAGAAATAGTAAACGGGTTGTTCGTTAAAAATTAAAATAGAAACGTTTTTGTTAAAAACTTTTAATAAACATTGTTTAATCACTTAGCTTATAAATTGGTTATTAAAAACTTGTAAAATTTGACTTTTCACTAGTTCTAAAGATTATAGCATCGTGTAAAAGTTTTTCTTAAAACGTAGTAGTCGAAATATCATTTTTTGTTATAATTCAAATTAGTTCTTAAGTATAAATTCATCTTTAGCTCATATTTTTTATAATCTAATTAGTCACTTTTAAATAATAACAATAATAATAATAATAATAATAATAATAATAATAATAATAATAATAATAATAATAATAATAATAATAATAATAATAATAATAATAATAATAATAGTCGATTAAAAATAGATGTGTTGTTTTGTTTATAGAAAATTATAACTAGATAATAAAACGATAGAAATTTAACTAACGGGGTTTGGGTTGATATAAAGAAAATACTCTTTAGGACTTATAGCATTTTATTTGAATATTTATTGACGTAGAAGACACGATTTGTAGGTGACGTCTTTGTAGGCCCGAGCCACTGCTAGGACGTGCTTTTCCTACGGAAGTAAGGTAAGTGAACATGCCAAGTCTTGCGGGCCTAGTTCCTTTCGTGTCTCAATTTAACTTTTATATTCGTCTCAAAAAATTTGTTGTTTATTTTCATTTTAATTGTGACGTTCTTACATTTTCAGAAGTTGTTTTGTTTAATACTCTCACACGAATAACATTAATGCATAAATAACGTAAAGTGGAAAGAGTTATGCGGGGATCGTTGTGATTGCTTTAATCTAGATTGGTCGTGTTGACTTCGTTCACTCGACTCGCTTATTTTAACCCGGTCGCAACCTGCCGGGTCGCTCCATGTACTCACCTCTCTGGCCGCGAGGAGTCTTAGGGGGGTGCCGGCACTTAAGGTCATGGCTGCTAGTGATAGTATAGTAGATTATCCCCGTATCAACACAGATTAATAATACAGCTTTTCTGAGTTTTGGATATTATAAAATAAAGAATAAAAGTTTGGGAAAAGCATTCCCTGTTTTGAAAAATGGAACAAAGAAGTTTAATAAATAAGAGAAATTTCAGTTGAGCTTTTGTTTCTTAAAGTTATTTTTAAGGTTACTCCTCATGTTCATTTCCTGTTCTGAGTTATTGCAAAAGAAAATATATTTATTCTTAATCCGTTTTACGTGCTTGGGTGTCGCTTGCTCAGTATTTTGTACTGACTTTGAAACTGCGGTTCTTGTTTCCTTCCCACCGCAGGCTTAGGAGCTGAGGACTATGGCATAGCAGGGTACGGGACTCACGTAGACGGTTATCAGCACGAGTAGTGATGTAGCCGGATAGTTCACTATTATGTAGTAGTTTCGAAAACACTTAACTAAGACTTTTTGGATGTTTAATATTATGTAATAAATAAATAATTTGGGATGTTATACTTTTGATTTCCGCCGTTACTTTTAGCATCGCCCTCCCGGTCTTGTCCGAGCCGGATAAGGGGGTTGTTGCACTTTCACCAAGAGCACAGGAAGAAAGGAGGTGATTGTCATCAGCGACGATGAAGAGACATATGAAAAGGAAGGAAAGAGTGCAGGGGAATTTGGAACGGAGATGGGTGAATATGAGAGGGAAAAAGAAGTGGTTCAACCAAAGAAAATGAAGCAATGGAGGAGGGATAGCACAAAGGTCGGGGTAAAAAAACCCGTCTCTCTCGTGTACCACATCTTGTGAATCCCCCAGGTACTGGTCCGCTTTGTCTCTTTGATTTTTCTCTTTTTAAACCCAGCCATCTTCCTCTCGGCTCTAATCAGTTTGGTCCAATCGGCTCTTTGGTCCTTAGTCAGCAGAAATTATGATTCAATAGTTTTTCAAACAATGGGTTTAGGCAGGTTATCCCTGAACAACCTCCACGAGCAGTATGAATGCTTTATCATGGAACTGCAGGGGTATTGGTCAAAAACCTGCAGTTCTAGACGTTCTTAATTTGACCAGAAAGCTTGACCCATCTATTGTTTTCCTTTCTGAAACAAAAAACCCGATCTCGTTTGTTGATACAAATCTTAGGAAGTTAGGTTTTAATTCGCTTGGTTTGGATGTGGTAGGTAGTTATGGTGATCTGTGGAGGGGATGGAAACCTTCTCTGCATGTCCAAGTTTTCTCTTCTTCTCCAAACTTCATTCTTTTAATGACTGATGTACCCTGGAATGGGGAAGGTTCTTCTTGGTCTACTTTATGGCCATCCCCATGTCCAGAATAGGATCAGGGTTTGGGAGGAGATTGACTCTCTTCTTTATGGTGACTCACAACCCTTTCTCCTTGTAGGAGACTTTAACCAAACTCTTTCCCACTGGGATAAGAGTGGTCCTAACCTTGATCTTGACCTAGGGGTTCAAACCCTGAAACATTTTCTTAACAGGAGGGGTCTTGTTGAGCTGAATCACATTGGCCCATGGTTTACTTGGGCGAATAATCGGGTCAACACCATGCCAACCTTTGAGCGCCTTGATAGGGCTTAGGCCAATCCGGCTTGGTTAAGTGTGTTCCCTCTAGGATACCAGCAAAACTTAGGGTTCTACTCTTCGGATCACTGTCCCATTATTGTTAAGACTCACCAGTTAGTGAATAAACCTAGGAGGATGTTTAATTTTGAAGCCTGGTGTACTAACCATCAAGCATCATAGGATCTTATCCAATTTATCTGGTCCCTGGATATCCCGGGGTCTCCCCTCTTCAATGTGCAACAGTGGCTCAAGATCTCGGTCAAAACTTTAAGTTTTTGGGCTAAAAATAATGGTTCCCTTCACAATAGGATTGAGCTTACCATAATAGAGGTGCTTAAATACCAAAGTCAGCTGCCTAACCCTATTACCATGCAGAACTTTTTTAAGGCTAAAGAGTCTCTTGATCAGCTTCTCTTCGATAATGAAACTTTTTGGGCTCAAAGAGCTCACTGTAAGTGGCTGCGTTGGGGGGATAGGAACACTAAATTCTTCCACGCCTCAACCAAAATCAGACGAAGCAAGAACCACATTTGGGCCATTAGTTCTGAGCAAAGGAACACCATTACTGATGAGGAGGGGATTAGGGATGCTTTTGTCACATACTTAAAAGAGGTTTTCAGGCCTAGTGGGGGGAATGGGGCTGAGACTAACTTCTCTATTCTAAACCACATTGGTATTGCTTTGAACCAAAGGCACATTGATACCTTTCAGAAACCCTTTACAGCTAAAGAAGTTTATGAGGCAGTTTTTGTCATGAACCCTTTAAAGGCTCCGGGACCTGATGATATCCCCCCAATCTTCTTCCAAAAGTACTGGCCTACTGTCTCCAGCTCATTTGTTACAGCTGTGCTTTCATACCTTAACTCAGGCTACATGCTTAGGGAGACTAATAGAACTTTGATTGTTCTGATCCCTAAAGTTGAGAATCCTACCACGGTTAGAGACATTAGACCCATTAGTCTGACTAATTTGCTGTATAGAATCATAGCCAAAGTCCTTGCCAATAGGTTCAAAATGGTTCTTCCTGATATTGTGAGATGGAACCAATTTGGATTTATTGGTGCAAGGATGATTTATGATAATACAGCTATAGCTGCAGACGTGACTCACTTCATAGCTGCTATAGCTGCAGACCATGATCAAATTTGGCTTACCTAATTCCTTCACAAGGCTCATTATGGGCTGTGTTACTACTACTTCTCTTGCCATTAATGTTAATGGTACTTTTACTGATTATTTCTCCCCAACATGTGGTCTGAGACAGGGAGACCCCTTTTCTCCCTTCCTCATCGTGCTTACTGTTGAGGCTCTCTCTTGGGCCTTAGTAAGAGCTGAGGAAGGTAACATGATCAGGGGTATCAAGCATAGTCAATCTCGTCCCTCCATTACACACCTACAGTTTACTGATGATTCTTCTTCTTCAAGGTAGATGATCAGTGTGGCTTCACCCTTAGACAGGTTTTTTAGGAGTATTTCTCCAATCTGGTCAGGAAATTAACCTCTCTAAGTCTACCATTAGAGTTAGCCCAAAATGTTCGTTTCATAAGAAAATGAGTCGGGTTAGCCAACTTAATATTAGTGTTAAGGATTCTTTAGGGAATTATTTGGGCCTCCCTTTGGCTATGGGTCTGTCTGCTGAGAGGATTACTAAACAGACTTTAACCAAAGAGGGGGAGAGATGTGCAGGCTGGAAAGGATGTCTTTGTCTAAAGCTGGAAGGCTTACACTAGTCCAATCCACTCTCACAAGTATCCTGTTGTATCCATTCTCTAATTATAGATTTCCCTAATCATGCATTGGAAGCTTGACCAACTATTTTCCTCCTTCATTTGGAGGAAATCTAAAGATAAAAAAGGCTTTCATTGGGCTTCCTGGAAGCTCATTTGTAAGCCTAAGTGTAGGGTTTTGATCATGGATACGCAGCGGAAAAACAAATTGTATCCATGCAATACCCTCCAAGGATCACAGGACAAGAGACATAACGATGGTAAGGGAAGAAATCAAGTTACACACCTTAGGGTTTCTCCTGTGATGACTTGTAACGTGAATTGTTTCACGTTCTCTATAGTTGATCCACGCCTAGAGTTGAGATCTAGATCTTCCTTCTCCTTTGTGCTAGCCTGGAACGGAGGAAGAGGAAGAAGAAACCACGCAACACGAGGCAACAAGGAGGTGGCGTCCTCCTTGTTGGGCCGACGGGAAGGGGGCGGCGGCAAGGGGGCGGACGACTCCTCTTGCTTGCTCTCTCTCCTTTCATTCTCTCCCACTCAATTTATGAACTAAAGGCTCATAAGTGTGGGAAGGACGGAAGGATAATCCTTTATATAGTCCAAAAAATCCTTGTCAACTACCTAAAGGACCTGTTCTAGTCCTACTAGAACTCGGTTTAGTCCCTTCCTTGCAAATTAGTCCTACTAAGTTTGCAAGGTGTTGGAAAGTGATCCTTCTACTTAATTAATCCTATTAATTAATTCCCAAATCTAGTTAAACTCTATATAGCATGTGACCCCATAGGTTCTATCTAGTTGGTAGCAACAATTTGCTAATATGGAGCGGTTTCTACCAAAACATCCATTCTCTCCAACTAATAGAATAGTCATCCGACAAACCTTGTACAAGTAATTGTCTCATCCCTTGTCTCATCCTTTTGTCTCTATATCCGGATTGGAAACGATACATACAAGTCACACTCGTATATCCAATCCATAGTTTCTCGATCCATTGGGAATAGCCTCATTCGTGAAAATAACATCAATATCCTATATTGATTTATCTGAGTCTGGCCAGACATTCTATAAGCACTATCCCTTGAGTGGACTAGGATATTTGCTCCCGTTATGTGGAGGAACAAATTCTATCTACGTCTACTACGATCTCTAAGCTTGATTCTTATTGTATCCGGTACACGCCTTTATAACTACCCAGTTACTGTGTAGCGTTTGACACTACCAAAATCACAATAATCCACAACTAGAATATCTAGCGACTTCAAGTCTAAGGATGACAATACCATTGCACCACGAGAAGCACTTGTGACTTAACATAACGTGTATGTAGCCTTCTCGGAGATGGGTCAATCCGGTGCGCCATTACCCTTAATACACACCCATGTGTTGGATCATGATATCTCCATATCAATCCAACCCCATACTAGTCTATAGATGATTGTCCTATTAATCATTATACTGGCCTAGGGATATTTAAGATAAAAAACACAATTATAAATCTAAGGACTTCATTATATTAAATATCCAATAAATAATACAATGAATGTTCTAGCCAAAATAAATTCATACTAAACTAGATTGCCTCTAGGGCATCTATTCCAACAATCTCCCACTTGCACTAGAGCCAATGACGCATCTCGTATGCCCATGCTCCTAGTGTGCCCTTCATGCTTCCACTGCACAAGCGGCTTTGTAAGTGGATCTGACAGATTCTCATCTGTAGGAATCTTGCATATCCGAACGTCTTTCTATCGATAATATCTCGAATCAGAGGGAACTTCCTGAGAACGTGCTTGGATTTCTGGTGTGACCTGGGATCCTTTGATTGCGCGATCGCCCCAGTGTTGTCACAGTACAACTCAACTGCTCTGATCCAAACAGCTTCCTTTGCTGCGCCATTTGCAGCAATGTACTCAGCCTCTGTTGTAGAATAAGCCACCGTCTCTTGCTTGGAACTCTTCTAGCTCACCGCTGCTCCATTCAGGCAAAACACATATGTCGATTGTGATCTAAAGTCATGTCTGTCGGTTTGGAAGCTTGCATCTGTGTAACCCCTTACACGCAACTCTTCCTCACCGCCAAATATCAAGAAAGCATCCTTAGTTCTTCTCAATTACTTTAGGATGTTCTTGACTGCAATCCAGTGACTCTCACCCGGATTGGATTGGTATTTGCTTGTCATACTCAAGGCATATGACACATCTGGTCTAGTACATAACATGGCGTACATGATAGATCCTGTGGCCAAAGCATAGGGAATTCTACTCACACGTTCCTTCTCAATCTCATTGGAAGGACAACCACTCTTCGAAAGAGTGATTCCATGTGACATGGGCAAGAATCCCTTCTTGGAATCTTGCATGTTGAACCGCTTCAACACCTTGTCAATATATGTACTCTGACTTAGGCCTAGCAGTCTCTTAGATCTATCTCTATAAATCTTTATACCGAGTATATAGGCTGCTTCCCCTAAGTCTTTCATTGAGAAACACTTCCTTAGCCAATATTTAACATATTGCAGCATGGGAACGTCTTTTCTAATGAGTAGTATGTTATCCACATACAAGAAAATAAAAGCTACAGAGCTCCCACTAACCTTCTTGTAAACACAAGACTCATCTTCGTTTCTGATGAAGCCAAACTCTTTGACCACTTCATCAAACGTCGATTCCAACTCCTAGAAGCTTGCTTCAATCCATAAATGGATCGTTGCAGCTTACAGAATTTGTTGGCTTTCTTTGGATCTTCAAAACCCTCCGGCTGTATGTACACTTCCTCGAGGAGATTCCCATAAAGGAATGATGTTTTGACATCCATCTGCCAAATCTCAGAGTCGTAGTATGCTGCAATTTCAAGTAGGATTCGGATGGATTTGGTCAGAGCGACTGGTGAAAAGGTTTCATCATAGTCAATACCATGAATTTGTCTGAATCCTTTAGCCACCAATCTTCCCTTATAGGTAATAACATTACCATCCATGTCGATCTTCTTCTTGAAGACCCACTTGCACCCTATGGGCTGCGCCCCTTCGAATGGTTCCACCAAAGTCCATACTTTGTTGGTATACATGGATTTCATCTCGGATCTAATGGCTTCTAGCCACTTTTGAGAGTCTGGCCCTTTCACGGCCTCTTCATAGGTAGTAGGCTCATCATCTATGAGCATTGTGTCACCGGAATCGGTCACGAGAATTCCATACCTCTCTGGTTCCTGGCGCACTCTACTAGATCTACGAAGCTCTTGTGTTACCTGAACAGGCTGTTCCACAACTGCTTGTGGTTCCTGTTCTTGTTCCATAATCGGTTCAGTGATTTGTGGTTCTTGAATCTCTTCAAGTTCTACAGTCCTCCCACTTGCTTCTTTAGAGACAAACTCTCTTTCTAGAAACACGCCGGTCCAAGCAACAAACACTTTGTTCTCAGTTGGATTGTAGAAGTAGTAACCCTTAGTTTCCTTAGGGTACCCCACAAACTTACACTTATCCGACTTTGGCCCTAGCTTGTCTGATTGTAAATGTTTTACATAGACATCGCATCCCCAAATCTTCATGAACGACAGTGTGGGACGCCTCCCACTCCACATCTCATGGGGTGTCTTCATGACTGATTTAGATGGAACACGGTTAATGGTGAAAGCTGCACCTATTAGAGCATAGCCCCAAAACGATGATGGAAGATCGGTTTGACACATCATAGATCGAACCATATCTAATAGGGTTCGATTCCTCCTCTCAGACACGCTATTCCATTGTGGTATTCCGGGTGGAGTGAGTTGGGACACGATCCCACACTCTCTAAGATAGTCGTCAAACTCTTGGCTCAAGTATTCTCCTCCAGGATCCAATCGTAGAGCCTTAATACTTTTGCCAAGTTGCTTCTCTACTTCACTTTTGAATTTTTTGAACATTTCAAAGGATTCGGTTTTGGCCCTCATGAGGTACACAAATTCATATCTACTGTAATCATCAGTAAATGTAATGAAGTAGACGTAACCACCCCTGGCAGGCGTGGCAAATGGCCCACACACATCAGTATGTATGAGTGCCAATTGCTCACTAGTCCTCTCACCTTTCTTAATGAAAGGGGACTTTGTCATTTTTCCCAATAAACAAGCCTCACATGTCTCATATGTTTCAAAATCAAATGAGTCTAGTAATCTATCCTTATGGAGTCTAGATACACGCTTCTCGTTTATATGGCCTAAAGGACAATGCCATAAGTAAGCAGGATTTAAATCATGTATTTTAATCCTCTTGGTATTAATGTTGTAGACAGGATTGCTTAGATCAAGGACATACAGTCCATTAAATAATTGCGCACTATAATAGTGAATATTATTAAAATAAAAGGAACAAAAATTGTTCTTTATTAAAATAATAAAACCTTCCTTGTCCAAACAAGAAATAGAAATAATGTTTCTGCTCATAGCAGGCACAAAATAGCAATTATTTAATTCTAAAACTAATCCTGAAGGCAGAAATAGCTCGCACACGCCCACGGCCAACGCAGCAACTTTTACTCCATTCCCAACGCGCAGATTTATCTCCCCTTTAGCCAATCTTATACTTCTCTTTAGATCCTGCACATTTCGACAAATGTGAGATCCACATCAAGTATCTAATACCCATGATGTAGAGACAGTTAAATTGACATCTACAACAAAAATACCTGGTGGTGGTGGAATCACTATTCCAAGCCTCTTGTCCTCCAGATATTTTGGGCAGTTCCTCCTCCAGTGTCCAGGCTGACTGCAGTAGTGACACTCACCTTTAGTCACACCTTTGGCAATGCCACCAACGGGCTTAAGGACAGGTTCCTTGGACTTTTCAACTGACTTGCCTTTGCCCTTGGAGGATGAGGCAAACCTTTTTCCCTTTCATTTTTGCACCATCATAATGGCCTTGCCCTTACCCTTGTTGATGCTTTGTTCAGGTGTCCTCAACATATTGAGAAAATATGGCAGTGGTTTAACGATCTCGTTCATGTTATAGTTCATGATGAACTGTCCATAACTCTCGGGAAACGATTGCAACACGAGATCGGTTGCCAACTCTTGGCCGACCGGGAACCCCAGTCGGGCGAGATTCTCCAAGTACCCGATCATACGAAGTACATTGGGTCCCATCCCACCAGGTTCCCTTCTTCTAGATGACACTTGAAAAATTCCCTAGATACCTCATACCTCTCAACCCTTGCCTGCTCTTGGAAGAGCTGCTTCAGATGCTCGATCATATCGACAGCATTCATGTTTTCGTGTTGCTTCTGAAGCTCAAAAGTCATGGTGCATAGCATAAGTCAGGCTGCATCATTAGCGTCATCAACACGCTTTTGATACGCCTTTAGGGCTGCAGGGGTATTGTTCTCTGGACCTGCTGGAACTTGCTCCTCTATTGCGTACGGTTTCTTCTCTTGCTTGAGAACAATTCTCAAGTTTCTGTACCAATCAAGGAAGTTGGTTCCAGAGAGCTTGTCCTTCTCAAGGACAGATCGTAGGGAATGTTGTGAACTCGATGAGTTGTTTCCCATTTGGAATTCTACAAAAGGAAAATACGCAAGTTTTAGTATTTGTGAATTTTTGACTATATTCAATAATGGCTAGTTTATCAAATATAGCTCCCACTATTTTTCTACGGATTAATAACCCTCAAGATATTAATGCGGAAAATATCCTTATATTTTCTAGTGGGCCAAGATCCATGTTTCATCTCCTTATGAGCTTGCTTTGGCAACTCACCCATAATTTGACTACTTTAGGTAGGAACATTCCAATTGCATCCCTTATGCAACTCTTGGTTCAATTGGGCAAATAACTCCTTATTTATCCATCCGCATGGATAATCCCAATTGATTGTCTCTAGGTTTTAATCCTATTAAACACCTAGTTGCGTCCAACCTCTTACTTAAACAATCTGCACACGAGGTGTGCCATCGCACCACATCATTATTAACCAAGTCGCCATGCTTTGGCACGCACGATCTTGGGAAATCATGATGATGATGAGTGTTTAAATAACGAGAAGACAAAAACGCAATATTTGAATTTTGAGGGATTTTTCAATTCAATTTTAAATTGTTTTTGTTGATCCATATCAACTAATCTATCTATTTGAGTTTGGGCACAACTCCAAATAATAGATCCGGGTTGTCTAATTATCTATTTATCCTAATTGCATGCATCATCCACACACCAACCACAAAATATAATACAATAAAATAAACAACCACAAAACAAAATAAAACGTGATGTGAATATGGCCTTTTCTAGACTAAGATAATTCCAAGCCAATGGAATTATCTATGAACCCTAAAAGCAAACACATCTCCATGCGTCTTCATCTTTTGATCCATCCATCATAGTCATGTGGAATGCTCCATGCTCCATCTTTTGTGACTCCCTTTGGCTTTGGGCTTCTTTTCTTCAATCTTGGCTAACAATCTATTCTATCTAGCTCTAGCTAATAACTATACTAAATAAAATAAATCTCATAAGTTGAGAAAAAAATGTCTCGCAGGCCATAAAACCCTAATTAATTATTACAATTAATTGATCAGCTCGCAGGCTGTAAACCAAACCACAAAAATAAACAATCACACCAAACCACATCCTAAGGCCATATCCAATCACCATGCGATTTGCACATAAACAGTTAAAATCTAATTTTAACGCGCTTGGTCAATTTTAATTGATTTTAGGATTTTCTAGGGTTAAAACAGTCCATGGGGCCCAACAATCAAATTGCCCGGATCCCAAAAGAGGACCGCCAAGGCCTTGGGCCGGCCGGCCCCTAGCCCACACGGCTAGGCCATGGACTAGGGCTGCCCCGGCCCCTTGGCCGTCCCTAGCTTGGGCGGCAAGCAAGGGAGGGCGGTTCCCTAGGGGGGCCGAACCTCCTTTGGGAGTTGTTTCCAAAACAACTCCCTTGCTTGGTGCCCAACTTTGGTTGTTTCCTTGTATGAAAAGAACTCCTTCTTTCCATAGGATGCCCAAACCCTAGATCTAAGATCTTAAAATTTCTCAAACTCACTAATTCATGCATCCAATGCAAAAACTAGGTCTTGTTATGATTGATTATTGACAAATTGCATCATATGCTTGATTTGTCTTGTTTTACGCGATAAACAATAAATTTAAAGTGTAAAACTATCAAAAGTAACACATAAACCACGTTTATGCTCCACGACCTGTGGCTCTGATACCACTGTAGGGTTTTGATCATGGATACGCAGCGGAAAAACAAATTTTATACATGCAATACCCTCCAAGGATCACAGGACAAGAGACATAACGATGGTAAGGGAAGAAATCAAGTTACACACCTTAGGGTTTCTCTTGTGATGACTTGTAACGTGAATTGTGTCACGTTCTCTATAGTTAATCCACGCCTAGAGTTGAGATCTAGATCTTCCTTCTCCTTTGTTCTAGCCCATAACGGAGGAAGAGGAAGAAGAAATCACGCAACACGAGAAAACAAGGAGGTGGCGTCCTCCTTGTTGGGCCGACGGGAAGGGGGCGGCGTCAAGGGGGGCGGACGGCTCCTCTTGCTTGATCTCTCTCCTTTCGTTCTCTCCCACTCAAGTTATGAACTAAAGGCTCATAAGTGTGGGAAGGAAGGAAGGAGCATCCTTTATATAGTCCAACAAATCCTTGTCAACTACCTAAAGGACCTATTCTAGTCCTACTAGAATTCGGTTTAGTCCCTTCCTTGCAAATTAGTCCTACTAAGTTTGCAAGGTGTTGCAAAGTGATCCTTCTAATTAATTAGTCCTATTAATGAATTCCCAAATATAGCTCAACTCTATATAGCGTGTGACCCCATAGGTTCTATCTAGTTGGTAGCAACAATTTGCTAATATGGAGCGGCTTCTAGTAAAACATCCATTCTAGCCAACTAATTGAATAGTCATCCGACAAACCTTGTACAAGTAATTGTCTCATCCCTTTATCTCTATATTCGGATTGGACATGAGAAATACAAGTCACACTCGTATATCCAATACATAGTTTCTCGATCCATTGGGAATAGCCTCATTCGTGCAAATAACATCAATATTCTATATTGATTTATCTGAGTCTGGCCAGACATTCTATAAGCACTATCCCTCGAGTGGCCTAGGATATTTGCTCCCGTTATGTGGGAGGGACAAATTCTATCTACGTCTACTACGATCTCTAAGCTTGCTTCTTATTGTATCCGGTACACGCCTTTATAACTGTCCAGTTACGGTGTAGCCTTTGACGCTACCAAAATCACAATAATCCACAACTAGAATATCTAGCGACTTCAAGTCTAAGGATGACAATACCATTGCACCACGAGAAGCACTTGTGACTTAACATAACGTGTATGTAGCCTTCTCGGAGATGGGTCAATCCGGTGCGCCATTACCCTTAATGCACACCCATGTGTTCGATCATGGTATCTCCATATCAATCCAACCCCATACTAGTCTATAGATGATTGTCCTATTAATCATTATACTGGACTAGGGATATTTAAGATTAACAACACAATTGTAAATCTAAGGACTTCATTATATTAAATATCCAATAAATAATACAATGAATGTTCTAGCCAAAATAAATTCATACTAAACTAGATTACCTCTAGGGCATCTATTCCAACACTAAGGGGTTGGGGGTCTAAGCGTGAAATCTCCAGCTTTACTAAATAAAGCTCCATTGGCTAAACAGGCTTGGAGGGTAGCTATTGAGAGAAATAGCTTGTTATCCAGATACTTCTTCTCCAGGTACTGCAAGAGGAAAGCTTTTCTAACTAGGAAGACTGACCATAATCCCTATAAGGTCTGGAAAAATCTCTCCTCTGTCAAGTACTCAATTAAGGAGGGACTGGCATGGGATGTGGGGAAAGGGGACAAGGTTCCGTCTTACAGGAACAAGTGGATTCCTGACACTCCTACCCTCTATTCTCTTGTAGGAGATAGTTAACATGGAGGATAAGGTGGAGGGGTGGATTAAGGTCACTAGGTATGGTAGAAGGGCATGGGACATGGATAAGATGAGTCATTTTCCAGCATGGACACAGAAGCACATTGCCTCAATCTCCCTCCCTAGGCTTGATCAGCCAGATCATCTTACCTGGAGCTTATCTTCATCAGGAAAGTTTATTGTTGCTTTGGCTTACAAGCATCTTCTTAAAATGGACCTCTGTACTAATCTGGCGCTTACAGATGATAGAAGATGGAAGGGTATTAACATTGACTCCCCTTGGAATAGGTTTTGGGGTCTTAAGCTTCCTTTGAAAACTCTGTTTTTCTTTGACGAGCTATCAATGGAAAGCTGCCAACAAACTCTGAAACTCATAAAATTTTCCCTCAATATTCTAAATGGTGCACCCTGTGTAAGTCCCAAGAGGAACCTGTTGACCACACGTTCCATGATAGTAGGTTTGTTAGAATTCTCTTGTCTCTCTCTCCTCTGAGGATTTCTCCTCTTGGGTCTTTCCTCCATTTTCTAAGGAATTTTATAGACCATACTAGCATGCAGGATATCCCATTGACCCTTAGTTAGTTTGGTGCAGTCACTTGGGCTATCTAGCTCTATAGGAACTCCATTATTTTTTAATAAGGAGGATTCTGAGCAGGAGGGTATGATTTCTTCTCCAGTCTACAAGGCCAAAATCTTTGTGAATGAATTCCTGGAGGCTTGGAGGCTGCAGGATGTTGAGAAGCTTATCTATTCAAAGGCTAATGAGGGCTTTTTCAATGTCAAGTGAGCCACTTGCAGGGCTCATTATACTGTTATCTATGCTTGGACTAAAAATATAAAAGGTGGTAAACTAGCTTGCTGGGTGGCTCGGGATGGTGGGAGGGTGCTCTCCTATCATAGAGAAAGAAAAAATATCCATAACCCTAATGCTACTCTTGAGATGATTACTGTTGCTATTATTTTTTTTCATGACAGAGGCTTCACCCACATTAGAGTTAATACTAACAGTAATTTTGTTTTCAATCTGATTCAGCAAGCTCAAGAGAAGGAACAGGACAGAGCCCATGACTGGCCTCGAAGATGGATAAGGATGATGATGGACCTCTGGGCTTTAGTTGTAATCTTTGATGTCTTTCGTTTAAGCTTGTGTCTGATAAGGAAATGCCTGTTTGGTGGTATCTTGGAGGTTGTTTAGGAGTTGTGGTTTCTCTCCTGTTTTATGCTTTGGTTGTTTTGTGTTAGTTTAGTTTCTTTGGTTGAATGTTTGATTAGGAGTGGATGATTTGCTTCTGGTTCTAGCTTTGTACTCTTCATTTTTCTTCTTTGTCGATAGCAACTAGTAGACCATTAAAATCTTAGTTGCAAAAACCATTTTTCTTCTTTGTCATTGAAAGTGTGAGTATGCAGATGCATAAGCAACTAAGATACTCTAGAAAGGGGCGGGTTTGAATAGAGTATGCAAACTTTTTGCAAAACTTGCTAAGAAGTAGAAGAACTAGTGCATACAAGGAAATTCAAGGCCTTGAACACAGGTTCAAGCCTTTGAAGAGAAGCAGACTTTTTAGAACAAGTATGCCTTTTTCAAGGCCTTGAAAACAAGTTCAAACCCTTGAAAAATAAACAGTTTTTGTATGCTGCAAAAGCTTTGAAAGTAGATGAACTGCATTGCACAAGACAAGTGATTTATAGAGTTCAGTCCACTTGGACCTACGTATCTACCTCAGGGATTAGATCCCTGCAGGATTTTCAACTCAATTCTTATTAATCAAAAGCTAAGCCCTAGAACTCAAGCATAGAGAGTTCCCTTACTCTGTTACAGCTTGTGGTTTTCCCTAACCTGACTAGTACCTGCTCTAGCTAACTGATTAACTAATAATTCTCTATTTTTCAGTTTGAAAAATCCTTGAGAATGTAAGTAGAAGTAATACATAAATGATCTACAAATATAGCTCTATACAGAAGATCGCTTAAGAGTAGAAAACTGCAGTGAAATGCAGTGAACTTCTGTGTATGGATTGGAAGAGATGAAGAACTTCTTTGATGCTTTTCAATCCTGAATGCTTTCTCTATATTTTCCCGTTGAGAATTGTGTTGTTGTTGCTTTGAATTTGAGCTCTTTGAATACTTCAAACATCTCTGCAAATCTCTCCAGATTTTAAGCAACAACCTTCCTATTTTGTTGGTAACAGAGTTTGACTATCTTGAGATCTTCTCCAACGGTTGAATGATTTTAATCTTCTGAGATATTGTTGTAATCCTTCATTTAACCATCAAGAGAAGCTGTCAAACACATATTATTGATCACAGGATCAAAGTCTTCAAGTGTTTCCAAGTCTGCAGCAATCCAATTTAGGAAACAATCCTGCAAAACTTAGAAACAATATTTATGCATTATCATGGTCAAACAGTTGATATAGCACGATTCAAAACATGTTAAACAATTTGTCTTTCATCATATAACAACAAGTAATCAAACATATGCAAGAGAGATAATAGATTAGATCAGAGAGTTAGCAGAAAAACTCCCCTTGAGAATATGCTTTCAGGTTTAACAGTTTCAAGGCTTTGAATCCAGTTTCAAGGCCTTGAAAATAGCCAAGACTATTTTCTAGCCTCTGAAGCTGATTCAAGGCTTTGAAAGTTGTTTCAAGGCCTTGAAATAGCCAAGCTCTTTCAAGTCTTGAACAACCTGAGCTTTCAATCTCCCCCTTGATGAAAGACAAAACCAAATTATGTTTGATCCTTAGTCTCTGCAAAATAAACTGATTAGTCTGCAATTTAAAAACACAGTTATTCCAAAAAGATCCAACGTATTTAAATACCAACAAAAACATATAAATAGTTCAGCAGATAAAACCAAATAAACCTAAAAACCTAAACTGAAACCTAAATTTTTCTCCCCCTTTTTGAATTTCATAAAAAAGATAGAAGATGTTGGATCAAGTGTCTGGGAAATTTTGTAAACTTAAAGAAATAAAGCATAGAGAATATGGAAGAAAGAATAGGCAAGATTAAGTTTCCTTGTCATCTTCTTGATCTCCTGTCTCTTACTCACTTTATTCACTGTTGGTTTGAACTTCTTGAGAGATCACATCTATTTCCTCAATGAAAGAACTGATCTTTTCAATAACATTGTTGAATAGGAACGTGAGTCCTTCCAGGGCTTTCTTTCCAAGCTTCAGTTTCTTCTTCACAACTAACCTTTTATCTTGAGGAGAGAAAGTCTTTATATTCTTCTTTCCTGCTTTTGATGCCTCTTGGGATGGATCTTTGTCTTGTTTCCCTTTGTTGGGTATAGCATACACACCATAAGATCCTGAAGAGGTGTCTGAGTTTGAATCTTGAATAAGGATTTCCTTTCGTTTTCCTTTAACCTGAGAGACTATCTTCTTCTTGTCTCTCTTAGGGCTTCCAATATGGATACCCTTCTATTTTTCTTGTGAAGAAGTCGTAGATTGTTTCTTCCTTGTGGGAGCTTGATCTTTTCTTACTATCTTCTTGGGTGGTGAGAATTCTTCTTCTTCCTCAGTGAAGCTTTTGGACACAGAGTCCTCACTGATCTCTTGAACCTCTTCCACTGCTGCGTTTCTCTTCTTCTCTGAGACAGTTTTTGAACCACCAGCCATCTTGATTCGATCTGAGGCTCTTCTTGTGCTCATTAGGGTTAGGGAGAAGAAAAGAGAGAGATGGAATGATACGGAATGAAGGAGAAGGGAAGAGGATAAATACTAAAAGAGTTTGAGTTTCAAAAGGAAACTAGTATCTCTCTGATTATAAAATGATTTGCAAAGATCAGAGAAAATTTCAAACTATTATTCCCTTGGAAAAAGAATATAAAAATACTATTTTTGGCTAAAAACAGATTTTTGAAAAAGGTAGGGGCTATATTAGGCAAATATCTACAGAGGTATCACCCATTATAGAATGATCCAAGTTTATTGACTATTAGTGTAACAGATTCATTTTCAAGGCTTTGAAAAGGCTTTCAAGACCTTGAAATACTGTAACACTGCAACAGATAAAAGATCAAAGCTTTGAACTGGTTTTCAAGGATTTGAAACTCAGTTCAAACCTTTTTAGACACAAATAACTTACCTTTTTTACCTTAAGCTCCCCCTAAACCAATGCAGTCTTATTTAGCATTCCAAATTCCAATCTTAGAGCTGAGAACCTCTCATCTGCTAATGGTTTGGTGAAGATATCTGCAATTTGCATGTTAGTAGCAACAAATTCAAGAACAATATCACCTTTCTCAGCATGATCTCTGATGAAATGGTGTCTGACATCAATGTGCTTGGTTCTTGAGTGTTGTACTGGATTCTTTGTGATTGAAATTGCACTAGTGTTATCACACTTAATAGGTATGCCTCTGAATTCAAATTCAAGGTCTCTTAGCTGTTGAGCAATCCATAGTACTTGTGAGAAACATGCTCCTACAGCTATATATTCAGCTTCAGCAGTTGATACAGAAACTGAATTTTTTTCTTGGAATGCTAGCTAATCAAAGATGATCCAATGAATTGACAGGTTCCAGAAGTGTTTTTTCTATCAACTTTGTACCCTGCAAAGTCAGCATCTGAAAGACCACTTAAAGAGAAGTTAGAATGTCTTGGATACCAAAGCCCTAAGTCTTTGGTACCATTGAGATATCTGAATATTCTCTTCACATCAGTTAAGTGTGATTCTTTTGGATCAGCTTGAAACCTGGAACACATGCATACACTAAACATAATATTTGGTCTGCTTGCTGTCAGATAGAGTAATGATCCAATCATGTCTCTATACTCTTTAACATTGACACTCTTACCAGATTCATCATTGTCTAAGGATAGTGTGGAGCTCATTGGGTTCTTAGCTTCCTTGCATTGAGCCATGCTGTATTTATTCAGCATATCTCTTGTATACTTGCTTTAATTAAAAAAGATACCCTTCTTCAATTGATGTATTTGAAGTCGTAGGAAGAAGGTTAATTCTCCCATCATGCTCATTTCAAACTCCCTGCTCATAAGACTTGAGAATTCTCTGCACAACTGATCATTAGTAGCTCCAAACGGTATATCATCAACATATATCTGGACTACAAGTAAATATTTCTCATGAGTCTTAATGAAAAGATTCTTGTCTACTAAACCTCTTTTGAAATCATTTTCAAGTAAAAACTTTGACAGTCTTTCATACCAAGCCCTTGGAACTTGTTTCAAACCATAAAGAGCTTTGTCAAGTTTGTAAACATGATCTGGAAAATGCCATTTTCAAAACCAGGGGGTTGTGCAACATAAACTTCTTCTTGTAAGTAGCCATTCAAGAAAGCACACTTCACATCCATTTCAAATAGTTTCATGTTCTTGTAAGATGCAAATCCAAGTAAAATTCTAATTGCTTATAACCTGTCAACTGGAGCAAAGGTTTCTTCATAGTCTATACATTCTTCTTGATTGTAAACTTGAGAAACTAACCTTGCTTTGTTTCTGATTACATTTCCACTTTCATCCAACTTGTTTCTGAATACCCATCTAGTACCAATGACAGACTGGTTTGTTGGTTTTAGAACGAAATTCCAAACCTTATTTCTCTCAAACTCATTGAGTTCACTTTGCATAGGAATGATCCGGTCTGCTTTTTTTAAAGCTTCCCTCACAGTTTTTGGTTATACAAGAGAAATAAAAGCATTAAAAGCACATAAGTTCTTCAACTGTGATCTAGTTTGTGTACCAGTGGTTGGATCTGATATGATATTGTCAGCTGGATGGGATGAGAGATATTTAAATCTCTTCCTTGGAGACCATGGTTCAGGTTCACCATAAATCTTCTCTGGTCTTGAAGTAGTGGATTTGTCACTTGAATCTTTCTGATCATCTAATTCAAGTCTTTGAGTTGTATTTTCAAGGCCTTGAGAACTGTTTTCAAGGTCTTGAAAATGTATTCTATTTTCTTCTGAGCCTTTCCTGAATCCAAGTGGATTCTCAGTCTCTTTCTCTGATTCATGCTTGTTCAAATTTAAATCTGCAAAACTTTCACTTAAAAAACCATCATAGCTTTCATAAAAAATAACATGAATGCTCTCTTCAAACAGTTTGGTTCTTTTATTGTAAACTCTATAAGCTTTGTTAAGAGTAACCACAAAATATACCTTCATCACTTCTTGCATCAAACTTACCAAGATTGTCTTTTCCATTGTTATGGATAAAACAAGTGCATCCAAAGGGTCTGAAGTAAGAGATGTTTGGCTTCCTCCCTTTGAATAGTTCATAGGGGGTCTTCTTTAGAATAGGTCTGATCAAGCACCTGTTCAAAATATAGTTTGCTGTATTCACAGCTTCTGCCCAGTAATGCTTTGGTAATTTGTTCTCAAGAAGCATTGTCCTTGACATATCTTCAAGGGTCATGTTCTTTCTTTCAACAACACCATTATGTTGAGGATTTCTTGGAGCAGAAAAGTTGTGAGAAATACCATGCTTATCACAGAATAAATCAAACTCTAATTGATCAAATTCTCTACCATGGTCACTTCTGATTGAAGCTACAAGTAGGTTTTTCAAGTTTTGAAGTTCTCTGCAAAGCTTTGAAAATTCAGAGAGAGCTTCAGATTTATATTTGAGAAACATAACCCAAGTGTATCTAGAAAAATCATCTACAACAACTAGCATATACCTTTTACCTTTTGGATTAGGAGTCCTCATAGGACCACAGAGATCCATGTGAAGTAACTCAATATGTCTAGTTGTACTTACAAACTTCTTTGGCTTGAAGGAACTCTGGTCTGCTTTCCTTATGCACATGCTTTGCATAACTCATCCTCCTTGAACTTGGTGGATGGAAATCCTCTTACCAACTCTTTAGAGATCAATTTGTTCAGAGTGTGCAAACTGATATGACCAAGTTTCCTATGCCAAAGCTTTGAATCTTCTTTCAAGGCCTTGAGACACTTCAAAATTTCACCTGCAACTTTGTTAGTCTGAAAAGTATAAACATTGTTTGATCTAGAGGCTATGAGAATGCAATCTCCTGATTTCTCATTTTTCACCACACACTTCTCTTTATCAAAGATGAATTTGTTGCCGTTATCACAAAGCTGAGATACACTAAGAAAATTTAACTTCAAACCTTCAACTAAATTAACATCAGAAATAAAGTTTTCAGAATTTGTACCAACTTTTCCAATACCAAGAATATTGCACTTTCCTTTATCACCAAGTGTTATTGAACCTTCTGATTGCTCCTTTAATTATGAGAATAGAGATTTCGTTCCATTCATGTGTCTTGAGCAACCACTGTCCATGAACCACTTATGTTCCTTGGTGATAACCTGCAGGCACCAATCACTGCCTTACCCAGCCGTTAGACCAAGTGTGGAATTTGGATTCATATTCAGGATCAACCATGTTAGGTGGTCTAACTCCTTTAGGAACCCAAATCTGCTTAACCTGTCCTTTAAGTTGAAAAATGAAATGTGTTCCTCATTATGTGAGGGTCTCTTCTTCTAAAAGGACAAGTCATTTTAATATGACCAATTTTACAGCAGTAATGACAAGTAGGAGAGGTTTTGTTTCCATCTTTCACAAATCTTGTATTGTTTCTTCTTGGAAAGTTTGGATTGAATCCAATACCAGCTTTGTGAACAGACTGTGAGCTTCCTCCAAGAATCAAGTTCAACTTCTGTTCTGATCCTGCAAGCTTGATTTTGACTAGTTGAGATTCTTGAAGTTTCTCAGTAAGAGTAGTCTTTTGTCTTTCTAAGTCATCAACATGATGTCTTAGATTAACAAGACTGTCATTCACAGAGGAATTTTCAGTGACTACTTCCTTGACTTGTGTTTTCAAGGCTTTGAAACTAGTTTTCAAGGCCTTGAAATCACTGTCAGTTTTCTTCTGAGAGATTTCAAGATTCTGATTTAGGCAAACAAGTTGTAAATTTTCTTTAGATTTCTCATGAACTTTTTCTTTCAAGAGCCTGATCTCTTTCAGATAATCTTCCTCATTCAAAAGCATTGTTCTGAGATAATCTGAAAGAACTTTTTTTGGCTTTGAAATTAGACAGTTAACCATTACCTCAATGTTATTTTCAGAACTATCATCCTGCTTGGCCATGAAGCAAAGATTGGCATGTTCTTCTTCAGATGCAGATTCACTGGAGCTGTCTGAATCACTCCATGAGGCTATCATGGCTTTATTTCTTCTGTCATGATCTTTCTTCTGAAAGTTCTTGCTCTTTTTATATGGACAATCTCTTATCAAGTGTCCTGTATCACCACACTCAAAGCAATTCATAACTTTGGACTTGCTTTGTGAAGAGGACTTACCTTTGTAGTCCTTGCTGATGGATGGTCTATGCCTTTCTCTGTTGAATTCTTTGTTTCCAGAGTTTCTCTTCATTTTGAGAATCCTTGTCAAGCCTTTGTAAACCAAGGCAATTGGATCTTCATCATCACCATCCTCAGTTTCAAGGCTTTGAATTCTATCATTCTATTTGGCTTTGAGGGCTAAATTTTTGACACCTTCTCGGAGTTCTCCATCAACTTCATTCATGGATATATCATGTGTCAGGAGCTTCCCTTGGAGGTCATCAAGTTTTAAAGTTGAGAGATTATAAGCTTCTTCAATAGCTGTGATTTTTGGTTCCCACTTTGCCTTTGGAAGACTTCTAAGTATCTTCCTCACATTTTCCTCATTGGAAAAGTTTTTTCCCAGTGAGTTAAGGTTGTTGACAATATCAGTGAATCTCTTGAACATATCTCTGATGGACTCATCTGCATTCATTTTGAATAGCTCATACTGTCTGAGATAAATGTTGATATTGGTCTGTTTGACTTGGCTCGTTCCTTCAAATGTAACCACAAGTGTATCCCAGATTTCTTTATCAGTTGTGCATCCAGGGATCCTGTTGAATTCATATGTACTCAAAGCACAATACAAAATGTTAATAGCCTTGTAATTCTTAGAAACTTGCTCTAATTCAGAAGAGGAGAGTGAGTCTTCTATTTTGGGAGTTCTGATCCCATCTTTCTCTATATAGAAAGTGTGAGGTCCATTTTGGATAATGGACCAAAGCTCTAGATCTTGATCAATGATAAACATTTCATGAGATCTTTCCAGTGAGCAAAATTTTCTCCACAGAATAGAGGAGGTCTGTTAGCAGCTCTTCCGTGTGAGAAACCACCATCACCTGCAGTACTCATGATCACATGATGGTTAAATATTATACAGTGATACAAGCTTTGATACCAATTGAAAGTGTGAGTATGCAGATGTATAAGCAACTAAGATACTCTAGAAGGGGGGTGTTGAATAGAGAATGCCAACTTTTTGGAAACCTTTCTAACAAGTAGAAGAACTAGTGCAGACAAGGAAATTCAAGGGCTTGAACACAGGTTCAAGCCTTTGAAGAGAAGCAGAAAGTTTTAGAACAAGTATGCATTTTTCAAGGCCTTGAAAACAAGTTCAAACCCTTGAAAAATAAACAGTTTTTGTATGCTGCAAAAGCTTTGAAAGTAGATGAACTGAAAATGCACAAGACAAGTTATTTATAGAGTTCAGTCCACTTGGACCTACGTCTCTACCTTAGGGATTAGATCCCTGCAAGATTTTCAAATCAATTCTTATTAATCAAAAGCTAAGCCCCTAGAACTCAAGCACAGAGAGTTCCCTTACTCTGTTACAGCTTGTGGTTTTCCCTAACCTGTCTAGTACTTGTTCTAGCTAACTACTTAACTAAGAATTCTCTATTGTTCACTTTGAACAATCCTTGAGAATGTAAGTAGAAGTAATACAGAAATGATCTACAAATAGCTCTATACAGAAGATCACTTTAGAGTAGAAAACTGCAGTGAAATGCAGTGAACTTCTGTGTATGGATTGGAAGAGATGAAGAACTTCTTTGATGCTTGTCAATCCTGAATGCTTTCTCTGTATATTCCCGTTGAGAATTGTGTTGTTGTTGCTTCGAATTTGAGCTCTTTAAATACTTCAAACATCTCTGCAAATCTCTCCATATTTTCAGCAACAACCTTCCTATTTTGTAGGTAACAGAGTTTGACTATCTTGAGATCTTCTCCAACGGTTGAATGATTGTAATCTTCTGAGATATTGTTGTAATCCTTCATTTAATCATCAAGAGAATCTGTCAAACACGTCTGCAGCAATCCAATTTAGGAAACAATCCTGCAAAACTTAGAAACAATATTTTCTGCATTATCATGGTCAAACAGTTGATATAGCACGATTCAAAACATGGTAAACAATTTGTCTTTTATCATCTAACAAGAAGTAATCAAACATATGCAAGAGAGATAATAGATTAGATGAGAGTTAGTGACACGCTCCAACTGCAAGTGCACAGTTGTCGGTGTAGTAATAATTGGAAAAGTCCGGTTTGTCGAACCCAAGGGACTTCGTGTAAATTAACTACTAAATTTGTTCTTTGTGTGGGCAAAGCGCAGTTGTTTTGTTCTATTTCTACTAATAATTAAAAATAACAATTGTCTCAAATAATTCAAAGAATTATTTCAAGATTAATAAGCACGAGTTGATTTTGATGTTTATCAAGATTGATCAAGTTCAGGATATCTCTACGGATCACTAGGTATGTCACACTACGTTGGATTTATGTTCTACTAACACGATGAGTTCTTATTCTAGTTAAACGAGCAATTTTATATTGAAGATGTCTCAACCAATAACTATGCCTAAACTATCGTAACTGATTCCTCTAGCTTACTCAAGTTCAAACACGCATTACGATAATAATTCTACTCTTGTTCTTAGCTAACTAGCAAGATTCCTCAACCCTAGATACGGCTAGTGTGTTTTTCAATTTTCCAGGCAACAAACGTAAATTCCTCTATCGTTCATAACCTAGCACAATTCTATTAATAAGTCTACCAATAGAAAAGATAAATCAAATGCGTAAAATACACATAACTAGAGAAGAAATCATCAAAAGCATGCAAGCAAACCCATAAATCACAAGTGTAGTGATCAAACCCTAGTCTCCTACGAGATATCCCAAAATAAGCGTTTAGCTACGCATAATCATGTTCAAAATACAAAGTATCATGATCCAATATGAAAAAACTAGAGAAGAAACGAAGATTAGAAGCCAAACGGATGATCCAAGCTCTTCAACGTAGCTCCAAGCTCTCCAAGCACGTCTCCCAATGTGTTTTTTGATGCCAAAACACGTTCCCCAATGTTTCCTAAGTCTTTCGTGGCTCAAAACTCTCAAAACTATGCCAAAATAGTGAAAATAGCCCAAAAATCCGATCCTGGCCGCATAGGTAATCGTACGATTACCTTGATGTAATCGTACGATTACTTGCATTGAAGGTAATCGTACGATTACCCAATAGTAAACGCACGATTACTTCTGAGTGAAGGTAATCGTACGATTACCTTGAGGTAAACGTACGATTACTTCTGGTCTTCCACCATTCAAACTTCATCTTCTTGCTCTTTTTCCTTTCGTCTTCACTTCCCGAGCATCCCTTTGAGCCTCCAAATTTTCCGAAGTTCACTTTTGCTCCAATGTCGCGTCCCGAGCTCCCAGTCCCTGAAAACCACAACACGAGAAACATACCGGAAGATCAAACGTGATAAAATATAGTCAAAATTAATGCAAAAAGTGCCCGGACTCATCATTAACGTGCAAAGACTCAACATGCTCAAATTTAGCAAGAAATGATCCAAAATCCATCAAAACGCATCGGAATACACACAAAACGGTAAGGAAACATATAAGAATATAACTCCAAATATGGAGTTATCAACTATCCCCACACTTACCCGTTGCGCGTCCCGAGCAACAATCCAAATCTCAAACTATCAAAATCATCCGAACCTTCCTCGTCTCATCTCACCTCTCCGGTCAACTATTCCAATCAAGACCATTGCATACCTTTCAACTTACCAATTGCATACTAACCTCAATTAGCCGACTCAATACACATGACGACTCAATACAAGACTCAACGATGCAACAATATGATGCAATGCCATTATATGACTCGATCTTAACTAAACACATATATACACAACATGTCTTTTTAGGCGAGATTGGGCAATCTCAATTAACTTAAACCGGTTCTCATGGAGTGATGAAGAATCTAGGAACGAGGTATGAATTGCAACTAAACTCGACAACAAGAATTTCCCTTAGTTAGTATAGAAAGCCTAGCTTTACTAAGTGTAAGAATAACCTACCTCTTCGCGTGTACCGATAAATAAGAGGCTACGCTAGGCTAAGCCACATTCAAGGTCTGAGCTCCTATTCCGCTAGCGGGTTAGAATGTAGAGGCCTAAGGACAAAAGGATAATCATGTAGTAACAAGTCCTAAGCGTCACATTCTCACGTTAAAACCCACATCTCACACACCCTCACCACGATGATAGGAACCGCAACCCGAAACTCACCATCTCCGGCCCTCGATCCCCTCAAACCCCGGTACAATAACGATCTCCGTGGCCACCGTCGTGAAACATGCATAAACTGAACATCGCCGTCAATGAAATAGTTGCTTCCACCACTCGGTCTTCATTAAGCTCCAACTTTATTCCTTTATTTCATCTCTCCTTTTTTTCTCTCTTTTTTTTTTTCTTTCATCAATTTTTTTTCTGTTTTTTTTTTTTTTTCAAATCTCTCAATATCCACAAACACAACTTCTACAATGTATATCTGGAGTGGTCTTCCAAGTGTCAAGCCAAACAAAAACGTTAAGGGGAGGAAGTAAACAATCCAATGAATATATATCACAAGTAAATCCATCTCCCCCTAACTCAATGAAATACACGGTGCCACCAAACAAAGCCGCAAACAAATCCAACTACATGTATGGGGATGGAGTCGTCAAAAGCTCAATCTCAATGTCCGTAGTCAAAAGTCGACATCCCCACACTAGAGTATACCCATGTCCCCTCTCAAGTAATCAAAACAATGTAAGTCTCGTGCTTAATCCAACCGATCCTCCTACACCAAGATGATGAAAAGAAACGATCCCTAGCACGATCCACCAATTAAATCACCCAACCCAATTTGTGCGTATTAGATGCCACGCACTCACGGCTCTCCACAACTGTGTCCATGGTGTAATGACATGGAACACCGCCACACCGAAGTGCGCAAGCCTACTCTCACTCACCCTCGCATTCCCCTCGATAATCAGAAATGAAGTACAAGCGATACGTAAGTCTCACACAAGTATATCATGAAGTACTCCCTCATCGAACCCCCTCAACTACCAACACCCTCGTGACGCACTTAAGCGGTGATTCTAACAAATCAATGATGAATGCCAAGAATCGTCACCCTAAGTCCAGAGGTTATCAAAGAATCCAAGGTTCGAAAAAGGGTTTACTAGTGGTCCTACAAGGTAAGTTCTATAAGCAGTGAGTGCTCTAATACACACCTCGCACAGCTGTTCTGTGTGCCACTACGAGGCGGGTTGGCGACTACCTAAGACGTACACATGAATGTTCGGCTTGTTTAGCTCACACCTAGCTCAACTCTTGTAAGAAAACAAGGCACACACTTTAGATTTGAAAATCATATAAGTGTCGTAAAATAGGTAGGTATTCCCGTAAAGGAAGTCTCTCTATACATACTAAGGGGAACTCAAATTGTCATTCTCGGTCACACGTCATACCCTATGCCTAAAATTCTCACACTCCTCGATTTTCCAAATCCAAGCTTCTTTTGATTGCCCTTTCTCAATTTTCAATTTGTTTTTTATTTTATTTTTTTTTTTTTTATATTTCCTACTCTATATGCATGGGCCGACTCGAATGAAGACTCGAAACTGACTCAATTTGGGTAGGTGGACTCAATTAAATAAAACGTGCACTAATACTACTCACACTACGACACACACACTATATATAAACACGACACGGACTACAAAAACTGACTCACTAACCGACACAAACAACCTATATGTAACTGGTGAATGCAGACACGGACTTGGCTAATAAAGGCTGAGAAACGCCCCCACACTTGAACGCTTCGTTGTCCCCAACGAATTCAGAGATAAAACAAAGGGACTCAGCATTCAAATGCAGGGGGTGGTAAGTCTACTCGGACGAATCCTCGTCGTCCTGGTCCTGGTCTCCGGAATAGGCATCCGAATGGTACTCGTAGGCACCAGGGTAGGTCTCTTGGCCACTAGGCCACTGATCTCTCGGGAATCCCACATGAGTGGCCAATGCCTCTAGCCACTGGTCCTGACGGTGCTGATGCAGACTCACCTGACGTAGTCCCTGTCCTAAGTTACGCATGCTACTGCGATGATGCTCAAACTGCCTAGCACTCATGTCAGCAACATAGTCACGGGACCGACCCTGGGATGTGAGGGTCATAGTCCTGGTCAATCTCAACTCGGCCATCAAGTCCGCTAAGCTCACACTCGGCTGGCCAGGGTCAATGACAGGTGGAGGTACAGGCTGAGGTGGAACGGGAGGAGTAGGAGCTGGAGGAGTAGGAGCTGGAGGAGTAGGAGCTGGAGGCGTGGGAGCTGCACGCGAGGAAGGGGCTCTTTTCTTAGCCCTTCCTTTAGGAGGTCTAGAACTAGCTCCTGCCTCCATCACCACTACATCCTTCAACGGGTCCGGGATTTTGTCAAACATTCTCGGAGCCTTGGGTTTGAGGTCTAGCTCTTCCTCAGGCACGCTGGCCCCGCAATCCTGAGCTAGTTGCATGAGTAAGAAACTATGGCCCGCAGACTTCTTGTTTTTCGATTCATACCTCTCGTGCAAATACAGGAAGATCCGCCTAGGAATGTCTATCCGATGCCCCCTGGATAGACAAAGAGCCATGAGACACACCTCAAAATCAACGTAATTGGGAGCCGAAACTCCCAACACCCATGACTCTAACAACTCAATGAGCCACCTTGGCTTAGGCAGCAAGTATCCGACTGGGATCTTCCAATGTCTGATATTGGTTTTAGACCTATCCTAGTCGGCTCCTGGCACTCCCGCAAAACAAAACGCTGACACCTCATTAATGAGCGTCTGCTGGTCTTTCTGAAGATAAACCTTAAATTGACAGGGTGCTGTCAACGGGGGCCACTTAAGTGCTGCGGCGATGCGCTCAGAAGACAAAACTAGCCAGTTCCGACGACAATAAATCACACGAGGGTCATTGAGCCTAGACGTCTCACCCTCATCGGTGTGTCTCGCATTCGCATAAATCTCACGAGTCAGTACAGAACTGGCTTTCTTCTTCACTAACTCCATCCACCCCGCAAAGTTCTCGGTCTTCGCGACCTTTTGTAGGTCCTCAGGCACTCCCTCAAGTGGAAATATTTTCTCGGCCTGGACACCTCTATTAATCCTAGGGTTCGATCGGTAAAAACCCTGGGCAGTCGCCGAAATAAACCTATAATCGCAAAAGACCCCGCCCCTATCAATTAGCTTTTCGTCATCCGGCTTATGACCACGATCCTTTCTAAATGGTGGCAATTGGGATGGAACGGGTGTATGAAAAACCCTAAGGTCAGGGGATAACGGGATGACCAATTGGCCACCCGTGTCACCCCCATCAGACTCAGACTCAGACTCACTCTCAGGTTCTGCCACCACACTCGCCCCGGGTAATGTGTAGTCGGGGTCCTTATCACGACTCATTCTAGCACGTTTGCTCATTTTGACCAAAGCAAGTATAACAAGATAAAGCAATTAACGTGACAAAATTCGATCAAGTGCAATGTGACAAGAAGTGTAACAGATATGAAGCAAGTAAGCACGTAAGCACGTAATCCTAGGACTCTAAGCAATCGCCCCCAAGCACGCTACTAAGCGCAACAAAAATTAAATTGGGCTTTTACTCAATCGTGCCTAATACTCGAGTATTGAAATCGCGAGAGAGATTAGGACGTACCTACGTGCCCGGAGCAAGTCTTACGGGCACGAATTTGCAGAATTTCGACAACCCGGGCTGTTTTCGGGTCGCCGAAATTTTTCTTCCGAATTTTTCAATCAATGTGTGCCTTTTGCTCCTTGCGGTGTCCCCGTCGAAACCCTAAAGCCACTTCTTCAAATTCGACCTCAATCTCGCCCAATTTCAGATTCTCACTCGAAACCCTAACTTGGCCTCCTTCTTCGATTCACCACTAAACACCCCGAATTGAAGCTCACTCTTGACCAGTGGTGGTGGCCGGGCTGTTATTGCTTGTTGGTCGGGGACGTGGTGGAGAGAGAGAGAGAGATGATGCTGCGGTGTGTTTAGTGGTGGTGGGGTTGAGGACGAACGGCGGGTGTGAGGGGATGATGCTGCGGTGGAGAGAGAGAGAGATCTGGCGGCGGTTGTGGTGTTGGCTGGAGAGGACGGACGGCTGTGGTGGTGATGGAGTGATGGTGGAGGTGGTGGAAGTTGCAGAGGGACGAAGGAGTACGCCGACGAAGGGTTTGGAAAAAGATAGAAAAAATTTTGTTTTGTTTTTTTTTTTTTTTTTTTTTTTTTTTTTAAAAAAAAAAAAACCCGACAATCTGACCCCTCCGAAGTAATCGCACGATTACTTGAAAGTAACCGTACGATTACTTGAAAGTAATCGTGCGATTACTTTTAAGTAATCGTGCGATTACTTGAAAGTATTCGTACGATTACTACCTCGTACGACCTAGAGAGTAGGTCGTGCGACCTAGTAAAACAATCTGCTTCCACCAATTCACCCCAAAAATTTTCTAAGGCAAAAGTAAACGTACGATTACCTCAAGGTAATCGTACGATTACTTTTGTGCAGGGGAAAATTTTTATTAGCCAAATATAACCTTTACCTCGTATTTTGATCCCGACCTCCGATGAGTGTGATTTTTGCACCTTTGGATCCCTTTTTCGACGTAAGTCTTGCTCACATAAATCACGTCCCGTTTCCGGATCGTTTTCCCCGACTTTCCTCAATTATCGCCTAATTACGCGAAAAATACCCAAAATGTGCCAATTTCGTCGCTTTCTTCAAAATTTTGCAATCACCTTCATCAAGATGGGGAGTGCGGGATCTCTTCTCGTGTAGAAAAATTCCCAAAGTCCGGGGACCTTTCATTCTTCAATTTCGCGCTTCCAAAGGCTCGTTTTGCATTTCCGGATGCTTTTGGACGCCTTTTAGCATCCTTTTTCGTCTTTGTTTCCCGTTTCTTTGGTTTGTCATGGATCTCCTCGACCTCGAGACTCCATTTACGTTATAAAAGATTCCCAATGTCCGGGGAACCTTTCATCCTTCAATTTGATCATTCCAAAGACCCGTTTGGCAATTCCGGATGCTTTTTGGCTCCTTTTTCCTCTTCGCAACATCCTTTTTGGCATAACTTCTTCGTCCGGACTCCGATATACGCGATCCACCTATCCACAGAAAGCTCTCGACCACCCCCACACTATGGCACTGTTCAAATCAGCTCACAGTCCTGTCTTCAAAAATTTACCTCGTAATCCGTGCCATTGTGCCAGCTTTCTCAATTTCTTTACGTCCTCTTTGCGTATATCAAGAAGGGGAGTCCGGGAACTTGATCTCCCCCAGGTGCGTGTGTTGATTAAGTGTAGGAATGGCGTCAATAATCTATTTCTTCATTCCGGGTCCCGATACGCGTTTTGGCCTGCTCTTTCTCGTTTTTCGTGCAATTCTTCACTCGCGCATCAAGAAGGGGGATCCGGAATAGGCCTTCCACCTAGAATTCCTGCACATACTCATTGAAAATATTAAATCCACTCTCTCGCACCTCTCAAATAGTTAGAACAAAATAAAATAACAAAACAGTATTAAAATCTACACTATGCAGTAAATAGGTTGGGTTGCCTCCCAACAAGCGCTTTGAAATTTAAGGTCGACGGCCCGACCAAGTTACCTTAGATGAGCTCAGATATCGGGAATTGGTTTGAGGCTCTCGATAACCCCAATGAAATTCCCGTCCACGTACGGTTTTGCTCGCTGTCCATTTACCTTGAACCTGTTCCCATTCTCAGCTTCTACCTCGAGCGATCCCCATGGGTAAACCTCTGTAATTGTAAATGGACCACTCCACCTTGACTTCAGCTTGCCCGGAAACAGTTTCAGTCGGGCGTTGAATATCAATACCTTCTGGCCCACTCTGAAATCTCGTGGAATGATATGCTTGTCATGCCATTGCTTGGTCCTCTCTTTGTAGATCTTGGCACTCTGGTATGCCATCAACCTGTGTTCTTCTAACTCAAGCAATGCCTGCTTCCTTTGCTCACCAGAGAGCTTAGCATCCAAATTTAATTTCTTTAGCGCCCAAAACGCTTTGTGCTCAAGTTCCACCGGCAGATGGCACGATTTCCCGAAAACGAGCTGGTAGGGAGACATGCCCAAGGGAGTCTTGTATGCAGTCCGGTATGCCCATAAACTATCATCCAAGTGTAGAGCCCAGTCTTTGCGTCCTGGATTGACAGTTTTCTCTAGAATCCCCTTTATCTCTCGGTTAGACACTTCAGCTTGACCATTGGATTGTGGATGATAGGCCGATGAGATCTTGTGTGTCTTTATCCCATACTTGCTCAAGGTATTGGCAAAAACCTTGTTCACAAAGTGTGATCCCTCATCGCTAATAATGGCTCTAGGCGTTCCAAACCTTGTGAATATATTCTTGCGTAAGAATCTCTCAACTGTAGCACTATCATTCTTTGGACACGCCAGAGCCTCCACCCATTTGGTAACATAGTCAACCGCCAACAAAATATACAGATTACCAAGCGAAGATGGGAATGGCCCCATATAGTCAATTCCCCACACATCAAACGGTTCTACTTCTAACACGAAATTTTGAGGCATTTCATTTCGGTTAGAGATATTACCTGTTCTTTGGCACCGGTCACACTGCTGCACAAATAGATGGGCGTCTTTATGCAGAGTCGGCCAAAAGAAACCACTCTGAAGTACCTTCGCAACTGTGCGTGATTTGCCGAAATGTCCCCCACAATTCAACTCGTGGCAGTGTCTAAGGATCTCTAACGTGTCCGGTTCTGCAACACATCTCCGCAATACATTGTCCGCCCCCAACTTGAACAGATAAGGATCATCCTAGAAATAATGTCGCGCGTCTGCAAAGAATTTCTTCCTCTGGTGGTAATTCAGGTCCTTGGGCACAATGTTGAGTGCCTTGAAATTTGCCAAGTCAGCAAACCAAGGCACAGCTGCAACCACAACCATAAGCTGCTCATCTGGAAAATCCTCTCGAATCGGCAAATCCTCCTGCTTATCGTTCTCCAGTCTTGAAAAATGGTCTGCAACCACATTCTCTACCCCCTTTTTATCTTTGATCACCACATCGAACTCTTGCATCAATAACACCCACCGGATCAATCTTGGCTTGGCGTCCTTCTTGGTGAGAAGGTACTTGAGGGTTGAATGGTCCGTGAAGATCGTCACCTGAGAACCCACAAGATATGGACGAAACTTTTCCAACGCAAATATGATAGCCAACATCTCTTTCTCCGTGGTAGCATAATTAACCTGTGCATCATTAAGAGTACGACTGGCATAATAAATGACGTGAGCTACCTTATCTTTCCGCTGGCCCAGAACTGCTCCCACCGCATAGTCACTAGCATCACACATAAGCTCAAATGGTAGGGTCCAGTCTGGTGTGGTGATGATAGGCGCGCTAATCAGCTTTTCCTTGAGCAAATCAAAAGCTGACTTGCACTCCGCATTAAAATAAAAAACTGCATCCTTCTCAAGCAATCCACACAAAGGCTTCGTGATCTTCGAGAAGTCTTTAATGAAGCGCCGATAGAACCCTGCATGTCCCAAGAAACTCCTTACCCCTTTGACAGAGGTAGGGTAAGGAAGCTTCTCAATAACCTCAATCTTGGCTCTATCCACCTCTAATCCTTTGCTGGAGATCTTGTGGCCCAAAACAATACCCTCAGTAACCATGAAGTGACACTTCTCCCAGTTGAGCACTAGGTTGGTGTCAATACATCTATCCAGAACCCGGGCCAACTGTTGCAGGCAGTCTTCGAATCCATCACCATAGAGCGAGAAGTCATCCATGAACACTTCAAAGTTCTGCTCCATCATATCAGAGAAGATCGACATCATACACCTCTGAAACGTAGCAGGTGCGTTGCATAACCCAAAAGGCATGCGTCTAAAAGCGAAAGTCCCATAAGGACAAGTGAATGTCGTCTTCTCCTGGTCAGCTGGCTCTATTGCTATCTGGTTGTACCCGGAGTACCCATCCAAAAAGCAATAATGAGAATGATGTGCCAGCCTATCAAGCATCTGATCAACGAATGGAAGGGGAAAATGATCCTTCAAAGTGGCATCATTGAGCTTGCGGTAATCCATGCAAACTCTCCACCCAGTAACAGTACGAGTGGCAATTTGATCACCTTTTTCCCCTTCCACCACAGTTATACCTCCCTTCTTAGGGACACATTGCACCGGGCTAGTCCATGTGCTGTCGGAAATCAGATAAATGATGCCCGCCTCCAACCATTTAAGCACCTCTTTCTTCACCACCTCCTGCATGTGAGGATTGAGGCGGCGCTGAAACTGAACTACTGGCTTCTTATCTTCCATGAGCCGAATCATGTGCTGGCAAACTGTGGGGCTGATCCCCTTGATATCTGCTATGGTCCATCCCATAGCTGCTTTTCTCTCCTGTAGTACCTTGAGAAGCTGCTCCTCCTGTTCCCTGTCCAAACATGCAGACACAATCACAGGTAAAGACTCATTAGATCCCAAGTAGAGATATTTCAAATGAACAGGTAACGACTTTAATTCTAAAACAGGAGCAGTAATAAGAGAAGGAGTAAGAATCTTCCTGCTTCCCTCATTAAAGAGGGGTAGGGGCTGACGCCAATGAACATCTAATGCTTGCTCTTTCTCGCTGGAATCAAGTAGAACAAGCTCCTCATATAGCTGCTCCAATAAAATATCATCCTCTTTGTCCGGCGTGTATGCCTCCACCCCGAAGCACTGCTCACTTACCGCATATGCGGGAAACTTCATAGCCTCAAATACATTGAAGGCCACCTTCTCATCGTTGATCTGCATAGTCAGCTCTCCATTGACCACATCAATGATAGTCCTCCCAGTAGCTAAGAATGGGCGGCCCAAATAAGAGGAACATCATCGTCAGCCTCCATATCTAAGATCACAAAATCCGCTGGGAAGATGAGTCCTTCAACTCTCACTAACACATCCTCTAAAACACCCCTGGGGCGTTTTATAGTGCGATCAGCCATCTGCAAGCACATCCTAGTAGGCTTAGGATCTCCCACACCAAGTTGCTCAAAAACCGATGTGGGCATCAAATTAATACTTGCACCAAGATCACATAATGCCCTCCCATGAAACGCATCTCCCAATGTAACAGGAATGATGAAACCGCCCGGATCTTTCATCTTCTTTGGTAGCGCCTTTTGCACAACCGCGCTACACTCCTCATTGAGAGTCACGGTTTCAAAGTCATCCATGCGCCTCCTATTAGAAAGGAGGTCCTTGAGAAATTTGGCATATTTAGGCATTTGTGAAATGGCCTCCGCAAAAGGTATATTAATGTGCAGTTTCTTGAAGATATCCACAAACTTCTTGAAATGCTTGGCATCCTCTTGACTCTTCAATCTCTGCGGGTATGGCACTCGCACACTGTATTCCTCCCTTGGCTTCTGTTTCTCATCCGACTTCCTCACCGTGTCCTTTGATTGGGGAATCACGGTAGGCACGGGAATCTCTTCATCCAAGGCTTTTTCAGTGGCCTTAGTCGCCTCAGCTCGCGCATGGGTAGGATATGGGGGATCCTGGGTAGTGGTCCCACTACGAGTAGTAATAGCCTTCAATTGCTCAGTTGGAGTAATAGTGTTGGACGGAAGTATACCTGGCGGAAGTCGAGGATTTTGATTAGCTATTTGGCCAATTTGTGTTTCATGATTCTTTAACGAGGCTTCCATTGCGACAACTTTACTCTCAATCTTGTCGTTGCTAGCTAACAGTTTCCTCAACATCGCATTTGTATCCTGTTCTTCTGAGATTGGAGGTGGAGCCTGTTGTTGTGGAACCTGTCTCTGAGCTTGGTAAGGAACATTTGGCCTATGACCTGGTGCATATAAACCACTATTCGGATTGGCATAGCTGAAGTTGGGGTGATTGCGATTGTTGGGATGATAGGTGTTTGGCCATTGCTGCTTTCTTTGTTGACCCATGTAGTTCACGTCTTCAATGCCATCCCCATATCCCTGATTTACATCTGCTACCATCTCTCCCACTGACTTCACCTGTGCCGATGGATTCAAATGACTGAAAGCCGACGTCATCACTGCCATCTGATGTTCAAATTTCTGTTCCACCATAGACTCTATCTGACTAACCAATTCCCCATCTGACTTCGTGTTTCTACGAGTCTCAGACCTCGTGGATTCACGTTTTGCTACATTATCTAGCAGATCACGACATCTCTGTAGTCCCATTCCCATAAAATTTCCTTGAGCCATCATGTCCAGCTCACTAGCAGTCTCTCTGTCCAAAGCATTATAAAAGTAGTGGAGAAGTTTATACCATGGCTCTCCATGAGTAGGGCATCTGCGAAGGAGTTGGTTGAACTTTCTCCACGTATCACCCAGAGAATCATCTTCCTGCTGTGTAAATTTAGTTATGTCAGCCATCCGTTGAGCAACCTTGGATGGTGGAAGATACTTCCTGAGAAACTCTCTGCTACAATCTGCCCATGTAACTATGCTTCCTGCTGGAAGTTCCATAAGCCACGTCTTTGCCTTTTCCGATAAAGAGAAGGGGAAAAGCATGAGCTTTATCGTCTCGATTGGAACTCTCTGGTCATACATGGTAGAAGTAATTTGCTCGAAATTGAGCAAGTGCTGATGTGGGTCATCACTCGGGGCTCCAGTGAATAAGCACTCATCCCTAACCATATTGATCAACGGTTGGCGAATCTCGAAATGCGCGGCATTAATCTGCGGCCTGACAATGGTGGGCTGATATCCCTCCGGTGTAGTCCTGAAGTAGTCCACCAAAGGACGTTCATCCTCCTCAGCATTGTTGACTTGCTCCACCTCATTCCGGCCGTTATTGTTCCGATTATTACCCCCATTGTTCCCATTGCCACCGTTGTTTACACCATTAACTCCTCCATTGTTTCTATCAACTATTTCTGCACCAAGGAGTTGTTGTGGATTCGGGGGATTCATGCGATCAATCATGGCCTGCATCTCAGCCATTTGAGCCCTAAGCTGCTCAGTTTCCCTTGCTCGATTTGCTGCATCTTCCACAGCAGCAGCTCTAGCTGCTTCCGCATCTTCGAGGCCTTTGCGGAACCTCTCAAACTCAGCTCTAGTTTGCTCATCCATCTGAACTGAATTTGCTTTCCTCTTGTCTCTATTCTGTGCTCGCAATAAGGATTCCGGGTCTTCAAGTGTTGGATGCAAAGGCTCGTCTCTCAGAACGTGACATGCACCAAATGAATCAGACCTGAAACACGGATCACACACACAAAACAGGTGAGTAACAAATATAAACTGAAAAGTAAATCCCTAAAGAGAAAAATAATAGCTAATTTATCAGAAGTCCCCGGCAACGGCGCCAAAAACTTGACACGCTCCAACTGCAAGTGCACAGTTGTCGGTGTAGTAATAATCGGAAAAGTCCGGTTTGTCGAACCCAAGGGACTTCATGTAAATTAACTACTAAATTTGTTCTTTGTGTGGGCAAAGCGCAGTTGTTTTGTTCTATTTCTACTAATAATTAAAAATAACAATTGTCTCAAATAATTCAAAGAATTATTTCAAGATTAATAAGCACGAGTTGATTTTGATGTTTATCAAGATTGATCAAGTTCAGGATATCTCTACGGATCACTAGGTATGTCACACTACGTTGGATTTATGTTCTACTAACACGATGAGTTCTTATTCTAGTTAAACGAGCAATTTTATATTGAAGATGTCTCAACCAATAACTATGCCTAAACTATCGTAACTGATTCCTCTAGCTTACTCAAGTTCAAACACGCATTACGATAATAATTCTACTCTTGTTCTTAGCTAACTAGCAAGATTCCTCAACCCTAGATACGGCTAGTGTGTTTTTCAATTTTCCAGGCAACAAACGTAGATTCCTCTATCGTTCATAACCTAGCACAATTCTATTAATACGTCTACCAATAGAAAAGATAAATCAAATGCGTAAAATACACATAAGTAGAGAAGAAATCATCAATTAAGCTCAAAAGCATGCAAGCAAATCCATAAATCACAAGTGTAGTGATCAAACCCTAGTCTCCTACGAGATATCCCAAAATAAGCGTTTAGCTACGCATAATCATGTTCAAAATACAAAGTATCATGATCCAATATGAAAAAGCTAGAGAAGAAACGAAGATTAGAAGCCAAACGGATGATCCAAGCTCTTCAACCTAGCTCCAAGCTCTCCAAGCACGTCTCCCAATGTGTTTTTTTTATGCCAAAACACGTTCCCCAATGTTTCCTAAGTCTTTCGTGGCTCAAAACTCTCAAAACTATGCCAAAATAGCGAAAATAGCCCAAAAATCCGATCCTGGCCGCAGAGGTAATCGTACGATTACCTTGATGTAATCGTACGATTACTTGCATTGAAGGTAATCGTACGATTACCCAATAGTAAACGCACGATTACTTCTGAGTGAAGGTAATCGTACGATTACCTTGAGGTAAACGTACGATTACTTCTGGTCTTCCACCATTCAAACTTCATCTTCTTGCTCTTTTTCCTTTCGTCTTCACTTCCCGAGCATCCCTTTGAGCCTCCAACTTTTCCGAAGTTCACTTTTGCTCCAATGTCACGTCCCGATCTCCCGGTTCCTGAAAACCACAACACGAGAAACATACCGGAAGATCAAACGTGATAAAATATAGTCAAAATTAATGCAAAAAGTGCCCGGACTCATCATTAACGTGCAAAGACTCAACATGCTCAAATTTAGCAAGAAATGATCCAAAATCCATCAAAACGCATCGGAATACACGCAAAACGGTAAGGAAACATATAAGAATATAACTCCAAATATGGAGTTATCAGTTAGCAGAAAAACTCCCCCTGAGAATATGCTTTCAGGTTTAACAGTTTCAAGGCTTTGAATCCAGTTTCAAGGCCTTGAAAAGAGCCAAGACTATTTTCAAGCCTCTGAAGCTGATTCAAGGCTTTGAAAGCTGTTTCAAGGCCTTGAAATAGCCAAGATCTTTCAAGTCCTGAAAAACTGAGCTTTCGGTCATAAATAAAAATAGAATGAATCATTTGGTGTTCTTACAGTCTATGCCGTTAGTAAGAACACATGACTGTTGCACATAAACTGGTCTTGCCTTCTTAATATCAATTCCTCTTTGCATCTTGATGTACCCTTACTCACCCAAACTCTCCCTTAATCCAGTAGTTTCGGCTGCATATGTCTCTCTGAAAGTTTGCTTTGGTAGAGTCATTGGTTGGATTTTGTGGCTTCGAAGCCATCATCCATGAAACCAATCACACATCAGTACCTCTAAGGACTAAGGTGATTAAATTGGAGCCCATAACTCCTCTCCTTGCAATTATGGCCCTATTTTGTAACTGATTTTTTGTAACTTGTGTTCCCATTAGGGTTATTACTGTCCACTCTCCTAATATTAATTGATTGGTGACTCCATATACTTGGGCCTTGTTTGGGTAGCAGCATAAGGGGGCATCATAGCATAGCTTGTGCTCTCCCTTTTTTAATCTAGTGTTTGGGTGCAGGTATAAGGTGGAGCATAAGTTATACCCACAACATAATGTTTTCATTTTTGTGAAGAAAGTTATACCGCATCCCTGGAGGTATAAGTCCGGATAAGGGGAAGCAGCATAACTCACTAATTTTTTTTAACCAAAGTACCCATGTACCTTCACCCTAATTCCTACCCCTTATCTCCAAACCCTACAACATCAACCCAGATTCCATCAATGCCGTCACCATCACCATCCTTCTGCCACCAGTGCACCATCTTCTTCGTATCCTTCAACGTCCTACAAAACCCCCAATCACAGCCACCATGAACAACCACCCTCTCCACCATTAATTCCAACCAAAATCACAATTTGCCACCAGCAAAACACCACCAACCCAGAACATAAATTTAACCAGCATTACTGCCCCCAATTGTTCAATTCACCACATACCATATAACCACCACTGCCAACTCCTATCACCGCCAACAACCCATCCAAAAATCTCCCAAAATGAGACCTCCAATCTACCAAAACGGCCACATCATAGTACCACCGAAAACCAAATACCCAATAACTCACCTTCTCCGGTAAAAGCCTACACACAACACTAATCGATTCCTCCATGGAATCCGACCAAAACCACTTAAACCCACCATCAATTCCGGCATGCAAGACTATGTCTTCACCTTCGTTCTTCCTTTTTCGAGCTCTAAACCACAATATCAACCGTCACGAGCCACCAGTGAACCCACCAAGGCGACCATCATCAAAGGACCGCCATCAATCTCCGATCCAATCTAACAAATCAGAAGAGGAGAAGAAGGCAAAACGGGGGTTCTCACGATCTGGATACGGAGCTCGCACAAGTTCACCATTTTCCAATAATTTGGTTAATTAAGTTAATTAACATTATAAGTTCGTTCATAATATAGTTCGTTGCTTAAATTTATCAAAATATGTTTAGTTAATTTGTGTGTTTTCATGATAAATTATAATACAAACATTTACGAATTCAAAATCACAACAGTGCAGGGCAATGTGGTCATTTTATCATTAACCCTTCATCGTATCCTGCATCTTACCCAAGAGCACCCGAACACAAACAACCATCATATCTTATCAGGGCTTATCAGATTGCCTCTTATCTTGTCTTTTATCCCAGCACAAGCATTATCCCTACATAACTTATCCGCTACCCAAACGAGGCCTTGGTTCTCTAACCGTTGTCTTTATGTGTGTACTAATATAAATTTAAATTTCAATATTCTAATTGGAATCTTAAATTACCATATTAGAAGAAATCATTAATTACCTAGTTGAAAAGTTTTATGTTATTGAAGGATGACTCGTGTCTTATTTGGCACATTAGTTCAGCACAATCACACATGCACAATTATTATTGGATGGGAGGCCAAGTTGGCATTACATATGTCATTTATGGGCTAAAAATTAAATGACAAATTACACGTTGATATTCTTCCTCGACACTTGTCTTCTTTTATTCATATATAGATATAGATATAGATGTCTGGTTCATGACTCTTTTTGGTGTTGCAAGGGTATGATCTATCGACCTTAATATAATCTATTGAATTTTTTCTTACAATATATATAAAGATAAAAGATAACATATAATGGGAACATGAGCATGTAATAGCACATAAATCATCATCAAATCACTGTCAAAGTATAATCAGCTAATCATGTAATTTCCACATAAGTTGGTTCTACCACGCATCTTTCCTATTTTTGAAAATTAATATTGGCCCAATAGAAAAACCGAGAGTTGTGATTCCACCACGAAGACATGACTTTTCATCAAATTAATTTCTTCGATCAAGTTGGACCGACTACAATATCATAAACTCAATAGTATATCAACATATGTCATTTATAGTCCTTTGTATTTTCAAAATATTGCATATGATGCATTTGCCTTTTATTTTCATATCAAACATTTAAATATACCCACATGTTGGTGTTCTTGATAAATTTTTTGTGTGCTATGGAGGGTGTTAAACATGCTCAGTTGGTGTAGACGGTGAAGAAAAAACCAAGAACACCGAGCAAGAATACCAAGAACACAAACCAGATTGGTGGTATGGGCATTTTTATATAATTCCACCATTCCAAGGGTAGAATGAACACAAAAAGTCATATTGAACCCCCCCACTAACATATCGTTATGGAAGGGTGATATATGTCCACCCTCCATCTAGTGACAGGAGGAATCTGTATTTAACTATAGTGCAGGGGTAATTGTATTTTTACCATAGTAAATGGGTGGTAATTGTCTTTTATCCTAATAAAAAACCTTATTTCATATGAGATTAGAAATTGTTTATTGGTGAAGTTGAAGAAATCAAGAAGATATAAAATCAATTAATTTGCAAGTACTCTTTGGTGATCAACTTGACTTATAATCTTTTTGAGAGTCAAACTATGTATTAAGAACTCGGCCAAGTGGAATACAGATAGAGAGATCTAGAAGCCAATTAGGAAAGTATAACAGCCACATATTTTCCTCATCCCTATGAAGATATATTCGAGAGAGTCGATCTGCTTTTCCATTTTCTTCTTAGCTAATCCATTTCAAGTTAATCGACTTGAAGGCTCTGGCTTTCTCCGAAATTCGGTCCCAGATCTGTCTTGATATTGTCTGATCTTCAACTTCTACTACATGTTTTCTGGTGATTTGGTCAATAAGGATCTGAGCATCACATTCGATGTGATCTACTGCCATTTCTATCGCTAAAGCTTATGCTTCCTTGGTCCCGTTACCCCAGTGAAGTCGCTTTGATTTTGCAGATACTACGACGCCATGATGATCGGTGATAACTACACCAGCGTCGTCCAGGTGCTGTCCAACCAGACCCCCTGATGACTCCGTCCCACAAAGATTGTGGATTGCAACCGATGGATTATCTCCTTTTTTAATGTTGATCTCTCTTCTCCTGGTCGGGAAAGAAATCTGTAAGTACTGCTTGGCTTTTGCTATTAGTTTCTCCGAAGTGTTGATTACTCCTTTGATAGATTCGGAGTTCCGGTTTCTCCAGAAAAGTCAAATATTTTTTTTTCCTATCTTCATTATTGAGAAGTTTGAAAAGATATGCGTTATAATTGATCTTTTTGGCACCTCTTGAAACTTCTTCTTTGCTGTCCCCGAGAGAAAATTATCCCAGAAGCTTAGTGTTGAATGGCATGTAGCAAAGATATGAACTATGTTTTCTTCTTCATCACATAATGTGCAACTAGAGTATGTGGAAATACCTCTGTGCATCAGATTGGATCTGGTAGAGAGCAATGTATTAACTTATAATTTAATTCATTATTTCTATGTTACATGTTCTAGTCTTCATCTTTAGAAATCAAATTATTTGTGGTATGCCTTACCTTCTATATACTTCCTTTTAATAAAAATAGAAACTAGATAATTAAGATTGACATATACTATTTATATAAAATAGCAAATGCATTATATAAATTCTAACAAAATATGCACTCTGAGATATCAAGAGAAATTAGTGAAGAAGTCGAATAGTAAATCACATGAGTATTACTGCTAGATAGAAAAACTTGAAAGGTATTAGAATCTCCTGCAATGACCCTAGTAGAACTAGGTTTATCTAGAGCAACCGGATAAACTTGACGATGATACATTCTACCACTTTTCGTTAAGGCATTGGGAGTCGGCACTCCGAGTTGCAGCTCGAGATTAGTGCTCCCCCATTCTTGTTCATACCATAAACCCAAGGATAATTGTCATAATAAATTATGCTAACACCACTAAACATATACATATTTCCTTACATATACAACCATAATCTTTCTTTTAACTTAGTTTCATGTTTTAGTGAGCAAATACTTCAACATAGACACTAGAAGAATGATACTAAGAACAATCATGCAATCTAGTAATCTCCATTAACAGACCTTATAATTAGAGAAGAGGTTGATGGAAGTTATTTTCTTAGTTTGAAAGCGACTGAAATAACGAAAACTTTTATAAAATATTAGCTTTTCGCACTTCAAAGAAAGTCTCAATTTTTCGTAATCTTGTTTTCCCTAAAAAATCATATTCTCTTCTGTCACCTCAATATCATATACACACACTCTAATATTGATATCGATGGCAGTTAATTTATGATTCGAAAGCGACTAAGATAATGAAAATTAGTGTATGATAATAAAATATTAATTTCTCACTTTGAAAGATCTTGGTATTTCCCTAGAAAAGTCATTTTCCCCTAGAAAAGTCATTTTCTCTTATTTTTCCTCTAAATACCATTAATTCATTTTGATATTTGCTCGAGTTAAAGTTTACGAAATCTCATTTGGCCCCACGAGTTACAAAAATCTCATATTTTGATATTTGTCAATCCATAACAATGTTAGTGCAGGCGAAAGCCATGACATTCAAAATCATACACAATTATATATTTTAGTTAGATAAAAAAGTACAGTGCTACAACTTTTGTCTAGAATCAGAAAAGACGTGCAAAGCCATATCTGTCTATGTATGTCTTCATAGCCTTTTGGCTTTGCCCTAAGAAAATAGTCTTTTTGTAAAGAAAATTCATTTAAAAGGAACATTTCATCCACACATTCTCACACACGAATATAATTGTACATCCTCTAGAGGAATTACGTTAAACGAAACTGGCAAACCTCATAGTGAAAATTGTGAAGCTGGATGTGTTTGACTAGTAATGTAAATAAGTTGAAATAAATAGAAAAATTACTTTCATTTTAGTGGATGAGCAAGTACTAGTTGCTAAGCATGCAAGTTTTTCCCAAAAAAAACAAGATATATCGTCAATAGACAAAGAAAATTTCCTCTCCAAACATCTTTGTTGATCTTGTACGTCTGATCAGAAGTTAATATCAAGAAATTACTTATATCTCACACCGAATTGAGCTAAAGAGATAGGTAATGGAGTTCTAACTCCTAGAAAGGCGATTTTACTTTGGGTTCAATGCTATTCCGAGTTCATAAAGAAAAGATCGGTGTAGAGGATTGTTTTCAAAATACCTGGATGTGACTTTTTACTCGAGTTATAGTAAGTCCAAGAACATTCATCTTCTGTAACATTAATTTTGGAGTAGCACCTACCAAAAGTCGATTGAAAACATAAAAGGAAAAAATCGCGAGTCAAGATCTATGAAAAAAATTGCAAGAGTTTAAGTTAAAATTCTCCACAATAATTAAGTCTTAAGGAGATATAAAGAGCTTATTATGTGCTCCCCCAGGATCCTCAATTGCACGTACGGACCTTCTGTGAAGATCATCATCCCACTGGATTTGAGGTGTTTCAGACTTACATAAGACCGGACTCCTCTAGTGTTCAGCTCCAGCACCCTATCAAATGAGCTAATATCCAAGTCAAGAGTATTAATTTTTTGTTTGAGAGAAGAAGGGAAAGAAGAAAAGTGCAAGATGAAAGAAGCGATGTGCTATGTAGCCAATTATGACGGAGATGGGTGAGTAAACAATAGGAAGGCAATGTATAAATAGGGATGACAACGGGTCAGATTTGGATCAAATCCACTTGTATCCAAACTCGAATCCTATCATGAATGGTCGGATTCGGATCCGATCAGATCATAAACGGATTTGGATCGGAATCGGATAGGATTAAATTTCATATATCCATATTCGATCCACATATGCAAAAGCCGCATAAATGGATCAGATTCGAATCCGGATAAAATAAAATTACAAGAAAACCTTGAAAATTTAAAAAAAAAAAATGAAGCACAAAGGGTGAAAAAACAATACATCCTATTTTACCAACTCCAAACTATTACGAACTCATATTCACCCGAAATATAGGTATAATAATTCAAATATTTAATACATCCAGTAACTTAAAGGATATTTCGGTAAAAGTATATATATTCGGATCTAGTCGAATCAGATATCCACCGGATATCCTGTCAAATTCGGATCCGATCGGATTCTAGATTTTAATATCCATATCCAATCCATTTTAAAATGGATCGGATTCGGACTTGATCCATTTAGATCAAATCGCTTCAATCTCTAATCAGATCAAACTATATTGCCATCCCTATGTAGAAATAGTAGAAAGATGGTTCCCGGTTCTTTTATACCTTTACCAAGCCAATGAGGTCAATTAGGTCCTTTCAATTAATGAAGCCGTGGTAAATTGAAAGGACATAATTGATCTCATTGGCTTGGTAGAGGTATAAAAGAATCTATAATCATTTTTCTACTATTTATACATTATCTTCCTACTATTTACTCACTCATCTCTTTTAAGCCAATGGGGTCAATTAGGTCCTTTCAATGGGGTCAACTAGGCCCTTTCAAATTAAAAGGGTCTGGTTGACCACATTAGCTTGGTAGAGGTATAAAATAACCTAGAACCATCTTTCTACTATTTATACATTGTCTTCCTACTATTTACTCACCCAACTCTTTAATATTAGGCTACATAAAACATATATTCTTTCATCTTGCACTTTTCTCTTCCCCTCATTTTCTCAAACAAAAACTGAATAATCTTGACTTGGATATAAGTTCCTTTGATAGCCGTTGGAGCAGAACACTAGAAGAGTACGGTCATATGTCCCGTCTGACACACCTCGACTCCATTGGGGTGATGATCTTCACAGAAGTTACGTACTTGCAGCTGAGGATCTTGGAGGAGCACATAGTAAGGTCTTTACCTCTCCTCAAGGCGTAATCATCGTGGAAAATTTTAATTTAAATTATTATAATTTATTTATTGTTTAGATCTTGGCTCACGAGTTTTCTCTTTATATTTTTAATCGAATTTCGGTACAAGCAACTCCAAAATAGGTGTTGCAGAAGATGAATGTTCCTGAACTTGCTATATCTCAATTAAAAATTCATCTCCAGTTACTTTAAAAATAATTCTTTACATATATCTTGTTTATGAACTAAAAATAGCATAGAAACAAATGTAAAATAGTATTTCTAGGAGTTGAATTCCATTACAACCCTTCAAAACTACGTTAAACCTATCTCTTTAGCTCAATTTAATGTGATATCTAAATAATTTATTGATTTTGATTTATGATCAGACGTTCATGATTAACAAGGTTGCTGGTACTATCACACTTGGATTTTATCAACATCTCTATGAAAAGATGTTCTTAAAACAACAATCCAACGAAAATATAACCTTTAATATATATGACAAGTGAATACCATATATAACAAGTGAATCTTCCATATATGTAATACAAGACATTGTAATACAAGCATGAATCCCATATATATGAGAAGTGAATACAATATACGTATGATCGATAGCTTTGGGTCAATGACCATCTGTATGAAGATGTGTTCACCTAACACCTCCAATCACCACATTAGAAAATGTTCATTGTAAATGCAAGCATGAACCTTATATACATACACTACAACACATTGTAATGCAAACATGGAAGTTGATACTATAATATGTAAGTGTGATGACATTTGGTCAATGAATTCTTGTCATAATATGCAAGTGTGATAGTACCATATGAAAGTGGATAGCATAACCATATATCCACTATATCAATGCTACAACATATTGTCAATGTCAATGGATGAGATAAGGGAATACAATCAATTCAACTATATTGTAATGATATTGTGTATGATGTTGTTACCAAATGTACCCATGTGAACTAGATAAGTATGATTTTTCACGATAAGAATGAGGGTCTTCGGTAATAGTGCGCTACCTATTTCCCACCACAATATGCTCTAATTTGAATGATTATCAAATTTTTGTATTTAGTCACATCTTTACATCTAATGTATTACACTACGTATCCAAGTTCTGCACGATGTGTTCTATTTTAATATTGTCTCCAATATTTAAACACAAAATATTACAAACATGTGGATACATATATTATACCCCCAATGATTAAACTATGACTCAAATATAAAAAGAAGAAACAACCATGTTCACATAGAGAATTTAGACAACCTTCAAGAGTTTGTAGATAACATTATAAATATTTCAGAGAATCTCGAAACTTTAGAACTTCAATATTAATATTTTACTTTATTCCCATGTGGGAGAAGTTCAATTTCTTATAAAATTTGTTATGATATAATTTGTACAACTTCAATGAACAAAACTTATGGTGATTTTGTTTCAAAATAATTAACTTGTGTGATTTTTGTTCAGAGTGTTGAAAATATTTCCTGCCAATAATTTATGTTTGTTTACTTCACATTTTTATCTGTTATTTTGTCATGTCAGTTTTTCACTCCCAGCCACATTCATTGCTTGCTTCCCTGTATTACTCAACTCTGACTTGTTTCGTAGTGTCAGAGTAGCAAACATGTCATACTACTCCCTATTTGCGTTACTTTTTGCAATGCTTGTTCTTTTTATAGGTGAAGTGACCATCCCAAGGTGCGCTTGTGTCCATTACTTATGTATGAAACATTATTTGCTTGCAAATCTGCTGTTTATCATGTCTGTTATCATTCTTGCATTTATTTGTTTGGAACAAATATCCCACATGGCTTTTGTTAGGTTAATTTTCTTCCAGTTTTTCAATTTTTTCTGTTTGTTGTACTGTTTTATCAGCTTCTTTTTTTGTCACTTGATGTGTCTCGACCACAGCTACAGCCATGTCACTTGACTGACAATATTATGTCACTTGACTATATCACTTCCCAACCACCCTCATTATGAACTTTCTCAATATGCTCTGCCATTCACACATCCTTTCCATCATCTTCTCATATTCATTAACACCATCTCACATATTTCCTCCAACTCCTCATCTCCGAATTTTCATCGGTAGAGATATGTTTTGTGTGATAATGCAAGTTTTTTGTTGGATGCACCAGCCGTGAATGGATACCAGTTGTACAAAGCCTAAAGAATCGACTAAATTTAACCAAATGAGTGTCAGTCGATTCCGAGGCTTTCAGCAACCAGTATATGTTTTATAAAATGTCTTTGCTTCCAAATCTGCTGACATTGGTTGAGGTTTTTATATGGTTTGCTTCAGTCTCCCGAATAGCTTCATTATTAAGCTTTTTTTTTTTTACTTCACTAGCCTTCCAATCTGCTGTAATAGCTTAGTTGTTGAGCATTGTTTACGTTTCTATATGATTCAATTCAATTTTGTCCATTTCAATTTTGTGATTTTTTTTTTATTATTTCTATTTGCATATTTATCTACATCTTTACAGATTTATCAATTTATTTACATTTCTATCCGAGTTTCTGATGGCGGTGCCCTTGGGGCTACGCCGGTTTCTTGGGGTGGGTCCAGGACGTACCGTAGCAGTGGCCTGTTAAAATTATTCGGCTCGGGTCGGGTCGGCACTTTAAATTGGGGAGTTATTTGAAATACTGAAATAAATATTAGGGTATTGGTAGAATAACGATAAAAAGCGTAGTACTCTCTTTTCTCAAGTACTCTTTGGTGGTCAACTAGACTTATAACTTTTTTTTAGAAACAATATTTTCTGCATTATCATGGTCAAACAGTTGATATAGCACGATTCAAAACATGTTAAACAATTTGTCTTTTATCATCTAACAAGAAGTAATCAAACATATGCAAGAGAGATAATAGATTAGATGAGAGTTAGTGACACGCTCCAACTGCAAGTGCACAGTTGTCGGTGTAGTAATAATCGGAAAAGTCCGGTTTGTCAAACCCAAGGGACTTCGTGTAAATTAACTACTAAATTTGTTCTTTGTGTGGGCAAAGCGCAGTTGTTTTGTTCTATTTCTACTAATAATTAAAAATAACAATTGTCTCAAATAATTCAAAGAATTATTTCAAGATTAATAAGCACGAGTTGATTTTGATGTTTATCAAGATTGATCAAGTTCAGGATATCTCTACGGATCACTAGGTATGTCACACTACGTTGGATTTATGTTCTAATAACACGATGAGTTCTTATTCTAGTTAAACGAGCAATTTTATATTGAAGATGTCTCAACCAATAACTATGCCTAAACTATCGTAACTGATTCCTCTAGCTTACTCAAGTTCAAACACGCATTACGATAATAATTCTACTCTTGTTCTTAGCTAACTAGCAAGATTCCTCAACCCTAGATACGGCTAGTGTGTTTTTCAATTTTCCAGGCAACAAACGTAGATTCCTCTATCGTTCATAACCTAGCACAATTCTATTAATACGTCTACCAATAGAAAAGATAAATCAAATGCGTAAAATACACATAACTAGAGAAGAAATCATCAATTAAGCTCAAAAGCATGCAAGCAAATCCATAAATCACAAGTGTAGTGATCAAACCCTAGTCTCCTACGAGATATCCCAAAATAAGCGTTTAGCTACGCATAATCATGTTCAAAATACAAAGTATCATGATCCAATATGAAAAAACTAGAGAAGAAACGAAGATTAGAAGCCAAACGGATGATCCAAGCTCTTCAACCTAGCTCCAAGCTCTCCAAGCACGTCTCCCAATGTGTTTTTTGATGCCAAAACACGTTCCCCAATGTTTCCTAAGTCTTTCGTGGCTCAAAACTCTCAAAACTATGCCAAAATAGTGAAAATAGCCCAAAAATCCGATCCTGGCCGCATAGGTAATCGTACGATTACCTTGATGTAATCGTACGATTACTTGCATTGAAGGTAATCGTACGATTACCCAATAGTAAACGCACGATTACTTCTGAGTGAAGGTAATCGTACGATTACCTTGAGGTAAACGTACGATTACTTCTGGTCTTCCACCATTCAAACTTCATCTTCTTGCTCTTTTTCCTTTCGTCTTCACTTCCCGAGCATCCCTTTGAGCCTCCAAATTTTCCGAAGTTCACTTTTGCTCCAATGTCGCGTCCCGAGCTCCCAGTCCCTGAAAACCACAACACGAGAAACATACCGGAAGATCAAACGTGATAAAATATAGTCAAAATTAATGCAAAAAGTGCCCGGACTCATCATTAACGTGCAAAGACTCAACATGCTCAAATTTAGCAAGAAATGATCCAAAATCCATCAAAACGCATCGGAATACACACAAAACGGTAAGGAAACATATAAGAATATAACTCCAAATATGGAGTTATCAACTATCCCCACACTTACCCGTTGCGCGTCCCGAGCAACAATCCAAATCTCAAACTATCAAAATCATCCGAACCTTCCTCGTCTCATCTCACCTCTCCGGTCAACTATTCCAATCAAGACCATTGCATACCTTTCAACTTACCAATTGCATACTAACCTCAATTAGCCGACTCAATACACATGACGACTCAATACAAGACTCAACGATGCAACAATATGATGCAATGCCATTATATGACTCGATCTTAACTAAACACATATATACACAACATGTCTTTTTAGGCGAGATTGGGCAATCTCAATTAACTTAAACCGGTTCTCATGGAGTGATGAAGAATCTAGGAACGAGGTATGAATTGCAACTAAACTCGACAACAAGAATTTCCCTTAGTTAGTATAGAAAGCCTAGCTTTACTAAGTGTAAGAATAACCTACCTCTTCGCGTGTACCGATAAATAAGAGGCTACGCTAGGCTAAGCCACATTCAAGGTCTGAGCTCCTATTCCGCTAGCGGGTTAGAATGTAGAGGCCTAAGGACAAAAGGATAATCATGTAGTAACAAGTCCTAAGCGTCACATTCTCACGTTAAAACCCACATCTCACACACCCTCACCACGATGATAGGAACCGCAACCCGAAACTCACCATCTCCGGCCCTCGATCCCCTCAAACCCCGGTACAATAACGATCTCCGTGGCCACCGTCGTGAAACATGCATAAACTGAACATCGCCGTCAATGAAATAGTTGCTTCCACCACTCGGTCTTCATTAAGCTCCAACTTTATTCCTTTATTTCATCTCTCCTTTTTTTCTCTCTTTTTTTTTTCTTTCATCAATTTTTTTTCTGTTTTTTTTTTTTTTTTTCAAATCTCTCAATATCCACAAACACAACTTCTACAATGTATATCTGGAGTGGTCTTCCAAGTGTCAAGCCAAACAAAAACGTTAAGGGGAGGAAGTAAACAATCCAATGAATATATATCACAAGTAAATCCATCTCCCCCTAACTCAATGAAATACACGGTGCCACCAAACAAAGCCGCAAACAAATCCAACTACATGTATGGGGATGGAGTCGTCAAAAGCTCAATCTCAATGTCCGTAGTCAAAAGTCGACATCCCCACACTAGAGTATACCCATGTCCCCTCTCAAGTAATCAAAACAATGTAAGTCTCGTGCTTAATCCAACCGATCCTCCTACACCAAGATGATGAAAAGAAACGATCCCTAGCACGATCCACCAATTAAATCACCCAACCCAATTTGTGCGTATTAGATGCCACGCACTCACGGCTCTCCACAACTGTGTCCATGGTGTAATGACATGGAACACCGCCACACCGAAGTGCGCAAGCCTACTCTCACTCACCCTCGCATTCCCCTCGATAATCAGAAATGAAGTACAAGCGATACGTAAGTCTCACACAAGTATATCATGAAGTACTCCCTCATCGAACCCCCTCAACTACCAACACCCTCGTGACGCACTTAAGCGGTGATTCTAACAAATCAATGATGAATGCCAAGAATCGTCACCCTAAGTCCAGAGGTTATCAAAGAATCCAAGGTTCGAAAAAGGGTTTACTAGTGGTCCTACAAGGTAAGTTCTATAAGCAGTGAGTGCTCTAATACACACCTCGCACAGCTGTTCTGTGTGCCACTACGAGGCGGGTTGGCGACTACCTAAGACGTACACATGAATGTTCGGCTTGTTTAGCTCACACCTAGCTCAACTCTTGTAAGAAAACAAGGCACACACTTTAGATTTGAAAATCATATAAGTGTCGTAAAATAGGTAGGTATTCCCGTAAAGGAAGTCTCTCTATACATACTAAGGGGAACTCAAATTGTCATTCTCGGTCACACGTCATACCCTATGCCTAAAATTCTCACACTCCTCGATTTTCCAAATCCAAGCTTCTTTTGATTGCCCTTTCTCAATTTTCAATTTGTTTTTTAATTTTTTTTTTTTTTTTTATATTTCCTACTCTATATGCATGGGCCGACTCGAATGAAGACTCGAAACTGACTCAATTTGGGTAGGTGGACTCAATTAAATAAAACGTGCACTAATACTACTCACACTACGACACACACACTATATATAAACACGACACGGACTACAAAAACTGACTCACTAACCGACACAAACAACCTATATGTAACTGGTGAATGCAGACACGGACTTGGCTAATAAAGGCTGAGAAACGCCCCCACACTTGAACGCTTCGTTGTCCCCAACGAATTCAGAGATAAAACAAAGGGACTCAGCATTCAAATGCAGGGGGTGGTAAGTCTACTCGGACGAATCCTCGTCGTCCTGGTCCTGGTCTCCGGAATAGGCATCCGAATGGTACTCGTAGGCACCAGGGTAGGTCTCTTGGCCACTAGGCCACTGATCTCTCGGGAATCCCACATGAGTGTCCAATGCCTCTAGCCACTGGTCCTGACGGTGCTGATGCAGACTCACCTGACGTAGTCCCTGTCCTAAGTTACGCATGCTACTGCGATGATGCTCAAACTGCCTAGCACTCATGTCAGCAACATAGTCACGGGACCGACCCTGGGATGTGAGGGTCATAGTCCTGGTCAATCTCAACTCGGCCATCAAGTCCGCTAAGCTCACACTCGGCTGGCCAGGGTCAATGACAGGTGGAGGTACAGGCTGAGGTGGAACGGGAGGAGTAGGAGCTGGAGGAGTAGGAGCTGGAGGAGTAGGAGCTGGAGGCGTGGGAGCTGCACGCGAGGAAGGGGCTCTTTTCTTAGCCCTTCCTTTAGGAGGTCTAGAACTAGCTCCTGCCTCCATCACCACTACATCCTTCAACAGGTCCGGGATTTTGTCAAACATTCTCGGAGCCTTGGGTTTGAGGTCTAGCTCTTCCTCAGGCACGCTGGCCCCGCAATCCTGAGCTAGTTGCATGAGTAAGAAACTATGGCCCGCAGACTTCTTGTTTTTCGATTCATACCTCTCGTGCAAATACAGGAAGATCCGCCTAGGAATGTCTATCCGATGCCCCCTGGATAGACAAAGAGCCATGAGACACACCTCAAAATCAACGTAATTGGGAGCCGAAACTCCCAACACCCATGACTCTAACAACTCAATGAGCCACCTTGGCTTAGGCAGCAAGTATCCGACTGGGATCTTCCAATGTCTGATATTGGTTTTAGACCTATCCCAGTCGGCTCCTGGCACTCCCGCAAAACAAAACGCTGACACCTCATTAATGAGCGTCTGCTGGTCTTTCTGAAGATAAACCTTAAATTGACAGGGTGCTGTCAACGGGGGCCACTTAAGTGCTGCGGCGATGCGCTCAGAAGACAAAACTAGCCAGTTCCGACGACAATAAATCACACGAGGGTCATTGAGCCTAGACGTCTCACCCTCATCGGTGTGTCTCGCATTCGCATAAATCTCACGAGTCAGTACAGAACTGGCTTTCTTCTTCACTAACTCCATCCACCCCGCAAAGTTCTCGGTCTTCGCGACCTTTTGTAGGTCCTCAGGCACTCCCTCAAGTGGAAATATTTTCTCGGCCTGGACACCTCTATTAATCCTAGGGTTCGATCGGTAAAAACCCTGGGCAGTCGCCGAAATAAACCTATAATCGCAAAAGACCCCGCCCCTATCAATTTCCAGCTTTTCGTCATCCGGCTTATGACCACGATCCTTTCTAAATGGGGGCAATTGGGATGGAACGGGTGTATGAAAAACCCTAAGGTCAGGGGATAACGGGATGACCAATTGGCCACCCGTGTCACCCCCATCAGACTCAGACTCAGACTCACTCTCAGGTTCTGCCACCACACTCGCCCCAGGTAATGTGTAGTCGGGGTCCTTATCACGACTCATTCTAGCACGTTTGCTCATTTTGACCAAAGCAAGTATAACAAGATAAAGCAATTAACGTGACAAAATTCGATCAAGTGCAATGTGACAAGAAGTGTAACAGATATGAAGCAAGTAAGCACGTAAGCACGTAATCCTAGGACTCTAAGCAATCGCCCCCAAGCACGCTACTAAGCGCAACAAAAATTAAATTGGGCTTTTGCTCAATCGTGCCTAATACTCGAGTATTGAAATCGCGAGAGAGATTAGGACGTACCTACGTGCCCGGAGCAAGTCTTACGGGCACGAATTTGCAGAATTTCGACAACCCGGGCTGTTTTCGGGTCGCCGAAATTTTTCTTCCGAATTTTTCAATCAATGTGTGCCTTTTGCTCCTTGCGGTGTCCCCGTCGAAACCCTAAAGCCACTTCTTCAAATTCGACCTCAATCTCGCCCAATTTCAGATTCTCACTCGAAACCCTAACTTGGCCTCCTTCTTCGATTCACCACTAAACACCCCGAATTGAAGCTCACTCTTGACCAGTGGTGGTGGCCGGGCTGTTATTGCTTGTTGGTCGGGGACGTGGTGGAGAGAGAGAGAGAGATGATGCTGCGGTGTGTTTAGTGGTGGTGGGGTTGAGGACGAACGGCGGGTGTGAGGGGATGATGCTGCGGTGGAGAGAGAGAGAGATCTGGCGGCGGTTGTGGTGTTGGCTGGAGAGGACGGACGTCTGTGGTGGTGATGGAGTGATGGTGGAGGTGGTGGAAGTTGCAGAGGGACGAAGGAGTAGGCCGACGAAGGGTTTGGAAAAAGATAGAAAAAATTTTGTTTTGTTTTTTTTTTTTTTTTTTAAAAAAAAAAACCCGACAATCTGACCCCTCCGAAGTAATCGCACGATTACTTGAAAGTAACCGTACGATTACTTGAAAGTAATCGTGCGATTACTTTTAAGTAATCGTGCGATTACTTGAAAGTATTCGTACGATTACTACCTCGTACGACCTAGAGAGTAGGTCGTGCGACCTAGTAAAACAATCTGCTTCCACCAATTCACCCCAAAATTTTTCTAAGGCAAAAGTAAACGTACGATTACCTCAAGGTAATCGTACGATTACTTTTGTGCAGGGGAAAATTTTTATTAGCCAAATATAACCTTTACCTCGTATTTTGAGCCCGACCTCCGATGAGTGTGATTTTTGCACCTTTGGATCCCTTTTTCGACGTAAGTCTTGCTCACATAAATCACGTCCCGTTTCCGGATCGTTTTCCCCGACTTTCCTCAATTATCGCCTAATTACGCGAAAAATACCCAAAATGTGCCAATTTCGTCGCTTTCTTCAAAATTTTGCAATCACCTTCATCAAGATGGGGAGTGCGGGATCTCTTCTCGTGTAGAAAAATTCCCAAAGTCCGGGGAACCTTTCATTCTTCAATTTCGCGCTTCCAAAGGCTCGTTTTGCATTTCCGGATGCTTTTGGACGCCTTTTAGCATCCTTTTTCGTCTTTGTTTCCCGTTTCTTTGGTTTGTCATGGATCTCCTCGACCTCGAGACTCCATTTACGTTATAAAAGATTCCCAATGTCCGGGGAACCTTTCATCCTTCAATTTGATCATTCCAAAGACCCGTTTGGCAATTCTGGATGCTTTTTGGCTCCTTTTTCCTCTTCGCAACATCCTTTTTGGCATAACTTCTTCGTCCGGACTCCGATATACGCGATCCACCTATCCACAGAAAGCTCTCGACCACCCCCACACTATGGCACTGTTCAAATCAGCTCACAGTCCTGTCTTCAAAAATTTACCTCGTAATCCGTGCCATTGTGCCAGCTTTCTCAATTTCTTTACGTCCTCTTTGCGTATATCAAGAAGGGGAGTCCGGGAACTTGATCTCCCCCAGGTGCGTGTGTTGATTAAGTGTAGGAATGGCGTCAATAATCTATTTCTTCATTCCGGGTCCCGATACGCGTTTTGGCCTGCTCTTTCTCGTTTTTCGTGCAATTCTTCACTCGCGCATCAAGAAGGGGGATCCGGAATAGGCCTTCCACCTAGAATTCCTGCACATACTCATTGAAAATATTAAATCCACTCTCTCGCACCTCTCAAATAGTTAGAACAAAATAAAATAACAAAACAGTATTAAAATCTACACTATGCAGTAAATAGGTTGGGTTGCCTCCCAACAAGCGCTTTGAAATTTAAGGTCGACGGCCCGACCAAGTTACCTTAGATGAGCTCAGATATCGGGAATTGGTTTGAGGCTCTCGATAACCCCAATGAAATTCCCGTCCACGTACGGTTTTGCTCGCTGTCCATTTACCTTGAACCTGTTCCCATTCTCAGCTTCTACCTCGAGCGATCCCCATGGGTAAACCTCTGTAATTGTAAATGGACCACTCCACCTTGACTTCAGCTTGTCCGGAAACAGTTTCAGTCGGGCGTTGAATATCAATACCTTCTGGCCCACTCTGAAATCTCGTGGAATGATATGCTTGTCATGCCATTGCTTGGTCCTCTCTTTGTAGATCTTGGCACTCTGGTATGCCATCTACCTGTGTTCTTCTAACTCAAGCAATGCCTGCTTCCTTTGCTCACCAGAGAGCTTAGCATCCAAATTTAATTTCTTTAGCGCCCAAAACGCTTTGTGCTCAAGTTCCACCGGCAGATGGCACGATTTCCCGAAAACGAGCTGGTAGGGAGACATGCCCAAGGGAGTCTTGTATGCAGTCCGATATGCCCATAAACTATCATCCAAGTGTAGAGCCCAGTCTTTGCGTCCTGGATTGACAGTTTTCTCTAGAATCCCCTTTATCTCTCGGTTAGACACTTCAGCTTGACCATTGGATTGTGGATGATAGGCCAATGAGATCTTGTGTGTCTTTACCCCATACTTGCTCAAGGTATTGGCAAAAACCTTGTTCACAAAGTGTGATCCCTCATCGCTAATAATGGCTCTAGGCGTTCCAAACCTTGTGAATATATTCTTGCGTAAGAATCTCTCAACTGTAGCACTATCATTCTTTGGACACGCCAGAGCCTCCACCCATTTGGTAACATAGTCAACCGCCAACAAAATATACAGATTACCAAGCGAAGATGGGAATGGCCCCATATAGTCAATTCCCCACACATCAAACGGTTCTACTTCTAACACGAAATTTTGAGGCATTTCATTTCGGTTAGAGATATTACCTGTTCTTTGGCACCGGTCACACTGCTGCACAAATAGATGGGCGTCTTTATGCAGAGTCGGCCAAAAGAAACCACTCTGAAGTACATTCGCAACTGTGCGTGATTTGCCGAAATGTCCCCCACAATTCAACTCGTGGCAGTGTCTAAGGATCTCTAACGTGTCCGGTTCCGCAACACATCTCCGCAATACATTGTCCGCCCCCAACTTGAACAGATAAGGATCATCCTAGAAATAATGTCGCGCGTCTGCAAAGAATTTCTTCCTCTGGTGGTAATTCAGGTCCTTGGGCACAATGTTGAGTGCCTTGAAATTTGCCAAGTCAGCAAACCAAGGCACAGCTGCAACCACAACCATAAGCTGCTCATCTGGAAAATCCTCTCGAATCGGCAAATCCTCCTGCTTATCGTTCTCCAGTCTTGACAAATGGTCTGCAACCACATTCTCTACCCCCTTTTTATCTTTGATCACCACATCGAACTCTTGCATCAATAACACCCACCGGATCAATCTTGGCTTGGCGTCCTTCTTGGTGAGAAGGTACTTGAGGGTTGAATGGTCCGTGAAGATCGTCACCTGAGAACCCACAAGATATGGACGAAACTTGTCCAACGCAAATATGATAGCCAACATCTCTTTCTCCGTGGTAGCATAATTAACCTGTGCATCATTAAGAGTACGACTGGCATAATAAATGACGTGAGCTACCTTATCTTTCCGCTGGCCTAGAACTGCTCCCACCGCATAGTCACTAGCATCACACATAAGCTCAAATGGTAGGGTCCAGTCTGGTGTGGTGATGATAGGCGCGCTAATCAGCTTTTCCTTGAGCAAATCAAAAGCTGACTTGCACTCCGCATTAAAATCAAAAACTGCATCCTTCTCAAGCAATCCACACAAAGGCTTCGTGATCTTCGAGAAGTCTTTAATGAAGCGCCGATAGAACCCTGCATGTCCCAAGAAACTCCTTACCCCTTTGACAGAGGTAGGGTAAGGAAGCTTCTCAATAACCTCAATCTTGGCTCTATCCACCTCTAATCCTTTGCTGGAGATCTTGTGGCCCAAAACAATACCCTCAGTAACCATGAAGTGACACTTCTCCCAGTTGAGCACTAGGTTGGTGTCAATACATCTATCCAGAACCCGGGCCAACTGTTGCAGGCAGTCTTCGAATCCATCACCATAGAGCGAGAAGTCATCCATGAACACTTCAAAGTTCTGCTCCATCATATCAGAGAAGATCGACATCATACACCTCTGAAACGTAGCAGGTGCGTTGCATAACCCAAAAGGCATGCGTCTAAAAGCGAAAGTCCCATAAGGACAAGTGAATGTCGTCTTCTCCTGGTCAGCTGGCTCAATTGCTATCTGGTTGTACCCGGAGTACCCATCCAAAAAGCAATAATGAGAATGATGTGCCAGCCTATCAAGCATCTGATCAACGAATGGAAGGGGAAAATGATCCTTCAAAGTGGCATCATTGAGCTTGCGGTAATCCATGCAAACTCTCCACCCAGTAACAGTACGAGTGGCAATTTGATCACCTTTTTCCCCTTCCACCACAGTTATACCTCCCTTCTTAGGGACACATTGCACCGGGCTAGTCCATGTGCTGTCGGAAATCGGATAAATGATGCCCGCCTCCAACCATTTAAGCACCTCTTTCTTCACCACCTCCTGCATGTGAGGATTGAGGCGGCGCTGAAACTGAACTACCGGCTTCTTATCTTCCATGAGCCGAATCTTGTGCTGGCAAACTGTGGGGCTGATCCCCTTGATATCTGCTATGGTCCATCCCATAGCTGCTTTTCTCTCCTGTAGTACCTTGAGAAGCTGCTCCTCCTGTTCCCTGTCCAAACATGCAGACACAATCACAGGTAAAGACTCATTAGATCCCAAGTAGAGATATTTCAAATGAACAGGTAACGACTTTAATTCTAAAACAGGAGCAGTAATAAGAGAAGGAGTAAGAATCTTCCTGCTTCCCTCATTAAAGAGGGGTAGGGGCTGACGCCAATGAACATCTAATGCTTGCTCTTTCTCGCTGGAATCAAGTAGAACAAGCTCCTCATATAGCTGCTCCAATAAAATATCATCCTCTTTGTCCGGCGTGTATGCCTCCACCCCGAAGCACTGCTCACTTACCGCATATGCGGGAAACTTCATAGCCTCAAATACATTGAAGGCCACCTTCTCATCGTTGATCTGCATAGTCAGCTCTCCATTGGCCACATCAATGATAGTCCTCCCAGTAGCTAAGAATGGGCGGCCCAAATAAGAGGAACATCATCGTCAGCCTCCATATCTAAGATCACAAAATCCGCTGGGAAGATGAGTCCTTCAACTCTCACTAACACATCCTCTAAAACACCCCTGGGGCGTTTTATAGTGCGATCAGCCATCTGCAAGCACATCCTAGTAGGCTTAGGATCTCCCACACCAAGTTGCTCAAAAACCGATGTGGGCATCAAATTAATACTTGCACCAAGATCACATAATGCCCTCCCATGAAACGCATCTCCCAATGTAACAGGAATGATGAAACCGCCCGGATCTTTCATCTTCTTTGGTAGCGCCTTTTGCACAACCGCGCTACACTCCTCATTGAGAGTCACGGTTTCAAAGTCATCCATGCGCCTCCTATTAGAAAGGAGGTCCTTGAGAAATTTGGCATATTTAGGCATTTGTGAAATGGCCTCCGCAAAAGGTATATTAATGTGCAGTTTCTTGAAGATATCCACAAACTTCTTGAAATTCTTGGCATCCTCTTGACTCTTCAATCTCTGCGGGTATGGCACTCGCACACTGTATTCCTCCCTTGGCTTCTGTTTCTCATCCGACTTCCTCACCGTGTCCTTTGATTGGGGAATCACGGTAGGCACGGGAATCTCTTCATCCAAGGCTTTTTCAGTGGCCTTAGTCGCCTCAGCTCGCGCATGGGTAGGATATGGGGGATCCTGGGTAGTGGTCCCACTACGAGTAGTAATAGCCTTCAATTGCTCAGTTGGAGTAATAGTGTTGGACGGAAGTATACCTGGCGGAAGTCGAGGATTTTGATTAGCTATTTGGCCAATTTGTGTTTCATGATTCTTTAACGAGGCTTCCATTGCGACAACTTTACTCTCAATCTTGTCGTTGCTAGCTAACAGTTTCCTCAACATCGCATTTGTATCCTGTTCTTCTGAGATTGGAGGTGGAGCCTGTTGTTGTGGAACCTGTCTCTGAGCTTGGTAAGGAACATTTGGCCTATGACCTGGTGCATATAAACCACTATTCGGATTGGCATAGCTGAAGTTGGGGTGATTGCGATTGTTGGGATGATAGGTGTTTGGCCATTGCTGCTTTCTTTGTTGACCCATGTAGTTCACGTCTTCAATGCCATCCCCATATCCCTGATTTACATCTGCTACCATCTCTCCCACTGACTTCACCTGTGCCGATGGATTCAAATGACTGAAAGCCGACGTCATCACTGCCATCTGATGTTCAAATTTCTGTTCCACCATAGACTCTATCTGACTAACCAATTCCCCATCTGACTTCGTGTTTCTACGAGTCTCAGACCTCGTGGATTCACGTTTTGCTACATTATCTAGCAGATCACGACATCTCTGTAGTCCCATTCCCATAAAATTTCCTTGAGCCATCATGTCCAGCTCACTAGCAGTCTCTCTGTCCAAAGCATTATAAAAGTAGTGGAGAAGTTTATACCATGGCTCTCCATGAGTAGGGCATCTGCGAAGGAGTTGGTTGAACTTTCTCCACGTATCACCCAGAGAATCATCTTCCTGCTGTGTAAATTTAGTTATGTCAGCCATCCGTTGAGCAACCTTGGATGGTGGAAGATACTTCCTGAGAAACTCTCTGCTACAATCTGCCCATGTAACTATGCTTCCTGCTGGAAGTTCCATAAGCCATGTCTTTGCCTTTTCCGATAAAGAGAAGGGGAAAAGCATGAGCTTTATCGTCTCGATTGGAACTCTCTGGTCATACATGGTAGAAGTAATTTGCTCGAAATTGAGCAAGTGCTGATGTGGGTCATCACTCGGGGCTCCAGTGAATAAGCACTCATCCCTAACCATATTGATCAACGGTTGGCGAATCTCGAAATGCGCGGCATTAATCTGCGGCCTGACAATGGTGGGCTGATATCCCTCCGGTGTAGTCCTGAAGTAGTCCACCAAAGGACGTTCATCCTCCTCGGCATTGTTGACTTGCTCCACCTCATTCCGGCCGTTATTGTTCCGATTATTACCCCCATTGTTCCCATTGCCACCGTTGTTTACACCATTAACTCCTCCATTGTTTCTATCAACTATTTCTGCACCAGGGAGTTGTTGTGGATTCGGGGGATTCATGAGATCAATCATGGCCTGCATCTCAGCCATTTGAGCCCTAAGCTGCTCAGTTTCCCTTGCTCGATTTGCTGCATCTTCCACAGCAGCAGCTCTAGCTGCTTCCGCATCTTCGAGGCCTTTGCGGAACCTCTCAAACTCAGCTCTAGTTTGCTCGTCCATCTGAACTGAATTTGCTTTCCTCTTGTCTCTATTCTGTGCTCGCAATAAGGATTCCGGGTCTTCAAGTGTTGGATGCAAAGGCTCGTCTCTCAGAACGTGACATGCACCAAATGAATCAGACCTGAAACACGGATCACACACACAAAACAGGTGAGTAACAAATATAAACTGAAAAGTAAATCCCTAAAGAGAAAAATAATAGCTAATTTATCAGAATTCCCCGGCAACGGCGCCAAAAACTTGACACGCTCCAACTGCAAGTGCACAGTTTTCGGTGTAGTAATAATCGGAAAAGTCCGGTTTGTCGAACCCAAGGGACTTCGTGTAAATTAACTACTAAATTTGTTCTTTGTGTGGGCAAAGCGCAGTTGTTTTGTTCTATTTCTACTAATAATTAAAAATAACAATTGTCTCAAATAATTCAAAGAATTATTTCAAGATTAATAAGCACGAGTTGATTTTGATGTTTATCAAGATTGATCAAGTTCAGGATATCTCTACGGATCACTAGGTATGTCACACTACGTTGGATTTATGTTCTACTAACACGATGAGTTCTTATTCTAGTTAAACGAGCAATTTTATATTGAAGATGTCTCAACCAATAACTATGCCTAAACTATCGTAACTGATTCCTCTAGCTTACTCAAGTTCAAACACGCATTACGATAATAATTCTACTCTTGTTCTTAGCTAACTAGCAAGATTCCTCAACCCTAGATACGGCTAGTGTGTTTTTCAATTTTCCAGGCAACAAACGTAGATTCCTCTATCGTTCATAACCTAGCACAATTCTATTAATACGTCTACCAATAGAAAAGATAAATCAAATGCGTAAAATACACATAACTAGAGAAGAAATCATCAATTAAGCTCAAAAGCATGCAAGCAAATCCATAAATCACAAGTGTAGTGATCAAACCCTAGTCTCCTACGAGATATCCCAAAATAAGCGTTTAGCTACGCATAATCATGTTCAAAATACAAAGTATCATGATCCAATATGAAAAAACTAGAGAAGAAACGAAGATTAGAAGCCAAACGGATGATCCAAGCTCTTCAACCTAGCTCCAAGCTCTCCAAGCACGTCTCCCAATGTGTTTTTTTGATGCCAAAACACGTTCCCCAATGTTTCCTAAGTCTTTCGTGGCTCAAAACTCTCAAAACTATGCCAAAATAGCGAAAATAGCCCAAAAATCCGATCCTGGCCGCAGAGGTAATCGTACGATTACCTTGATGTAATCGTACGATTACTTGTATTGAAGGTAATCGTACGATTACCCAATAGTAAACGCACGATTACTTCTGAGTGAAGGTAATCGTACGATTACCTTGAGGTAAACGTACGATTACTTCTGGTCTTCCACCATTCAAACTTCATCTTCTTGCTCTTTTTCCTTTCGTCTTCACTTCCCGAGCATCCCTTTGAGCCTCCAACTTTTCCGAAGTTCACTTTTGCTCCAATGTCACGTCCCGAGCTCCCGGTTCCTAAAAACCACAACACGAGAAACATACCGGAAGATCAAACGTGATAAAATATAGTCAAAATTAATGCAAAAAGTGCCCGGACTCATCATTAACGTGCAAAGACTCAACATGCTCAAATTTAGCAAGAAATGATCCAAAATCCATCAAAACGCATCGGAATACACGCAAAACGGTAAGGAAACATATAAGAATATAACTCCAAATATGGAGTTATCAGTTAGCAGAAAAACTCCCCCTGAGAATATGCTTTCAGGTTTAACAGTTTCAAGGCTTTGAATCCAGTTTCAAGGCCTTGAAAAGAGCCAAGACTATTTTCAAGCCTCTGAAGCTGATTCAAGGCTTTGAAAGCTGTTTCAAGGCCTTGAAATAGCCAAGATCTTTCAAGTCCTGAAAAACTGAGCTTTCGGTCATAAATAAAAATAGAATGAATCATTTGGTGTTCTTACAGTCTATGCCGTTAGTAAGAACACATGACTGTTGCACATAAACTGGTCTTGCCTTCTTAATATCAATTCCTCTTTGCATCTTGATGTACCCTTACTCACCCAAACTCTCCCTTAATCCAGTAGTTTCGGCTGCATATGTCTCTCTGAAAGTTTGCTTTGGTAGAGTCATTGGTTGGATTTTGTGGCTTCGAAGCCATCATCCATGAAACCAATCACACATCAGTACCTCTAAGGACTAAGGTGAATAAATTGGAGCCCATAACTCCTCTCCTTGCAATTATGGCCCTATTTTGTAACTGATTTTTTGTAACTTGTGTTCCCATTAGGGTTATTACTGTCCACTCTCCTAATATTAATTGATTGGTGACTCCATATACTTGGGCCTTGTTTGGGTAGCAGCATAAGGGGGCATCATAGCATAGCTTGTGCTCTCCCTTTTTTAATCTAGTGTTTGGGTGCAGGTATAAGGTGGAGCATAAGTTATACCCACAACATAATGTTTTCATTTTTGTGAAGAAAGTTATACCGCATCCCTGGAGGTATAAGTCCGGATAAGGGGAAGCAGCATAACTCACTAATTTTTTTTAACCAAAGTACCCATGTACCTTCACCCTAATTCCTACCCCTTATCTCCAAACCCTACAACATCAACCCAGATTCCATCAATGCCGTCACCATCACCATCCTTCTGCCACCAGTGCACCATCTTCTTCGTATCCTTCAACGTCCTACAAAACCCCCAATCACAGCCACCATGAACAACCACCCTCTCCACCATTAATTCCAACCAAAATCACAATTTGCCACCAGCAAAACACCACCAACCTAGAACATAAATTTAACCAGCATTACTGCCCCCAATTGTTCAATTCACCACATACCATATAACCACCACTGCCAACTCCTATCACCGCCAACAACCCATCCAAAAATCTCCCAAAAATGAGACCTCCAATCTACCAAAACGGCCACATCATAGTACCACCGAAAACCAAATACCCAATAACTCACCTTCTCCGGTAAAAGCCTACACACAACACTAATCGATTCCTCCATGGAATCCGACCAAAACCACTTAAACCCACCATCAATTCCGGCATGCAAGACTATGTCTTCACCTTCGTTCTTCCTTTTTCGAGCTCTAAACCACAATATCAACCGTCACGAGCCACCAGTGAACCCACCAAGGCGACCATCATCAAAGGACCGCCATCAATCTCCGATCCAATCTAACAAATCAGAAGAGGAGAAGAAGGCAAAACGGGGGTTCTCACGATCTGGATACGGAGCTCGCACAAGTTCACCATTTTCCAATAATTTGGTTAATTAAGTTAATTAACATTATAAGTTCGTTCATAATATAGTTCGTTGCTTAAATTTATCAAAATATGTTTAGTTAATTTGTGTGTTTTCATGATAAATTATAATACAAACATTTACGAATTCAAAATCACAACAGTGCAGGGCAATGTGGTCATTTTATCATTAACCCTTCATCGTATCCTGCATCTTACCCAAGAGCACCCGAACACAAACAACCAGCATATCTTATCAGGGCTTATCAGATTGCCTCTTATCTTGTCTTTTATCCCAGCACAAGCATTATCCCTACATAACTTATCCGCTACCCAAACGAGGCCTTGGTTCTCTAACCGTTGTCTTTATGTGTGTACTAATATAAATTTAAATTTCAATATTCTAATTGGAATCTTAAATTACCATATTAGAAGAAATCATTAATTACCTAGTTGAAAAGTTTTATGTTATTGAAGGATGACTCGTGTCTTATTTGGCACATTAGTTCAGCACAATCACACATGCACAATTATTATTGGATGGGAGGCCAAGTTGGCATTACATATGTCATTTATGGGTTAAAAATTAAATGACAAATTACACGTTGATATTCTTCCTCGACACTTGTCTTCTTTTATTCATATATAGATATAGATATAGATGTCTGGTTCATGACTCTTTTTGGTGTTGCAAGGGTATGATCTATCGACCTTAATATAATCTATTGAATTTTTTCTTACAATATATATAAAGATAAAAGATAACATATAATGGGAACATGAGCATGTAATAGCACATAAATCATCATCAAATCACTGTCAAAGTATAATCAGCTAATCATGTAATTTCCACATAAGTTGGTTCTACCACGCATCTTTCCTATTTTTGAAAATTAATATTGGCCCAATAGAAAAACCGAGAGTTGTGATTCCACCACGAAGACATGACTTTTCATCAAATTAATTTCTTCGATCAAGTTGGACCGACTACAATATCATAAACTCAATAGTATATCAACATATGTCATTTATAGTCCTTTGTATTTTCAAAATATTGCATATGATGCATTTGCCTTTTATTTTCATATCAAACATTTAAATATACCCACATGTTGGTGTTCTTGATAAATTTTTTGTGTGCTATGGAGGGTGTTAAACATGCTCAGTTGGTGTAGACGGTGAAGAAAAAACCAAGAACACCGAGCAAGAATACCAAGAACACAAACCAGATTGGTGGTATGGGCATTTTTATATAATTCCACCATTCCAAGGGTAGAATGAACACAAAAAGTCATATTGAACCCCCCCACTAACATATCGTTATGGAAGGGTGATATATGTCCACCCTCCATCTAGTGACAGGAGGAATCTGTATTTAACTATAGTGCAGGGGTAATTGTATTTTTACCATAGTAAATGGGTGGTAATTGTCTTTTATCCTAATAAAAAACCTTATTTCATATGAGATTAGAAATTGGTTATTGGTGAAGTTGAAGAAATCAAGAAGATATAAAATCAATTAATTTGCAAGTACTCTTTGGTGATCAACTTGACTTATAATCTTTTTGAGAGTCAAACTATGTATTAAGAACTCGGCCAAGTGGAATACAGATAGAGAGATCTAGAAGCCAATTAGGAAAGTCTAACAGCCACATATTTTCCTCATCCCTATGAAGATATATTCGAGAGAGTCGATCTGCTTTTCCATTTTCTTCTTAGCTAATCCATTTCAAGTTAATCGACTTGAAGGCTCTGGCTTTCTCCGAAATTCGGTCCCAGATCTGTCTTGATATTGTCTGATCTTCAACTTCTACTACATGTTTTCTGGTGATTTGGTCAATAAGGATCTGAGCATCACATTCGATGTGATCTACTGCCATTTCTATCGCTAAAGCTTATGCTTCCTTGGTCCCGTTACCCCAGTGAAGTCGCTTTGATTTTGCAGATACTACGACGCCATGATGATCGGTGATAACTACACCAGCGTCGTCCAGGTGCTGTCCAACCAGACCCCCTGATGACTCCGTCCCACAAAGATTGTGGATTGCAACCGATGGATTATCTCCTTTTTTAATGTTGATCTCTCTTCTCCTGGTCGGGGAAGAAATCTGTAAGTACTGCTTGGCTTTTGCTATTAGTTTCTCCGAAGTGTTGATTACTCCTTTGATAGATTCGGAGTTCCGGTTTCTCCATAAAAGTCAAATATTTTTTTTTTCCTATCTTCATTATTGAGAAGTTTGAAAAGATATGCGTTATAATTGATCTTTTTGGCACCTCTTGAAACTTCTTCTTTGCTGTCCCCGAGAGAAAATTATCCCAGAAGCTTAGTGTTGAATGGCATGTAGCAAAGATATGAACTATGTTTTCTTCTTCATCACATAATGTGCAACTAGAGTATGTGGAAATACCTCTGTGCATCAGATTGGATCTGGTAGAGAGAATTGTATTAACTTATAATTTAATTCATTATTTCTATGTTACATGTTCTAGTCTTCATCTTTAGAAATCAAATTATTTGTGGTATGCCTTACCTTCTATATACTTCCTTTTAATAAAAATAGAAACTAGATAATTAAGATTGACATATACTATTTATATAAAATAGCAAATGCATTATATAAATTCTAACAAAATATGCACTCTGAGATATCAAGAGAAATTAGTGAAGAAGTCGAATAGTAAATCACATGAGTATTACTGCTAGATAGAAAAACTTGAAAGGTATTAGAATCTCCTGCAATGACCCTAGTAGAACTAGGTTTATCTAGAGCAACCGGATAAACTTGACGATGATACATTCTACCACTTTTCGTTAAGGCATTGGGAGTCGGCACTCCGAGTTGCAGCTCGAGATTAGTGCTCCCCCATTCTTGTTCATACCATAAACCCAAGGATAATTGTCATAATAAATTATGCTAACACCACTAAACATATACATATTTCCTTACATATACAACCATAATCTTTCTTTTAACTTAGTTTCATGTTTTAGTGAGCAAATACTTCAACATAGACACTAGAAGAATGATACTAAGAACAATCATGCAATCTAGTAATCTCCATTAACAGACCTTATAATTAGAGAAGAGGTTGATGGAAGTTATTTTCTTAGTTTGAAAGCGACTGAAATAACGAAAACTTTTATAAAATATTAGCTTTTCGCACTTCAAAGAAAGTCTCAATTTTTCGTAATCTTGTTTTCCCTAAAAAATCATATTCTCTTCTGTCACCTCAATATCATATACACACACTCTAATATTGATATCGATGGCAGTTAATTTATGATTCGAAAGCGACTAAGATAATGAAAATTAGTGTATGATAATAAAATATTAATTTCTCACTTTGAAAGATCTTGGTATTTCCCTAGAAAAGTCATTTTCCCCTAGAAAAGTCATTTTCTCTTATTTTTCCTCTAAATACCATTAATTCATTTTGATATTTGCTCGAGTTAAAGTTTACGAAATCTCATTTGGCCCCACGAGTTACAAAAATCTCATATTTTGATATTTGTCAATCCATAACAATGTTAGTGCAGGCGAAAGCCATGGCATTCAAAATCATACACAATTATATATTTTAGTTAGATAAAAAAGTACAGTGCTACAACTTTTGTCTAGAATCAGAAAAGACGTGCAAAGCCATATCTGTCTATGTATGTCTTCATAGCCTTTTGGCTTTGCCCTAAGAAAATAGTCTTTTTGTAAAGAAAATTCATTTAAAAGGAACATTTCATCCACACATTCTCACACACGAATATAATTGTACATCCTCTAGAGGAATTACGTTAAACGAAACTGGCAAACCTCATAGTGAAAATTGTGAAGCTGGATGTGTTTGACTAGTAATGTAAATAAGTTGAAATAAATAGAAAAATTACTTTCATTTTAGTGGATGAGCAAGTACTAGTTGCTAAGCATGCAAGTTTTTCCAAAAAAAAACAAGATATATCGTCAATAGACAAAGAAAATTTCCTCTCCAAACATCTTTGTTGATCTTGTACGTCTGATCAGAAGTTAATATCAAGAAATTACTTATATCTCACACCGAATTGAGCTAAAGAGATAGGTAATGGAGTTCTAACTCCTAGAAAGGCGATTTTACTTTGGGTTCAATGCTATTCCGAGTTCATAAAGAAACGATCGGTGTAGAGGATTGTTTTCAAAATACCTGGATGTGACTTTTTACTCGAGCTATAGTAAGTCCAAGAACATTCATCTTCTGTAACATTAATTTTGGAGTAGCACCTACCAAAAGTCGATTGAAAACATAAAAGGAAAAAATCGCGAGTCAAGATCTATGAAAAAAATTGCAAGAGTTTAAGTTAAAATTCTCCACAATAATTAAGTCTTAAGGAGATATAAAGAGCTTATTATGTGCTCCCCCAGGATCCTCAATTGCACGTACGGACCTTCTGTGAAGATCATCATCCCACTGGATTTGAGGTGTTTCAGACTTACATAAGACCGGACTCCTCTAGTGTTCAGCTCCAGCACCCTATCAAATGAGCTAATATCCAAGTCAAGAGTATTAATTTTTTGTTTGAGAGAAGAAGGGAAAGAAGAAAAGTGCAAGATGAAAGAAGCGATGTGCTATGTAGCCAATTATGACGGAGATGGGTGAGTAAACAATAGGAAGGCAATGTATAAATAGGGATGACAACGGGTCAGATTTGGATCAAATCCACTTGTATCCAAACTCGAATCCTATCATGAATGGTCGGATTCGGATCCGATCAGATCATAAACGGATTTGGATCGGAATCGGATAGGATTAAATTTCATATATCCATATTCGATCCACATATGCAAAAGCCGCATAAATGGATCAGATTCGAATCCGGATAAAATAAAATTACAAGAAAACCTTGAAAATTTAAAAAAAAAATGAAGCACAAAGGGTGAAAAAACAATACATCCTATTTTACCAACTCCAAACTATTACGAACTCATATTCACCCGAAATATAGGTATAATAATTCAAATATTTAATACATCCAGTAACTTAAAGGATATTTCGGTAAAAGTATATATATTCGGATCTAGTCGAATCAGATATCCACCGGATATCCTGTCAAATTCGGATCCGATCGGATTCTAGATTTTAATATCCATATCCAATCCATTTTAAAATGGATCGGATTCGGACTTGATCCATTTAGATCAAATCGCTTCAATCTCTAATCAGATCAAACTATATTGCCATCCCTATGTAGAAATAGTAGAAAGATGGTTCCCGGTTCTTTTATACCTTTACCAAGCCAATGAGGTCAATTAGGTCCTTTCAATTAATGAAGCCATGGTAAATTGAAAGGACATAATTGATCTCATTGGCTTGGTAGAGGTATAAAAGAATCTATAATCATTTTTCTACTATTTATACATTATCTTCCTACTATTTACTCACTCATCTCTTTTAAGCCAATGGGGTCAATTAGGTCCTTTCAATGGGGTCAACTAGGCCCTTTCAAATTAAAAGGGTCTGGTTGACCACATTAGCTTGGTAGAGGTATAAAATAACCTAGAACCATCTTTCTACTATTTATACATTGTCTTCCTACTATTTACTCACCCAACTCTTTAATATTAGGCTACATAAAACATATATTCTTTCATCTTGCACTTTTCTCTTCCCCTCATTTTCTCAAACAAAAACTGAATAATCTTGACTTGGATATAAGTTCCTTTGATAGCCGTTGGAGCAGAACACTAGAAGAGTACGGTCATATGTCCCGTCTGACACACCTCGACTCCATTGGGGTGATGATCTTCACAGAAGTTACGTACTTGCAGCTGAGGATCTTGGAGGAGCACATAGTAAGGTCTTTACCTCTCCTCAAGGCGTAATCATCGTGGAAAATTTTAATTTAAATTATTATAATTTATTTATTGTTTAGATCTTGGCTCACGAGTTTTCTCTTTATATTTTTAATCGAATTTCGGTACAAGCAACTCCAAAATAGGTGTTGCAGAAGATGAATGTTCCTGGACTTGCTATATCTCAATTAAAAATTCATCTCCAGTTACTTTAAAAATAATTCTTTACATATATCTTGTTTATGAACTGAAAATAGCATAGAAACAAATGTAAAATAGTATTTCTAGGAGTTGAATTCCATTACAACCCTTCAAAACTACGTTAAACCTATCTCTTTAGCTCAATTTAATGTGATATCTAAATAATTTATTGATTTTGATTTATGATCAGACGTTCATGATTAACAAGGTTGCTGGTACTATCACACTTGGATTTTATCAACATCTCTATGAAAAGATGTTCTTAAAACAACAATCCAACGAAAATATAACCTTTAATATATATGACAAGTGAATACCATATATAACAAGTGAATCTTCCATATATGTAATACAAGACATTGTAATACAAGCATGAATCCCATATATATGAGAAGTGAATACAATATACGTATGATCGATAGCTTTGGGTCAATGACCATCTGTATGAAGATGTGTTCACCTAACACCTCCAATCACCACATTAGAAAATGTTCATTGTAAATGCAAGCATGAACCTTATATACATACACTACAACACATTGTAATGCAAACATGGAAGTTGATACTATAATATGTAAGTGTGATGACATTTGGTCAATGAATTCTTGTCATAATATGCAAGTGTGATAGTACCATATGAAAGTGGATAGCATAACCATATATCCACTATATCAATGCTACAACATATTGTCAATGTCAATGGATGAGATAAGGGAATACAATCAATTCAACTATATTGTAATGATATTGTGTATGATGTTGTTACCAAATGTACCCATGTGAACTAGATAAGTATGATTTTTCACGATAAGAATGAGGGTCTTCGGTAATAGTGCGCTACCTATTTCCCACCACAATATGCTCTAATTTGAATGATTATCAAATTTTTGTATTTAGTCACATCTTTACATCAAATGTATTACACTACGTATCCAAGTTCTGCACGATGTGTTCTATTTTAATATTGTCTCCAATATTTAAACACAAAATATTACAAACATGTGGATACATATATTATACCCCCAATGATTAAACTATGACTCAAATATAAAAAGAAGAAACAACCATGTTCACATAGAGAATTTAGACAACCTTCAAGAGTTTGTAGATAACATTATAAATATTTCAGAGAATCTCGAAACTTTAGAACTTCAATATTAATATTTTACTTTATTCCCATGTGGGAGAAGTTCAATTTCTTATAAAATTTGTTATGATATAATTTGTACAACTTCAATGAACAAAACTTATGGTGATTTTGTTTCAAAATAATTAACTTGTGTGATTTTTGTTCAGAGTGTTGAAAATATTTCCTGCCAGTTTATAATTTATGTTTGTTTACTTCACATTTTTATCTGTTATTTTGTCATGTCAGTTTTTCACTCCCAACCACATTCATTGCTTGCTTCCCTGTATTACTCAACTCTGACTTGTTTCGTAGTGTCAGAGTAGCAAACATG